>JAFIRS010000105.1:0-1258536 GCA_018342105.1 Gonioctena quinquepunctata
ACAGATACTGTTACAAGTAACAAACATTCTTACAAATTTTTCAACACTTGTTGAAGTAACGTTTAATAAATCAATTTAACAGCTTGTTTACTTTTTTTACAAAGCACTGTTACAAGTAACAAACATTGAAACGTAAGTACTACTAATTGTAAATGTTTTGATTCTTAATAACCAAAACTTATTTGTATTTTTCATTAATACCAAAATTATCGGGTAACTGTTCTTAAAGCCGTTTTCGCATTAACTGTTCGAATAAATTTCAATACATAGGGTATCATTAGAAAGATAATTTTGTGCCCGTTCAAATGATATATCACTCGACCCCACTTTCCATTTAAAATTTTAGGGTTGTGACACCCCCTCGCTAGGGCGTTAAAGGCACAGGTTGAAAAATATGTCTAAAATGTGTCCCCCTCAGAAGCAAACTCCACGTGTTAGAGCATTTTTGCTTTCAATTCTAAACAAAGGAGAAAAGCTAGGTGCATACTTTTCGTTGGACCACTCTGTATAGGGTCAAAATATAATCAGATCTACATATAACTTTTTTATTTGAACTCCTTCGTTAGTAAGTTACGAGCCCTCGAAGTTACAAATGAATTTTTTTTTTTCAAGTGAATATTGAAAATCAACAAAATTTTGGAGTTAGATGAAACAAATGAAACAAAGTCATGAATGAAATGCCTCCGATGGTCTACACCCGAAAACATTGAAAAGACTGAAAATTTTCAATATTTCTCAACACAACAAGTTTTTCTGCATGATTTCCTGGATAAAAGTACTCGCGTAATTCATCGACAGCCAACCTGAGACGTTCACCATTATTGGAAAAGAATTATTCTCAATTTCAATAGAAAAAAAATAAAAATAACCAAAAACTAAACCGACGAAAAAATCAATGGGAAAGCAAAAAAAATAAACCTTCTTAGTCTTAATGATAATTGAGCTCCTTAATTAATGTGAGTAACTAACTTTGAGTAGGCGCCATACAAACAATAATCGAAGATCATTATATTACTTTGAAGAAGTAATCACAACGCCGCTGTACATCTCTCTGCCATAATTTAAGGCTTTACCTAATTCAATTGCTCAAAATTAGTTACTCATATTATTTTAGGAGCTCAATTATCATTAAGACTTAGTAGGTTTATTTTGTTTTTGGCTTTTCAGTTGATTTTTTCGTCGTTTTTATTTTTTGTTAAAAAGTTTATAATTTACAATTATTTGTGGCTGAAATCTACTACCTACCTACCTGATTAATACCCACTTAATTTTTATTGCTTCCATAATACTTACTTACTTATCTTACTTCAACTATTAACTGCTAAATAATATGATTATCTACTTTAACTATTCATTGTTATATAAAATAAATTATTTTTGAAAGTTCAGGTTAGTTGATTCCATCACTTCGTATTTGATTCCACCCTTTCATAGAATGTAATTATTGTGACGGATGTAGGAGGATGTGTCAATGTCAAATACATATGTGGGCAAATGTTCACAAGTGACAAATCAATCATTCCCTATTTTTCTACCCATGGAGGTCGATTATTTTATTTCAAATTGGAATATGATGAACCATGACGTATACCCTATGTAATAAAAAAGAATCATCCAAGTCGGAATACCCACTACAAAGTTATGCCTGATAGAATCGGTTGAAGGACCAAAATTCAGAGGGTAACGATCAATATCCTCCATTTTGCTACCTTAGCGATTTATTTCTCGTTCAAATTCGAATGTGATCAACATCAAAGTACACCCTATCCAATGAAAAAAGAATCATCGAGATCGAACTGCTATGTGAAGAGTTATGCGTGATCATACATAAAAAAAAATAAACGCGTCGACTAGAGAACCTCCTCCTTTTTGATTCCGTCTGTTAAAAATGGGTGAAATCCTCATTGGAAAATTTAATAATGCATACGCTTTCAGCAAACAAAACTCATAGGGTTAATATCAATCGCAATCCTCAAGAGCAAACTGAAATAAAAAATCCACTACAAAAACTGCTCGACATGACCCCCTTCCCTCTCAATAGCGTGTTCTGAATGTCTGAATCACTGAAATGGTCGTGATCTTATTTTTCAAAACAATACTCAGTGGTTTCCCTTTTCGATATTGTTTGTGTTGTTTGTTTCTTAAAAGTGACTGTGATAACTATGATAAGTGCCTTTAAAAAAATGAAGTCAACTAGTTCTGACTTCATCACCAGTTTGGATATTACAAGGTTAGTTGTTTTCTTCACTTTGGAATGAATATCTATCTCAGGCAGCCTGCAATGTGTACAATTACCAAGCAACAGTTTTTTTTTCAATAACATTCTTAATCCCAACCAAACCATTTGAAGAACATTTCTGTGGATCACCAAATTTACCATAAAGTATTTTTATTATAAATAAATGAAATGAGTAGTTTTTGCCATTTCAAATTGAGCTTTTTAAACCCGCTGAAAATCCGAGCCTGTCTTCCAGATCTACGAACATACTACCTGTCTCAGTCCATCATATTATCCGAGCCAGACAGCCAAAAAAATCAACAATGAGCGCAAACACATCGTGTTTCGCCGACTATCATCCCAACAAAATCACAAAAGTCTTTGTAGGATCCCCGTGAAACAACAACGTATCGATTTAACGTATCGGCGTATTCCTTTCTGGTCCAGCGATTGCGGCAAATATTTTCGGAAAAGCAACAATGAAATAATAGAAAAGGGCTCCTTTGAAATGGATTGTCGGCCGTATGTAATCCTGTTAGGCAGTCACGCGGAAAATTCACTTTTTCCGATGCCTACCGGGGCTTTTGTGCGCGCCTTGGAATATGGTTTTCGTTAATTGAGATTTTCGGTTTGTGCCAGAACGAGGGATTCAATGAGTGGAATGGATAAGGCGGCTGGAGTTGATTGAAAAAGAGAAAGGTGCGAGTTTACGTGAGTTTCATGGGAAGACTGATCTCGTGTGTCAACTTCTTCAGATTTGATTTCTGCAGATATCCCTGGAGGTAATTCCATGAAAATTGCTTCAAGTGAATATGGAAGAATTCAAACGTGTTCGAAAAACTCGATGACGCGGTCAGTCGGAAAAGTAGATTTAAAAATGTACTTATTGATTCTAAGATTGTAATCAATTGAGCCAACGAATCATATGACCGAGAAGATGGGATATATTTAAATATTTCCAAGTGATCTGACTCAAATCAAAAAAAAGATTATTAATAGAACTGGTTATTGTTGGGTTCGGTTAAACTATAGAATTCCACTTCTAAAAATATCAAGCACATAAGGAAATACCGGGTGTTAACGTATTCTTTAGCCAAGCCATCGTTTCCATAGTTTCACCTTGGGTATTCATTAATAATAATAATACGTTTTTTATTCAACATAACAGAAAATAAGAAATTTATAAAAACATTGGTAAGGCAAATAAAAGGTGAGAGTTCAGTTTTCTTTCAACCAGGTTGGGTGAGTGCACCAATGGTTGACCAATTGGAAGCTCCTTTCAAAAAAATTACTTATAGATACTAAAATATCAATTTTTATGAAAACCAAACAAATATGCAAGATCAACCAAGGTTTGGGATTCTAAATATCATGTTCAATCTTGAAAATGACGATAAAAAGTAGTTGAGGGAATATATGAGTCAAAATAGTAATAAATCACCAGTGATTGACGAGCAAGAACTAGTACGTGACCACAATTTCAATCAGTGGTTGACCACTTGATAAAATCAAATAAAACAAGTTTCTGAGCAAAACAGAAGATTTATTGATATAAAAAACAAGTTTTGATTTTCAAACAGAATTTTATAAAAGATTGATAATTTTCTAACTCAAACCTTTTTCAAAAATACTAGTTTTTAACTAATTGAAACTTCTTCACGCGGGTTTAGATGCAATTTCCTTCAATTTCCGTATGTTTCTTTAATTTTTTTACTTCACTCTCAATATTGAATTTTGTTTTTCTTGCGTTTCAGTATTACTCGCTTGGCAACATCATGTAATTCTTCTGCTGACTCATCGCCACCCTATTCCTTCATTTCTGTTTTTTTAAACGATTTCCGTCTTTTCTTGGAAATAGGTGAATCGAAATATAGAAATGTTTATTGGCTTGACTCGTTCTATTCCGCCTTGATATCCCAAAGTTCGCGAAACATCATGCATACATTTTTAGAAATCTACTGCCTCGACTTGAAAATACGTTTTCCATGCTTTTTTTTCTAATAAAACTGGAAAAGTGGCTTTATTCAATCAATATCAATCGGAAAAAACTATTTTCTATTTACTTTTAACATTATTTATTGAAGTAGCATGCGGTACCCCATACCCATTCAGCCTCTTCGATTGTATAATATTGCTAACATTACTCACAGCCTGTTGCAATCGTACCTCCGTATATTCGAAAAATCTGGTGTTAGTTTCATCAATTTCTTCTGCGAAATACAGTGGTTTTACTAAACCTGTATTCGAAAATAAAATAACCTTATATAAAGTAAAATATGTACCAGTTGACAAAAAACCAATAGTGGACCACTACAAAACTATGGTCAATTACTAGATTCGCTTGAAAATAACGATATTCTTTTAACAAAAATTAATATTTTACTCATACCCAAAGCAATGAAACAGACAAAGACGTTCAACCATTAATTCCTTTGACACACCAGTAGTTGACCAAAGTGGTCAATTACTGGAGATTCAACAAATATTTTGTTCTAGTAGTTGGCCACATGAATTAAAATAGTAAAAACACACATTACAATAATGAATACAATAAAAATACTTAACCATATTCGCATAGCAACTAGTACATCAAATTTGTTTTTAATAAAACTGTCAACAAGAACGCATGATTCAAGATCACTAAAAATTGTCTGCATACCATGCTTATTGCCACATCACCTGTTTTCTACCAGTGAAAGACGAAAAATGTGTAAACATGACAGTGACCAACTCATCGCGAAATTTATTTGGGTTAATTGTGACATCTACTGGACCAAAATCCCATTCAATTTTTGAAAACATAGGCAACCAACTAAACAATAGAGTATTCTTATTTCTGTGCATTGAGAAAAACATGGTCAATTACCGGGTGCTGGTCAACTAGCGGTTCCACAACCCTAGAAAGAAACTGTTCTTTCTCTCAAACCTTCCCAAAAACTGAACCTATATCTAAGCATACAACCACTGAATAGCATACGAAAGAGAAGAGTGACCGAACAGCGAGAAAAAAAAGAAAGAGAAGAGGAGGATACCTAGGCTTAAGAGATACGTTTTTACTTTTGCTCTGTGTTTGTTTTATTTTGTAGCTCGCGGAAGTAATCGATTACTGATTTTTTAAGTGAGTTATATTGTATGAGAAACTCCGTTTGAAGATTTTCTTTCTATGTCGAGGTATGGTGATCGTTAACGTTCGACGTGTATTTGAATTATGTATGTCTCTCCTGAATATAACTTCGTCACAGAGATAGTTGGGTTGCTTGAATTTCAAAAGTTTGTAGAAATAACAATATATGTGGTGTTCATGCCTGTTTGACATATCGAGCCATTCTAATTCGTGCTTATAGGAAATCCTTTGTCTTCTTTTGATACCAAAAATAAGTCTCATACAGCTATTCTGAACCTTTTGAATACGCTGACTATCTACGTTATCTATACAAGGCCCATAAATGTTGTTACAATAGTTGAAATGGAAAAGAACCATTGTGTCATAAATCAACTTCAAGCTCATGTAGCTTTTCTTCAACATACCATTTCACTTGTTCTTTGAACCTCAATTTGTGATCGAGTGTCAATTCCAAACTTTTTACACTATAGCTAGAAGGTATTATGTCATCCATTATCCTCAATTCAATGTTGTGTAGTAAATCATTCCTATCCCTGTCATTGCAGAATAAGATGGCACATGTTTTTTTGAGTATTTATTTTGAGTAAGTGCTTGTTACATGAGTCTGGAAATTATTGCAGATCGTTATTTATTTCAATGTTGGTCCGAATTATTGTATCTGGTACGAACGTTTTGTATATTTGTGTGTCATCAGCATACATTTGATAATCACAGTGGTGCAGGACATCTTGGAAAGTTGAAGTAAATAAGTTGAATGAAAGCGGGCCCAAAATGCTCCCCTGCGGAACTCCGCATGACACCCGAGCAAAGTTTGACGATTTTTTGTTCAAAATAACTCATTGTAACCTATTTGATAGGAATGAAGCAATAAAATTCCGCACCATTAGGTTAAATCCCAAATAATGCAATTTAGAAAGTGGAATTCGGTGATTAATCAGATCAAACGCCTTCGAAAAGTCAAGTAATATAAGCACAGTTGCTTCATTTTCATCAATACCTTTGATAATAATATTTCCAAGTGCCGTTTCACAATGTCTCTGATATTTGTGACAATATTATATAAGATTAAAAACATTTTAATGAAAGTGAATTAGCTCAATATTTCAGAATGAACATTTTTTTTTGTATATGTCTTAGATGATTAAGCTCAATAGTTGACCATGAATTTATTATCTGAACATTGAACAGAAAATCATTTCGAGAAGGCTCAGTTTCTTGTGGTAGAAATTGAATTTATTTTCAATCAGGACATAATGAAAAATATAATTTAATATTATTAACTTTTACATAGATCATTCATTAATCTGATTCGATTGATCAAGTTATGAATATACTCCGGAGAAATATTTTGTATATGATGTTCGAATTTTCAATCAGTATAAAAACAAAGTAGGTTGAGATTTTGAGTATTCAGTATCATTTGACTTGGTAATCCTTGAATACTCTGAACAATGCCAGAAAGTCCATATTTGTATGTTTGCCTAGAAGTGGCCATAACGGTGCTAGAAACAATTGGTTTATCTCCATATATAATATGCATACCCCTGAAAGCCTTTAATATATCTTGAGGGATTACCTGTAATACATATACTTACCTCATACAAGCATGCAATATTTTTTATGAACATGAAGAAGTGAACTATGTTGTAAAATGGTTAATCGTATACGCTGCTCCTGATCCAGCTGCTGAATTTCTTAGAATCCTGAGTAATAGCATCACAGGATGCACTTCAACACGAATAATCCGAAGGAAAAACACAGAAATCGCACCATGGATGACGAAATTGTCTTGCCGGTCCATTACTGTATTTGCATTTTTCAACAAGTCGAAAAAAAAACAATTTTTGTAAACAAATGCATATAACAGCTGATCAACAATAGCTACAGACTTGTTCCTCAACTAATTCCAAAGATTAGTTAATCTTTTATAAAAACGAATTGAATGTCCATTATAGTATCTCTAATAGTTTGAAAGTTATATCAGTTTGTTACTTAACAAATCCAGTGGCCGTTATAACTTCGGGATCGTGTAATATTGAAAAAACAGTTTTTTGTTAAATATGGCTGTTTCTGTAATCATGATTAGTTTCAGAAAAAAAATAACGGTATTCAAAATGTGTTCATAACAAATTGTTAAATCAATAAACAATGAAATAATTGATAAAAAAATATTTTTTCTGTCATCTACATTATTGAAGTTGACCATTAAATTATTCATAACATCAGAGAAGTAGTCCGAAAATTAATTAGCTGTCAATTCAGATGTCACATATGAGTTTTTATTTTTTTTGTTTTTATTGATAATATCCCATGCTGCTTTTTGTTCATTACCAGAAGTTAAAAGTCGTTTATTATTTGCGTTTAATTTCCCTTGTTTTATTTTCCTTTTATACTCCATCTTTAAAGTATTATATACCTGAAAGTCTTCATTATTTTTTGTTGAACAAGCAACTACATGTACGGCAGCCAAGGTGCGTTTCAATTGTTGCATGTCGTTGTCGAAAACAAAGTCTTTATTTTCAAGCTTGGACTTTTTTATGAGTTTTTCCACAAAACATTGGTTGTAAGATGTTGATTATATATTGACCAGCAGAAATATTTGCCAATTTACATTATTTACACATTCAATTAACTGTTGTTTTCCATGTTCAGTCATAGGTCTACATGGAATATACCTGTCTTTTGATGTGAGACTTGTCGCAATAGAGAAGAAAATACCCTTATGGTCCGACATATGTGGTTCAATTACTTCCACGATCAAGTTGTTGTTGTTTATGTTAGTAAACAGATTATCTATTTTTGTAGCACTAGTGCTAGTTATTCGTGTATATTCATGAACTTTTTCCTCTAAATTGTATGTCAAGAAAATGTTTATACATTCATTTACATTTATGTTATCAACGATAATAAAATGTGAGTTGAAGTCGCCAACCACAACAATTTGATTATTAGATGGTACCATTTCCAGTAATTCGTTTAGTGCACGCAAAAAAATATAAGTATCACCCATAGGAGACCTGTATACACACAAGAAATATATTTTTTCATTAACTAGCTCAATTAAGGTAAATTCAGCATGAATATCTACGCATAATTCATTGATTTCTTCAGATTTAATTTTTAACAATTCCTGAGCAAAGACACATACCCCACCATGAGTGTTTCTACAGTAATATGCTACAAGTTTAAAATTAGGAATAACGATATTTACAATTTCTGATTCAGATACCCAACTCTCGGTAAGAAACAATATATCTATGTTGTTTATATGCAGAAAATATTCTACTTCACTAATTTTGTTGCTTATACTTTGGATATTTAGATAAAATGCATTTATTTTGTATCTACCTGATTTCGGCTTATTACCCATACTATCACCTGTCATTTCGTTTACATTAGTTGTTTGAGTCTTAAGATGAATTGCTGCGAAGTACTCTGAAGAGGCATCTATGGTTGCGATATCAGCTGAGATAGGCGGGGATATAAAAAATTGTTTATTATATTATATAAATAATGTATTAACAAATGACGTAAAAAATCTACTCATTGTTACTCAATGCCACTGTTAGATGCGAAAACGGCAATAACATAATATTTGTTTAAAACAAAATTTTTTACATCATTTTTTGAATATTTTTTCAATCATTAACTTTAAACAATTATAATACACAAAACAACAAACTTTTATAAACTTTTATCTTCAACGGGACTTCATTCTTTCAGGTATTCAGATGACAGCATAATTTTTTCAAATGTAAAAAGTGATATTCATTCCTAAAAAAAATATTTTATGTGGATATACTATCTTCAGCGGCGTTGCGCCCATGCCGTAACTGCCATGCGGAGCCTTATTTAAGGCGTTAAATCAAAATTATAAATAATGGAGATAGAATTCCGGGAGTTTGGGACTTTTTTAAGAATCTTTTTTTTCAATTTCTCAATTATGAATGGATTTTGAATTATTAGCGAAAAACTAAATGCATTCATTATCTCTCTTAATTTGTTAATAACAATTGCAATCTTTTCATGTGCTGTAAAATCATCGGAATACATTTTTACTTCGAATCCGATGAGCTATCGCTCACATTTTCAGGAGCTTTATCAATAATTAACACCATTTTGAACCTGTTATCAGACTATAATGGAAGAGCTCAATTGCACAAAATTCTGCCTGAACCTGATTCTAGAGCACTAAAATACATATATAACGAGAATTAAGACAACCCCATGTCTCATTTCACTTCTACAAAAATACGATACTAGCATATGATTTACTATATTCAAGGAATGAATGATACGTTCCTCTAACCAGTGTTTGGAGAAGCATAAAATATCGAGTTTATTACTCTCAAGAGAGTTCAATTTGTCATAACCTCATAAGTACAGGAAAACTTTCAAACATAAGAAACAAGAAGTTATTAATAAATATGAACTCTATGGCCAAAAAACATAATTCACTAAGAATGAAAATAAATTTTGAAATCAAATACTCGATCCAACTGATAAACAAGGGCACGTTAAAAATAGATAGACACCTGCTCGCCCGGAATGCATATAAAAAAACAGGCACCCTTTCACAACGGAGCTATTGATAAATCATCACCTCCTAGTTACGCACCTCTAAGGAATTTCATAAGTAAACGAAAGAACTATGAATTATAGGTTTTGACAGCTCATTAAGTGCAATACGACCACGAAATAGATAAATCATTCATTTTTTACATTCTTTTGGCTACAGTAACGAACCATTAATTACTAAGAAGGTGATTTATCATGACAAGTAGGAGATAACAAATGTTAGGAATGTGACCCTGCGAGCGAACAAAGTATAATACATGGAAGGGGATATTCTATAAAACGCGATCACGCGAACAAACAATGATGATTTGGTCAACAGAAGTCGTGTAAGCAACATGTCAGCTCAGCAGTATTAAACTTTCAATCGATTAGCATGTAGCACATAGTTATCATATAACAGTATACTTTATAGAAGTGCGGTAGCTATCAACCAGCTCTTGACTAGACAGTCATCAGTCATGAGTTCATTGACAAGTATTCATCTTGTAGTGAAATTGCGAAATTATCAATAAAGAAAATTCCAATCAAGTCAAACAGGAACTGCACGAGTAATACCTCACAAAGTGAATACCCAGTTAAACAGTATTTACCATTAATAAAAATTATGTTATCAATGCTTCAAGAACGAGATAAGACACCAAAAACCTATATCCGATAATTCATGCTCTCATAGAAAAACATTACCAATACAACTATAGTCTAATATATAGTGCGATATAAAAGTAAATAACCAATTTTCGCGGAAATAAATGGAATAATAATACAACTAAACTAATATATTGTAAAACAAATATCGAGTGAATAAGTGTTGGAACCCGATGGTCTGGAGTAAGTTCATATATATTTCTTGATTTATGTTTGGGCAAATTGATCAATTATGATTTCCATATGTTTTCAAATGTATCACCATATTTTATGTTCCCATATTTTTCAAATAATATTTATCAACAGTCTATTCAACAATTGATGGCATTTTCACTTATATTCAGTCCACTTACTTTGAGAATGCCAAAAACTGACCTTATGTAAAACTGTTTAGTTTATCATTTTACCAGTATATAGAACTATTATAAAATATATATGTATATTCTAATGCTTTTTCGAATGCATTATTTAACAATCTTTCTGAGATCGGTACTTGCTTTTATCTAAACGCCCCACATTCCCTGTATTAGGAGAAAGGGATATTTCTTGAAGCCGCTCTCGAGAAATAATCTTGGTTCGACCATCCTCAGACAGTCTAATTTCTCAGGTTCCCAACCTAACAACAAAGGAGTGATCAAGTAAAGTGAATAATTCATAATATTTGAAAATTACTTAGCGTTCATTGGTCTTTCTTTGATGGAGAGTACCCTCTATGAAGCGCCACTGGCGTAACAATGGCTTATCAGTTGTGGGGTATTCAAGTTCTCCAGTTGTCCCCAGTCTGAACAATGGTGTTGCAGGTGTGGTGTATTGATTCATAACACCCTGTATATGACCAGACATAACACTGGTGTCCGGTGTGACGGAGTATACCCTCTATAAAAGGCCAGTGGCGTAACAAATTCATTTGGTGAGCACTGGATGTGTAAGTATAAAAAAATTGACAAATTGTTATTAGTTTTTGTACGAAACATATCTGAATTCTATTCCTCCGATGTCTAATCAACAAATTTATATTGAGGAAAAATTTGTCACTTCACGACATCCCTTGTTCCCCTCGTATGGAAGAAAAGGTTAACCCAGGCACATGTGGCTCAGTTTTCTGAGACCCATGCAGCAGGCAAGTTACATTCATTGATAGGAATCTTAAAGAGTAGTAATATTGTGGAAACATTGATTTTATTTGTTCACAATTTGACTCTGGAAAAACCGGTTTGACCATTTCCAATAACTCCTCACTCAGAAAATCTTGATGAAATTTGATGACGTGTGAAAAAGTTTGATACCTATGTGGGAAGTTTTGTACAACTATAAATGATATATTTTATTCATGTGCCGTCATAACAAAATCGTTATTCGTAATACTTTCAAATCACTTTCTGTTATAACTTCACAGGACGAATTTCAAGAGTGTATTTGCACAGCTTTCATCGCTGCCTCGATGAGTTCTGGGAAATAATAGTTCATACGCAATTATGTTCGTTAAACAGCCTTTGTTGTCTGTATCTTTCTTTGAAAATGCAGCATGGAGAGAGCTGCTTCGTTACCTCTCGAAACAAGTTTTACTGCAGCTATGTGAAAAAACAT
The DNA here is from genome assembly GCA_018342105.1 of Gonioctena quinquepunctata. Classification (NCBI taxonomy): domain Eukaryota; kingdom Metazoa; phylum Arthropoda; class Insecta; order Coleoptera; family Chrysomelidae; genus Gonioctena; species Gonioctena quinquepunctata. Next base: position 12,153 of record JAFIRS010000105.1, read on the forward strand.
ATTCCGTAGTCCTTCTGCCGTATTTTCGTCCCATTGAGACTACACATTTCTATATTCATCTGAAATTATAACAATAGATATTCTTTTTATTTTCAGTACCGCTTGCAATAATTTTATCTTACTGTCAGCCGCCCTTGCCATCTTAACATGGATCATTTTATCTGTCATACAAAAATATGTTTCATGCACTGATTTTGAGCAGTTTTCTATATAGCATGACAGGACACTTCTTGTAATTACTCACTCACACTTTTTTCTACATATTGAAGGCTTATTTTCTGCGAAAGGCCTTCATTTTTGCGAGACAAAATCTTTGTCAACCTTTAATCGACAGTTTTTGAATTATGAGTTTAGTTCAGTGAGAAAATTTCTGAAAAATTTGTTTTTCTTGGCTTTTCTTCTGAATGCGATACAAATTATTTTGAGAAAATTCAATTTGCGGGAGAGTCAACTGAAAAAGTTGTAGTTTATAGTGGTGATAATGGATCTGTTTACCACGCACATAATAATACAGAATAGATAGAAATTTATCAGAAAAGTTAGGCGACCTAATATAGCAGTCCCTCAGCAATTTTTCGAAAATTAGAAATTCGTTCATTTAGATAAACTGTCTGAGATCTACCATCAAGGTGGCATCAATACTCAGACCACTTACTTGAATTTTTAATATTGTAACTTTGCCATTATATCCATTATCAGACGAATATGATGATCACTTGCTCGAAATGGACTGTATATATTAATCATGATTATACAATCAAATAGTCTTAATTTGATCGAATAATGCTGTACAACTCGGGAAGTAGTTTTATTTTGTTCTATTTTTGAGTTGGTATGGCATCCGTCAGCCACTTTCAGACATCGCGCAAGGTTGCTGGTTTCAAGGGATATTCCAATATATAGAGAAAATTATAAATTATTTATCTTGGCCTCAACATGCCGGCCGCCTTGAAAGTATTACTTTCAATCCGAAAAAGCATTAGGAAGTTTCTTAGATAGTTCATAATTCAGGCTATCGGTAGTAGACACAAATTTTCCACTAATCTTTTGAAAATACCGCTAGCAAGCTTCACACTAACAACTCTCTCAATGCCAACTGAGAGATTTGCAGAATTCTGCTTTGATTTGTTTCCAATATGTCATGTTACTAAAGTCAAGTGTAACCCGAAGGATCTTACTCTTTGGACATCAAATAAGTGGGCAACGAATTTGGAAATGTGTGTTATGACCTGGGACAGGGAGACACTCTAAAGACCTCACCACTGACCAGTCATTGTTAAAACCTGAGTATATACAGAGTGTTATGAATTCACACACCACTCCTGAAAAACCCAAGCGATTGTCGAACCTCACAGTAACTTTTACTGAAAAACACGCTAGAAAATCCAATAGAAGGATTTTACAAATACCGTCAAATGATGTCTACTTATACTGGTATTATTTGTATTCACTCTACTCACTCACTCAATACTAAATCTTTTCACACAATATACAGTACAAAAGCGTGTCTTATAAAAAGTCGTTAGAGGTTCTATACTGAAGATTTTGCAACTAAACATTGACAAAGGGAATGTACTCAGAGAGCGGTCTAATCCAAGTAATTCATTCAGTATATGATCGAGGTTCGTTTAATCTATGCACTCGGTCATAACTCAAGCTATCAAAACGAATGAAATAATAATATAGTGGTGAATTTAAAAGATATAATCAAGATCAATTTTCAAAACCATCAATCAATAAATCTTATAAACCCACTGTATATAAAATCACCAGGAAATATGAATGTAAACACAGCAGTAAAATCAACAACTTCAGTAGGTTGCAGGACTTTAAAACATAATAACAAAATTTTCAAAAAAAATCAATGGATAGTATTAATCAATTAGATCTTATTTCTGAAACAAGCAACTATCAAAATCTGACGAAATAATAAATATTTATCAAAGGAATCGAATCAAACATAAATGAATTCAGAGTATGAATGATGAAAAATGTTCATTTTATAAAGCCTGGTACCCAATACAATCAAAGAGAGAAAATATGTTGTCTCACCCTGTAATAGACACTTTACGAAGTTCACTTCACTAAAATCAATTCCGTTATTTAATCTTGAGAAATCCCGATAGGTAATTTATTATTTGATTTACCACTGGAGCAATGATGAAGTCGGATGAATTCTTCTAACTACATATCGATGTATGCAAAATATTTTAGAACCTCATCGGTGTGAGTTCTAATGACTGGTGCCTTTAAACTTGGTTGCATCTGATTAATTTGAAGTAGAAAAGTCTTTATCTATTTGACTAAAACATTATCTGATCAAAATATCTCAATTTAAATGCTAATGTGCATTTTAAAATACATATTGACGTGAAATGTATACTCTAAGGAAATACCGAATGGAATCCCGAATGGAATGCCTCTTATTGTTCCAAAAACTGTTTATATATCCTCATAATCCCACATACATAGAAAACTATAAACGACTATATGATGACCAATTGGCTTCGTGTTATTTTTAAATATAATTATTACATTGACTCTGCAGCTGTATGGCTTCTTAGTTAGGGTCGTTTATAAATAGTAATCTATTTTTCTGATGAACTCATAATTAAATACTATTTTAATGGTACATCCATGTTTGTAACCCTTTGTTTCGACTTCATGGCATTCCACGTGTTGTTTATAAATAATTTGGTCTCACGCATAGTTACATGAAATTATTTTTAAAATGTCTGGTTTCATTGAGTTCAATATTCGTTAGGATAGAATAATTTTTACGTAATAAGAAGTTATATTTGAATACTGAATTTTCATAGTTTACAGGTGAACTGTCTAAATGAATATATTCTTTCGAATCATATTTCTTTTCCAAGCTCTATAAGCAGATCATGACATGTGTACTGGATAAGGACTAGAAACCGGTCTCTAGCACTTTCGATGATGATGGTTTCCAAAAATGGCCAAGAAGAGAATTTTGAATCTGAATTTGGGGAAATGTTAATTTCTATAGAGGGTGCAGCTTTCACTACCCAGTATGGATTGCTGAGTAGCCCATCACTCTGGGAAGTGCTTGGGACGTTTAAAGCGCGAGAGGTCATCTATGTTATAATCAGTGGCTTCCTTCACGAGAGGGTTCTCGAGGGTGATTGCGCAATCGAATACTTTCCGATTGCAATCTCTGATAATACCCCTGATGGAAGGCAGATTCAAGTCTTTGAGGATCCGATCGTTCCGCACATACCTCGAAGCATTCGTTATCATCAGCAGGACCTTCATTTGCGCCCGTTCCAGGAAGTGTTCTCTTCCTGTTGATGAGTGTGAATGAAGTATAGATCTTCTGTGCAATTTTGTAATGATTTAGACGTGTGGTCTCTAGGTGAGCTGACGATCCATCGTTACTCTCAGGTACTTGACCTGCTCCGACCATTCTTTCTACCTTCCAGAGACAGACGCTCCCCTTTCCGGGTTGATTCTCTTACTTTCCCTTTTGTGAGGATTCAACTTCATCTTGCAGTCCAGGTACCACTACTGAAGGTCGTTTAATGAATTCTGCAAGTAAACGACACTCATCGAGTGGATGGCTGAAGGGGAAAGCAAAGCGGTATAGTCAGCGAATAAGATATCTTCTCGAGTTTACTCTTCGAAATATAGGATTATAAAGGGCGTATAACAACCTGCTCTGAGGAACGCTGGCCTCAATTTCCTCTGAATCCAAGAGAGAATTGTCGACCTCTATCTGCCTTCATGCCAAATTCTATCAAAAGCTTTACTGATATCTCATAATGTTATATGGGCACTGTTAATGGCATTTGAAGATTTCGTGGCGTCTTCCAACAGCCTCAAAACCTAAAGCTCGATGGCATGCGCACGCACAAAGCCAATTGCTCATTCGATAGGACATTTTGCCTCCACGTCTTCGTCAAGCCTTTATAGAAAAATTTTTCCAGCCAACGTAACTGAACTGCAAAGCAACTAATCGGTCGATAATATTTTGCGGGAAGGTCGGGATTTGTCTCTTCTTTGGAATCATGACCACGATGGCATGCTTCCACTTTCAAGGAAATCTTTCAAGTCTTAGAGATTCATTGATTATATTCAAAAGTGACTGTACCTGGTTTTCCAGGAAATGCTCAATCAAACCATAAGTAATTCCATCATAACCAGGTATTTTTTTAGTATTTAATCCTTAAATATGTGCTTTAAGTTCATCCATTGAAGCCGGACGCCACCACTTAATAATTGGGATTGAAACCATGTGAAAATACATCAGCAGCAGCTTCAGCGAAGTGTGTCAACAGCGCCCTCATTTGATCTAGAGTGGTAAGAACGTCTCTGGGGCTGTTAAATTGAGCTGGCAGGATATGGGGGTTTGTCACGGGCCGCCGCTGCATATGACAGTGGGGCTTTTAAAATTCCCTCCCCCACCCCCCTGTTAACTTTCAACAGTTCGACGTAAAACAATGCAGAAAAAAACGTATTGAATGATATCACCAATACTACATTTGAAATGAAAAACATTGTGATTGCCCGATAGATGGCGCGGGGGGCCACATCAACTTAAAAATTTCAAATAGCATGGGGGTCAAGTGGCACATAGTTGAAAAGATAACTCAATTTTGTTTTCAACCATCTAGTTTTTTATTCCATTTACTTAGAAGTTTTTTCACAATATACATTTGAAATGTCAAGTATAACAAAATTTAAAATGAATATTGTAAAAAAAAATTACAATATAAAAAAAAGGTTGGAATGAGAATTGAATCATCTCTCAACCCTTGCGATCCCCTAGGGACATATATGTCCCACCTAGTGCTCATAAATTTCTGTAGCGGTCAAGGTAAATGCAGAATAGCCATAACTGGGACAATTCAGTAGTTTATAGTCATATTTTAAGTTTCGTAATAAGTGGCAACATGGGAAATTTGCGTACGTGCTCTATTTTCAGTATTTGGCCAGTTGTCTTCAAGGAAGTAACTCATAAAAAAGTGACATTTATACAATATTCAGTTCCACTAGCAGAACGTTTGATAGCTGAAGGCAGAAAAGGAACTAGGCGAAAACGCACAAGAACAATTGGACGTCATTCTGAATCTTCAGAAGACAAAATAAATGTTCGAGATCACTTGCCTGTGCAAGAAGAAAGCAGAAGAAGGTGGTATAGCTGCTCCCAACAGGAAGAGAGAAAAACGTACAAAACTGAGGTGTAAAATTTGCAATTTACTACTATGCATGGATTGTTCCACATCCATTCTATTCTTAATATTAGTTACTGATGGGACATATTTGTCCCACTACAAAATACTGTATATTGGTTGGTCCCATTTTTTTTTGTTAAACTGAGTAAAAAATGTATCAAATTTCATTATATTTGTATTCTGCCTAGTAACATCTTCCACATCCACTTAAAAAAATTGCCAGAATCTGAAAACAAAAATCCGGATTGAAAGGGTTAAACGATGTGCCACTTGACCCCCTATGCGATATGAAATTACAAAGTTGATGTGCCCCCCGCGCCATCTATCGTGGAAACACAATGACTTCTATTTCAAGAGAGATAGTTAAAGAAAAATTGAATTACTTTTTCAACGATGTGTAAAGGGCTACAAAAGCAGCACTCGCAATTGGATTCCGTAGAACAACCTTAAAAAAAAACTCTATGTCTCTCGAAATTTTCGAGTTGATGTGCCCCAAGCGCCCTCTGTCGAGTAATTGTAATGTATCTTTTCTCAAAAAGTAGGACCGGTAATACCATTCAATAAATTCCATGTCTCATTGTTTCACATCGTTATTGAGGTAACGATACAATTTAGATCCACACTTATATTTGACATTTCAAATGCATATTGTGAAAAAACAGACAGAATTAAAAAAAAAATAGTATGGTTGAAAAGAGAATTGAAATTTTCAAATTGATGTTCCCCCTCACGCTATTTATCGGGCAATCACAATGTCTTTCATTTCAAAAAGTAGTATCGATGATATCATTCAATACTTTTTTTTTTTGTAGTTCTACGTCGAACAGTTCGAAAGTTATCAGGGGAGGGGCTTTTAAAAGCTGCACAATATTATGTAAAACATATAGCTAATAAAACCAACTATCTTACCTATTTATGAGCTTCCAGTCTGGAAATGTTGCTCAACCACTTTGTAACAGATTTGATGAATAATGAGGAATTGCTTATTCGTTTCAACTCCATTGGAATGTAATTATATTTGTATATATTACCCCAAACACGACGTAGTTACTGTAAGCCGTTGAGGAGATCCTTCGACTGTCTTCGGTCTCCACCATCCGATCAGTTCCGGGACTACATTGTGCTGTAATGAACTACATATTGTACCAAGTTTCAATAGAATCGGTTATAGGTGTAAAATCAATAAATCATCCCTATTGTTCTACCCGGGTGTAATTTTCCTTTAATTTGGAAGGGACCAACTTTCAAGCAAACCTACGATACAAAAGAATCATCTAAATCGGTTAACCCAGTACAAAGTTATGCGTGGTAGAGTCGGTTGAGAAGTGAACATTCAGTGGGTGAACCAAAAATCATCCCCCATTTTCCTATCCTAATGAGTAGAATTTTTTCCGAACCCAAATGTTCCCAACTTCGAGGTTCACCCTATCCATTAAAAAAAGAATCATCCAAATCGGACTATTCTGTAGAAAGTTATACGTGGTTATACATAAAAAAAAAACACGCGTCGACTAGAGAACCTCCTCGTTTTCTTTCGTCTGTTAACGGAAACCAAATTGAATATGAATGACAGATACATGAAACTCTCCATTCGAACCTATGCTTTCCGAAATTTGAACACTTGTGTTCCAGTTACTTCTCACGTGTTTTTGTGGCTTCTCATTATGCAAACTATCAGTCATCCATTTATTCATAGAATCTTTGACAGAATGTTAGTGAAACAAGCATTCCGAGGCAAAATTACGCCTCATAGGGAAGACTTGCATTGTTCACTTACCCATACCACCATGTCACTCCCGTTGAAGATGAAATAAATATTCTAGTCGTGAGGCTGGAATGGCTGAAATGGCTGAAAATACAACAATGTGCCAGTTCACTAAGATTCCGGAGCGTGTAAGCAATATGTATATACTGACAGACAGGCACATCGGTTGTGTAGCGAGTGAGTGATAAGTAATGGAAAAGCTCAGGAAACAACGAAACAGGTTCCGTTCGGATATGTAACGAGTGTGTCATTGTTTTGCTCAGAATACTCAGTAAGCTTCATTGACATCATGATGGTTATACGATGGAAACTGTTGAACAATAGATTTTCGTTGAAAAGGGATTTTGGATGGATATTGTTCGATTGCGTTGAACTGAATACGTGGTCAAAATAATAGTGACTGAGTGACCAACTCATTATTGAATCCTCAAATTGATTAAGGTGATCAATGTAGTGTATTTCTATTTCAAGTTGCATCGAGAAACGATTCCAATTTGAGAACTCAAAATTAGGTAAACTCAGAAAGGATAAGAGTACTAATTGAAAATATTGAGATTGGATTCTGTTAGAAAATGTTTTTTTTGTCGAAAATTGAATGAAATAAGCCAATACATGTTTTTTTTTATTTCGAACGAAACACGAATCTCCAGACAATTTCATTTGAGACATCAACTTGTAATACGAAATAGGCGGCGAATAGCCTAATTCAAACATATAGCAAGAAATAGTTCCTACTTTACCAACATTCTTACTGATTTCTTAGTCCAGCTGTTTTCGGGTAGAGAGCGCCATTGTAAATTTCATTCATCCAAGGCCGACTATACTATAATGAAATAGGAATGTGATTTTAATAACGTCTTTAGAAGTAGCAATACAGAAAAAATGAAACAATCAATGACGGGGTCCGGAGGTTTCAATCTGTATAATAAAACGAAGCTATTCCTGGCTGATTATAGGCACAAGAGAAATTATTTTTCTAAACTTCCTTCTGAGGGTAGTGCACCTCTTTGGCATTCAATTTATTCAATATTTCGAGAACTGTGCATTTTCGCATAACGCTGATATTTCCACAAGCTTTTATTCAATTTGCCTTGTTTGTTTCTCTGTGATTTTTTTTTCTCGATTTGTACGTTTGGGTAAAATTTTGCAAATGAATTTTGATCCACTTCTAATCGTCCGATGAATTTTGGCAGGTGTTCATAACACCGGTGACAATCTATTATGAAATTAAGAAGCGCTTCTATTCAAAATTAGTATCTGGGGGTTCTGTGGGTCGAAGATAATTAATTTTTTGTCAAAATTCATTAATGTAAGATGGCGGCTCTAAAATGGCGATCGGGTTTTACGACAATTCTGTTCAAAATTGGTATGTCGGATTTTTTGGGGTTGGAGATTATGATTTTTTGTCAAAATTCATGAATTTGAGATGACGAGATTTGTGATTATGGCCCTATTTGATTCAAAATTGGTATGAGGGGGTTTTTGGGGTCGGAGATTATCAATTTTTTGTCAGAATTCAATAAGATGGTGGATTTCAGGAATGACTATAAATATGTTGAAAAAGGAAACATTATCAATTGAATATGATTCCACCTGACAAACGAGCGTCATAAGGGCAGAGATCAACCAGCAGCCCTTTTATACTTTTTTTGAATTTGTTCATATGTAAATTCCTCATATATGGTGATAGATGGTTGAAGAGCCTTATCGCCACAGCAAGGAAGCTTTTATGAGTAATTGCCAGTCGATGCTGTGGCATAAGAAGATTCTGGCCATTTCTGGTCAGATATTCGTGGTTGTGATTAACTTTAGGGGTATTATTTTGTGTTTTAATATAGACGAAACATTGAAATATGTATAGAGCCGCAATGGTTAATATATTGAATTTTTTAAATAGAGGTCCACAGCTGTCAATCCGTTTTGCCCTTCCCAGGATTCTAATAGCCGTTTTTTATAGAATAAATACCCTTTCCAGTTGAAAGTCCCCAGAAAACCAATCCGTATGACAGCTTAGACTGAAATAACCCCATGTAAGCAGCTCTCGAAACATAAAAAGGAACAAATTCATTGATTCTACGAAGCAAGTAAAGAGTGCTGGACAGCTTAGTAGAGAGATCTTTGATGTGGTCTTTCCAATTAAGTTTTTGATCCAGTATTACCAGCAAAAACTTAATTAATTTTTGACTATCCTTTAGCTCTTTTAGTGTGAAAGTAATTGTGTCAGTTTTTTTGACGTTTAAGCATAACTTATTGGCTGCAAAAAAAACGATTTTTTTCAATGCGTTGTCAGTCAGTTGCTTTGGATATTCATGTTCAGGGTGACTTAAACTGAAATAAAGGATCCATACACTATCTATATTTGAAATGAAAGATCCATATATTATCTAAATTCGAAATGAAGGGTCATACACTACTGAAGTACATATTTTTGGAATCTCCATGATGTTTTCTACATTTTGCTTTGATCTGAAGGCAATAGGACGATTTCGATTTTCTGGTGAATTTCATGGGTTAAACCCCTTGTGCGATTTTTTCGAGTTTTTTTTTCTGAGAATCGTCTTGAAATTATGAGCATATACTAAATCAACCATTCTGAATCGAATGCCGTTTGCGAAATTACTCTAACTCTTTCCGTTCTTGAGGTACGACCCACTTCCAACTAACACTACAAAGAACAATCCATACACTACCTATATTTGAAATGAAAGATCCATATATCATTTAAATTTAAAATGAAGGGTCATACACTACAGAAAAACATATTTGTGAAATCTCCATGATGTTTTCTACATTCTACTTTAAACTGAAGGCAATGGGACGATTTCGTTTTTTTGATGAATTTCATGGGTTAAAAACCCCTTGTGCGATTTTTTCGAGTTTTTTTCTCTGAGAATCGTCTTGAAATTATAAGCATATACTTAATCAACCATTCTGGATAAAATGCCGTTTGCGAAATTACTCTTACTCTTTTCGTTCTTGAGATACGACCCACTCCCAACTGAAACTACAATGAAGAATCCATACACTACCTATATTTGAAATGAAAGATCCATATATTATCTAAATTCGAAATGAAAGGTCATACACTACTGAAGTACATATTTTTTGAATCTCCATGATGTTTTTTACATTCTGCTTTGATCTGATGGCAATAGGACGATTTCGTTTTTTTGGTGAATTTGGTGAATTTCATGCGTTTTTTCGATAAATATTTTTTTTCTGATAATCGTCTTGAAATTATGAGCACATACTAAATTAACCATTCTGAATCGAATGCCGTTCGCGAAATTACTCCAACTCTTTTCGTTTTTGAGATACGACCACTTCCACCTGAATATTAACTAAAGCCCGTCTCACACGTGAACTGAGGGCTGTTTCCACGAGTAAACTAAAGCCCCTCTCATACGTGAACTAAAGCCCGTCTCACACGCGACCTAAAGCCTCTCACACGTGAACTAAAGTCACTCCCCCACATGAACTGAAGCCCGTCTCACACACGATTTTCCAATAAATCTTTGTCTCTTGGATAATTGTCTTGAAATTATGAGCATATACTAAATAAACCATTAGGAATCGAATGCCTTCCTCAGAATACTCTAACTCTCCTCGTTATTGAGATACGACCCACTTCCAACTAAAACTGAAATAAAGGATCCATACACTACCTATATTTGAAATGAAAATCCATATATTATCTAAATTCGAAATGAAGGGCCATACACTACTGAAGTACATATTTTTGGAATCTCCATGATGTTTTCTACATTCTGCTTCAATCTGAAGGCAATAGGACGATTTCGTTTTTTTGGTGAATATCATGGGTTAACCGATTTTTCCGAGAAATATTTTTTCTGAGAATCGTCTTGAAATTATGAGCACATAGTTAATCAACCATTCTGAATCGAAAGCCATTCGCGAAATTACTCTAACTCTTTTCGTTCTTGAGATACGACCACTTCCAACTAAATATAAACTAAAGCCCGTCTAAAGCTCCAAACTATTAGATCAGCAGGAATCGGTGGTAACGAATCCATTAGAGATCCTGCTGGTCACCTATTAGATCGTGCCCGATCTATTGAGTTAGCAGGAATCGATGAATCGATTTTTTTTTGGTAATGAAACCGAGAGATAAATCGGAACTTTGGTCGCGAAGAAAAATTTCCGTCTATTCTTTGAGGTGCCCGAAAATTGGTTCGATAATATTCGTTATTTCCCATTTTGGAATTGTGTCCAGTGTCCAGTGACCGTGGTACCTTTTTTGAGTTTCATTTGGTTTGGTGATTTTGCAAAGGCCGGTCGCACCATTTTTCGAGATTTGATAGACTCTACTGACTTACTCAGTTTCACCACTTTATGAGAAGAGACAACTCATTATATCCCAGGACAGAAATAACTATCACAAATATCCACTTCACCTATCTGATTGGTAGCTCGGTTCTTTTTTTTTGCCCCCGCTTGATCTCGGACCAACGACTCCGGTAAAGTCTGCTGGAGAGTGGCATACAGGGAACGACTCTGCCCACGAGAATACTTTTGGTAACGTTCGAATCATGAGTCAACCACTGGCTCTCTAGGAAACTTCGTCGGGGAAAGGGAATTCGTCGCACCACATCAAGGGAATGTCGAGTGACTAGAAGTACATCAGGGTGCGCGCAAGTACCTAGTGATAGAACAACAACCAGAGGTTATACATTCGGATATTTGAATTCAATTTATATAATTGGAAACAGATATTATTTATCTTGAATAGCCACTGGCTACCTACTTACCGGCGCCTGCGCTTGAGCTCAAGTTAAGGGTTGGATGGGGTAATATAAAATTATTTTGATAAACGTTGATAATTTCCGTTGTTATTGCGACCTTTAAGGTTAAGGCACGCATATTGAAATACTTTGATTGAAAAATTTCTGTTTTGAGACATATGCGCACCAAGTATTCTGTCACCTACGATTAGACTATTGAGTGTTTTTGTATTGAAGAATAGCTCGTGTTGGTTATGATTCATATATGTATATATATATATATATTTATATATATATATATATACATATATTTATATATATATATATACATATATATATACATATATTTATATATATATATATATATATAGAGTATCAACTATATGTTTTTTTCCATGTTATGAACTCGGTGGTCTAATATTTCTTTTTTCGTGAAATTATATTATTTCAGCATACTATATCTTGCCTCAATTTGACTGCACCCGTTTCCCATATTTCAGTGATTTGTTGGTTTTTTTTTCTACTTAACGTTTATTCTGGGCAACTTCCGTCTACACTGTCTAAAAGTTAGTGCAGTTGCTCAGGAAACCGCTGTGGGGTAGAAATAGTAGGCCGGCTAATATCTCATATTTTTATATTTTTTCGATCCATTGAAATATTTTGGAGGAGGAAAATTTGGCGCTACAATATGCCCGGTTGACAATGCGAGATTTTCAAAACATTCACTAGAAAAATATCAAAATTCAAAATTCAATAACGCTTTCTCTGCCGCTGGAGCTGGAATAATATATTCTGTCATGAAATCCGTAACTGGGATTTCCTTATTAACCGACGGAACCAAAAAGGAGAAGGTTCTCTAGTCGACGCGTATATTTTTTTTATGTATGACCATGCATAACTTTCTACTGAAGGATATTGATCACTCATCCTCTGAATTCTGGTCCGTTAACCGATTCTATCAGGCACAACTTTGTACTGGGATCTTCGATTTGGATGATTCTTCTTTTATCAGATGGGGTATACCTCATAGTTGATCATATTTGGATTTCGAATGAAATTATCCACCCTTACGATGGAAAAAATAGGAGATAATTGATTTTTCACTTGTGAACATTGGCACACATATGTAGTTGACAATGACAGATCGCTATTGTCGTTATTTTGTTCTCCTACATCCGTCACAATCATTATATTCTATGAGAGGATGGAATGATATACGGAGTAATGAAATAAACTAACCAAAACAACAAAAATAATTTATATTACAACAAATAGTAAAAGTAGATAATCATATTATTTAACTGGTAATAATTGAAGTGAGGTGGGAAAGTAAGTATTTTGGAAGTAATAAAAAAACAAGTAGCTAGCAATTGGTAGATTTAAGCCACAAAAAATTGGAAAATAAAAACTTTTTAACAAAAAATTAAACCGATGAAATACGGAACGGAAAGTAAAAAAATTATAATAAACGTTCTTAGTCTCAATAACTAAGCTCCTGAACTAATGTAAGTAACTAATTTTGAGTCGGCGCCAAACGAACAATCAACGAAGATCATTGAATTACTTCAAAAAATTATCAGAATGTCACCGCGCAACTCGATGCCATCATTGTACGCCTTACCTAATTCATTTGCTTGTTTGTTTGGCGCCGACTCAAAACTAGTTACTTACATTAGTTCAAGAGCTTAGTTATTGAGACTGAGAAGGTTTATTTTATTTTTTACTTTTCAGTTCCGTATTTCGTCGGTTTAATTTTTCGTTGAACAGTTTTTATTTCACCTTCCCAGGACAACCCAAATGGCATGTTGCTTAGTCCACCAATAAAATTACGAATCTCTATTTTAATTTTTTTCACCTCTGTTGGACCTCATGATAGTGGATATAACAGCGTTGTATTTTATTCTCGAAGAATGCTATTTCGGAATAACTATTTCACGAATCATTTCTTCCTGATCAATTTCCAAACCAAATGAAGAGCACAGAAAAAAAGGGACCAAGTCCAAAAATAAAAACATAATATGAGAGTTAATACGTGTATTTTAATTGTACCAAAATACAACATTCTAAAACCGATCTGAGTCCTTCAATTTCGCGTTTGAAAATAGGTAGTCAACAGAAAAACTATCCAAGTCCACCAAATATATAGAAGATTGATCTTAGTCCACCTATGTTCCCCAATTCAATTTCCTTAGTTTTCCAATAATCAATTTTGCCCATTTATGATGTACCTGAAAATAAAAAACTAACTGACTACATATTTTTGTGATCTGACACGCTAATTACTACAATCGCAGGTTTGACTTGGATCCGTTTTCAATTTCTTTTAATATGTTTTTGAGTAAAGAAAATTGTTTAAAAAAAAATAAGTTGTCGGATAACTTTAATTTATGTTTTTATTATAAGCAAACATTAATTGTATTTTTCCATAATCTAATAAAAATTAATAAAAATCAATAAAAACGGACTTGCAAATTTTAAAATAGATTTTTCTCTATAATTCGAAAATTATAAAGAAAGTTATTATCGAATGAAAATACATGCCAAACACATAAGAAGCAAGTGTTTCAGAATAAATATTTCAACTCAAGAGTTAAATTTTCAACATTATGTTACTAAAAATGGTTTTAGAATTATTACATTCACTATTGGTCGTGGAGAAAAATATATCTATCATTCAACGTTAACGTTCTCACACACTATGCACAACGTTTTTGCAATTAATTATAGATTTTTCGAACCTCCACCTATTTCAATTCAGTCATGAAGAGGTCATGGATCCTACCAAGTGAGATATTTTATGAGAAATGCAGTCGTCGGAAGTTTTTTAGTTCGAACTCATTCTCCGGAATTGATCAGTCTGCTGCTAGGGTATGAATTCCGCTTTTACGACAAAAGGGCCCTAAAGAGTATAAAGGGCGTATTGAAGCGTATTCCAACGACAAACAGACATAATCCCAGGCTTCACGGTTTTGACTAGCGGCAAAGGGCGAAATCATAATCACTGACTCCTTTTAATACGGTGCTTGGCGGGCGTGATCATTTCTGATCATGATTAAACTAAAAATTCTCACATACCTATTCTCTGGGTATCGTTATACTGATTGGAAGTTACTCTTCCGGTTTTCTCAACTTTTTTCTATAAGAAAAAAAAGTCTATTCTAGTATATAAATATTTTTTTTGAGATGAGTTACAACTTTCCATGCTATATACATGATGTAATCTAACATCTTGCACACTCGTGAATGACGAGTGTACAATGTCATTTTATAACAAATTACAGTGGTTAAAAATCTAAAAAATAAATTGAAAACTTAGAGGAAAACTTTGGTGATTACCGACTGCAATAAACATTTAACTCAACATTTGAATAATGTAGAATGTTGAACTAATTGTGTGGTGAATGCATACATTGCAAGCTGCATGAGATAGATATTCAATTTCAAAGTGAAGAAAACAACTAACTTTATTATATTTGAACTGGTGATAAATTCAGAACTAGTTGACCTTATACTCTGCTTTGAGGCACTTATCATAATGATCACAGTCCTTTGTAGAAACAAACGACACAAAGAGTATTGAAACAGTTTACAAAGCCTACGAACGAAAGTTTTCGGATTGGCTGGTGGATGAAAGATCCTAATTAGTAACCAATCAGAACAGTTGGTGATGTGCAGGAGAATTAATTTGAACATTATTGCCTATGTGTTTTGCTGGCTCTTGAATTTAAACACCGTGCTGTTCGGTGCGTATTTTGAAGAGTAGAAGACCTGATGAATCACCCGTCGCATTTATGAATGAATTAGTAAATGGCAATTCTGTTGGATTTTGAAGTCGCCAATTGCTGTGCGGGCGTTTTCTTACAAGAAATATTAATATAATATAAATGATTTTTTGATAGAATGGCAAATTTTTTAAAAGACAGAGACAATAATGTTTAAATTAATTTTCGTGCACATTGCTTACTGTTTTCTGATTAGTTGTTGATGAGGATCTTAAGATTTTTCATTAACTAGTCAATCAGAATACACTGGTAGAATCTAACAAACTTACGTTCGTAGACAGCTTTGTAAACCGTGAATGCAAGAATCTCGTTTGGCAACAGTGTTCAGTTCACGTGTTCCAAATCAATAAAATGGTCTCGAAATATTTTTTAAAACAATATTCAATTGCGAATGTTTTTTTTTTACCTGTTTCTGTTGTTTGTTTCTTAGAAGTGACTGGGATAATTATGATAAGTGCCTCAAAGCAGAGTATGAAGTCAACTAGTTATGACTTCATCACCAGTTTGGATAAAACAAGGTCAGTTGTTTTCTTCACTTTGAAATTAAATATCTATCTCAGGCAGCCTGCAATGTATACATTCACAACACAATCAGTTCAACATTCTACATTATTCAAATGTCGAGTTAAATGTTTACTGAAGTCGGCAATTGTCAAAGTTTTTCTCTGAGTAGGCCACCTGAAATTGGGCGGGTGGCACTACCCAAAATTTTGTCGAATTTTACAAAGAACAAAACATGATTTGATTTTGTTTTCAGATTTTCAACCAGTGTAATTCGTTATGAAATGATTACACACTGTGTATATATATATATATATGTTCATATATATATATATATATATATGTATATATATATATATATATATATATATATATATATATATATATATATATATTTATATATATATATATATATATATATATGTATATATATATGTATATTTAAGAAAAATGGAATAAATTAGTTATTTCAGTTATTTTGCACATTTATGAAAAATCCCGAAATATATCAATTTCAGATTTTGAAATGTCATCCTGCAATGACAAAATTTAATCCCTACTTTCAACCCCCTTCGAGTGACAGTTACAAACCCCCCAATTTTCAAATGGGAGGAAGGGATATGTGATACATCATTTAGAAGGTCTCTTCATTCTCGATTCAAATTTTTATTTTCGAGTTATTTTCAGAAATAAAAAATCTGAATGACGTAATTCGCTTCAACACACCAAAACCGATACTAATTTCCTTTTCTTGATAATTAGGAAGTAAGAAATAGTATATTGTACACTATAGTTTTTCTACGACTATTTTAATCATATTATTAGGAATCTGAATACACTCTCATGCCGTCATTGAAAATACAAATATTGAAAAATATTATTAAAATAGAACATTACTCTAACTGATTTTATAAAAAAAAATACAATTTTAGGAAGTGAACCCACAACCTCCAGCTTGAAAAGTCTGGGACAACCCTGAATTAACACTTCTTTCAATCTCTGTCTTATTTATGGATTGAAATTAACTCCTACAATATCAAATTAGGTGGTATCAAATTTAGAAACAGTTATCACAGTTAGCATCACCACTCATTTAGGTACTTTCCTGATTATTTCATGTTTTTAAATTAATTTTATGAATGCTACCAGATGTCAAAAAATTATTATCAGACAGATGTTAATGGATTTGATTCTATCTCATATTATCTAGCATCATGAAATTCGTTATTATAATGACAGTATAGTAGCCCATGGAGAAGGTTATCATGGCAATGTTAGTTTTGTTTCAATTTTTGTGGGATTATTACCGCATGACAGTAGTTGTCAGTGTTATACTCGTCGTTTGAATTTCGTCAACTGCAATTCAGAAAGATGGTTCGTTTAACAGAAATGCACAAAATAACAGTTCTACAGATGATTGGTTATGGAGACAACACTCGATCAGAGATCGAAGCTGCTCGCCTATTTCGCGAAAAATTTCCAGATTTGCCGCCTTTATCCCAAAGGACAATAGGTTGAATAGAAAATTAATGTCACGAGCTTGCACATGTGAGGCAGATGGAATGAATAATAGTTTAAAATAAATAGTACTTTAAAAAAACTAAAAAACACGCTTTTATAGAAAACCAGACTAAAAAAATAGAAAATAAGAAAAAAAATTATTTTATTTAAAAAAAAAGCGTGGGGTGCATGGTATCGCCTCGGTGTGTAATGTACTATATAATTATTGATACCATGCACCCCACGCTGTTTTTAAAATAAAATAATTTTTTTTCTTATTTTCTATTTTTTTAGTCTGGTTTTCTATAAAAGCGTGTTTTTTTAGTTTTTTTGAACTATTATTTATTTCCTTCTTTTTAGTGTGGTTTATTTATAAAAGGGTGTTTTTTTAGTTTTTTTAAACTATTATTTTTATTTTTTTGCAAATTAAAAAATGGAATGATCTTATCAAATTAGGTAATCATAATCTACGACCCCAAAAACCCCCACATACCAATTTTGAATAGAATCAGACCATAATCACAAAACTCGGCCGCCATTTTGAAGCCGCCATCTTGAATTTTTCCAATTTTTACAGAAAAATCATAATATTCGACCCCAAAAACCCCCACATACCAATTTTGAATAGAATCAGACCATAATCACAAAACTCGGCCGCCATTTTGAAGCCGCCATTTCGAATTTTCAATTTTTACAGAAGAATCATAATATTCGACCCCAAAAACCCCCACATACCAATTTTGAATAGAATCAGACCATAATCACAAAACTCGGCCGCCATCTCGAATTTTCCAATTTTTACAAAAGAATCATAATATTCGACCCCAAAAACCCCCACATACCAATTTGAATAGAATCAGACCATAATCACAAAACTCGGCCGCCATCTCGAATTTTCCAATTTTTACAAAAGAATCATAATATTCGACCCCAAAAACCCCCACATACCAATTTTGAATAGAATCAGACCATAATCACAAAACTCGGCCGTCATTTTGAAGCTGCCATTTCGAATTTTGCAATTTTCACAGAAGAGAGATAAGTGCCATGTGAAGTGGAATGAATAGAAAAAATAGAATTTAAACGGTTTTCTTCACATAAAGGATTCAATATAAAATTGAACCAGAGAAAGGTAGATCTCAGGTGAAAAACAACTACTTTCCTGGCAAATACCACGCAGAACGTTGATCTACCTTTCTCTGGTTCAATTTTATATTGAATCCTTTATGTGAAGAAAACCGTTTAAATTCGATTTTTTCTTTTCACAGAAGAATCATAATATTCGACCCCAAAAACCCCCACATACCAATTTTGAATAGAATCAGACCATAATCCAAAACTCGGCCGCCATTTCGAATTTTTCAATTTTTACAAAAGAATCATAATATTCGACCCCAAAAACCCCACATACCAATTTTGAATAAAATCAGACGATAATCACAAAACTCGGTCGCCATTTTGAAGCCGCCAACCTGAATTTTCCAATTTTTACCGAAGAATTATAATACCGACCCCAAAAACCCCCACATACCAATTCTGAATAGAATCAGACCATAATCACAAAACTCGGCCGCCATCTCGAATTTTCCAATTTTTACAAAAGAATCATAATATTCGACCCCAAAAACCCCCACATACCAATTTTGAATAGAATCAGACCATAATCACAAAACTCGTACACCATTTTGAAGCTGCCATCTTGAATTTCTCAATTTTGACAAAAGAATCATAATCTCCGACCACAAAAACCCTCGGATACCAATTTTGAAGCGAATCGGACCATAATCACAAAACTTGTACGCCATATTGGAGCCGCCATGTTATTTTTTCTTCACAAAAAATTCCTTAATGCATTGTCAGCGGAATTATGTAGACCTGCCAAATTTCAAATCATTCGGACGTCTGGAAGTGGGTCAAAATCGCGCCCAAAGGAGTCGGTTACAAACAAACAAACAAACAAACAAACAAACATACAAGTGAAGCTAATATAAAGCGTGTAAAAACTAAAAAACACGCTTTCATAGAAAACCAAACTACAAAAATGGAAAATAAGAAAAAAAATTATTTTATTTAAAAAAAAGCGTGGGGTGCATGGTATCGCCTCGGCCAACAATTACCTGTGATCTGAGAGATTTCTTACTTTACTGCCCTAGGTTGTAATTTTTATATGATTATTTATTATTAGCATTTTTTAGTTTTTTTAAACTATCAGTTATTTCCTGGTTTTAATTCAGTTTATCTATAAATGCGTGTTTCTACAGTTTTTTATGAAAGTTATATAAATTAACAAATCTTATTTTGCAAATTAAAAAGTGGAATAATCTTATTGAATTAGTGTATTGTCATCGGTCCTCGATAAATCTACTAAGTCCCCGATAAATCTATTGAGTTTAAAGTGTTCGCGGCCAAAGGAGTCGGTTATAAACATAATCTCCGACCCCAAAAAACCCCACATATCAATTTTGAATAGAATTGGCCCATAATCACAAAACTCGTCCGCCATTTTGGAGCCGCCATCTGAGATTTTTCAATTTTTACAGAAGAATCATAATATTGGGCCCCAATAACCCCCACATACCAATTTTGAATAGAATCGGACCATAATCACAAAACTCGTCTACCATTTTAGAGCCGCCATCTCGAATTTTCCAGTTTTGACAAAAGAATCATAATGTCTGACAACGAAAACCCTCAGATACCAATTTTGAAGCGAATCGGACCATAATCACAAAACTCGTCCGCCTTATTGAAACCGCCATTTTGTTTTTTTTCTCAAACAAAAATCTCTTAATGCATTGTCACCAGAATTATGTACGCCTGCCAAATTTCAAATCATTCGTACGTCTAGAAGTGGGTCAAAATCGCGCCCAAAGGAGTCGGTTACAAACAAACAAACATACAAGTGAAGCTAATATAAAGAGTGTAAAATGCACCTTCCAAATCAATAAATATTGATACCAAATTGGATATACCGCTTGAGTTTGAGGAAAACCTACATATATCGAGTCGACAAGCAGCTAAAACATTGGATGTTAGCCATTCATCGATTTTTCGAGTATTAAAAGAAAATAAAATGCATCCCTATAAAGTGATACCAACTCAGGAGCTCATGGAAGATGATCTTGATCAAAGAACGTATTTTTGTGAACAAATGATGGAAATGTTATATAAGTGAAGAGTGTACTTTTACGCTTCACGGACATGTTGACCGTCAGAATTGCCGCTACTGGTCTACGGAAAACCCTCACTGGATGAGAGAAGAAAATACACAATAACCTAAAAAGGTTAATGTTTGGGCAGGAAAAAAGTTGGGAACCATGTCATTGGCCCGTTTTTCATAGATGGCAATTTCAATGGGAATAATTATTTAGCAATGCTCCAAAATAACGTTGTGCCAACTTTGGCAAACTTATATCCTGCTCCAGCCAACCCACAAGTTTCAGCGAATATGATATGGTTTCAGCAAGATAAAGCACCGCCACATTACCAAATCAATGTCCGGCAGTACCTACACCGAATATTTTCAAATCGGTGGATAGGGAGGCGAGGATGGATTGAATGGCCAGCACGATCACCTGATCTTACGCCATTGGACTCCTTCTTATGGGGATATGTGAGAAGTATACAAAACTAAACCATTGGATTCAGTTGACTTGAAAAGAAGAATAACGCTTGCGATTAGGTCGGTCACACCACCCGATGTTCCATAACGTTAGAAGACAGTTTTATTTGAGATTAGGATGTCGCCGAGACGTTCGGAGCGAGCATTTTGAACACTCCCTACGTTGACATTCATGTAGTTCTTTGTTTTTACATCATCAGGAACTAAACTGATTATTTAATTTTTCTCGTTAATTTTTCAAACAAATTCTAAAAAAAATACATTTTGGAATAGAGAATGAAAAGAATTTTTGAATGACGTATCACTTTCCCACACTAGTGCGGAAAAATAAAGATATGTCAATTTTAACGTTATTATATATTCATTTTAATAATGCAACAAAGTATATTTTTAACATTAGTATTCATTATAATTAGTAGATTCCAATTTAAAGTTTTGTATGTTGAAATAAAATACATATTTTTAATATGCTTTCAAAATATGTATGCAGTCGCAGACAAAATTATGTTCCCAACTCACGCGTAAAGGGTCTTTCCCGCCCTTGATTGCTTGCCCGAACTCCGCTCCGCGTCGTTCAGGTCAATGGCAGTCGCGTGCGGGAAAGTATGACTTTCCGCACTTGTGAGGAAATAGTATATTACATTACTAGTGCGGAAAGTGACATTTTTCACACGAGTGGGAAATATTGTAGCATGAGGCGTAAGCCGAGTGCGGCAATCACACGAGTGTGTAAAATCACTTTCGCGCGAGTAATGTACGCTTTTTTTTCTACGACCACCTATTTTTTTAAACAATATGTAAATATTAGATCTTGTATATTGAGTTGCCTGACTGATCTTACGTTTTATATGCGACAGTCTATGTTTGAATATTGTTTCTATAAAAAGTGCACATGAATTTAGAATTACTTTTACAGTGAAATGAAGAAATAATGATAATTAACTTTTATTTGAAAAAATTACAATAAGTAAGTACTTATTAGATACAACTGGGGAACAAATTGAATTATTTGGAAGCTTTCGTTGCTATTCTTTAATTATATGAACTTTAAAAATAGCTATATTTTGTTTTAATAAAATGAAAATACAAGAAATATTTCTATTGATGTAAATCAACTTACGAGATAAACATATCTCTGAAAACGGTAATTCAAATCTGAATTAGCTCAGATGGAAGAGTATACGGTAGATGACCGCAAGGTTGTGGGTTCGATTCTCGGCGTCAACATTTTTTTTTTCTTTTCTTTATTTTCTACAAATAATTAGTTTTTAGTCCAGTTTTTATGTGAATAATATCAATAAGGAAGAGAAATTAATAATTACATCTGTAAATCTTACAGGATCCACGGGTTTGACGGCTTATTGACAGCCGTGCGGAATAGTATATTGTTTAACAAGCACGGAATGATACTCATTTCCCACGAGTATGATGTTTGCAGCATGAGCCGTAGGCGAGTGCTGCAAATCATACGAGTGGGAAATGAACATTCCGTGTGAGTTATACACTATACTTTTTCTACGGCTTTAACATAAAATAGCGAAATTAATTTACAACAGAAACTTGAACTTCAATTGATCAAAGTATGCAAGTAATATATTTTCTGAAGTTGACGCGGTGACCTTTCCCTTTTGCCAATATGTGAAGGATATGTGGGCTTTTCCATATTTCTCTCTCGATACTTCCGGAATCAAGTTTATACATGCCTAATTTGCGGCCGCAATTATGTCTGGAGGAGGTAGTTCGTCAATTTCACTGCTCATCATACCTTTAAACTTTGACAAGTTTTGATGAAACTGAATTGACAGATGTCTTAAGTTCTCCTTGCTATCCATGGGAGACGTGATTTAATGACCAACAATGACACAATGACTTCATTGTGTTATCAGATAAGGAAATGAAATTGAAAACATACAATGTACTTCATTGTTTAATCAAAAACAGTTTTAAAAATGCAGTTTTGTATTATAGCCGTAGAAAAAGTTACTTTCCGCACTGGTGCGGAAAGTACTTTCCGCACGCGTGAGAATAAAGGTCACTTTCCATGGGAGTAGAGAGTGCGATATGTGTTATTTTCCTATGTGGTCGTAGGAAAATAATTATTTCCTACCAGATCAACCATGGCTTTATTGGCATGACATTGATTTTTATTACACCTTGTTCATCATTGTGCTATTCAAAAATTGTATTCAGGATATTTATAATTGTGCGATTTTATACTATTGAGCTTCAATATTTGAATAATTGAGTATAAATATTTGTTTGATTTATCTTCCTACGATGTTGAATTCCAATAAAACTTTGATTTTTTTTATAGTTAGATTTGAGTGAGTTTTCGTGCCCATATGAATGATAACTTCATATATCATTTTGTAATTCTACCATAATACCATTTTTACTTACACCTTCAACGATTTTTCATTGGTGTTATATTGAAATTATTCTGCAATTATATCACTGTTCTTCATTGTGCTATTCAATACAATTGTTTTTCATTTGTACACCCAATTATATTAAATATCTTTAAGATAAGCACCGAACATTGCGGTACGCCGTTTGCATCAATATACATAAATTCAACACTAAATAGAGAATTTCAATTTCGATACCCAAATTCAGGTATTGTATGAAACAATGATTCAAACAAAAAGCAATTTCAATATAACACTGATGAAACGATCGTGAAACCGGTGAGAGAAGCCTAGATGAAATTTTGTTTAAAATTGATGAACATTTTTTTTGTTAGCATTCTCGTCCTTCAATACAATTGGTGAGAACTAGGGTGTAGAGGGAAATTTCGAAACAGTGATCTACTACGAGCATCCAGCCAACCAAGAAACTCCACCAACCACTCGTCAATGTATATTAAAACACGATTTCCGGATTCAAGTGCAGGAACATAACTCTAGTTTCGGTAATTAATTCACATTTTCCACAATGCAGAGAATTATCCTGAAAACTATTTGCGGCAGGCAGCTTGGGTCAGTTTAAGCAGTAACTTTTCGACGGATGTGAGGGGGAAACAATATTTGGGTTTGGTATGAAACGGTTTGCTCTGGTAACGGAAGGGATTTTTTAATATCTTCATTCTGAATGAATCAAGTGAAAATAGAGTTAATTGTAGATGAAAAAGCGATATCAATTTTAATTCTGCTAATATAGTGATGGATCCACTGACTTGATACCGGGTGCCCTGAAGAAATTAGCACTAAACGACTATAAGTATATACAGGGTGATTCAAAAGTACTTTGAAAAACTACAGGAGGTGATTTCTCGCAATATTATGATATGAATTGCCCTAATAAATACGCGTGTCCGGAAACTCTTCATCTCCAGGATACAGGGTGTTGATTTTTATTTATTTTTTTTGTTTTTTTTTAAATAACCTCTGAAATACTGACCTAAATTGAACGAAAATTGGTAATGGGAAGTTTTTTGAGGTGTCAAATTCGAACTTGATGTTATTATTGCTCTTACTCGTAGGCGGCGCCACCTATACGTCTTTCTCTCTCTTGAAGATTCATTACTTTTCTTAACGTACTTCTAGCACATTTTTCAGTGAAAAAATCAATTCCTCTATCGTATCTTCGTAAAAAAACTACCATTTTTACAAGTCGCTATAAGCAACCGTTTTCTAGATATTTGGACTTGAAAATTTCAAGTCGATTATTTTATAATCGATGCGTGTTGAAGTTATTTCCATTATTTTGCATTTTTCACAAGAATGCTTAGGAAATGAATTTGACGTTTGAGTAAGAAGTTTCGGTAATTATATATTGTGTGACAGTTAAACGTTTTGTTGAAGTTTCTGTGAATTTCAAAACACTCATTTTGAAAAAATGGATTTTTCAAACAATAATGCTTATTTAGCCGATATACATTTCGTTTATGGCCTTGCGGATGGTAATGCGCGCGAAACAAGACTTATTCACCAGCAACGATTTCCTAATCGAGTACTGCCTTCAGCTCCAACATTTACCAGTCTCCACCAGGCGCTTGGAAGACCACGAGCAGTCCGAACCCCAGAATTGAAAGAAGCTGTTTTGGACGCTCTCGAGGAGAATCCAGAAACAAATACAAGAATAAATGCTGGAGCTCTCAATTCTACTCAGTCCACAGTTTGGAGAATTATCCACTATCAACAATTTTATCCATACCATATTCAAAGGGTACAAGCTCTTTTGCCATGAGACTTTCCCCAACGCATTACTATGTGTCAGTGGTTTTTGAGAAAATTGGCTGGAAATCCTCAATTCTCAAGATATGTACTCTTCACGTACGAGGCAAACTTCTCTCGAAATGCTATCACCAAGTTTCATAACAACCATGTTTAGGCTCTGGAAAATCCGCACGCAATTAGTGAAAGACATTATCAGTATCAATTTTCTCTGAATGTATGAGCGGCAATATTTGATAATCACTTGATAGGACCTTTCTTTCTTCCGTTCCGACTGAATGGCGTAACTTACAGAGACTTTTTAGGAAATGAATTGCCGGGAATACTTCAGAATGTACCATCAGAAATTCGTATCCGCTTGTGGTTTATGCATGATGGGGCTCCGGCCCATTTAAGCGTTGTAGCCAGGGAATTCCTTAACACTGTCTATCCAAATCGATGGATCGGTAGGGGTGTAGAAGAACCTAACCAGGCGTGGGCACCAAGGTCCCAGATCTAAACCCGCTGGATTTTTATTTTTGGGGACATTTGAAGTCAATAGTTTATAAAATTCCAGTAGCGAACGAGAAAGATCTGAAAAACCGAATAGTAGACGCCTGTGAAACAATAAGAAACACACCAATAATTTTTGAGCGGGTACGAGATTCAATGTCTAGAAGACTGCATGCCTGTATCTTCGCTAAAGGTGGACACTCTGAACAATTCATTCGAATACAATTTAGTTTCCTTTATTTTATTTCATTCTACATATTCAAAATTTCTTCAAATAAAATGTTAATATTTCTTGTAAATTTCATTAAAACAAATACAGATTTTGCACCCTTGATACAAAAATAACTATTCCAACAGAGTAAAAATAAATAGAATAGGTGGCGCCCCCTACAGAAAACCAAAACCACCCACTCAAGCGTCAAATTCATTTCCTTAGCATTCTTGTGACAAATGCAAAATAATGGTAATAACTTCAACACGCATCGATTATCAATAATCGACTTGAAATTTTCAAGTCCTAATATCTAGAAAACAGTTGATTATAGCAACTCGTAACAGAGGTAGCTTCCTTACGTAGATTTGCTAGATGCTAGATGTACGTTTAATGAAGTTATGAATCTTCAAAAAAGAGAAAGACGTGTAGGTGACGCCCCCTAAGCGTAAGAACAATATTAACATCAGGTTCGAATTCGACACCTCAAAAAACCTTTTCGATACCAATTTTCGTTCAATGAAGGTAAGTATTTCGAAAATTATTAAAAAAAAAAATCTTACACCCTGTATCTTGGAAACGAAGCGTTTCCTTACATATATTTATTTGGACAATTCATATTAGAATATTGTGAGGAATCATCTCCTGAAGTTTGTCGAAGTACTTTTGAATCACCCTGTATAAAGTTATTCTGAAATACCGGATTCATCAAGAAATATTGTGAATATAATGATAATAATGAATATTTTAGCTGACCTTCAAAAAGGAAAATAATAAAATAAACCAACTACAAACACTTATACCATACAACAATCAAAATGCTTTAAACTGCTCACACGTATAGTACAAGAAAGCATTCTCTTCCATTCAACCTGCACAAAATATGAGAAATTGATGATAGTATCAACTTCAATGAATCATACTTGTGTTTCGGTTTTTTATTGAGTTTGAACAAATTATGTCTGGACTCTGTACCCAAAAAATATAGGAAGTATTTAGTTCCAGAAGAATGTCCTGCTTGTGCTGGAGTTGAGGTGGCGCTGCCAGGTGGGCTTTTCCGCATATCAGTGCTAACTAACCTCTGCCTAGGCTATAGAGTTGAGATATTTGGATCCATCCATATGGTTTTGTAGGCGCATCTGTTGTTGTCTGCATGACCTACACTGTACTGTTGGGGGACAAAAACCCCTTAACCGATATAAGGGTAGTTAACCCGAATTGGATTCACTGATAGGTGTCTGCTGTTGCCAACTTTAATGTTGCTCCTTTTTTTAGAAAAAATACAAATATTTTTGTTGTTATTGTCTCTTCCAAACCAACATTTTTTCAATTTTCTTCACTTGTAATTCAGCTCAGTGCTTTTTCCTCTAGTTAGAGTGATGTTACCTTTATAAATGTTACCGGCCAAATCCGATTTCAGAGTGAACTAGTTTGGCCTAGGCTCAGTTTGTCCTATACGCGATAGGACAAACCGGTCAAGCCTAGGCCAAACTAGTTCATCCTAAGCCCGATAGAATAAACCAGTTCAACCTAGGCTGAACGGGTAGGTAATATGAATACGTACACTCTGGACTCTGGGATAAACTGGTACAGCCTAGTCCGAACTAATTTTGCCTGGACGAAAAAATTAGGCGAACGCATGTCGAAGTCTACGCATACAGTTGCGTACATTATTTTCAGTTTCTTTCGTTGATGATTAAGATATATTAGTTTTGGCTCCTCTTTTATTTTTTCAGAGCAGAGTTTGATGTCTGCATTCAAAACCCACGATATTGAAATACCATCAGGGACCGAACAACACTTTGCAAAAATAAGTAAAATTCGTACTTCAATTAATTATAATAATTTTATTCTATAAATTTCAGTATTCTATTCAGTTTACCTTGACTAATTCTTGAAATGGATATAAAGTAGAAAAAATTGGTTCGGACTAGGCCTTATCAGTTTATCCTAGAGTGTACATATTGGTCATACTAGGACCAAACCGTATCTATCGCATATAAGAAGAACTAGTTTATCCTAGGAAAAATTTATTTATCTTGAAATCGGGTTTGGCCGGTAAGATTTGTACAAATATCGTCAGCGAACTGTAGAATCTTGTTCTTGCTATCTGCTTCTGTTATTTGACATCAATCAAAATTGTAGATTAAATATAATATTGGACCGAGTATGCTGCCTCCAAGATTAGTTGCCCTAGGTCCTTAAACGCCATTTCGACTTCTGATGGATACCTTTCTATTCAAATACATACTAATAACTCTTCTGATAGGCCTATCTTCACCATTTGTTCCTATGGCAGGTCTAATTTAACATTGTCGTATGCACCTTTCAGAGCTCAGTAATCCTGAAAAGTGCTCCCGAGACTTCAGGGCTCCTTAGAACTTTTTGGGATCACTAAGCACATAGTCTTCCCTTACCCATGAATCTTTCAGAATTTGTGTCCTACCACTAAGGGGCCGGTGTTAGGTGGCCATTTGATATTCCTTTATTTCCTATCCATATTGGGAATACATTAATCAAATGTTCTTGAACATTTGATTGTGTCCTACCACTATTCGAGGTTGCCCCATCGGTTGCCCCATCCAGATCCGATATGGCAAGCTCGGCTTCCGGATAATTCTGTAAAAGAATATGTTCTACTTCTGGGATGAGTATTTCTTGATAGGTATCACCTCTAATGACAAAACTTTGTTCTTTGTCAATTTTTGACCGAGGCACTTTTACAAATAATATTGATCCTAATTCTTCTATATCTTCGATACTGAATTTTTGGAGCTCATCTCTACGATATACCCCTGCGATGCCAAATATTGCAGCAACCTGCAATAAGCTGTTCAAAATGTTTTACAAAAAATAAAAAACCACGTCTCAGTTTCTTCATCAAATAAAGGGAGTCCGTAGTTCCTTTAGCAATTTATAAATGTGTTCCCTGTTAAATACTTTCGTATTTTTTGGCCAAAATCTTACAAAGTTCTGCTTCATGACTGCCATTACTTTTTTGTGAGTTTCAATATCAATATTTTCTTTTGAAGAAAGGCAAGCTCTCATCAATGAGTGCTCAGACCAAAGTGATAAGAGTTCAATATAGTTCGATCTTTTTGCAAAATATGCAAGAATCACATTTTCTGTAAAACCCACAACTTTTTGATCGGAGCACCACTCTTAAAAACGATTATAATCTATTTTATATTATTTTATTGATTTACTGAGTAATACATTTAATGACGCTGTATTTGCTATTCCACTGACTTCTGGTGAGGATCCAACAAATTCTTCTTCAACACTATCATCTATTTTACCCATAATGTTACTCATTTTAAAACTGTAAATTGTGTAATTCAAGATTAAAATACGCCATGTTCAGAAGGTTGCTAGGTAACAAAAACAAGTTCAACTTTCTATTTAAGTGTCAAATTACATCGAAAATATGAAACAATCTGAGTCTGAGCTTTCACTTTTCATATTCTCTATAATACGAATTTCTGGATTTTTCTGGTATCAATTTTGATTCAGCATCCTCGGCTAATTTCAAAATTTCAGATGAGAGTTCTCCTTGAGTCGCAACCATTTTTAAATTATCAATTATATGAAAAATTAAATAAGCTTGTAAACAACAATCCATGTCAACAAGACGTGACATCAGATGTCCATTACATACCTGATTAGATGTATCAAAATATAAGGAACATCATACTGATCTGAAATTCATTTCCAGCATTAATATTGAAGTTATGATGCAGGTATAATGAAAAATAGCGTATGATACACGTGTATAAGTGCCTTTGGAGCACTTGCAACGTTGAGGACACTCCGCTCCGCGTCGTGCCCTCAAATTCGTTGCGCGTGCTTCGAAGGCTTTCTCATAAACTTGTATCATGATATACTATTTTGTAATTCAGTTGATATTCAAAGGAAACTAATTTTATTTTTGACAAATTGCATTTTCTAGTTGTTAACGCCATTGTGACAAGTGGTTTGCTTATATCTGTGAAAGACAATTGCCACATGTAATGGTATGCACCAGGCAGAATGTATCAACAAGGGTTGCAAGCGAAACGTATTTGCTTCAAGTTCTTGTGAAAATCAAAGCAATAAACCATTTTTCAATTTCGAGTTCGAGTAGTGATTATTACTAGAAAAGAAGCAATTCCATTCCATATCATACAGTCCACTCAAGATGCAACATTCTAGTAATTTCGCATTCCAGTATGTGATAAATATAATTGAAAATAATATAAAATATGTAATTGTTTGAAACATGATACAATCTCACCAAAAATTGACTGAATATGGCGTCGATTTGAACGTTTATGTTTGTCATGGTCACAAAACGCTGTAGTAGAATGACAGATGAGTGCGATAAAAATTGAATTGCACTACTGCAATAAAGAACCAGTTTTTTCACTGAATATAAATTCAATAATGTTTTGTTTTTTGCACACATAATATAGTTGTCATTTTCATAGCTTACTTTGAAAATGTTAACTTTCATAGGATAGGTATTTACAGTAACAACTGTCTAAATTATTTGACGTTCAATAACACAAAAACGGTATAAGATAGGGATAGCATATGGTATATTTTTGAAATAACGAAAATAAGATATTTCCAAAAATTCAATAATATACAGGGTAAAAAAATTAGTCCCTGAAATCTGCACGCTACTATATTTTTGATAGCATTTTATCAAAGTTCAGTCATAACCACACAACTTTTACCTTTTTTTCCATAGGTAATGATAATGATGATAAGGGGTGGGTAATTTATACTGTATAACACGGTGGTACTTATACATTTGGGAAATATCTATCAAAAATATTCCACGCCACTGCTTTTATTACATCGACAGGGAGATTTCCACTTAATAATCTCACAGCTAGATGTTCATGGGTAGGGTGATTTCCGAAAAACCAGGTTATTGCCGAAGGAATATGTCAAAATGCTGATAATTATGATAAAATAACACTTTGGAATGTGATTGTAAAAATGAATAGAATAAAAAATCGTTCAACCCGCCTTTTATTGTTGTAATATAAGTATTATCGCGGTTAGATGTGAAGTATGAAGTCGTTTTTTCTCCTTCGCCCAATCATTGTGATGAGTCTGCATTTTGATGAATTTGAGGTTGACCACTGCTAATCTTCATTTGTGATCTTGGAGATCTTCGCCATATTAAATATTTATTAAACTTCGAGACTTTGCAGACGTAGGTGGTCTGCCTTCTACTTCCTTTTCTCTTTTCAGTCGGACATGCGAAGATAGCCTTTTGAATTATTATAACGTTAACCGGCCTGGCAGACTTGATTGATGTCGAGTGCATTTTTGTCATTTAATATATTCGTACAGTTCTCCGAAGAGAATTCGGACCAATTATCTGGATCTCGTTATATAAGAAATCAAAAGACAAAACTCTCATTAAGGATTATAAATCTCAATCATGTGGAGAGAGTGACATCCGACGAAGGAATTATTGATTTGTGAGTGTACGCAGCTGAAATATGATGAAAGAGAAGTTGATGAACTGTCGATATTTCTTTGTTTGGAATTGTACGCAAGACAACAGAGAGGATGGCGCGGCCAGTCGAAAAGGTAGATTTCAGAATTGATTTATTGATTCTGGAATTGCCATCCATCAAGCTAATGGATCATGTATCAGAAACATAGAAAATTGTCATCAGAAACAAAAATAGCATTCAGATTTTTATTTATGTAGTGTTTTGGAACCTGAAGCAAAGTAAAATGTTACCGATTTTGACGAAATTGTCACAGATGCTTCAGAATGCGCAAAACTTCGTTGAACAATCAAAATTTTCTCGCGGAAAGAGTCGGAAATATTTTTGTTGTTGAAAAATATCCAATTTCATGGTATGTAGATATCAATGAACAGTTCTAATTAAAAAGGATTATTTCACAGGTATTCACGAAACAAACACTCTGAAAAGTAAGAACTTTATAAACGCGATACTGGAAGATATGTTCCAAATGTCCCGCAGAAAGTTTGGATACAAACGTAGTTTTCCTATTTGAAAGTGTTTTCATTTGAGTAAACATGCAATTGAATTTGAAATGATTGTCAATAATGTCAGTTGCCATCCGAACTGATGGTATATTTTTATTCTGGGTACATGATCATGATCGGCGAAGATATACCAAATGTTGTGGAAGTCGTGAGGTGAGGTCAATTTGTAGTATTTCTACTGATTAAATCTACTTAAAACGATAATAAATATCCGACAGATAATATCGAAGTGATTTGCATTGGCTGTTTCAATTGGAAGACCAGAAATGTGAAAAGGATCTTGAATCTCTGATTGACGAAATTAAGAGTTCTGTTATGAATACCTATTGCCTGTTATATTTGAATTAGGTCGAGTTTGTTAATATCTGAAACATTGTCGAACTATTCAACTAACGTACTATTGAAGTTGATAATTCCAAATTGCTTTTCCTGCCAATCGATAGGTGACAAATGTTCATGAGCTATCATCAAATATGAATAATGAAATCATATAGACATTCCCACAGGACAATATTTTCTTGGGATGATAGAGTGAATTTGATATTATTTTCAATAGATAGAGATTTATTTTCCAAGGAAGAAAGTATTTTCCATGGACAACCCAACAAATTCTTCTATGGAAAAAACTTGTCAGTATTTTCATATTCCAGCTTGTGTATTTTTCGCAAATAATTGCGAAAATTACGTATTCATCAAATTGGTAGCAAATCCCACACTGGAGAATTCCACACCAATCACTTTATGCATACTGTGATGTCCATCCGATTTCCCATAATAATATAGTTCGTTAGAAAATGAACTAACCCCCTGCTATCTCAGGAGTGTTTTGCATGATGATATGGGAAACTTTGGCAAAACAACATATGCAACAATAGGACCGATCCAAGCGTGAAACTGGCCCTTTCAGCATATTCACCGCATTGTTAAAGGCGTAACAACCCTTTTCCGTGCACATAATGCTCTATAGGTATTTGGTGTCCCTTAAAGTAAATTAGACCCTGGCCGGGGTGACTTATTCTAATTGAAGGGTTTTCAGAACATCTCAGCTTACTACCTTCAACTCTCGTAATTTGGTCATGGAGATAAACATAGGGTTGAGTTACGAAGAAATATTTGTGATATGCCGAAATTAATTCTTATTAAGGGTGGCAGTAGAGTTCTTCTATTAACATCATTATGTTTGATCAGTTCATTCAATTGGAACAACCTATGAACATATACAAATCCAAAGTTAGAAACAAATATTCATAATTCAACTAAACATTATATTTATATGCAAGAAACAAACAACAAATTTAGAACCCAGAAAAAACATGGCAGGCAAATATTATTTTTCTGCTGAATGGTCAAAATAATAAAATTTGAGCATAGAAAAATGGAAAAAATTTAAAAAAATGAAAAAATTTAAAACATCAGTATAATAGGAAAGAAGATGAAAAATGTGTTTTAAAAAAGCTGATGATAGTGAAAATTGATCAAGGATGGTTACCAAGGAAAAAGAAATAAGGAGAGTCGAGAAATGAAAATTCAAAATGAAGCAGAACTGTGAATTTCCATGATCAATTTTGAAAAAAAAAATGCTTATAACTGAGGCATTCGAGAGACATGCATACATACAATCAACTCCGTAACAAATCAGGAGCAAAATCTACTAAGGAATCACCAAGAATTGAAGGTTAGAGTTCCAACTTCCCACTTCACTAGCAGTGAGGAGGCCTAATTTTGCAAGACATCCATTTCAAACTAACCACAGAACATTTCTGGATTCGCGGGAGTGCAAGAAATACTCATAACAGGTATTTTATCTTCATAAACTCAATCAAGTGGGAATATCCATCGAACTGTCACATTCCCGGTTTTATTGTGTGTCAAAATATTCTTCTTCTGTATATTAAAAAGACTGAGAATAACCTATGAATATTTATTTTGGAATATTTCTATTATTGCGCCTGAGCAAGCAAATTTAAAGTTCTCAATTTTGATTGGTTGAAAAGTATTATTAGAATAAGATAGATATCGAAGGCATAGGTTGTTTCAAGTAATATTTCAATAAAAAAACAACTATCGTTCTATTCTTGGACTCATCATTTATTATTTGATTATTTTGCAATCAATCTTCCTCACATAAATAGTATATTATCAAGAAAACAACTAGATGGCGCTGCTGCAATCCTCCTGAGATAGAGAATCATCTCTACATAGTCGTACCGACTGAGCTGGAAGAAGGTAGAATAGAAAAAAAAAGAGAGGTAAAGTGTACAGGAAAATGGTAACAAGCATCATAGCGGGAGATTTCTTTTGTTATGATTAGTATGTCATAGAAATTTAAATATATAAAAACAAAAAAAAACTCACCAACAATCGTCAACAACATAACAATATATATATATATATATATATATATATATATATATATATGTATAGATATATATATGATTTCCAATTTTTCATGCGGAAAATAAGGAATATTTTGTTTCCCTCGCTTATTAATTTTCAACCAGCCCATTTGGCTGGTGGTTAGAGTTACATCATGCCGTAATTCCAGACCAGATGTCAGGATTACACAGGAATTTTGCGATCTTTATATTTTTGTTCAGCAGGCGAAAATATGTGGGTACCCCAAATTCCTGTATGATCAGAGATGTAGGAGTTAAACAGCAATTCGCGTTTTGAAAAAAACAGCAATATACCGCAATTTTATTTTATTTTGCTTATTTGATTTTTTGTCCCAATGTTGAACCAAAAATAGAACGAACTACTGCCTATTATTCAACAGGTTATATCTCAAACAGTATCGATGATGGGATCATGAAATTTTGAATGAGGTTTCTATTTCAGAGAAAGGACCGTAGCAAACAAATATTTCTCTAAATTCAAATCATGTGTGCTATAACTTTCATCAGTGCATTTTCAATCGGTTTAATTCGAAACTGAATAGAGTTTTGTGCCAATTCTTGAATTATACATTATCCCAACAAACATTTTTGTTGGCAAAATTGACGTAATTTGCCCTTCAAATAGGTCGGCGCTGGATTCTTAAACATTCAGAGTACCCTGTTTTGAACAAAAATAGGTGATTCTGAAGTTACACTTGGATATCAAAATTTCCCTTTCAATCAATCAATTAGCAATATTTAGCTGTGAGAAATAATAAAGAATAGTTTAAGAAATGTTAGATTTTCTCTACAATTCCTCATGCATAAATATGTCGACAAAATTGTTTTGAAGTCCTAGTGAATGCAATGTTACAAATGATATCTGGTCAGTACTTATTTTTACTTTCAGATTTTTCCTTTTGAGTTAGAGTACTTTCAAAACATCTATCAGATGTAGTTCAACGTCCAGCGTGGCTTTAGCCGGAGAAGTAGTTCTTTTCTGTTAGATATCCACAAAAATAACCATTTTCATCGTGGGTTTTTCAATTCACAGAAATATATTTTCACTCAATATTCAGTTGAGAATGTTTCCCTTTTTAACATGAATACACCACAAAAGGTTATCTTGAACGATGGAAGATAGTGACTATCTTTGAGTCGTAGATGATTCCACATCTGATTTTATGAACTCCCGTTCATATTTAGAAATAAATCAATGAATTTCTTGTATCTATTGAAAAATGTATATGAAATGCATGAACGCGAAACATAGTACACATATAATTAAATATCATTAACGGTATAGCAAGGGAAAGATGAACAAAAATTAGGCAGTCAATGCTTGAATTACTATTCAAAACCCCTGCACGTGTTTCCATGTCCCCTTCGAATCATCCCTATTCCTTCCCTAGCTGAAGAATCCATCATCATTTCGGAACTTTTCCAGAAATTTCTAAATGCACCTCGATATATTCAATTAAAATGCCTTCGTTCCCCTCAAGCAGCCAGCCTGGAAAAGTTGTGAAAGTTTATTAACTTGCAGGAATTCGCTTCAGACCATAATTGAGCTGTGAAATGGGGCGTTATTACCACCACATGAAATTCCTGCCAGCAATGAATGTCATTCACTGTGATTCGAAAAATTTCGTTCACGAAAACAGTTATTCCAAAGTTCACCTGTAGGAGGCGTTACATCGAATCGATGAAAGGGTAATTTATTCAACTTGAAAAATAAATCCCAGCTACAGCACAATGTTGAAGTGACTTATTGATTTTCTATAAATTACATTTGGGGTACAAAATATATATTTTTTTCAATTTCTGTGAATAAAGTTCTGATTCAGTCAATTCATATAATTTCTTTTAACGACGTTTCGACATGGTATTTGTCATCATCAGGTTAAAATACTAATATAAAAAATATGGAGTTTGAGACATATTTAACTTAACACAATATTAAAATATATGCACTAAAATGATTCTTTGAAAACATAACACGTTATTCAACACAATATGAAAATATCTGTAATATATATGAGTATTCACTTACAAATTATTGTATTTGAATTTCTGCGTTCACATTGTACGAACGTTATTGTAGGTGTGACTTCGAAGTCGAAGTTATCGGGCATGGTTTGTTCATCTTTCATGCATTTTCAACCTCTCCATAGGTACACCGGATTGTTAATATTGAGTTCTAGTATATGAGCCAGATGTATTTTTTTGGCAGCATGTAAAGATCAGTTTTCATTATTATTACTATAAACAAAGTTAGAGAAGGTTGTTATAAATCTGGCTTGAATTTTTCATATCATTTCTATTGTTGATGCTATTGGGGTCTTTTTCAATATGTATCATTTCAAGGAATGTTATTACTCTTGGATTCCTTTCTTTGGTCAAAATTTCAATGTTGTTAGTGCCAAACTTATATTGATTTTCTTTTTCGTGTTTGGATAAGTCTGTAATGTCGATTTTTGAGTACTTGTGGGCTTGTACTCGTTTCTGCAAATATTGTTTCGATTGACCTATAAAAGTACTTTGACAGTCTTTACAAGGTATTCTAAATTCTGAAAGAGTTTGTCGGTTTTTCGGTATTTCTGGTTTTAATTTTGAATACATGGTTTTGTTCGCATTTTGCAGTCGGTGTGATATAGCTATGTTGTGTTTTTCCATTGTTTTAATAATTTTACTAGAAAGAACATTCCTTGAAATGATACATATTGAAAAATACCCCAATAGCATTGATAATAGAAATGATATAAGCAATTTAAGCCAGATTTATAACAACCTTTTTTAACTTTGTTTATAGTAATA
Source organism: Gonioctena quinquepunctata (assembly GCA_018342105.1). NCBI lineage: Eukaryota > Metazoa > Arthropoda > Insecta > Coleoptera > Chrysomelidae > Gonioctena > Gonioctena quinquepunctata. The sequence continues at coordinate 49,349 of JAFIRS010000105.1, forward strand.
ATAATGAAAACCGATCAGAACATGGTACCAAAAAAATACAGTCAGGCCCATATACTAGAACTCAATGTAAACTATCCGGTGTACTTATGAAGAGGGTAAAAATGCATGAAAAATAAACAAACCATTCCCGATAACTTCGACTTCGGAGTCACACACCTACAATAACGTTCATACAATGCGAACGCAGAAATTGAATTAAAATAATTTGTAAGTGAATACTCATATACATTACAGATATTTTTATATTGTTCTGAATAACGTGTTATATTTCGAACCATATGTTTTTGAAGAATTATTTTAGTGCATACATTTTAATATTGTGTCAAGTGGAATATATCTCAAACTCCATACTTTCAATTTTAGTGTTTAACCTGATGATGACAAATACCATGTCGAAACTTCGTTAAACGAAATTATATGAATTGACTGAATCAGACATTTATTCCGAAAAACTGAAGAAAATATATATGTTATGAAATGCAGTGCATAAAGTACACAAAGTCGTCTTCACCAAGGATTCATATAAATTGAAACTCAATTGGTAGACCACAGGCGAAAAACAACTACTTTCGTAGGAGATACCACGCAGAACGTTGAATGATATTCACCTAACGATCCATGCAAACTTCCATATAAATGGAAATCGTTCGCAAATATTTCTGTCTGATAAGCTCGATTATGTTTAATTTATGTCGTGTCCGCCTAACAATCCGCATACCGGTTTCAGGCTTTTTGGCCCTCATCATTTTCATTAAATATATATGTGGTCAGGAAACTCAAGAAAAAAAATATATATATATATAAACAGTGGGGAATAACGGGGATCTTCAGTCAGCACAAGTGTTGAACTATGAAAAACTCTTTAATACGATGGACCGAGCTTTCGTTTCAATTTTAAACTTCTTCAGGGTCCTAAAATATGTAATGACATTATTGTGAAAAAAATACTTAAAATGAAGGAAGTACTTACAGTATTTGAGTGGATGATAAATGAACATTACCTTAAAAAAAAAACGTAAAATATGTAAAAATTTGTCGGAATGGTGTTTTGAAATCGATACGTCTCTTGTAGTAGGAGGTAAACTGAATTTGAATCCCAAAGCAAGAAAATGTTCAATATCATTTGGTATAATTATATCAGTCAAATTTTTGAGCCAAGTGCTCTTTGTTTTGATATCATTCTGGAAAGAAAATTTAATCTATTTATCTTGTTGATATTTCAATTTTCATATCTTTGAATATTTTATTGTAGGAAATCGTTTGTCTTTCTGTATAATTTATCCAGATATCGATTTCAAAACTTTTGTCTGATATCGAATCACTAATAAGTGGATTCAATGATGAGAAAAAAGATATTTTCAGAGCAAAAATAACAAATATGGATACTAACTTTTTTCAAAAACCTTAAAATAATGGAACAACACTCAATTCTCTTTATAAAAAAAACAAATAATTTTTCAAAAACCATCCTAATCTTATTTTAACAAAATCAGATGAAGGTAATGTAACAGTCATTTAAAAAAAATGAATATATAAAAAAATCGCTCGCATTTTGAAGCCCTCCTCAAGATAAGTGGCAAAAATATATAAATATAAGTTGATAATAAGAGTGAAAGAGTGATTTCCAACCAACCGAGATCTCAATCAGCCTTCTCCTAGATTGTTGTCCCTTGGGTGGGAAGTGATTTGCTCTGAGGTAGTCTAGTAGAATCCATAAATGTTATGTCCTCGGAATGATAACCAAAAACAAAAGAAAACTCCTGTAATAATGTATGTTTCAATACTACAAGGTATGTACCTACCAGTTGATCATTTTAAATTTCCTTCAAAAACACCCACATAATTATAATAAAACATCCTAACACATAACTAACTTCTCCGATATGTAAAAAAAAAAAAAATAAAGCCTGCAAGAGTCCCCGGTCAGGGACCAAACGTTGCATTTCATGAAACTATACGATAGATATATTCGATACAAAGTCCAATATTCTTAGAAAGCTCCCCCAAATATACATATATATATATATATATATATATATATATATATATATATATTGTTATGTTATGTTATGCCAGTTATAAGTTTTAAAAGGGAAAAAAACCACAAAAAGAATAATTACTAAAGAGTTATTAGTTTCAAGAGATTTTTACTTTTGGAAGTTCTATTTATTTGTAAGCCTATATGTATAATATGGATAGATAAAAATGTCAAAATACTATAACACAATCAATTTCATACGCTGTCATAATGATTATAACCCATAATTGGTAAAAAGACAACAAAAAGTCTAGATTTACAAAATTTTCAGAATAAAAAGTGATCAACACATTTATAAATTTGAAACATAAGTATATGAAATTGTAGTTAACTAAAAGTAGCCAATGGTAGAACAGCAAACTTCTTGATGAGAATAGCCAATCAGGGAATAGATGGTCATATGGAGAATTGCAAAGTGTGTGAGAATAACAACGGGGTGATGTCATAAGCAATTATTATTGAAATTTGTACATAGTAATAAGAATGGGAAAATAGTTGTATATATAAATTATATAAGATGAACCCAAACAGTGAAAATGTGACAATTTAGTGCGCGAATTCAAAAATTCGAATCGGAGGAGAGGAACAAAATTGGTATTCTGGTGACAACAAACAAAGCCAAAAGGAGATCGAAAATAAATTACAAGGGAATGCCACGCAACATTTTGAGAGAAAGAAAAATGAAATAATTCCAACATTTGGAAGAACAAAACTAATATTACCTTAATTATACAACATATCCAAGTGTCCAAAGCTGATTTCTGCATATGTATGGTTCCTGATTTATGGTATTGGAGTTCCTGATAGAGCTTGGAGTGGGAAGGGATCCAGTTTCAAGGCATATCTTGAACACCGACATTTCCAGCCGGGTATAAAAACTTTAATAGTGCACATCCGGTCCTGAACAATTTCACAAATAACGTATTTCACATCTGAAGAAATTAATTTCACTTTATTTTGAACTATAACAGAAAACTTCACTCTCAAGGAAAAAGTGAGGTTGTGTCTATCTATCCATGATTTGATTTTTATGATTATCCGTGAATATTTGTAGATTCACATTAGAATAAGTTATTTCTCGTAGGTCAGGTAAAATTAAGTCTTCCTGAATAAAGGAAATAATTGCTTTTTGATACTTGTTTTTGTTTTCTACAATGATCAACAATCATTCCTACGACCATTGAATAAATTGAGTTTTGACATATCAAGTAGTGGCTAAATTGCCTTGAACCGGCTATCTGAGATAAGAGGTGTACCAACTGTGCTAGCTGTGGTAAGAAAAATTATAACAATTGGCAGCAACGTGACGAGAGAACAGTGACGTAGCTAGCAATTATCATTACATCATTGCAATATTATACAGGGTGAAAATACTTATCTATATCATACAATTTGGCTCATAAAATAGCAAAAATTATTAGCAATCTTATTTTATAAAAAACAATTTATATTTTTCAATATATCAAAACATTACAATATATATATATATATATATATATATATATATATATATATATATATATATATGAAAGAGAGGAATATCGAGGGGACGGTTATAAACAAAATGGAAGGAATTTAATGGACAAAGCCCTCAGAGGAAAGTGTTAACCGTAGACACGTATTTCGAGCTCTCGGCCCTCATCAGTACGGTGGAGAAGTGCAAGGATGAACAACACTTGGTAGAAAACGACAAATCAACGGAGTCAACAAACATACGAATATTCCAGAAGGATATCTAGATTTTATCATGGATGACTTGAATATTCCTCTGCCATATGTGACAGACTTTTCCTGCCCGGTTCTGTCAATTGCAATAAAAAAAATCGACTATGATTTTATTACGAGTTCAACATTGAAATAAATTACTTATAAAAAGTAGATGAATAACTTCAAGACCAAAGACTTCGAGGAAGTATGAGCAACATCCTTTGCCAGGGAGGGTGAGGTAAGGATCATTGTACTTGTGAGGAATGCTAGTTTATAAATTAAAAATATAAATAAATGAATATGTGAACAATATTCATTTCATTACAAAAGCTACTCATTGTGATTGTGATAGGCATCGAGAAATAGAAATTTGAATTGATAAATATGCTATCAGAGTAACATTTGTTGGAATATGTTCCAAAATATAAATTCGAAAAAAATTAAAATTATATCCTGATAAAACTACAAATGAAATCGATGTTTTTATAGAACTAAAGATTCAAAATATATTTCGTTGACCTTTGACAATGATTCATATTTCAGGTTTCAAAAAGTCCACTACGACACTCGGTGAATACAGTGCGGTCCATAGAAATGGAATAAATTGTTTTTTTGCGTTATTATGTATTTGTTCAAAAGAACCTGAAACAATTCAATTCGACAATTTACAGTATGAAAATATTCCTTTTTTCGCACCCCCTCCGAATTATGAGCAACCACTCAAAAATTTGATTGAGAAGGGGGGTCGTATGGCACCTTGTTCGAAAGAGATTTTCATTCTCTATTCAGCAAGTTCAAGTTTCTCAAATTGGTGGAATCATAACTAAAAAAAAATATTTTGGAAATGTAAAATTTTATACTTTACGTAGAATGAAGGAAATAATGTCACATAATGTTTAGGGAGTATTTTTCAATTTATTTTACAATTAAATTAAATGTTCAAAATGCCCACCGTTCACTTCTTGACAATAAGCAAGTCGATCTTGCAATTCTCGTACAACATTTTGTAGAACCTCAGGAGTTATGTTTTAATTTCTTCCGTTATTCTAACTTTTGAATCTGCAATATTGTCTGGTCTATTTAAATATATTTTTGATTTCAAATAACCTCATAAGAAATAATCAGGTATTTTTTTTATCTGTTTTGCTAAACGTCAGGAAAAAGTCGTTCGAGACACCAACAACTTATTCACAAAACCCACATAAATAATGTAATGTCAATCTAGTAGACTACTGTTATTTTGATATTTATAAGTTGCTGCGCACGTCAGTGTATTGAAAAGTATTTGTGTGTGTATTTGATTTAACTATGGCTCATTTATCCGAAAGTCGAAGGATAGACATTTTAATTATGATTGGATGCGGTAATAAAATAAGAACTCAAAAGGGTTTGTGAAATGTTTAATAATAAATAACCTGGTCAACACGTCTCACAGTCTACAGCAAAATAGTAACAACATTTCGTGAAACTGGACATGTAAAAACTATTCAAAAACCAGGTCGAAATGTTAAATTGGATGAGGAAAAGAACCTTGATGTACTGTTAGCGATTGAGGAAAATATGCATATAACCAGTAGACAACTTGCACGACAATGATGTAGGTAAATCATCGATATTGAGAGCTTTACACAAAGAAAAATACCATCCTTATAAAGTTCAGTGTGTTCAGGAGTTGAATGAGGATGATCCTGATCGAAGGCAAGAATTCTGTGATCTGATGATGGACAGAATGAAAGCAGATTTGGAGTTCATAAACAAAATTGTTTTTTCTGATGTAGCAACTTTTCATTTGAAATGGAACGTTCAATAGACAAAACTGGAGATTTTGGACCAGAGAATGTGTGAGGCTCACACACAATATCCTGAAAAAGTAAACGTTTGGGCTGGTATCATTAACAACAAAATTATTGGCCCTTATTTTTCTGAAGGCATAGTTAATGGTGAGGTTTATATAGATTTTTTTATGAACTTTTCACAGTCTACATCAAAAATATTTTTTCCTGGTTATCCAAATGCAATAGAAATTTGGTATCAACAAGACGGAGCTCCACCGCATTACAAACGTATTGGTGGAGATTATTTGAACGAAGTTTTCGCCAATAGGTGGATTGAAAGACGTGGAACGATTGAATGGCCGCCTAGATCCCTCGATTTGACACCTCTCAATTACTTCTTATGTGGTTATTTGAAATCAAAAGTATATTTCAATAGCCAGACGATATTGCAGATTGAAAAGTTAGGATAACGGAAAAATTAACAACATAAACCCTGAGGTCCTACAAAATGTTGTACGAGAATTCCAAGATCTACTTGCGAGAAGTGAATGGTGGTAATTTTGAACATTTAATTTAATTGTAAAATAAATTGAAAAATACTTCCAAAACATTATGTGACATATTTCCTTCATTCTTCGTAAAGTATTAAAATTTTAATTTTCAAAATGAATTTATCAGTTATGGTTGTATCAAATTTGAAAAATTCAATATTGCTGAACAGAAAATGAAAATCCCTTTCGATCAAGGTGCTCATAATTCAGAGGGGGTGCAAGAAGGGTGTATTTTTATCTGTAAATTGTCAAATTGACAACAGAAATCGACTTGTTTCAGGTTTTCTTCAAATATATAATAACGCTAAAACTAATTTATTCCATACCTATGGACCGCACTGTAAGGTTAGTAGCAATTGGTAACAGATATGTTAGCATGTAGAAAACACCCAGAATTCACATGTTTTTTCCGAATTCAAGACAATCATTGAGATATTGCAGTACTAAAGTCCTCCTCGTCTGCCAATATTAACAGACACATGTATCACAATATGAAAGTTTCAATTTTTCATCCAATTATGGCTGGAAACCTAGCAAAAACGATGAAATGTCATAAAAAAGTTAACAAAATGACACAAACAAATTTATAGAAAATATCATGATTTTTAGTGAAATTTTGGAATCGAAATCGATCAAGAATTCAGAAATGAACCATTTTCACAGTTACAGAGAAATTTTCATCAACAGTTTGTTTCAGGTTTAATTATCAATATAATTTGCATGGGAAAAAAATTTGATGAAAAAAAAATGCTGATGTGATAATTGTGATTTCTACTTTCGAAATGAAGAGAAAAAATAAAGAAATACATAAAAAGTTTTTCTAATAGTCATTTATTTTCTCCTAGAGGTAAGATACTCCAAAGAAGAGAAGTATTAATCGTTTTTTTGTCGCAATGAAATATATACAAAACTTATTTCCCCTTTCATGTTCACTTCAACTCCTTATGCAATTCCTATCAACATTTCGAACAAATATTACTTTGGCAATAATTTTGGTTTAAGATTTATGTGCATTCTGTTTCTACGTGGCATGATGAAGGACCACCCTTACGGGATTGATTGGGAATGATAAACGTAGTCGAACTTTACTGCAATACTGCTATTTCTGTCGATTTGTACAGGTTTTACGTGAGTGCTTTTTCTTGACAATGTCTCCGTCACTCTTGTCATATCATTATTATATTTTCACCTAACGACAGTCCTATACAATGCTATGCTATGTAACATGACGAAATATATGAAATTAACGATTGTCCATAGGCCGCCCACCTTGAAAGATTCACTTTCAATGGAGAAAATATGCCTTAACATAATATACATAAATTGATGTACTACATGAAAAGTCAAAAAACTAAACATTCAGAAATGTTCATTACATCAAAAGTCTTAACATTGGTAAAAAACAAACTTCATTTATTGAACGTCTAAAAACGTTTCCACTGGACACCTTTACAGACACTACACGTGTCACCTTATCAGCCCCTGGATGAACTTCAACAATGCGAGCCATAGGCCAGCGTACTGGTGGAATATTGTCCTCCTTCAGAATGACCAAATCACCTACTTTGGGATCAGCTGAGGTGGTTTGCCATTTTCTTCTCTGCTGCAACTGGGTGAGATAATCTCTTGACCATCTAGACCAAAATTGTTGAAACAACTGCTGTGTCTTCTGATATCTGGATAATCTGTTCATGTTTAAAATCCTGAACGTTCTTCTGTGGTGCAGCAGCCAACGTGTCTCCAATAAAAAAATGAGCAGGAGTGAGAGGAAGGTAATCATTAGGATCGGATGAGAGGGGTGAGAGGGGTCTGGAGTTGAGGCAAGACTCGACCTGTGTCAACACCGTGTACATTTCTTCATAACTAACTGAAGCGAGCACTAAAATACGTTTCACATGGAATTTAGTCGATTTTACGGCTGCTTTCCCAAATACCTCCCATGTGTGGAGACTTCGCGGGAATAAACGTCCACTTTATACTATCCGAAGCAAGAAATTTTTCAATTTTTTCTTTATGACCTTCGTCAGCTAACAAGTTGCGTAATTCGATGAAATGATTGTTAGCACCAACAAAATTTGAACCGTTGTCTGAAAATAATTCTGAGGGTTTTCCCCTTCTAGCAATGAAACGTTTCAACGCATTCAGGAAACTGTCTGTACTCAAATCTTTGACTAACTCTATTTGCACCGCACGTGTTGAAAAACACACAAAAATACATATATATGTCTTGACTAATTTTGTTTTACGCAACGTTCCTTCCTTAACGAGGATGGGACCAGCGTAATCAACTCCACACTTTGAGAAAGGCCTGCTTGGAATTACTCTTGTGATCGGTAGATTCCCCATAAGAGTTTCCGAAGCTGCAGGACTAACTTTGAAATATTTTATGCATGATTTGACAACCCGTTTAACTCAATTTTTTCCATCAATTGGCCAGAAATTTAATCTTATTAATGAAAGTAAATTCTGAACACCTGCATGTAAGTGTTTTGAATGTTCAAATTCTACAATCAACTTTGTGATTCTGTGTGACTCGAGTCTACCTCCGACTCTGATCAATTCGTGTTCATCTAAAAATGGATTTGGACTTATGAATCTACTGTTATTAGGTATGGGGCGAGGCAACTTGAGTGCATGCATCTCTTGTGTGAACTCAGCTTTTTGAGCCAGTCTCATCAATAATCTTAGGGAGTTCTCGAGTTCGTCTACTGTCAAGTTAACACCTTTTATTTCCTTCAATAAGGTGATTGATTTGAACCTGATGCAATAAGCTACTACACGTTGTAGCTTCGTTAACGATGAATATCTATCAAATATATTCAATCCAAAATCATGCTTAGTCGTTGCTAATGAAATTGACGACAGTTTGATTTCAGGAATACTTTCTATCATATCTATATCATATATGTCATTTGGATAAGAAATTTTATTTCCAACTAAAAATGCAGGACCGTACCACCAAATTTTTGACCCTTTTAATTCGGTAGGATTTATACCTCGCGAAATAATATCTGCTGGGTTATCCGCAGACCTCACGTGCTTCCATTTTCCTTCACAGGTGAGTTCTATAATTTTAGTAACTCTGTTTGCAATGAATGTTTTTAATTTGCCTGGATCAATTTTTAGCCACGCCAATACTATTATAGAATCAGAATAATAATGAGTACTGGATATTTCGACATCGAGTATTTTTCTCACAACATGCATTAATTCTGCAATTAATGTAGCTGCTAAAAGTTCTAATCTGGAAATGGTGTGTTTGCCTTGAGGTAGGTACAACCTTTGACTTGGCACATAAAAGCCGCGAGATGACTTCACCCTGTTTGTTTTTGGAACATAAATATATGCATGAACCATATGCCTTCTCCGAGGAGTCGCTGAAACCGTGTAGTTCAATATTTGTATGATTTTTACATAGAACGTGCCGTTCAATTTCAATATCATTTATAGAATTAATTTGCTTTAAAAATGTGATCCATTTTTTCACCATGTCCGCAGGTAAAGATTCGTCCCAAGAAATTTCTCTTTGCCATAATTTACGCATGAATAACTTTGCTTGAATGGTTGCCAGGCCTATTAGACCTAGCGGATCGAAAATTCTCGATATTGTCGCTAATACTGAGCGCTTCGTGAGAGCTTTATCATCAAAATTTATATTTACCGCGTAACTCAATGTGTCTAATTTTGGATTCCACGCGAGTCCCAAAGTTTTCAATTCCTTATTGTCGTGATACTGTATCAGTTTGTCTTCATTTTTATGGTTACCTAATATCGAATATAAAATGTCTTTTTTATTTGAACGCCATTTTCTTAAAGGAAGGTTAGCGCTATTGAGAATTTTTGTTATTTCATCGTATATTTCTAAACACTGATCAATAAATCGTCCATATAAAGTGAATGTCTTATAAATTGCGATGTGCGTGGATATTTTTCAGCAAATTCTAATGAGAGTTGTTCTAAAACCTTAGTTGCGAGATAACTTGCGGATGCTGTCCCGTATGTCACTGTATTGAGATCGTATACCTTTATTGGCTCTGATTCGTTATAACGCCATAGTATCCGCTGATATTTCCTGTCTTCCGGACGTAATATTATTTGCCTAAACATCATTTTTATGTCTGCACTCAAAACATATTGATATAGCCTGAGACGTGTTACAATTGAAAAAAGATCATCTTGAACGTTAGGACCTACAAGTAATAAATCATTCAGCGATATACCTTCATTGGTTTTTGCGGACCCGTCGAATACAACTCTGCAACGAGTTGTCGTACTGCTTGGTTTCATTACCGGATGATGTGGCAATATATACGAGGGCTGTTCAATGTTTCCGTCGAAATTTTTTATGAATGTCATATGTCCCATCGATTCATATTGTTTTAAAAATTCCGTGTATTCTGCCCTTAAATTATCATCGCGCTTGAATCTGTTCTCGAGAGAGTGTAGGCGTTTCATTGCGAGCGTTGCAGAATCGCCTAAATCTGACATCTATACTGAAAAAGGTAATCTGACTATAAATCTGCCATCAGAGCTACGACTCGTCGTTTTTTCAAAATACTCTTCACAATACTGTTCTTCCTTGATCAGAATATTCTTATGCAGAATCTCTTCAGTTTTCCAAAAACTTGTTAATGATTCATTAATCATTTCATTTGATATCGTTTGCGTGAGATTACAAAATGATTTAGGATTTGAATATTTGTGCAAATTGATCGAGCCCGTGACTATCCAACCTAAAGTAGTTTCTTGTAAATTAGGTTTGTTTTTCCCAAGTTTGAGTTGATTCGGACATAAAGATCATAAAATATATTAGCTCCGAGAAGAATGTCAATATGTGGTTTATTAAATTCTGGATCACGGAATTTTTTCCGTAATCTTGTTTAATACTGAAAACGTTAAATCGTATTTGAATGAAGTTGATCGAGATTTGATAGTGGCTCTTGTTTTCTGTGTGATAGTCATAACATTTTGATTTACTCCCGCAATAGGTATGCGAAAATCTTCGCAAAGCAAATTCAATTTCTTGGAGAGTCCTTCTGTGATTAGATTACTCTGACTACCAGAGTCCAAGAGAGCCTTGCAAACGTGAGCATTTCCGAGTGTATCATAAATTATTATTTGGGCTGTTGATAATAAAACTAACTGATTATCGCGTGTATTTGTGTTAGAGCCTTGCAATACCTTGTTTGCCTGTTCTGTGCTCATATGTATTTGTGCCGAGCCTTGCGAACTACCTTGTTTGTTCGTAGATTGAATGCTCGGTATGATCTCTGATTGAGTACCACTGTAAGCATTATAACAGTTGCTTGTTAGTATGGGCGTTATTTCTTCCTATTTGTTACGAGATTGGTTGAGATTTCTGAAATATTCGCATTTGATAGGTGGCACTTGTTAAATTTTTATGTGCTTGATTGCTATTGTGAAGTAAAGTATTATGATTCAAGTTGCATCGTTTACAATTGCCTGATTTACATGCCCATTTCAAATGACCAGGTTTGAGGCAATTACTACAGAGTCGTAATCTTTTGATTTCTTCGTATTTTTTGCTAATTGGCAATTTAATGAAATCTGCACAATTGTGAATGAAATGAGGTGCCTTGCAATAATGACATGATATATTTAGCCCTTATTGGTGACTGGAAGTGAATGTTCATGTCCTTTTCCTTTATAAGTTATATGTGAGGGTAACTTACAACCTTGATTATTTGCTATCTTTGCGTATTGTAGTTGGATTTTTTATTGTTATCCGAGAGAGTTTCAAATGTGAAACATTTCTTATTCAAAAAGGTAATTAGCTGATCATACGTGGGGCATTTATCATTTTCTAGTGAATTTTCCCATTCGCGGTTCATAAATTATCTAATTTTGATGTAATTAGGTAGACTAAGAGAATGTCCCATTGATCCGTGGGCAATTTTAGATTCTTGAGTGCACCTAGATGATCTTGAACCTTATCGGTGAGTTGTCTGAGTGATGTTGCTGAATCTTTTATGACTACTGGGAGATCAAATATTGCTCTGACATGAGTATTAATAATAATTCTTTCATTCTGATACCTCCTAATGAGTGAATCCCATGCTACTGTATAATTGTTGTCAGAAATTTGTAATGAATGAATTATTCTCGCTGCATCATGCTCCAAAGAAGTCTTTAGATAATAGAATTTTTGTATGTTTGTCAAACTCGTGTTTTCATGTATCAATTGTGAGAAAGTATCGTGAAAATTTATCCATTCATCATAGTTTCCTGAAAACGTTGGAAGATGTATTGTTGGTAATTTCAAATTTGTTATCTGGTTCGTGTTTGTTGGGATTGCATTAGTAATTTGACTATTATTACGCGTGTTGGTTACATTTTGAGATTGTAGTTCAACTGAAAGACCCTTTGCCTTTGCAATTGCTTGATAAAATGCCGTTTCTTGTTCTTCGCGCTGTTCTTCTTCGCTTTCGTCTAGTACTTCTAAACGCGATTGTACAATATCATATTTTTCGAAAACCGATTCGATTTCATTCAATCTTATTTCCAGTTCGATTATGTTATCTTTTCCTACTGTATTCATGAATGCTTGAAAACGTGTTAATTGACTCTTTAATTTACCTCGTGTTTGTCTCAACTCCTTTACTTCGTTTTCCATCGTGATTGTGAAGTTTCAATTCGTGATAATATGAATGAATGAACAAGAATTAGTATTCACAGATCGGGAAAAACACCTTTTTTTATAGGTTGGGAGATTGTCGGGAAAAAGGAAAAATGAGTTTTTACTTGTGTCGTTGCTGCTTTGCTATTTCGTTGGCCTTGATTCTAAACGGCTGAGTAGACTACTGTATCTGAAGAGACGCTTACTATTGGAAGGAATGCTTCTTTTGTCGAGGACCGCACAATTTTTCTTCTGGTTGCTGGCAATACTTCCGGTTCGATTGGACCAAAAATGTTTCTACGTGGCTTGATGAAGGACCACCCTTACGGGATTGATTGGGAATGATAAACGTAGTCGAATTTTACTGCTTTACTGCTATTTCTGTCGATTTGTACAGGTTTTACGTGAGAGCTTTCTCTTGACAATGTCTCCGTCACTCTTGTCATATCATTATTATATTTTTGCCTAACGACATTCCTATACAGGGCTATGCTATGTAACATGACGAAATTTATGAAATTAACGATTGTCCACATTCATCGTCATTTTGGTGAACAAATCCAGTTATGAGATACTATTTAAGAATGGACAAATTGTGGTCATTCAGCTCATATTCAAATGCGAATGTAATATGACCCGAAAATTCCTCAAAGATATAACATAGCAAGATACCTGCAGCACTCAGCATTCGATAAAACAATAATTATAAAATCATGTAGTTCACCATGAATTTTGTCTGCCTTGTCTAGGAACTCATCAGAAAAAAGTATTTAGATAAGTGTAAATTCCATGCCGATGATAAGAATTGCAATGTAGATATACAGGCTGTACTCATTTCTAGCACTGTACATGTCCACTCCACCTGATGAATATTATTCCACTTATAATTCAAGAACCCTTCATATGAGCCATCCTTCAGAATCGTTCATTTGTTTTCCAAAATGGCATGTATTGTTGGAATTCACTTTGTTGGGTCACACGTGAAGACACCAAAATTAGTTTCCTAGAAATGAAATAAACTAAAAAGTGGTATATATTTCACCGTGTTCCAATTGTTTGGTGCAAAATGTATCAATTTCCAATGAAATTGAAGAAATTCATTGATTGATGGGTTTACTTTTGCCACAGTATAAATCTACAGAACTTCGCTGTCAAAATGTCAAATAAATATTATAATCATATATTTCTTGTTTCACCATTATTTTGTTTTTCAACTCAGCTACTTATCTGTTACTGAGATGGGGTTCATGGCTATCAAATTACTGAATAGATTATATTCGGATGTATCGAATACCCCGAAAAGTAAATCAATTAGTATGATTTTCAAGTGGGTCACAGTGTTGCTATTTTTGTTCTCGTTAGTGTCAGAGTTTTCAAAAGAAACGACTGATGATTCGATCGAAAGTTTAAGTAGGTTTTGCAGTTTTTCCTGTGAACAATAAAGAGTTTGGTTTTTAGGTTTTCAGTTGTAATTATAACCATTGAAGAGATTAATTATTGTATTCCGATTCTAATTAAATTCTGAATTATTCAAGTCTCATCGAATGTTTCTATATTTTTCCCAATGTATTTTTGATCAGTTGAGGATCAAAATCCACCCTGCTAGTCGTTATATAACCCCGTTTCACGACAGTATCGTCACTACGGGAATATCAAGGGAAATATATCCAGACAATAACCTCTCGACTCGTCATCTATTTCGACAATATTCCTAATCATGTAACTCAGTCAATCAATGAACTCGCTAGACGCCATCTGAATCCATAGTTGAGAAACGGGAATGACCCACAAAATGATATTCCTGGTTGATTCAGTGGAAGATGAATCCTCTAAGGACTAATCGAACAAAATCCTCTGGCTATAGAAGATAATTCACGAGGAAAATTTCATTCAACGAATGCCATTCATCGCTAATTTGAGTTTCTGTCCGTTCTAGATTTCCCAAACATCCGTTCCGTGGTAACGACCTAGTTCAATGATTAATTTAAAGCCGGATGAAAGATAGTTGTGTTGAATGCAAAAGCTGACGACGACAACGTACCGGTCTCGTGGCGTCATTCATTCTCAACAGCTTTCTTGGGGGAAGGAGAGCAAAATCCACGGATTCCATGAATATAATCTGACATTCAATCAGGGAATTTGAAATCAGCACAGAAAATATTCCTAGAATTGATTATTCATTGAAAAAAATCACTACTGTGCACACGACGATTCCAAATCGAAAATTGAAGTTCTATATTTCGTGTTCGCTACGGCCATCTTCAGTGCTCATGTAAAATGTATATGATATAAATTTGATGTACAAATATAAAAGATTGTTCAGTACCTGTCATGAGAATAAAGTATCATCTCGATTGAAGTAAAACTAGTGAGTGTGTTTTATGTTCTTGATGAAAATTTACTAACTTTGATATAATTCAACTTTTTTAAATTTTTCAAATTATTGGCCAACGGCTAGACAGTCATGGTAAGACAGCTGTCACATTATCTGCGATGTGTCAGATTTACAAATTTATGCTTAGGTATGGGTAATGACGTCATGCTGAATTTGAAATTATATCATGAAAAAATATATAATAATAATAATAATAATAATTTGATTATTTCACTAGTTAAAAAGTACATGACAGCGGATAATTCCATCAGTACAGTAACAAGGAAAACGTCATGTGAAGTTGTCTACATACAAAATGTTTCGTATTTATATAAACTAATTAATTATTTCAGACACATTTACCTATATATTTTGTAGGATTTGAATTAAAAAGTTAAAAACATGTAAGGATGCTAGTCAAAAGGTAACAAAACACTTCAAATCCATAAAATAATGGCACACACACTTAACAGTTGAAATTAGTTTAACATGGTCAGGTTGAAATTTAAAAATTTTAAATTCTGGTAATCAGAGAGTGGCACAAAAGCACTTAACCTGAAAATTCCTCGAGGGTGTAGCAATTCTTTTCTATGAGAGCAGCTTTCAGTCTGGATTTGAAAATATTGACATTTGCCGAATTTTTTATCGATTCATCAAGTTATTATACAGTTTTGGTCCTAGGAAAAGATGGCTTTTTTGGTATATGGTAGTTCGGTGTATGTGGGGTATCAATAAATTTTTGGAGCGGGTCTGGTATTGATGCTGAGTTGCAGCAAAGTTCTGCCCGTTCTTGTACATATACATGCAGCAGAGTTCATATATATATATAAATATATATATATATATATATACCCGCAACAGATAGTATTCGTAGCTCTTTAAAAGTGCTTCTGCATGATTGCCTCTATCCGATGTGGGCCATGATTCTGATAGCATATTTTTGTAACATAAAAACCCTCGCTGCAGTTGCTCCTGTGCCCCAGGTGAGTATTCCATACCGTAGATGGCAGTGTACTGTTCCATAGTACAGATTCAACAATACCTGTTTACTACAGTGGTTTGACATTAACCTCATTGCGTAGCAATTCCTACGGAGTTTATCACAAAGGTTTGCAATATGAGGGGTTCAGGTGAGTTTGTAGTCTAGCGTGAGGCCTAGCATATTTGTTGTTGAGCAAGATTCGATGTGCAACTCCTTGTTCTCAAAAATGCTGAAGTTCTCATGAACATTATTCAGTGAGAACTTCATTAATGTTGTTTTCGAAATATTTAGTGTCAAATGGTTTTTATTTGCCCATGTTACTACCCGATCATATATATCCTGAGTTTTTTCTGCCAGAGCTATAGAATTCTTGTCCTTTATGAGGAAATTGGTGTCATCTGCGTATGCAACTACATGTATTCCCGTGAGACTATTCAAGAATTTCATCAGGTCATTGGCATATATGAGGAAAAATAAGGGGCCAAGTTTTGAGCCTTGAGGAACGCCCTGCTCAATGGTTACTGACTGATTGACTGTTTTTCGAATGACTACTTTCTGGGTCCTGCCCTGTAGATATGACTTCATCAGTTTCAAGGCAGTACCTCTAACGCCATATCGTTCCATTTTTTGGAGTAGAAGGGTGTGATTTACATTATCGAAAGCTCTGGAAAAGTCTATGAACAATCCACAGATGTTTAGTTTGCCATCGAGAGCATTTATGACGTGTTCATGGAAGTCATACAGTGCAGTTCCAGTACTTTTGTTCTGCGAGAAGCCATGCTGGTTTGGAGAAAGCAGTTCATTAGCAGAAAAAAAGGATATCAACTGCTTCTTGATATTCAATTCGAAAATTTTTGAAAAGCTTGGAAGTAAACTTATTTCTCTGTAGCTCTCGTACAGATTAAAATCTCCTTTTTTAAAAATTGGGGTAACAAGTGCAGCTATTAATTTTTCAGGAAAAATTCCACATTCCAGCGATAGATTCATGATGTATGTCAAGGGTTCACATAGTTGAAAAACACATTTTTTCAAAATATTATTTGAGATTTCGTCATGACCACATGCATTGGAATTCTTCAGAGTTATAGAAGCGGTGGGCTTGTATGGTTGAGAGAAATATCGAGAAGAACTAGAGTTCAAGTTTTGTTGCAAATTTGGAGGCATAGGAAAATCATAAGAGGTTTGGAAAAAAGAACTTTTGACAGATGCGATGTTGATAGATGCAAAGCTGGGGTTGGTGGCGCAGAAGATAAAGAACTGCTGGAGAAGAAGAATTAATTTATAATAATAATAATAATAACAATCTTCTGTTTCACAACTACAAATTTAGATTAATTCCAGCGAGTATATTGATTGACGGAGTTATATCACTGGAAATGCTCTCGATATGAATGACAAGCCGAGAGATTATTGTCTCGATATATTTCCTTGATATTGAAGATCATGGCTTATCCGAAAGGCTGACCTTTGCTTTTTAGGTCAGGTGGACTCAAGTCGGAGATTCATTATGAAGACGCGTGATGGGTATAGAGGTCCCTGACACGAGATGCAGGGCATTATGAACTTGCTGTCAGCATGTTCAGCATTTGCGGTCCCAGCCTATATCCATCTTCGTAACGAGGCGTTACGATTGCTGCATTACCATTTACGACACTATATCTAGTCTAGCCTATTTGCCCGGACACCTCACGGGTAGACTGACTGAGTCTGTGATGTCATAATACAAAATTTCTCTTTAAGTTGACTTTAATGTTAAGACAAAATCTGTAATACAAGCATTCTACATTTATTTCTAGATCTTCATGAAAGTCCAATTTTGTGTTATTCCTGGAGTTCAAATTGTGTGGAATTGTGCTTTCGGTTTCTGTATTGAGTCATTATTATATTTCAAGTAAAAACAAAAAGTTTAATATTTGGTCTATTGGTATGTCCTTTGATTCGAGTTTTGAGAGGTCTGGAAGTTCTTCCAATATAAGTGGCTTGGCAATCGTTACAGGACAATTCATAATTACCAATTTTGTTCGAAGTATCGATTTTATCTTCGGAGTTTATAAAATTTGGCCTATTGAATTAGTGGTTTTGTAGGAAATGTTTCCATCGGTTATTTGTTGTGTGAACACTCTGGCCATGAAGAACCCGAAGGTCTAGCCATGGGTTCATGTGTTCAGATATGTTGATGATTGCCTAGTTTCTATGAAAGACTGCTTGGCACATTTTAAATGAAATAAACCATTTATACCCCAACATTGAATCCATCCTCGAAATAGAAAAGAACAGACTTGACATTGACTAGAGTTGACAATAAATAAGATTCCAGTATATACAGAAAACCAAGCCAAACTGATCATGTTATCCCATATTTCTCCAACCACCCTCGTCGACAAAAAGAGGCTTCATTCAACTGTTACATTTACCGTTTACTAAATTTTCCACTTTCCAAACATAGTGCGAAAAATAACTTAACATAATAAAAAAAATAGCTCATAATAATGGATATAATCATACATGATGGAAGAACTCATCAACAAAATTTAACTCCAACAAATTCCAATCTACCCCAATATATGAAATGAAAAAAATTATATTTCTATTATTTTTATTAATAACAACATATCAACCAAGATATCTAGATTGTTTGCACAACAAATAACCAATGCAAACATTTCCTACAAAAACACCAATCCACTAGGCCAAAATTTGATAAACCTCAAAGATAAAATCATCACCTTAAACCAAAGTGGTATTTATGAATTGTCCTGTAACGTTGCCAAGCCACATATGTTGGAAAAACTTTCAGGCCATCTTGAAACTAGAATCAAATAACACACCAATAGACCCAATGATTCAACTTTTGGTTCTCACTTGCAATTAGATAATCACTCCTCAAATACAGAAACCACTAGCATAATTTCACATGATTGAACTCTCGGAATAACACAATATAAGACTTTTATGGAGATCTAGAAATAAATAGAGAATGTTTGAATAACACAATTTGTCTCAACACTAAAGTCAATGTAAATAGAAATGTTGTACCATTACATCACATATCAAGTCAGTCCACCCGTGGGAAAGTCCGGGCAAAGAACAGCACCACAACCACATCCGTTAGTCGTGAGAGGCGACTGAGGCTTTTCCCCTCCCTTTCTTCTTCTTCCTTCACCTTCCTTCTCGAAGACAGCCACTGGTGTTAGTTATCTCCTGGAATGGATCAAGGGACATCCGTATTTGTTACTCCTTTCTTTATTCTGGTTGGAATTCCTCACTACCACTCATGTGGGATAAGGACTCCAAGTAGTTCTATACACTATCTCTTTACTCCACTTTATTTATTCTTTTAACTTCAGGCTTTCATCAAAATGCCTTGTATGGATCAATGGTTTCATGAAAACCATCTATCTCTCACCATCATCAACTTCTCTAGAACATTTCTAAGCCAACCTCATATAGAATGAAGAGTTAGAAAGTCTTCCCACTTTTTGAAACACTCTTTTTCTTCTTCTAACTTCAAGCGCACATCGGAATGGCTTGTACGGATCAAGGGTTTCATGAAAAGACCATCTTTCTCTCAACATTTTTAACTTCTCAAGAAGATATTTTTCGAACCATCCTTATATGGGATGAGGTTCAAACTCCTTTCACCAGTCTTTTCACCAGTTTATTGAAAATAATCGACTTTTTCAAGCCGACCTCATATAACACAAGTACCTTGAAAGTCCTTTCATTGTTTATTACCATAACGGAATCGAATTTATCAAGTCAGTTCGGCATTTGTCAACATCGCATATGTCAAAAGTCTTTCTTCAAAATCTCCAATGATTCTCCTATTCCAGCAAGTTCGCAACATAACTTGAAATTCACTATCTAGTTCCTCTCGATATCAGTTAGAATGACTTCGTTACCAATAATCATAAATTTGTAAATCTGACATCTCACACAATGTGACACTTGACAGCACGCTGTCTCTCCACGGTTGTCTAGCCGTTGGCCAATAATTTTCAAAAGTTTAAAAAAGTTGAATTATACCAAAGTTAGGAAATTTTCATCAATTTCAGCTAACATTATAAATGTGATTTTTCAAACCAGGAACATACACCACATGTGGAAATGCTCACAAGTTTTACTTCAATCAAGATAATTTTTTACTGAACAATCTGAACAATCATTATTTATTTACCCTAAATAACATACAAAGTAAAAAGGAATTATTATTGATACAATTAGGTGTAAATAGTGTGTGTGTACAGATAAATGGGAAAAAAATATATGAAAAATATAAAAATATATGAATAATATAATATGATAAAAGATTTATAGTATATATGATTTATGTGCAGTTAATACTCAGCAAACATGCTTATATATCATCAGGAGACAAAAATTCCTTGATGGAATAAAAAGGATTTTTTGGAAGAATGATTTCACACCATTCTTAAATGAATTGTAGGTGGGTTTTGATTTGATCATCTGGTAGAGCGTTATAAAAAACAATGCATTTATAGACGGGAGATTTGCGAAACATAGATGTTCTGTGAGGAGGTAAACGGAGATTTTTGGTCCTTGTGTTATAGTTATGAATATCAGATTGTTGTTGAAAAGTGATGAAATATTTCCTGGTAAAGTTAACGCACTTCATGATGTAAATAGAGGGGACAGTTAAAATTGAGTTTTTCGTGAATGTTTCTCTATAACTTGCACGATAGTCTGAAATTAATCTCATTAATCTCTTTTGTGCTATAAGAACTCTATTAAGATCCTTGGCACAACCCCAAGACATATTATATGAAAGATGACAGTAAGCGAGTGCATAATATAGGTTCATCAGAGTTCTCTCATTAACGTATGATTTCATTTGAAGAATTCCATTAAAAGCTTTGTTCATTTTGTTGCATACGAGTTTTATGTGATTATTAAGCTCAAATCGGAGTTGAGCCAGGTACCTAGAAGTTTAGCACTGGTTGTAAAAGGAAATGGAAATTGTTCTTGTATCAACTTTGGGATCATTTCGTGAAGATGAAAATTTACACATACAGTTTTTTCATTGTTCAATATCAAAGAGTTTTTGTTGCACCAGATCTCCATTTCCTTGGATGTTTTATGAATTTTGGTTTGAACTTCTTCGAAAGACTTGCCAGAAACCGTAATTGTTGTGTCATCTGACTTATTCTTCCTGAACCCATGTTGGCTCGCAGTGAGAATATTGTATTTATCATTGAAATCCGTAATTATGTTGTAACGCATCTCTCAAGAATTTTGAAAATCTCAGAGAGCAGTGACGGTAATTCTCAATATCAGCTGGTTATTTTTTTATAAAGGGAAATTAATTTAAAGGTACCTGATTCCAAGGATAAATTTATCATGCGAGTCAAAGGAGGAACGATAATATATGGTATTGTTTCTAAGAGTTTAGGAGAAATTTCATCAAATCCCGATGTTTTCTTATTTTTCATCTTGAAAATTATCCTAGCCACATCACTTTCTGCAATATAAGGGATGAATATTGAATTTTGTACATGACGTGCTTCTGTACAGGAGCCTGATGATTTATCACCAAAGTGTTCACCACAGTATCATGGCATATATTTGAGAAATGAGAGGCAAACGCATTACTAATGCCTTTATCATCAGAAATGTGTAGAATATTTATTTTTAGTGAAGATTCTGATTTGTGTTGTTTCGATCTGCCCAAGTTTTCGTTAATTATTTTCCATGATTCTTTATCTTGTTATCTGACAATTCCAACCTATTATTGAAATAATTTTTTTTATAATTTTTATTTCAGCTTTGAAGCCTTTTTTGCATTGTAAATATTGGGACTTGATTTCGCACGAGTTGTAGTATTTCATAATTTGGTGTAGATTATTTAGATGATTGTGAAGTGAAGCAATTTCTTTAGTATACCATTTGTGATGTGATTTGGTTTTTGAAGTCAGTTTGATATCCACTAGAGGACAACTAATATCTAAACACCAGCGTATATCATCTATCATCATCTTTAAATTTCCACATCAAAATTATATCATATATTTCAGATAAATATACAAAAGTTTACACGAAATAGAGTACTTTGAATTTCGATTTGATTATTCATTCCCGATTTTCAGAGGATAGGATAATTTTCAGAAATTCGGAATCAATTCTAATAAAAATAACGGATACTTGCTCCATATTGTTGACATTCTGAATGAAGTCATGGAAGTTATCAAGGACGGCAAGTAATCATGTCGAAATCTCTTAGGAACTGCATAAGGCAAGAGATGAACTCGCTAATAACATCAACGTATAAATTATAATATGGAATTAATTTGGAAAAGTTTCTGGAGCAGCAACGATTTTAATATCACTGTAACATGAAGTTGATTAATTCATTTTCTATGGGATAGTGAGCTGAACTTGGGTACTTTGTAACTCTCAAGTTGAGATACATTTTAATGGAGGTTTTGTGACAGGCTGACGATCTTCTCTTGTTCCATAATCTACATCACTTCATCTCTCGAATATAATGTTTTGTTATGCGAACATTCTGGATGGAATAATATGTATCAACGAAATAATAATATTTAAAATTAATATTGATTCACCAAATTATGATATTAAACTACACATTACAAATTGATTCAAGTATATTCAATTATAGTATTTCCAACGTGTGTTCTTTTTTTTAAAAAAACCAGACGAATACATAGAGAGAGAGAACCCAAAAAGGCTATATATATATATATATATATATATATATATATATATATATATATTGGGCTCAATCATGTCTTTCTGTAGTCGTAGACTTATTTCAGCTGCAAGAACAATCTCACCACCAACGTATTACTTAGGGAATGGACACATGACACCATCAAGGGAAACTCCCAACTGAGCACCTCACTGGGACTGAACACTTCGGTTTTCCAAGCAGAAATATGCGCAATCTTGCAATGCGCGAGAGAAAACAACATGAGGGAAGTGCGCAACGTATGGATCAAAATAAGCACAGACAGCTAGGCGTCACTGAAGACCCTTACAAACCAAAAAGTGACATTGAGACTGGTATAGGAATGCCGAGAAGAACTCAATGCCCTCGCATAACACAACAAAATAACTTTAATGTGGGTTCCAGGACACTGTGGCATCGAGGGCAACAAAAAACCAGATGAACTAGCTAAGAAGGGCTCATCACCTCCATAAATTGGCCAAGAACCTGCACTCGGACAAAATCGGCCATCCGGAGCTGCATACGGGACTGGGTCAAACGAAAATAAAGAGAGCGCGGGCATTCTCTTTGATCACAGCCCAATCACAGGACACCCGCTCAAAATGGAGCTGTTCAACGGAGAACTTTCTTGCAGACAATGTGGCAAAGGGACAGAAACGGTCAAACAGAAGAACAAAGTAGCCAACCGGTGAAGAACCTGTAGAAAGTGGTACAGGAGACTAGGGTTACGGAGTGGGTGCTGCAGAACGAAACCGGAATGCTCAAAAAGCTGGCGACCAACATCCGAGAAAAAAAAACTTTCGAAAGGAATGAAGATGCGATTCTCGTCCCTTATCGAGCGAGCTAGAATAGCGATAACTTGTAAACTTGTGTTCTGAAACTTGTCAGCCATTATTCAATGGAGTAGAATCCGTTCATGTTGAATTAACAATGGAGTAGAGCATTTTTCTTTCTTCTACGAAAGTTATCTCAAATCAGTGAATTATAGTGTCATCAGGCAAGGTATAAGCTATCTTGGAATATATTCTTTAACGAGAACGTCAGATGGTTCTTCACAAAGAGAATGATATCACAAGTCATGTTGTTCAGTAAACAGAGATTAGATTTATCCAGGTCAATCTGATAATCGATAACAGTGCCGTTCACTATTCATTTTTTCAAGGAGTTCAGTTAGAATCATGGATGCCACATGTGATATATCAGATTGAATTAAGATATCAATGTTCAATATTATCTGATCAGATTGCTTTCTCTGACAAGGCTTTACTGGGATTCAGTGAGGGTTTCACAAATATATGATATCACTCACACTGTATTTGGTATGATATAGTTGAATAATATATATTTTTCATGATTTTTATATTTGAATATATCTTTGGTATGGTTTCATATTTGGTGATAATTATCACCGAGCTGTGATTCTGATGTAGGTGAAGTGATCACGTATATATATTTATG
The DNA here is from genome assembly GCA_018342105.1 of Gonioctena quinquepunctata. Classification (NCBI taxonomy): domain Eukaryota; kingdom Metazoa; phylum Arthropoda; class Insecta; order Coleoptera; family Chrysomelidae; genus Gonioctena; species Gonioctena quinquepunctata. Next base: position 73,577 of record JAFIRS010000105.1, read on the forward strand.
TATATATTGAATTCTTGGAATTTGGAATATTCTTCGATTTTATAGAAAACTTTCTGGGGAGGTCAAACAAAGTTCTCATATGCTTTCTCTTGAATATCATTGAAATTGAAGTCATTTTCGTATAATTCTGTTTTTTTATTCTTTGTAAAGTATAGTCTTGGCTGCTCAAGATCAGAATAAATTATCTCTTCGTTATATAAAAAAAGATCAATTTTGATTAAATCATAAAATAATTCTTCAATTTCAGTATTGGATATTACTAACAAATCTCAGCACAAGCTGATTTGTATGCTCAATTAATTCTGAGCAATAGTCTCTTGATGAGATTACACTCATTTGTAACAACTTTGCATTGAGGAGTGCATTCCATTCCAAACTTCAAGAAGTTGAATTCTTGTATATCCAATTCTTACACAGGCAATATTGTTTTTCATGCTATATTGCTGAGAACACATTGAATGGACCAGAAGCGGATGCTTGTGTCCACCTGATCGTTTGCCCAGCAGTTATAAGTACCCCCTGATTGCGAGCCAAACAACTACGTGAAGTCTAGCTACGAGCTACACAAACTACAATCAGAGGTTCATCGTCTTCGATAAAACCGACAGGTTCAACAAATGAAAACAATATTTCTTTTCTTATTCTGGAAACTAAATGAATTTTTCATACAACATATATATGATCAATATATTTGATACATATTTGTTAATAACTGGAAAATGATGTATATTTGTAAATAGATTAATATAATTTTGGTATTTGTTTTATTGTTGTAGTTATTTACAGAAGGAAATGTTATTTGATTTGCAATCATCATTGAATAGGGAATTTGAATTTTTGTCCCAATTTAACCAAAAAATTCTCGCGCCCATTCAAATTCACAATTTCTAAAACCTTTGCTTGAAACATAAATAAATTTGAAACTAGGAAAGGCGGTCCAAAGAACTCCACACCGCTCTTCACTGAATAGTCTGGGCATTCTATTACAACAATCAACTTGTCTTTCATTACATAAGAAACACCGTGTATAGATTGTCATTCATAATTCACATATAAGTGTAAAATGATTGAATATCCTTCAACAATGAATTGCATAATAAAAATCCTAAAATATAGTTATTGCAAGCAAAGCATAATAAATATTGTTCTTTCACACATATTCATTTATATTCTCACACATAAACATAAAATGCATACAATTTATTAGTTGGATTCAAAAACATAATCAGCTGTTTCCATGTCTATTAACTGATGTATTTTTATTATAGGAAACTGTATTATCTGCTTTAATTTTTTTCTTGAGGAGTAGGAGAGAATTAATCAGTCTGAAATGATTTGGAAGCAGTTTAAGTATGGAAGCGTTGTTCGATAATTTTGAACATTGTGTTTATCGAGCGAGTTTGCTTTGTATCTTGTATTATGTGCTTGCTCAGTGGGTGTTTCCTCCTTCAAATTCCTGAGCTGGTGTATAAGCAGTGTTAATGCAAATATTTGACAGACATCCAATATTTTGCTCCATTATATGAATCATTGCTTGAATAGGTGAATGATTTATTCAATATAATCTTCAAAATCGGATAGAGCCCTTGCTTTATGAAATTGACCACAATGCTCTTCAACTAAAATAATTGCAGTAAGTAATAATATTTGAGAATTCATTGAATTATTGACATGTGAAGTCAGTATTTGTGTTTCACTCTGAGAAATCGGTTCTTGAAGATTGTCAATTGGATCTGTATCATTAGAATTTGTCTCAGGATTTTTTAGGTGCAGTAAAGTATTATGTTTACGATTACATTGCTCGCACTATATGTCCTGGTCGGAGACAGTTTAAGCATAAATGTTCCTTTTTTATTTCATTGATTCTGGAAGCTACAGGTAAATTCAATAATTGATCGCAACTATAAATAATGAGTTCTCCATTGCAAAAATAACATTTCACCTTATTTACACTAGCAACATAACTATTATCGTATGATTTTTCGATTGATTTTTACGATATTTAGAAACTTTGATGTTTTCAGTTGAATTGTATTCTAGTTTTCTAATGGTTCACATTTACGCTTCAAAAACATGTTCATATCATTTATAGTAGGGAATTCATTCGAAAAATTGTATGATTCCCACTCACGCCTAGTACACGAGAACAGCTGGTGCTGAAACCGATTTTGACACGTTGGCTTCTGTGTGATAGATAGTTTTTGAAGATTGTATTGTATATCCCATTTCAAATTTCTGTCGAACGTGATACCAGAATATTTCATCTTTTCAGAGGATTATATTTGGACTTTAGCATCGTCTGTTTCAATATTACTTATAGAACAATTCGAAAGATTCGTTTTGTAGCTGCTGAATGTCATGAAGATAGTTTTCATTTCTTAATTGAGTAAGACTTATTTACTATTGAAGTATTCCATGATGATGGGAAATGCAGAAATAATCTTTCGTTTCAGGTTTGTCCAATTACTCTCCTCGGGGAAAAAACTGTATCATGGGCAGAACCAGTTAGGTGAGCTGAAAAGTTAATATAAATAGAGGATGAATAAAATAGTTACAAGAAATATTCCCTGGGAAACACCATAACTGACTTTTTTTTATCAAGTACGCTATGGCCCCCTGAGTAGATCGCCCCTCCATAAACGCAAACTGTTTCTCTGACAATATTCATAATTTCTGATGAAGTCTACAATCCTAGCTTCCATTAATTTCTCGATGCGTTTGAGAAAAGCGATATGGGACTATAGTTTGAAACTTCACGTCTATCCCCAGCCTTGAAGAGTGGTTAGATCATGGATATTTTGAGATAAAAAAAATAGCAGTATCCAGAGACTTGTTTATTATATGGGTCAGGGGCTTGACAAGGCACTCGGCATATATTTCAATAGTATCAGTTCTAATGTTACCTAAGCCGAGAGGCTCATTCGATTCTAGTTCCTGAATAATTTCAATTTTATCTGTCGGATATATAAATTGAGTTTATATTTTTAGTAGTGGGAATTCTTTCAGTACTTTTATATATATAAATATATATATATATATATAGAATTTGTAGTTTTATTTGCTGACTGAATACGAATTAAGTGCAGCAGGCCAATAAGTGTACTCTTTTACACGGATTCCAAGCTTTCGATAATATTTATTATCATCATCAGGGATGCTACAAAATAGGAAGACACATAGGAATATATAATAGAGAAAAACAAGACATTCATAACTTACAGTGTAAGTGAGGTTATGCGGCGATGATGTTAAAATTATATATAAAGTTATATGAACAAAACTGTGTATACAACTCACAGGAATCAACTACAATCCACATTACATACGTTAACAATGTATTCTTATGTTGAGAATTATGAATCGTGTTTTACCTTGAAAGGTTGTCAACTAGACATGTGAATGGATGAATTCTCAAATAGACTGACACAACAGATAATATAGACCACTTTGAGTGAGATTTACTCTTATTTAATTTTTGTAGACAATCCTAATGTGAGGGAGAATGCTAATAACATAGTTTGATTATTTCAATGCACATCATCCTATATCCACACATATAAATTCTCAATAGTCAATAAACTTTTATTTGCTTCTATATATGGAAATATTCCATGCCGTTGTAAATTTCACTTCAATTCCAGTGGTCTATATTATCTGTTGTGTCAGTCTATTTGAGAATTCATCCATTCACATGTCTAGTTGACAACCTTTCAAAGTAAAACACGATTCATAATTCTCAACATAAGAATACATTGTTAACGTATATAATGTGGATTGTAGTTGATTCCTGTGAGTTGTATACACAGTTTTGTTCTTATAACTTTATATATAATTTTAACATCATCGCCGCATAACCTCACTTACACTGTAAGTTATGAATGTCTTGTTTTTTTCTATTATATATTCCTATGTGTCTTCCTATTTTGTAGCATCCCTGATGATGATAATTAATATTATCGAAAGCTTGGAATCCATGTAGAAGAGTACACTTATTGGCCTGCTGCATAACCCAAATACCAATCACTTAATTATATATATATATATATATATATATATATATATATATATATATATATATATAGTGAATTATTTTATCGACTGTTCTTATATTATTTTGAAGAATTAGCGGGTATTCAGTCTGGTCTTATATAAAGAAAAACTCTTCTTTACTTTTCCAAGCTTTCGACAATTTATTTTGTCTTTATCAAAGCTAAAAAACAAGAATGGTTGAAAAAATATCAAATATGAAAAATTGGTATGAACTTACATGTAAAATGAGTTAAATTAACGAATATAAATGTATAAAATATATCGACATTATGACTTGCGATTTTGTGAGTAGTTGATGTTTCTGTGTTAGGATGTACAGGGGATTCTGTATGTAGAAATGGTGGCAATTAATAGTGACGTAAATAACATGAATAAGAGATCTGACATCGACCAACTGAGCAAAATCTACGCGTATTTACTTTCAAAATGAACTTTTATTTTAATAATCTCCTGTACATCCTAACACAGAAACATCAACTACTCACAAAATCGCAATTGTCTGTCAATGTGACAATTTTTTGAAGTCATAATGTCGATATATTCAATACATTTATATTCGTTAATTTAACTCATTTTACATGTACCAATTTTTCGTATTTGATATTTTTTCAACCATTCTTGTTTTTTAGCCTTGATAAAGACAAAATAAATTGTCGAAAGCTTGGGAAAAGAAAAGAAGAAATTTTCTTCATATAAGACCAGACTGAATACCCGCTAATTCTTCAAAAAAAAAAAAAATATTTATATATATATATATATATATATATATATATATATATATATATATATATATATATATATATATATATATTTATATATATATAAACTTGTAGTAAATGTGAATGGACAGGTTAACTTCGAACGGTTTGGGTATAGACAAATAATGAACCTCTTTTGGTGTTTGGTCATGATTAAATTAATGGCTTTCGTTATATTCTAAATTGTGTTATTGAATTCATTGCTCTTCACATATGTCACAACCCACCATTCCAAACAGATCTGAATTGTGTATCCTCCAGGTTTCAGTGTGCACTATACAATAAAACATGAAATCTAAACCTTTGGGCGGTACTAGCACTCTACATCATTTTGTATACTTCTTATATGATTTTTTTTCATTGGTGCCCCTATTTACCCATTTAAAGCACGCCTCAGCGTGTCTGAATCATACTTAAAAAAACTGGCGTTTTTTTAAGTTACCATGGCAACATCAACAAATCGAGAAACGTGAAGTCTAAAGGACAAATTTTTGATTATTGATCTGACAGAACTACTTTGTAACGTCAAATAAAATATCACCAACAACTCGTTCATTTATATGTGATACCTCTTGCTCCTCCATCCATTTGATGAACTTTTCATATTTTTTTTCATATATATCACTGGATTTTCGCGGTATTAACCGTGATTCTGCCTCACTATTCAAAAAGTCGATAATAGAATAATTTATTTTTGAGTTCTGGTGACAACAAATATTGATCTTTGATAACAAATTGCAAATGAATATCTGTTTTTCTCATTTCCATGACAACGAAAGGTATACTGATGTCACATCACGAATTCAACCATTTTGCATTATTAGTTCTTATTTCTATTTTTTGTAGTAATAATACCAGTATATATGATTTCAAAGTGCACCAATAAAAAAAATAGCGTAAAGTATTCGTGGATAACTGGTCTTAAAAACAATTGCTCTATTCCGAGCACTCCGGCTGCGCCATCGTGCTCGAAAAATCGCGCGTGTTTAAAGCCATTTTTATCCACTTATACTTTAATATACTATTGTAGTATAGAAGATGTACGTTTTTCATTTGAAATTATTTATTCAGATGAAATCGGAATAATAAAAGGTAATGGTCTCAAACAAATTTACATCTGATGCAAAAAGGAAATTTTCAAGAGCGATTTGGTTTCAATTGCTGGATGGGTATTATGGGAGGAAAACTTTTGAGGCCAATAATTTCTCACGGAAAACTTACTACGGAAAGATATCTACAGTTCCTTAGAAATCAAACTAATGATTTCTTTGATGTAACGGTGAGGAAGGTTAGTGCAACGTAAAACCGTAGTTTTATATTTACAATATATTCAGTTTGGTTAAAAAAGTTTCTTATTGGGTAACGGATTCTATATTAGGAAGGTGTGTTTTTCAGGAGGGTCATTATAAGTTGGTTGTTAGTAATAATGAAATTCTTAATATTTGTTCTGTATATTTTGAAATTGGAATTTTTTCTTATGCCGCCTGGTAGTATATTATATAGTTTTGAACCGAAATAAAATATTGTTGAGGCCAATAATTTTTGACGGACAACTTACTACGGAAAGATATCTACAGTTCTGTAACGTAAATAAACTTAACTTGGTTCTACTAATTTATTTCACACTTAATTTACAACTTAATTTATATTACTACTTCACTGTATAGCTCGATCGTATGGGCTCGTTCAGATTGTCCTACTCCACTTGAGGTTTGCCTATTTATCTCCGATACAGCATTCTCGATGTTTCGAATTCGGACGGTTGGCGACGGCATGTTCCAATTTTTTCCCAATATTGACCGTTGTTTTCCGCGGAAGAGCGCACGGGATGGTTCTCGAATATCTCCGGGGATGATCTCATCGCTGTCGATGGCAACACGTGAGGCGACAGGTCCGGCCTAGGTTCGTTACATTGCCCCTTCTTAAAGACATTTCGTCCGAAATTTCATCCTTGGAGTGTGACGATATCTGCATGACTCCCATATCTGCACCGTAAAGGGTTCGATGGAAGTAACACTCCACGGTCTTCATGATCGGTGTGGAAGAGGGTTACAGCAAACCAAAATCTTGACGCCGCTGGATCTGAATATCGCCTCCAGCATACTTCTTATACTCTCCAGTCCAACCCATCAATACCACAGGACAATTTTGGAATTGCTAGATCCACCAGATTCTGGTCCACCATAGTATCACTTAGTTTGGTGAGACACTTCCAGACATCGTCATAGGACGGTTAATCTTGGAAATGCCTCTTGGTAACGAGGTAGTAGATGTTTCTCTGGCCTTTCTTCAACTGTAGCACCCCACCAACTTCGGGATTCTGCTCCCGCAGTGTTTGGAGTTGACCAAATTTTTTGGGAGAACACTACGGCGATGCCCTGGACATTTGAAGATCTTCTGCCACAGTGCGCTAGTGCGTAGTCAGGCACCTCGAAAAGGTCTCGTGACTCCTCTCTAGTAACTCCCATGTAGAACTTTCTGCCCGTTTGAATACAAGGACATAAACTTCCGAACGTCATATCATCCTCCGGTGGCTTGAGGGTGCGAACTTGGTCTGGTTTCCAGCGTAAGGGGCCAACCTGTTGAAATGGACGCCCCTTTGGGTTTTCCCCTCGGGGTGGCTTATGGATTCGGTACACAAGGTCGTTTATCCTTTCACGATTTTATACGGGCCTTCCACGAGAATACCGCAACTTTGGTGATAGTCCACGACGACGTTTGGGGTTGTACAGCCAAACCAGATCATCGACCTTAAATCCTCCAGCGTCGGCCTTGATGTCATAGGTCTTCTTCATTTTATCGCTGGCACTCTGGATGTTCAACCGGACTCGTTCGTGGATGTCGTCCATTCTCTGCCGAAGTTTGCTGACGTAGTCCTCTCCGCAGTGTCTTGTCCTGGCGGTATCCCAAACTTCAGGTCACCAAGGCAGTCGCAGTTCTCGGCCCATTATAATACTAGCAGGAGTTTGACCGGTTGACTCGTGTACTGCGGATCGATAGCCATCAGGAACAAATGAAGATACCGGTCCCAGTCACTTTGATGGTCAGAGACAACCTTGGACAAGTGGCGGGTGATCGACCTGTTCATCAGTTCCACCATTCCATCGGACTGCGCATGTAGGGACGTGGTTCTTGTCTTACGGATGTTCAGCAGTAGACATAATTCTTGGAAAAGGCTGGATTCAAAATTTATGCCTTGATCCGAGTGCAGCTCCATTGGAATACCGAATCGACATATCCACTCTTTCACCAAGACGTCGGCGACGGTGATGGCTTCCTGGTTGGCAGTAGGCTTCCGCCCACTTACTGAAGAGTCCATTGCCACAAGGATGTATTTATTCCCGTGGTCGGATAGCGGAAACGGGCCGGCGATGTCAATGGCGATTCTCTCGAACGGCTGCCTACGTTGTACTGACGCATCGGGGCCTTAGGTCGTATTCGAGGTCCATTGCTAGCAGCGCATACAGCGCACTTTCTGCACCAGTCCTGGACGTCAGCGACGAATTGGCCCAGTAAAACCGTTGCCTCACTTTCTGCAGGGTCTTCGTCACTCCCAGATGTCCTCCAGCGACTCCATCCATGGATTTCCGCAGCACTTCCTCTCTTCTGTTCCTGGGAACAATTATTTGGCGTCTGTCTCCCCACCAATCTCGGCCTCCAACACACGTTTCAGGATCCCATTGTCCAGAATAAGAGAGTTCCATTGTGCCCAATAGGACTTAACAGCCGGCGGTATCCTGCGACTTCCGCTGATGGTCTTCGATTGCCCTTCTTCCAGCTGACGACTAAGCCAAGTGTCGGGTCTTTCTCTTGTCTTTCCGGATCTTGCTGTCATTCCAGTTGTCATCCATTGCCGCGGTTCTACAAAGTGTTGCTTCCTTCTCTTCTGCTCGTCGGCAATGTGAGGCAATCATCTGGACATGGTCTTCGCATGACAAGGCATCTGCATTCTTATGGCTAGTTCCGGCTCGATGTTCGATCTCGAAATCGAATTCGGAGTCTCTCGATCCAACGTGCTACTTGACCCTCAGGATTTTGAACTGTAAGAGCCATTTGAGAGCTGCATGGTCAGTTCTCAACAGGAATCTTCTTCCATAACTACTTGTAGAAGTGTTCCACTCCCTTACAACAGCTAACAGCTCTCGCCTGGTGACACAGTAATTGCGCTCTGGTTTGCTAAGCGTCTTGCTGAAATAACCCAATGACCTTCTCCTGACAGCTCCAAGTCCCACGTTGCTGGCGTCCGTATCAAAATGAATTTCCCTTTGGGTGGGATAGCTCAGTATAGGTGCGTTGATCAAAGCTCCTTTCAGCTTCCTGAATGAATCTTGACATTCTTCGGACCACTGGAACTTTGTTTGGCCTTCCGTGAGCCTGGTCAGTGGTTGTTGATGTTAGCGAATCCCAGCACATATCGGCGATAGTATATGCATAAACCAAGGAAACTTCGAAGTTGGTGAATGTCTTTTGGGATGGGCCAATCCTTAACAGCTTTGATCTTCTGGTCATCCACTGCTACTCCTTCTCCAGAGACAACGTGGCCGAGGTATCGTACTTCTTTTGGAACAGATGGCATTTCTTAGGGCTCAGTTTCAATCCGGAGTTCCTCAGTCGCAGGAATACTTCCTCCAAGTTTTCGTGGTCCTAAAAACGATCTGCCGACCACAATTATGTCGTCGAGATACACTAGACACGTGTTCCATGAGAGTCCTTTCAGCACTGTCTCCATCAATCTTTCGAATGTGGCGGAGCATTACAGAGCCCGAATGGCCAACGGTGAACTGCCACAATCCTGAGCCGATGGTAAAGCAGTCTTTTCTCGATCTTCCTGAGCGAGTTCTACTTTGCCAGTATCCACTCTTCAGATCAAGGGTCGAGAAAATCGTGGAACCAGCCAACGTGTCTAGGGTGTCATCTATTCTCGGGAGAGGTAACTGTCCTTCTTCGTGACATTATTAAGTTGGCGATAGTCTACACAAAAGCGTGTCGATCCATCCTTTTCTTCACCAGTACGACTGGAGAGGACCAGGGACTGTCAGATGGCTCGATAACTCCTTCTTTTCCCATATCGCTGACTATTTTGTCAGCCTCTTCCTTCTTGGCAAGAGGAAGTCTTCTTGCTGATTGCCGGATCGGTCGGGCCCCCCAGTATCAATCTTGTGCTGGACCACATTAGTTCGACCCCTTTTCCTTGTCCGTATCGAAGATGTCTTGGTACTTTTGATCAAATCTCTTAGTTTGGGCTGTTGAGCTGGTTTATGTCTTTGGAAGAGATGGCAACTAATTTTCTAGTTCTGTGGCAAGTTGTTGGGTTGGCTAATCGTACCTCGTACGCCCTGGATCACAGATGAAACTGACGAGCAGTGCCCTAAAATTGTTCCTTTCTTTTTAAAGGGCACTGGAAATTGACATTCATGAAACCCCTTTCCGGTACAAATTTTTCAGCACGTCAGGGTTTCCTAAGCAATCCCTCGTCCAATTTCTCATCATGAAGTTTGGGGCTCGAACATCATCACACTCTCGCACTCCCACCAGGCGAGCTCCGGATGTATTCCAGCCCTCTCGGTACGCTTATACCTCTTCCAGCCAACAGCACGGATCAACTCTTCACTTCTCCCATGAAGTACCAGCTCTTCTCCGTTGACGTAGGACGCCGTCTTTGAAATCCAATTCAAACCCTCTGGAATTCATGATGTCCATTCCGATGATTGCATCGTCTTTGATGTCCGCTACAAAGTCTGATGTTTCAAATTTAGTGCTGCCAAAATTATTTCAATCGGTAGCTCGCCATATATACAGTAGCTGGCTCCCCTGTTGCGTGCGTAGCTTCAAGTTGTCGGTTCAATTCGTTCCGGTGTTCTGCAAGGAAGGTCCGAGAATTGTCCTAGTCGCACCTGTATCTAGCAGCATGGTGCAAAGGCTCTGTTATTGATGAGACCGTCTACGAAACACTCTGTTCTGCGTGCGGATAGCGACATATGCGTTGTTAACCAGGGCTTGCTGGATTACAGGCCGATGGTGCCCTCTCTCGTCGACCTTCTTTAGTTTTCCTGCATCGGAGTCGGTGTTTTCGAATGTTGGACAGTACGCACATGTCCAATTTTGCCACAATTCCAGCATCTTATCTGTCTTTCCTCAGGGAACACTTCCTTAATCACTTTCCTTATGGCAGCTTCCAAATTAGCAGGCTCCTGTGAGTCTTCCTCAATCATTCGGACTTTACTCTGGCTTTTGCAAGATTGTTTCGCTGCCTCGAGATTCCAAAGCGTGCCAGTGCGTCTACGAGATGTGTTGGACGGGCTAGTGTCAACGCTTGTCTGGTTTCTTGGTCACGGAGTCCATCCAGGAATGCTTGAACCGCTAGTCGCTCCATTACATTTTCTGGTGTGGCTGGATATGCGAGACGAACCAAGCGTGCAATGTCAGTTTCGAATTCTTGTAAGGATTCACCCGAGTTTTGGCAGCGATTTTTTCAGCTGGGAGTGGTATACGTGTTCCAAATGGGCGTGGCCATATCGTAATTCTAGATGTTTAATCAGTGATCAGTCCTCCTGTTCTTGGCGGTGAGAGTTTGTAGAATATTTGTCGCTTCTCCACGTAATGCAAGTGTCAGTGCTAGCAGCTCTTTCCCCTGCATTCCATCCGTTTGCTTTGGCCGCTGCTTCAAACTCCCTGGCGGTAATTTGCCCATGGAGTTTTCCATCGAACTGAGGCGGCTTCATGGAAAGCTTCCTATTTCTGAAATGACCTTGACATCTTTTATACCCTCTTGAACTTTATCCACGTTCAAACTCAAGTCCAGCATTGCATTTTCGTTAACCATCTCTGTGGAGGACGCATTATTAATTTGTTTTTCCAGCTTACTGATCGTTTCCTTTATTTTGTCCATTTCTGCCTCGATTCCGTCTTTGATTCCATCGCTGATTATTTCCTTCATCTTGTCCATCTCTGCCTCGACCCCATCTTTGATTTTATCTACCTCCGTGTTCATTTGCTCCCTAATTTTATCTATCTCTGTCTCAACGGTTCCCATTCTTCTTCTAGGAAATTAGCCACACCACACAATTCTTTTAGGCCTTCTGTGTTCTTTCCAGGCACTTCTCTTCCAGGCTTCTTGAATTTTCTAGAAGCTTCTCTTCAGATTTCTAGAATTTTCTTCAAGCTTCTCTTCCAGATTTCTAGCATTTTCTTCCAAAGTCCTCGAATTTTGTTGCAGTTCTTCTTTCACGGATTTAGTAGTTTCTTCGAGTTTATTCATTACCAAACTTAAATCGCCTCCGGGAACTTCGAATAAAAAATGTTTCGGGGTCCTCACTTTCTTGTATAAGTCCTTCTGCAAGTCTTTCCTGAGTACTTGCTTTTACCCGTTGTTTCCAGTTCCTTTCCTCCAATTCCTGTTTCAATTCCGCTACCTTCAAGTCCGCAAGGCGCACTTTTCTTGAACATTTTTGTCTTTGACGAGGTATCAGTCTGTTTCACACGAAAAGTTTATCAGTTTGTTAAAATTCACTTCGCGAATTTTTTTCCACGGCACCAGTCTATTGTCTGTTTCACGCGAAGAGTGTATCAGTTTATATTCCACGCACAATTGTCCACTTGCGAAACCGGGCCACTGTCTATTTTCTGTTTCACGCGAACAGTGTATCAGTTTATATTCCCACGCACAATTGTCCACTTCGCGAAACCGGCCACTGTCTATTTTGGGCGTACAAAAGGTCTATCAATTTATTTTCTGACTATCCACTCATGATCACTTGTTTATTTTCAAAATCTCACTTCCGACACCAATTGTAACGTAAATAAACTTAACTTGGTTCTACTAATTTATTTCACACTTAATTTACAACTAATTTATATTACTACTTCACTGTATGCTCGATCGTATGGGCTCGTTCAGATTGTCCTACTCCACTTGGAGGTTTGCCTATTTATCTCCGATACAGCATTCTCGATGTTTCGAATTCGGACGGTTGGCGACGGCATGTTCCAATTGTTTCCAATATTGACCGTTGTTTTCCGCGGAAGAGCGCACTGGATGGTTCTCGAATATCTCCGGGGATGATCTCATCGCTGTCGATGGCAACACGTGAGGCGACAGGTCCGGCCTAGGTTCGTTACAGTTCCTTAGAAATCAAACTAATGATTTCTTCGAAAATTTACCACTGGCTAACCAAGTTGATATCTATTTTCAATGAGAAGCGGCACCTTAAAATTCTCAAGTCGTAAGAGAAAATCTGAATGACAATGGCACTTATGGACCTATTCAGTGGCCTGCGAGGTACATTCTTAAGTTGTCATATTTTTTCATGATGTATTATTCCTTTTCATATCCTAGATCACCAGATCTTACTCCGCTAGATTTTTTCCCGAGCAACAATAGAAAATCAGGTGTATAAACAGCATCAGCTACTGTGAAGAACTGGTATAGTAAGGGTGGATTCCAGAACTTCACTGTTGAAAAGCTAATCAATGTGTGCGCGCAACAATTAATAAAGTTGAAATTTGCCCTGATCAAGGAGGAGGTCTTTTGAAAATTTATGAATTTAATGGACTAATCTGCAACTTTAAATTATTCTTGAACGATGTGAAGTTCAGCCTAAAAGTCGTATTTTCCGTTACTTGTTCAAGAATGAAGCGATTTACACGATCCATGCGATTCTGGATCGAAAAATAAAATGGAATAAAAATGACTTTATTTGTCAGATATTGACAAGTTAGGTGTTGTTGGGTTTGAAATGTATTTCTCGATCAAATAAGTACAAATATATAAGATGTCCCATTTAAAATCGAAAGTTGGGGTAATTCCGGTCAAACCGGAAGTACGTCAAAGCACGTAAATATGTCAAAAAATTCAAATTGAACTATGATACACAACCCACAAATTTTGTTTTTCTATCTTCAATAATAAAAAAGTTATAGGGGTGAGCTACCTTGGAGAATCACCCGGTATAAAACATATATATATATATATATATATATATTTCGGAACATGATTATGCTAATATGTAATCAAATTCCATTAGTTAAACGGAGCATTTAGAAATTATCAATAGTGCAAACGAATGGAATGTATATTTATACTAGGTAGCTAATTTCAATGTACAGTAGTAGCAATAACAATGACAATATCATTTGAATTGTAGATGACATCCAAAATACGCTCCATATTTACCTGGTATGAATATATTCAAATTGATTCAATTCAGTCACTGTTGAAATGAAATGGGAAATGTAAATAATACAAGGAGAAATCAATTGCTATTTTGAACGTTACCTATTTTTCCACACTCCATACCACATCACTGGAATGCAATAAATGGATAGTTTCACCGCAATGAAATGTTGGAATATCACTGTCAGGAAAGCAATGACCATGGACAGCGGAGAAAAAGGAAGGATAACTTTCGGTCTCCTCAGTAAACGACCTCTCCCACAAGAAACTGGAGAAAACGAACTGCCGAGCGTAATACAAGATTGAAAAAGAAACTCATCCTGAGCATAGAACCAAAGGAAAGAGGATGGCGTCACTCAGATAAACATGCGCGAATAGCTGACAGAGAATTAAGCAGACCTAATACGATCAACATACTTATTGAGTGAAATATATAATATACTGAAAAACGAAGGTGCGACTATATTTCTAGATATGATGGGGCTTTCGATAACACATCTGTGAATTTACCATAAGATACCTAGTACATCGCTAGACAAGGGAAATCGTGGTTTGACCTGGAAAGATGTAATTCCTGAAAATATTATTAAAATCAGAGAGGAACGACGCGTTCAGACATCACAGATGGGAAAACTTTTAACATTTATGGGCATGTCTGTCAAGTTGAAGAAGAAACCCGAGATATGCCGAACAAGGTAAAAGAGTGCCTATCTGGGTCACAAGTTAATGCTCACTGCAGACAATGGCTTGATATGCACACAGATATTAATGTCATCGTAGATAAAGCTTAGACCAGCCTTAATGCGACAGGGATTGGTGGATATACCTAATGTAACATCTTTTGATTACGAATTAATATCCTCCATTTGAACATTACATGACCGATGTTGTACGCCATTCTATTGAATTATTGCAGTAGATGGCGCTATCTTTTGATTGCGGTTTAGTGATAGAACCATAATGCTTTTGAAGAACAGTCGGAATTTGTCACCTGTATACATTGAAAATCATACTAAATATGGTGGATGGCCACATTGATTTTCAAAGTTTCTACAGTTCCGGCGAAAATATGTGTACCTAAAATGGTGTTGACTTTATTTTTTTTCAACCTTCCTCTTTTTTGTGATCGTCGGTTCAACTCCCTCCTGGTGGCAGAATCTGGTGAAAATATCAACGCATCTGTCTCAGAAATAGCTTTTTTGTGTGGACACAGTCTTATAATTAAAGTATAGACTCTCAATTTTCACGATGTAATTGTAATTTTTTTTTTCAGGATGAGGTTCTGTTCATGTGATGGGAATGAAAGACAAAAGGTAATCGAATACATATTGAGAGGGAGTTCAATTCAATTGTTTGAAAACAAATTCAACGATGGATCTTTAAATTATTCACAAGGCAAAATCAAATTATAAGAGTTCAGCTTATAGAATCATCTCCGTTTCAAATCTGAAGTGGTTCAATTATGTTAGTTGTTTATCAAAACTTGAAAAATAATGAACAAGAATAAACTTTGAAATTAGGTCAATCCCAAATATATGCGTTTATATTTCGGGTATATTCATAGATCTGTCATCGCCAATTGAGAAAATGAAGACTCTAGTAGACTTACACCATCCAACGAGGGAGTTGTCTATGGCCATTGGCCTAGTGACCAGCCGGAATTTTTTTGTTTGCACACGTAATAGACCAACACGTTACCCTCCTCGGCCACTCTTAACAGTACGTTCTATTTATTCATTTATATATATTTATATATATATATATATATATATATATATATATATATATATATATTAATATTTATATTTTATAATATGATGACAGATCTATGAATATACCCGCGAAATAAACCGGCAATATATTTTGGGGATTGACCAATTTTGGAATGCAGTTATATTCTTGTCACCTGTTTATTTGGTTCGAGTTTTGATAAACAACTAACATAATTGAAGCACTTCAGATTTGGAACGGGAGATAATTTCATTATAAGCTGAACTCTTATAATTCTTGATTTTGCCTTGTGAATAATTTAAAGATCTGCATAGTTGAATTTGTTTTCAAACAAGTTGAGATTGTAACTCTCGGCTCCAATATGTATTCGATTACCTTTTTGTCTTTCATTTCTCATCACATGAACAGAACCTCGTATCCTGAAGAACAAAAAAAATTACATATATATACATCGTGGGAAAATTGAGAGTCTATACTTTTAGGGGTCTATGTATATAAGACTGTGTGCCACACAAAAAAAGCTATTTTCTGAGAGCAGATGCGTTGGATATCTTTCACCAGATTCTGCCACCTCAGGAGTGGAGTTGACTACCTGAACGATCACAAGAAAAGAGGAAGGTTGAAAAAAAAATGAAAGTCAACACGACATTTTTTAGAGATACACATATTTTCGCCAGGAACTGTATGAAACGTTTGAGAAATCAATGTGGCCATCCACCTATATTTAGTATGATTTTCAATGTATATACAGTGCAGACAAATTCCTGTTATCATGTTCTTCAAAAGCATTATGGGTTGCTATCACTAAACCGCAATCAAAAGATAGCGCCATCTACTTCGCAATGAATTCAATAGAATGGGCGTTACATTGGACATCGGTCATGTAATGTTCAAATTGGAGGATATTAATTCAGTAATCAAGAAGATGTTACATTAGGTATATCCACCAATCCTGTTACGTCATTTGAAGGCTGGTCTAAACTTTATCTACGATGACATTAATGTCTGTGTGCATATCAAGCCATTGTCTGCAGTGAGCATTAACTTCTGTACCCCAGATAGGCACTCTTTTTACCTTGTTCGGCATATCTCAGGGTTTACTTCTCTTCAACTTGACTATGAACATATGCCACATAAATGTTAAAAGTTTTCCCATCTGTGATCGTCTGAACACGTACGGTCTCCTCTTGATTTGGTAATAATATTTTCAGGAATTACATCTTTCCAGGTCAAACCACGATTTCCCTTTGTCTAAGCGATGTACTAGGTATCTTTGGTAAATTTCACAGATGTGTTATCGAAAGCCCCATCTATATCTAGAAATATAGTCGCACTTCTTCGTTTTTCAGTATATTATATATTTCCCCAATAAGTATGTTGATCGTATTAGGGTCTGCTCAATTCTCTGTCAGCTATTGCAGCGCAGTGGTTTATCTGAGTGACGTCATCCTCTTTCCTTTGGTTCTATGCTTCATTTTTCAATCTTTTATTACGCTCGGAAGTTCGTTTTCTCCAGTTTCTTGTGGGAGAGGTCGTTTACTGAGGAGACCGAAAGTTATCCTTCCTTTTTCATTGGGGTGAAACTATCCATTTATTGCATTCTAGTGATGTGGTATGGAATGTGGAAAAATAGGTTACGTTCAAAATAGCAATTGATTTCTCCTTGTCTCGTATTATTTACATTTCCCATTTCATTTCAACAGTGACTAAATTGAATCGATATGAATATATACATACCAGGTAAATTTGGAGCGTATTTTGGATGTTATCTACAATTCAACTTATATTGTCATTGTTATTGCTACTACTGTTCATTGAAATTAGCTACCTACTATAAATATACATTCCATTCGTTTGCACTATTGATAATTTCTAAATGCTCCGTTCAACTAATGGAATTTGATTACATATTAGCATAATCATGTTCCGAAATATATAAATATATATATATATATATATATATATATATATATATATATATATATATATATTTATATATATATATATATATATATTTATATATATATATATATATATATATGTTTTATACCGGGTGATTCTCCAAGGTGGCTCACCCCTATAACTTTTTTATTATTGAAGATAGAAAAACAAAGTTTGTGGGTTGTGTATCATAGTTCAATTTGAATTTTTTGACATATTTACGTGCTTTGACGTACTTCCGGTTTGACCGGAAATTACCCCAACTTTCGATTTTTAAATGGGACATCTTATATATTCGTACTTATTTTGATCGAGAATGACATTTCAAATCCAACAACACCTAACTTGTCAATATCTGACAAATAACGTCATTTTTATTCAAATTTTTATTTTTCGATCGAGAATGTCATGGATCGTGTAAATCGCTTCGTTCTTGAACAAGTAACAGGGGAAAAATACGACTTTTAGGCTGATGACTTCACAGTCGTTTAAAGAATAATTTAAAAGTTGCAGATTAGTCCATTAAATTCATAAATTTTCAAAATGACCTTCTCCTTGATCACGGCAAATTTCAACTTTATTAATTGTTGCGCGCACCACATTGATTAGCTGTTCCACAGTGATGTTCTGGAATGCCACCCTTACTTTATACTCCAGTTCTTCACGAGTAGCTCATACACCTGATTTTCTATTGCTGCCCAGAGAAAAAAATCTAGCGGAGTAAGATCTGGTGATCTAGAATATGAAAAAGAAATAATACATTATGAAAAAATATGACAACTTAGGGATGTACCTCGAAGGCCAGTGAATAGGTCCATAAGTGCCAATCCACTTTTCTGGAAAGTTGTCATTCAGATTCTCTCTTACGACTTGAGAATTTTAAGGTGGCGCTTCTTATTGAAAATAGATATCAACTTGGTTAGCCAGTGGCAAATCTTCAAAGAAATTATTAGTTTGATTTCTAAGGAACTGTAGATATCTTTCCGTAGTAAGTTGTCCGTAAAAAATTATTCGCCTCGAAAGTTTTCCTCCCATAATACCCATCCAGCAATTGAAACCAAATCGCTCTTGAAAATTTCCTTTTTGCATCAAATGTAAATTTGTTTGAGACCATTACCTTTTATTATTCCGATTGAACAAATCCAATTTGGTGAATAGAGTTTCATCTGAATGAATAATTTCAAATGGAAAACGTACATCTTATATACAATAGTATATTAAAGTATAAGTGGATAAAAATGGCTTTAAACACGCGCGATTTTTCGAGCACGATGGCGCAGCCAGAGTGCTCGGAATAGAGCAATTGTTTTCAAGACCAGTTATCCACGAATACTTTACGCTATTTTTTCCATTGGTGCACTTTGAAATCATATATACTGGTATTATTACTACAAAAAATAGAAATAAGAACTAATAATGCAAAATGGTTGAATTCGTGATGTGACATCAGTATACCTTTCGTTGTCATAGAAATGAGAGAAACAGATATTCATTTGCAATTTGTTATCAAAGATCAATATTTGTTGTCACCAGAACTCAAAAATGAATTATTCTATTATCGACTTTTTGAATAGTGAGGCAGAATCGCGGTCAATACCGCGAAAATCCAGTGATATATATAAAAAAAATATGAAAAGTTTATCAAATGGATGGAGGAGCAAGAGGTATCACATATAAATGAACGAGTTGTTAGTAATATTTTATTTGACGTTACAAGGTACTCCTGTCAGATCAATAATCAAAAATTTGTCATTTGAACTTCACGTTTCTCGATTTGTTGTTGTTGCCATGGTAACTTAAAAAAACGCGAGTTTTTTTAAGTTTGATTTAGACACGCTGTGGCGTGCTTCAAATGGGTGAATAGGGGCACCAATAAAAACATTTCATATAAGAAGTATACAAAATAATTAGGGTGCTAGTACCGCCCAAAGGTTTAGATTTCATGTTTTATTGTATAGTGCTCACTGAAACCTGGAGAATACACAATTCAGATCTGTTTGGAATGGTGGATTGTGACATATGTGAAGAGCAATGAATTCAATAACACAATTTAGAATATAACGAAAGCCATTAATTTAATCATGACCAAACACCAAAAGAGGTTCAATATTTGTCTATACCTAAACCGTTCGAAGTTAACCTTTCCATTCACATTTAATACAAGTTTATATATATAAATATATATATATATATATATTTATATATATATATATATATATATATATATATATATATATATATATATATATATATATATATATATATATATATATATATATATATATATATATATATATATATATATATATATTTCTGTATGAATAATGTTAGATGTAGATATAGAAATTGTAAATAAAATTGTATCATATATTAGAATTATAAAATATGTTTCAAGAAAGTGTGCGATAGGTGAAATTCAGATCCGGAAAACAAAAAGTGGTTGCCTGGGGAAAAAATAGGGAGTCGAAAAATAATTTTGGAGAGAAGCGGTAACAAAAATTTATCATCATCGAAAATCAACGCAAATAAGCGGACAACATATGTGACAACAATTTTAACCTCAAATCAAAATCAAGAAACTGCCTGGCAAATATTCGACCAAAGAGCCACTTACCACCAATCCAAATCAGATCACATTTCCAATACAGGGCATTACCAGCAACGAGGGGGCCCACATCAGCTAACCTCACTCGAATTTGATAATTGCAATCACATCAATCATGAGGTAGATATCGCAGGAATAGGTATTCGAAATATTTGAAAATTTATTCGAATAGAAAGAAAAAACAATCATTTAACTATTTTCGGGACTAGTTATTTATCATTTGATCATAGTACAAGCTATTTTTCCATGAAACAATAAATTGACTTCAAGCAAAACAACTAGATGGCGCAACTGCAATCCTCCTGAGATTTGAGACGATCTGCTCTACATAGGCGTACCGACTGAGTTGGGAAAAGGTAATAAAAGAAAGGTGAATGGTATGTCGAAAAAGGGTGAGAATGTCATAGCCGGAGTTTATTGTTGTGATGAGTATTTGAAAAGCACATGAAATATATAATGATAATTATACATAAAAATAATAATACAAATCATCATCATCATATCAGTATATATATATATATATATATATATTATATTATTATGATGGTACTAATTGTTATTATGATTGTTATTAATATTTATTTATTTATTTTTCAATAACTAGTCATCACGATAAATTATTTGTTATGATAGATAAGTTAATTATTTTCCTTTTTTTTTCACTTGTTAATTTTGAAAAGGTAGATACCTATCATAACAATAATGAATATCCGGCTATGTTGTTCTTACCCTTTTTCACACTCTTTTACCTGAACTTCTCTACCTTATACCAGCTCAGTCGGTACGCCTATGGAGTATGACGTATCCTCATTCTCACGGTAGTATTCAGTGGTGCCAACTTGTTGCTCTGCTTGAAGTCAAAAGAAATGTTTTGTGAGAAGATTTGTGATTAGGTGATCAATAGATGAAGCATGAATTCAGAAAATTGTCAAAAAGTTATTCTTTCATTGGGATAAGTCCATAAATGGCCTAACCTGCGATATCTAACTTATTTTAATCAAAACCGTGAAAAACTTGCTTATTTGTGATAAAATAATTTGTGAATATACGATTCAAGGTGATGCTCAGTCTATGAGCATGAAAAAGACAGATAATATTTAAATGAATGGACACAATAACTCCAAATAACCAAAAGAAGTGTCTGGCACTAATATGTTCACTTCATATAATTCTGATCTGAAAATACCTGCTGAGTGTTCTTCATATATGGGAAGGTGCGGCTCCACTGTAGAAGGTCCCTTTTGTTACTGGCGAAGTCACGGACAGGATTTTTGTTGTCTTCATCAGGTGCGTAGTTTTTCCTTGATGGTTCATATTCCCATTCCTCTCTGGATGCGATTTAATTCAATGATTGATTTCATTGTTTTTTCCTTGTATTTTCTGATTTTTTTCTTCTTCAAAATTCTTTCGTGATTTCGTTTTTTACATAATTTTTTCATCCTCTCTAAGCTTGTTATTCTTTCTCTTGGCAATCCTCACTTTTTGTTTGTATTCACTAATTCAAAGTTTTTTCCACTTTCTGTATCACCTTTTCTTTTTTTCAACTATTTGAAGGATTTCATTTACAATTTCTAATTCTATGTCTTATCTTATACCTATGATAATAAAAAAATTTCATTGTTGACCTTTTTCAGTCATATGCGTTGACTAGTACATGGTACAATATTCCAGAACAGTAAAATGCATAGAATAATTGTAAAACAAACAGCATAAAACCACGATAACATAAATACCTAATAATAATAATGAATTATCAGTTTTATTTTTTATTATTAAACTTTTCCTTTCATAACAATTTATATATATATATATATATATATCTGTATAAATATATATATATATATATATATAAATATATATATATATATATATATAAATATATATATATATATATATATATATATATATATATATATATAAATTATAGGAGGTGGTCGAGCCGGGCTCTATGACTTAGCAGAGGGTAACATTGTAGCACTGTTAACCTACTCATTTTGAATATTTCTCAATTTAGCCATTGGGTAGTCACATCATGGTACGATCAATTGATTTCACCAGACCCGGACAACTATATCTTGGCGATTTCTGGTTTATAATGACCTGATTCAATTTACTTGAGAACATATATTTTCCTCGAAGTACTCAGTCCATATTTGAATGGGAGACGATTCCAATATCAATATTTTTTTCAACTCACTTTATTCTTTGGATTCCATTATGAGAGATTTTTGTACATTACGTATTCATTAATTAATCAAGGAATTATTTTATGATCAATTCCCTCTAGCATCTTGACATTGCCACAACCAAGAAGTTTGTCCTGACACAAGCGTAGTGACCGGCAGGAATATTCTTTTTGGGTGCACCAGTAAAGACAAATCCGTTATTTTCCACGGTCACTCTTCAAGTTAACGTTTTGGCAAGGTGGTAGAACCAGGATTCATTCATTCATAGCAAGAAGTATCATTGGGACAAGACTAACCTAACAAGGAAATGCTGACTCTATCAAGCCTTGTACTGATTCGATAGTGATACCAAGTGACCTGACAATCTTGTTTTTCTTAGAACAACTTTTATAGAACTGATGTAAACAATACAGAACGCAGAATTTAGACTCAAGGCATATTGAATTTCAATAGTTACGGACCCGGACTCTATAAAGGTAAGAGGTTTGGCGTTGTTTATCCCTTCTTGAGAAAGTACTCCCTTCTCTTCCTTCAGCCAGTATCTAAATAGAATTTCATTGTCAGGACCACGACTCGAGTTGGACTGATTTTCGATCGATTCTGGGCTCGCTTTTATAGGAAATAGGCCGTATCTAGGGTTGAAGATTTTGTTTCCAAGAATTCCAAATTTCTGCCCGGAACATACCAATATTCGCATTTTCCGAATGGATCTGGAATCGAAACTTCCTAAGATATTTGTTTTACAATTAGAACCAGGTTTCTCTTAGGAAAAAACAGCGCATTCACCGAATTTCTGCTAAAACTTTGGAGCTTGACACTTTGTTGACATGTGAAGCTCCCGGACAATTTCTCCTTAGCAGCACAATTTTCAGGTACCAGGGCTTATGAAAGTCATATCAACTTAATAAAAAAAGTTTATTTTTCCATTTGAGATATTGGATTAGTAGAGGAATATTATTGGAAGATTGCAGGGTATCGTAGAAATTCAAGTGTAGTTCCTACATACTTATAAAGTACCTATATTGCTTTTGCTACCTCCAAAGTATATTAGCTTAATGAACACAGTATATTGCTCCATTCAGGATGTCAAATCAGCAGAGAAATATTATCTATACATTACAGGGTATAGTTGAAGTTGAGTTGAGTTCCCCCATCTCTATAATGTTCCCAGATTTGTTTTTGCTGTTCCCAAAATTGATTCAAACGCATTCCAATCAATAAAGTGTATTTTTTCATTCTAGATCTCAGATTGCTAGAACAATATGATTGGGTGATGGTAGTGTAGTGCTGGAGTTGAATCGTTCCCCTATACCAAGAGTTTACACTCACCTTCTTGTTCTTGAAAGTGCCCTTAACTTATTATTAGTGGTTGTACTATTCCATAACTTCAGGTGCAGAAGAGGAAAAGATGCCATCGAAGGTATTTTACTTACTTTCTGCTAGACTCTTATCATCGGAAACCTTTTCTTGTGCGAGCAGATGATGATTCCAACTAACTGTTGATATGCTCTTCTTCTGAATAATATGTCCATCCTCCCTCAATGCTATGATGTTTCACATCGTTGACTATTCGTTCACTTTCTCGTAGCAGACTTCATAATAATAATAATAATAATAATAATAATGTTTATTCACTCGAAATATGAAATATGATACAATAATTTTGGGTTTTTGAATAAACGGGGAGACCAAGAAACGAAATTTTGGAAAAGAAGATATGAACAAGGTACAATGAGATTAGTTTAAAATGCAATAAAATTGATCAACATGGTAAGAATGTAACATTAAAATAGATAATTCATTACAATTACCAGAAGCTTACTAAAAATCTATTTACAATAATAAAATTGAATGAAATAAGTACAATACTAGTGCTATAGAATTAATGAAGATACAGACAATCGATAAATATGATAAAATCGTGACAGTAGAATATATAATTTATTACGAGTCTAATGTCTTTAACAATAAATTTGGATATATTGGATTCTTATGAGGAGAGTTATGATATTAATAGTTATTTATTATTTTGTGAAAGAACTGACGCTTTTTTTCTAGTATCCATTTCTTTGTTTCAGTTTTGAATTCATTGGAGGTTCTACTATCCCTAATGGTGGTTGGTAACTCATTATAGAGTTTGGTGCTCAAGTAAACACAACTACGCTGCCCAATGGTTTTTCCACATCGTATAGAGCAATATTTTCGTTCTCTTTGCCTCGTCTTATAGGAATGAGATGGTATAGAAAGGAGTATTTTTTTTTTGAAAATACTGTTCAGAATATTCAAGCTGTATAGCTGTCTAATGTCAAATATTTGGGCGTCGATGAATACATCATCGGTGAGATATTCTCGAGGTTTTGCTAAAATAATTTTTTAAATCCACTTTTGTATAACATTCAGATTTTCAAGATGTACGTCATACACTCCTCCCCAGCCCAGAATTCCGTAGGAAAGGGGAGACTGCACTAAGGAGTAATATATTATTTTGAGTTGGGGTATGTCCAAGAATTTTTTTAGATACCTGAACCTTGATAAAAGTCCTCTGATTTTACTCACACTGTTTTTTATTTGGAGGTCCCACCTAAAATGTCTGTCAACTTCAATTCCTAGGTATTTTATAGACTCAGCTTCAGAGATTTCAGTAACGTCATCGATTTTTATGTTTCCTAGATTTGGTAAATGATGCGCATATGAGACAAAAGGTGAATACTTAGTTTTTTCCGCATTCAAGGTAAGTTTGTTCAAATGAAACCACTTTCTTATCATTTTCATGTTTCTTTCTGCTATTTTTTTCAATTCATCCCATTTTTCTGCTCTGTATATTATGGCAGTGTCATCTGCGAAACTGATGATTTCCCCTTCAGTTTTCATTGCTAATGAACTATTCAGGTATATTGTAAATAGTAGGGGACCTAACACAGTTCCTTGTGGTTCACCGTAAGTAACAATGCGAAGTTCGCTGTTAACAGGGGTAATTTTTCATGAGGTTATATGCATTACCCCTGATTCCATATGCTTCGAGTTTTTCTAATAGTCGTTCATGACACACAGTATCGAATGCTTTCGAAAGATCAATAAATACGCAGAGTGTAGGTATTTTTTTATCAAGTGCTTCGTATATTTGCGCAACAAAAATTTATATAGCATCGTTGGTAGATCTTCCTTCCCTAAAACCAAATTGTTTGTCTGATAATACTGCGTTTTTTTGTAAAAAATTTGTTATGCGACGTTTTATAATTTTTTCTACAATTCTGGCTATGTTTGAAATCAAGGTTATGGGTCTATAACTGATAGTTTCAGATTCAGATCCTTTTTTGTAAAGTGGTTTTATGATGCCCTTCTCCAATGTCCTTGGAAAATATCCGTTTTCAAAAAACTTGTTAATCATGAAGGAGAGGGGTGGTGCAATTTCATGAGAAATTTCTTTTAATACTTCCGCTCGAATACCATCATAGCCTGGAGATTTTTTTATCTTTTAACTCTGCTATGACATTTTTCACCTCAGTGGGATTAGTTGAAAATATATACATACTTTCCCCTATCGGTTCGATGTCATGTGTGAAATTTTCTGGATCCTCTATCAACTCTGCATAAGGCGAGTAGTTTGCGTCAACACATGTTCACCTCCTACGAGAGATGAAGATGGGTTGCGGAAACTTAGGTGCCTACCTACAAGTGGTATCGCTGGATAACGGGGTTGACAAGGAAAATCAGTGGGAATGACCAGAAATGGTCAAAACCTGCGGATCTCTAAGTCAATCTCAAACCAACATGGCTTAATCCAAGGCGTCAAGCGACCCGTGCCGAGGGATGGATGATACCTGAGCCAGTCAGG
Source organism: Gonioctena quinquepunctata (assembly GCA_018342105.1). Lineage (NCBI taxonomy): Eukaryota > Metazoa > Arthropoda > Insecta > Coleoptera > Chrysomelidae > Gonioctena > Gonioctena quinquepunctata. Next base: position 99,855 of record JAFIRS010000105.1, read on the forward strand.
TATCACAAACGGAGCCTCTGGGATACATGGCGACCTCCCAGAGTAATCTGCCTTACACCTGCGCAGGGGGCACCGCAGGTGTGGACGACCCTTTCCCCTACACTCGTGGGAAACAGAATGGAAACCACACAGAAAAATAACCCTGGGGAACTTCCAGTTAAAGGAAGACCCAACACCGATAGCGGGTATGGAAGTCGAGGAGATTCCAGTTGAATCACACTTGGCACCAGAAACCGTGAACCCAACCGAGGAGGGATCAGCAGATGGTCGAACACCTACTGAGGAACTCCCGGAAACAGAGTGGATTCCAAAGCCATTTGGTAAAATGGAAACCAAAAAGATTCTTCAGCTCATCAAAACCCAGGACATTGGGATAGATACTGAAGAATGGCTTGTCATCAAGAAACAAGAGGAGGCCTCGGGTCTAACTCTTGTCTTTCAATCTTCGACTGTGACGCCCTAAGTAGTAGGCGACACAGAACCTTTGGAGAGATCAGCCCGGAAACAGGCATGAATCCGAAGAACCTTATCAACAGGCTTCTAAGCCTAATTAAGGCACAAACCTGTTTGAATGAGGAACCACTGACGACAGAGTGATACAATAGACCCCAGCTGGTCGCAGTGTCAAGGGAAGCTAAGGCCAACCCTGCTCTGGCCGTCAGCTTCCAACCAACCAACCAACTCTGCATAAAGCTAGACACCTCATAAAACTAGTTGGATTATGGAAGGAACGCTCCCCCTACCCACCAAGATCAAGGAATGTAATCTAACAAGATCCGTGGCCAAACCGTCTCAACTTTTTGAATATTTGATACTCAACTTACCTCTACATTTTTTTTAGTGAAGGTGACCATTCAATGACCGCTCAATTGGGAGTTAATAAGATACATAGCGGTGAAGTTTTGATCATACCGTAAAAAAATGCCGTTTTCAGCTACTGAAATTTTGGAGTGAAATTTTTTAGTTCATCTTCATTTGATTATACGAGAACTGACACAATTTTCAGTTACTAGTTACTTCTAGGAGTATTTCTAGCAATTTGCTTCCCTGTCCGCTATTTCAGCCGCTGCTCCAATCCTGTACGCTAGTTACAAATTTCCTGTAATCCCTACAAAGATTGCCATTACTGACAGAAAATCTGGCGAAACAAAAGCAATACAAGGGGGAATCTTTGTTAGCGGGCTCCAGGAAAAAATGTTTTAATTTTGTGCATTCCGAAAGACTTTTGAACGTTCCTAATACAGAAGGTTGCATAAATTCAAATGAAAAATGAAGGGGAGCGTAAAACTTTTATCGTTATGAGGTTCATTAAATTTAATAAAGTGAATCCCGGCTCGTTTAAAAAATCTTTAGAGGTACGTCCCTCGAAGTGGGTGTCTTGGAATTTGTGTTAACGTTCTGGCTGTGCATTGGCGTATTTAATTTGAGAAGGGATTATTCTAGCGTTTCTTGCCAAAAATGGAGCCGGTAGATATAGAGCATTTCGGTAAGGGATTCGTTAGACGTTCTTAGTGATAGATTTGAGTAGTTCATTTCAACCAGGAAATTCATTCAGATGTTGCTGAAACATGGAATAGAATCATTGAAATTGTTAAACAAAAGATTGATGAGATTTCTCAACAGTGTCGTCAAACTCAATTCATTTTGTTCCACTGGATGAAACAGAATCATCAATAGCAGATCTGATAAACAGAATATTTTCTACTGACACTTGTACAGGGTTATTCACTATAAATTACCCACCCCTTATCATCGTTTTTATTGCCTATAGAAAAAAAAGTTAAATGTGGAACTTGTGTCCTTATGACTTGATTTTGATGAAATGCTATAAAAAAAACAGTAGTATATATACAGGGTGTTAGTGAATGAGTGCGAAAAACTTCAGGGGTGATTCTGCATGAAGAAATAATGACAGTTTGCTGACTATTTACTTATTGCTCTGAAACCGGTAGAGTTATGCAAATGAAATTTCGTGAGTTCCAAGATGTAGTTATTGCAAATTTTTTGACATGCAATCTTGACATAAAATCCTATGTTCATCATTGGCCTGCATACGGGTAATGATCTCAAATTTTTTTGAGAAAAAAATGGTACGCCACTGATATATTTCCAAATTGAAAATCATTTTTCAATTTCTCGTACAATTTGTGACAAAAATCTCCCACTTGCCTTTTTTTCCGTATGGGGCCTGTTTTTATGCAAAAAAATAAAACATCTTAACGCGTATTTGTCATTACTACATACATACCTACATTATCTAGTAGCGATGCTAGTAGGCTAATGTCAACATTCTGTTGAATACGAATATTTCATCGAGGTGTCAAATTAGCGTTTCCTCGTTTTCAAGCTTTTAGTTTGGTATAACATTAATGATAATAAGTAATTTATTTTTCTTTTATCGAAAATAATGGAAAATTATACAAATGCGGAATTGTCAGACATGCATTTTGTCTATGGTCGAAGTAATGGAAATGGTCGGCAAGCTCGACGATTATATGCTGAATTGTATCCATGACGTAGGGTACCCCATCACTCAATATTTGCTCGTCTTCACCAACGTTTGCGCGAACATGCTACATTGAAGAAACAAACTGTGCAACTAGAAGGAGCAATTCTCGAATTAATTGCGGAGTCACCTGAACCAATTGCTTGAAAAATTGCCAACATACTGACTGTAAGCAACTTCACTGTATTTAAAATTCTTAAAGAACAGCAATTGTATCCGTTTCATATTCAACGTGTGCAAGCTCTACTACCTAGAGACTTTTTTCCGCGCCTAGTTTTGGGCCATTGGATTCTTCATCAAGTCGCTCAAATTCCTAATTTTTCAAATGGCCTTTTTTTTTACTGACTAGGATAATTTTGGACGATACGGTATACGAAATTTCCATAACAATCACCTCTGGGCTGAGAAAAATCCACATGGAATCTTTGAAGCTCATTTTCTGCATCAGTTTTGCAATTGGGGTTTTCTTAAGTCATTCCACTCCCGTCGAAAATGTTGAAGACCTGAGAAATCGAATTATTACCGGCTGTGAGACAATAAAAATACACAGGAATATTCGCGCGAATACGACAATCAATGAGGCGAAGTGTTGAATCTTGTATCACGTCTGAGGAAGGTCATTTTGAAAATTTTTGTAGCTTTGCGCCTATTTATTTATTGGTGTTATTTTCTATTATTGTTCTGGTTTAACATTATTGAATTAGATAGTTCTTGATAATGTATTAGAGAAATGAAAAATACGCGTTGAGATGTTTTATTTTTTTGCATAAAAACGGCGCCTTATACGAGGAAAAGAATGACAGGAGAAATATTTTGTCACAAATTTAACGAGGAATTCAAAAATATTTTTTTATTCGAAATATCTCAGTGGCGTACCATTCTTCTCTTTAAAAAAATTGAGATCATTACTCGTATGCGCGCCAATGATGAACATAAAATTCTTAATTGCATGTCAAAACATGCGCAATAACTACCTCTTGAAAATCACCACATTTCATTTGAATATCTGGACTGGTTTCAGAGCAATGAATCAGTTTTTAAGAAGAATTTTAACACCCCGTATCTCAAAAAACGAAGCATTTTCGGACAAAAGTTATAAGCAAACTGTCATTATTTTTTATGCAGAATCACCCCCTGAAGTTTGTCGCACTTATTCACCAACCCCCTGTATATATATGTAACCCCTATCTTATACCGTTTTTGAATTATTAAACTTCGAATAACTTAGACTAGTTGTTACTGTAAATACCTATCCTATGAAAGTTAATATTTTTAAAGTAAGCTAAGAATATTACAACTATATTATGTTTGTTTAGTGACATTTCTTTAATGAAATAGTAAAAATAGTTTACAGCGAGGAAAAAAAAATTAAATATATACTTGTTTATACAAAATTAAAAAAATTAACGAGCAACTAAAAGTGCATATAGGGTATCCAATCGTCCAACACCGTCAGAAAATACATTCGAAAATATTAGCAAAGGTGAATCATACCTCCAGTTTCGTAGAAAAACGTGTAGTTCAAGAAATCGGAAGAACACCTAGATATACAGCTTAATTTCAAAGGTAAGCCTATCAAACGAACTTATCAATGGCCGTCAAGACCTGTTACCTATCACTCTAACATCATCGTCAATTGACGATTTCAATAGCAGATTAAGGAAGATGATCTCTAACCTCTGATAAGATTTAGCCAAATATATAAAGTGAAATATTGTGTCCGAAAAAAAATACATGAAGGAAGGGAATTAAAGAAAAAAAGCATCCTCAAGTGATCTCTAGCCATACGCTCTAACCAACTACTGTTAAAGTGATTGGTAACAGTTCTTGACGGCCAAGTACGTTTGATCTTCGATTCATTTTCTAACATAAACATTAAATTATGGAAGAAAAGGATTCACGAGTGTGTGCGATTCCTATGTCCTCGAATGGCTCAGTTGGTTAGAGCGTATGGCTAGAGATCATAAGGTCGTGGGTTCGACTCCCACTTGAGGATAATTTTTCCTTTAATTCTAATAATTTGTCCACTATGCCACAAAATTCCCTTCTTTCATGTATTTTCTTTCGTACACAATATTTCCATTTTCACAGTGTTAATAATAATAATAATATTGAGCTCATTAAAGACACCATTCGACTTGAAATAGAAAATCTGAATGTCAATAATGAAGCAACTTCGAATGCACTTATAAATATAAGAAGACGTTATCAATTATGCATTGACAATAATGGTGGACACTTCGAACATCTTTAATGAGTTATCATGTTATTCAAATTTTGTAAATAAATCTTCGTTCTTTATTTCTGCATGAATATTTGAACTTTTTCTTCCTCACTGTAAACTATTTTAATTATCACATTGGAGAAAAGTCACTAAACAAACATAATATAGTTGTCATTTTCATAGCTTACTTCTAAAAAGTTTATTTTCATGGGATAGGTATTAACAGTAAGAACTGGTCTAACTGAGTTATTCGACGTTTATAACTAAAAGCGGTATAAGATAGGGGTAAAATATTGTTTATTTTTGAAACCAGGAAAACAAGGTCATTCCAAAAATCCCATAATATATCTCATCTAAAAAAATATCCCCTTTTAATTGCACGTTACTGTATTTTGATAAAACTTTATCAAAATTCAGTCACAACCACACAACTTTGACATTTAATTTTTTTTTCTGTAGGCAATAATAACGATGATAAGAGGTGGGTAATTTATATTGAATAACCCAGTATCTTCACAATCGTAAAATCTTATTCCAGAAAAACTGGCAACAAATTCAACGAACATTTTTGAAAATGTCTCAATTATAGAGTGACAAGATGGTATATTGTTAGAAACTGGGGTCCGTTTATTAAACTCCTGATCAACTAATTATTGTCCTTTGATTTTTTTATTCATTTTGAAGCACAACACAACTAATGCACTCATGTACAATACTTGTTCACAACTAGAATCACAAAAATGCACAAGTAACCCCTTCACCGAGCTTACTCATTTCACACCTATATGCGCATTTCGATAACTAAGTTATCATCATCAGTAGATGAACTACACTAAATAAATTGTAACATTATCTAATTGGGTTATTTTATACTAATTACTGTTTCTTAAGTCGCTGATGGGATCTTGATGGTTCTGTGGGGATTGGAAAAAACAGAGTTGAATACATAGGTCCATTATCCTCAATACGTTAATTTTTATTATGGTTTTTGTGGATAACTTTACCCCCCAGGTAGTCTGATTTTCTAGTGTTATTGACCGATTTGATCATTTTCAAATTAGGAATGTTAATTTTGTGACAAGATTCTATCATATGGTCAGCCACACTTGACTTATTCTCCCTTCGGTTAGTAGCATGGGCCAAATGTTTGGAACTTCGAAATTGAACGTTTGTCTGACCATAATAACTTTGTACAATTTTACAACTAATTTAATAAATTCCCGACTTATCTGATATATCTGTTTTGTTCTTCGGGTTTCTTATAACGTTTCGGAATATAGTGTTGAGACCTCTCGTTTGATTTGTATGGAGAGGTATTCTCACGAATCTTTTGCTTTCCATCGTTTTTCTCAGAGTCGTGGTTTCATTCACTAATCGTATGAAACGCTTCTTTCTCAAGAGATTATCAATAATGTCTGGTGTATATCCATTAATTATTGCTATTTTCTCGATCTCCTTGGTTTCATTCTGCAAACGATCAGCATTCGATGGGAAGTTTACGGCTGTATAAGAAAATTGAAACTAGCCATTTGTGTTGTATACACAGATCCGTCATCTTCCCATTGAATGCTGATCGTTTTTGAAATGAAATCAAGAAGATCAAGGAAATAGCAATAATTAATGTATATACACCAGTCATTATTGATAATCTCTTGGGAAAGAAGCATTTCACACGATTAGTGAACGAAACCACGACTCCAAGGAAAACGACGGAAAGCCAAAGATTTGTGAGAATCCCTCCCCATCCAAACCTCACGAGAGGTATCGACACTATATTCCGAGATGTAAATCTCCAAGCAGTTTAAAGTAATAGAAATAACTTGCAAACGTTATTAGGAAACCCGAAGGACGAAACTGACATATTAGATAAGTCGAGAATTTATAAAATTAGTTGTCAAAATTGTGACAAAGTCTTTATGGTAGACAAAACTTCAATTTCCAAAAGATTCCACGACATTTGGCCCATGCATTTACCGAAGGAAGAATTAGTCAATGCGGCTGACCTATGATAGAATCTTGTCACAAAATTAACACCAAATTTGAAATGATCAAATCGGTCAACAACTAGAATAGACTGCCTGGAGAGTATAGTTATCCACAAAAACCATGATAAAAATTTACTCAATGAGGATAATGGGCCTATATATTCAACTCTTTTTTCTTTAATCCCCATAGAACCTTCAAAATCCTAATAGCGACTTGAGGAACAATAATCAGTATAAAATAACCCGATATTTAGAAACAGCAGCTATGATGATAACCAACTTATCGGAATGCACATATAAGTGTGGAGTGAATGAGAGTGGTAAAATGGTTACTTGTGCAATTTTGTGATTGTGTGACACCACAGCGTATATTCACACAACCAAAATGCATTTCACCTTGAAGTAATTTGTTTCTCTGCCCAACAATATTCACAAGACTGTCACCTTCGCGATTCAATCAATCAATTTACAATATTTTTATTGCTTCTATTGAATACATATCATATAGCAAGAGTTTCAGTTTGTAATATATTAGAGTGTCACAATAAAAGATGAAAGGGGCATGTGTCAAACTCACCCCTCCCAATTTTTTTATTACAAAAAAGCGATGCTACTTGCAGGAGAAAATTTACCGACTTCAATATGGAACAATTCAAACACTACCTGACCAAACTTGAAATAAAATGTTCAGAGACCCCTAATCTAAATGATTCTTTCGAACTATTTTTCTTTTTGTCCCAGAAGCTTTGATTAAGTCGAAATCATCTCGAATATCTGCCCCCTGGTATACCTATAAACTCAAATCCAAATCAAAAAATTTACAGAAATTGAATACCCTACGGAAAAAATATCCAAATAATATCGATCTTCAAACTGAATTCAAACATTCCACAAAATCCTACAACCAGCACGTAAGGAAGGCAAAACAATATTACTGAACAAACCTCAAAGAAAACTCTAACAATAAAAACAAAGCCATCCGAGACGGAAACCATAAACTCACCAAATGAAAGAGATATAGCTAATATGTTTGGACACTTTTCGTGTCGGTTGTAGGTGACCAACTTGAAACTCACTTCAATGAAAAATTATCTACAATTTGCACAACGTCCCGTTCCCATCTCACTAATTCATTTTTCTTTGAACCTCCACTGCTACCGAGATAGAGGAAATAATACGAGACTTGAAACACAAGAATTTACCGGAAAAGATGAAGTTCCAGTTTATCTTCTGAAAGAGTGTGCTCCAGACATAGCACCACACCTAGCATTAATTCTGAATAAATCAGTTGAATTAGGACAAAAATATCACTAGTATCACCTATTCACAAAAAAGAAGAGAGACTGTCACTCATGAATTACAGACCCATTGCGCTCTTGAATATTCTGTTCAAAGTCCTGGAAAAAGGTATATCCAAAAGAATAAGTAGCTTCTTGGATAGGTTTGATATACTGAATGAACAACATGGATTCAGGAGAGGGCACTCCACTGAGACGGCGACAAATAATTTTATATAAATAATAAATAAAAATTTGAAAAACATATTTAATATTGGACTTTCTTTGACCTGTCACGTGCACTAATTTTGATTTCATGTAACGAAAATAAATGCACTTGAGATTCGTGGAAACAAAAATGGATTCGTTATTCTAGAAGGGCGTAAGCTGATGGTGAAAATAAATGAGCAAACTTCTGATGAATTCCTAATTGACTCTGGCATCCCCCAGGGGAGCGTTATGGGCCCTCTTAATATTTTTACTATTCATCAATGACCTCCCCAATTACATAACAGACGGTGATGTATATATGTTTGCTAACGATACGTCTATAATAGCATCAAGTCCAAGTTCGACCACAAGTAACCTTACATGCATTACTCAATACATAGCAGGAGCTTTGGATATGTCTTCTCAGGTTGATGTCAAAGGCGTTCAACAGGCTTGACCATGGTATACTTCTAAAAAAACTGAATTCGGTTGGTTTGACTGAGAATCTCACACTCTCTTTGGAGTCTTATCTTACCGGATGACGTTCAATAACGCGGTTTTAAATCTGTTGAAATAATCACCACCTCTGGTGTTCCTCAGGGATCTATATAAGGTCCCTTGCTATTCATCATTTTCATAAATGACGTTTGCCTTGGTATAGACTCTGAAAACCCACTATATGCAGATGATTGTAAGTTATTTCGTCAGATTTCCAATGTGAACGACTGCAGCTACCTACAAAAAGATATCCAAAAATCGAATTAATGGTGTGAAGCGAACTTACTTTCTCTCAACATACGGAAAAATCTCCTTTAGTCGCAAAAAATCCCCCACTGAATATCCGTATACAATAAATGGAAACATCTTGCAAAAATTGGCAGAATTTAACGATCTGGGGGTCATCTTTGACGAAAAATTCACATTCACTCATCACGTTGATACAATTGTTTCAAATGGCTTCAAAATCCTCGGTTTCATCATTAGAAACTCCAAATGGTTTTCTGATATCAACACTTACTTACTCCTTTTCAATGCGCTTGTGAGATCAAGGTTTGAGTATTGCTGTGTCGTGTGGAATCCTTGTTACAACATACACGTCATAAATTCAGAGAATATTCAGACGATTCTTGAAGTACATTAGTTTTAAGTGTGATGGATTCTATCCGAACTGAAGTATGCCGCATGAAGTGCTACTTTTGAGATTCCAGGTTCTCTCTCTAGACAATCGTCGTAAATACCTAGGTATATTATTTTTGCACAAGGTTATATTCTCTATAATATCGTCCATACTTACTTTACATATAAATTTGCATTTTCCCAGGCTACCTGTACGTATTAGTAGTACAATTTCACCTCCCCTTTCCTCAAACAAATGTACTTGCATGCTCTCCTCTGTACAAAATATGCTTTGATTACTTGTTAATCCAGAATAACGTAGATATTTTCAACTGCAAGCCAACTGACATCGAAATAGCTATCTTGCAATCATAATGATTCTTACTGAACAAATAATATAGTTTCATATTTGTGGTGATGTGTATGAACTTTTTTCTCACTGAGTTTTTTTCAGTTCATACACATCATTGCTCTTATTATTCACTTTTTATGGAATAAATTTCTTATTTCATGTACATTAGGATTATATCTCTATGTGTCTGTACATTAGGTTTAACTCTGTATAACCTTTTCTGAATGTATATTTCCCATTCTGTAAATGACTTCGGCTGTTGAATGGTTTAACCTTTTCTGAATGTATATTTCCCATTCTGTAAATGGCTTCGGCTGTTGAATGGTGTAACAAATAAATACCTACAATGTGAATGAACTACTCACAAAAACAAATAACGTTTTTCTCGAATTCGATAACTGGGGCAAAAGGAACCGTTTAATCATTAAGTACCCAAAAACCATTGCTGTTCAATTCCAGATATCCTAAGCAGAAGCACTTGGAGTGAAAAACAGAATATTAAAACTCACAAAATACAATTTCAGGAAAGCTGGAAATTCCCATGATGGCAACCCCAAATACGCCAAACTGAATAAACATTATTTTGCAAAAAAAAACGACGAATTGTCTCGGTGAAAAGGAGATAATTTCTGTATACTATGCTTTGGTCCATTCGACTATAAGCTATAACATTGTAGTTTATGGTTTGGCCACCGACACTACCCGAGTCTCTCCCACTCATAAAAGGATAATATTCCTGATCTTCCACTTGAAATATCGGAAATGTCTTCAAAGAAAAAAACTTCAACTTTCACTAGTCATTATTTATATAAACTCTCATTCACACTTATATTCATAGAAAAAACCTCACGCAAAATTCAAATCTCCATAACTATCAAACTCGCAAAAAAAAAATTTGACTGGAATTAACTACATACACCAGCAGTAGAAAGTCTCCAAAATATGCAGGGGCCAACTTCTACAATTTAATACCACAAGAATTGAGAAACCAATCAAACCTGTTCAGACTTCAAGTCTAAATTAAAGTCTTCTCTACTACACAATGCATTCTATAATATAAAAGAATTCACGATTTGCTGTCAGCACCCTATTGTATATTGTAATTATGTTGGATAGATTTATAAAATATTTTTATGTTAGAAAATGTTTATAAAATGATGAAACTGATAACTCATCATTATTATTAGGTATTTAAGTTATCGTGGTTCATGCTATGTTTATTTTACAATTTTTCTATACTTTCACTGTTCTAGAATCTTATAACATGTTCTAGTCAATGCATTTGTATCAAGAAGTCAGTCCTGAAGTATCTCTTCTGTCATAAGTATGTGACCAATAATACATTCAATTTGCACAAACAATAAAAATAATATGGAAATTTTAATTCATGAAAAAACTTTGTATCTCATGTAGATGAAATGATATACAATTGGAACATCCTCTATGGTAAATCATATCAGGAGGAAACCCACAGCGAGATGTCAAAAACAATGTGAGGAAAATAATGAAATATAAAAATTATGAAAAGGAAAATATCAAATATGAATTTCATCCAAATTTGTACATAGAATATAAGGTCTAGAATTAGATATTGTAAATAAAATCATTAGAATAATTTGAAATAACAAAAAGTCAGACAGAAAGCGGGATAAAATTTTAAAATTTGTGAAATAAACAGAATGTGTTGCCAAGGAAAATTGTTATGTTAGGAAATGTTTATAAAATAATCAAACTGATAATTCATTGTTATTATTAGGTATTTAAGTTATCGTGGTTCATGCTATGTTTGTTTTACAATTTTTCTTTACTTTTACTATTCTAGAAACTTATACCATATTCTAGTCGATGCATTTGTATCAAAAAGTCAGTCCTGAAGTATCTCTATTGTCATAAGTTCGTGACCAACAATACATTGAATTTGCACAAACAATAAAAATAATATGGAAATTTAAATTCATGAAAAAACTTATATGAGATGATATACAAGTTGGAACATACTGTATGGTAAATCATATCAGGAGGAAACCCAACAGCGAGATGCGAAAAAATTTGAAATGAAAGAAAGCAATATAAACAAAGAAATATTAATAATGGATAGTAAAATGTCAAATATAAAAATAGGAAAAAATTTAAATGAATATTACTATCAGAAACAAGGAAAATTTAAAAATTAAGGAGAAGAAAAAAGTTGACAATATTAACATAAAATTTCAAATGAAAATTTTTGAAATAAAATATATGCTTGTAAAAACAAAACAAGATAATTCCAAACAATTAAAGGTTTGATAAATTTCACAGGTAAGGTAGGGAACAAAAAAGTTCAAAGTAAAATATTTTGATAGACACTGTTTCAGAAACATTTAAATAAAATAAGGTAATATAAAAAATCATCTCAAAAGTAAAAAATACAAAGATAAAAATGACTAAAAACAATTTGCTAACAATCAATGAGAGAAAAAACTGGAGGAAACAAATCAACACATGAATTGAAATTTGAAAAATAAAGTAAAAACCAGAATAGATTATGAAAAAAAAAGATATAGAAAATAAATAATATGAATTTTGAAGAAAAAGAAACCAAGAGTGAAATATTTTGTGTATAAAAAGAATGAATGTGAGAAATGTAAGTGGAAATTATAATAATGATAATAATGGAGTATATAATTAGGAATATGAAGATGATGATAATGATGAAGGTATATTAATAATTAAATTAAAGGTATATTAATGAATTATAATTAAATATGATAAGTTAATTATATATGAATGAAGTATAGCGGAAGAGTATATGCAAAAAATGAAAATAAAGAAATTGAGAGATTCAGATCAATAAAATATCCAATTCAATATAAACAAAGGACAACCAAAGGAACAGATAGAAAAAATAATTAAACAGTATAATTGAGAGGAGTACCAATAATTATAAAAATCGAATTAATATTGAGAATATATCAGTATAAAATATAAAATTAAATATATATCCAATATCAGGAATGAAATTTTCTCTGTTGGATTGAAGAGAATTCCAAAGTCAGGTAGTTTCTGAAACAAAAAAGAAATATATTAATAATTGTAAATGATAAATTGATATTTGAATTTAACTAGCAAGTATTAAAATGTTGAATATCAATTTAGGGAAATTGTTATGTTAGGAAATGTTTATGAAATAATGAAACTGATAATTCATTATTATTATTAGGTATTTAAGTTATCGTGGTTCATGCTATGTTTGTTTTACAATTTTTCTATACTTTTACGATTCTAGAATCTTATACCAAGTTCTAGTCAATGCACTTGTATCAAAAAGTCAGTCCAGAAGTATCTCTATTGTCATAGGTATATGACCAACAATACATTCAATTTGCACAAACAAGAAAAATAATATGGAAATTCAAATTCATGTGAAAACTTTGGATCTCAAGTAGATGAAATGATATATAAGCGGGAATATTCTGTATGGTAAATCATATCAAATATAAATTTTTTAAAATGTCATATATTATAAGGTCCAGGATTAGATATTGTGAATAAAATCATTAGAATAAGTTAGAATAACAAAAAGTCAGACAGAAAGTGGGATAAAATTTTGAAATTTGTGAAAATAAACAAAATGTGTGTGTTGCCAAGAGGAAATGTAACAAGCTTGAGGAGATGAAAAATGGATGCAGAAAACGATACCACGTACGAATGTTGGGAGTAAAATTATAAGCAAAATACAAGAGAAAAAACAAAACTATACTCAAACGTTATATAACTAATTCAAATACCAATGTGAGAGTAAACAAATAAGAAAAATCCACTCACCCTATTAACAGAACACAAATCCAGTCCATGCCATTCCCAGGAACAAAAGGGGGCTTTTTGCGGTGTAGCTTTTTGCAGTGAGCACGAACACGTCCAAGAGGCAGAATAACAAGGTATTTCAAAAGCAGAACTAACTAAAGTACAACGTATCAGGTCCAGAAACTTATATTGGTTATCTGATCACTTTTGTCCTTTATTTAGAACATATAATGATTTTTTTTCGATGCTCACAGACTTTTCATAACATTCAAACGTTTATTTAACTAGTATTCATCACACATAAACAAGTTTTCACCAAGTCATATTACTGTTTTTAGTTAGATCAGTTAGATTTCGCAGAGTAGGTCAATTTTAAGGATATATTTCAATTGAAACAACTATTTGACGAATTTTCCAGCATTCTTTGTTTATCTATTGAGCAGCTAATCATAACCTTCCCACAAAATAGCACTTTTGACATCAAGCAGCGCACCAAGTCGCACTACTGAACCTTGCCATGATAATAGAGATGACTCATACTCCATAGGCGTACTGACTGAGCTGGGATAAGGTGAAAAGAGTGTTCAGAAAGGGTAAGACAACATAGCCGGAGTTTCATCACTGTTATGATAGGTATTTATTTTTCAAAATAAATAAGGAAAACAGTGAAATAAATTTATCATGATAAAAATATAATAAAGAGCCTATCACAGCAATATATATTTTTTAATTTAATTTTTTAATTTTTAATTATATTATATATATATATATATATATTATATATATATATATATATAGATATATTGTTTTACAGATGTTATTGAATTATATATTGATTTTATTTATGAATTAAGCTTAATGTAACTGTGTACTTTGACTTGTCAATACAATGTATATTGGCTTCTGATCAATGAACTTCTATTCAAATAGAATTAAAAAATAAAGAAAAGGAAAGGGAAACAATACATTTATGTATACCCAATATTGAAATCAGATATAGCTTTGACTATACTCATGAAAATTTACTAGAACGATGAAGTTTTATATTCAGAATGCAGACAGTTTGCTCAGTATGATGCAACATTCGTGATGATAAATTGTTGAAAGGAAGACAGTGAGCATCTGTAGGTTTTATGAAAGAATATATTGAAATATTGCTATGGTTCGTCAATAGATATCCCATTGTGAATTACGAGAAGACCAACCTCATGCCTTTTGATGTGTATTTTGACGTCATTTAAATAAAACTGTTGAAAATGGACCAGATATACAAAATTGTTACAACATCTAGAGACGTTATGCGATTTTGTGATCGAATATCAACTGAAACTTCAGGAGATACCGTAACTAATGAATTCATGGTCATCACCGCCATTTGTTTTTTTTTTTGTGATCTCTTTAGATATATAATATGTATGGTATACACTCTTTATTATCGTTGGAAATTAAAGTAATCTCATATTCCATTACAAAATCGAGTTGACTAACGTGGATCAATAAAAGTCAGAGGAAACACTCATGATATAATACTAATATGATATATTGAATTGATATTTTCCATAGATACATAGACTAAGAAAATAGAAAATACCCTTTTCTCGCCTCCGTAGTCATATGGAAACATTTTTTGATATCCATACTGTGGACACGAATACGAATATCCTTCATAAACCACACAAGTACAATAAACTCCGGCACTGGTTCTTTTCTTTTCGAGTCTTGATGATAATGAACTTGTGAAATTTTCAACGGTAGGGGACAGCCCGAAGCATTTTTCATAAATCCGTAGCTATGGAATTCGGATTATGTGAATGAAAATTCCCGGCTTCTTTCGAAGATTATATTTATATTGCACAGTATTTTCCAGATTAACTTTTGTTTTATATTCGGAGGTTGCTCTTGATGGGGTCGGTTCGGGGATGCAACCCAGGGAAGTGGCATTTGAGAGGGGAGTTAATTTAGAAATATTTAAAAATATGTTTAAAGGGACTGGAAGTTTTAGTAAATACTGTGGAACTGAAACGGAAAGTGAATTTTACTTATAATGTCACGAGTGCTATGGGAAATGAATTAGTTCATAGAGTACATGCGATTTCTGCAGATTTTTTTTTATTTCAAAGTCATGAATAGAATCTACTTAACTATTTCCCTCATTATTTTCAAGCCAATCACGTGGCCGAAATTTCAAACAGAGAACCAATCAGATCAGTTTTATAGTGACAAAACGTCTTCTTGCTGTTTTATACTGATAAAATCACCAGTAGATTCGATATTGTTTTGCGATAAAACTACACTTGGTCCCGTCAGAATTAAATGTCAATGCATTCAATTTCTATATAGGGATATAGAAAATGCAAAAATGATGAGACAAGGGATTTTGAACCCTCCACATACAGTGATTTGATATTTGAATTGAAATATACCATTTTCATGTTCAGTTTCTCAAGTGAGGCAATGAATAATTCAATCGCTTCATTTTCAGTATATCAATGGAAGGTCTCGTAGGGTGCTGGTTAGCGAGTTAGTCCATCACGCGGTAGGCTCGAGCTCGATTTCATACCAAAGAACTTTTTTTTTTTCGGTTCTAAGGTATAAACATATTTGATCTGATAGTGGAAAATGTATGTATATTTCAATTTTTGGGCTAGTTCTAGGGCAGTAAAAGATCAATGTGAATGAATGAATCTGTAAAACGAAGCATTTAGAAACGGTTATTATTCGGACACGATTCCTTCGATTTTGGATAGAAAATAATTCTTGTAACTTTCCTTGTTGAAAATTCTAATATAACATGAATTCTGGTAATAAGTTCAAAATGTGATTCGGAAAATATTATCATCAAATATCATTCGTGCCAGAGGATTTTATCGCAATTTGTTTGAAATTCACCCTCAAGCTTTTTGCCTCTAGGACAAATCAAAACTGAATATTTCCAATCATTCGAAACATTTTCGTCTAACGTCACAAAGGCTCTGGAGGTTTGACTATAGTTTCCATTTTAAACTCTCTTCTCACTTCCTCCTCCATTACTGGATCGAACCTGACAACATGTAAGATATTCAACTTATCTGAAGAAATACACTTTGTGAAGGAATACTTCATTTCTAACTTTTGTATCAGATCAGTATTTTGACATTTCTGACAAGTTCTCTTTGTTACATGATGATTACTGAATAATTATTATTCAACATTTAAAGAACATCTGAATATCGAGTCTTGAATAATTCCAATTCCCCAATCAGAAAATAAGGACATATATTTTTTTTTTATCGTTCGGTTGTATGAAAATAAACCCAATAAAGAACTGTTGCCACAGTGAAACCGATGTCGTAAAGAATGGACAACAATAACTCATTATTGGTGTAATCTAGAAGTCAATTGTTTTTACCAGCTTTCATTTCAACTTGCTTCGTTCCTATGTCATTCTTTCCGTGTTCAAAACTTGTAATCCGTTTTTGCAGCACTTGCCAACATTCGATTGAGCTGAAATTTGGCAGGTGTTCATAATTCCTGTGACAATGTATCATTCTATTTTTGTTAGAGAAAAAACAAAATGGCGGCTTCAAGATGGCGGACGAGTTTTGTGATTATGGTACGATGAACATCAATCTGATGACGTTTCATAAAAAATTGGGAAAATTATGTGAATAGTATACTGCTGGAAGAAGAAAATATCCATGCGGAACTCTACCAGAAGATGGGTCTTCATCTCAGATTTGGTGCAATTAAAACCTATAAGCCACTTCGCGTTATGTTGAAGAAATTTGGATATGAAGTAAACTATGAAGTAAACTCGTCCACCAACAAGGTCCATATGCTTTGTCCTGGTTACGAACTCCATTCTCGATTCAGGTTCAAAGTGGAGTCTGCCTCTACGCTAAGGCTAACCTTTCATGCCAGCGTGAAGAGAGTTTGGAACCGAAAGACTTTGATGTGATGTGGTTTAAGCTATATGAAACCAAACTGACTAAGTTCCTCTGCTGCCTTTACCTATCACCTGATGAACCTTCATATAACGACCTCTTTGAGTTTTTATCACTCAAACTGGACTACATTCAGGAGAACCATCCAACAGCTGAAACCATAATCATGGGAGACTTAACTGTACATAACGCTGCCTGGCTCAAATTCTCTAACAAAACAGATGATGCGGGTCGTCAAGTCGAGGCCTTCGCCATCACTCATGGTCTAGAACAACTGGTCGAGCTACCAACCCGCATCCCTGATGTCAACAACGAGTCTGCCAATACACTAGATCTTTTCCTCACCACCAATCCTGACCCGTATAGAATAGAAGTTTGTGCCCCACTTGGAAACTCTGATCACACCCTCATCTCCACAACATGCTCTTTCCATTTACCATCGAGCTGCACAATACCACCCCGTCTCATGTGGCATTACAATTCGGCCGACTGGGAAGGTCTTCGTATGTTTTTCTCAGCGTTTCCATGGAAGAGAGTTTGTTTCTCTTCAGTAGATCCAACACGATGTGCTGAAACAATTTCTGAAATCATCATGTTGGGGATGCAAACCTACATATCGAATACCGAAAGAAGAACATCATCCGATAAGACCTGGTTTAACAGAAACTTCTCTAGAGCTGTGGCTTCCAAACAGGCAGCATACCATCGATGGCTAAAAAATCTGGGCCCTGAGACCAGAGCAGCATATGTCGAGGCTAGAGGCATATGCAAAGAGACAATAGAATGCTCAAAAGATGCCCACAATTCCAAAATAAGATCAAAACTTGCTGAATGTCCTAACGGATCCCGTTCATTTTGGTCTTTCGCCAAAGCTGTGGAAGAAACTTCACTTCCAGCTCTATTTCCTCCTCTAACCAAAGAAGATGGAACACTAGCAACGACTGCCCAGGAAAAAGCCAATATCCTTGCGCACCTATTTGCTGGAAATTCCACTCTGGATTCATCGGGAAAACAACCCCCGAACATTACACCTATTGACAGTCACATGCCCGAGATCACCTTTCGCCAACGTACTATCAGAAAGATTTTGCTGGGTCTCAACACCAACAAAGCCTGTGGAAAATTGCAAGAGTACAGCCAGTCCCTAAAAAAGGCAAAAAGGCCCTACCTAGCAACTACAGACCTATCGCACTGCTATCTATTATTTCAAAGGTCATGGAAAAAGCCATTAACATCGAGCTCATGAAATATCTGGAAGACTCAGGAATTGTCAACGATAGGCAATATGGCTTCCGCCATCAGAGATCAACTGGTGACCTGCTCGCTTACGTCTCACATATATGGCAGCTATCTATTGAAAAGTATGGAGAAACTTTAGCTGTGGCATTAGATATCTCCAAGGCGTTCGATCGAGTTTGGCACCAGGGACTCCTTGCCAAGCTTCCGTCTTATGGCTTGCCCCCTCAGCTGTGTTCTCTGCTTGCTAGTTTTCTCTCAAACAGGTCTCTCCATGTAGTGGTCGATGGAGTTTCATCTGACACTCTACTCATAAATGCTGGTGTTCCGCAAGGATCTATTCTCGCACCAACACTATTTCTACTTCACATCAACGACCTATTGAAAGCAACTTCATGTCCAGTACACAGCTTTGCCGATGATAGTACCCTCCATACCGCTTTCTCTTCCAGGGCCCCTATATCAGCCCGTGAAACCAGAAATGAACGAGGAAGAAATGTTAATAATATAAATATGGACTTAGCAACAATTCTCGAGTGGGGATCTAAGCATGTCTTTTCTCTAGAAAAGTCGATCACACTGTGCCTAACATAACTTTGTCAGGAGTAACCATACCACTGAAGTCATCCATATCGATGCTTGGTATTACTATCAGCAATAACCTTTCCTGGGAAAATCACGTGAGGTCCATTGCCAAAAGTGCATCCCAAAAACTTGGTTTTTTGTTTCGTGCCAAGAGCTATTTCACCCCCACCCAGCTGCTTATGATCTATAAGGCACAGATCCGACCTGTCCTGGAATACTGTTCCCATATTTGAGCGCGGCACCTAAACATATCCTGAGGCTATTGGATTCTGTCCAAAAAAGGGCAATTCGTCTCGTCGGTGATGCCTCGCTTACAAACTCGCTCACTTGTCTGGAACACCGTAGAAAAGTTGGCGATTTGTCTCTATTTTATAGATATTTTCATGGGCGATGCTCTTCTGAAATATCAACAATCGTTCCTGCTTTGGCAGTCTCTTCGAGACTAACCCGTCAAGTTCAGTCATCACACCCCTTCGTGGTCACTTTGGAGACCTGCAGAACATCACTTTCCAAAGACTCGTTCATCCAACGAACAGCGAGGCTTTGGAACTCATTGCCTAGGGAGGTGTTCCCCGAGGCATACAACCTCCAGAAATTTAAGAAGAACACCAACTCCTACCTTCTTTCCCTTGGTTCTCACGATGTTCTCTGAACATTACAGGATATCCCTTTTCGTGGGAACCAGAACATAAAAAAAAAAAATGTGATGTGAAACTTTTATCGTTTGCATTCGGCACATATCTAGCCAAGAATGCCGCTCAAATGAGACCGGTAATCAACAAAAGTTTATTTTATGCACCCAATTGAAAATCTGGCTTGAAGAGCCTGCACCACTTTAGCAGTATCAAACTCAGTAGCCGAATCAATTCCTGCTAAACTTCAACCACTGAAACTTTCCCTTCCTGGACATCACAATGAATAGGTTACAGACAGACGATCTCTGTGAATTCAGTGCAAGATTTGTTCTCGTGGAACTGATATCTAATTTTGAATAATAACTAATTAAATTTTCCAGGCAATTCCATTATTCTCTCCAGTGTTACCATAATGTAGATATCTCTCAAGTAATGAAATATTTTGTAGTTGGATAGCGTTTTTTTGATGAGAGGTTTTAATGCAGGCAAATATTCTAAACCTATAAAAAGCCAGAACAAACATTCTACGTAAAAATCTTCAGATTTTAAACGGATATAACAGATGAATTAATTTTTCTCAATAGTCTTTTGAGTTTGAACTAACATTTTCGTAGTTTGAATAACTGAAATTTGGTCAAGTTTAACAGAAAATATATCACCTTGCCTGGAATCAAATTTCAATACTTCTGAATCAGTTCAGAGGGAAATGTGACTGACATGAAAATCAGTTTCGGGGCTGGAACTCTAAAAAAATTTGTACTCGTGCCCAATTCACAAGATATTGGTTTCAGAGAACTGCTTCATGAAATTGGTAATATCGAATGAACTGTTGAAACAGTAACTCAACACGATCCAGTCAAACTACTTAAAAAAGTGAAGGTTCCGTGCTATGAATTAGTATAATTTTAAATAACAACACACCCGATTAGAATTCCACAGAATTTTATTGAATTTACAACATGTTTTGCTAGCACAGTTGCTTCTTCAGATGAATGTACAATAAACTAAATATACAATGTCCAACAGTTTTATACCTACTACCCATGGTGTTTATCGGTAATTACCTCTAACGAGTTAAGTACCGACAATAATAAATTTAACCTAACCTTTGAATAAATAAAAAAAAATCTTATAAAATATAATAATCAGCAGATGAATGAAAAATCTACTACGAATTCTTCAACTTCTACTTATTTGATTTTGACCAGATAATATAATCCAAGACAATCAACTCAAACGCTGAAGATATCAACCATATCTATAAAGAATTCGAATTTACTAGAGCAAAATCTGTTGTGCTTCCAGTTTTTGAAAAATTGAACCCGAATTATGGTTCACTGACCTGAATGGGATACAGCCAGATGAAATCTAATGAGGAAGGACATCAGAAATGATGTAGCATGAAAAATGTAATACTTCTGAATCAGTTTAGAGGGAAATGTGACTGACATGAAGATCAGTCTCGTGGCTGGAACTCTAAAGAAGTTTGTAGCTGTAGTGAATCATTCAAATCAAGTTGGTCGTTGAGTAATAAGTTCGAATTTTTCAACCTATTAATTCCTAACGTTTCCAACTGATTCAGTTCAATACTTTTATTTTCTTCGTGTAAAATTTAGAAATCATCAATGAAACAATGGTTTTCCTCTAGGAGGTGATTGGAATATATTGAATTTGTTTTCTTTTTTATACAACTTATATGATGTTCATGGTTCTTTTCTTCGAATGTTCTACCAGTCTGTCCAATATCTACCTAAGGGCAAGTTCCACACTTCAATCTATATACTCCCGATTTTTCGGCTTTCGAAATTCTATATTTATTATTTTTGATGAATCTATGAACTTATTATTTGTTCTATATGCAATTTTTAGATCTTGTTTATTGAGAAATGAAGCTATTTTTTCCGTAGTCTGTCCACAATATGTAAGTCTAATTTTGATAGGAGTTTTTGGTGGTAGGAAAAACTTCGTACATAGCTTTTGAATGGAGTTTTTTTGGAGAGTATGCCATCTATCAGAAAATACTATTCTCTCCAAAAAACTCCATTCAAAAGCTATGTAAATTTTTCTTACCACCAAAAACAATGATCAAAATTATTGCACCTCACAAATTGTGGACACACTACGGAAAAAATTGCTTCATTTCTTAAGGTAGTTGTTGTGGAATCCACTTCCAATCAGATTGCGTTTATATTCATACCACTTTCAGTTAACACTATTACCTGTATCATATTGAATTTTTGGTATGATTTACCACACCGAAAGCGAGATATAAGGCTTCAAAAATGCAACGTTTAACACGTCATCCCTATAGTGGGCTACCGCGGACACCACATTTTAAGGCATAACTATAAACCCTCCATTCAGATCTTTTTGAAAAACTAGTATATTATTAAAAGGTAAGTAACAAATATTATAGAAAAAATAAACACGCGTACCCTTATAGTTATTTGGTTAATGCCATAAGAATTTTCCAAATTATTGCCTATGAGAAGTGCAAGAGAGGGAAGGCTGAGAATCGTGGCAACACCTCAAGCGAGCGCTCGTGATTTAAATAAACGAGAGCGCGCGGGTCTTGCTGTTCAAGAAATTATTCCGTTCTCAAGTTGCTCTGAAATACATTATTCATATGATTTCATGCATGTTGATAATTCTGACTCTTTACCAATGAAACGAACTAATTTTAACAAAATTTGTACAACATACATCGCTTCGTGAAAATTATCTGATGTTTTGTTTGGTATTGAATCTTTGGCTAATTTTGATAGCTGGAACATTCCTGGCCCTTTTCGATCTGGGAACGTTTTTCTAAAAATAATTAAGCTATCCACAAATCCTGCTATCTTGGTGAAACATTCTATTAAATTATTATTATTGATTGCTCTTAGTAATCTAATCACATCAAATCTCGCATTATGCATGAGTAAATTTGGACTGGTAGATAAATTTAAAAATTCTTTGAATTCTACCAAACAATCTACGAAATTTAGTGAATCGACTTGTACATCATTCAAATATAATTGACCAGAAATTGTACAAAATCCCGCAATTTTTGTCGCCACAGGATTTATCTGCTTCGTAGGGGTAACATATATATTAAATTCTCTATTTTTACATTTGGCGGCGATTTGTAAAGTGTCATCAGTCATGCATAATCCAGATTCAAATCCTATTCAAAATAAACTATGGAATAATTTATTGATATTGATTCGATGTTTTTTAATAATAGTCTTGATACGTTAATTCCAACGTTTGGTTGATATGTTACACCTTCTGACTTTTTCTTCGATTTTCTCAACATTTTCCTTTTTTTGGTCAATTCAACTCTGCACCACTTTTTTTCTCTTGATGTTAGCATCAATCTTTTTTTCAATAGAATCGAATCTTTGAGCATATGTAGCTGTATAACCAAATGGTTCCAAATTCAATGTTTTTCTTATATTCAATAACTATACTTCGCCAATGTTTTTAGATCAAACCAACAGTCCAGTCATGGCTTACTTGCTGTAACACGCATAGTAGTTGCGTTTCTGAGTGTACAGTTCCCTTAAAAAAATCACTCTAATTCAGCGTTTGAACATGTATCGCGTCGCGCTACAATCGAGACTAATTTATGACACTGTTTGTAGCACGACAACTACCTTATTAAACATGATCTAGAAAATGGAATATAGAACGAATAATATGTTGGGTAGATTAATAAAAAATAAAAAAGATAGAATCCGAAAGCTGGAAATCGGGAGTATATAGATTGAAGTATGAACTTGCCCCAAGGTATATATTGGATAGACTGGTAGAACATTCAAAGATAGGCTCCATGAACATCAGCTAAGTTAAGTGACAAGGAAAACAAATTCAACATATCCCAATCACCTCTTAGAGAAAAACCATTGTTTCAATGATGATTTCGAAATTATACACGTAGAAAATATAGGTATTGAACTGAATCAGTTGGAAACGTTAGAAATCAACATCTCATTACTCAACGACCAACTTTATTTGAATAATTCACCACTTTTGAATTTGTTTTCCTAGATTAAATCCCTTTGTAATTATTTTAATTGGGGATGAATTTTATGCTTTAGGAGATTATTGTATGTACTTAACTCGTTAGAGGTGATTACCGATAATGACGTTAGGTAGTAGGTATAAAACTGTTGGCCTTGTATATTTATTTTATTGTACAATCACCTGAAGAAGCTACTGTGCCAGCGAAACATGTTGATAATTCAATAAAATTCTGTGGAAATCTAATCGTGTCTGTGGTGATTTAAAATTAACGGCTGAGTCAATCGAAAAAATGATTATAACCTTTTTTCATTAGTTTTCCAAAGTTACAAAATTAACTTTCCTAAAAAGGTGCAAGTGGCTAACTCGTATAACAGATGCATGGGGTGGTTCAAATAATAACGTGAATTAGAATTTTCAATTTTTTTTATTTCCTAAAGAATGAAGTTTACTTTTATGAAGTTGAAATTTGGACGCAATCTACAGTTGAAATTTATTCACCCAACTCATGCTCCACCAATTTCTTTTGATAAACTCACACTGTAAAAGGAACATTCTCCAAAGCACACAATGAAACTCTGATCGTTTGAAATGTAACTTCAATTCCTGGTTAAAAAATAAACTTTCATCAATTGTATGCCAGAAAAAAAATCTCACTTTTTAAATCAGTACTATTGTATTATCACTGAATGTCAGTGACTATTGTAAACGGGTATCAAATAAATTTCAATAACATATATTGCTTTTCATGTTCGAATATTCGATTAAATGCATTCAACCTTGCAATATATATATATATATATAATAGAAACATTATAAAAAAGAGAAAGTAAAATTAAATGTTCACAGATGAAGGCAAATGAGTTGCTACAATAACAAGCATATTGATAGGAAACCTGAACGCTGAATGCTAGACAGGTTAAAATGGAGTGCCCACAGTGATCATTTATGCAAAAAACTCTCCACCCAATTATTCCTATTGAGACAACTGAAAAAAGTATCGAACATTCCAATATTACTTACTTCCCACCATTCTCTTTCACTCGCAACTTCACTATGGTACTATCCTCTGGGGCAACTCAACACACCCAATTATCGTATTCAGACTTCAAAAAAAGGCGCTAAGGATTATAGAACCTTCCATGCCCACTGTCAGCCACTATTCAAGAAATTCAGAATTTTGCCAATCCCTTGTGTCTATATCTATCGAACTCTACTGGAGATTTTTACTAATATAACTCTGTACTCAACAAATGCTGTCCACAACCATGCTACAAGATCATCGAATGAACTCAGAACTCCTAAATTCAGATTGTCCGTCACAGAGCAAGATTCTACAAATTTTTAATAAATTACCAGCATCTGTTAAATCATTAAATATCAGCCAATAGAGGAATTCCTATCATTTAATCATGAATGCATGATACTAACCCCAACTACATAACCATATCGAATAAAAATATTTATAATAAAAATTCTAAAACAATAAAATTCACTTAAGGGGAATGTCTAATATACTCCACGTTGTGATTGTTTTGTTGTGTTGTTTCAAACTTTTAAACATTTGTTTCAAAACTTTTGAACATTTGTATATCTCAATATATATATATATATATATATATATATATATATATATATATATATATAATTACGCGTCACGTTGTTTGTCCGCGATGGACTCCTAAACTACTTAACCGATGTTAATCAAATTTGCACACCGTGTGCGGTTTGATCTAACTTGAAAGATAGGATAGCTCACATCTCAATTTATAGCCGCAATATTATTTTATTGCAAATTATTTGTTTGAAGTGATACGTTCTCGGTCTCTTTGTGCGATGCTGTAGCTCGCATATCGTCGTAATTGTCCATATGTATGCTCCGTGTAGTGATAGTCAATATCTAATCTTGTCCTCGAGCGTTCATGTTTAGGTTAGTATGTTATTTGACTGAAGAGAATCAAATTATAGTAGAAAATCATCATGAGGTCGCCATGTTTTAAAAAATGCATCTGTGTAAAAGCAGGTCCCATGACTGGGTTAACCGTTCAATAATAGTTTAGTCCATCGCGGACAAACAACGTGACGTAATTATATATTGTGCAGTTTGATCTAATTCGAAAGATAGGATAGCTCACATCTCAATTTATAGCCGCAATATTATTTTATTGCAAATTATTTGTTTATTAATTATCTGTTAGCTCCAAACGATCCAAACAGATGGCGGTATCTGTTGACTGGATTGAGTAAGAACGGGATAACGGGATAACGGGATAACGGGTTAAGGGATAACGGGAATAACGAGATAACGAGATAACGAAAAAACGGGATAAAGAGATGACAGGATAAGGGGATAACGGGAAAACGGGATAACGGGATAAAGAAAAAAAGGGGTAAGAGGAAAAATGGGATAACTTGAGAACGGGAATAACGGGATAACGAAAAAACGGGAAAATGGGATAACGGGATGACAGGATAAGAGGATAAGGGAAAAACGGGATAACGGGATGAAGAAAAAATGGGATAACAGGAAAACGGGATAACGGGAATAATGTGATAACGGGAAAACGGGAAAACAAGGTAAAGAAAAAAAGGAGGAACAGAAAAATGGGATAATGGGATAACGGGAAAACGAGATAACGGGACAACAGGAAGGGAAGGAGTCAAAAGCATAATCTAGATGGAACAACACAACACCCTTTATTTTTGAACCCCAGATTTTAAATTATATGATTCAAATTTAAGAAGGTGAAATCACTTTGCCGATAGGCTGCTCAGATGGATACGGTTAGGCCGTGGGTAAGGTTCAATTAATGACTTTTCCTAGTTTATCAAATAGGGCCACTAAAATAATTATACATTAATTAACTTGACTAGTTCAAGAGTTGGGCGCCAGGCTTGCTAAAGACAAAAGCCAAAGATAAATAAAGTTAAATAAATGTCTCCTAGCTTGTATGGGAAGGCAAATAAATATGCAAGAAATCAACTTAACAAATTTATTCCAGACGGAAGTAAAATGACTGGACAAGATATATAAACAAATGTTAACAAATACTAGAAGAGTATTGAAACAGATACTAGAAGAGTATAGAACTTCTCTTAAAAAGAATTGAAAAATTACATAAAAAACAAATATTTTTGACTCCTATCAAACTCTGAACATTTACAAAATATGATTCCTCTAGTCGTTGGGATACTGATATACCTTCGGAGATCTGCAAGGGCGGAAGATGAAGGCTAGTTTCTTCGAAGCTGGTCTCAGCGGCACTAGGAGGAACTTGGTTCAGCGGTTACGACGAAGCTGGTCGTGGGTGGTTCTATATTTGGTTTTAGAATTTGGTTGATCTTCACGGACCAGTGCTGAATTGGATGTGCTGTATGACCTTCTGTTCCGTAGATGGCTTCCCTCCGTGGTATATATCATGCGAAGAAGATGATAGGAATCAAAATATGTACAAAAAGGGGAGAACGAAGGATATCCTTTGAACCTCAAGTTTTATGATTCAAAATCTAATCTAGAGTCAAAAGATAAATGCAAATGATAGCATACAATAAAAATCTCAGTCTATATAAAAAACTGGAAGATTACAGTGACAGAACGAAGATAATAAATAGCAATCCAATCTGCTATTCTGGATTTAAATTTACAAGTTAATTTTAATAATTAAAAAAAAAATTAAAAATGAGCAAAATTTAAAACCAAAAAACAAACCCCCAAAATTTTAAATTTTAATTTAAAAAAATTTTAAGATTCTATGTACCAGAAGGTTAAAAAAAATTGAATGAGGAAAGGTATTCCAAAAGAAATATAAAAATTTCCTTGAAATTTTACCAGAGAAAAAATATAGTATTTTCAAAGCAAAATACTATAAAATTGCCAGCACAACTCTCTTAGATAAAGATAAAGTGAAATAATTCTTTTTATTGAAGAATTTCCAAAGATAAACTGAAGAGGGAGACCACACGTCTTTCAGGGGGCACAACTCTCTCAGAAAAAGATAATGTTAAATAATTCTTTCAATTGAAGAATTTTCAAAGATAAACTGAAGAGGGAGACCTCACGTCTTTCAGTGGGCACAACTCTCTTAGATAAAGATAATTTTGAAATAGGGCGGCAGTTCCCTTTTCAAATCGATAAAACAGGTAATTCTCAAAACTTTGAATGAATCTCCCTGCTCTTGGCGACAAGGCAGTAACTGAGATGAATTGACTCTGTAACGATCAAAAATCAAATAACCCCCTCTGCGAATTGAATGGAGTAATGGATATAAGGAACTTATTAAACGGAAATCAAATTTACGCTTGAGGCATATATTGAATCGAGTGTTCTGAGACCAGTTACAACTCTCTCTATAAGCAATTCTTTCTCAAGAGAAAAGAAAATTACTCTCATAAACATGTAGTTATGAAATAAAGAAAATTGCTTACCGGAGAGCCGTCCTATTAGTCACTGCCAACCTGTCCCAGAACAGTCGAATACACCCTTCAATCGGAATCCTCGGAACAATCCACTGGTCGTGTGAGGTGAGTAAAAGCTAGTCCATTCGAAATTACCAATTATCAGGTACCTAAAAAATGCAAAAGCGTAGAACTGATTTCCAAGAAAAAAAACAGTTCTCAATACTCGGAACAGATGTTACGTTAGCCACAATATGTACTATGAATGCTTTGCCGAAATGGCCGAAGTATTTATACTTAACCTTCAAAAATGACCATGCGGTATATCCAAGAATTCTAATAATACAAGCCTAAGAAAAGCGAAGAAAATGCTAAGCAGCTACAACATTAATTGCAAGATAAAGAGAATAATAATACTCAACTAAATTTCAACAGTGAAAATTATTCAATTCATAGATCGTATATACCAAAATCAATCCACCCAGTACACCTGTCTATCTCGACGTTCAATTCAAGAAAGAGATCGATTATTCCTTCGGTTCGAACAAATCACCAATTCTACCTGGGTTTTTTCGCAAACTGTTCTTGGTTTTTCTCTATTGAAAAACACTTGGAAAAAATACGGCTTGACGACATGAATACAACTGTCACGATACCATTTTTACGAGACGACAACAAAGGCGCACGCTTCACGACCTGAGCAGTGACTACTGACCCGTTCCACCGTAAAGATAATTGGAAACGTTATGAGAAATTGGTTATGTATAAGGAAGTAACGAAAAATTCGTTACAAGGAAAACATAGAAAAACAGAAATTCTACGCGGACGAGAGTTTTCGGGAAAAACATTCCAGGGAACATAGAAATTTGGACAGGACAACGTCTGTCGGGTTTTAGTTTTTAAACAAAAACCTTAGCCACAGCAACGCGTGGCCGGGTCTGCTAGTACATATATATGTAATTCTGTCCTGTTTATTTTATTTGTAATGACTATTTCCATTACTTGTAATTTTAACTATTGTAACTTGACATGCTACAAACATATAATTTCATGTAACGTGGTTTTATAAATAAATTCTATTCTATTCTATATACATGGCATATTTGAAAACTGAAACATCTTCGGAAGTATTCAGTTCTGGAAGGAGGTGGTGTCAGTGTTTCCCTGAATCTGATGTTTACGTTGTGAATATCTGTTTGATTAGCAGCGTGACTGAGTCTCCTATTCTCCATATACAACCAACATTATCTTTCAACTTATATGTTATCTTTTGACCCCTTCTTATTTCATCGATGAGTCTCAAGCATGAATTCTGTAATTGTTGTATTGATTTGTTGAATGTGGACCGTACACACAATTTATCATTTTTTAACATACATGAGCAGGTCATACTTTGTATAAATTCTAAAGGTACAAACATACTGTATAGTTGGATTGGCAAAGCAAAAAATAGTGATGGAACTAATTTTAAAATATTTACATAGCAATACTTGGAAAATATGTGAAGGTCATTTTCAACCATCAGTATATTTTTTTGTTATTCATTTTGTGTCCATAAAGAACTGTATATATTGAATGAATGTGATTTTTTGTGGAGGAACAACGTTTCTTGACATGTTTTTTTGGGTAACCTTCCACAGTCTGAAATTGAATGAATTACAAATTCAAGATGGAGATCTCCCAGTGAGTTTTGATGTCGAAAGTTTGTTTAGTCATGTCCCCATTGATAAAACTCGGAAATCGTGAAAGAAAAATTAGAAAATGACACATCACTGAAGACAAGAACAAAACTTGATGTCAGTGCCATCATAGAATTCCTCAAACTATGCTCAGAAAAAACATATATCCAATTTAAGAACGAATTTTATCAATAATAAGAGTTTGGTATGGCGATGGGTTCTCCTTTGTCACCCATTTTAAGGAACATACTCATGGAATTCTTTGAAGAATCCGCCGTTGAAACATTCCACAATGGTCTTAAAATTATGGTGGAGATACGTGGATGATGTTTTCGCTATCTGGATTCGAAGTGAAGAAGAATTACAAATTTCCTTGGATTATATAAACGATCAAGAACCGACGATCAAATTCACGTTAGAATCAGAACAAAACAACCAACTCCCCTTTTTAGATGTCATGACCTGAAAATCATCATCCCGAATGGAAACGTCTGTACACAGAAAGAAGACACATACCAATTATTATGGATTATTTCTTAGTTGTTTTATTATTTTATCTATTGTATGTCCCTGTATATATTTTTACTGTTAGTATGTTTTTAAGAAAAAAGTAAAGAAGTTGTTGATTGTCAAGTAAAAAGTCAAAAAGTAAAATTGGTATTTTCTTGAAAAATAAA
This sequence comes from Gonioctena quinquepunctata, assembly GCA_018342105.1. Lineage (NCBI taxonomy): Eukaryota > Metazoa > Arthropoda > Insecta > Coleoptera > Chrysomelidae > Gonioctena > Gonioctena quinquepunctata. The sequence goes on from JAFIRS010000105.1 coordinate 130,443, forward strand.
GTAAAATGAAGAAATTACATGGTCCTTTAGCCGAATTAGAATCCAAAATAGGAAATACATAGTACACAGAAAAATAAATTTGTAAAACTATGTCCGAATATCCAAGAAGATCGCAGAGAGAAAATGCAGGCAAGAGCAATAATTTTGATGATTATGTTCTATCGTCACTGGCTCCAAGGAAATATACTCGAGCTATTCAAGAAAGAGGTCAATCTGAACCAGATTTTACAGTTTTGAAGTTTTCATATCAGCAAGTAGTAGCCACTCAGTCAACAGAAAAGAACAATGATTCACCTATGGGAGAATCAAGAGGATCAATATTTAACGATGAAACTGGCAAATCTGAAAATAGGGATGTAGCAGCTCCGGGATCAACTAGGTACTCATCAAACGTATCAGATTCTGCTAGACAATCTATGAAGAAATCTGAAAGGTCCAAAGTATCTTCAAAGAGGGTGGAAATTGAGAGAAGGCGTTTGGCGTTGGAGACCGAGGTCGCAAGGGCTGAATTGATGATGAAAAAACTTGAAAATCAAATACGAATTTTGGATCTTTAGAAAGGGTTAGCTGAAGCAGAAATTGAAGAGGGAGAATTGTGCTCTGTATAAAGTAAAAGTTCGAGGAAATTGTACAATGAAAGCTTAGGAGAGTCAAGCAGAAACGAGGTAGTACAAGATTGGGTGAATAAATGTGAGGTGCAATCTGATCATCTTCCTTGTGAAAAACTGGAAAAGGAAGTCAACAGAAAGTAGTTCCAATAGCCAAAACGTTACACTTGTCAAAATTATGTAATGTCATGCTGATGCTGTCAAGAGTGTTTCAGGAAGAAATCAATTTGATAGAGATTTTCCATATTTGATGGCAAACCAGAAGATTGGCCGTTATTCATTAGTCAGTTCCATAGGAAAACTAGGATGTATCAATATTCGGAGGATGAAGTAATGATGAAGTTGCAAAAGTGCCTGAGAGGGGAAGCTCTTGAAGCGGTAAGAAGTTTATTATTACACCCAAAAAATATTTCATATGTTATTGATACATTGGAAATGCGATTTGGTTGCCCAGAATATATCATAGCTTCTATGATTAGTAAAACTCAAAATTTACAATTTCTTAGAGACGGCGATTTCAATAGTTTTATTAAATTTTCATGTCATATCAATAACCTGGTGGCCACATGGGAGCAATTTGAAGTAAGTAATCATCTGGAGAATTCGTTCCTACTAGAGCAGTTGGTATCCAAAATACCCAATAGCATGAAATTACGATGGGGACAAGTGATTGCACAGAAAAAGGTAAGGTGAATTTGAAAGATTTTGGTATCCGACCAAACGAAGTGTCTTCCGCTGCATGTTACGTAAGTCCAAAAATATCCACAACTTTTCAAAATCAGAAAAAATATCACAATAATTCACGACCAGAAAATGTTATGGTCACTACAAACCAAACATCTGATGAATTCAAATGTCCATATTGTAATGAAGCAGGTCATACTATTTTCAATTGCTCCGTACTGAAAAATGACAATATAGATGCTCGTTGATCAAAAATATACACAAAAATTTGCTTCTGTTGTTTGAAAAATCGGCCATTCAAAACGGTTCTGCAAATCGAAACAACGTTGTTGTTATGATGGGTCATCATACCCTCCTGCATAAAAATAAAGTTGCAATATACTTCCTCAAACAAAAAGTCTGATGAAAGTGTTCAGACAGTCTATCTCACAAATAATAAATCCAAAGTTCTCCTCAGGGTAGCTCCTATAAAAATTCATGGCCCAAATGGTTGTATGAATACCTACGCTTTGTTCGATGAAGGATCAACCATATCTTTGATAGAAAGTAGATCAGCGGAATTATTAGGATTATCAGGAAAAACAAAACCGTTATGCAGCAATGGGCTAATAATATGACTTCCTATAATGATAATTCTCAATGTATCGATATGGAAATTTTGGGTGTTCATGATGGGGCAAGAATTTTCAAAATGAATGGGTTAAGAACAGTAAAAGATTTGTCATTACCTTCTCAAACCATAATCATGGACAATTTCAAAAATCATATTCATCTCCAGGGTTCACCTATCCAAGATATGCTCGCAGCTAAGCCAACTGTACTTATTGGTCAGGACAATATTCATCTAACGGTAGCACAAAAAGTGTACCAGGGTTCTGAAAATAGTCCAGTGGCTACCAAAACGAGTTTAGGGTGGGTTCTTCATGAAATACTCCGGGAACTGGCCAAAATAATCTTCAATACAATTTTGATATTTGTACTTGTAGTAATGAAGATGAACTGATTCGTTTAATCAGGGAGTCTTTCTCAACGGAATCGTTCGGCGTATCTGTAAGTGGAAGGAAAATCAACTCTAATCATAGAAGGGCTATTGATATTTTGGAAAAAACCACAAAATATTTAGCAACTGATAAAAGGTATGAAACAGTGTTAATTTGGAAAAATGATAATGTTGATTTGCCAGAAAGTAAAACAAACGCATTCAGAAGGTTGCTTTGTATTGAACGAAAAATGTTGAAGGATAAATCATATTTTGAACAGTATTGCCATAAAATAGAAGATTACCAAATTAAGAGGTACATTAGAAAATTAGGAAGCTCAGAAGTATCCCAACACAATTCTCGAATATCGTATCAACCTCATTTCGGCGTTGTTAAATCCAAATAATCAACGCCGAAATCAGAAAGTCTAGCAGCTCTGAGTTTGCGACAGCTGCGCAAGATAATCAATAAACTAATACAATCTTTATTGGGTCACATACTCTGATTGAACCAGTCAAAGGTCACGATTCAATATCTGCGCATGACATATTGAGAGCTTGCTCTTCCATCCAACCATCCAAATATATTCATGATCATGCTTAATTTAAAAATATTCATTACAAAAATAAAAAAAAAAAAAGAACAAAAATATATGAAAAACTATATATAAATAAAATATTGCAGGAAATCAATACGAAAATATTCATAGAAGTTGAAAACAGGGGTGTGCCAATTCAAGTTCGTTTTATATCATATTTCAATATACGGAAAGCTGTTTTCGATTAAATATTGTTTCAGTTTTTTTTTTTAACGTATTGAGTGAAAATGATTTGAATTCAGTCGGTAACCGGTTGTATAAGCGAACAATCTGATAATGATAATGCATTTTCGACGATCCAAATGGGGTTTCTGCGGGGACATCGCTGAGATGTTTCATCAGGTTAAAATTCGAAAGGAAGATAGATATGCCCAGCGGTTTCTCTGGCGCAATGGTGATCAAAGCAGGGACGCAGATATATATGAGTTACAGGTGATGATGTTTGGTGCTTGTTCTCCATGTTCTGCACAATACGTTAAAAATTTGAATGCAAGACAATCCAAATTCCCCGATTTGATCAAAGATGTTGAACGGAATTTTTATGTTGATGATTATTTGGATTGCTGTAATACAGAACAAGAAGCACTCACTAAAATTGATAGAATAATCGAACTTCACAAAAACGGTGGTTTGAATATTGTTAATTGGTCATTGAATTCCCCTTTGGTTATCGAAAAATACGGAAATGAACATTTCAAAAAAGATTTCAATAAATCGTCATTGGATCGTATTTTGGGAGTATGGTGGAATGTGAAAACTGATTCCTTCACATTCAAAGTGATTTTTCATAAAGTCCTTGAGAAAATAGTCCATGGTTCGGATATTCCTACCAAACGTAAAGTCTTGCAGTTGGTGATGTCAGTTTTCGATCCCCTAGGATTTTTGACATGTTTGACCATCAAGGGTAAAATCATTCTGCAGGCGATATGGCGAAGTGGTATTGGGTGGGATGACGCCATTCCAACAACTATCCATCGAAAGTGGCTAGAATGGTTGAAATGTCTCAGATCAATTCATTTTGTTAGGATTCCTCGTTGCTATTCACCTCTTCTTCCAGATGCTACCCCAATTGAAATTCATATATTTTGTGATGGCAGTGAATAAGCTTTTGCGGTAGTGGCCTACTTAAGAATGGTTTTTGAAACTAACATCGTAGTTTCCTTCATTGCAGCTAAGGCGAGAGTGAGTCCGTTGAAACCTATTTCAGTTCCAAGGCTGGAGTTACAGTCTGCAGTAATGGGGAGCAGCCGACTGTTATGTACCATTTCGAAAGAAATCGATATTCTATAATAATTCTTTTTATGACAGATTCTGGAACCGTCTTGTGCTGGATCAAAGGTGACGGCAGGAATTATAAGCAATTTGTTGCACACAGAATTAGTGAAATACAGGAGCTGACAGAAGCAGCCCAATGGAGATAGGTTCCCACCAATCTCAACGTAGCTGATGCAACAAGGATAATGAATTCGATAGATATTTGCTCGAATAACGATAGTCGTTGGTTTTGAGGACCTGATTTTCTAAGAAATCCGAATAAATGGCCACCCGAATTTGATGCATCCAAATTTCAGTTAGATGATGGAAGTGAAAGAAAAGCGGTGGAACATTTTATTGGATTTGTTGCCTCATCTGTCGATCATCTGCCCGAGCTAAAGCGTTTTTCGAAATGGCGTAGACTTGTACGGAGTACAGCTTGGGTACTCAGGTTCAGTGGGTCTCTTCTAGGAAAACTTCGGAAGTAAACAGAAATTCTCTCTGGAGAATTGACTGTCAAGGAGATAGATGACGCAAAGAAATTATGCCCCAAAAGGAGTCAAGAGGAGAGCTTTGGTAATGACATAAACCGATTGAAAGGAAATAAACAGGTCGACATGAATAGTAGACTCTACACTCTTTCAGCTTTCATTGATGATGATGGACTTTTAAAAATGCGAACCCGAGTTAACCATGCTCTTTGCCTAGATGAATCAGCGAAAAACCCAGTTATCTTGGATCCGAATGATGCAACTGTATTATCACAAGAAACACCATCATCAAGAAAAAGGATTTATTTTGAACGATATATGCCAAGAGTATTGGGTAATCAAAGGAAGACAGGCTGTGAAGGGCACTTTTCATAGGTGTTCCTATTGTAAACTCAAAACATCGAAACCAAACGAACCTAAAATGGGAGATCTACCAATTATGCGTCTCACACCAGGGGTGAAACCTTTCAGTCACACTGGTATAGACTATTTCGGGCCCTTATATGTCACAGTTGGGAGACACAAACACAAACAAAAACGTTGGGGAGTTCTGTTTATATGTATGACTATTCGTGCAATACATTTAGAAATTGCACACACTCTCACTGCTGATGGTACAATCATGGCTATAAGGAGAATGGTTCCCCGCAGAGGATCTATCCAACACTTATATTCGGACAACGGTACAAACTTCAAAGGGGCTAAATTCTATAGGGAACTTGATCAACTGAAAATGACTCGAGAAATGACAGAAATGGATATAGAATGGCACTTCAATCCACCCTGCAGTTCCTCATATGGGTGGATGCTGGGAAAGACTGATAGGGTCAGTCAAGAAAATTTTGGGGGTTACATTGAAAGAAGAAGGATTAAAAGATGAAACTTTATTAACATTGTTTGCGGAAGCCGAATATGTAGTCAATAGCAGACCATTAACTCACATTTCGGTAGACCCTTCTGATCCTGGTTGTTTGACGCCAAGTAATAGCTGTTTTTTCCGGGAAAGATAAAGTCGTCAGAGTTGTTGAAGTACAAACGTCTACAGGGATCTTCAGACGTCCCGTGACAAGAATTTGTAGGATTGACATGAAAATTGTGAAAATTCCTGAAAATATTCACGGTGGGGAGGATGTTATAGATTATTTCTTAGTTGTTTTATTATTTTATCTATTGTATGTCCCTGTATATATTTTTCACTGTTACTATGTTTTTAAGAAAAAAGGAAAGAAGTTTTTGATTGTCAAGTAAAAAGTCAGAAAGTAAAAATTGGTATTTTCTTGTAAAATAAAGTAAAATTAAGAAATTACACCAATCGATATCTACACAACAACTCAAACCATCATGCCAGTGTTGAAAACGGCATAGTTCAATGTCTCTATAATCGAGCCCAAACAGTTTGCAATTCCAACCAGAATCTACAGGAAGAAATAAACCTCACGAAATCTGTTCTCAAGGAAAATGCATATCCGAATGAGTTTGTGGTAAAAACAATCACTGACATTGAAAACAAATATCCACCAAACAACCAATTAATACAACCAACAGGAGAACTCCCACCACCTACACATTTCACAACCAACATAATACTTTATGTCCCCGGATTATCTGAGGAGATCAAACGGATTGGACATAGGTATGATGTGAGAACATCGTTTAGAACAACAATTACCCTGAGATCTAAACACCGAGGAAAGTACCAAAAACTGTGTTTACAACATACCTTGTTCGTGTGATGATAGTGATATGGGTGAAACGCCAAGACCATTAGAAGTTCACCAAAGTGAATATCAAAGTTACATCAGAAATCGACAAATAACCGGATCAAAAATTGCTGAACATATCCTCACATCCAATGGCGATCATACGATTGAATGGAATAGGACGAAAATCTTGAAAAAATAACCACATCAAGAGAAAAGAGAATTGAAAGAAAGGGCATGTATTCTTCTTCCAATAACAACTGCTTTTCAACAAATTCTACTGAAATGAACCATACAGAGAGGCAGTGAGATATGGTAGAATGCTAATAAACTGATCTGAACACTCCATATATCAAATGAGCAATACGTCACTCTCAATTTTTTTGGTAGATCTCAATTGACATCCGTCATTTGAAAAAGGAAAAAAGATAAATCCAAATTATTCAAACAATTAAAGGAGATTCAGAAGATTTTGAGAACAGGGGCAGATATAGTCCCCAAAACGTCAATCAAAAACTATCTTTTGAATTTTTACATTTTTTTATAGGCATATTCAGGAAACGACAAGATACTGACAAATTGAATCATTTTTCTATGGGAAATATAATTTGTTGAACGCAGTAACTTATCGGGGTGAAATAATTAGTTTTCCCTTTATACACTCGTATAGATTTTCCGGATTATATTTTCATTTTCAGACTGTGGAAGGTTTCCCAAAAAAACATGTTAAGAACTGTAGATCTTTTCTACGTGAACTATCTACATGTAGCACCGGTAGTTGACCAGCACCCGGTAATTGACCATTTTTCACTTAATGCACAGTAATAAGGATACTATATTGATTTGTTAGTTGTCTATGTTTTTGAAAATTCAATGGGACATTGGTCTAGTAGATGTCACAACTAACCCAAATAAAATTCGGGATAAGTTGGTCACTGTCATGTTTACCCATTTTTCGTCTTTTACTGGTAGAAAACAGGTGATGTGGCAATAATCATGGTGATAAGACAATATTTAGTGATCTTAAATCATCCGTTCTTGTTGATAGTTTAATTGAAAACATATTTGATGTACCTACTAGTTGCTATACGAATGTAGTTAAGTATTTTTATTGTATTCATTATTGGAATGTGTGTTTTTACTATTTTAATTCATGTGATCAACTACTAGAACAAAATATTTGGTTGATGAACTTTGCCACGTAATTGACCACTTTGGTCAATTTGGGTTTCTAAGGCGTTGTGTCATAGCTTTGAGTAAAGTTTATCGTATTTAAGGGATCAGTATTGCATAGTTTAGGTCAACTTGTTTAATGGACGGAAATATATCTACTGGGGTAACCTGTATTACCGACTAAGAACTTTTGTCGAGGTACAAACTGAAGTTTACATAAGACATCAAAGGCTGAAGGTATGGACCGAAAATCTCGTTCTATTTAAAATCGAGGCAGTAGATACTTTGATAAATAATTTCAAAAGTAAATAGAAACAAGTTTTTTCTTATTGATATTGATTGAATAAAGCCACTTTTCCAGTTCTATTGGAAAAAAAAGCATGGAAAATGTATTTCGAAGTCGAGGCAGTAGATTTCAAAAAATGTATACATGATGTTTGGATAACTTGGGGAGATAGAACGAATCAAGCCAATTAACGTTTCTATATTTCGATTCACTTATTTCGGAGAAAATACGGGAATCGTTCAAAAAAGCAGAAATGAAGGAATGGGGCGACGATGAGTCAGGAAGAATTATATGATAATACCAGGAACACAATAAGGAAAACACATTGATATAGAATTGGAAAATGAATCAACTAATGATAATGAAACTGTTCTAAGAGAAAACTGAGAGTAATACTGAAACGCAAAAAAAACAAAAATTTAATATAGAAACTAAAGTAAAGGCATATAAAAATCACAGGGAAATTGAAGGAAATTGTAGTCCCAAATCCGTGTGAAGAAGTTTCAACTCGTTAAAAAACTAGAATTTTTTCTAAAGGTTTGAGTTGAAAAATTATCAATATATTATAAGATTCCGAAAATTAAACTTGTTTTTTATATCAATAAATCTACAGTTTTGCTTAGAAACTTGAAGTATTTGATTTTATCAAGTGGTCAACCACTGGGCAAAATTGTGGTCAAGTACTAGTTCTTGCTGGTCAATCACTGGTGATTTATGACTATTTTGACTCATATATTCTCCTAACCACATTTGACCATTATTTTCAAGATTGTACATGATATTGAGAATCCCAAACCTTGGTTCTTCCTGTATATTTTTTTGGTTTTCATAAAAATTGATATTTTAGTATTTATAAGCAATTTTTTTGAAAGAAGCTCTTCATTGGTCAACCATTGGTGCACTCGACCTATTTTTATTCTATTTAGGTGAGATTGATGAAACTGATCACGATTATTTCTTTTTTAAGGTTTACTGAAGCTTTATTGAATATTTTTCATAGGAAGTAGTAATACTAATTCTCGTTAGTATAAGCAATTCCTTATTTTTATCAACATCGAAAGGTTTCTTGTCAGACCATTCATATGCATAATATTTCCAATGTTTGCGAGACTCTTTCATAGAATAACCTCACTGTAACCCCGGAGAGAATTCTTGAAGAGCGTCAGGATTTATGATGATTGCGGTGGGAGGAACAAGGACGGTGAAATATTAGAATGCGACGACACTAAGGCGGAGCAATGGTACTCATTCAAAGTTTACGATACGATCAGAAATCGCGCGCCTTTCATGGACAAATCGTAATTTAAACGATTTATTATTTTGCGCGGGACGTATCGCGTATTTCATATTATATGCCTATGTGTACCAGGAGGCTTCCATGTATTCATTGCCAAAATATGGATTGAAGTGTTGCTCTTCCCAAAATTACAGTATTACCTCCATATGCTTGTATGGGTGAATTATGTTTTTATCGAAGAAAAATGGGAAGTCACTCTCACCCGAAATTTTCGACTACGACGTCATCTCAACCTTTGGGCAGATCAGGTTGTGGTCTCACTAATGATTATTGTCAGGATTATTGAATGATTGAATAATAAACTATTTCAATCAATACGTATAATTTGTTAGTTTAAATAACTTCAAATTGGTAACCACGACTGGTTTCAATTTTGACATGAAAATGGTCGTTAATCGTTAAAAGGTACTTCAGAACCCTTCCCGGGAATCAAGTGGCGAATCTAATTCAATACTTCAGAATTACAATTTGTATACCATATCAAAAGAGTTTATATAATATCGATATAATATATACGTCAGTCTTCATTTACATGTTCATGATACTCTGTGGTAATGTCCTATATCCACTATATATACTAACAACAAATGGCCGTAATAGTTATCGAGACAAACATGATTCTCATTTATGTGTCTTTAAGATTTGTTCTGAAACTCTAGTGACCAAGCAAATCAATTTTTACGATCAAAATCCAATTCCACCCACTTAAAATTCATGCGCCCCGAAAATGAAGACAGATAAATATTTATTTTCATTTCAGAAAAAATATATTTCATCAATTGTTCTCATTAATCGTTGAAATATGTGGACCATATTACGAAAGATACTTGATTAGCACATCTCCAATGATTTTTAAATTGATATAACACCCAGGGTCCCAATTTTTTTTATTTTTAATATTTTTGTTCCAAAATGGCTACCAGAATGATGTTATCAATCAATCGAAAAACATGGATGCCGTCCTTCTAGTGTCGAAAAGTTGTAATTACTGCGGTATCTATCATAGAATAGTTTACGAGTGTCTCAAAGACATCGTTATATCTTACATAAAAAAGTTGTAATGTAGTCGCTGTGACCACAAGTAGCAAGTTTTGTTGTACTAACGTCGTAACGCTATCAAAACAGAAAAAGATATACACTGAGTGCATAAGCATTCCGCTACTTCCACCTAATGGAAAACGCTAGAATAACTGACAACTGACATTTACAATAAAAGTTATGTTGATGTTGAACAGTCATATTCAAATATTTTTTATTTATCATTCGAAGTGCACATACATATTATTTATGTCTTTCCTTGTTGTGAAAACAATTGAAGGGACTGGATGAACTTCATTTTTTTGCAGTGTCCCGATAGACTTATTAATGATTTCAGATGATAATTTTGGGGTAGGCACTCCTTCCTCTTTATATTTTTTTACATTTTTCTTTGCGCTCCAGTTCTCTTGTAAGGCAGATTGGATTTTTGTTTTGACATTTGAATCATTCATACGGAACTGGATATTCTACATACATAACACAATATACATATCCCACAAAACTAACATAACCATAGATACATAATGTTATCATTACGACCAAAGTTCATCAGTTGATAAAACTACATTACATGAGTACAATATGTAGTCGTAGAAACGTTTCAAAAATCTATTCATTAGAACCACATATGTTCATTGTCATAATAACCTCACAGCAACTGCTCTTGAGTTCTACTTAACGACACATACAATTTATTAACATACAAACCACAGTACAACTTCTTCTCGAGAATTCTTTATTGTACGACGTCATAGCAACGCCTGGAGGTTATTAAACGCACATTAACTTTTTGGTTTTAAAACATTACAAATACTTGGTCTTCAAGACGGTATAAGAAGTCATCATGTTAATTTTATGACTGTGCTACTTGGGCAGGGCGACTGTGGCGGATAAAAGGATATTGCTTGGGGCTGAAATTCCCAAAGAAACTTCAACTGTTATCAAATCACAAGATTTTGATCCAACCGAATTGCTTCGTGAAATGGATAATCTTAAAGTTCATACTTAAACAAGAAATTTGGAGGTTTCCTGCTACAAGTTATGGAAAATTTGAAATAAATAACAAAAAATATATCTTGAATAATGTATTAATAGCAGATGAATGAAAAATCTAGTACATGTTCTTCAACGTCTACACATTTGATCTTTACCAGAAAAGATCATCCAACTCAATCGAATCTTAACCGAAACGCTGGAAAGATCAACCACAACTCATCCACATCCTCAAATAATCCGAATTTACTGAGAAAATCTGTTGTGCTTTTTGAAAAACAACCCGAATTGTGGTTCAATAACCTGAATGGGATACAGTTAGATGAAATCAAATGCGGAAATACATTAGTAATGATATAGTTCGTGAAATTTATTTACTATAGTTTTTTTCTTCTTATATTTATTCCGCTGGACTACTTGTCTAACCCACAGGTCTATTCCATTGGAAATTACATCAGTGGTCCGCTCAGACTTAAATTTGGTATTTTCTGAAATTGTCTGGTTCAGCTTCCATTCATTGTGTAAAGAAAATACGTTCGTATTAAAGGAATGTGAGGTACGATTAGTCTTCGGCTATCTTCGTGAAATCTCATAATTTTTTGTTGTCATGGAAGTAATAAGGAGATCACATGAGCTAGGTTTCATTTTCGCGAAACAACGGAAACGAGAGGAGAATCCAAGATGACGTGACGGCGAAAGGTTCTGTTATTTCTTTACTATAGTTTTTTTCATTTTATATTTATTCCGCTGGACTACTTGTCAACCCACAGGTTATTCCATGAATTCATTAGTGGTCCGCTCATTTTAATTTGGTATTTTCAGAAATTGCCCAGTTCAGTTTTATTCATTGTGGGAAGTAAATACGTCCGTTGTGGAGGAATGTGAGGTACATTTAGTCTTCGGCTATCTTCGTGAAATCTCATCATTTTTTGTTCTCTTGGAAGTAATGTCTTCCAATGGGCGGCTCTCGATGCAGGTCACATGAGCTAGGTTTCATTTTTGCGAGAGAATGGAAAACTTTTTAACAAAAAAGTAAACCGACGAAATACGGAACTGAAAAGTAAAAAATAAAATAAACCTTCTTGGTCTCAGTAACTGAGCTCCTAAACTAATGTATGTAACTAATTTTGTGTCGACGCCAAACAAACAAGCAAATGAATTAGGTAAGGCGTAAAATGATGGCATCGAGTTGCGCGGTGACATTCTGCTAATTTTTTTGAACTAATTTAATGATGTTCGTTGATTGTTTGTTTGGCGCCGACTCAAAATTAGTTACTTACATTAGTTTAGGAGCTTAGTTACTGAGACTAAGAAGGTTTATTTTATTTTTCACTTTTCAGTTCCGTATTTCGTCGGTTTAATTTTTTGTTAAAAAGTTTTTATTTTTCAATTTCTTATAGCTAAAATATACTAATTACTACCTACTTGTTTTTTGATTACTTCCAAAATACTTACCCACCTTACTTCAACTATCACCAGTTAAATAATATGATTATCTACTTTTACTATTTGTTGTAATATAAATTATTTTTGTCGTTCTGGTTAGTTTATTTCATAACTTTGTATATCATCCCATCCTCTCATAGAATATAATGGTTTTGACGGATGTGGAACAGAAATAATGTCAGTAGCGATCTGTCATTGTCAACTACGTATGTGTGTGCCAATGTTCATAAGTGAAAAATCAATTATCCCCTATTTTTCTACCCGTAAGTGTATATAATTCCATCCGAAATCTGAATATAAGGTATACCCTATCTATTAAAAAAAGAATCATCCAAATCGAAGAACCCAGTACAAAGTTATGCCTGATAGAATCGGTTAACGGACCAGAATTCAGAGGGTGAGTGATCAATATCCTTCATGTTGCTACCCTTAGGGGTGGATTTGATCTTTTAAATTCAAACGGGATCACCTCCGAAGTACACCCTATCCAATTAGGAAAGAATTATCGGAATCGGATGCCTCAGTAAAAAGTTATGCGTGATCATACATAAAAAAAATTATGGAAAAAAATATATACGGGTTGACTAGAGAACCTCCTCCTTTTTGGTTTCGTCGGTTAAAAAAAGAGGAGAATTCAAGATGACGTGACGGCGAAAAATTTTGTGATTTGGAAAGCAAAAGGTCTTCACAATTTCTATTTCTACCATGGGATCCCGGATTAGACGATGGAGAGAAGTGTGATACTGCTACCTCAAGGACTGCATTCCTGTAAGCCAGGACATTGTGAATTCCTCATTCTCCATTTCTCGTCGTGGTCTGCTAATGTGATGGCCGCAATTTCGTGGACTCGACATGAACACTCCATCGAAGGTAAGCCGTTGGCAAATGTTTGTGAATATCTGTATTGTTTAACGAGGTAAATTATTATAAGGTTCAACGGAGGACCTAACCTTGTTTAATGGAGGACCTAACTTTCAAGAAGGGCCTTGTAACTTTTCCCCCTGAACCGATTTGGATTATCGTCGTGTTTTTGGTCAACGTTCCTGTGATTTTCTACCCTACAAAAAGTCATGTTGCAGTATTTGAAAGCCGTCGATTTTCATACGAGCCATCTTGCGCAATAGAAGATTGCAAGAGGAGCAAACAGGCAAATTGATGATTTTTATATTTTTTTTAACCTTTGGAATTCATTTGTTTTCATTAATTTGATTTTTGGTACAACCTCCATTCAATATTGGGTATGGAAGGTATTTTATAATAAGTGTGGGTCTAAAGCGGACGCATAGTACCATGGGAAAGCGTAACCATTCATTATTTATGAGATTTATTAATATCTGAAACAGTAGTTCGAGCTCAGAAACTGTCTAACCTCATTATTCGCTATTACCATCAAGTTCAAGGTGTACCAAAATCTATGGAACATTATCTGTTTATTTGAGAGTAATAAACGGTACTGGAGCGTGATATATAGTTTGATTTCCCATTTTTCATTCCACACCTGTTGTAAAAACTGAGAATTTTTTTAGAAAAATTAAGATTTTTTAAATTCCAAATTTCATTTAGGTTAACATTCTAGAAATCAGTATTTGATTGCATAGCTGCCAGATATTCAGTCTCTAAATTATTTTCAAGCTGTGTGGGGCCCATATAAAAAAAAAAAATTGTGCCAATTTAAATTGTTTTTAAAACTTGTGATAGCTTTATGCTTTGGTATTTTTATCTTATACATCATTACTGAAACCCAATCGAAGAACTAATAGTGCTCACCGCTGAACAGTTACCGTCCGCAGTGTCTGGACCTTTCGACTTTTCATAAAAAGGAAGGTTTTAATGTTAGACTGCAGAATTGCTAAATGGAATTCAAAGACTTTCAATAAATTTTGATATATCTTCTCCGATCGTGGTCCGCAGAACCCAAAAATATAATCAGTACAAATGTTTATATATCTATATACAGAGTGTTCTTCAAGTATGTGTGGAAAATCCAGGAGCATGTTGCTGACGTCAAAATAAAAAGAAAAGTTTCCATAAACATATGTCCGCAAGTTATTTCTGAGATGCAGGGTGTCAAAGTTGAATTCTTATTTTTATTTTTTGTGAATAAATTTCAAAATAATTGTTATATTTGAGTGAAATTTGGTATCTGGGAGTATTTTTCAATGACAAAATCAAATTTTATGTTAGTTCGTCTCTTTCGTGGGGGTGGCGCCACCTACATGTTTTTCCAGTCATTTGAAATGTCATAACTTTTAGTGCGTATCTGTATCGCGTTTTCTAGTGGAAAAATCAATTTTCCTGAGATTTTTGTGTGAAAAATATATTCCTGGTAGAGGTCCCTGCGAGCAACTGATTTCGAGTCATTGGGATTTGAAAAAATCGATGCCTTTAAATTATTTCTGTGGGGCTCGTAAGTCGCCTCTGAGTAACAAATATCGGATAAGATATGCATTTCTCCCCTTTCATTCAATGGTCTTCTACATTCAACACTTGAATGAAGTCAAACAATGTTCCTTGTTTTTTGTCACATAGTTTTTTTTGGACTCTTTTCCGATTTGAATAAATAACATTCAGGTGAGTACTTGTCATGTCATTTCAATACGTTCTTGTGACAGTGGAGTTGTTTTCTGTGATTGTGTTTCAATATTTTTCAAATGGCAGCATACAGGAATAGCGAAATTGCTAATATGATAAACGTATACGGTCTGGCCGAAAGCAATTGCTACGAGGCTGGACGTATTTATATTGAAAGATTTCCTAATCATCGAGCGCCAAATCACCAGACATTCAGAAGCCTTTCTCAGCGGCTCATGGAGTCTGGATCCTTTGAAGAAGCTCCAATGGCAGGCAGACCGTTGACTACTAGGACACCAGAAGTTGAAGAAGCTGTTCTTCAGGCAATCGAAGAAGATCCTCAGACAAGCACGAGAAAAATTGCGCAAAATCTGAACGTACATTACAAATTAGTTTGGTTAACAAAATCAGTTGAATCTTTATCACAGCGTGTCCCCGAAATTTCCTTTTCCGTGTAACATTTTGCTAATGGATACTGCAGGAAATTGCACAAAACCTTCAATCCACTGCAGATATATTATTCACCGACGAGGCACATTTTTCAAAGGATGCCATAATGAACTTTCATAATAATCATGTGTTACGAAAACCCTCACGCAATAGTTCAGTCCAGGTTTCAACACCAGTTTTCATTGAATGTGTGGATTGGTATTATTTGATTGGTCCCCACTTTTTTCCAGGGACTCTTAATGGAAATTCCTATCATGACTTCCTTGAAAATATTTTGCCTGAAATACTTGAAGAAGACTTTTACTGGGACAAAAAATATGGTTTATGCATGATGGAGCGCCAGCGCATTTTAATTTAATAATTCCTGAATTTTTAAATCAACGACTTAGAAACAGATGGATTGGTCGAGGCGCTGAAGTTCCAAATCAATTCTGGCCTCCGGGGTCCCCGGATTTAAATCCAATCGATTTTTTTGTGGGGTAACTTGAAGGCCCTAGTTCATACGGTGCCAATAGAAACCAAAGAACAACTTCGTCAACGAATCATTGCTGGTTGAGACGCTATCCGAAATACACCAGGTTTAATGGAACGTGTACGTGGGTCCATGCATAATGGTGCAAGGTGACCATTTTGAACAATTACTGTAATTTTTACCCTCAACTAAGTGTTTTACTATCAAATTGGTCCTAATTACTGTTATTATTATTAGTATTAAATTGTAATAACACCCGATTCCAATTTTAAAATGAAATTAAAGAAAAATAATTTCTTCAAGGTCCGGTATTTTCAATTCCGGTTATACTAGGAATAAATGAACCATCGGTTAGAATATGCTTTTGTTTAAAGTTTATTGATAAAGCAAAAGCACATTCTAACCATTGGTTGATTCATTCCTAGTATAACCGGAGATGAAAATAATAGGCTTATCTCAATTAATTTTGAATTCAAAAATCTTGTCATTTAAAATCACTTGCATCGATTATTTCAAATCCCAATAACTCTAAAACAGTTGCTCGCAGCGACCTCTATCAAGAATATATTTTTTACACAAAAATGTTATAAAAATCGATTTTTCCACTAGAAAACGTGATACAGGTACTTACAAAAAAGTAATGACATTTCAATTGACTGAAAAGACATGAAGGTGGCGCCACCCCCACGAAAGAGACAAACTAACATCAAATTTGATTTTGTCATTGAAAAATACCCCCAGTTACCAAGCTTCACTCGAATATCACAATTATTTCGAAATATATCCACAAAAAATCAAAATAAGAATTCAACTTTGACACCCTGCTTCTCAGAAACGAATTCTTGCGGACATATGTTTATAGAAACTTTTCTTCTTATTTTGACGTCAGCAACATGTTCCTATATTTTTTCTACACGTACTCAAGAAACACCCAGTATATACAGTGCGGCTGTTTATAGCCCCCCTCCGTCCCACCCCCCTATTAGCTTTTGAACGGTAGAACAATGGGACGAAAAGCGTTTTGAATGTTATCACCGATACTACTTTCTGAAATTAAAGACATTGTGATTGTTCAATAGATGGCGCGGGGAGGGCACATCAACTTAAAAAAATTAAACAGCATGGGGGGTCATATGGCACATCGTTGAATAGACTTTTTTTCACAATATGCATTTGAAATGTCAAGTATAAGTTCGGTCTGAATGACACCCTTACCTGGATAACTTCTGAACAGTTTGACGTAAAACAATGAGACATGAAATATATTGAATGGTATAACCGGTCCTCTTTTCTGAGAGAAGATACATCACAATTACTCGACAGAGGGCACATCAACTTGAAAATTTCGAAAGGCATAGAGGTCGAGTTGCTTATCGTTGAAAAAGTAATTCAATTTTCCTTTCGACTTTGGTTGTTCTACGGAATCGCAATTGCGAGACCGGCTTTTTATAGTCCCTCCTCCCTATTAACTTTTGAACGATTCGACATAGAACAACGGGACCAAAACTATTTTGAATGATATCACCGATACTACCGACATCGTGATTGCTTGATAGATGGCGCGGAAGGGCACATCAACTTGAAAATTTCAAATAGCATTGGGGGTCAAGTGGCACATAGTTGAAAATATAATTCAATTTTCTTTTCAATTTTTTTTTCAATTTTTTTTCACAATATGCATTTAAAAATTGTTTATACTTGACATTTCAAATGCATATTGTGAACAAACGTATTGACGGAATGAAAAAAAAGCAGATGGTTGGAAAGGGACTTGAGTAATATTTTCAACTATGTGCCACTTGACCCCCCATGCTATTTGAAATTTTCAAGTTGATGTGCCTCTCCGCGCCATCTATCGAGCAGTAACAATGTCTTTCAGTTCAAAAAGTAGTATCGGTGATATCATTTCAAATGGTTTTTGTCTGATTGTTTTACATCAAACCTTTCAAAAGTTAACAGGGGGGAGCTATAAAAAGCCGCACTGTATATTAGTCTCCAATTTTTGATGTTCATAGGAGGGAAGGAATGTTTATATTTTTTCTGGCATGATTCCTTAGCCTGATTGATGGTTTTTCCAGAATCCATGATTACATCCTGTAATCTACCTTTCCAACTGGCGGTGCCATCGGTTTTTTTCCAAGATACAACAAGAAAATTTCATAGATTGATATGAAGTGTTGAAGAACCAACTCATCAAAATATAACGATATCAGAAGAAGATAAAATTACCAAATTATTCAGAGATTGCCCACTTGGAAATAGAAAATAGTCAACCATTGCGAGAGATGAATGATCGTGCTTCTGGACAAATGGCACCAAATTTAATTTTATTGGTCAAAAAAATTACACAGTAGGTACTATCGAAAAACTTTGTGGATATCATGAGAAATTATCGCAAGAGGAGTATCAATATGGCCGATGGAATGATGAAAGGAAAAATCAACTGAAATTCAAAAACTTATCCAAAAACTTGACAAAACAATTCCGATCAAAATTTGGACTAGGATCAAAACCAAGAGTACAAGAAACAGGTTCAAACGACATGTATTGTTAACGCTTCGCAAATTCGGCTATTGAATGAATCAAGCCTTGTTCGTCTGATGACAAATCTTAAAAAAACTCATACGCCAATCATTAGTGACGACGAGTGGAAATGGCCTGGAAGAAAGTATTCTGATAATCACCGATCCTAAATCGAAAATACAATTTTCAATAGATCCTAAGTATGATTGGAGCTCACCAACATCCGATAAAACACTGTATGCTGCCAATGGATGAAAAATATTTACTTCCGAAGAGAAAGTTTTTACAGTGACATTTGGTCGGAGGAGGCTATTTGATTGGAAGTTCATTGTTGCAGACGATGATGAAGGACTTGAAACTGGTAACGGGACTGCTCACCTGACATTGTCCTCTGAGTTATCACTCCAAAAAAAATAATAATAAAATCTTCATTAAATCATTGCCGATCAAATAATGATATAGGACACATCGGCAAATAAGATTAGAATTATTGAATAATGAAAATAAGTTATGCAATAATGAGAAATGAAGATGTGTATACATTTTATCCACAGTAACACAGAACGATCACATTTCATGAAACATTGTTACAAACCAAATAAAATAGATTCAAAAATAAAACATTTTCAACATATAACAGTTTATGACAATAAGTTGAGAAATTGAAATTTGAGTGGCCTCACCTACCAAGATATTCATCAACACTGTAAAAGCAGCTCTCAAGTAGAAATTCCTTGAGTTTGGTCTCATCTCTTATATCTCCAGGAAGATTATTGAAAAATGTCACCCCTGTATGTGATGCATAATTCTCGAACGATTCATGTTTTTGGGCTCTTACAATTTTTCCATGTCTGGTGGAATGAGTATGCATATCTGAGTTTTGATCATACTTGTTTATATTTTTTTCAGCAACAATACATATTTGGGTGGGGTTATGAATCCGTATTCTATTGAATATTGTTTATAAGAGTCTCTATAGCTCAGGTTGAATATCATGACCACTTTTGTGAAACAAATATTTTATTTACATTAGTACAGCAACCCCACAGAGGTATGATGTATAATATATGAGAGTGTAAAGTTGCTTAGTAAACGCTGAGGAATCAATCTGCACTCAGAGTTGATTTTGATTGTCTTATCGCGTAATATCCACTATTGACCTTTTCACTCATCTGGCTTATGCTAGATTCGAAAGTCATTTTACTATCAATACAGGTACCTAGGAATCTGGTGCTGCTTGACCTTCACTCGGATTTTTTTTTTCTAAACTAAAACTGTTTAACTAGAGTCCACGATTAGAGAGTTTCTGCAACACCAGGTCGTGAATCCATTTGACAGCAGATTAAGCTTTTCGTGCAGTTCCACATAACTGTCAGAATCAGCTGCTAGTGTAGTATCGTCTGCATATAAATTAATTTGATCTTTCCTCACATGTTTCGGCATATCGTTGATGAAAAGCAGGAGAATAAGTGGACCCAAATGGATCCCTGTGAGACTCCTAGATCTATGCTAAATGGAGGAAAATTACAGTCTTTCAATTTCTTCGAAGCAAGTATGACACTAGCCACGAAAGGAAGTTACCTCTGAAACCGATAGTTTACTCTCAATGATTCTGGAATCAATGATATGCAATGCTTTCGATAGGTCGAAGAAAAGCGCACCAACGTTTCTCCCTTTATCAAGTGAATCATATACAAAATCACAGACGATGCACTCCGCGTCGACCTACTTGGACAGAATCCGTGTTGGGCTGGAGTGAGTTGATGTTGAATTGATCCAAAAATGAAAGCATTCTCAAATAAACCCCTCTCTCAAAGATTTTGTGGGTACTGTCATTGGCCTATAGTTTCCGAGTGGAGTTGGATCATCCTACTTATGGAGTGGCGTTACCAAACCAACCTTCGGTTTGTACAGATATATTTCCTTTAAATGACAGTTGTTAACTTATGAGAGTTCTAATCTATTTCACAAGTTTTGTTGGTATGCATTCTAATCTCACAGAATTTGTATTTTCTAGTGATGAAATTATTTCACGAATATTACTTGGATGGACCGTAGTGAAAAAGATAGATCAGACAGTGAACTGCGCCGTCAAGCGAGAACTCCAGATCACCTGCTTTTTTATTGAGGAGCACTGTTTTGCAAAATTTTCCCCAAAGGATTTCAGATATTGGGACTTGAGCTCTCAGGAAAATGATATACTATGCAAGGTGTTTCGAACTCCTGGGTTTTGAAAATATGAGGGTTAATAAAGTGCTATATTGACTTCTACAATCTCCAAACCACTATAAAATCTGGCTCCAGAGGTTCATAGTTGCAAGTGGAATATATTTGCATGTCATTATATATGAGTTGGATAAATATGTATTATTATTGTAATTACTGTGTTGAAAGCACCTTCGTGCCCATTATGACGTCCAACCCAGAAAAATACATAACAATGATGAAGAAACCCCACCAAGTAGCATTATAGTGACGGAAACTGATACTGCAACTTCGACTCGGTGGTTATCACGTTATCACCACTGAATCTACCACTATACAGTAAGAATAACTGAAATTTGTATGGCTGTAGTCACGTAATTCCCATCTATGGTAGCCACTCCACAGTTCTATAACTTATTAGTGTCATTTGAGGTGTCTGAAATATTATGGCCACTGACCAAATCACTTCAAATTATTTCAAACTCAAAAGTGGAAAATAACCGTTGCTGTAACCATCCTGTACCACTCAAATATCACTTAGAAGTCACAGTCACTTTCAAGAGAGTTTGATAGTTTGGGTGACGTTTTGGTAACATCCATAAAACCTTCGAAGTGGCAGGCACTTGATTGTGATATGTGGTGATGGTTGCCACGTTCTTGCTTTCTCCATAAGTGATAACCGCAGTTCGCATTTAATAAAAGTCCCTACAAATTACAATAACCTTCAAAATTCACCATTTCGCGCGAAGACGAAAGCTAACCTAAGTTTTCTCAAATTATTTTATTGTGGCTCACAAAAAGTTTGTTCAATCTGTTACGTGAAATTCGAATGATTTTATTCAAAATGAAATGGGTTATGCGTTCTCAATAGACAATTTTCCTTGATTTTGAAGTGACCGTGGATTGGTCCGTGCGATGACGGAAACTAACCCAACTTTTCTCAAATTATTTTATTGTGGCTCACAAAAAGGTCGTTTTATCTGTTACGTGAAATGTGAATGATATTCATTCAATATGAAATGGGTTATGCGTTTTCAATAGACAATTTTGATTCTGAAGTGACCGTGGATTGGTCAACGCAATGACGAAAACCAACCTAACTTTTCTCAAATTATTTTATTCTGGCTTACAGAAAGTTCTTTTTACCTATTACGTGAAACGTGAATGATATTCATTCATAACAAAATGGGTTATGCGTTTTCAATAGAATTTTTTTCTTGATTTCGTATAAAAAGGTTAATTTAAATAGATCGGATCTCTGACTTGTGCTCCTGCTTAATATTTATACTCTAATTGTTAATTCTGTTTGCATAAATGCCATCATTTTCATTACTTGTTAATTGATAAGTGTTACTTGATACTTCATTATTGTTGATTGGAGCTGCATAAATCCACTATACTTGCTACATGTCCTTTTTTAATAACAATTAATGTACCCGCAATTTCGAGGTTAAAACTTTGGAGTGGCAGGTTAATAGCCCGACGTGTTCGCCCCTTTCAAGGGTATAAGACCTATTGTAATTTTTAAGTTATAACCTTTGAAGGGGTGAGTCATGGGCCTGCGACGTGGGTGCCACTTTCCAGTGGTGGAAAAGTTGATGATTTAGTTCCACTGAGCACTCGAAGATGGGAGAAGCTTTAGAGTGGTATATTCACACTTTCTGCCACTTTAAAGTTATTTTTTCCAAAAGCCGCCATATTAACAGGAATATGCTGCGTCGCCATTATTAGAGAAATCATCGAAATATTCAATAAAGATTTATTTGTCATCAGCATTGCATCAAACGTAGTAATTTGTTACGTAAGTATTTGTTTCAACCAACCAATATTGATAAAGCAATGTTCAAGGGATTCAAGTACATTATTTCAGAGGCGAGTTATTTCCAAAATTATAATGCTTTGAAATGAAGTGTATTCAGATGGTGCGTGCTCAGAATCGAGGTATAACACCCATATTCCACAAAAATCTTTCAATCGTTTTAATTTTATCCCGATCAGAAGTATCCAAATTCAATATACTTACACGTTTGTATGTTTAAATATTATATATTTTTAAAGTTGATCGAGTTGTTACAAAAGAATCAGGCAAAATGGAAGAATGAGGAACATTTATCACAAAAATACAGCAACATATCGAGCTACATATTATTTACACAAACGCAGTCAGTTGTTCAACGTGTCTAGTGTCGGCCACTACATATCCACGTTTTTGCCAGGTGACCACAACGTAGTTGGAATGTGGTTATCTGAGATCCAGGAACGTAGATCGGAACGTAGCAGCCCCCAAAAAAGTGTTCCCCATTTTGATAGCCGCCGCGTGATAGAACCGTGTATATTACGTAGCAGTGGTTGTGGCCAACACTTCAGAGTTTTCCAGAATCGTAGCCGCTACGTTCCGTCCACTTAAAATGCTACTTGGGCCCGCTTATGTACTACTGTGTTTCTGCGCTTTCTCTACATCATAGTCACAAGTCTATGTGTAGATTTGTTCAAGACTGGTTATGGTATATGGATGCATATTTATATTATCATAGTGAGATTATTTCTCTTATGGGAATAAATACCTATATCCATCTAGGCGGTTTCTTGGAGAAAGTCACGTTGGAGGGTAAAAGCAATAGGCATAGACTAGGCCCACATTTGCCCCAGGGTATCTACATGCTGTTTTCAGAAACAATGTAGGAATGTGGGGCCTTGTTTTGATAAATATCAAACGATGAAATATCGATTTTGAATTTCTTCATATGGGAATTGTCTTTAAAAATCATTTTTCATAAAGTATACCATTCAGAGTGAAAATTACAATTGCTTTCTCCTGGGTCCCTACAAAATACAAAATATAACGGAATAAAACATACTATGATATAAAAAGAAAAAAAATCGTTTTTATACAAATATGTGCATGATTACACATCCACTCCTGGTATACTTCACATATTGCATATTTTATATTAATTTATACTCGTATGTGTGTTCTGCGTTTGGGAAACGCCAACGCATTGCCGAGGTCGTAAGTTCAATCCCGGCTATATCGAATCGCACTTCATTGTACAAGCCGAATAGTAGACGTATATAAGCATCATCTTGAAATAAAACCCTGTCGGGCGAACGTCCGTAATATATGGAAAACTTTTTTAATAAGAATTCCCAGAAAGTAATTCCAATGTAAAAAGTCATTCCAGCTCAGAACCCAGTTGAAAAATTGTTCTGTGTAACAGAGAATATCGTTCCTACTTTAGACTGGAGCATACTTCGAATTGCTATTGACATAATAACTTCAAATTGGGATTTTCCACCTCCAAATTCGGGAGTTTTTTTTTTCGAGTTGATGAATACCATGGTAAAATCTAAATTTACTTCTTTTTCACGCGGAAGAATATGGATTGAAAATTTAATATCTGATCACCAAGAGTTCGTGTACTTTTGTGAGGACCACTTGTGAAAAAAAAAACAGGTATGTCTATAGGGTAGAATTTGATCGACTACGATATTAAAATATTTTTCAATCTCCAATCGAAGATTGATGGTTGACTTCCAGTAATCACCATATAGAGAAATATTTCACTTGAAGTCTTCAATATAAGCTCTTCCATTATTCACCAGGAAATTAAGACTTTCATTAAGGTCAAAAAAAATCAATACTCAATAACATAACACCTTACAGGGTGTTACACAATATTATTATCTTTGTCTTTGATAATTAAAAATTTTCTCCGAAGGTTATAAGGTAATAAGTAATAACCTAGTAATTTGACTTTGTATTTGAATCGGTTAGATAAACTTTTTTTATAGTTTTTTCCTCAATGGCATTCGTCGCTCAATCAAATTTACAAAATAAATTGAAATGAATGATTCGATAAAGTTCTTAGATTTGACCAAAACCGAAATAATAATAAACACGATTTTTCAATCTACCACAAACCCTTGTTCAGATATTACAATACTAGTACTTCGACTCATTCCTAGCATCACATGGTGGCCGCATATAATAGTATGATCCACAGACCAGTGAATGTTCCTCTATCAGAAGATAATTTCAATAATAGTTATTTATGTAATAAGGATCATAAAGACGATCATTATGGTACAAGTCGTGAATGTTATTGGGCGAGGCGTAGCCGAGTCCGATAACACGACGTGTGCCATAATGATTGTTTATGATTCGTATTACAAACAAAATTTCATCTGATGGCATTTATATTAATACATTTTCGAAAAATTCAAAACTGCATTTTTGACATGTCACAATGACAAATATTTTTGGAGGAGTAAGTATATGTGTAGTTTCAAATATTAGTAGGTTAGTGAGCTGTGCTTTGCCATTTCCTTGACAACGTCAGGTTGTAACGGCAATATTTATTTATCTGCTGTCATACACAATTGTCACGTAGGGTTGAATTTACTTTAAATAATAATGAGTGATTCTGAAACTGGTAGTTTACCTTCTGATTTGGAAGAAATGACGCGAAATATCGTGGACTCCCTTTTGCCGGAAAAATCACGGAGTATATATGAAATAGCGTTTAATCGGTACGAAGAATGGTGTTCTACTAAGAAAATCAAGAATATCACTCATGAAAAAGTATTGTTGGCTTACTTTGGATGCTTATCTGAGGAAAGAAAACCATCTTCTCTCTGGTCGTATCATTCGATGATAAGAAGTATTTTATTAACAAGAAAAAATGTCGATATTAGTAAGTACCTACAGCTGGTTGCATTAGTAAAACGTAAATCAGAAGGTTACAGAGCTAAAAAATCCAAAATTTTTACTAAACAAGATGTCACAAAGTTTTTAACGGAAGCATCAGATGAAACATATTTATTTAAAAAGTTGCTATGATAATTGGACTAAGTGGAGCATGCAGAAGAGAGGAACTGACAAATATGCTTGTTGAAAATGTGATAGATGAAGGATCCGTTTTTAGAATTACTTTACCGAATACAAAAACAAATAGGTAATGCGAGAATTTTTTGTAACATCGGGGAATATCCCAGGATTGAATATGGTAGAACCTGTCAGACAATATGTGAAAATACGACCTTGCAACACAAACCATCGACGTTTTTTTTTACTAATAAAAATAAGAAATGCACGAAACAACCCGTTGGAGTTCACACCTTTGGTAAAATGCCAAAAGTTATTCCCACTTTTTTAATTTCATTTTTGGCCAATTCTGGAGCTGATCTGTGTACCGTGAAACGCCATGGCGTATGGAAAAGCAATACTGTTGCTGAAGGTTACATCGAAAATTCGAAAGAGCAAAAGAAAAAAATATCAGAAGCAATTTTTGGTGCCAACAACCAAACAGGATAATAAGTTTACCAAAAAGCATCAACTACTGATGTGAAAACTCTAGAATCCATTGGAATTAATATTGCAAATTGTGGTAATTGCTCTTTTACCATTTATAATAAATAGTTTTGTACATAGTTATGCATTTTGAATGAACTTTTTTGATTTCACCATCACAAGTTTTTTTATAGAATTTCATTATGGTATTCAGTACCATAATTAATTCATTATGGGACTAAGTTCCATGATGAGCTCCCTTATGTCATCAAAATTAAGTGACATGACGTTGTCATTATAACATGCCATCAAATAAAGAATTAAATATAATCGAACCAATTGCAGCCAATAACGGATATAACTCAAGTTCGTTTGAACGCATTCTATCGAAAAACCTCCAAAAGCAGGCAATCCAGAAAGTTCATCCAACCGATTCAAATACAAAGTCAAATTTCAGGGTTATTACTTACGTCGGCAAACCTTCAGAGAAAATTTCTAATTATTTAAGACATAAATATATTATTATTGCTCACAGAATGAATAGTACTTTGGCAAAATAACCAAAATAAACAATAAACACGATTTTTCAATTTACCACATACTTTCTTACAGATATTACAATACATAGTACCTCGATTTATTCCTACCATCACAAAGTAGCCGCATATAATCCACAGACCAGTGAATGTTTCTCTGTCAGAAGAGAATTTCAATAAAAATTGAATATAATAAAACAAATTGCAGCCAATAACGCATATAACTCAAGTTTAGTTGAAAGCATTCTATCGAAAAAACTCCATAAAAAGGCAATCCAGAAAGTTAATCCAACCGATTCAAATACAAATGTTTAGGGTTATTACTCATTTCGACAAACCTTCAAAAATTTCTAATTATTAGGAATAAAGATATTGCTACAAACAAATAATACTTTGGGAAATAACCAAAATAAACAATAACACATTTTTCAATTACAAACCTTCGTATACAGATATTATAATACATAGTTCTTCGACTCATTCCTACCATCACAAAGTAGCCAGATATAATAGTGTGATCCACAGACCAGTGAATGTTTCTCTGTCAGAAGAAATTTCAATGAAGAATTAAATATAATCAAACAAATTGCAGCCAATAACGGATATAACTCAAGTTAGTTGAAAGCATTCTATCGAAAAGTATATCCAACCCATTTAAATACAATGCCAAATTTCAGGATTATTACTTATTTCGGCAAACCTTCACAGAAAATTTCTAATTATTCAGGATACAAATATATTTATAGTGTTTACGGAACAAAAAATACTTTGGGAAAATTTTTCGGAAAGAAATTGAAAGGTTCGACAAATCTGGAGTATATGAACTGACTTGTATTACTTGTCCAAGTTTTTTCATGAGACAAACAGGTTGAACATCCGAGCATAAAAACAGTTTTATTAAGGGAAAATCGAATTCAACTTTCGCTAACTATCTCCTGACTGACATTTCTATTATATAATTTTAGGCATATTTAATACAACTTTATTTTATATTTTATCATTCTACTGAATGCCAATTTAATTCTGGGGTCTCAGAGCCTTGCCTATCAGATTATCGAGGGCAATTTATTACCATATATGACAGGATTCCGAGGAGAAATGGGACTCACTGGACCCGCCCAATACACAGGCACTGTCTGGATAGGTTGAGATCTCACCTTGTGGACTGTAATTGGAGTTGCTTCCCAAACAATAATATTACTCCTGAGTTCCATATGCAGAATCTACTTGATCTATTAAACGATCTTGATTTCTATTTTTCCATCAAGGAAAGAAGAGTTGTTTCTAATTCCCTATCAGTCACTTGGGTGATTCAGGAACTTACTCAAATGCGTATACGCTAAATGCGTTAAAAACCATACAAGATGTCGACAGAGATACTTGTTCTCCAAATGCATAAAAAACATTGAGTAGGGACTTTAAAAATCAAATAATAATTTGCAAAACTGAAGCCTACAACAGCTACCTTCTCAACTCCACGAATGTCACGAGGGACATAATCAACCATGAAGGTAATATAAATAGAAAAAATCAAATTATCATATACCGGTGGATCAATTCAATATATATTTTACTTCTATTGCCGAGCAAATCATGAGCTCTCTACCTATCATTTCCCATGAACCAACATCTTACCTGAAAACAATGAAAACTCCTGCACACTCGTTTGTTTTAAATCCGGTAACTCCTGCTGATGTTTATGATATTATTCTAGGCATGAAGAATTCCAACGCTTTTGATGCCTACGAGCTCAACAGTGAAATTATAAAATCTGTAGCGGATATTATTGCCGATCCTTTGGCTATTCTAATAAATAACTATTTTTCATCCGGAACTTTTCCTAGTACTCTGAAGTACTCTGTGGTCTTACCGGTACTGGAGAAGGGTATCACAGATGACATTAACAATTTCTGACCTATTTCGATTATACCGATACTGGGTAAAATTATTCGAAATAATTCTCAAGCAACAACTATATAACTTCCTCGACAGCAACTCTCTCTTATGTCCTGGCCAATTTGGTTTTCGAAAAAATCGATCAACAATCCAGGCTCTTCTAAAAGTTGTGTCAGACAGAGTCGAGGGCCTGGAAAAAGGCAAACATTCACAACTTACGCTATGCGATCTGTCTAAGACCTTTGACTGTGTCTCACACGTTATCCTACTACAAAAGATGTATTTCTATGGTATTAGAGGCCTGGCACTGGACTTCTTCGAATCTTATCTGGGTGGTAGAACCCAATGTGTTAGACTTGGTGGGGATCTCTCTAATCGTAAGAACATTTTCCATGGTGTCCCTCAAGGATCTGTTTCTCGGCCCCCTCCTTTTTTTGATCCATATTAATGAACTCTACTACTGTACTTCACCAATCAAGAGCGTTTTTTTCGCGGACGACACAACATTTATCTCCCCCAGAATACTAACCTAGAAAACGTTAGTACTTCAGCTATTGATATATTAAATTTAGTTCAAGTATGGTTCACATCAAATAAACTGAAAATCAATATCGTTTCCTCTAAATCAAATATTCCTCAGGGAAATAGCATCAAATTACTTGGCATGCAAGTTGATGATAGACTCAACTGGGCTCCTCATATAGAGTCTTCAACAAAAAAATCATCAAGTATCACCTTCATGATTCGATGTTTGCACGTACTCAAATCATGCTACTTTGGTTTATTCCAAAGTCACATGGCTTATGGTATTTTATTATGGGGTGGCTCGTGCCACGCTCATAAAGGTATTTTAGTGCAAAAAAGAGTTATTAGTGTCATGGCAGAAGTACATCATCGCGAACACTGTCTTCCTCTTTCTGCTTTTCTTCGAATTATGCCATTTCCTACTCTATTTCTATATTCATCCCCACTCAAATTCATAAAAACAAAAGCACATACACTGTGCACTCAGAAATTCACTCTTACTCCACACGCAATGCAAATTCTCTCACGACACCTAGATGCAGGCTCCTGATGTCACAGAAGAATTCTCTGAAACTGCAACTTTATAACAAATTACCTCCAAAGATTAAGTGTCTCAACCTATATCAGTTTAAAAACACAATCAAAGCTTTCTAACTAATGAAATGTTTTTATTCGATCAAGGAGTATCTTGATCTGAGCATTACTGATCTTGAACTCTTGTGATAGACTCTCCCCTAGTCTATCCTTATATCCTTTATTTAACTTTATTTTTAGTGTAAATTTTACTATACTTTATGTCTATATACACTTATATGTACTATTTTGGCGACCCACTAATTCTATGTTTTATTATTTTGGAAATAAATATCTATCTATCTATACTTTTAGGACATAAAAAATTAAATTGAACTTAATTTGAAAATGTATTGCACTAACAACTATCAATAGTTTAGGATGAGTAACTCGTCCACGCACAGACTCTGCCTTAGTGGATACCTGTTTATTCGAAAATATCTCATCAGGATATACTATCCTGCCACACCCCAGAAATGTTCACTCGAAATTATTTAAATTGTAGGTATGTCTGTTTGTTTTTTTTTTTAATAAACTTATTATTATATTATTATCATTATTACTGAAAAGCATTGTTTTGCTGATGACTTTGAACATTTTGCATGTAGAAAAAAGGTCAAATCTCAATCTCCTAGAAAGTTTAAATATTAACAAAGAAAGAATCACAATATTATCAAAGGACCAGATTAATTTAATAATTCGCCCATTTTGAATCTGTTTACTGAAAAATGAATATCCTTTCGATCAATAATCACTTAATTATCTGATACTGACTACCTGCTCCTATTATTTATATCGAACCACAGTAATTGAAAAAGCCCTAAAAAGTAATACGTATCGTGGGTTTTGAAAACCATTTTTTTTGTGAAAATCGTATAGAAGTGTTTTAAGTTCACTTCAATTATAGATTTTCATCAAGCATCGGCCGCGTCTATTCAAAATATTCAAGTTTATCACTTTCCCGTATTACAAAAATCTGCTATAGGTATGTATGAATAGTCAATCAAGTTCACTGAAAAATCTTTTTATAATTCTCAAAATAATCTTGAACAATAGTGAATATACATAATTGAGTATATTCACTATAGTTCAAGATTATTTTGATGAACCACTAATATTGATTTAATCAACATTTAATCAGAATATTTGTTCTCGATGATGAATGCAATCGGATCATACTCCATTGTTTTCGGAAATGCCCACAGTTCTGAAGTGGGGCAATATAAATTAATGATATGGAATGAACATACATTTGAATGGAAAATTCGTGAATTATGGATCCAATTGTAAATGTCATCGTGTGTATCGTTAATAGAAATTGCGAATGATAATTATGGGATACAAAATAATAGCGGATAGTTCATCAGAATTGATATTGGAATGGGTTGTGATGGATATTATGAAATTCACTCTGTTTTTCAAATGATGTGAGTGACAATGATAAATCATTACGAACTGCAGTTGCCCCGATATTTGTCGTACGCACTATTATAGTCCAACCATTTACAATTGCAGCAGCATGAAAAACCAGTTTCCCAGTCTTGAGGCGGAATCCTTCGAGCAGCAGCGGCGGAGATAACTAATTTTATTCAGTTATTAGAATATTAAAAAAAAATATGCCATAAACGAGGAAGTATGAATCAAAAGGAAGTCAGATCATCATAATTCCATTTTCCCATAGTCGGAAAGAAGCCATATTTTCCAACAAAACACACACAACTATAGAATATTTTAAAACCAATTTCTATCCCAGACCAGATTCACTCAGACCTCCTGAAACACGTTTATCACTGGTGATTCATTATTCTCAACGTATAGATACACCTACAAGCATTATCATTGGCTTGCGGTCCGTTTTGATTGGCTGCTGCAAAACTAGACAGCTCTAACTCAAATCCACGTTGACTATCGGCTCTTCTGATCTTCTTTTGATCTTCCATTGGCCGACGGAGAATGTTTACGGGTAGAACACATTATTTTTCGTTCCGTTTTTTCGCATATACACCCGTGTTAGCGAAGTGAGTTTTTGATCTGCTCCCTATAGAAACAGCGTCTGCAATTGAAAATGGTTGAACTATACCGTTATAGTTTTTCCAATATCAATTGCAGAAGCATAAAAAAGTCTTGCGGCGAAATCCTGTGAGCAGCAGTGGCGGAGATAACTAATTTTATTTAGATATTTTAAGATTTTAAAAATACTTCATAAATAATGAAAAATGAAAAAAATTGAAGACAAGCTTCTATTTATACAAATAAATTAAGAAAGAAAAATAATTTCTTTCATTATTTGATGTAGGTTATTCTGTGAATAACAGATTCAAAAACTTGCCGCGGGTACAAAATAGGTAATCTTGCGCGGCAAGATTTCGAATCTGTTACTCACAGAATAACCTACATCAAACAATGAAAGAAAATATATTTTCCTTTTCAGTGTATTTGAATAAATGAAAGCTTGTCTTCAAATCTATTTTTATAATTATTTTCTTGCGTGGTTCTGTCAATTTTTTTTAATTTTTCCTTACACGTTTTTCTATTTTCAGTATGATCCACAACAACTCATTTCGTTATCACTCGATGAATGGAAATTTTATTCATTTTCGTTATTTCTACAATTCTTACTATGATTGCATTATCAGATTGCTGAATATTTTCCTTTTTAAGGCGATCAAATATATTTAAAATAACTTGTTGGGTTTGTATGTGCAAGTCTTCGTTGTCAAATTCATAACTGATATTATTCTCACTCACCTGTGTAATTTCATTACTATTTTGTGCAATTGCATTTTCCCATGGTCGAAAAAAAGCCATATTTTCCAACAAAACTAGAATATCCTGAAACGTTTCGATCGACACACACCAAGACCACAGACGCTACTGGTTTTTAATCTTTCAGAGCTATTAAAACACAAATATAACGCGTGATTTATGACCTCCCATCGTATAGACACACCTGCAAGCTTTGATGTCCGACTTGATTGGCCCAGACGAATCGGTTGTAGAACAGACAGCAGTCACTCAAGTCCACGTTGACCAGCGGGCTCTTTGTGCCGACGGAGACTGTATACAAGTAGAACAGATTATTTTTCGTTCCGTTTCTTCGCATATACGCTCGTGTTAGCGAAGTGAGTTTTTATTTGCTCCCTATAGAAACAGCTTCTGCAATTGGAAATGGTTGAACTATACCGTTGACCACTTTTTGAAAGAAGCCAAATTGCCAAAATGAGAATAGGTTTTGAATATCCCTCAATTAATTGACATGAATAGAGAATCCACATGGAAAATATGTCTAGTAGAATACTTCTTGTGGGCAGTTTATGGATTTTTGTTTAGTTCTTATTTTTCGTAAAATAATTATTGAAAAAATTACCCATTTTACAGGATAATGAAGACCTTCAATAATTATCAAATTCACTAGCATCGACATTTCTGCAAACAGCATCCACAATTCAAATATCTTAAAAATACCTTCTACAATTTCAGTACCTTCCACTGAATATCTGTTAAATTAAATTCCCAAAAACACAATTCTCAAAAATAGCATCCCCATTAATGGTTTTCATATCATCTTAAGCTAACACATATACAGGGTGTTTCTTAATAACTGCAAGTTCAAAGAGGTAGTGTTTGGGTAAATTTTGAGAAAAAAACTTCATATGAACATTTGTCCTAAAGGTCTTAACTTTTGAACTACAGGCTGCTAAACCTTTGAGAAAAAATAATTTCTTGCCTGATGACTTTGGTATGACCGTTGATATTTTTGTGAAACGTAGTACTACGCATCTTCTATGCATCAGGAGGCATTTTCTGCTGTACAAAGTAATCTTTCATTCTTGCCAGTGCAGGATTTGCACTAAATCATTTCAAATGATAGGCCACTGTTTTTCCTTGAAGTTATTATGATTTTTAAAATCCTCATTCCTTCCTGGCCAATGGTCTCTTGTTTTCTTATTTGACGTACACTTTTCGCATAAAAAATCATTAATTTGCATCTTACTAAACCACTTTCGAGAAAAAACAATTATGTAACTTTAAACAAAAATTTATCCAAGAGAAAAAATTTTAGACTGTGAAATTAAAAAATTAATTGTTATCTAAATACATTTCGGAGTGCTAACACAAAATTGCCCTGAACGCATAGAGAAATAAATTAAATCAGATGTGTGAAATATGCATGCCTCTGCTCTCTTTCTCATAGACTCACGTACTCTTTGGGAAATTCCGGTTTCTTATAGTTTCACAAGAAACTATGATGTGATTCCTCAACTGCTCTTCAGTATGAATTGGTGTGCTGTAAACCAATGTTTCAAGATGATCTGAAATAATCTGAACTATTGAGGGAACCTAGGATGCCATGCCTGTGGTCCTCCTGGGAGGCCATGCCTGTGGTCCTCCGCGACCTATCCAGCGATTACTGTAATTATAGGAGCGACATTTATGTTTTTTCAATACTTTTCTGGCACTTTCCCTGCTGATTCCTCATTCAATTTGCAACTCTGGCCCTGAGGCAGATGGAGAAAAATGAACATATGATAAAACATTAGTGAATGCGGTTTAGATCAGCTGGTTCTTTCCTCGGGATCATTTCCAATTTCCTGAAATAGGTACTCGATGAGTGCCGTCCTAACGGATAACGAACAGCTCATAGCATACTAGCATTGACAGCGTATAGTAATAATAAATAAAAATTTACTCACAGGATAGAGATAAAAAATTACAAATTGTATAAAGGTAATGTGTGAATAAAATAGAGCCTAATCTACGAGGTATAATATGTATATCAGGGTACACATATATACCTGTATGTAGAGCGAGAATATATAAATATCTAAAATAGTACCTAAGCATAAAGTTATAAATATATATATATATAAATATATATATATATATATATATATAAAAATAGTACCTGAATATGAACATAATCAAAATATATAAAAATAGTAGAATAGTAAAAATAGTAAAAATAGTTAACTTAGTAAAAATAGTAAAAATAGTACTCTAACATCATACCAATTGTTAGTAATATAAATAGTTTTAATGATTATTTTTTATTCTTTCAGTTTTTTATTATTGATTTTACGTATGTGATTGGTAACTCTTTGATATAGTCTTTTAGCGTTTCAGTGAAGCGATGGATTGTGGGTTTGTTTTTAATATTATCAGGTAAGCAGTTGAATACTTTTGGTCGTAGCATCTCTGACCGACTGATTTATTCATAAAAGGGGGTATATATTTATTTTTTTGTCGCGTCTCATGATAGTGAGAATGAGTAAGAAGTTCGTTCTTATGCAAATATTGTGTTTTTCCTAATTTCAAAAAATAAAGTTTCCTCAAATCATAAATTTGTGTCTCTTCAAATAGCGATTCGCTTGGATATCGGTTATTTCTACACATTATTTGTTTCAAAAACCGCTTTTGTATGATTTCTAGTGATTTCAGGTATGTTTTGGATACCCCACCCCATCCTATAATACCATAGTCTAGATGCGATTCAACTAAACTATGATAAAGATTTTTGTTTGTTTGAAGTTGAGTATATTTGAGACTTGTTTGATTCTATATAGAATACTACGTATTTTTTTTACTAAATAGTTTATATGTATGTCCCATCTGAGGTAACTGTCTATCATAATACCCAAGTATTTAGCGCTTTTTGATGATGAGATTTCGAGGTCATCTTCTAGTGATATTTTGTCAAATGCTGGGAGGCTTGTTGATAAGCTACAGAACGGCAAGTAGAGATTTTTTTGAGTTCATTGATTGGAGCCTATTATCGAACCATTTTTTGATGTTACCAAAATCAGTTTCTATTTTATTTTTTAAGTCATCCCACGTGTTACTTTCATAAAATATTATCATATCATCTGCAAAACTTATGATGCTGCCTTGTGTTCGTATGGAGAATAAATTATTCAAATAAATATTGAAGAGCAAGGGTCCCAGTACCGTTCCTTGGGGTACACCACATTATATAATTTCTTTTTTGCTAAGTATGTTTTGTAGTTTTGTTTGTTGTTTCCTGTCAGTTGAGTATGAGTTGAAAAGGTCGTGTGCTTTACCCTTCACTCCCAGATCGTCAAGGCTTGATAAAAATATATTGTGGTCTACGGTATCGAAAGCCTTTGCTAAGTCTAGAAAAATTCCGATGGCCGTTTTTTTTTTATCTATAGAATTATATATTTTGCTCGTGAGTTCTTTTATCGAATCGTTGGTAGACTTTTTTTCTGTGAATCCATACTGCGCTTCTGACAACAGTTTGTGTTTCTTCAGAAAGGAATGTAGTCATTTTTTATAATTTTACCCAAATTTGATATAAGTGTTATAGGTTGATAATTTGACACTCCTGTTTTCGCACCACTTTCGTAAATAGGTACCACAGTTGACATTCTGAAAGCAGAAGGGAAGTGACCACTTGACAAAGATTTATTGATAATACAACTGAGAGGTTTGGCTATATGTGTTTCAGTGTTTCTGCTTTCAAGCCATCAGGTCTTGGTAATTTTTTCTTTTTTAACTGTGAAATGGTTTCTTGTGTTTCATATGCCACAGTGGGAAAGAGAAATATGGTATCATCTGATTTGATTTTAGTTTCCGTATAATTTCTATCCTGCTTAATATTTTTTGCTAGATTTGCACCTACATTGCTGAAGTATGCGTTGAATTTTTCAGAGATTATGATTGGATCGCAAGTTATATTTCCATCTTCGGTCTGTATCAATGATATTTCTGCATGTTGTCTTGCTTTGGTTAATTAATTTTTCGAATCTGCCCCTTCCTGTTCTATCTTGTTTTTGTAGTATTTTATTTTTGTGTCTTTTATTGCTTTCTCAAGTATTTTTTTGTAGGTATTATATTCATTTTTTAAAATTGAATTTTGTGGATTTTCCTTTAACCTGGCATACATTGCATTCTTTTTATTAATGGATTTTAGTAATGACCCAGTAACCCATGGTTTCCTCTTTATATCTTTGTTTTTTACTTTCATGAATTTCGAGGATCTATCTATTGCAGTTTGGACTAGTATAACAAATTCAGTAACCGATCTTTCCAAATCATTTATTTCAAAGGAACATTTCCAATCAGTATTTTCAATGGTTTGTATCAATTTTTTTTCATTTATTTGTTTATAAAATTTTGAGTTGGTTGTGCTTTCTTTTGCGTACTTACTGAATATCATTTGCACTAGTATTGTGTAATGATCGGTAATACAAGTTTCTATGGTCCATGGAATAATTGATTCTAGGTTTCCTTTCTTCGACTTAATGAAAATATGGTCTATGCATGTACCTGACTGTGGTCTAGTGGTAGTGTTCATTGCTGAATTATATCCATGCTCTCCTAATGTGTCTAGATAAATCTGTGAGTTGTCTGTATTTTCATTTAAGTCGATGTTTATATCGCCAATAAATAAACTATATGTGAAATTATTTGGGTGATTTTTTATTCAGGTATTCAATAAACGGTTCAATTTGGGTATTACAAGGTGATCTGTAAAATGCATTAATAATAATAACTTCTTCGCCAATAGTAACTGTCAATTGGAGTAGATTTGTACCATTTATTTCAATTTCTTGGTGAGAGTGGTATAAATTCGATTTAATGAAAACTACTACTCCATCATTCTGATTGAGTTTGCCAAAGTTATAGAGAGTTGTATAGTCTTCAATATTATACTCTCCGATGTCATCTATAATTCTAGTTTCGGTGAGTACTATGCAGTCTATTGAGGAGTCTAGTTCCTCCAGAAATGTTATGAATTCATCTAGGTTTTTAGCTATGCTTCGAATATTATTACGTATTATTTTGAAGTTGCAATGAGAACTATTTTATTTTAGTACTTGTTTTGCTTGGTCTGCATTTTCTAGCACAAAATTTCGAATTTTTTCTACTTTGAAATCTCTAATATATGGATTCATTTCAGAAGGCTCACTTATATAGATATAATATGAAACTATCGGGAAATATTAAACAATGCATGGAATTTAATACCTACTCATTGCTTACTTTCGAAATGTTCCTAGTTTTTTATCGATACATGTATCCATTTGAATAAATATTAGTTATTAGTCCGGGAGTTTAACATGAGATTATTTGGCATTTATGCGTGAAAAAGGGTGTATTTTCATTGGAAAATATAATTACTTAGACTACTACTGGAAAATAAAGAATTTTGGTGATGAATTAGTACGATGTTAGTAAATGTTAGTTAATGTTCTTGCTATATTAAGTTTATGAGAATATTATTTATTACTTGAAGTCGAATTGTTCCTTGTAGCACGGCCAATTTTGATTGTGTTTTTGGTTTGTATCGTAGGCGTTGTTCTTTACTTCTACCGTTGTCTTCTTATTCTTAGGGTTCTCTTCCTTTGCTGGTTCCTCTATGTCTATCGGATTTTGAAAACTTCTGTATTTTCAATGGATCTTTCTTCGAATCTTTTTTGTGACTAGTACTTGGGGTGGGTGGTGCACTATTCGCTTTGGGTAGTAATTCAGCTTCAGATTCTTTGTCGCCGTCCTCTAATTCTTTTGGAGTGTATGGAGTACCATTAACATATAATTTATGATTCTTTATATGTGCTTGATAATTATTTACTCTGGCACTCTTCAGATGTTTGACCAAGATTTTATTTGTAGCTTGATCTTCAGGTCCTAAATCATGAGATACGGAAATACCGGTACCCCGTAAATTTCTTTAGGTTTTGAAAAAATTTTAAATTTTTGTAAGTAGGAGATAAACTCTAAGATGATTGTACCTTTTTTCCCGATGAGGTATATCTTGTTCACGTCTTTCTCAGATAGGCTGCAGTTGAATATCCAGTAGTAACTTCGAGTACATTATCTTTGTTTGCGTCTATCCCAAAAATGACAATATTATTCCTTTTGTTGAAGCGTTCTATTTCGACAATTTTGTGTTCTAGCTTATTGCATTTTTCTTCCAATTTCTCCAATTTTTCATTTAGGCTATCCCGAATGCTTTGTATTTCAGATTTTAATTCTGTAGTTTTATTATTTATGAGTACTTCTAGCTCAGACAGTAGATCATTATTCGAAATCTCATTCATATTTTAAGACTTCTCCCGTACTATTTCTTAATTTTTTCGGTGGTATATGAGTAATTGCTTGTTTTTCCTTCTGATCTTTCTGTATTGTTTTTTGTTTATATATACCTTTTCTTGTGGCTCTCGTGTGTTGTTGTTATTTCCGGTTTTTGCTTTGTTTATTGTTCAATTTCACATAATCACAGTCGAAACTTTACTGACTTTTTTTCAGTTTCACTTCAGGAATATGTCAATACAAATTCTAACTATTAATTGTTTTTTTTAACCACTATTCTTCACTGTTTATCGGGAGTGCTCACATGTACATGACTATCGACCACATCCATCAATCAATCAATCATCAATATCATATAGATTTGTTCGTTTCGAGAATAACGATTATTATTTTCCATTTCAAAAAATTTTTTTACAAACGAAACGAGATGGCAAGTGAAATTGGTATTTCACTTTTGAACCTCATTGGTTTGGCATCGTATAAATTATTGTGTAAATTCAATAATTGATTGTTTTTAATTTTGAAAAAAAATTAGTAATCAAATTCTCTATTGAATGGCAAAATGGCCCTCGGTAGGTACCATTCGAAAAAAAATATTTTTCCATTAAAAATGCGTTAGAAAATTTATTCCTGCTGTCGTTATTGATCTTATCGATGAAATGACTATTACTATGAGTTACTGATGTAAATTAGTATAGATTTCAACCTGATCGAGGCCATTTGAGCTAAAAAAAAATTGAAAAATATTTTTTTTTTATTGTAAAATAAAAATTTGGCAACAATGTGGTATGTAAAAATTTCAGTTGTTGGCTATTATGGCGAAACCTGAAATTGGCCATTTTGTTTCCATATGTCTGTCATTCCGATATTGTATCTAATATCTATGTACAAAATTCCATCCAAATCGATTGATAATTGAAGGAGATAGAGGCATGACTCTAGTCCCATGTCACCCGGTATACAATTTTAGGTTTTTTTTTCACTTTTCCAGAATTATTGCTGATATTCCGCATACTCGCTTTCCGAATCATTCATTCATTCATATATTATCATTGGAGCTAATTATTTTTAATATATACCTAACTTGTATCTGACAACTGCATGACACATTGAAAAGAAATGAATAAAACCATGGTTACGATTGTTCTAATGGAAAGCGCCTTGATAAATTGCATTGAGCACAATTGATCGAGAATAAATTATTTAAGATTGGTTAATACGAATTCTTTCAATATATCGGTGTACAAAAAATAGAATAAGCATCACGAACGCTAATGTTTACTGGTTTCATAGTCTAATCAACAAGTTCAAAAACGTGTTAAATAGATATTAAGCTCCTAAAAATATGAGCGATAGCTCATTCGATTCGGAATGAAGTCTAGAAAAATGTATTTCAAGGGTTTATTAGCACGTAAAAAATTGCGATTGTTATTAATAAAATAAGATTGAAAAAAGAAGGTATTTCGTTTTTTGTTAATAATTTCTAAAATAGTGATATTTAAGGAATTATGAAAAAAGATCCTGAAAGAGGAGGATAGATACAGCTACGGACTCAAGAACTTCTTTGTTCTATGATAAAATATCTTTCTAATTACGTATAAATTATAGCAATAAAGATTTTTGTTTAAATAATATACCAGTTTAAATTTATACTTACCTAATTTACATTCTGCTATTGATCATTTTCATTCATTTATCACTAGAATTATCAATATTCTGCTAAAGTTTAATTATTTATTCACTAAAATAATAATTGAATTTATTTTCTAATTTTTATATTTTCTAAATTATTTTATTTTTATTATTTTTATGGTTGAAACTTAACAACTTAACGTACGGATAAAAGGAAATTATTGATTACACATTATTTTGTTTGAAGAACATTTCAAAATATATTTTCATAAACGATACAGTAGTTTCTAAATTTTACGAGTTCTCCGTTTTTTAACGGGTGGAAGTCCTGAACAGCTCGGTGCATCAATGTTTGGAACAATATTTCCTTCATTGAGTCCGTAGCTGTATCTATATTATTTAACAAGTTATAAGCTAAGAAATTTCAAAAACTAAAAAAAAAAATCTAAATTTTTTATAAACAAATGCTTATAACAACTGATAAACAATGGTTATAGAATCGATTTTGAATTTATTTTGAAGATAAATAAATCTTCCATAAAAATGTCTTGAATGTCCTCCACCGTATCTCTTATAGTTCAAAAGTTATAACAATTTATAACTTGACAAATTATGGAACGGCTGTAATTTCATTATCATATAATATGTAACAATGCTGTAAAAAATACAAAAAAAATTTTTTCTATACTTTGTTATACATTGTGGTTTTTGTTATTTCTTGAAGTTTTCGAAAAAAAGTATAACGGTTAATAGTATTTGTTTATAACAAATTGTTAAGTTAATAAACAATAAATTTTTTTAAAAAAAAATTATTTCTCTGTTAATTCATTGAAAAAGGTCAATGATGATTTTTAAGGAAAAAATAATTCCTTAAATTATTTAAAATTTAAAAAAAAAAAACGATTATAAACAAAAAAAAAATTATATAAGTTTTTTTTTTATCATAATTTCACCTATGCAATAGGATGGTGGAATTTTTTTTTAAAAAATTAAAAAAAAATTTTTAAAAAAAAAATTTTTTACCAATATTGGATGCAGAAACAGCAATAAGAGGATATTACTGAAAAAATTTTTTTTGATAAATTTTTTTAGAACTTTCATTTTTTGTTAATTTAAAAAAATTATAATTAACAAAATAATAAACGTTAATAATTTTTGTTTGCATTGCTTCATTGAGTACCTAAATGAAAAGAGCTCCACGAAACGAACATTTTATAGACCAATTATTTAAACTTTTATGTCGTAATTTATAAAAACAGAGATTGGAAAAAAATTAGTTAATTAACAATTGTGTAACTTTTTGAAAAATCGACATGAGAGTTTTTTTTACCGAGGTTTTTTTTGGTCAAGTGTCTAGATTACACCATAATTCATTCAAATTTTTTTATTGTTATTTAATACTATAAAAAAATTAATTTAGGTGATATAACGGCTTTTTAGACGGTGCGCCTATGCCGTAACGACCTCGCGGAGCCCTATTTCCAGCGCTAAAAAAAATTATAGATAATAGAGATAGAGTTTCATTGGAAATTTCCTCCTCTTTCAGGATCTTTTTCCATGATTCCTTAAATATCATTATTTTAGAAATTATTAACGAAAAACGAAATACCTTCTTTTTTAATCTTATTTTGTTAATAACAATCGCAATTTTTTACGTGCTAATAAACCCTTGAAAACATTTTCCTAGACGTCATTCCGAATCGAATGAGCTATCGCTCATATTTTCAGGAGCTTTATATCTATTTATGTGCTATAGCAAGAAATTATGATACTCAATATACTTTTACTTGCTCAAGTTGAACGGTCGTATCATGTCTTGCTCGATGAGCAAGAAATATTGTGAAAGTAAGCACTTTATTACAAAAGTTTTATTCATGGTTGCAGTGTCAATGACCAAGTATATTTCTGTTTAAAATCAGTATTTTGACGGAAAGCTAGGACGTTGGCCATTTGTTTATCAAGAACTTGCCAAACATAACACTAGGAATCGAGACTAAATCCATCCAATCTGTCAACGCTGTCGAATATATAAAAAAATATCGTTAAAACAATTTGCCAGCTATTAGATATGTTTCAAGTAAGCATCCCCAAATGATTTTCGAAAAACTTTAATTCTTTTTAGAAATGGTTCATAACACTAGACGAATCCGAATGAAAGACGAAAAGAAATATTTTCTATCAATAATTCTATAAATAGAGAAATAATACCAGAAATACATTATCGAATTCCTCTTAAACCTTACACAGCGAAAGTTTCATTTAATCTGGCAACATCAACGATATTGTACCCAATTCTTTATCTGTGAAAGATCGGTGTCACTGTCAACTGTCTAGACAAAACAATCAGAGGCTTAGAGGAAATGGAATGTCTGCGTGAGTGCCCTCTCAAATACGACAAGTAGATTGATAAACAATGTTTCAGAGAAGATGAATCATGTTGTTCCGAAAAAAGGTGAGTGATATTCGAGACTCTTAGATTCGAGGTCCTAAAGTCGTGTCAATATTGATCTGATTGAAAATGGTGAAGGATATTATGATTTCAGGTATTTCTAGAAGTTTATATAAATAAGGTTTTCGTATAAGCGTCAAAATTGAACACTGGCTTATATTAGATATAGGTCAGGTAGATTCAAATATACGCATCTACTGGTCTAGGAAATGATAATTTTCATGAAATAATCCGTGTATGCATACATACATACAATAATTGTGAAATAAAATTTTTAGTGTTCATGGAATCAGTGGAGGCCGTCTTTTGAATTGGAAGGTTTGTGTTCACTACTTTCAATTTGCAAGAAAAAATTGGCCATCCAATACTAGATTTCACTACCTTCCAAGTTGAATTATCAACATACCAAGAATGGCTTTTCTATAATGTTTCTTTTCGTTGAATTAAATTTTATATCCACTCCGATGAATTCGAAAAATATAATGAATATTTTCATCCTATCCTTGATGCCTCATCTGGGTTATTCACAGCATCCCTCTGTCATTGACGCCACTATTTGCGATAGGGCAGTATTCTAAGGTTGAGTAGATGCACGGGCTGAAGGTTGAAAAAACCCGCAACTATGTTACTCAAGAAAAATCCTGTATCGTCTATTCATAAAATCGATCAATCATCTATTAACCAATGCGATCTATTTAAAGGTGATGTGGACAGATATCAACCCTGGAAAAAAGAAACTGCTTGAAGTTTCAATAGAAGAATCCTGTCAATTTGAAATTTGTACAACACAATAAGGACCTCCTAACTGACCTTCTGTATTATGTTATCCATTGCAAATGGAATGAAGAGTTAAAATCATCCCCAAAAAATTGTAAGTTGCATAAGATTCGTTAGAAAATCCTCCAACTTGGAATTCACAGAGCATATCAGACTATCCTAATGCCTTCTGTAATAATCTCTGAAAAAACACAGAGTTGACGTGAATCCCGTTAGGAAAATTCGGGAATTTGTGATATACAGAGCATATCGAGGACCGCTCCATTGATCTTTCGTAACTATAGCATTTATTTGCATAAAGAACAATGGATAAGAGCTACCCCATAGAAAAAACAGAATTTATATGTCTCGCTGGAAAAAAAACGAGTGGCTTTAGACACACGACTGAAGTAAAACTTCTTAAGCTCCATCTATATGTAAATGTATATATATATATATATATATATATATATATATATATATATATATATATATATATATA
Organism: Gonioctena quinquepunctata; assembly: GCA_018342105.1. Classification (NCBI taxonomy): domain Eukaryota; kingdom Metazoa; phylum Arthropoda; class Insecta; order Coleoptera; family Chrysomelidae; genus Gonioctena; species Gonioctena quinquepunctata. The sequence goes on from JAFIRS010000105.1 coordinate 174,425, forward strand.
TATTTATATATATGAAAAAGTCAAATTATCCTAATCACTAACCAACAAAATATACCAGAACCTTCGTCTGCGACAGAATATCATAACAACATTGTGCATACAAAAGCAAAATAATTGTGCTTCTACTTCCAACCACTTATAAAAAATTACACCTAACCCTTCTCGAAATGAAGAGAAAAAAAATTTTTGTGTCCTAAGTGGCTCCCTAAAATGCTAACCGGAATTGTGTTTGTAGTTTTATAAAATAATGTCAGATGAAGCTTAGAATTCTCAAGCGAAACGTCAGATCCCTTGAATACAAGATGAAAATCTACTAGTTTTATTTGTTCACTCCTACCACGAACCAAATACCCAAGAAAACTCCAGTCCTATATATATATATATATATATACATATATATATATATATATATATATATATATATATATATTGGTTTGGGCAGTTCTTGAATCCTGTTTGATATGTTTGTTACATCTTTCTTAGGTTTTTGGATTCTTGAAAAATCAGGTCTTTTTTTTTTTTAAATTCATATATTTTGATCAAGACGTTTCGCTCCTTGTTGGGAGCTTTTTCAATTTTTTTAATAATAAAATTACATTGAATGTTTGGTAATCATGCCAAACACTTTATTAAAACAATACATTTTCTAGCATCTAATGATTGCGTGGTAGTGCTTTGGTTTCCTTGTATCGACAGCGGTGTTTATACATGATTTGGTTCACTTTTCCTGTGGTTTTGTCATTTATTTTTGCGTCCTCTGATGTATACATAGAATATCCACTCGCCATATTAGATATAATTATACATCCATCAGATGACGCAAAAATAAATGACAAAACCACAGGAAAAGTGAACCAAATCATGTATAAACACCGCTGCCGATACAAGGGAACCAAAGCACTACCACACAATCATAAGATGCTAGAAAATGTATTGTTTTAATAAAGTGTTTGGCATGATTACCAAACATTCAATGTAATTTTATAATTAAAAAAATTGAAAAAGCTCCCAACAAGGAGCGAAACGTCTTGATCAAAATATATGAATTTAAAAATAAAAACGACCTGATTATTCAAGAATCCAAAAACCTAAGAAAGATGTAACAAATATATATATATATATATATATATATATATATATATATATATATATGTTTATATATGTAAATATGTATAATATAATCATGTATATACATATATTAATTTTCTAATAACCTATAATTTCACCATTTTAGTTTGGTAAATTTAGTAAATTATTATTAGTCATGAATGATTATAAAAATAAAATTAAAATTAATTCACCTAACTCCAATAATTTGTCTGGGTTTTTGTACATGATCTATAGTGGGATTTTCATCATCAACTTCCATTTGATTATTGTCATGTTCAATCATGATGTCACCAACTATTCGTATTGGTGAACCTCTACAATTAATAAGTATTTTATTATTTACGTATTATTTGAATTTTATGTTATCCTATTTTAAAAATTTGCTGAAGGAAACTGTAGAAACGCGAGGCCGAAATACGGAGGAGTAACAAGGAGAAAGAGAGCGTATTAGGGAGAAAATAGACAAGGAAAAAGGAACGCTGCATATGATGCCACGACGCCAGCAACTAGTATGAGATACGCACTCACCTTTGTCGAGACCGTTCGCCTCGCCCAATCACACTTTTCGTAACGCTCTCGTCACGCATTCACCAGCTTACTCCCCGAATCAAGCGTGCGTAAAGAAGTTTTACTTCAAAAATTACCATACTTTCATTTGTTAGAGGATGAAAATTAACACCCTAGAAATAATCAACATTCCCGTTAAATAAAAAACATGTCGCTTGGAATACACAGATCCTTTCAGGACTATCCGAATTCCTTCTGTATGAATACCATTCATTTGAAAAAGGGGGAAAACCAAAAACCAGAAAAAGACTGCCAACTTGGGATTCACGAAGCAATTCCTTCTTGCTTGTATGAATCCCAACCAACTTTGCTATGAGCTTATTTTCATATTCGTTGGAATTTTCCGAAGAAACTTCCATCAACATTTCCTTCCTCATTCAACCCGTTCATTATATTTTATTCACACGCCGTTTCGTCATAGAAATTATCCCATAATCGTCCAATATCCTCTTTCCTACTTCTTGAGCAGCAATAAAGCATCAATCCGTGACATTTCTACTGAGGGAGATTTATATTTTAATGTCTAGCAATATAATCGAAGAAAAGATTCTGTATATTACCTTCTTTATTGCCGACCACCCAATCATAGCTATAAAATATCAACAACTCGAGAAGTGATTGATTCTCAGCGACTATAATTAGTTATCAATTAGTAATTGCTTTGACTTAGAAGCTATTACCACGTCCACTGTTTTGTCTGGTATCAGGGATAATTAAGCGCACTCATAGGAGAAAAAGTGGATTTATTTCCCCTCAGGATTCATTTCGAATAATCGAATACATATAAACTCATTACATTCTATGAAGATTGATGACACCAAGTTGAAAAAAAAACGAAAATGTAAACGATTGAATCTCTTTTCTCTTTTGTCCAATATGCCACAATTTCCTTTTTCATGTTTTTCTCTCGGACACAATTTTCCACTTTCATATTATATATTCGGCAAAATCTTATCAGTGGTTGAAGATCATCTTCCTGAATCTTCTATTGAAATCGTCACGTCGATGATGATGTTAGAGTGATAGGTAACGGGTCTTGACGACCATTGATAAGTACTTTCGATCTTCGATTCATTCTAACATTATCATTGAATTATGGGGAGAAATTATTCAGAAGTGTGTTTCGATTCCTATGACCTCGAATAGCTCAGTTGGTAGAGCATATGACTAGAGATCGTAAGGTCGTGGGTTCGACTTCCACTTGAGGATGCTTTTTTTCTTCAATTTAATAATTGTCCAATATGCCACAATTTCCTTTTTTCATATATATATATATATATATATATATATATATATATATATATATATATATATATATATATATATATATATATATATATATATATATATATATATAAATATATATATATATATATATATATATATTTATATATCTATGATAGAATCGTAAGGTCAGCCGATTCCACTTGAGTCTTTCTTCAATTTAAAATGTCAATATGCAAATTTTTTATATATATTATATATATATATATGATATATATATACTATATATATCATATGACACATATTTTATATATTTATCTGAATAGCTCAGTGTCTATATATTTTTATGATATGATTACATTGTTTAGGGTAAATTCTTGAAAATAATGTGAAACATGTAAAGTTGAAAAGTTACATAACATCAAATACGCTCAAAATGCAAAGAGACATTCAAAACTCACAATGTAATTCAACTGTTATTCTTTTATTAATTCCTTTCATGTTTCATGATTGAATGAACGTTGTTGAATGTCTGAGATTGCTGATCTCGGGTTCATTTTATCTGTTATAGTTTTTTTTTCAATATAAAATACAAAGGATTGTTCAACATATTCAGTAATAGTACAAGGGCTCTATTGCTATAATTCATGCAAGACTTTTCCATGTGAAGATCTCACTAGACATAGTATCATTATACATAAACATTGTTACAAAATTAGCAATTAACGTTATGAAAGAAAAATGATACGAAATTGAAAATAACACGACATTACATTGGAAGAATTTCTAGAAGGAATTGAGCTTGTTTAAATTCAACATACTTTCAATACGAGAACAAATATTATTCACAATATTTGGAAAGCAATGGTTCTCCAATTGCTGCAACCTAGCAAATCTTGTAAGGAGTATGTAGAGAAAAGTTATCAATTCAATACATTCAAACCAGTCTTCCTCAATAGATATGTAGATGATTGCATAACTTGTATATCTAATGACAAACTTGATGAAATTCCAGAACAATTAACAACTATCACCCCAGATTAAATTTACGAGAAAAGAAACAACCAACAAATAAACTTTCTCGATACAACTATAATGTACGACATTTTGAAAAATTTTTACAAATTGGTTTACAAACCCTAACTCATCACATCGCTACACAACTACTTATCAAATGACCACTAGCTTTAACAAAAAATTATTCAAAACTCAACTGACCAAGCCATAAAACTGGCTCACCCAACATTCAGAAAAAGTAATTCAGAAAAACTAAAATATATCCTAGAAGAAAATAACTACCCAGATGACTTCGTGGAAAAAACGATCAAAAAAGGTTACATGCTATTTATAATGGTACAATAAAACAAAAACAACAATTATAAACCCTTTCCATACGTCAAAAATTCAATAAAATCAGCAAAATAGTAGAAAAATACAACATAACGATAGCACATCGATTACAAAATAATAATTACATTTTATACTCAAAATCAAAACCTGACTTTCCAAAAAGTAAACAAACCCACATCGTATATGATATATATGTGAAGATTGCGGAAGTACATACCTAAGCCAATCCAACAATACTCAGAAACGACTTCAATCCCACAAATACTCAAAAAGGACATCACAGATTGTCTAACCCACAAAGGAAAATCAAATAAATTCGATTGAGACAACGTTGAAATTTCGAAAAAAAAAAATCCAAAAGTTAGAAATTTCCTCGAAATGATTCCAAAAAAGATACAAATAGTATTAACAATAGGAGCGACATAAAAACCTCAATCAAATCTACAATAACTAATTTTGAACACTCACTCCACAACAAGAAATATTTTGTTATTAGGCAAACATCGAACTTTTCGGATATAAACACAAACAAATTTGTATTATTCCCTAGTGAGGCCTAAGTTGGAAATTACCTCTAGTATATGGTTCGGAGAATATCAAACAAATTCAAATGAACTAGAAAAGGTACAGAATAAACTCTTGAGTTATTTATATTTTAAACAGCATCGTGTATGGCCTGATTATAATAGCATAAGGACATCACATTCGAGATCTGAATTCAAAGTTTTATCGCTAGAACAAAGGTGAACTTTAACAACAATGATAGTCATGTACAAAATAATAAACAATAACATAGACTCTCCAGAAATCCTCTATTTACTTCTTTCCAATGTACCGCCACGACGCACGTACACGTTCCTCTCCAATGTTTAATCTCTCGGCAGTGTGTACCACTGAGAGATCACCTCTGGTATCTATGCTGAAATTAGCAAACAATTTTAATATACTTATAGACCTTTATTTGACCCTACCTCTTACTGCTGACCATCTATTTTGCAACACGATCTCCTACAGTTCTGCTAGTATGATAGTGAGTAGTTATTAGTAATTAGGATTAATTTATAATATCTTGTACTATAGCATAATATCAAATTAGCTTATCCATGTAATTAGGCTGTAATAGTCTGTATGGATAATGAATAAAATAATTAAATAAATTTAAAAAACTTATCTTTACATTTCTACACGGAAAAGTCTTGCATGAATTATAGCAATAGAGCACTCCAAAGTATTTTATATAAAAAAACTATAACAGATAAAAAAAAAAGAATTTTATATAAAAAAACTATAACAGATAAAACAAACTCGATACCAGCAATCTCAGACATTCAACAACGTTTATTCAATCATGAATCATGAAAAGAAATAATGAAAGAATAACAGTTGAATTATATTATAAGTTTGATGTCTCTTGAATTTTAAGCGTATTTGATGTTATGTAACGTATACGTTTTTAACTTTAAATGTTTTACATTATTTTCAAGAATTCACCTGAAGATGACATAAACAATGTCGAGACGTCGTATCTGATATAAAATACAGGCTGACTAAGGCCCCTATTCCGAGAAAGCACCTCTGGTATCTATGCTTAAATTAGCAAACAATTTTAATATACTTATAGACCTTGATTGGACCCTACCTCCTTCTGCTTTTCGTAAAAATATCCTTAAGAGGAAATGTTGAACTCTACACTATAATACTGAACATTTATTTTGCAACACGATATCCCACAGTTCTGATAGTTCTGATAGTATGATAGTGAGTAGTTATTAGGATTATCTTGTACTATAGCATAATATCAAATCAGCTTATCCATGTAATTAGGTTGTAATAGTATGTATGGATAATGAATAAAATAAATAAATAAAACACTTATCTTTATATTACTACACGGACAAGTCTTGCATGAATTATAGCAATAATAATAATAATAATAATAATAATTTGTTTATTTCACTAGTCAAAAGGTACTTGACAGCGGATAATTCCATCAGTACAGTAACAAGGAAAACGTCATGTGGAGTTGTCTACATACAAAATGTTTCTTATTTATATATACTCATCAATTCAGACACATTCACCTATATATTTTGTAGGATTTGAATTAAAAAGTTAAAAACATGTAAGGATGCCAGTCAGAAGGTAACAGAACACTTCAAATCCATAAAATAATAGCACACCCACTTAACAGTTGAAATTAGATTTCACAGTAAAAATTGAAAATGTATGGTCAGGTTGTAATTGAAAAATTCTAGTTACCAGAGAGTGGCACAAAAGGGAGGAGAAAGCACTTAACCTAAAAATTCCTCGAGGGTGTAGCAATTCTTTTCTATGAGAGCAGCTTCCAGTCTGGATTTGAAAATATTGACATTTGCCGAATTTTTTTGTCGATTCATCAAGCTTATTGTATAGTTTTGGTCCTAGGAAAAGATGGCTTTTTTGGTATATGGTAGTTCGGTGTATGTGGGGTATCAATAAATTCTTGGAGCGGGTCTGATATTGATGCTGAGTTGCAGCAAAGTTCTGCCCGTTCCTGTACATATACATGCATAGTTCATATATATATATATATATATATATATATATATATATACACCCGCAACAGATAATATTCGTAGCTCTTTGAAAGTGCTTCTGCACGATTGCCTCCATCCGATGTGGGCCATGATTCTGATAGCATATTTTTGTGACATGAAAACCCTCGCTGCAGATGCTCCTGTGCCCCAGGTGAGTATTTCATACCGTAGATGACAGTGTACTGTTCCATAGTACAGATTCAACAATACCTGTTTACTACAGTGGTTTGACATAAACCTCATTGCGTAGCAATTCCTACGGAGTTTATCGCAAAGTGTTTCTATGTGAGGGGTCCAGGTGAGTTTGTAGTCTAGCGTGAGGCCTAGCATCTTTGTTGTTGAGCAAGATTCGATTTGCAACTCCTCGTTCTCATAAATGCTGAAGTTCTCATGAACATTATTCAGCGAGAACTTCATTAATGTTGTTTTCGGGATATTTAGTATCAAATGGTTGTTTGCCCATGTTACTACCCGCTCATATATGTCCTGCGTTTTTTCTGCCAGAGCTATAGCATTCTTGTCCTTCATGAGGAAATTGGTGTCATCCGCGTAAGCAACTACATGTATTCCCGTGAGAGAATAGAGCCCTCGTACTATAACTGAATTAGTCGAACACTCCAATGGATTTTATATTTAAAAAAACGATAACAGATAAAACAAACCCGATACCAGCAATCTCAGACATTCAACAATGTTTATTCAATCATGAAACATGAAACGAAATAATGAAAGAAAAACAGTTGAATTATATTATAAGTTTTGAATGTTTCTTGAATTTTAGCGTATTTGATGTTATGTAACGTATTATGTTTCCAAAATAAAAAAATTCAAATCAAAATTTTATTTTCAGACATGAGAAATATCTCAATTTCGAAGAGAAAAATGAAAAAAAAATAACCCCCGGTGAGGGGTTCGAACCCGCTTCCTTTCGAAATCCAGAGCTCAAATCTAGCGCCTTGCACGCTTGGCTAACTCGGTGATTTCAAATGTCAAGAGTATTACCATACATTAACGGAATTGAATGAGGTTTTACGTAGATTTTGTACCTGCTACCTGTAAAAGAGTTCTACTTTCAAGCTAATAAGTACGCATACATTCTTATGGTCAGAGAACTGGCTACATAAATTGAAAATGATAAGGTACAAGGTTCCAACATAGAAACCTTCCTTACCTTCTGACAAGTGTGTAGCTCTGCAGGCAGAAGTCAGTTCCGGTGCTGAAAGCGGGGACGGGCGATCAAAGATTCGTGGCGCTTACATGACTCCGAACACTTAATCATTTAACAAGGCCTGGTAGCCGCGTTGAATAAATGCTCGCGTTCCAAAGTGAAAGGCTTGGGGTTCTATCCCGAGCTGAGTCACGCAATTTATTATTTTATTTTTATTTACTAATACACTTATATCAACCACAAAACTTCTACGAGTCAACAAAATATATTACCTCAGAACATTCACCCTCACAACCTCTCAAGGCAGAAAATTTCTCAGAACCTGGTTTTTCATCGTACCTTTTCCAGAAAATAGCTCTAATTTGTTCAACGGAAGTATTGTCAAAAAAGTATCGAACACCCCGTAGAGTAAATCAATCAGTATAATTTTCAAGTGGGTCACAATGTTGTTATTCTGCATAACACGAATTAGTGTCAAACATAAACAAGAGTTTTTGGAAGTGACGACTGATGATTTGATCGGGGGAGTCGACGTTGGGTTTTTGCCGTGCCCAAAAAGGCAATGGGGGGAGTTGGGGAGATAGAAACTTCATTCCCTAAGATTCACCATTTCTGAGAAAAATCTATTCTAAAATTTACTGAAGTTGTATTCTCCATAATATGCATGACTATGGTGCCTATGTACATCATTGGACGCATAATATGAATAAAACTATTAGTCTGCGTGATAATGATAATTCTGAGAAAATGAACTGAAAAGAAACCCAGTCCCCCATTTTATGTGACTATGGATATGTTCGGTATATACGCAGACATTTTGGTCAAAGAGTAAACGTAGTATTTGATGGCTATAACGATTCTACAAAAAATATTAAAGCCGCAGAAAACGTCGCCGTGTGGCAAAAACATCGGCATCTTCTGATATTCTCTTTGACCAATTTATGACAGTCCCGACTAGTTAACAACAATTTCTATCAAATATTCATGATGAGACTCGGTTCATTACAATGCTAAAAGAAAAATTTACCACTGAACATATTTTAGTCAAGCAAGCTGACAATGACGCTGGTGTACTCATTATAGAAACTGCAATAAATGAATTCAATCCAACTAATATAAATGTTGTTGTTTTCAAATTGTTTGAAAAACGAAATTCAACTACATGAACAAAAGTTTTTGAGGATATGAACTCTGTTCCAGAAACTCTAATCACCAACGACATTCGCTTTCTTTTTTCTGTATATGGAGCTAAAAAAAATTACTTGCATAGATAAGTTATGTTACTTATCTTTTGCAAAACATACTCGTAATAAAAAATGTGTGCAATTAGCTTGTCTTCCTCCAGCCTCGACTTCTGCTCACCAACATTTTTATCGAGTACATTACCAGGTTCTAGTGTGGCTTGGTAAACAACTGAACCCAGAAGAATGGTGTCGGAAGCTAGTTAATAATGTATAGGAAGCAATCCACACTCTACTTCCACCTGCACCAGAAAAGCTCCTTAATACAATTTTTTGCAGCCGCAAAATGGGTGTAATTCGAAATGCGGTTGCAAAAAAGTTGAATTAATTTGTTCACAAGCATGCACCATTTGACAAGGCCAGTCGTGTTCAAATGTTGAATCTCCAACAGAAAAAGATCCTTACATCAACGATGAAACAACTGTATCGCTGTTACAACAATTTACGTCGACTCAGGAAGATGATGAAGAAGAAGAAGAAGAAGAAGGAAAAAAAGAAGGAGAAGAAATTGAATAAGAAGACCTGACATTCCATTTAACTTCAGTGAAATAGACCGTGGAGTTATCCTACCGGAAAAACCACGTTGAAAAAACGGTCAAGTACACTACTTCATAGGTGGCGTGGAAACGTGTACATATTATGGAGAATACAACTTTAGTAAATTTTAGAATCCTTTTTTCTCAGAGATGGTGGATCTAAGGGAAAAAAGTAGATAATTGCAAGATCTACAATTTTTGTCTGAGCTATTTTGATCATAAAACTAAAAAAAAAAAACATTTTTGCAGACTTTGACATTGCAAAAAAAATTTTTGCACATATGGGATCGATGGGGGATTCCCTCAATTTCTTTATAATGGTGCCCTAACGTGCATGTACATTTTCAGCTTCTTGGGAATTTATGCAAGGGTGAATGTCTATTTTGACCGGATTATTATGTTCAAGTTCTCGATTTTCGCAGCATAAATTTAATTGACGTTCCGAATTGGTAATTTCTAGATGTGGGCGGTTTTTTCTCCCCTCTATCTGGTCTGTATGGATTTGATATTTCATTATATTTGAATTCGTTGTTAGGTTTCGGTAAGCGCGGTGGAACAGAAACTGAGAACTCATCCGAGAACCAAATTACTCGGCAATGCATTTGAATGATTTGATCATTCGAATGATTCTGGTCGAGTTCTCGAATTATCTCTTATTATTTCAATAATTGACTTATCGATTATTTTTCATTTGTATTAGCCCATCACTAATTTACTAATTTATAGCCGCAGTATGTAGCCAGCGTTAACCGTGAGGGCATGTTGTGAGGACAAATCAAGACACTTTTTCCCCGTTTCCAAATTTTTCATTTTTGAGGCGAGAAATATGGGCAGAGTCCTTCCCGCAAGCGAAAAAGAAGTGAAATTAATTCAATAATCCTAAGAAATTGACAGGAGCGATGAATTATGTAGTGATAGTGGAAATGATTCCAAACGGAAGATGACAGTACGGATAATGATGACGGTACGGATAATGATGACGGTACGGATAATGATGACGGAGGTAGAATAGTTATTTGTGCAACCAGTTGGGGAAAGCACTATTTTTCGTAATGAGCGAGTTCCGCAAAAGAAAGCGTGTTACGAAAAATAGGGGTTTTCCAACGTGTTTCACACAATATTTTTTCCAATTTTGATCCTTTTAATTCAAGTAAAAATATAAAAAATTATATTTAAAAGAACTGAAGAACCTCTTTTAGGCACTGAAAATAAAATAATTTTATATTCAACGACTATTCCGAAAAGCATGGGGTGCTTTTTGATTGCGTACCTTTAAGAAACATAATACCCACTTTCAGAGTAAGATCCCAGAGCCGGCCAACCACCTCATTTTGGCAAATCTGAAATTTTGAGTATGAATAGAGTGATTATTAGTAGAGAACGTATGCGTACTTGCTGGCTTGGAAGCGGGGCCCTTTTACAGGTATCAGGTACAAAAGTACATAAAAAACTTTCTTACTTACGTTAAAGTATGGTAATGCGTTTGGCAATTAATATCGTCCAGTTAGCCGAGCGGTCTAATGCGCGAGATCTGAGCTCTGGATCTCAAAAGTTTGGGAGGGTTTAAATCCCCATTCCTGACGATTTTTTTTATTTTTCACTTTGAAATTGAGAAATGATTTAGTTTTGGGATGGATATTCAGATGAAAAAAAACATTTCTCACTATCGATGGGAAAAAAATCGTCAGGCGTGGGGATTGGAACCCTCGCCAGTTTTTTATATCAGAGCTTGGATCTTGCGCCTTAGACCGCTTGACCAACTTGACGATATTAATTGTCAAACGCATTACCAAACTTCAACGTAGGTGAGAGAGTTTTTTATGTACTTTTTTTACTTCTTAATGCGTTGAAAGCGTGTTCTCATCCATGGAAAAAACGGAAATCAATGCTACATAGAAAACTACGTTGTCAGCTGGGGTCAATATCACCCGTTGTTCAAATTATGTTATTAATATTCATAATTATTTTTACCATAAATATTATGTATTGAATTCGAGTAAAATTTCATCTTCATAATATGTACAGAGAATATAAAAACAATGAAGAAGTAGTTCAGCCTCAAAATTATAACAAATTTTGTTCCTGTATGTTTTGCAACTGGTGGTGAAATTTACTGTTTAGCACCAGTTGCGAAAAATTTCACTTTTCGCAACAGGTGATGAAAAGTAAAGCATTTGATAATGTCAACGAGTTTTGAAAAGTGTCACTGTAAATGTCAAAATTATAAAAATTTTGTTTTCTTCCAATTTTTACATTTCATAGCTTTCATTTTATTCCACACAATCGCCACATGTTGCGTCTCCAGCTGCGAGTGCTGTTCCAGACTGGTCACGTGACGCCGAACCCATGAAGAACTTTCATTTGTCAAAACATAATGAACTATTGCAGGTAATTCCTGGTGAACCAATTGATTATTTTCTCGCAATTTTTTACGACGAAATTATTGAGGATATCGTTATGCTGAAGGGGTTTTTCTGTCTAAAGGTATTTTTGAAAAATCTCGAATATCGAGGTAGAAACCAGTATATTCAATGCTGAATTTATTGCGTTGGTTTTACACACGGGAACAATACAATTGAATCGACTGCAAGGCTACTGGAAGCGGCACCCACTATTCAACTATAATGATTCTCTCAACATATGAGTCGCGATCGGTTTCTCCCAATTTTGCCAAAAATCCAACTGAAGGAGAAGTATTCGGAGATCGACTCTATGAAGTGAGACCGGTTGTAGATTTTTTCAAGAATAAAATGTTTGCACTAAAGAACCCTGGGAAAAAACTTTAATTAGACGAGGGCATGGTTCTGTGGCGTGGAAGATTTGGTGTTTCGTCAATGTACAGGGTGTTAGTGAATGAGTGCGACAAATTTCAGGGGGTGATTCTGCATGGAAAAATAATGAGAGTTTGCTATATAACTTTTGTCCGCAAATGCTTCGTTTTCCGAGATACGGAGTGTTGAAGTTTTTCTCAAAAACTGACTATTTGTTTATTGTTCGAGATATGCAAATGAAATTTGGTGAGTTTCAAGAGGTTGTTATTGCGGATTTTCTGACATGCAATTAAGAATTTTATATTCATTATTGGCGCGCATATGGGTAATGGTCCCAATTTTTATTAAAGAAAAAAATGGTACGCCACTGAGTTATTTCGAATAAAAATCATTTTTGAATTCCTCGTTCAATTCGTGACAAAAAAATCCTGCCTTTTTTTCGTATGGGGCGCCGTTTTTATGCAAACAAATAAATCATATTAACGCGTATTTTTCATTTCTTCAATACATTATTAAGAACTATCTAATACAATGACGTTAAACCCGAACAATAACAGAAAATAACACCAATAAATGAATAGGCGCAAAGCTTCAACAAATGTTCAAGATGACCTCCCTCAGACGTGATACAAGATTCAACTCTTCGCCTCATTGATTGTCGTATTTGCGCAAATATTCCTGGTGTATTCCTTATTAACTCACAGCCGGCTATAATTCGATTCCTCAGGTCTTCAATATTTTCGACGGGAGAGGAATAAACTAATGACTTAAGAAAACTTCAAATGTAAAAATGTAGAGGATTCAAATACGGAGATCGAGCAGGCCAATGTTTCGTACCTCCCCTACCTATCCAACGATTTGGATATACTGTATCTAAGTGATGGACTGGTGTACCATCATGCATGAACCAGATGTATTGTGTCAGCTGTAGAGGAATTTCTTCAAGAAGAACAGGTAACTCTTGCTGTAGGAAATCAAGGTAAGAGTCGCCTGTTAGTAGTTGTGAGAGGAAATATGGACCGATTGAATGATAATCGAGTACCCCAAGCCATACATTTACTGAAAACTGATGCTGAAAATGAGCTTCAAAGATTCCATGTGGATTTTCCTAAGCCCATAGGTGATTGTTATGGAAATTTCGTATACACTGTCGTCCAAAATTAGTATCGTCAGTAAAGAAAACGCTATTTGAACAATTAGGAATTTGAGCGATTTGATGAAGAATCCAATGAAAAAAAACTAGGCGCGGAAAACAGTCTCAAGGTAGTAGAGCTTGCACACGTTGAATATGAAACGGATACAATTGCTGTTCTTTAAGAATTTCAAATACAGTGAAGTTGCTTACATTCAGTATGTTGGCAATTTTTCGAGTACTTGTTTCAGGTGACTCCGCAATCAACTCGAGAACTGCTTCTTCTAGTTGCACAGTTCGTACTTCTCAAGGGCGCCCGCAGTCAGCCGTTTGTTTCTTAAATGTACCATTTTCGCGCAACGTTGGTGGAGACGAGCAAATATTGTGTAATGGGGTGCCTACGTCCTGGATACAACTCAGCATACAATCGTCGAACTTGCCTACCATTTCCATTACTTCGACCATAGACAAAATGCATGTCTGACAGTTCCGCATTTGTATAATTTTCAATTCTTTTCGATAAAAGAAAAATTAATTACTTATTATTATTAATGTTATACCAAATTAAAAGCTTGACAATGAAAAAACGTCTATTTGACATTTCGTTGAAATATTCGTATTTAACAGAATGATGACAGTAGCCTACTAGCATCCCTACTAGATAATATATTAAAGTAATGACAAATTCGTTAAAACAAAAAAAAAGCAAGAGAGATTTTTTGTCATAAATTGAACAAGAAATTCAAAAATCGTTTTTTATTTGCAATATCTAAATGGCGTACCATTTTTTTCTTTAAAAAAAAATTGAGATCATTACCCGTATGCGCTCCAATGATGAATATAAAATTCTCAATTGCATATCAGAAAATTCGCAATAACTACCTCTTCGAACTTACCAGATTTCATTTGCATATCTCGACCAGTTTCAGTCAGTTTTTAAGAAAAACTTTACACCCCACCCCGTATCTCGGAAAAAGAAGCATTTGTGGACAAAAGTTATATATCAAACTGTCATTATGTTTTCATGCAGAATGACCCCCAAAAGTTTGTCGCACTTATTCACTAACACCCTGTATGAAGAACAAGAGGCACAGATATGGTATCAAACTTTATATGTTGACAAAACCAAATGAAATGGAGGGAAAGCCACACCACAAAAGTTGTTTTTTATCTCAGGGAAAACTTTGTATACTCCGGACACGCTGTATATTCGGACAGTTTTTAGAATTCGAATAAATTAGCCAAAAAACTCACAAATCACAACACCTCATAATTGTACTGGCACGCTGAATGTTAGTAGTAAAAATAATCCTAAGCAGATTATAAAAAAAAAGAGGGGTGAAACAAAAGCGGCCTATTGTAACAATATAATGGTGGGTAACTGGAAAAATAAACGGAATATGTTATATATTCCAAATGAACATGGGAACGACATGACCGAGTATGTTGATCGAAGAGAAACCGTACGAGAGAAAAACCAACCCCAAGTTTTCACTATAATTAGTACATGGGCGGAGTAGATCATCAAGATCAGCTCAATGCTTTCTATCCGTGCGAAAGAAAGACGTTGAGGAGGTATAAGAAGCTGGGGATACACTTCATTCAGCTTATGCTTCTGAATTCGTATTTATTATATAGAAAATATTCGGGGCGAAGCGCAACATTATACGAATTCAGATTATCGATAATGGAGAAACTGTTGAATGTTATAGTATCTAGAACCCCCAGAGCAGATGGTCAAAGAGGAAAACATATCCTTTCAAAAATTACTAGTGCAAATGCAAAAGGTGAGACAAGTAGGAAACGTTGTAGGGTATGTTCTGAGAACCAAATACGGAAAATGACGGTATCCCCTTGTGAAAAGTTTTCCGAGCATTGCGAAGGGGACTGTTTCAATATTTTCATGAATAAAGTATTTCCCAATTATTCACGTTATTGTGGACGTCAAATGATATGTTTTTCTTTGTTTTATTGTTCAAAGTTTAGATTTATTTTCAGTGTTTTTTTTTTAGGATAAATATTCAAATCATTCACTTTTGCGCATCTAATGTTCCTATTTTATTTTTATTTTTTGGTAGTTTATGGTTTATAGATTAGAATTTGGTTTTTGTTTTTGGGACTCATTTGTTAACCTGCATTGATATTAAACTTTCTGTTTCTTTAGTACTATCAATTTTCATATTTACTCATAGTTCATTTTGTTTCTTTTTTTTACTTGTTTCGTCAATTTTTTTTTATGTTTTTTTTGAGACAAATACTTGTTACTGTTTTTAGATAACTAGTTATTATCACAATAAACATTTTAATTTGTTGTCCGAACTTTATTTTATGTATTCTGTACATAATGCAACTGTTTTGGTGAACAAGAGATTTTATGACAGGTGCTCATGAAACGGATCCGTGACACAAGCCACAAATTACTAAAAATAACTTGTTCAACATGTAATAATGACAAATTGAAGGATTAGTTACGAACAAATGATATTACGCAAAGAAAATAGTTCAGAATTTGGCCACATCAACTCTCAGTGGTAGCAGTCAATGGGCTAAACAAAATTTTGTTTTCTGATGGAGTAACGTTCAAGAATAACGGGCCGGTCCACAGACATAACATGCTTTATTATGCAATCGAAAATCCTCACTGGTTGAAAAGAGATGATTGCTCAATGTTTGGGGAGGAATTATCGGAAATCACATTGTTGGACCCTACTTTTTCGATAATGTGCTGAATGGTGGAAGATATTCACAGTTTTTTCAAGAAAAACTCCCCATAATCTTGATAGATGATGCAACATGATGGTGACCTATTCGAGCATTTATAAGAAGCCTTTCCTCGAAATTTTTACATTGATGCCTGTTAATCATCCTTTTCTGTTCTTGTAAAGATTACTAGAATTTCCTTTGTGATGTAATCCTGTTCCTATAACAATTTCATTTTGGTGAAACATGTTCTTTTCAGAATTGTATGGATGTCTCCAATTTCACAACAGCCGCCTACTCGATTTGTTTTTTCGAAAGCATCATCAAACGAAGTATATCTCCATACCGATGGCAGATTTTAATTTATAAAAGCTCATTTTACCCTTTTTTTAAGTCGAACAAATTTTGGAATTGTTTTTTTTTATAAATGACAATGCCCGTGGTCCAAATCGTAAAAAGCAACCAAAAGTTAAGCTATTTTCAATCACTTAACTTTGTATTCTGGGTTTTGGGTCGCTGATTATATTTTTTTTATTTTTTTTCGATAATACAAGCTTTTTGAAAACCTTGCTTGGTCTCAACGAAAATTAGTGTAAAGGGGTTTTTTGGGTCGCCGATTACAAATTTGTGATTTTTTTCGCCAAATATAAAATGGGAGATCCAATATGGTCAACGGCTTTTATATTTGATTTCAACAATATTTTGTATGAAGGGTTTTGCTGATTACGAATTTGTGACCATTTTTCGAAAACACAAGACGGCGATCTCATATGGTGATCAGCTCAAAAAAAACTCGCTTGATCTTAACGATAATTAGTGTAAAAGGATTTCTTTGGTTGCTGATTACAAAATATACTTAAAGCTCCTGAAATCCAATTTTTTACTTGTACCTAAAAATACGTCATTGCACAGTGGCTCAAATAGTCAAAAGCTGGCCAAAAGTCGAAAAATAGGAAATACCACAAAAATCACGTTTTCTGCATCTTCAACTCCAAAGTTAGGTATCCCTGATCTGTTCGTAGGACTTAAAATTGCTAAGAAATGTTTTTCGCGCGATCAACGATTTCTATTATAATTATGCGTTTTCAATCGAGCTTGATGGAGGTGAATCCGAGAGGTATGTACATCATTTTTAATTAATATAACCCCACAAATTCATCCTTTTTCATTATTTGTTAAGGCCTTGAATAATAATTATTGCTTGAATTCATTAATGTTTAACTGTGCGAGAAAATGAGCGTTATTGTTGAATTTTGTTTGTTGGGAAAACATTATTTAATCAAAATATCCAAGTGTTAGATACGGAACGGTACGGATGATGCGACTTTGATTTGGATTCAAAAATCACAAATCTGTAATCAGCGACCTGAGACACCCCTAGTCACTAGTTTTCGTTAAGATCAAGCGAGTTTTTTTTTTAAAGCTGACCATCATATTATATCAGTAATTTTTTCATAAATGATAAGAAATTCGTAATAAGCGACCCAAAATCCCCATTATACTGAGTCAGTCATTTTGCATTTGGAAGAAAAATCACGAATTTGTATTTAGCGACCCTAGAAACCCTTTTATACTCATTTTCGTTAAGATCAAGCGAGTTTGCATGAGACGAAAAACGAAAATCGTACCAAATGTTTGTTATTAATTAAAAAAAAAAAATCTGCTTTACATGTTCTAATATTAGTATAGTGAGAACCCTTATAAAATTTCTAGAATGCACCAAGAATTAGGTCAAATTGATGAAAAATATGTTATTTCAGTTAGGCCAAATGATCATAATATAAATCTGAAAAACGGAAACTCCCAGTCGTTGTCACCTCATATAACGCTGGGTCCTTCGTTTTCGGTGGTGACAACGTTTCACTTATCTACAGAAAAACATTATTTTGACAATACATCACTGGCTTACGCATTCATATAAGGTTCAGTTGTAACTTCCCAAAATTGGAAAAAAATATCGGTGCACAATATTTGTCACTTACATTTGGGTAAAAGTTTTTCAGACTAGACAGGCTGTTGCGAATTCGCTTCTCACTGAAGGTATCTCAGAAATGGTTAGAGACATCCAGCCAATCAATAAAATGGTATAGCCAAGTTCCGGAATTCCTTGCTGAATAAGCTGAATGAAATTGCAAAATATTGGAGAAAAAGGAAATTATCCCTTTCAAAGACTTACAAATTTTTCCAAATTTCGAAATCAGCATTTCGTTTTTTTGGGCAATCATCAACTTTTTTCTTCCGAATATGATTTTTTTTCAACAACTTTCACAAGCATTTTTATTGCTGCATCTACCTACGTGAAACCAATCCTGATCATATTCTGGAGAAAGCAAGGTAACATTCGATTATTTCAAACATAAGATATATCGTATCAAGAAAAGCGTCGGAAAAACCTGAATCGCAATTTGTGCCGATACACGAATGACAGGACCACCGAAAATTGTAATGAGAAATACAGGTCTGCAATGGAAAAAATGGATCTGAAGATATCCTCAAGAAGACAAAACGTTTAATCTGAAAAGTTGGATGAGTCATTTTGTAGGTCTTTGAAAGTGGCAGTGACAAGTACTCAGAAAAAAACAAAAACCAAAATTTCAAGATTTTCCAAATATTACGAAAACTAAAATAATATGAAATGCATTTATTTTGTTCAGCCATTTTATGTTAACTTATATTTCATATCTGAGGAGTGGTACCAAAGGATACTTGCATTAAAACATTCATTCCTTCGTAAAACAAACCCTATTTCAGCAAAATGCTGCACTGATGCAATAAAATATAGAGTGTTACATTTAAAAAAAGTCTAGTTATTGCCATTTGTAATTTGTCATTTTCAAAAAATCGTAGTAGGCGATGGAACATCGACTCTCAACTCATCTGCATCTCAGAAGATGCCCTGAAGCCTGAGGAAGCGACTGGAAATAGTTGATTGACTTATTCTGAATAGTTCTGAGGTTATGAATTTTTCTGAAGGTATAAACTTTTGGAGATAAGTCCAAGAAACGCGTTATATCGACAATTAAGTGGCGAATCCAAAAATGTTGCCCTTAAAAAATATAGAACTTAGTTGTGTATCACATTCTGGAACATCCTGTATATAAATAGAAATATTAAGTCGATAGCTTCGATAGAAAAAAGTTATGGAGCTTGCACGTACCCTGGGTAATCCTGTATACTGAGGAATTTTCTAGACATTCATTGATTCCAACATCACTGATCATCACAATGCAAATATATTACTTCAATCTATACCTTCGCCAACTTATCGATTCAATTCATTGTCAATTGAAACAGCGGCCTAATCTTCCCAGACTCCCAAGTCATCTAACTTTTTTTCGATTCCACCTTCACACAGGAAGCCATCATCTTCAGATGTAGTTTAATGGAGTTTCCAATACCTGTATCGAATCGATGGATTACCGAACAACAAAAACAATGGAGAAATTGCTTCACAAATTAATTTTTAATCGCACTTTGATCTATGAGATTATAAGTTTAATTGAAAATACTTAGTAGTTTGGGATTCAGTTCAGGTGAGGAAAGGAGTTCGGTATTAGATGAAGTAAGTTTACGCTTACTTTTGCGGTGGTCTTATTATTAATCCGAGGGATTATTCGCTTCGTCGAGGTTCTACGTATTAAATTTCTGTTTGTCTTATCGTTATATGCATATATGTTGCATACAATATTGTTTGCGTATCTTATACGTTCCGGAAGAATGGATGCGATACCAATCGAATAGTATATCCCGTTGTGATGGTATTACTTGCCAGCCTGAACAATATTTGGGATGAAATTTTCGTCACTAGAACCATCAAATTGGGCGAATGTATGCGTTTTCTTCAAAGAAATGTATATACAGTGCGTGGCTAATTTATGGAACAAATTGGGTAAACCGAAAACTTACTCAACTGAACAACTGTTCTCTGAATCCGGACTACTCGACATGAGACAATTGTTCTGTAAAACGATTATTCAATTCGTTTCTGGGAATAAAACTCATATCCATTCAGTGAACCATGAATATTCCACCAGAAACAACAAAGGGATCAATGTGTTCATGCCCAAAGCAAATAAGTCAGTTGGCCAGAGATGCTTCACTTACCTTGCTCCTCGCTCAATCCGTTTATTACCTGATGAACTTCAGAGAATCAATTCAAAATCATTACTAGATTGAAACTTTGGATCCTGGATACCGATAAAACAATAATTCACAGCATTAGCACCTGTTGATTCATAATACTTGCTATCTCCCTCATTCCACTACATTGAAACCTTTCGGAATATGTCATTTACTGTATCTACTTTTTTACTATTATTATCATGTGTCTTATGAAATGTAATTTTATGTAAATATTGTGTTTTTAACTGAAAGACATTCTGTAATTTTATAAGCAGCATTCTTTATATTTATGTTTGTTTTTATTTTTCAACCAGCGCTATTCCTTTGAAAAATATTCAACCAAAAGTTTAATGATATACCTGTATCCTTTGAAAAATATTCAAACCATACAAAGAAATGAAAGATGGAGGTATACTCACGGACAAGTTTTTCACTGAACTTAAGTTAGTTAATATTTCCATGCATCTCACGGCTTTTCACATGGTTTATCCATTGGATACCGTTTCTTTTTTTTTAAGCTTTTATTTTCCTGGAAAAATGTATATCCCTTCGTGTATATTCCATTTGCAAAAGTTGATATAGTATGCCCTCAATTATATTCAATATCTTGCCTACAGATTTCAAAAATTTCAAAAATATCTCATTGTTGAAGAAAGATTTGATATAATTTTTATTGCAAAACTGTTTTTATTCACTGTTGGAATTTTAAATGTAACTTTAACTAACTATAAGTCTACCAGTATTTAGTTTTGTTAGTTTTTCTAACTTAATGTGTTTTCCTGTATTTGACTTTTAGGTTCAGTTATTGACAATTTCCATACAATGTAACTTTTAAATGGAAATAAAGATTATTATTAATTCGATATTTCGCAAGCAATGTACCTGAAAGAAGTCGAGTTTTGTTTTTAATGCTGATTTTTGAATGTATATTCTAAAGAGGTTTATCACTGGTTTTGACTGGTGACGTGATCGGTAATTTTTTTAAATTGAAATAGATGTCTTGTGATACTTCATCTGAATGGTCAAAATGGCGGTTCAAGATGGCGGACGATATTTGTAATTATGGTCCAATTTGATTCAAAACTGGTACGTGGGGGTTTTCAGGGGTAGGGGATAATGATTTTTTGTGTCAAAATTTATAAATTCAAGATGGTGGACGAGTTTTGTGATTATGGTCCGATTCGATTCAAAATTGGGATGCGGAGGTTTTCGCAGTCGAAGATTTTGAATTGTTTGTCAAAATTTATAAATTCCAGATGCGGCTCCAAGATAGAGGACGAGTTTTCTGGTTATGGTCATATTTTATTCAAAATTGGTATTTGGGGGTTTTCAGGTTCGGAGATTATGGATTTTTTGTCAGAATCTATAAATTCAAGATGGCTACTTCAGGATGTTCAGGATGGCGGATAAGTTTTGTGATTATTCAACATTGGTGTGCGGGAGTTTTGGGAATCGGACATCATGATTTCTTTCAGCTCAAAACTAACAGGAAAGAGACCTTGAAAAAAGATACCCTATTGGAAATCAACTAATTAAGGTGAACTAACTGAAAAGCAAAAAATAAAAAAGCTATTTGAAGACAAGCTTCCATTCAAGCCGTGTACTTTAACGTATAAAATAAGTTTGATTCATCGCTGACATTGATTTAATTATTTTTTGTTTAATTTTTTGTTTTCAAAAAGCTTGTCGCGCGAATTGTTATAAAATTAATACTTCGACAAGTTGTTACTTACCAACCAATCATTGTTCAATAGAATTTATTGATACATATTTTTATGAATACTTTGTAAAGATTAAATACTTTGATAAGTTCTCTTACCAACCAATCTCTGCCCAATCAAATTAATTGGTACCTACTTTTATGAACACTTCGCGCGACATGCTTTTTGAAACCAAATAATTCAACAAAAAATGATCAACTCATTGTCAGCGATGACTTAAACTTATTTTATACGTTTTAGTACACGGCTCAAATGAAAGCTTGTCTTCAAAACGGTTTTTTATTAGTTATTTTATTGTTCCTACGTCTTCAGGATTTTTTTGCATTCTCTATATAATTCGTTTTTATGATTTATGATTTTACCAAACCTTTTGTTATCCATTCCTACGTTTTTCCCCATTCTTGTTGAAGCCAATTCGTTTGATTTTTTTGTATATATTTTCTTAATATTTCAACTCTATGATTTCAGTTTACAGGAATTACAGAAATTGAGCTAAACTCATTAATCAAATATTGATAGGAGTTAAGCAATACTCAAAAAAGCACGGACAACTCGAATATTCCAATGGCCTAATATTATCCATAACCCTTCTGGAGTGACTGGAAAAAATCAATTGACCGATGATCTTAGATTCTTCAAAAAGTCAGTTGATTCATAATTTGACGTGGGTATAAAATAAATTAATGTGTTCGCTATGTTATGACATATTTATTGAAATCGTACTCTTATTCGAATCCGTTTTTTATGGATTTATGTTGCACTCAAATCAACTCATCGCCAGGGATATATGCTGATGTTCATGGACTTTTTCAAAATAGAACCTCATAACATGATGACTATACAGTGCTCGTCTAAAGTCCGTTCTACTAATTTTTGAACCACCTGGTATATTCAACGAAATTTGAAGTGCTTAAATAGGAGATAAAAACCTACTTTTTCATGAAGAAATCACAGCTAGTAATGTTAAAATGGCGGCTGAGCCCATCTTCAATAATTTTTTTGAGTGAAACCCTGTATATCATTCATTTTCGAAATCTGCTCATAATTCTCAATAATTTTCTCCAATACACTTTACACCTAAATTCAATTGTTTTCGAAATATTAACGTTTGAAAAGTGACATTTTGGTAATTTCAAACCCAACCAAAAACACTAATGTTGCTTTCAATCAAGTTTGCATTGGAAAAAATCGTTGTTTACTGTCAAACTGAACCGCTAACTGTCAAATAGTTCGTTCAGTGCCTACATCCTTTTATGAAAAGTGTGATCATGGCTCGTAGTTTAGTCGATAAATTTGAAGCAGTTTTGATATTTGGAGGTGCTGAAAGAAATGAGCGTCTAGCAGTCCGTATGTTTGATGATAGATTTCCCGAGAATCCTATTTTGAGCTCATATTTGCGCAAATTTTTAAATAAGCTCCAAGCCACTGGTACGCTGAAAGATGCTCCAAGATCAGGAAGACCGCCTCTTTCAGAAGAAAAAAGATGGAAATTGTTGCTGAAATGGTAATTAATCCGACTCAGTCGACGTCTGCAGTTGCTGAATCCTGTGGAGTGAGTTCAAAAAGTGTCCAAAGAGTCCTAAGGAAAGAAAAGTTTCATCCCTATGAAATGAAAATCCTGCATGCTCTCACGGAGGATGATCCTGAACGGAGAGTTGAATTTTGTGAGTGGTTACCAAGAACAATTGAAGGAGAACGGGGCTTCCTAAAACGTATATGTTTCGCAGACGAATGTACGTTTTTTCTTAATGGAAAAGTCAATAAACGATACTAATCCGCATATTTTTAGAGAGGGACATACCCAGTTTCCTAAAAAGGTGAATGTTTGGACGGGGATTTTGGGCAATCGCGTTGTTGAACTGATTTTCATCAGAAGCAATCTTACAGGAGTTCTTTACAGAATTCTTTTAGAAACTGAAATTGAACCTTGAATGAGGCAAATTGTATCGAATATTCAGAAAGAGTTGAAACTCTTGAAATCATATTTCAGCAGGATGGGGCACCTCCCCATTTCGATCGCATGGCTAGAGAGTCCCTCGATACAAACTTTCCTGGGCGATGGATAGGTCGTAGGGGAAGTACAGTATGGCCACCAAGATCTCCGGATCTTACACCTCTATATTTTTTCCTTTGGAGGTATCTGAAGTCGAAAATCTACGCCACTGAATGCCAAACAATAGAAGAGTTGGAACGCAGAATAATAGATACATGTGAAGAAATAGATGAACAGACTTTCATCAACGTGAGAGAAACTATTAATAATAGGACACTTTATTGTCAAGATTTAGAAGGGGGCCACATTGAACACTCGATGAATTCATTGTTGGGGTTAATTAAAAGTGTTATTCAAAAATAAATTTTGATTTTTTAACTAACTAATTTGTTTTGCTAGTGAATTTACAGAACACATTCGTAGGCTTCGAGATTTTCCGGTAAGCGGTACTGTTTATCCTTAATAAACTCTCTTTACGCCTTTTATTAGTCGAATTCATTAAGAGATTTAACTAGAAATTTATAACAACGTATAGTTAGCAAAATGTTTTACCGGAAGTGACCAAAATCCATACTTAATTTTAAACCGGAATGTCACTTTTCAAACGTTAATATTTCGAAAATAATT
The DNA here is from genome assembly GCA_018342105.1 of Gonioctena quinquepunctata. Classification (NCBI taxonomy): domain Eukaryota; kingdom Metazoa; phylum Arthropoda; class Insecta; order Coleoptera; family Chrysomelidae; genus Gonioctena; species Gonioctena quinquepunctata. The sequence continues at coordinate 199,263 of JAFIRS010000105.1, forward strand.
GAATTTCGGAGGAAAGTGTATTGGAGAAAACTGTTGAGAATTATAAGCAAATTTCGAAAATGGAATAATATACGGGGTGTTCTATTTCAGCCGCCATTTTAAAACTTTTAGCTGTGATTTCATCCCCTATTTGAGCCCTCCAAATTTTGTTGCGATATACCAGGTGGTTCAAAAATTAGTAGGGGGGGAACTGACTTTAGACGAGCACTGTATAACAATGCTGGTTGCATACTGTACCTTGGTACGAAACACTCATCGAAATAGTTCAACTTGCATTTGACTCATTTGCTTCAGTGATCTCTTGGATAATCTTGAAAACGATTTTTTCATCTCTTTCGTGTAATTAAATTTGGTAATTGACAACTTATAGCCTATCAGTCATGGTTTAAGTGAAAAAGCTGTCAAGAACATCGTGTAGATTGATATTCGAGGGATAATAAAATAATATATTATCGAGGACTACTGTTCCTGAGCGGTATAAATTTTAATTGGATCTGAGCTACCGATAGATACCTTACAAAATCAATAAATAAATTACCCGATCCATCTTCTCCTGTCATAATAGAGTAGAAGCTTCCATGTTTCCCAAAATTATGAAATCAATCAAATTATGTCATCTGATATACTTTCCGGATGACAAATGCACTACGAAATAAACGGTATAGAATTTCATAAATACTTTCTCATTGTCCTTACCGTTGATTATCACGTATATAATATAGTTCATATTCTGGTTATAAAGGAATCCAATTTATTTCAAAATTTCATTTAGAATTTGAACTCTTCCATAAGATTATTAAATTTTTCAACAACTTTAAAACTTTATTTAAAAAAAAACTGAAAATGCCATCCCATTAATCCAGTTAACGAACAATGTGTCGGAAAAATCCGACATGTTCTCATTGGAAAATACAAACAGTATTCATATTTTTGTATAAACCTTGAGTTCTACGATCAGAAAATGGACGAAGAGTTACATCTCAATCGATTCCTTATGTCTCTATGTAATCTGACTCAAGTTGATAGAAATATGTACGGTTTGATTTAACTAAAGAATTCCATGGATATAAAAAAATAACATTCACATCAAAAATACAAAATACAAAAATTTATTCATTTGACGGAATATATTGCAATAGTGCAATACATATTGACATATTCCATCTTAAAAGCATGGTTTTGTAGCAGAACTCGAATTTCAATAGATTGAACACAAAAAAAGAATTCAACAAAAAAAAAAATCATCCTATCAAGATAAAGCGTGCCATATATCAGAGATAATCAATGTAAGAATGAATTCTTCTGGAACTGATGTACCGGGAATGCTTTAAGAAATACATAAGAATAGAATCTAATTGAAAAATGCAATAGATGCAAGTGAGGCGCGTATTCAATTCAGAATCGAGAAATCTAATGGAAGAATTGGAAAAGTGGGAGAAAACTTATTCTTGAATAACAAAATTGGCAAATTGGAGCGTCAGCAGATTTGAAATAAATGGTTCGAAAGAGCATTACCACGGAATCTCTTTGTATTATATTCGAAACGAATCGAAAGTTCTAGCAGAAGTGGATATAACAACGAACCAACTGAGGGTCATACACGGGATCCCAAAGAAATTGCCCAATGAAAATAAGATTTACTTCGAACCTCACCAAAAAGTACCACTTGCGGAATGTTAGAAGCTCAAAGGAACGCAAATATTGATAGCTCACGATCTCACATTGCAGCGGAGAGAAGAACAAGGAGGAGAAAAGAGAAGACATATTCACTCTGAGAGGCAGTACCGAGACCGGATTTCGTTCATTAGAAGAAAGCTAGTGAATAGAGTATTTAGGGGAACATCTTCTCGGAACCAGAGAAGAAGTAACGCAAAAATACTTCAAAAATCGACCAACATATCAATCATCCCCAAATCAAGTGGATCAACAGGCACTACTGAGAAACAACCTTCCAAATCTATCAATATCATTCTAGATTTTTTTTGTGCGCATGCCTCATTCCGCCCTATTCTTCGGGTACTCTATAGGTATAGAACCCGTGAATCTTTCAATGTTTTATTTTGTTAGTTTCCCAAAGTCTTGTCTCAAATATCGTCGAAAACTAATTAAATCAATGAAACAAAAACATCTAAAAATCTGTCCTAACTGTACTAAATGTGATTTATGGGTTGAAAGATGTAGGTGAGGTGATGGTTGATTCCGACTAATTGATCATATATTTGTTCACTTTCATAGCAGAAAGTGGTCCAACAACAAAATATACTGATTTCATTTCATTTTTAAAAAAGGTGACTGTAATTTGTTTGAAAATTACAGAGGCATCAGGTATCAAAACTTTCCGAGGTGTACATAAAATACAGCTACTTTCCTTCTTCTCGATGAACAAAATTATCTCACCAAATCAACACGGTTTCACTCGTAACAAAAGCTCCAAAACATCACTTCATGAATTAGTTGAACACGTAATAACTGCTCTTGATTGCAAGTTTCTTGTTTGCGGGATGTTCATCGACTTTTCGAGAGCTTTCGATTGTGTGAATCATGAGCTTCTATTGCTCAAAATGGAGCGCTATGGTATAAGAGGGATTGCCTTGGAGCTGATGAAGTCCTACTTGAGCGACAGGACCCAAAAAGTAGTTATTATATATAAATGTATATATATATATATATATATACATATACATGCTTTCTCTAATTTATGCTAACGACATAAATAACTACTTTCATGCTCTCTCATCAGTTCAGGTGATCGCATATGCGGATGACACAAACTTCCTGATCACGGATCGAAATACGTTAGCTCTAGCAGATCATACAGAGACTGTATACTGAACGATAATTACATGGGCAAATAAAACAACTTGGAATTAAATGTTACTAAAACTACACTGATAAATTTCACTCCGAGTAATTCTACTGGAACCCATAATATTTTTGAAAATAATGAACTACACGTTGAATCGTGTAGAACTAGCAAAATGCTAGGTCTCACTTTAGATTACAAACCAACATGGACACTGCACATTGAATCAGTGTGTGAAAAACTGCATAGAAACTGTTTTGTGCTGAGGTTTATGGGAAACCACTGTGGTAAGGAGGTTTTTGTGAACCTATATTATGCAACCATCAACTGCCAACTGCGGTATGGGATTCTAAATTGAGCTATGGGGTCATCTGCTAACAGTGTGTTCATTCTTCAAAAATATGCCATTCGCATCGTGGCTAATCTGAGATGGCATCAATCTTGTAGAAATACTTTCGAAGAACTCAAAATAATCGCGGTTGCTGGTCTATAATCTATGCATCTACGTTTATAAAAATAGATCGCTGTTTTCATCCCATCGACAAGCTCATGAATACTCAACTCGTTCGAAATATTTACTAGTTCCCAATGCACATCGAACCTCTCTCTATCAAAAGAGTCATCTCTATCTAGAACCAAAATTATTCAATGAATTAGACGGAGCAATTAAACTCTCACCGAACATAAATATCTTCGAATATGCAATCGAGAAAAATACACTATTGATGAATTTTCAAGCTGAACTTCAATATTCAATAGTTGATTATAATATACTAGCGGACCCGACAGACCTTGTCCTGTCCAAATTTCTATGTTCCCTAAAATGTTTTTCCCGAAAATTTTCCCGTTATCCCATTTTCCTGTTACCCCTTTTTGTCTTTACCCTGTTATCCCGTTTTCCGTTATCCCCTTATCCTGTCATCCCGTTATCCCGTTTTTTCGTTATCCCGTTATTCCCGTTATCCCGTTTTCCTGTTATCCCATTTTTTCTTTATCCCGTTTTCCCCTTATCCCCTTATCCTGTCATCCCGTTTTCCCGTTTCTTCGTTTTCCTGTTATCCCGTTTCCCTTATCCTGTCATCCCGCTATCCCGTTTCCCTTATCCTATCATCCCGTTATCCCGTTTTGCCGTTTTCCCGTTTTTTCGTTATCCCGTTATCCCATTTTACTAAAAAATAGAGGTTGATCGTAGAAGGGTGATTCAAGAGTAATATGATTTTTTTAATTCTAAGTCATGACAAAATAGAAATAAAAATCTTGCCAAAAAAATAGGGGTTGATCGTAGAAGGGTGAAAATTCAGGGTGGTATGTATTTTGGAATGCTGTATGATGAAATAAAACACGTAAAAAATAATTGTCACCACAAATAAAATAATAAAATTAGTGGACCAATCCTCAACGTTTAGGGATTTATTCTATAAATCTAACTAATCTAGAGGCGCCACAATTAAACGCTACAAACAAAATTCATTCAAATCGGTACAGTAGTTTAGGAGGAGTGCAGTGACAACACACGTAGAGTAGAAATATATATATATATATATATATATATATATATATATATATATATATATATATAAAGATATTTACTCATACAATTTTACATTACTTTTTTTTCTCTTTCTTATAATTAACACTCTCTGTGACTTTTTCCCAGTCATTGTACACTGGTAATTGCTTTTGCTTCTACATTGTATTTACTAGTGAAATAAATGTATTATTATTATTATCAGTTGTGTAAAAAACGAAGCCTTTCATCAGGTACTTTCGATCAATTCAATTGAGTTTGTGCTATAACCGCAAATGATGATGAATGTTTTGTACAGGTAAAAGTAGCAAAGACTTGTTCGGCGCTACTTTTGATAATTTGTATTTTCTGATTATTTATCTTTATTTTTAACCAATGAAAGCAAAATGGAGGAGGTTCTCTAGTCGACGCGTATATTTATTTATTTTTTTTTTTTTTTTATGTATGATCACCCATCTTTTTACTGAGACGTCCGATTCCGATAATTCTTTCCTCAGTGGATAGGGTGTACTTCGAAGTTGGTCCCATTTGAATTTCAGGAATGAAATCCAGTCCTAAGGGTAGCAAAATGAAGGATATTAATCACTCACCCTCTGAATTCTGGTCCGTTAACCGATTCTATCAGGCATAACTTTGTACTGGGATCTTCGATTTGGATGATTTTTTTTTAGGGTATACCTCATAGTTGATCATATTCCAATTTGAAATGGAATGATCCACCCCTATGGGTAGAAAAATGGAGGATGATTGATTTTTCACTTGTGAACAGTGGCACACATATGTAGTTGACATTGACAGATCCTCCTACATCCGTCACAATAATAATTACATTCTATGAAAGGATAGAATTATATACAAAGTGATGGAATCAACTAGCCAGAACTTTCAAAAATAATTTATATTATATGACAATAAATAATTAAAGTAGATAATCATATTATTCAACAGTCAATAGTTGAAGTAAGCTAGGTAAGTAAGTATTTTGAAAGTGATCGAAAATTAAGTAGGTAGTAATTAGTAGATTTCAGCCAACATACCACGCATATCTTTCCATAGGGTAGACCGATTTCGATTTTTTTTTTTAAAGAAAAGGGTGTACTTTAAAGTTGGTCCCATCTCAAATTGAAAAAAAAAATGCCACCCCTAAGGGTAGCAAAATGGAGGATATCGATCGTTCACCCTCTGAATTTTGGTCAATTAACGATCGTTCACCCTCTGAATTTTGGTCCATTAACCGTTTCTATCAGGCATAACTTTGTTCTGGGTTATCCGATTTGGATGATTCCTTTTTAGCCACATAAAATTGAAAAATAATAACTTTTTAACAAAAAATTGAACCAACGAAGTACGGAACTGAAAAGTAAAAAATAAAATAAACCTTCTTGGTCTCAATAAATAAGCTTCTAAACCAATGTAAGTAACTAATTCTGAGTCGGCGCCAAACAAACAAGCAAAAGATTTAGGTAAGGCGTAAAATGGTGACATTCTGATAATTATTTTAAAGTAATTTAATGATCTTTGTTGATTGTTCGTTTGGCGCCGACTCAAAATTAGTTATTTTTTTTTACTTTTCAGTTCCGTATTTCGTCGGTTAATTTTTTTGTTAAAAAGTTATTATTCTAATTATTGATATATTAGGTAATTTAAATCTGACATACGGACGGCCATGACATTTCAACCATCGTCTTATGTGGATACAATTGAGTGCTTCAACTGTTGTATGTACTAAGAGAGCACCATCAATTGATTTTTCTCTAATTGCACCATAATAAGGATAATAAGCCGTGTTGTCCAGCCATATTTACTAAAAGTGCCCGACATTTTCATATTACCCGCTTTTTAACATGGTGGATGCGCCTGCGCGAAACGAGTCATGGACAGATCAAACAATGGGAGAAGAGAGTAATTGGTATTCCTTGGAATGAGTAATTGCAATTTTCCAAATTTTCCTTACTTTTTTTTTTGGTTCATAAATGCAATCATGAATCGGTATATAAAGATTTTCCACATGAACCTATAAAAACGACAATATGTTAAACAGCCATTTTGATTATTCCATTAAAAATATGTCACTAAACAAACATAATATAGTTGTCATTTTCATAGCTTACACTGAAAATTAACATTCATAGGATAGTATTTACAGTAACAACTAGTCTAGTTATTCAACGGTTTTAATAATTCAAAAACGGTATGAGATAAGGGGTGATATATGATTTATTTTTAAAAACAGGAAAAAAAAACATTCCAAAAATTCATAAAGATAAAGGGTATCCCAGTAAAAAAAGGTATCCCTTGAAATCTGCACGCTACAATATTTTTTTTTGGCGTTGAGGACTGGGCCTATGCAGCCAGTATCACTGATTCTATAATATTATCGGCAAGGTTTAAACATACAGAGATATCAGTACAATAAGGATAGTAGACAAGGATACATCGTAATCGTAATCGTAATTTATTGTATTATCGTTTTCTTGTAGAATTGCCTTAAGAATATTCCATTATCTATTACTCTCTCACTAGTTTTAGTTTGGATCTTCATTATTATTCTTCTCACAAATGACACAATCTCAACCATTAGTATAATATTAACCACCCACAAGCTGAAATGTCAGCTTCTGTGGTTATCTCGTTTATTCATGTACTTACTTGTTCTTTTACGGTTAATATTTTTTATTGACATGTTATGTATTTTTTTCGGTGAATAAACTTCATTATCATCATTTATTATTATTATACATATAACTTCGGCTTTCACTTTTTCCATACTTTTATAATTAATATATCATGTTTCAATATGTCTCTAAGGAATTTATGTAAATGCATTAGTATATATGCACACATATGTTCGTTTGCTTGTAAAGTGAAATATACTATGGTAAGTAGTGTACCTATAGGGTTAAAGATATTGTACATAGTGTTTTTACCAAAGCAAAATGTCAAACACCGATCCCTTTTATCAAAAAATCATTCTTACACCACTAGACCATATACAAGCTAATCGACACCTTTTTGGGTGATACCATCTCTATTCACCTTGAAACTTTTGTTTTGTAGAATTTTTTTGTACATTGTAATAATTGATATTGGTGATGATTCTTTATTGTTATAACCCTGGTCTTCAAATCTTAAGAGTTAGCACCCAGTGGTGTGAGTGAGTGGTCCCCCATAATGTTTATGTTGAAATTGAATGTCGACCTCAAACACTAAATCAATTATTACAATCAATTTACTAAGTGGGTCATCATGATACGTCCATCATCACAACCCATTCCGAATAGATCCTACAAGCGATAAGGGATATTATATCATTGAATGGTAGCATCATCTCCTGTTTGGCAGATTGATAATATTGTGAATTGATGGTAATCGTATTAATATTCCAATTAGGGTGTGCGATAGCATCCCGCAACTGATACTATTGGAGGTGTAGGATGAGAGGCTGTCCTTGGAGAAAATGGAACTGAGCCGTGTAATTGCCAGCAGAAGAAAACAAATAAGTATAACTTTACCAAACTTTATTTGCTGAGGAAGATGATGCTCTCGTGAATATAGAAGGCTAATATTCAAATGAAGTGTAATGAAAGCAATTACTGTGTAAATTTTATTCCTCATGTTTAAACCAATCAGAAGCTTCAATTTTACAATGTCACTATGACAAAAAAATCTATAAGTTCTTTCTACGCATGAGCACCCATCGAAAAATTAATAAGTGTAAATTTTCCCCATTCCCCAGCAAGAACATATATATTTTTTAATTTGACAGGAACTTCAATATGAATTTATTTATTAATTTTATAGAATAACCAAGATTAAGCAGCATAATTTTTTATTCATTCATTCACAGTGTCTTCAACTAATTCTAAATACTTTTAAAAATTATTCTTCTGCATCTTCCCATTTCTCATTGGAGAATAGAGTGGAGAACTTCACTCCATTTTTATAACATGCCTGTGCTTCATGAAATAAAAATATCCTGCGATACCAATTTGTTCTTGTGAGTGCTAGATTTGTGGTAAAAAGAAGGCACAATTTCACGAAGAATATCATCGATCTGAAATACATATCTTGTTCAAGGTTGAGACCAAATTCTTGCAATAAATATGTTAAGTACTCAATATTTTTATGATACATATTAATATGATGAAATTCTTTGCAGAAGGAACAAATACTGTACGATTTATAATTCATTTTACCGAAGATACTGCTGCTCTCTGATGTTCAAGACTCACACGATATCACAAATAGTTGACAAATTGTTTTCATGACGAATGCAAAGACATTTGTTATTAATTTCATAGCTTACTTTGAATATGGCATTCAACGCGTCTACGCGACGACAAGGACTTATTCAAAAACTTCCTGTTTCTTTAGTACAAAAATATACCTAAAAAATAAATTAAAAAAAAAATACTAATCCCAATATTATTTTTACACAACCTGAAACTCAGGGAATTTAGAAATTAATCAAATAATAAGCATATGGGTTCCATTCTTTTACTTTGTTTTTATTTTCAAATACTTCTTACATTCATGCAGCAATAAAATTCATAGGCAAAATGGCATAGAATGGGAGGAAAATCAACATCCTGTTTATGGATAAAGGCGCATCAACATCCAAACTAGTCATTGAGAATGAGAATTAGAAATTTCGGTGTTCACGGAAACCTGCGAAATCATACTTGAATGAGCGCAAACAGCATGTTGTTTTCAATAACTGCCGATCAGAATCACTTCCACGCCCTTTTTAACAATTTCCGAACAATATCGACAAATGCATTGAGTTCACGAATATTGAATTATATGCAGACGACCTGATAATATAAAAAAGATACCCAACTCAAGATTATATCCTCTTTTCAGCAAGATTTGGACATATTTTCCGAATATTGTATACTAAATAAACTTCAGCTAAATTTGAACAAATATTAAAACATATTTTCTCTAGGCAGAAAGATCCTGCTTCGTTGAATTGAATGTTATGCGGCAAATCCATTGGTGAAGTAGAATCCGTGAAAGAGGGGTAACACTGGATACCAAATTGGCTTTTGATCTTGACATTGGAAAAATTGTTCGGGTTTCACTCGAGAATTCTAAGGGTTGACCAGATATATCAAACAACCACAATCTATTGTACTTGTTATAACGTTATATAATTCAATCGTGAGGGCCAGATTAGACTTTATCTGGAATCCTTGTTACAACACATACATCAATGTATGGATTCAATAGATACAAAATTAAAATTTAGTCAAAAGTTTTTTACTTTACAAGAGGTTTGGAAGTAGAACAGTGTGAAAAAGTTTATATTTAACACTTAATATATAAACAATTATAAAAACAAAGGCAAAGCACAAGACATTCGAATAACGTGTAATCATACACAATCCGACCTGCCGGCAATCAACTGTATGATTGACGAAAAGACCATGTAATAAAAATTGACAGGATGATTTGTTCTGATTAAATATACAATGCCTGTGACCTCTAACGTGAACTTCAAAAGGGAGGATATAAAACAAAGACAGTCCACAATGTCATATAATGGAACTAAAAGTTATAAATTAATAACCTATAATTTATAACTTTCAGTTCCATTCGCAGAAATAACGCGTTCTCATAGCATACTGCGTGAAACCCAAGCTCGTATACCATTTTGGAAAAACTTGGAGCGAATTGGTGGTCATGGGTTTCGAAAAGAGTAATGATTGAATGAATTAATGTGTATATATTTATTTTTTTCCCTCATAGTAAATACGGCATTTACATGTTCAGGAACAAACCAGAAAATAATAATCAAATCCATACTGAAAAACCTCCATAATTTTTAAAAATTGTGAAAATATTCACCTTGTTGGAATCAGAAAATAAATATCGTATTGCGAATTCTAAAATAACCTTGTTCTTGAACTATTCCGTTCTACTGTTTTGTTTTTTTCTTTTATTTAATAACAAAAAAAGGGTTCTCAGTTGACATAACATTTTTATGAACTAAATCTTGTAAATTCAAGAAATAAAGGTTTATCTGTTAGAGTATTACGAATATACATACAGTCCACTATTATTACAAAAACTAGCAATATATCCATCACACCTACCAGATATAGATATGAAATATTTCAGTAAAATGCCATTAAATATTTGAAAATCTAATTAATACGTTCTTGGAGAAATAATCTTTTTGAAGTGAACGCCTCTGCCATCTGTTAGGTAGTTTTCGAATCTCAAATCGCTACCGGCAATCGATCGAGACTCGCTGGGCAGCTTTCTTTTCCCGTATTCAGGTCATACGTCACGAGTAACGACATTCGTGAAGAGATGCCGCTAGTTGTTCGAAGAAGAATATATCATAGAACATATTGCTTATTGCATCAAGAATTATAAAGTCTGAGAACTATGTCAAAAATAAGTATTTATTTATTTGTCTTAGAAAAAAACAGAAATTCATAGTCTTATTTACATGTTTCCAATCTAATAACTAATCAAATTTGTAAACAATTTATATATAACAAAAGAAGTAATGATTTATCATTATTATTACACTGAAAACTGAAAGGTTAGTAGAATACAAATGTATAAATATGAGGAATGAATTAAATATTAATATCAACTATGAGGATAAACTAATCTATACAACTTAAAAGTAAAAAGAAAAAAGAAAATAATAGAAGAAAGAAAAGAAGAAATGAGTTAGTAATCAATTTAAGTAGATAGCAGAAGAAGTAAATGAAAGGTGCAGAGGTGCATACATGAGATGAAAAATTTAATATAGAAACCAGAAATTAATTATCCTATATATTCCAAAAGGTGAGCATAAATTATTAAGGATTCATCAGAGACTTATTTCTTCATTATCTCAAATGATCAGTTAAATATATCAGTTAGCTCACAAGCATTTTTGTTATGACATTAGGAAATCGAGGAACATAGAAAAGAGTAGGTTTGGGACGAAGCGCTAATGGTACATGAAACTTTATTTGGGATAATAGATATTCACATTTTGTTTTTGTCTGCCCACTGAGCAGCTTATGTAAAAAACAAATACATTTGATCACCATTCTTAGTTCTATTTTCGCGAAATTATAATTTTTTCCGGCGTCCTCGTATTAACGAGTCTGTTTAATCTACAAGAAATCGATCGTTAATGACCTATTAACGTTCAGTTTCTCAATTAATGCATAATTCTGATATATGCAGCCAAACATACACCAAAATCGACCATTAATATCCTATTAATGGTCGATTTCTCTTTTATTGCACCATTGTGGTATAGGCCACTAAACATACACGAATTCAAATACTATTCAAATGTCAAATCATATTACCTTCGCGCTGTCAAATTTATGTATTTTAAAATCCTAATACCTATTGTAAGTTTCCTCCTAGTTGAAGCAAATGGATATCGAAAATTTCACGAGGTCGGCGGAAATTTGTTGTAATCAACTCGTATATTAAAATGGCGATTAATGATCTCGAACATTAACGAGCTCGCTTCGCTCTCGCGTTAAAATATCTCGACCATTAATACCCTAGTTGATTAAATAACTATTTCGTATTCTATCGTATGATTCATGTTTAGGAGGAGTATGGATTTCTGAAGTTTTTGAGGGTTTCCAGATTAAAAACTCGTACTCAAGTCATTCGGAACTAGGGACGAAAAAATACATCTGATGTCACTCGTGTTCTGAGTTCGTAAGTTGATCGTTTATGAAGCTCAGTAAATCTCGTGTTTGTTTGGCAACATCAGTTGTATGAATTTTGAATCTGAGATCAATCTGGAAATACCTAAGTCTCTTACTGTTGATTTTCTAACAAGAGAAGTTAGTTCTATGATAATAGAATATGAAGGTTTTTGCTAGAGAGGTATATGAATAAAAATATTTGTCCATGTTGAAATTTAATTTATTTGCGATAGACCAATTATGAATAGTATTCAAATCAGTTTGTAACAGATGACTGTCATTGTCGCTATGAATATTACGGAAAATTTTGAAATCATCAGCAAGTCTAACCAAATCATTTTGAATATTAGAAATAGTAGGGGTTTCAAGTTGGACCCTTGCGGTACACGGATCTCGCCATGAAGGTTGATGATTTTTTTCCGGAGATTCTACATTCTGGATACGAATTTGGAGATAACTCACCAAGAGGATTGAGAGGAGATCGTCATGGTTTACTAAATCAAACGCCTTGGCGAAATCCGTTTATATGACGTCCACTTTTCCACCCCTAACAATGTTCTTACCAAATTTTGAAGAGAATATTGGTAGATTAGTTTCCACGGATTTGTTTTTGATGAAGCCATGCTGAGATGGTGAGATTAAGTTGTTCATATGCCAAAATATTTCAGAGTGTAATATATTCTGAAAGATTATTATTAGTGGGTATATCAGATAATCTTTGCGTACTTTTATAAGGTAACACGGGATACCGTCGTTTGGGTCCAGCAGAATGTTCAGTTTGTGTTTTTTGAAGGCTTGTTCGATGTCTAATTCTGTGATTTGCGTGAATTTCAGGATATTTGCATCAGGTTTTATTGATTCATTATTGAGATCAAAACCATTCAAATTTTGGAAGTCATAAATGGACTTCTGAGTGTCATATATAAAGTTGAGCTATTTCATTGCGGTCCTTAGTTGTTGTATCATCTTAATATGATTCGATAGTTATTCGCTGTTTAGAAGCTTCTTTCAATGGCCACTGTACAAGACGTATACCAAATGGACCTTGACCCTCGACTAACCAGGTGTCTTACTCTGAACTTACCTAACAAGAGATAGATGGAACGGCTGAATTCATTAGGATTTTTTGAGTATTTTTGACAATGGCACACACCCCTATACCCCCAAAATTGAAAAAACATTTTCAAATAGCTTTCCAATGATGTATTACACGTTGGGGTTTGCTACGAGAACGGGTTTGGGCATGTCTTGATATATTTTCTCATATAAAGTTGAATTGCTGTCTGTTATAACCATATAATATGGCCTAATCGTCTTTTTCAGATTGTACACTTCATGTGCAACCACTTTGTATTCATTTTGAAGTTCTTTTTTGAGCGCCTCTCTTTTCGGTTCATAATCTACCGTTTCGAAAAGGAAGGCATGTCTCCTCTCCTTGTAGTGGGTATAAGTGTAGAAACATGTTTTTCCCCCAATAGGGACTCCCTTTGCTCAAAGTCAACCTTGGTGTGTGTTTGGATTAACTGTATCATTTTGGATGTATTTTATAGTGTTTGTTAAGTTTTTCACCCTCTAGGATATTCGACGGTGGTTAGTTCTTGGATTTCTTGATCAAATTGTGTTTTTGTTCTATGGGTGTGCATTCTGACTCGGAGTTGTCATCTGGGAAGATTACCCTCCTGATTCTTCTCCTGATCGTATTCTTTCGGTTTCCATAACATCCGTTTGCATTTTTTTTATTTGATGTTTTTGTTTCTATTGTTTCTCCCCTTTTGTCGGGTGGTGTCTTCTCGAATAGTCCTTTTCATCGACCGATGTTGTGCTATTATTTCTTTCATCGTCTGTTCGTCTGTCTGCGGGATATTCATTGGCGTGAAACTTGGCATCTGGTTCTTTAGGTTGTTAAAATCGTTTTCTTCTTCATTCGTTTTCTTCAATCCCTATATCTTTTGTTTAGCATATATCTTGGCAGACAAATTTTCTTGTGTGTCTATGTGTGGGTCGACCACCTGGCGCAGAACACACTTAGAATGAAATGCGAACAATGCTAAATGCAACCAAAGCAGCGCCCTTCTGCTGCCAACGGGAACGGGAAACGTTTAATATATAAATCAATATTCAGTGGGATATTTCCGGAACCTCATATGGATACTCTGATCAAGTCCTTCAACTCATGTGAGGAAAACTGGTCGCAAGTTACGGTAAACGTCTTCATTATATCCATCCTCCGAAAACCTATTCATAACTTTTCACTGCCAAAATAATACAATTTTTGTAGAATTCTTGAATCGATAATATATCTCTCCAATCAATCCAGTATTATAACATTCGTTACCCACTCGTATTGTGTCCTTCAGAGCTCATGCATATTCCTAGTTATTTTTAATGGCTTTTGTTCAAAACAATTCCCACAGTCATGGATACAACTTTCCGCTACATGCTTTTTACAACTCCATAAAATTTGCCTAATTGTTTCATTTGAAGCAGCGTTGTGAAATCGTTACAGAAAGGACGGTCTGAAATACAAAACTCGCGAACTTATTTTCAGTGCCTTCAGCGGCTGAAGTCGCATGATTTGAATTATTTAATGAACTTAAATTGGTAGACATATTATTTTTGTATTCTGTACTTACGAAAAAAGCAGAACCCTTATCAGATTACTCACTCATCCAACTGTATGTCTGTCATACTCACATGAGACTGTTCAACGGAGAAAATCTGCCATAGGAATGATACTTACTGACCCTGACATTTTTGAGTACCTACACCAAACAAAAATTATTTTCCAAAGTATAGACTGAAGTTTTCCAGTTGTTTTCTGTTATTTTTCTCATACACTACAGTGCATCACTCACCACACAATGAACACTCCTTTCGATAGATGTAAACGAAAAAGCGGTTCTGGATCCACTCAAGATTATCATAGTCGACTTCTCCGGTGCCATTGGGATTTCCGCTATCATATTGATATCTGAAGCTACAAATCTCGTCAACTCACATTGGAAATAAATTGATTCCATCTCTATTCAACTCCCAGTTGCTATCATCCCTCAAAAAGGAAGACCGATATAAGACTGATTTAAATATATATATATATATATATATATATAGAGAGAGAGTATAAGAGAAATCTGTTAGAATCAATGATACCTATAATCTGTGCGGCGAACCTATAATCGTGGAATTTTACACAGAACTATCTATAATTTGATGCTTTTCACATTTTTTTACTTGCCGATAGGTATTTACCCTACGAGATATCTTATACGAATTTGAAAGAGACCACAGGCCGTCCTAATGATTGGGAAACCATGAAACAGACTGTAGACAGATGGTGGGCTCTCTTGGATTCGTAACAGATTTCTCTTATTCTTGTTATTTGTTTTGTGTTACTCTGAACGCACTAGGAGTACGACTATTGGTATCGTGGGTTGGCCTATGCTGACATCTGTTGGTGACCTGTTAATGTGCACGGAATTAGGTCTAAGCTTCGCCGCACAGATTATAGGTGTCACTATCTATAATTTAATGCTTTTTATATATATATATATATATATATATATATATATATATATAGGGTGTTACCAAATAAGTACGAGAGTTTTCAGGGGGTGATTACCTGTCGAAAATTAAAGGGGGTCTTTCATGTAAACAAAAGCTCTTAGGCCTTTCCTTGAAAAGTTACACGCTTCCACAAATGAGAAAAAAAAATTTTTTTTCTGGAAATTGCTGAATAGTTGAGAGAAATGGTATTCGGTGGGCATGTTCTACCAATAAAAAAACTACCTATGAATACTCTTTCAATTGTGTTGTGATATATTGAACATGCAACGCCTATTAAATTTTTTACCTGAAGTTTTTAACGTAACAAAATTTCTCAATTAAAAAATATGTGTGGAGAAGAACGATTCACTGCAAAACTTTTTCAACTCGTGTGTTTTGTTTCCGTAAAAGCAACAGTTCCCTGATAAGAAATTAAATACACATTGTGCACGAACGGATATTCTGTAAATGGAATCGAATAAACCTAGTAGGTGGCTGTCACGTTTTGTTTGCACAACTTGTGACTTCAATCGTAGTATTTCAAAATCGAAAAAATCTAGTAGGTGGCTGTCAACGCTTTGATTTTTATATGGTATTTGAAAGTTCAATTGTGTCTTTTGAATCTTCCATATGGATAATTACACTAACACTGAAATGACGATATGCATTTCATATATAGTGCCAAAGGAAATTATTGGAAGCTAGACGGCTCTATGCAGAGATGTATCCTCAGCGCGTGATACCTCATCACACAATTTTTGCACATATTCACCAAGAAAGAGGGACTTTTCAAAAACGAAAAATTGATTCTGGTTCTCCAAGAGTAATAAGGATGGTGGCACTGGAAGGAGAGGTTCTAAATATGATTGAAGATCGTCCGGACAATTTGCTGAGACACTTAATGATAGCAATAAACTTATCTGGAATTTTTTTAAGGTCATCAATTGTATCCGCACCATATTCAACGAGTCCAGGCACTTTTCCCTCGAGATTTTCCCCATCGAGTAGACTTTTATCAAAGGAGTCTTCAAATGATTAGCCAAAATGCTCAATTTTTAGAAAACGTAATATTCACTGACGAATCCAACTTTCCAAGGCAAGGGATTACAAATTTCCATAATGATCATCTATGGGCCGAAGATAACCCAAATACAATTCAAGAAGGTCTGTATCAATATGAATTTTCACGTGTGGGTCGGAATTATTGTAAAAAATAATATTGTTAAAGCTAACTGGTGCAACCTATACGAATTTTCTCCAGGAGCAGCTTCCTATTTTATTTATTTCCGACGCACCTAAAGATGTTTTAAGCTCGATGTTGATTTTATTCATGTTGTGTCTTGCTTCGGCCAGAGCTCTCCAGATCTCTGGCTGGTGACTACTCCGTACTGATGAGGGCCAAAAGCCTGAAACCGGTACGCGGATTGTTAGGCGGACACGACATGAATTTAAACATAATCGAGCTTATCAGAAAGGAACATTTGCGAACAATATCCATTCATATGGAAGTTTGCATGGATTGTCAGGTGTATATCATTCAACGTTTTGCGTGATATTTGCTAGGAAAGTAGTTGTTTTTCGCCTGTTGGTCTACCAATTGTGTTTCAATTCATATTAAACCTTTTGTGAAGACGATTTTGTGTGCTTTATGCATTTAATTTCTTATTTTCTCACCCTTCATATGGCTTTTTCTTTCATTTCTTCACTTGAAAATATTTCAATAGATATGCTACCACGAATGTGGTATATATATACGATGGTGCGCCTGCCCATTTCAGCACTACTGCTCGTCAGTACTTGGACGACGTGTATCCAAATCGTTGGCTAGGCAGAGCAGGACCTCAACCTTGGCCTCCCATATCTCCAGACTTAAACCCCTTGGACTTTTGCATCTGGGGTCACCTGAAGTCCTTGGTTTATACGACCCACATTGAATGTGTGAATGATTTTAGGAATCGCATCATTGGAGCCTGCGAGACAATCCAAAACACACCAGGAATATTTCAACGTGTGCGCCAGTCCATGAGACGAAGACTTGATTCCTGTCTAATGGTTGTAGGTGGTCTTTCCGAGCAGTTTTTATAACTTCTTTCCGTTTGATCTTGTTGCCTCTTTTTTTGTTGTAATACACATAATTTTGTTTTGTTTGTATTTTCAATTTGATATTCTATTACAACAAAACATGGTACTGGTACATGCCTACATTAAAAGTAAAAACAAGCGGAATAATTTCAAAATACTACGATTGAAGTCACAAGTTGCAAACAAAACGTGACAGCCCACCTACTAGATTTTTTCGAATCCATTTACAGAAGATCCGCTTATGCACAATGTTGTATTTTATTGTTTTATTAGGAAACTATTGTTTTTACAGACACATCAGTAGAGTTAAAAAAGTTTTGCAACGCATCGTTCTTTCCCACATTAATCTTCAAATTGAGATATTTTGATTCGTTAAAAAGTTCTGGTGAAAACTGGAATAGGGATTGCATGTTTCACCCCTTTAAAAGATCACAACAAAATTAAAAAAAATATTCATAGGTAGGCCTTTTATTCGTGAAACACACCCACAAAATTCCATCTCTTCAACTCTTCAGCAATTTCAAGAAAAAACACAATTTTTTTTCTCATTTTTGAAAGCGTGTAACTTTTCAAGGAGAGGCCTAAGAGCTTTTGTTTACATGAAAGACCCCCTTTAATTTTCGACAGGGAATCACCCCCTTAATAGTTTTGCATTTATTTGGTAACAACCTATATATATATATATATATATATATATATATATTTATAAATATATATACATATTGTTATGTTAAGAAGTACGTTAAATATTCAAAGAGTTGAAATAAGAATTGTAAATTAAAAAAAACCCATAAGTAAAAAAAATTTCGTATTAAGTAATCTATGCTTTGTCATTTTACAGGTCTTCTGAAGATTCTACCGTTTTTTGAAACCTTATTTAATATTAATCGATACCTATGTTTGAAATAAACATGTTTTCAAGATTACAAGCAATTGGCATAATTTTAAAAATGATAGAAACCAAAAAGGTGCGTGATAATAAAAAATTCGAGAAGGAAACAAAGGATGTTGGTATCAAGAGAGAGAAATCAACAAGCTAAGCGAGAGAGAACAGAAAAATAATTTTGGAGGAACCAAATGAATAAAATTGAAATTTTAAAAAATTAATCAATATGTATTAGAAAAACAGTTATTTGACAAGACAATATGGGAAATACTATAGAGAACAAAATCAGATAAAAGATCCCAGATGCAGAGTTAATCTGACCTTTTCTCATTGGAAATTTACCAATACGAGGCGAAGTCACAGTCGACAAAAGGGCTGCAGTTTACAACAACGGGAGAAATCCGAAACACTGAACATTCTCGTTAAAAGAAGTCACAGGTATATTTTGAAACCATAAAAAGTTACTGCAGTGCAATCAAATTAAAACTTTTAAAGAACCCTTTTGATAGAACTTTCTATGGATTACTATATTGACCACATAAACTATAACACTAGGTTAAATTTGATTTAGTATCACATAACTGCACATTTCCTGTTTTATTTGCTGTGAAGCACTAATTAGGTTATTTATCGCAGAATAGGTAGTAGTAAGTTTTTGCTAATAAAGAAATTATTTGATGAATTTCTGCATTATTTCCAATGTTTGAGGAACAATGAATTGCCACTTTCTGAAATTTACTTCAAGAACGAACAGAGGGCACCACAGTAGAACCGACTTCTGAGATTCCATAGGCGTACCGATTGAGTTAGCTGAGGTGAAGGAAATAAGGTACAAGAGTAGATGGAAAGAAGGTAAAACGCATAGCGGAGATATTAAATATTTATATGGGTATTCATTTGTCAATATATATAAATCAAATTCAAAGGGAACTAGTTTAACGATTTTGAAAATAGTTAAAAATTAAAAAAAAACAAAAATATTAGTGAAAAAAAAATGTATATATTTTTGTTATGATTTGATGCGGCCATTAATTGATAAACATCCATATTCAAGTAAGCAAACTGCACTTCATCGAAACATTTTCAGCAAATTAGAATCACCACGAAACGTGTTTCACCAAACAATAGCTTCTTCAGATGAGGAAAAGTAAATTACCACTAAAAAAAGACGAGCTCAACCGTATAGTGAACAATTCAATCTTCACATTAAATAGAGTCTCTGGAAGTTACAACCAAGAAGAATAGTATCATCATATTTGTTTGGAAAACTCTTATCTTTCCCGTCAGTTTGTTTATAGGGAACTGAGGAAACTTTCAGACGTAGGTAAATAACACCTAACCGATTTTATTGACTCAGTAGATCAAAAAGTCACAGAAGGGATTCACTCAAATCTAACCGAAGAAAACTTTTGAGACTGCGAAAAACTGAAAGGGTTCAGCATTGTAATCACAAACGATCTCGCCCTCAAATAGAGGCGCCACAATGAAATTTTCAGAAAACCATCTGAACAAGGCGAGACAAAATTCTTCGAACAAATCTCACATAAAGAAGAAAATGAACTCTATATGAAAATAGAGCCTTGAAAAAAACAAAAAAAGTCAAATCGAAGAGCGAAATGATAACAGGGCTCTATCGACACCATTCATACGGATCCGGGCAAAATAATTTGTTCAGCCCGGAGGTCAAGAGAAAAATAAAATAACTAATAAAGAACCTATTTAAAGACAAGCTTTCGTTTGAGCCGTGTACTAAAATTAGTTGTACATGAAAGTAGGTACCAATTCATTCGATTGGGCAGTGATTGGTTGGTTAGTAAGAACTTGTTGGAGTATTAATTTTATTACAATTCGCGCGACAAGCCTTTCAAAACCAAATAATTCAACAAAAAATTATTAAATCATTGTCAGCGATGACTTAACCTTATTTAATGCATTTCAGAACACGGCTTGAATGAAAGCTTGTTTTGTAAAAGGTTTTTTATTAGTTATTATATTTTTTGCTTTTTAGTTAGTTCGCCTTAGCCTGTTCATTTCTAATAGAGCATCGTTATTACAAAGTCTCTTCCTTGTGAGTTTTGAGCTGAAAGAAATCATGATCTTGGACCCCTAAAACTACCACACACCAATTTTGGATAGTGACCATAATCACAAAACTCGTTCGCCATCCTGAAGTCGCCATCTGGAATTTATAGATTTTGACAAAAAATTCATAATCTCTGAACCTGAAAACCCTTCCACATACCAATTTTGAATCAAATTGGACTATAATCACAAAACTCGTCCTCCATCTTGGGGCCGCCATCCTGAATTTATGAATTTTCACAAAAATTTCTTAATATTCGACCACAAAAACCCCCACATTTTGAATCAAATTGGACTATAATCACAAAACTCGTCCTCCATCTTGGGGCCGCATCCTGAATTTATGAATTTTCACAAAAATTTCTAATATTCGACCACAAAAACCCCCACATCCAATTTTGAATCATCGGACCATAATACAAATTTTTCTCGAACAAAAATTCCATAACGCATTGTCACCGGAATTATGAACACCCACCACATTTCAAATTATT
The DNA here is from genome assembly GCA_018342105.1 of Gonioctena quinquepunctata. Classification (NCBI taxonomy): domain Eukaryota; kingdom Metazoa; phylum Arthropoda; class Insecta; order Coleoptera; family Chrysomelidae; genus Gonioctena; species Gonioctena quinquepunctata. Next base: position 220,363 of record JAFIRS010000105.1, read on the forward strand.
TGGACGACTAAAAGATGTTAAATATTCACTCGCAAGATTTGACCCAAACTAACAAACGAACGAACAAACTAACTAACTACATAACATCCAGTGAGATTGAAGAAGACAAGGGTTTAAAACCCCCGTTAACAACTTTTGAAAACGCAGACCTCATTTTTTTTTCTTAAGATCCGACGAAAAAAAAGAAGGAGGTTTTCTAGTCGACGCGTTAATTTTTTTTATGTATGACCACGCATAACACTTTACAGAGTACTCCGATTTTGATGATTCTTTTTTTCAATGGATAGGGGGGGGATGATTGATGGTTCACCCACTGAATCTTTACTTCTTTTATCACAGGGTTATCCGATTCAGATGTTCTTTTTATTCTATAGGGTATGCTTCGAAGTTGATCCCATTTGAATTTGCATAGAATATAAATTAAACCCTTAAGGATAGTCGAGGAATCTTTTCAACGGTTCACAGCAGCTACCTCGTGTTTTGGGTAATATGTACATATATAATTACAAGTCCTGACTAACTCACCCACTGATTGACTGCTATACCATCAACGTCCAGACCAAAATGCTGGTCCTAAGAGCTGAAATTTTGACAGCATATTTTTTTGATATTCCTTTTCAAAAGAGGTGAAAAGTGAGTGAGAAGGGGTGAAAATAAAAGTACAGTTGATTTGAATAGAGTCATGGAAATTGTATTGGGCTCTTCTTCACAAATAAAGATGAATGTGTTTCAGAGTTTTGAAAATTCAACCCAAAGGGGTAAAAGGGGAGTTTCAAAGTTAGGATCTGGAAAATGAGTATTGGCATGGGTATATTGTTACAAATGAAAAATACATGTTTTGGGAGGTTAAATTGGAATTGGAAATTTGTATAGGAACTCCGTTAGTTTTTCAAGTTGGGGTCAAAAACATTGGTTTGAAGTCTTTGTTACAAATAGAAGAAATATGTATTTCAGTGTTTTCAGAAATTAACCTTCAAGGGGTGAATGGGGGTGAAAGTTTGTATAGGGGATCCGTTAGTTTTCAAGTTAGGGTCATAAAAATTGGTATTCGAGGTCTTTGTAGGGGATAAAGAAGTAATGTTTCGGTGATTTTATAAACCCCTAAGGGGGGAAAGGGGAAAGGGGGAGGGGTGAAAGGAAGAGGGGTGTAAGTTTGTTTGGGGGTTCCGTTAGTACTCAAATTAGGGTCATAATATTGGTATTTGAGGCCTTTGTTACAGATGAGGAAAATGTATTTCGGTGTATTCAGAAATTCTGACCCTGAAAGGGTGAGTGAATTTGTGATAGTCGCTGGTACCAGCTAGTTATAGTATATGACAGTTAAAAGTTAAAGTAAGGTGGATAAGTAAGTATTATAAAAGTCATTCAAATCAAGTAGGTAGCAATTAGTAGGTTTAAGCCACAAAAAAAATAAAACATATTAACTTTTTAACAAAAAATTAAACCGACGAAAAAAGAAAGCAAAAATAAAATGAACCTCTCAGTTTGATAACTGAGCTCCTAAACTAATGTAAAAACTAATTTTGAGTCGGCGCCAAACAACAACGAAATCATTAAATTACTTTAATAACCAAAATCAAAACAAAATAACATGGAAATGAACGTGAAATCTGCAGTGAAAACAATAACATTCCAAACATGCGGTCACCTCACGAACACTCGCAACGACATGTGCCCTTACGTGTCTGCCCGTTCGGATAGCTCTCTCGCTGATATTGACCAAAAACTCGGAAATTTCCGGCCAAGGGCTGCGCCGCCGCCTCATTTTACCTTCATGTAATTTTTATGCTTGTTTGTTTGTTTGGCGCCGACTAAAATCAGTTTGTTATATTAGTTTAGAAGTTTCAATATTGAAACTAAAAAAGTTTATTATTACAAGCTTTTATTTGGTTTTACCTGTCCCGATGTATGTCATCAAATCTTGCAAGTTAAATTTGACCCACTTCTAGTTGTTCGATTAACGTGAAATTTGGCAGGTGTTCATAGTTTCCGTGACAATGCATTATGCATTTGTTAGAGAAGAAAAAACAGAATGTCGGCTCCAAGATGACAGATTCGATTCAAAATTGGTATGGGGGGGCTTTCAGGGTCGAAGATTATGAATTTTCTGACACAATTCATAAAATCAAAATGGCGGCTTCAAGATGTCCGAACGATTTTGTGATTATGGTCCGATTCTATTCAAAATTGGTATGTGGGGGTTTTTGGGGTCGGAGATTATGAATTTTTTCAAAATTCACAAATTCAAGATGACGGCTTCAAGGTGGCGAACGAGTTTTGTAACTATGGTCCGATTCGATTGAAAATTGGTATGTGGGTGTTAGGGGTACTTACTAAAAAGTACAAAATAAAAAAAATTATAAAAAAAAACTTTTTAAAAACAAGCTTTTATTCAAATACCCTAAAAAGTACAAAATAATTGCTTTGGATGTGTGACGTAGGTTATTCCGTGAGTTGTAGATTCAAAAGCTTGTCGCATCTGTATTCGAAATGAAAACTTTGCGCGACAAGCTCTTGAATCTATAACTCATGGAACACCCTACGCCACACATCCAAATCAATTATTTTGTACTTATTAGGGTATTGGAATAAAAGCTTGTTTTTAAAAAGTTTTTTTTTATTAATTATATTTTTTCGTCGGTTTCTGTTAAAAAAAAAATATTATGAAAAAGTAACAGCATCTAGAAGTGATACTCTGATCGCGATAAACTATAGCATATCTAAAATTATTAATGACTAACAAACCGAAATGCCCGCCACCTCCCTATCTATGTGTTGGAGCCATACGGAAAAGCGGCAACTCGATATACTTATTCATATTTATTTTTCTTGCGCTTATCTGTTTCAGGAATTGCGGAATTGCTGTATGGGAGGAACATCTAGTCGCGGAAAGCAGATTTGAAATATTGGAAATTAAGTCGATACTTTGTCTCGTCGAAACGCACCAGCATATTTCGTGTTTCTCGATGGAATGTAATTTTCGTAATACAGTAATGTAGTGGTCTGGTGGAGATATACTTTCTCATCTGTCGTCGTCAAAGGAGTTATTTTCGTTTGTGTTATCCACCATCTATTATTTCGTGAAAATTATCCGAATGGTGCTTATAATGAAATTCACAATAGTAAAATTTGTTTTTATCATTGGAAATGTAAGATTATTCACGAATGTAGGCTTAGTTATCAGCTGAAAACGACAATATGAAAGAATAATCAGGACCACAAACAAGAAACACTAGGGGTTCATCTTTGTGATGCCCAAAACAATTGATCTAGACATTACTGTTTAAAATGTATGTAAATTTTTTATATCAAAGGAGATTTCCACTGGCTCCGTAGATTTCGAAAAAAAGAGACAAAAGTTCCTAATTTTTCCATCCTTGTTGCCAGTGGAGCCAACATTACTGTCTGATTCACTTTTCTGCTTGGTTTGCTTTGGTAAACATCTTTTTGTCGGAGTTTATCTTAAAAAACTGATGTTATTGTATGGAGCAATAAATATATTTGCCAACTGCTTGGTTTCTTTTGATGAAAAGTTTTGTGGGCGAGTTTATCAGATGATTTTTATCAAAGTAATTCAAACTGAAGCACGGGGTTAATGTTTCACAGAAATACACCCATGACCTAGAGAAGCTGTTTTAGATCAATAGCAGCCCTTACCAGGCAAACCTGTACCTGTCTTCATATGGTCTGTGCCAACAGAAGATGACAAAAAAACCATGATAGCTTGTGGCTCTAGCCAATGCCTAAGAACAACAGAATAACATTGCTATGACTACGTTATAATTTGTAGGACCAGAAATCTTCTTCGGAATATCAAAGAGCAAATCGTAAGGAATATTTTCAGACTAGACGGAGCGAAGAAAATTCCAGAACTAGTATGAAATGGTAGGGCCACAGCTCTAGGAGGCATTCATGTAAAACCCATTGAACGCTGGCGTTAGATTTGAATCTGAATGGGATAAATCTGAGGATAATAACAGTACCACTGACTAAACATTGTCAACTGTAGAAGCATCTGTACATAGTCGGTTATGCAAAAAAAAACTCGAAGAAACCACTCTCAATAAACACACTCAAACACTCAAATAAATGACCCAAAGATAACTCAAAAATACACACTCAAACAACTGACACAAAAACAAAAACTCAAAGACAACTCAAAAATACTCAAAATTCGTGATCTCAAAAACTCACTCGTGCACAACACGTACTCAACCCATTCACCAGGTTTTTTGTAAATTTTCCTGGAAAACTACTACAAAACAAAATACCCAAACAACAAAATACAAAACAAAAACTACTTCAAACTTTGGCATAAACATTATGTAGGAGGCCGAAACATCCACACAAATTAACTCGCTCTTACTAGGAATTAAGCTCTGTATATATTGTGAATTGTATATATTATGTAATTATGGTTTCTAGATTGAGACGTGAATTGTAACTAGACAATATTCTAAAAGAAATGCTATTGGATTGGATTGGTTATGCAGAAACGGTAGAATGCCGCTTCTTCTCCAAGAGGACGAAGAAAGAGTAGAATACCTACATGTTTATATTATGTGCAGACGTGAAGCAAAAAAGATTCAACTGTATGGACTACAGCCTGCTGGAACCGAAAGACTTAGCAATTGAATCACCTAGTATAGCGTAATCATTAACTTCATCAGAATTGGACTGGCAGGTGAACTTTAATTGTGGAATCTACCCACAATAGATATCTGATCTTCGTGAAATTGAGTGGATCTATTTCAGTTAACAGAAATTCTTGCTGAAAATTGGATGTTCATCTGATTTTTGTGACCCGAATGTTAATTTTCTTTGTAACCACGTATTCATCAGGACTCTAAGGATGAACATGACTTGTTTTCCTGCTCCTATTTGGGGAAAATTTATTAATTTTATATAGACTGTGTATAACTTTCTCGAAACTGTTTTAAATTTCTGCATAATTATTGAAACTAAAACATTTATAATGGATGAATTATTGATTTCATCAAGTAAACAGAAGGAATAATTCAAATTTATAGTGAAATGAAAAAAAAAAAATTTAGAAAATCCGTCCACTTTCTGGACAGTTGCAATTCCACCAGTACATGCCTTCCTCGGTGCTTGCAATGCTGTTATGGTTGTAGTAGTTCATAAAAAAATGCAAGCCTGCTGTATAAGTATTATTTTTTTCTTTCCTGGAGTAATATAATTTCTGACATTCCCACACTTTCTTGGAGTTTTCAACAATGCCTCTATAAATATTGATGTTGGCTAGCGACAAAGACAGAATCATTAAGAACTTTCTCTCTTTTTTAAGGTCACAGAGCCAGTAGAAATCCCCATTAAATTGGAGCACATGTTGAAGAGTTGGTGGGAAATGAATAGAATTGACAAGGTGGAAAATAACAATTAACATTGTGACCAATTGAAAGTAGAATCGAACAAATTACAAAATGTTGAAAAAAACAATAAATCAGGGCAAAACAGGGATGCCAACAAAACTTGTATATAGTGGGGATTGTTTATTATTTTCTACTAATGACAGGGGAGATCAGCTCAACAGAGATTATGAATATCTGTTTGAGCTATGTTCTGGGTCAGTTCGAGAAAAGTTCTCTTTTTTCAAGTGGATTCATATAATAATAATAATATGATAATAACTTCATTCAGAGAGAATGGGTTAACAATGAAATGTATATGTGTATATGTGAATAAAGTTGGTTAGCGATAAGTGCTGTAGCACTTGTTTCGCAGAATAGAATTTTTGAACGTGCAGGTCGTAGAAACAATACGTTTGAGAGTACGGTAATCTCAATGCAATTTAGTTAAGTCACATACCATGGGAAATCAATATAAATAAAAAAAAGTATAAACAGAATAAATACAATTAGACTAACGAAAAAATGTTTTTTTTATTCACTTAGCCTAAGTACAATATAAATCTGTCACAGTTTATTTGAGAAAGATGAATACAAAAATATTGAAATATTGAAAGCTCAGTGTACAATTTATAAAATATCAACTTAAAACTAGACAATTTAGATTATCATACACACATATATACACATTTTCAAACATTTTTCATTTCCACCAAATCAGCAATTTTTTTTCGTTGTTGACTATATTAATAACTTCAATTCTTTCTCATATGACACCAGATAGATGTTTTTTTGTAAATGGGTTGGGACAGTGCTTTACGATTTTGGAGACATATAGTTATAGGATCGTTGGCCGATAGATTTGTGTCTGTTCGGGACTATGTGCTGGTTTTTTTTTTGTCGTGTATGGTAAGGATGACTCGGTAGGTTGAAGTTAGGCTTATTTTTATGGTATCCGATATTAATGTTGTAATAAAAAAGTTGGCGACTATCAAATACTTCAGCTGCGGAAAATAGTGCATCAGATGGATATTTAGATTCTTCAGACATAATCAGCTTGAGGAAGCTTTTTTGTAGAAGTTCTAGGGGATAAATATGGGTCTTCAAGGCTCCTCCCCAGCCAAGTATACCATAAAGTAGACAATGCGCGGTATAATACTTTGAGTTGTTGAAAATTTAATATATCTTCAAGGTATTTGAATTTATAAATGATCATCCTTAGCTTTTTGCATACATAATTGATATGAGCATCCCATTTTAGATGAGTAAGTATCTATTATTATTCCCAAACACTTAACTTTAGTTTCTGGTACGATAGTATGTTGTTGCCCCCTTATGTCAAACGCGAAGCTCTGAAATGATGGTGAATTCGACCACTTGCAGCTGAAGGGTAAGTAATATGTTTTTTCCAAATCACTTACAGTTTTTTATTGAAGAAAAATCCGTTTCCACCATAACTTTCATTTCTTGCCAAGAACTTGCCTCATAAAAAATTACTGTGTCGTCAGCAAAACCTAAAATGTTTTCACTGCTCCTAATAGAGAATATGCCATTAACATATATATTAAATGGAATGGGACCCAAAATGGTCCCTTGAGGTACACCATAATCAATTTTTCTCCTATCACTAAGTGCTTCTTCCACTCTTACATACTGATATCTGTCGGTCAAATAACTTTCGAACAGTTTCAGACAATTATTTCTGATACCAATATCTTCTAATGTCTCTAGGAGTAAGTCATGACTTACTGTGTCGAACGCTTTTGATAGATCAATGAATAAGCATAGACATGGCATTATTTTATCCAGAGCAGTAGAAATCTTAGAGGTGAGTGCCAATAGTGCATCTTGGGTGGAGAGATTATCTCTGAAGCCATATTGTTTATTTGATATTAGGTTATATTTGGAAATATACGTAGCTAGTCTTTTTTTTTAACTTTTTTAAAACTTTCGTCAGATGTGTTATTAGCGAAATCGGTCTATAGTTAGTAATCAATGTTTCATATCCTTTTTTGTAAATTGGTACCACCACAGCTACTTTAAACGCTCGTGGCCAGATACCTCTTTCCATGCACAAGTTAATTATGTATGTTAGAGGTTCCAGAATAATATGTACAGATTGTTTTAATAGTTTTCGCTTTGATTTCGTCTATACCAACAGATTTTCTAGGTTTAAGTTCACCAATAATATTCTCGATTTCCTTGTTATCAGTTGGGAGAAGTACGAAAGAGTTGGGGAAAATGGTCCTCTTCTGAAAATAATTGGGATTTTTCTCTATATTGTTAAACTCGTCAGCTATTTTCTTTTTGTTAGTTATAGATTCACCAGAGTCGTTTTTTATTTCTTTCATGTTACGAGTCTTTCTCTTGGTATTACTTATTTCTTGCACTATGTTCCATAATGTTGTTGTATGTGAGGTGTTTTTTATTATTTGTTTCTGATAATATTCCAATTTAACATTTTTTATCAAGTTGGTGAATTTGTTTTTGTAGTTTTTATAATAGGTTTTTAGTTCTAAGTTATCAGGATCGTTGAAACGGGAAACATTCTCAATTGAATATTGATAGAAAGATTTTTCTGTGAATTGAAAAACAGTCTATTTTTTGTGCCCGCGGATTGATTTAACAAGAGCATTTGTTATCCATGGTGCAATTTTAGTATATTTCCTCTTCACTCTTCTTAGAGAGGCAGACTCGTTTATAGCACCAGTGAGAATATCGATAAATTCGTCTGTCCCAGCGTTAGGGTCACGTGCGGAATATACAGAATCCCAGCAGGTGTGCTGCAAGTTGTTTTTTAGTTTTTTGAGATCGATGTGTTTTTTGTATTCATTTGTATTACTTGTTACATTTTCATTCTGGTTAAGTATCATTTGGAGTGCGGTTGTGTAGTGTACTCTTGTCTCACTATTAATCACTGAGATGTATCCGAACTCATTCAGTGTGCTTAGGTACTCATTGCAGTGCTCATAATTTTTTTAAATATTGATGTTTATATCTCCGTTGAAAATAGAATAAGTGGCGTTATTGCTACTACAGTTTTGTAAGTATTCTTGTAAACTCTTATTGAACTGTTTGGGATCTGTAGATGGAGATCTATACGCAGCGGTTATGGCTAAATTATTATTGCTCAATTTCACTGTCAGTTGTATAGTATAATATCACTAATTTGTAGTATTTGATATAGTGACAGTATCATAATCTGGTCTGTGATCTCTATCATTGGTGTGTATAATTATTACCAATCAATAATTCATTTGTTCCAGTTCCAGCGAAATTTCAGGTTAAACATGATGTAGATCTTCATCAACAAAAGGAAAAAAAAACATTGTTTGACTTTGGGGTTGCAGAAGAGTGACCGAATAAGATCTAATTGATCGCCATTAGCATTTGCAATATCAGAGTATTGTCTGAGATTCAAAAGTGATATGGTGTCAATAAAAAGTTCACCGATGGCATCTCCAGTATCAAGTGTGATTGGAATTACACGTTTTATAGGCCCATAGAATTTTTGAAAAATTGAAATCACCACTAACTCGAGGATAAAAAAATTATTGATGCAATTTTTTTTTTGAAATTTGCAACTATAGTCATTTCATCAAATCACCAGAAATAACCAAATTACATGCAGAGTACTGAGATAACAAAATATTATTGGTATATTCTGGTGAGGCAATTTTTCATTCCTAGATTTCTGTGTTGAAGAACCCAATGAAATATAAATAAATTATTTATGGAAATAGAGAGATGCACCGACATGATTTATTCATATTTGATATGCTTCGCATAACTTCGCGCTCCCTTTTCCGAAGCAGATAAGAAACAAAAGAAACGTGATTCAACTGCGAATCTGGAAAATGAATTCAGCTCGAGAAATTCGCAACGCTAGTGAATATTATTTGTTATTCTGATCGATTAATTCTTATTTCTTCAAAGAGTTCATTGCACCACCATGTACCTTCGATAGATGGATTTTTCATCGTGTTATAAGTTTTTGCCTTGAAATTTCCCAATCAAGTTTTCTTGTGGAGAATCACTGAGGAATAAGAGATTTAACATTTGTGTGAATGAGTCCAATACTAGTATCAATATGCATATAAAATGTAATTGTTATTTTTGTCAAATACTAAATTGCAGTCGTAGAACTAAACATGTTTCTTTACTATGTTTTCTAATGTGAGAGAGTAATAAATCATTATTGAACTGTAAAACCTTGTCGTATTCGCCGTATTCCATAGGCGTTCGAGGATAGATCTAAAGTTGATGTCACTGGATAGCTAATGAAAAACCTAAGATAGGAATGTGCAAGTAGATATAGGACATCATGAATGAACCATATCTAGAATTTTCCGGAGAACCCAAAAATGCAATAATATACTGGGTGTCCCATAAGGAATAACAAAAAGTTATATCATAACTTTTGGATGCGACGTTCAATTATTTTTCTATTTACATTTTTTGGCGATTCAGAAAAAATGCTACAACTTTCCTAATTCAACCATTTTTCTAGCTCTTCAAATAAGGAGGATATCTATTGGTCCAAATATAACCAATAACACTGTAAAGTTGGTTGAAAGATATTTCGTACCAGCTCAGCGCTACTTTAACAAGATTAGACCCGACCAAAGGACAACTCTAAAGTATGGTCTGTAATTTCCTGTTTCAGGTACAATAAAATAATAAATTCACCTACCTGATTATTTTTCTTTACTTCATAAGTTTTTTTTAACAAATGATGATATAAAGATATAAATCCGTCCTGCGATAAGAGATAACAATATGGTCGAATTTGTTTCACAAATGGACGGTTTCTCTAAGAAAACTATTATAAGCTTAGGTAGAGGCACAGGTGTTTACCTACCTATGTCTCAGTGTTTAAAAATTTGAAATGTTCAGTTACTCTCCGGCACTTGTTGAAAAAGTTCGTTTTTGAAAATGGCTAGTGTTTCTGAATTTGTTGCTGAGAAACGGATTAGTAAAAGTGCGCATTCTAAAATATGAAAATTATTATTCTCAATGTGCTCAACGCTGTTCGCCACCAAAACTCAACATTCCGAATTACAAAAATAGTTGAAATGTGTTCGAATATGACTGGAGTCGGACAATATGCCGACTTGTACTCGAGGATAAACGTGGCCCCATCAGGTCACTAAAGAGAAGTACAGGAAGAAAATAGATTGTAATAAATGAGGATGAGAATACTGCCATCAGAAAAATCATACACTTGTTCTACTCAAAAAAAAGGAATATCTACCTCCAACAAAATAATGACTGAAATGAAAAAGGATGATTTCATTCCAGCCATGGGTAGGAAGAAAATGTGGAAACTGAAAGAATAAATTTTCGTTATGAAAAAATTTAAAACAGAACCTTGGTTAAATGAAGGATAAATGTTGATGAAATATGGCAGGATAATATAAGGATGGAAGGATGGTCCACTGGAATGAAAGCACCATCGGAAAAAGGTGAAAGATTAATAATTACTCTCATTGGTAGCAAACATGGATTTGTCGATGGTGGCTTACTAGCATTTTAATCAAAACGGACTGGAGACTATCATGAAGACATAAATGCTGATATTTTTGAAGAATACTTCCAGCAAATACTAGATCTTATTCCTCCTGGGTCTGTTATAGTCATGGATAATGCCAACTACCACTCAAGAAATTCCTAAAAAATACCAATGTCTTCATGCAAAAAAATAACATCATTCATTGGCTTACTTCAAATAAGAAACCATTTCACAAAGATATGCTGAAAAAGGAGCTACTGGAGATTGTGAAGTTGAATAAACCTCTTTAAACGAAATTTTTTGTCGACGAAATCGCCTTAAAACGGAATATAACGGTACTTCGCCTTCCGCCATATCACATAGAATTGGTGTGGGCGCAAGTAAAAGGGTTTGTAGCAAACTTTTAAAATAAGAGACGATGAAAACCTCTTGCAAGAGGGAATAAAAGGCAGTGGATTGCGAAAAATGGAGAAAGTGCGTCGAACATGTGATTGGAATAGAAGAAAGAATGTGCGAAGCTGATAACATACTAGAAAACACTTATTATTTCTTTGGACCCCAACGACGATAGTTTATAGGACTACGGGATGTGACGGCTAAATTTCGAAATTAAGTTGTTGTATGGTAAATAGTAGATTTTTTTATAAATATTAATATTTATTCCAATTTATCTATCTTCATGTCATCATTACTTTTATATAAGTTTTTATCAACTTAATATTAAAATAATTAATATCTCAATTATCTGCCCATACTTATTATTCTAAACTACCTGTAGTTACGCTGCTATCACATAAATTTCATTCAGATAACTTCTCTTCCTATTGTTATGCAAATCAAGGTGACCCGAATGAAGGACCGATTCGAGGTGTGTACGTCTTAAATAAATAAAATTCGGAATTTAAAAACACCATTATTGCAAGTTTACAACACAAACTTCAAGTTGTCCACCCTATTTAATGGATCCTGTCATTGCAAATTTACATTTTAACACTCTCTCACATCAGAAAACAGAGTATAGAGCATAGATTTGAATACACACAAATAAATTGAGGTAGTTCGGCTGCTACAAACAATGCCAAAAATTAGGCTCGATTGTAGCGCGACGCGCAGACGCTGAATTAGAGGGTTATTTTATAAGGAAACTGTACACCCAGAATCGAAACTAGCGAGCGTGATACAGCAAATAAGCCATGACTGGACTGTTGGCAACGTCGCAATCCAACGATCGCTCGCATTCAATAGTTCAAGATACTCTTATGAACAAGCAGTCAGCTATGGATTGATTTCGCGCAAAAATGGTAGGTTTGCTATAAAGCAAAATTTGATAAAAGTGTGGGAACTGCCACCACGTTTTGAGTTTGGAGAATGTGCTGAAAGAAAAACATTCAAGAGTTGCATCAATTTTAAGTACGAATCAGCTGTGATAAGTGCGAAATCCACGAAGCGATTGTGTGATTTAATTAGTTCGTTTCATTGGTAAAGAGTCAGAATTATTAACATGCATGAAATCATATGAGAATGTATTTCAGAGCAACTTGAGAACGAAAGAATATCTTGTATTTAACCTAATTTAAGTGCCTTGAAAAATGTTATATCACGGGATTTATTGGAAAAAATTGCACAACATAATATAACATACGTTTTTCTAAAAATGTATCACGATGAAGGAGAAGAATCACCTACCTGAAGAATTGGGGAAGGGAAAAACCTAGAGTTACTTAAAAATAGGAAAGCATTAACTAAAATCATTAATGATGGTCGATCCCTGCGCAGCCCCACAAAAGTTCGATCCATCGCAGTCAGTGCAGTTTGCTGCACTGACTGCGATGCAAAACTGCAGTTTTTTCGAGGATCATTTTTCCGACTTTATATAAATTATATGTGTGTATGCAAACTTTTCTGTAACTTTATATAGATATATATTTCTGGGGATAGCTATTACAGTCCCTCATAATTAGTACATCGTGGATTGTTCACAACGATCGTGTGAAGGATCAATAAAAATTGTTCATAATGAAGACTAAGCGCCGACAGAAATATAATGAAATACTAAACTGTGGAATACACTACGGATTTTTTTCTACGTTTACTATAACTCACTTTGTAGCATTCTATAATTGTATTATATTGGGAGAATCGATCATTTTTACAATTACAAGCTTTTATTTAGTTTCACCTGTCCCGATATTTGTCATCAAATCTTGCAAATTAAATTTGACCCACTTCTAGCCGTCCTATTGTTTTGAAATTTGGCAGGTGTACATAATTCCGGTGAAAATGCATTATGAAATTTTTGTTAGGAAAAAATTATGAAAAAATACATTTTTAAAGACAAGCTTTCACATAAATGTACTAAAAAGGAAAAAATAATTTCTTTCATTGTTTGATCTAGGTTATTCTGTGAGTAACAGATTCAAAAGCTTGCCGTGGATACAAAATAGGTAATCTTGCGCGGCAAGATTTTGAATCTGTTACTCACAGAATAACCCAGATCAAACAATGAAAGAAATGATTTTTTCCTTTTTAGTATTTCATTTTCTTTAAAAATGTATTTTTTTTATAATTTTTATTTTAAAACAAAATATTAATAAAACGGTCAAATATTCTATGAGTTTGATTATTTCATTTTCTACAACTGTCTGTTTGTATTAGGCCACCTGAAATAGTCGAGGCGATCCATCCTCATCTGCATGATCTTGAACCTACAATCACGGGCTTGAGAAATGTCGCTGGAGAATTATTTCTGTATGATAAAAGACTGTCGTCGATTCCCATTCACGAAGTGCTACGCAAATTCAAGGAATGGTTAGTTTTTTTTAAACCGTGCATTCTTGTGGCGCACATTGCCAAATTTGACACTCCACGGTTACTGCAAGCAAAAAAAAATTCGATGATAGAAGACCTAAAAAATGTCACCGTTTCATTTGCCGACACTCTCGTCATTCTAAGAAAGCTGCATCCTCAAAGGAAAGGTCCCGGCATGTTCAAACTTTCCAGGCTCGATGAAGATCTACTTCACATTGAACCGACGACAAAATTTCACGAAGCATCATACGACGTTGATATTCTTGAAAAAATCGCTTCCACTATTCCGAAAGAAAAATTAATTTCGAATAGAAAATCTTTCACGGAATGTTTCGTTCACGAAGCTCGTTTGCAAAAGGCAGCGGTACTCGAACGATCTTTGAATGCTTTCAAGGGTGTTATTTCTGCAGGGATGATTAAGGAAATAGCAAGTGCGGGGATAGGCAATACAAAAAGTATATGCAGAAAGTGGAAGAGACGGTATAGTACAATTATTGTCAACCAACCAATCAGACAAAAAACCTCGTGTCACGAAAGACAAGAAAATCTTGGAAAAGATTCTTGTATTCTTAGAAACCAACCAAAGCTCAGCAATCGTTGTTAAAAAAACATGTTATTATTAATATATATATATATATATATATATATATATATATATATATATATATATAGTTACGTTTTGTTTTATAAAAGAGAAAAATATTTCTGTTTTAAATATACGTTTGTTATTTTTAAGCTAACCTCAAAAAAAATGTTTAAAAAAAACATGTTATTATTAATATATATCATTATTACGTTGTTATATGAAAAATAAAAAGATCATTTAAAAAAATATTTTATTTGTTATTTCGAAGCTAACCTTGAATTGATCTATGCTCGAATCACAAACATTGTTAATATTAAAAGATATATTAACAATAATTATGCTTCGAAATGTTTCGCCAATTTTTGCAAGTACCATTTTTTTCCCTACGAGACCGATATGTGAGCAGTTCAATCTGAGCGCCTGGCCGTGCGTACACTATTGCCGTCTCTCCGTTCCGTTCCGCACCATTCGCTCCTTCGCTTGCAAAATATATCGTATGCAGCCTGAACCTTAGTACTTCTCGATATTATATCTATCAAACTAGATGGTCAATAACCTTGATTTTTCACAATATGTGATATCCTGCTCTAGCTCTTCCTCGTTTTTCATGAACTTCTTAATTTTAGTACTAACGGTAGAATCATTGTCTAAAGATACATAGTCAGTCAATCTCTATGGAAAAAGTATTGGATGCAATTTGCGATCGCCATCTATTAAACTTTCAGGGAAACTGTGAAAATTGTATTCCGTAAAGTGGCGACACCACCGGATGGCAAACAAAACTGAACTTCTGTTTCATTTTAGAAAAAGAGAATCGGTAACAAAATATAATTCTTGCTAATAATCTTGAAATTATGAAAAGTTGTGTTCTCCAGTATCTCATATTTGACATGTGACGTTTATTTGTCGGATAATAAATAAATCCTAATGAAATTTGAATGAAAAATATATATAATTAAGAAGAAATGTGCCTTTCAGTTGAGATATTTTTTAATTTCTATTAGTGGTGAGGTTAAGTGGTATTGAAAGGTCAATAGCCTTTTATTCCACTTTTTGTTTTCGTGCCCGGTTACAGAATTTGAATAAGTCGATAAAATAAAAAATATCAAGAACAAAAGCAGCACACAAGAATCGATGTACCTACCCACCACATATTGTAAAATTGTGCACATGTCAGTATTTTGACTTTCCTGGTCGAAGGATCCTGCTCAAAAATTAAGGAAAAGAGATCTATCTGGGAATTGTTTAGAGGAAGTCTTCCTGATTAAAAGTTACCATTACGCTAAAGTCCAATAACCAATAGTTCCGGAGATATTGGCCAATGATACTGAAAAATAAATATTTATATTTGGGTAAGAGTGTCGCATTTCTGTTTTGTTCACGGGACCTTTGCTATTGCCTATGCAAGTTGTTCCATGTAGACAACCCCTATTTGAATATTTCAATATAGGTAATTTGAAAATATTTCTGGAGTAGGTAATTTATTTCGTAACTTTTAAGCTATATAAAATACACAACAGGTTTCTCCCTCCTTTATTGAAGGAGTACTTGAATAAATACACTCTTGTTACAGTTTAACCTATTGGAGACCTGTGGTACTATTACGCTGGCTGATTAGAACCTTTAGAACGCTATGAAGAAAGTTAGACGTACCGAATTTCAGATTCATGATGCGCATATCCCAAGTACCATAATATGGATGCAATACGACTGCAATATCTCAGAAACTATTGATTATTGGACTTTAGTATAATGGTAGCTTTTAATCAGGACAAATTTTTCTGAACAATATGAAAAATTCAAGCAATTCCCACATAGAGCACTTTTCCATAACGTTTGAGCAGGGTCCTTTGACGAGATAATTTTTCTAGGTGAACTGCTGTTGTAAAACCTCTTCCTAAAAAAGGCAATAAGCTAGATATATGAATTTTGAACCAATCAGTGAAGTATTTATAAAACATTTTTGAAATATCAATGACTAAACAATTAGTATCCCTTTTGGTTACTGAATGTTTTCCAATCTTTAGTATGATTATTTGAATAATTTTGTGCATTCCACCAAAAAAAAAGGGGAGATCTATCCTATGGGATTATCGTGAATTCATCTGAGGCCTTCGACTGTAAGGATAATATTTTATTAGGGAAACTTAATATGGAATTTGTGGAAATTCTTATGACAGGTTCGAGTCATATTCGAAAAAAAAAATCATAAGTAGAACTCGAAAAGAAACGATAGAAAGATCCATTGCCTTGAGAAAGTCTATGGGAGTCCCATAGGGTAGTATTCTTGGTCTAATTTTGTTTATTATATTTATTAATATAAATAAAAAAATTACAGATATATCATATAGACAAGCTTTGCACTAAACTATCTAGAGTAACATATGCCATAAGAGTTATCAAAAGTGTTGATCCTGAAATACTGATAACTGAGAATAGTCATTTGAGGCCGAAGTGAACAGACTAAAAGCCTAAGAACATATAATAAACTTTATATTTTTTCTATCGCAAAAAATCATAAGAGATCCTGCAGAGATCTCCAAGTTATAGAAAGTACTGGCCATACTAGCAATCTATATTTTTGAATTAATTTCTTTTGAATCATCCAGATCATTTTGAAATACACCGTTTAACTCATATTTATGAAACAATATATTTTTTTTATCTCATTCATAAGAAATCCCTATATGAATGGAGCACCGTCTACAGTAAGATAAAATTTTATCTTCCGGAAAATATAAGGAATATTGAAGTTTCAATCAGATTTCTGAAGTCTGTAAAATAATTATGTAATATGGAGCCCTATGATATCAAGCAATATTTTCTGACTTGTAGAAAATTTCAAATTTTATTTTTGTTTGTTGCATTGAGAAGTAATTTGAGAAAAATTTATTACTTCAAAATATTTTTAAAATGTGTGTTAATCTTTAAAATTATTCCTCGCACTATCCAATCACTTTGAATACAATAATTTGCATGGTACTCTCACAGACACAGAGAAAAGTCATATGCAATTTATTTATGTATAATATATTGAATTTTTGAAGATTGTAATGGAAACCTCACTATAGATTTTACATTTTTGGTTGTAGAAGTGATAAAATGATGGCAGAAAAATATCACCATATCGCAATTGATACAAGAGATGAATTAGATATTTTTTCATGTATGGTAGTTACAATCATGGATCCAAAATTTTTTTCATAGTTTTATTCAATTTTTGTACACTTGGTCTGTATCAACTTATTTTTATGCAATTTATAAAAACAGTTCTTGTTCTGAGCTACAAAAGATCTGGTTACACTTCTCACAGAAAAATTAGTTTTCTTGCTGCACTTCGAATTTGGACAGAATTTTTGAGGTCCGAGACTTCAGTAGCGGTAGATGTTGCCTCTTCCTCGCACAATTTTCATGGCTCATTGGTGGTGGGGTAGAACGAGAAGATGATGCCAATGGAAGTGAAACACCTCTTGTGTTTTTTTCTGGTATGCATACTGAAAGAAATAGATTATTATGATAAAACTCAATACATGGGATAAGGGAATAATTATTAGATGCAAATAGTCTTCCAAATATGGTGAAAAAAATCATAGACATATTTATTCCTCTATTAGTAAAAAAAGAAACAATACGTTTTCCAATTACACCAAAACTACAAATTTACATAAATCATTTCTGCCATATCTATTTGAAAACAAATAAATCAAATGTAACATATTTGATAAATTGAAAATAATATGAGACTATCAGTACTACCCAGTTGTTCAGAATGAAATAAAGAGAGATAAAACCATTTTAATCGACTTACAAAAGAAGGAGATTTATTCAATTTAGGTGAAAAATTGTAGTTTTTACCGTTTCACAAACATTAGCATTTTGAATTATAACTGGCTATATTTCTTAATAATTCGTTAATGTTGGTAATACATTCAATTTTGTTAACATCATTTTGCAGCTCTTCGCCTTTCTAAAATTTATATGAACCCCCGTCCACTAGATATGGACAAAATAAATTCAAGATTCTTTATTAACTAACAGAACGGAAAGTGTACTAGACAGGTTGTGGGAATAAATAAATTCAGTAAATTTCTTATGCAAATAGCTCAATATTTAAACTTGCCTGATCCCCATAAATATACTGGGCATTGTTTGCGTAGAACTTCAGCAACGCTATTAGTGGATGCAAGAGGTGATTTACTTCAATTAAAAAAGCATGGAGGCTGGTAGTAACGTTGCGGAGGGATATGTTGATCAATCAGTTAGCAGAAAAAAATCAAATACAAACAAAAATTTTATAATCCATACAAAATTCAACCCTATCTGATTACGGCGCATCTTCATCTGGAGTGACATCAGTTAACATCATAACAGATGTGGCATCGTCTACCTCAATACATAAAAATCCTGATTGTAATACTCCTATAATTTTCAATAATTGCTCAAATGTAACAATTAACCAATATTTAAATCATAAGTAACGTTTAAAAAAATTCTGTTATTTTTAATTTAAAATAAAATATTTGTTCATCGTCCTTTTTTAGCATATTATTATGGTATAAACAGGGTTGTAGAAAAAGTATAGTGTTTCACTCGTCAAAAATATTTTTCGAAACTCGTGAACATTACCAGCCTCGGCTAGTAAACTGTTCTCTCGCTTAAAAAAATGTTACTTTTGTCACTCGTAAAACAATATACTATTAATCACTAGTGATTAAAAGTACAACTTCTCTCACTAATTTGAGTTGAAATATGTCACATTTTAGACATAAAATGGAAAAAGTAATGTTTATCATTATGATAAAAAATATTGTATTACTTATATTGTCATTTCCGCGGCAACGGCAACTATGGCTTTGTTAAATATTTGAGATACGGCAAAATTTTAATAAATAATGAAATAAAAGTAAGTTATGATAAAAGATGGTGGACAAATAAAAAAAGGCAGCCCGAAAGTGATCTCGTTGTCACCCGGTATAGTATGAAGGCACAGTCAACTTGATTCGAGTAGTTTGGAGTACTGCAATTTTTTTCAAGATAAAAAGTGACTTTTTGTGTGGCATAGAGAATGATGAACGACCCATTGGGGAGTCTGCTAACTATGCAAACCACCCAAATACAGCTTTACACTAGTATCACACAAATGCCCGTATCAAATGTTCCATACCTTCAACTATTTAGAATTTAAATTCTACAATCATCAACATTTCTGATAAACTTCCAGCAATCCTATTTTTTTGCAAAGAAAGTTACTTGAGATTTATAAAATCTTTTTCAATAAGTAAATGCTTTTGTTTGAAGGTTGTAGACAATGTGGTAGCTTGATTACTTTCGTTTCGGACGTCCATCGTCCTAATGGATTTGAAAGGTTTTCCCGACATTTCGAATAATATTACTCAAAATTGGAAAAGGGAGATATAATACCTGAGTGTAATATCCAACGTTTACATCTAGCGGTATCTTTCACTGGAAAATGGGATAGTCTCAACGAAGGATTATTCCGGGCTGAAAGCCCACAATTGTAGTAAGCACATTTATTCCCAGACATCTGAAACATACATGTATGAAATAGTCATTTACCTACAAATATTGTTAAGATAATATACACTACACTCCATAAGAAAAAGTATGAATGACCACTGGAAGGGAATCTTTATTGAAAGTTTCTTTTGCTTGGGCTGACACCAATAAAAATTGTATTCTCAGAACTTAGCTTACACAGCAGATTTAAAGTCTTTGTGTATCAACTTATTTAGGATGAAAATGTTTTATAGCACAAGTCAATATTATCTGAGTATAAAGAGAACATCAGTGTTTGGAAACTCAATGAATATATAACATTTTCAGTAATGCAGTTTCGAGTAAATTCAATTCAAAATAGGTAGGCCATGGTCTTTTGAATCTATTGATTGTATTATTAGAAATAATATATCCATTCTTCTACAACATAACCTTACTTTTCGTTATTACTATTTTTGTTACTAAACATATTAGTGGATATTAAATCATACTCAACTTCACAATATAACTTCCTAAAGGGACACAGTAATTCCCCAATATCTCAAATAAATGAATATTTCGTTCTTACCTTCTTTTCCAATTTTTCTCACAAATGTAATTGTCTTATAAAAGTTTATACACTTGAATGTTCACAGAAAACACAGAACGACGATCACTCAATAATACCACAAAAAATTATCAAATCACTCCACGATTTCAAATTTCAAAATAAATACAAATGGCATGAGATATTGCGGAAAACAGAAACAAAATATTGTTATTACAGTTTAACGTTTAACCCCTCAAGGTCGGGCCGCTTGCCAATTGCCAATCCCACCTAAATTTCTTCCATCTCACTCGGATATATCATTTTTGGAGATCATTAGACTAACGCCATCTACGAATGAAATCCATTTGTATCCAAAAAATTTCCCGTTTGGTTGACTGACTATATATCTTTAGACAATGGTAGAATCAATAATGTGCTGTTTGCCTATGCATGGTCCATATGTTACGTGTCAATTGAGTCAACTTCAATTATATATATCTCGGGTTCGGGATGGTGGAACTTGTTAAAATTCAATAGAGGTGTTGTTCACATGTTAAAAAATACGTATGCCAAATTTTAATAATTTCCTAATTCAACTGTCTCGTGGCGGAACTACCTTAAAATATTTGACCGTGTGGTTTTTTTCAGATTTCTGACACATCTTCTCGTTTCTGTCCTTTTTTATCCAACTGTCCTGGAAGGAGGATAATATTTTTCGAGTGTATGTATGTGAGAATATATCTCTATTTCTATAGCACGCTCCTAAATGGCTTGATGGATGTTAACAGTTGAGGAGTAGTTAGAATTGTCTCGATTATGGGAGTGACAGAGTACCATTTTACCATGCCTGAGTGGCATTTCAGTTCCTTCGTTTTGATGTACCCCTAAGATTAATTTTAGTTAAATATGTTGTCTTCGGCTTCAGTCATAAATCATCACTTCATATGAATTCCAGAAACATCTAGTCGAATCAAATAACTTGCACATGACGATTTCAGTCACCTCAAAACGATTGTAATTGTCATCATTCAGGAACTAAAAAATGTTCGTTATATTCATCCCGCATGTCAAACCCCAGTATTAGCAGAGGCGCCATTGCCAAGCGTGGTGACAATAATATCAAGCCAGGAGGCGGCAGTGTTTACAGTTACGACGCGAGATAACCGCAACGTAGCTGTTACGTTAATCCAGACCATTAGTCTTGTCCTTAAACGCCCAGGACCACGACTCAGGACTACATTTTGTCACTGAACTTAATACGCCACATACGTAGTTGTTGTGCATAAAGAAATTTACAATCCGCATTATTATACCGACTTGTTTCCCGTATTTGTGCTTGCTTATATGGGTCGTGGAAATGATAATTGTGGTGATGGTGTGGTCACATTTTTCGGTAGAGCAGTGGTGGAGCAGTTTATATCCACCACGATTTTGTCTCCATCTATTTCCAAAGTACGATATAATTCTTTACTACGAGTAGTAGCTTATAGATGGCTCAACTTTTCAGTTTCAAACCGTTTGCCAACATTGTTTGTTTTTTTCTTCGGCTTGGGTGGAAAATGTTGCAGACAGAAAGAAAATTCTTTTGAAGGGTCTGTAGGTTGGTTGGTTGGTTTGAGGCTGACGAGCCAGAGACAGGGTTGGCACTTAGCTTCCCTTGACACTGCGACCAGCTGGGGTCTATTGTATCACTCTGTCGTCAGTGGTTCCTTATTCAAACAGGTTTGTGCCTTTAATTAGGTTAAGAAGCCTGTTGATAAGGTTCTTCGGATTCATGCCTGTTTCCGGGCTGATCTCTCCAAAGGTTCTGTGTCGCCTACTACTTAGGGCGTCACAGTCGAAGATGATATGAGAGGCTGTTTCCTCCTCTTCATCACACAGCCTACACTCCACGGTTTCCCTGCGTACTTTCATGGTGTTTAGGTGTTTTCTTAGGCCGCAGTGTCCAGTCAACAGACCTATTATTATACGAGCCTTCGTTCTGTTCAGGTTCAGAAGGTCAGCCGTCAGGGTCCGGTTTGGACGCCCTACCATGACTTTGCTGTGTATTTGCCCGACAGTTTGATCCCAATATTGTTGGTGTCTTCTTTTTATCCACTCGTCGATCAGGGTCCTGCATCGGTTTTTGCTAATCCCGTGTGCAGGTTCTGGCCATGTGAGTAGCGTTTCAGATGCTTGTCTAGCTAGCTGGTCCGCTTTGACGTTGCCTTCAATGCCTCTATGACCTGGCACCCACATCAAGGTGACCTTGTTGTGTTTTGCCAGCTCGATGAGGTTCTGGAGGCAGTCCCAGACCAGTTTGGACTTTATCTGTGTAGAGTTGAGTGCTTTGATAGCACTTTGACAGTCAGATAGAATGTAGATGTGTTTTTTCCTATAACCACTTTCTATATTCTTCTGAATGCATACCATGATAGCATGTGTTTCAGCTTGGAATATCGTGGAGCATTTACCAAGTGGTATTATGTAATCCCTTCTTGGCCTTACCCCATGTATTCCTGCTCCCGTTCCTTCAACTGTCTTTGAACCGTCTGTATACCAGACTATGTCCGTAGTTGATTGTGATTCCATACTCGGGGCCCATCCAGATTCATCAATTCGTGTTTCGAATGGTTTTTCGAATGAGTATAGGGGTTGCATGTAATCTGAAATCATTTCGAGTTCTTCGATGTTGATTACATGAGTGATTCTGGTATGTCCAGTTGTTCGGATTCTCCAGTTTTTCGTTTGTTTCAGTCTAGGATGCACTCATCCTGCCCCCTCCAATGACATGTAAGTCAAGGGGCATTGCAGCTGTTGGAGTGCTGTTCATTGCACCCGTGATGCAGAGACAGGCAAGCCTCTGGATTTTCCCAAGGTTGATTTTTGCCTGTCTTTGATTTGTTTTTGGCCACCATAAGAGTGAGCCATAAGTTATTCTTGGTCTTATTACCGCTATGTAAAGCCAGTGCATGACTTTCGGTTTAAGCCCCCAGGTTTTTCCAAAAGCTCTCCTGCACATCATGAAGGTTATCTTGCTTTTGTTGGTTACATGTTGAAGATGCGGGTTCCAGGTTAGTTTCTTGTCAAGAATCATCCCTAGATATTTCACCTGCTCTACTACTTGTAATGTTTCACCGAATAGTCTGGGAGGTATGAGATCTCCCATGTTTCTTCTCCGGGTGAAGGGAATTAGTGTTGTTTTGTTCGGATTTGCCCTTAGGCTCTCTCTGTTACACCATTCCTCTACTGTCCTCAGTGCATTTTGCATTAGCTCTGAGGTTGTTCGAGTATTCTTTCCCTTGATGAGGATGACCAAGTCATCTGCATACCCTTGAGAGTAATACCCTTGGTTATTCAGAGAAATTAGCAGTTCGTCTACAACCATGTCCCACAGAAGGGGGGAGAGTATGCCCCCCTGTGGGGTACCTCTGGAAATTTCAACCTGCTCTGTTTCCTCGAACATGTTGGCTTGGACCAGTCTATTATGAAGCATTGAGTGTATCCACCTGCAGGTGGTTTCGTCAATGCCTCTTCGAGTGGCCGCAGAGACCATACTTTCAAAGGAGGTGTTGTCGAAGGCTCCTTCGATGTCTAGAAAAGTGCAAAGTGCAATTTCTTTGTTTGCTAGAGACTCTTCAAGCCTTGAAACAAGCTGATGAAGTGCTGTCTCGCATGATTTTCCTGTTAGATAGGCATGTTGGTTTTGATGTAAAGGCCGTTCTACAAGAGCGGTTTCCCTTATGTCTCTATCTATCAGTTTTTCTAAGCCTTTCAGAAGAAACGACGATAGGCTTATTGGTCTGTATGCCTTTGCCTGGTCATATGAGTCTCGTCCAGGTTTCGGAATAAAGACCACATTTACAGTTTTCCAGGTTTGAGGTAGCCATCCCAATGCTAGGCTCAGCCTGTACAGTCTGCACAGTTCTGATGCTAGATATTCAACTCCACTCTGAAGTAGTATGGGAAATACTCCATCTGGGCCCGGAGACTTGTAAGGCTTGAAGGAGTTTATTGCCCACACTACTTTTGAATGAGTTACCGTTCGTTTAGCCACTTCCCAGTCTGCCCTTTTAGCCCTCAAATGAAGGTTTGCAGGGATTTCATATCTGGGGTTTTGATTCGTGGTGACAGTGGATCCTGGGAAGTGTGTATGGAGCAAGAGTTCCATAGTTTCCTTCCCAGTGTTGGTGTGATAGGTACTCCAAATCCACTTCAAAAATAGTCGTTCACAATATGGTTTACGTCTAGTGCGATAATTTTTCCAAACCGCATTGGCTGTTATGATATTAAAAAATATTAATAGTAATAATTATAAAATTGTAAATTATCTGTTGTTTGACGAAGACTACATCATTTTATGACCTTGAAGAATTCGATGAATCTATTTTTTTATAAGGATTTGTAGGGATACTTCAGATTTTCTCTCCAATATTGAATAGTTTAGAAAAAAGTTAATATTTGGGCGTGTTTTATCAATATAATTATTCCGAATAAAATACTGTGAATGAAGTGAATGCCAGGGGAAAGCAATCAATTCCTTATTGGTGCTAATACACAGAGGGTTCAATACACAGGTCATGGGATTGCCCCACTCTACTTGGAAGGAGATACTGCGGGAATCACAGGGGACTAACCTCAATGAGTATAGCGGAATAACTACTAACCATAATAGTGGAGAAAAGAATGAAGGAAGAACTAGAGAGGAAATATAAAGAAAGCAAGAACTAAACAGGACAGGATATTCATAACACCGGCCGACAAATACAAATTTTTGCAACATTGTTTTCATTTGAGGGTTAAATATCGTTAATTTTGAGTGTTCTGAACACAGAAATACCTCCATATTAGCTCTGTCACATCAGGTTTTTCTATAAAAAAAAAAATGTTTAATTTAAAATTTCAAGAAAAAAATCAATTTTTATGATAAGAATACCATATATTTAAACATTTATGAAGAAAATATCAAGTACAGTCAATATTATAGGACTATTAAGAGTGATTTATTTTGCGCTTCTCTGTGAAATTACGTCTGGGTGTGATTTTTTTGTGAATATCATCAGGAATATAACGTTTCAGTGACCAGCAGTAATCAGCCATCATATTCACATTCCATCGACCTTGGTACCTTGTCTCCATAGTTTTGGTGTCTTGATGAAACCTTTCTGCCTGTTCTTCACTAAAATCACCAACATTCTCAGGAAAAAAATCCAGATGTGAATCTAGAAAGTGGAGTTTTATACTCATATTGCATCTCAATTTTTTATATTTATCCAATAAAGTTGCCACAATATTTTTATAGTTTTTGATTTCCTAAGAAATCGTTAACAACGTTTTCAAAAGCCAGCCAAGCTTCTAATTCAGTAGTATTCGTTGTTGCATCAAATTCCCCGTCTTTCATCAAAGATCTGATTTATGGTCCATCGAAAACCCCTTCTTTTATTTTTGCATTGGATAATCTTGGGAATTTTGACCTAGGTATTCAAAACCATAATTGTCTTTGTTCAATGCTCCAACAAATTGTTTCATCATACCCACGATTTGAGTTGTATTTCAAAGCCAAAGTAAGTATTATATGCATTTTGCACAAAATCAGCAATTTTCTGTTTTTGCTTTGAAATCATAAAATTTCCACAAATGTAACAAAATGTATCCACACTATTTTAACACTTTCTTGAAGACATTTTGTTTTGGAAATGTTGTTCAGCCACAAATCATTGATAAGATTCAATAAATATCAAAAGTAAAACACTAACCTTTTTTTTAAATAAATACTCTAATATTTCAGTAAACATTTTGTAAACAAAGTTACTGTAACGGCTTATTCTCATGTAACGCCTCAATAACTGGGTGTGTCGCTGTTGCAACTAATAGATTTTCTCACGAGAGGTCGCGCAATTTGAAAAATAGCGCCAAAACTTAATAATTTAACTTATTTTTATTAAAACAAATAAAATTGCCAATATATTAATTTTTTTAAAACCTACCGTGATACGAAAAAATGAGGTTTGGTATCGTCGTCAGTACCACAAAATTGGTAGAAAAAATTAATAATATTTTAAACAAGGAAAATCATGTCGGCCGGTGTAATGAGACAAGCAGTAGATGGAAATATATAAATAGAGGTAAATATATACATATATGTTTCGTAAACCTAGACAGAGCATTCGATAGAATCAGACAGGAATAAACACAGAAAGGCCTAACTAAAATAATCAAAGCAATGTACAATAAATCTATGGATATTGTTTAATGAAAAAATTGTATGCAGATGATATGGCAACACTGACCAAATTGGATAAGGACTAACAATTCAATCTAGAATTACTAATCAAAGAATTAGGAAAAATAAACATGAAAATAAAAATGCAACAAAAGGAGACAAATGGTTATAGTGGCAACTGGAAACTCGCATAACATTGAACTGGAAGGACAAAAGTTAAAGCAGGTGAAAAGCTTCAGATACTTGGGAGCTATTGAAGAAGAGAATGTAATAGGGAAAAAATAATTTTATTGGGTGACAGAGAAGGTTGGAAACGTATTCAATGTGTTGAAAAATAACCTAGAAAGGAGTGAAAACTCAAGCGGTTAAAACGTATTTTCTCCAATGCTCCTACTGAATGCGAAACATGGACAACAACGGAATTTATCACAAGCAGAATCAAAGCAAGAGTGATATAGGAAAAAAACAAGGCAAGGCCGAATAGGAGATGAAATTTACAGAGAACAATTCGAAATAAAATCAATAATGGAATAATCCAGTAGAGACAATCATGGTAGTTAGGGCATAAGTGCAGATCAACAGATAACTAGCTTACGAACAGAATATCCGAAATTGAGTCGGATGGAAAAAAAAGGAGAAAAAGACCGAAGAAAAGCTTGCAAGATGAGGTGAGGGCATTGGCACAAATGAAAAATCTACAATGATCTGGAAAACAAATTTAGTGAAGAACAGAACTTAGAATCGGATTCCCTACAAAGTTCTCCACTAAATGAAAGATGTACTTGGGTATGAGTGAGTGTGCAACTCATTTGAAAGCGTGGACAAGTATCACATGTTGATTTATATACAAGATATTTTTCCGATTCCATAGTTTTATTCTTATGCTTTTGAATTTTTTGATTCTATTTTCAAATAGCTTGGCCTAAGTGAGAACTTATATTCATTTGGTTGGAAGCACTTCTTTCATATTTTATTAACCCATGTTAATTTTGAAAGAACGTGAATAATATTTACAAGTTTTTTTATTATACTCGATTTTCTATTGATTACCTTGTATGGGATCGATTTATCATGATGGTGGAAGAGTTATATGAGAAAAAATGGATCGGGAGATTTTTTCGTGGTGGACGTATTATTCGAACTGAAAAAATCCTTCCGGTGATCTGGTGAGAACATAGGTTAGAAGGGTACGAAATTTTAAAAATCGTACTTGATATCTCTCAGTCAACATATCATATTCCCTCTCTCCTTCAAAAGTACAATGATTATCAAGCCATCATGTCCAACTACTGGGAAAATCAGACAAAAATGAAACCAAAATTAATAATGAATGTTAGAGTGGAAATTTTGAGTCTGGATCCAAAGCATTTCATCATCATCATAAAAAAATCATAGATTTATTGTTCAACAGTTCGAAGGTTTGGAACATCTGAGGGCAACTCCTCTGAAATAAACGCAATCATATTCCCAGCCATATTGATATAAATTTCCTCCAGTTTCAGATATAAGCAAGGAATAATTTTAGCAAGTATTTCATGTTTATATTTGGTCAAGGATTAAATACTGAAGTTGGCTGGATCACAAAATCAGTTTTTGCATATTTGAGGCAATACAAGAATGTGTAGTTTTGTTCGATGTTTCGTTTTGTCGATATGAGCCGCTGAATTATTCCACACGCGACAAACTCGCTGAGTGGAATTATTAAACAACTCCTTCGTCGTTCATGGAAAATGGAATCTAGTAAAATTTTAAATTCTACATTGTCCAGGAACAGGGGAATAAGTCTGAATCTGACCTTGGATTAATATTTATTTTAACAATTCGAAGTCAGATTCAAGTTGGTCGTTAAGCACATCAACATATCCCAATCGTTCAGAAGAAAACCAAGGACGATTTTGAAATTTTGCATGTAGAAAATCAAACTGAATCAGTTGTTAACATTAGAAATTATTAGGTTGGAAAATTCAAACGTATTACTTAACGACCAACTTGATTTGAATAATTCACCACTTTTGAAATTGTTTTCCTAGAAATAGATCAAACTAGAACTCACCATTATGAATTGAGGTTATATTTTATGTTTTACTAATATCGATAGAAGAAATTACCGACAATGATCTCAGGTAGTATATAACTGTTTGTCATTGTATTATTTGGCTATCGTTCATTCACCTGAAGAATCTACTGTGTTAGCGAAATGTTGTGAATTTAAATAAAAATTATGAGAAATCTAATAGTCTGTGTATGATAAGAGATAAGATAGAAATCAGATCATATATATCGAATCTACTTTTTTTTGGGTTTATAACCTTCCACAATCTGAAAATTTAAAAAAATCTTAAGTATTCTACACAGGTGAAGCAGGGCAAATAAATCAGCTGGGTGCAATAAGTCACTGCCAAAAAAATATATTTTATTTGTTCAATTAATCACTGACATGTTGTAATTCTAATTTACCCACCAAAAAATATTTTGAGGTTGATTTTTTTTCAAATTGACATTCCAGGGAGTATATTTGCCCCCGTTTTCAATAACAAGTGGATAAATTGAGTTGTACACAGTAGTTTCCTGATTTCTCTAGTGACTAACTGAATATTTTCTACTCATGAAAAAACTAATTTCTCTGCCCTTCTCCACCTGTATATATTTTTTCAAATAATTCTATTTATTTTCAGCTTATCAACTCAAAGATTGTGTCAAGCCATCTCGGAAACGTAATCTCAAATTTTAGATTTTTGAAATTTCCAACCTCAAAAACACGAAAATTCAATATAATGAAAGAGGGAATTTTGTAGCATAGTGGACAAATTATTAAATTAAAAAAAAGCATACTCAAGTGGGAGTCGAACCCACGACCTTATGATCTCTAGCCATACGCTCTAACCAACTGAGCCATTCGGGGACATAGGAATCGACACACACTCGTGAATCCTTTCCTTCCATAATTTAATATTCATGTTGGAAATGAATCGAAAATCAAACGTACTTATCACTGGCCGTCGAGATCCATAACCTATCACTCAACTTCATCGTCATTCGAAAATTTCAGTAGCAGATTCAAGCAGATGATCTTTAACCACTGATAAGATTTCAGCCAAATATATAAAGTGAAAGTGGAAATATTGTGTCCGAAATACATATAATGAAAAAGGGAATTTTGTGGCATAGTGGAAAAATTATTAAATTAAAGAAAAAAAGCATCCTCAAGTGGGAGTCGAACCCACGACCTTATGATTTCCAGCCATACTCTCTAACCAACTGAGCCATTCGGGGACATAGGAATCGACACACACTCGTTAATCCTTTCCTTCAATAATTTAATATTCATGTTAGAAATGAATCGAAAATCAAACGTACTTATCACTGTCCGTCGAGATCCATTACCTATCACTCAACTTTATCGTCATTCGAAAATTTCAGTAGCAGATTCAAGCAGGTGATCTTTAACCACTGGTAAGATTTTAGCCAAATATATAGAGTGAAAGTGAAAATATTGTGTCCGAAATACATATAATGAAAGAGGGAATTTTGTGACATAGTGGAAAAATTATTAAATTAAAGAAAAAAAGCATCCTCAAGTGGGAGTCGAACCCACGACCTTATGATCTCTAGCCATTCCCTCTTTCATTATATGTATTTCGGACACAATATTTCCACTTTCACTTTCAATATAATGTTCATACAAACAAGTCATAAAAATCTGGTTCGTCATCTTATGACAGGACATCCAAACTTCTCTTTGTCAGAAATGTCCAGACACCACTTTCCAATGAGATTCCTGTATATTGAAACTTATAATATTCCATTTTAGAGACACGCAGAAAGCTATTTCCAGGAAGGTTATATATATATATATATATATATATATATATATATATATATATATATATATATATATATATATATTTATATAAATATATACAATGTGTCCAATTAAGTCGGCACCATATGGAAAACTTTATCATTTGTTTAACGAAAAAAAGTTATTCTTGATAAAAAGTTCTGAATGGCCTATAAATTTTTTGCATTTTTATACGGGGTTTGTCAAAAAATTTAAATTTTGCTCAAGACTAAAGTAAAATATCGACAATCTTCATTGAGAAAAGTTGATCGTAATTGAAAACTACGGTCAGATATCCAATATTATGTATCTACCATGGAAAAAAGATTTTGTTATTTTTACTAACTTTTCTATGTATTTGCATTGATAATTTATGTCTACAAATCGACATATATTCTTGGATGCACTATCAAATTCTGTGTAGTATCAATTTGTCTACACGTCGATTTTTAATCTAGGATGCACTGAAAAAACAAATGTTCATCAATGCAATAAATGTTTTATGATTTGCAAAATTGAATTATAATTTATTTATACCCAAAAATTATTAAAGATCGTTTTATCAAGGTAGAAGAAAATAATATTGGATATCTGACCGTAGTTATCAATTAGGATAAACTTTCCTCACTTTCCATATAGTGCCGACTTAATTGGACACACTGTATATATATATATATATATATATATATATATATATATATATATATATATATATATATATATATATATATATATATATATATATAAACTAATGATATTGGGGTGAGCAGCAATGAAAAGGTTGAGGTTAATCCAAGCTTTCGGAAATATTTATTTCCATCATCAGGGAAAAACTGTTGAGGTTGGTTTCAATGATGTTAAACATATTCATCTAACATAGTGATACAAAAGAAAATATCAAAGATCAAGGAAAAAAACGAAGTTCAAACTTAATACAAACACATTATCATTGTTCAAAATTATATATATGTATATATATATTTATATATATATATATATATATATATTATATATATATATATATATATATATATATATATATATGGAGATTGTGGTTCTTGAATCCTGGTATATATATATATATATATATATATATATTTATATTTGGCGGAGACTTTCTTAGGTTATTGGATTCTGGGTAGGATATATCTAATATTTCAAATCATTTATGGCAACGTTTCGTCCCTGATCGGGGACTTCTTCAGGCTTTATTTAGTTTTTACATGTTCTGAAAAGTTAGTTATAATAGTATAAGGAAGTTTAATCATCATAATGTAATTTTTCCTCCCATAATGGAAGTATGCTGTATTTGTCAATAATTTTTTTATTATATATGTTTGATATTTGAAAAAAAATGCAATTTTGTTGTCTTGAGAATAAAATGATTTACAATTTTTTTTTCTTATTGTGCATTAGAATTTTTTCTATATTTTCATTATTTAAATAAATAGTTCAGAAATTTATTTTTCTTCAAAATCCTAAGTGGCAATTCTCAATAAAATGAATTTTTTTTTATTGTTCATTAAGTTAACAATTTGTTATAAACAAATTACAAATCTCATTATATTTTTTTCTGAAACTAATAAAAATTACAAAAACAACCATATGCAACATAGTGTCAATTTTATTTAAAACATTTTTATAAAATTACGGTTTATAAAAGATGCAGCGGCCACTTGATTTTTTCAGTAACAAACCGCTGCACCTTTTGAACCATTTGAGATACAGTTATCAACATCCGAAATGATTTTATAGAACTTTAGTTGATCTTTGAAATGAAGTTTCTACCAAGTATGTATCTGTCACGATTTTCAATTTAATGCATTTGTTTAGAAAAAATCCATTATCTACTTCTCACGATGCTTATATCTTTTAAACTATGAAATTAGCTCTTCGGGACGATTTTGTAGGCTAGTATTTGAGTTACTCAAAAAATTTTGGTTTCAGTCATTAACATTAATTGTTCATGAAATACACGG
Organism: Gonioctena quinquepunctata; assembly: GCA_018342105.1. Lineage (NCBI taxonomy): Eukaryota > Metazoa > Arthropoda > Insecta > Coleoptera > Chrysomelidae > Gonioctena > Gonioctena quinquepunctata. Next base: position 252,706 of record JAFIRS010000105.1, read on the forward strand.
ATTTATTTAAATAATGTCAACTTCATCATGTATTCTAGCGGTGTTTAATCAAATATTTGTTAATAAATACCCAAGACATACAGTTTTTTTTGTAAAATCATTCATTATCTGTTTTTTCAACTGTTCTATGAAAAATTATAAACCGTAATCATAAAGAATCTACGAAAAATATTTAAAAAAAAATTGTCAATGGTTGTTTTCGTAATTTTTAATAGTTTTAGAAAAAAATATAATGAGATTTGGAATTTGTTTATAACAAACTGTTAACTCAATGAACAATTGAGTTTTTAATATTTGTTATTCTATTGAGAAATGCCAATTATGATTTTTAACGAAGAAACAAATTCTTAACTAATTAGTTGAATAATAAAAATATGAAACAAACGATTGTAAACAAAAAATTTTTTTTTCAAAAATCGAATTCTTCAGACAACGAAATAGCAATTTATTTTTTAATATTAAACTAATCAATTTGTCCTAAAAAATGTTTCCGCATGTTATTGAATGCCAAAACAGCAATAGCAAAACATATGGATAAACATTTTTTTACATTTTTTTAATTTTTTAATGAAAATATGAAACAATGTCTGTAAACAAAAAATATTTTTTTTCAAAAATCATATTATTCAGACAACAAAATGGCAATTTATTTTCAATATTATACTATTCAATTTGTCCTGAAATTTTTTTTCGAATGTTATTGAATCTCTCTATATAATTATTATAATTGATTCAACATTGAGCATTATCACATATGGACATCAGAGAAATACACCAAACACCTCGAAATATGTTTCCAATTCATTCCAATTCACAACATTCACTTTGTATTACTTACTAATAATATTTAAGGGAAATCGACAAGGCTCTGAAAATCATATTTCATTCCTAAACGAAATATTGAATATAGTTCCAAACATTTTCCATTCATCAGCATCACCAAATATAAAGCCAGTTTTCAAAGGAGAAGGAATGGAAAACTTTTTATATGAAGTTTTTTAAAAGCATTTCCAAACAATTCCAACTCCACAATCTACCTCATCATATTTTTCGTAGTGAGAACAACTCCACTTGTATAAATATTCCATTTCACATCCAGCGAAGAGTTGCTTGAAAAGTCTATTATTCAGAAAACTCACCGAAATCAAATTCATGGCTGCTTTGTATTCAAAAGCTGCTTCGAAATAGAACATAAGTAGCTTGGAGTTGGTGGAAAATAAAAACGTAATTCCACTGCAACTAGACGAAGTCGTATTATGCCCATTCCTTTTTACGTCCGTCATATCTGGAGTATGTGCAAAGTCTCCAAATTCCATTTCAGTTTACAGTCAAAGAAGTTTTTCTACTCGTAGTATCGAGGATATTGACTTGGCGTGGTAAATGAGCGTTTAAGGGTGGTACAGGAAAACAATGGCCCTGTTTGATGTAATGAATGAATGAACTTGAAAGTTTGACTTTTGAATGAGCTGTTCCTTAATTTTCCGCTGCTTCGAAATATTCAAAAAAATCCACAGTTGTATAAACGAGACATCCCTTACTGAATCTTGGGTGGTCAAATTTGAAAAGCGAGTTACTGATCAATTTCTTATTTGAACGCAGTGACATATCGTACCAAATTAAAATTCAATTATTTATATTTTACCTTATTAATACGCAGAGCCGGATTAGAGGGGGGCAAACGGGGCTGCAGCCCCAGGGCCTCCACAAGAGAGGGGCCTCCACAATATAAATTTTTAGGTAAAATTTCCTAACAAATACCGAAGGATATGCAAAATTATATATAAAAAATCTGACAACGAAAGAGCAGTTCTCCCACTTTTTCCTCTCATTTTTCGTTTTAAACATTCAAAAACATGTTTCGTATTCTTGTCAAAATCCATGGTTAATATTAATCTTCGATCTCATGAATCATGTGTATATGCGAGAAACAATCATCAAGTAAAACATCATACTATTATACAAACTATTATATCGTATCGAAATTAGCTGTAAAAACAAGAACAATCGAATTAAAAAAAAAAAATTTTTTTATTAAATGAAGGATTTTCTGTCGATGTATTCTTCGAATGACACAATCGATCTAGATTCACAATGAAATTCAATAATCATAAGCAAAGGAAAATAATATTTCAATTTATGAATATGATTGCATCAAATTATTTGTAAGAGCCCTGTGCGCATACCATAATAGAACAAAAGTTCAAATTCTGTTGACTATTTTTCTGCCGATTCTACAAACACTCTGCCCCTCTATACCTGTTTTTCCTATTCATTGGCGTTGACAAGTGTCCGCTGAGTGGCGCGCTTGTAACAGAGAAATCCCCTAAATCTGAAAGTGTGAGTCTAAGAGAAGGATGACATTCCGCAACAAATGTAAATCCTTCTGAAAAGGACTATTTATCTATATATCTAAGATGTTCTACTATCAAATTCTTGAAAACCAAAATTTCAGAGCTACATTCTCAAACATTGAAATTACAGTGATTATTTTTTGACATTGCTAGAACCCAATGGAAACGTTCAATTCAAATAATTCATATACGTTTTGGCCAATCAATAGTGGGAATATTCTACCTAGAAAATTGTCGCGGGAATAATTTGAGGTATTTTGTTTTTATTGTCTGACAACCTATATTTTTAATTTGACGTCTCATCAATTCGCATGAAAAGTGTGAAATGAATCAAAACCGGTTTAGTACATTATATAATTTTGCAAGGGAATGTGTTTATGATCGTAACATCAAAAAATAATCCAAAGAATACCACACGAGAGTTCGATATAGTAGAAAATAATTATTCAGATTTCTTTCTCAAACTTGTTGGCAATAGCCACTCGAGCCAGTTGGGTTCTCTTGTCTGTTGCCTGGCAACAAGTTTTCGAAAATCTGTCGAATTATTTTCACTCTCTTGTGATATTACAACTGAGAATGTGATGATGTCAAATTGCACTGGAAAGCGCTCATTTTCCAAAATGAAAAAAATAGGCGAATTACGATGAGACAAAGCCGCCTATCAAAGTTATCGCTTCTTAGCATTGAGAATGATTTTCTCCGGATGCTGGATTTGACCGAAATCATCAATGATTTTTCGTCGAAAAAAGCTCGCAAGAATCCCTTTGTTTACGCTGTAATTTAATTTATTTCTTGTATTTTATCATACCTACATATGCTCGGTCGAAATAATTTGATTTGTTCCAAAAAATCTTGTTTGACAAATAATTAGGGGCCTCCACTCCTTTGTTGCCCCAGGGCCTCCACACCTTTTAATCCGGCCCTGTATAATACGCTTTTAGTCTAATCGAGAAGTTAGTTTCCTGCGAAAAATAGTTCCAAGTCTGCAAATAATATGAGCAATAGCTCATTCAATTCGAGGTGCAATTCTAAGAGATACATTTTTTTGGTTTTTTCTTCTGACGAAAATTGCAATTGTTATAAACAAAAAGCAATGACAAAAAAAGGGTTACGTTTTCTGGGAATAACTCAAAAACTATAGGCGATAGCTAAAATCGGAAACAATATTCTCAAAGGAAAGTAAATTTCCAATAAAAAAAAATCCGGAATTCCGGAACTTTATCTCCATTATTTATAATTTGAATTTAACGTTGGAAATAGGGCTCCGCGCGACCGCTACAGCATGCGCGAGTCTTCTCCAAAGAGAATACACCACATAGAATAACTTTTTCATAGTATTAAATATCAATTTAAAAATTTGAATGAATTATGGGGTGTTTTCAACACTTGAAAGAACAAGGTCACGTTGAAAAAAAAAGTTAATTTTTGAACAAGTTACGCATTTGTTAATTAGTCCTTATTTTTCGGATATTGGTTTTCATAAAAAACGGCATTAATATTTAAGTAATAGCTCTACAAATTTTTTGTTCCATGGAGCCCGCGTTATATATATGTATTTAACAAGATCACGTTATAAAAGTTTTTGAAAGTTGTTTATTTTGTTTATTATAATTTTTAAAATGTAACAAAAAATGTTGTTAAAAAAAATGTTTTATCCATATGTTTTGTTATTGCTGTTTTTGAATCGAATGAAGGCATTTAATAACTTTTTTCAGGGCATTTGTTTACAAATTTTTTATAAACAAATTGGTTCAATATTTTTTATATTTTGTTTTGCCCTTTTGTTGTCTAGAGAGTATGATTATTTTACAAAAAAAAATCTTGATTTTTTTTTATTGTTTATAATCGTTTTTTTTTATATTTCCATTATTTAAATAATTATTTGAGACTTTTTTCTTCTTTCGAAATCATAATTGGCATTTCTCAACAAAATAACAATTCTTTGTATTATTAAAACTTTAATTGTTAATGTTGAAAAGGGAAACACTCTCAATTGAATATTGATAGAAAGATTTTTCTGTGAATTGAAAAATCCATAAAATGAAGTTATTTTTTGTGAATGTCTAACAGAAAACAACTACTTCCCCGGCTGAAGCCACGCTGGACATTAGTGACTAAAGTTTATCTTTCAGTAGCAGATGATTCCACATCTGATTTTATGAACATCCTGTTTATATTTTCAACAAATCAATTCAATTGTTGAGTTATCAATAAAATTTCAAACAAATTTCAAATCTCATTATACTATTTTTCTGAAACTACTGAAAATTACAAAAACAACCATATGCAACAAACTGTATTCAAATTCTCTTTATATTTTCTATAGATTTTTCCAAAACTACGGTATATAAAAGTTGCAGTAGCCACTTGATTTTTCAAATGACAAACCGCTGTAACTTTTGAACCATTGAATATACAGTTATCAACTTTCGAAATGATTTTATAGAGCATTAGTTGATCTCTTAAATTAACTTCTCAACAAGTCTGTATCTGTCATGGTTTCTTGTTTATATGTATTTGTTTATAAAAAAATCCGTTATCTTCTTCTTACAGTGCTTATATCTTTTAACCTATGAAAGTCAGCCCTTTTATACTCCAAGATGATTTTGCACACTAATATTTCAAACATTAAAAAAATGTTGGTTTCAGTCTTCAACATTAATTGTTCATGAAATACACGGATTTATTTAAATAATGTCAACTTCATCATGTATTCTAGCGATGTTTTATCACATATTTGTTGATAAAGGATTTTTTTGTGAAATCATTCATTATCTGTTTTTTCAACTATTTTTATAAAAAAATATATACCGTGATTTTGAAAAAATATAAAAAAAAAAATTTTTTCGACACTTTGTTGCATATGGTTGTTTTTGTAATTTTTAGTAGTTTTAGAAAAAAAATATAATAGTATTCGGAATTTGTTTATACTATATAAGAAATTGTTAACTTAATAAACAATTAATTTTATTTTTATTTTTTGTCGTTCTATTGAGAAATTTCAATAATGATTTTTTAAGAGAACAAAATTCTTAACTAGTTATTTAAATAATGGAAATATAAAAGAAAATTATGATACACCATAAGAAAAAAAATTTAAGAACAAAAATTTCTCTGTGAAATATTCATATTATCTGGCAAAAAAAAACAAAAATATTAAACTAATCAATTTTTTTCATAAACAAATGTCCTAAATGTTTTTTTTCGAATGTAATCGAATGCCTTTGTTTGATGCAAAAACAGCAATAGTAAAACACATACATAAATTTTTTTTTTTTTTTTTTTTTCCATTTTTGGTAATTCAAAAAACTATAATAAACAAAATAAACAACTTTCATAAACTCTCATAACGTGAACTGATTAATTATACATAAAAGGAGGGCTCCATGGAGCGAACAATTTTTAGCGCTATTATTCATGCAAACTGAGGTTCTAATTAACAAATGCCCAACTCATTTAAAAATAAACTAAATTTTTTTTTTTAACGTGACCTTGTTTTTCCAAGGATTAGAAACACACCATCGTTTACTCAAATTTTTAAATTGATATTTAATACTATAAAAAAAATTGTGTGTGGTGTATTCTCTTTAGAGACGGCACGTGCCGTGGCGGTCGCGCGGAGCCCTATTTTCAGCGTTGAATTAAAACTATAAATAATGGAGATAGAGTTCCAGAATTAGAATTTTTGTATTGGAAATTTCCTCTTCTTTAAGAATCTGTTTTTCTATTCTTTATAGTTTTTGAGTTATTACCAAAAAACTGAACCCCTTTTTTGTTATTGTTTTTTGTTAATAACAATTGCAATTTTTGTTAGCAGAAAAACAAAAAAAAGTTCTTTTTTCGCAGGAAACTCACTTCTTGACTAGTCTATTTTCTCTGTTTGTTTGTTTGCAATCGATTTTAAACTAATTTTCGGATGAGCTAAGGACTTCCAACTGGATGACAATTAACTCGCTGTCTTGTTTATCAGTTTGTTTGTTTGTAATGATAATAACTTTAAACTTCAAACATGGCCCAGTACAGGGTGACAATGCAATGTTAACTCGCTTTCTTATCTGTCTGTTTGTTTGTCTGTGATTATGATGATAATAGTAAGGAGCAATCGATTTCAAACTAACTTACCGATGAGGTAGAAACTTGAAACTTCAAATATAGATCTTTTCCGTCTGTTTGTCTGTATTGATGATTATAATAATAAGGAGCAATATATTCTTAGCTAACTTCCCGATGATCAATTCGCTTTCTTGTCTACCTGTATATGTTTTTATGTCTTTAATAATAATAGTAATAGTAATAAGCAATCTATTTCAAACTAACTTCCCGATGTGCTAGAGACTTGAAACTCCAAACAGCTTAGAACTGAATGACAAACAAAGATACATTTACGATCATGTGAAGAGAAACATAAATAACCTGAATTTTGCCACATGTCTCTGTCATAATGTCATCAAGATGTTTGAACTCGATTGCAAAATTTAATACAAAAGGCCCAAGAAGCCCACAGAGGTCATATTTCGATTATACAGACGTCTACAAGACCTTTGTTATATGCTCAGACGTCGGTACAAAAAGGCACACTCTTGCGAGGTCACATCGACGTTATAAAGTAGTGGTGATGACTTGCCAATATGGACAGTCGCAGAAGGGTTGGATTGAATATTGTTATTACGTCGTCTGTGGTCATAGTGAAGACATTATAGCATTATGTATGAAGGTCATAAAATTTCTAATATAGTAGTACAATATGTATACCATATCAAAACATTTTATATAATATTAATATAATATATAACTCAGTCTTCATTTTCATGATACTCTGTGGTAATGTCCCATATCACTATATACAGTGCTTCTCAAAAGTCGCCTCCCCCCCTCTTATTTTTGGAACGATTATACATAAACAAGTGAAATTTGTAAACTGAATATTAAAGGTTGTAAACTTCCCTACTTGTGATGATGGATGACGAAAACGTCAAAGATGACGTCACAAGGCCATTGTGACCCATAATTTTGAATGGCACCCTACAGCAAGCGACACCTCTTTTAAAAGGTATCGAAAAAACCTATTCAATGATACTAATTTTGTTTGTGTTTATGGCAGTTTCAATGGCTCATTAGTCAACATTAAAATTTAAATTCCATTCAGTATGATATTAATTACAGATTTGAGAATCAGTATCTACTTAAAGAAATTGCTCGAAGTGACCTCCATTTACTTCCTGACAGTGGAATATCCTATTTCTAAATTCTTCTCGTACTTTTGCAAATGTGTCTGCGGAAACAGCCTCACATTCTGCAAGAATACGTTGTTTTGAAACGTCAATATTGTCAGGTTCAGTGGCGTAAACCTTCGATTTAAGGTACCCCCACAGAAAAAAATCCGGTGATCGAGCTGGCCATTCCGTTGAACCTCGTCGTCCAATCCATCAACCACGATACTCCTCATCCAAATACCGTCTTACTGCACCGTAATAGTGTGGAGGAGCACCATCCTGTTGGAATGTTATTTCCAAATTGCCGAATTCATCTGGATTATCTTCCAAAATTCCAAGGATTAACGGTTCTATTGCGTTTTGCAACAGCTCCAGATAAACCTCACCAGTTAAATAAGTATTTGAAAGAAGAGGCCCAACGATGTGGTTTCCCAAGATACCTGCCCAAACATTCACCTTCTGGGGAAATTGGGTATGTGTTTCACGAAACAGGTGAGGATTTGCGTCACTCCAATACCTCACATTCTGTGCATTTACATTTCCATTTAGATAAAAAGTACTTTCGTCACTGAAACAAATTGTTTTGACATAGTCTGCCTGTTGGTTAATTTTAGTTTCCATATTTTCACAAAATTCTAGTCTTCGGTCTGGGTGGTCGTCTGAGAGTTGATGAACCATATTTTATTTGTATGGTTGAAATTTGTAATTTTTTCAACACCCTGTGTACTGTACTCAGACTGACTTCACAGGTAGATGCAACGTGAGTTGTTGAAGAAGTAGGATTAACTATTACTTCTGCCAGTATATCAATTTTTTCTCATCAGAAATTTGTTGGCTGCCACATCGTTTCGCATCATTGATACTACCCGTTGTTTCAAACTTACGAAGAAGCTCCCTTAAATAAGTCCTCGAAACGGGGCGATCGGGAAACCTCTCATTAAAAATGCGTTCTGCTGCATGAATATTTTGTCCAGTTTCACCAAGAATTAGGATCGCTGCTACTTTATCACCTAAAGCACGTACCATTTCGCTTCTTGAAGCACTTAAACGTTCGGATCACAACAGTTCAACAGGTTATTGAAATGTACAAAAATATTGAAAGTACCAAAAGCTGCTAAAACAGTTGAACGTTTGATCAACAATACACAAATCATTAAATGTACAAAAACTTGGACAATTACAAAAACGTCGAATTAGGGAGACTAACAAAAACGTCAGCTTATTTGACAACTATCCAGAGGCGGATCTTGAATTTGGAATTTTAGTATCAACTGATTTAATTCATCACAGCTTTGCGTTTTTTAAAAGCGAGTTGCCAAAACTGCCATAAACACAAACAAAATTAGTATCATCGAATAGGTTTTTTCGATATCTTTTAAGAGAGGTGTCGCTTCCCGTAGGGTTCCATTTGAAATTATTGGTCACAATGGCCTTGCGACGCCATCTTTGACGATTCCGTCATCTATCATCACTAGTAGGGAAGTTTACAACCTTTAATATTCAGTTTCCAAATTTCACTTGTTTATGTATAATCGTTCCAAAAATAAGAGGGGGGAGGGGACTTTTGAGAAGCACTATATACTATAATAGTTATCGAGACAAAAATGATTATAATTTATGTGTCTTTGATAATTGTTGTGAAACCCTATAGTGACCAAGCAAACCCTTTTTTACGGTCCAAATCTAATTCTACTCACTTAAAATTCATGCGCCTCGAAAATGAAGAAAGATAAATATTTTTTTTTATAAAATCACCAATTTTTCTCATTAATCGTTGAAATATGTACACCATATTACGAAAGATACTTGATTAGCTCATCTGCAATTATTCTCAAATTGATATTACACCCAGGGTCCCATATTTTTTATTTTAAATATTTTTGTTCCAATATGGCTACCCCATAATGCTGTTATCAATCAATCGAAGAACATGGATTCCGTCCCTCTAGTGTCGAAAAGTTGTTATTACTTCGATATGTACTATCATAGATAGATAGATAGATAATTTTATTTGACTATGTTATATAATACAATATGTTTGTAGCACGTCATGTTTGGCTTACGTCTAAAAATCACATAAAAATGTAGAAAATGTACAAAACGTGTTAAAACTAACAAGCAAGTAACATCGATTACAAATATAAGAACTTCGAAAATAGTGTCTCGAAGACATCATAATATAATACATAAAAAAGTGGTGACATAGTCGCTGTGACCACAAGTGGCAAGTTTTGTTGTACTAACATCGTAACGCTACCAAAACAAAAAAAAATATACACTGACTGCATAAGCATATTCCGCTAGTTCCGCCCAATGGACAACGCTATTATATTATCATAACCACTGATTAACTGGCATTTACAAAAGAGGTTATATTGATGTTGAACAGTTGCAGATTCTCAATTGTTCTTTGAAGACAAAACATTTTTCCAAGTGTGCATACTTCCTTCTTTTCTTCTTTATTTCTTTTTTGTGTCCCGAAAGACTGATTAATTATTGCAGGTGTTAATTTTGGGTGGGTAATCCTTCCTCTTTATATATTCTACGTACATAACACGATAAACCCAACCATCAAATGAATCTAACTGTAGATACATAATGTAATTATTACGACCAGAGTTCATCTGTTGATAAAATTACATTACATGAGTACATGTAGTCGTTGAAACGTTTCAAAAATCTATTCATCAGAACCACATATGTTCATTGTCTTAATAACTTCACAGCAACTGCTTCCCAGTTCTACTTAACGAGACATACAATCAATGTACATACAAACCACAGCACAACTTCATCTCGAGAATTCTGTATTATACTCTCGTAATATCTGCTATACGACATCATAGCAACGCCTGAAGGTTATAAAACGCGCAATAACTCTTTGGTTCTGAAACATTACAAATGCGTGGTCTTTAAGAAGAAGTCATTCTGTTAATTGTATGACTCTGTGCTACTTGGGGACTGAAAGGCCGAAAATAAATATTCAAATATTTTTTTAATGTACCACGTTTTTGGAACGGTCATAAAAATATGAACTATTTCTCTTAGCCACAATTCAGATTCATAACCCCATACAGATTTGGGATTGTGAATTTTCAATAGTTATGAAGATACTTGTAAGGTTTGAACCAAAAACGTGTAGCGCATGTAATAGATATAATCGATGCATGAATAGTTCATCTAATTCGGAAGGTGACTTCATTAAGGCAAATATATTTCAGCTCATAACAAGATAATGAAACTTCATAACTGAAAAGCAATCGAACTAACATTCAATATACTTACATAATAAAAGAATCCACCTGTTCCATTGCCTTCAACTGTGCATTGAACCATATCTGAAATCAGACAAGCAAGATGCTGATACTAAGTTAATCATTGGTAATATCAATGTGATATTCTAGAGGAAAATGAACTCAGTAATGTTGCTACCCAACTTGTGCAACCCGTAACGTATATTGCCAACATGATCATTAAACCCCTCTTCAAGTCTGGGAATAGAATGGAGAAATCAAATTACAGACCAGTTTCTTTAATTTCGACTCTCAGCAAATTTCTTTAAAACTAATCAAGTTAAAAATGTTGAGTTTCCTAGAAAAATTTAATAACATATCCGAAAAGCGATATGGCTTTATGGAAGGGAGATCGGCACAACATGCATTTGCAGACTTGACTTGAAAAATATATTCAATTATAGATGCCAAAGAACTTGCAATATGTATGTTCGTCGATCTCGTTAAGGCTTTTGATACCTTCAGCCACCCAGACCTACTGGAAACTTTGGAAAATACCGGTTTCAGAGGTATAGCCTATCAACTTATGGGAAGTTATCTAAAAGGAAGGGAACAGTGTATACAGGTCGAAAATGTACTAAGTAATTTGAAGAATGTTCGTTATGGACAGCAACCTGAAATGGAATACTCATAGAAATAACATGATTAGTCAATAAATATATTATCTATCAAAACTTCGATATTTGAAAAAATTCTTTGATACATACCCATCTCCACTATGGAATCATAGCATGGGGTGGGGCAACAAACTTCAACATGAGGCACCTGATCACAATCCAAAAGTGGAAGTGGATTCTTATCTGCCGATTATTCACAACCAGTATAGCCCTTTATAAACTTGCTAACAACATCTCAACCAAAGTAAACTGAAGTGTGGGTTTCCAATTGAACAACACCCTGCACGGGGTCATATCAAGAGCACACTGATATGTTGGATCGATATACATCAATCAATATCACTCTCATTTATTTAAATTTAACCTGGCACCCACTTCATGCTAGAAATGTATAAAGGGCGTGCAGAAAAATGCACAGTAGAATGAAGATTCTCTCGGAAGTACATGATCGTCTTCTGCATGGGAATTGCCGCATCCTGCAGTTTTTAATGTCCTAATATACATTCATATGTTAGAGTACTTCTCTCATTATACCGACACTTCATTTGTTCGTTTAGTCCGATTTCTCTGGAATCGTTTTACTGGTGATTCCGGGGGTATCGTTTCAGTAGAAGCACTTTTTTACTGCCGACATAAACAGAATCATATTTGAAGAAATATCATATCGCTGTAGAGTCGAGATGAAGTGGACATTTCTAGTAAGGAATAGCTATAAAAGAATGTTCGATATTTCTAGTATCGGCTCACAACTGATTTTGATTTGACTCTCTATGAAAGCATTTGTATTTTTGAGTTTTTGTCAATGGTATGATTTCTGTCTTTCTTTTATCATTTTTTATTGAATCGAGAAAATGTTGGAGTTATCTTTACGGCATTCAAATTAGCTAATGTGAATTTTCAGTTTATACAGGGTGATTCAAAAGAACTTTGACAAACTTCAGGAGGTGATTCCTCACAATATTGTAATATGAATTGTCCAAATGAATATATGTCCGGAAACGCTTCGTTTGCAAGATACAGGGTGTTGAAATTTTATTTTTATTTTCGTTTTTTTTTAATTACTTTCGAAATACTGACTCCAATTGGACGAGAATTAGTATTGAGAGGTTTTTTTGAGGTGTCGAATTCGAACCTGATGTTATTATTGCTCTTACTCGTAGGGGGCGCGACCTACACGTCTTTTTCTTTTTTGAATATTCATAACTTTTTTGAGCGTGCTTCTAGCACATTTTTCAGTAAAAATATCAATTCCTCCATCATATCTACGTAAAGAAGCTACCTCTGTTACAATTCGCTATAAGCAACCGTTTTCTAGATATTTGGAATTGAAAATTTCATGTCGATTATTTGATAATCGATGCGTGTTGAAGTTATTACCATTATTTTTCCTTTTTCACAAGAATGCTTGGGAAATGAATTTGACGTTTAGGTAAGTAGTTTTGGTTTTTTGTAGGGGGCGCCACCTATTCTATTTATTTTTACTCGTTTGAAATAGTTATTTTTGTATCAAGGGTGCAAAAAAAATCTGTATTTGTTTCAATAAAAATCTTCCTCGTTCGCTACTGGGGTTTTATAAACTAGTGACTTCGAATGTCCCCAAAAATAAAAATCTAGCGGGCTTAGATCTGGGGACCTTGGTGCCCACGCCTGGTTAGGTTCTTCTATATCCCTACTGATCCATCGATTTGGATAGACAGTGTTGAGGAACTCCCTGGCTACAACGCTAAGATGGGCCGGAGCTTCCAATTCTGGGGTTTGGACTGCTAGTGGTCTTCCAATAATATCAGCTGCCCTCTCAAAGCTACCTGTTTCTGCCAAACGACGGTGGAAACTGGTAAATGTTGGAGCTGAAGGCAGTACTCGATTAGAAAATCGTTCCTGGTAAATACGTCTTGCTTCGAAATGCATATCGGCTAAATGAGCATTATAGTTTAATAATCCATTTTTTTAAATTAGTGTTTTAAAACTTACAGAAATTTCAAGGAAACAACAAAACGTTTAACTGTCCCATAATATGTGATAACCAAAACTACTCACTTAAACGTCAAATTCAGTTCCTAAGCATTCTTGTGAAAAATGCGAAATGATGGTAATTACTTCAACACGCATCGATTATCAAATAAACGACTTGAAATTTTCAAGCCCAAATATCTAGAAAGCGGTTGCTTATAGCGACTTGTAACCGGGATAGCTTTTTTACGTAGATATTATGGAGGAATTGTTTTTTTTCTGAAAAATGTGCTAGAAGAACGCTCAAAAAAGTTATGAATTTTCAAAAAAGAAAAAGACGTGTAGTTGGCGTCCCCTACGAGTAAGAGCAATAATAACATGAGGTTCGAATTCGACCCTTCAAAAAACCTCTCAATACCAATTTTCGTTTAATTGAGGTCAGCATTTTGAAAGTTATTTAACATCCTGTATCTCGGAAACGAAGCGTTTTCGGACATATATTTATTTGGACAATTCATATTAGAATATTGTGAGGAATAACCTCCTGAAATTTGTCAAAGTACTTTTGAATCACAAATAGGGGGAAAAAGGAACAAATTCAAAAGCCCAAAATTTTTCTCTACAAATCGAAAAGATAAATGAGTAAAATTGCCTTAATACGTGGTCATATCCACTTGACTATCACCTTGAGTCAACTATAAGAAACCAAAAATGATTATCGGAGGTGAAAGGGCGAAGATAGAAGTTCACTGTGTATCATGTACTCTGTAATTTTTTTCTATGAAATGATCCAAAAACTATAGATAAAGTTCACAAATGACTTATTTATTATTATTTTTTAAGATGCGAAGGAAGCAGTGTCAGCCAACGAATATTAAATCTCACGGACATACCGTCGGAAAGATCAATGGCAAGCTATTTAATTTCTATTTATGATCGTGAATAATTGCAAATTTCAGCTCTTATCAATTCATTTTGAAAAATGGAAAGCAGTTATAATCAGGTTTAGTTTTCAAATAAGGTATTACACAAACTATGGTTGTATTTGGGAAATATAGCGGGGTATTCTTCTTTCGTATGAAAAAATTTGCCTAAAAAACACTTCTCCAAGAATTTTCTCAAAATATCTGGTTTATTTTCGTTCTCAAAATGCAATGCAGTACTTCTGACAAATGAAGCAAATTTCCTGTGTTTGTATACATCTGTATATTTTATAGATAAAGCTCTATAAAATGACATATTATATACCAATATTTATACTGGAATGGTGTTTTCATCTTTCAACAGCCGTGATTTATAAAAAAAAATACATGAGAAATGGACAAGATGAACTGCTTCATTTGACAATGTCAATCACACTTATCTCTCACAGACACCATATACAGAGAAGGTTTATCTCTATTATCGATATATTCAACACCCCTCTCTAATTTTCAATTCCCACATTTCGGAATATATCGTATTAGCAAAAAATACAAAATTATTGAAAACATTAAACTTTTCACGAGAATATTCAAATGTCTGTTTTGGAAACGCTTTCGTTGAAATATCGGCTGTAATTTCATTCTTAGGAACATATTCATCATTAATAACATATCTTTCTACAAGATCTTTGATGAAATGTGCCTTCACATCGATGTTTCTCCATCTCTTGCTATTTTTGTAGCTATGAATTCTTTTTATTGCTCCTTGACAACGAGTTCGATTCAATCAGTTTGCGATGCCGATTTGTGTGATGCCGATAGTTACTCTGATTCATAAGTAGATTTTGCAACACAACCTTGTTTCTTCGACTGCCAAAATACCAAGCTTCCTTTGTAGAAGATAACTGAACCGCTGACACTCTTTTTAATCGTTACATCAGTAGCATTGTCAGCTTCAGAGTATGCAATTATTCCGTCATCACTTGATTTTCAATTATATATCAGACTGCTTGATTGGTACAAATACCACAAAATGCGTTTAGCCGCAGGCTAGTCCAAAAATCTGCTCAAAAACGAAACTGAAAATATTATCAGGTCGACTTAGGACAGCAATATACTTGAGGCTTCCAATAAGTTGTCCATAAGGTACTGTTAGTGGAATATTGTCCGTCGCCTAAAAATTATGCTCCAGTGGAGTAGCCACACCTTTACAGTCCTCCATGTTAAATCCAACAAGCACTTTATGTATCACCTTTTCTTGGGAGATCACGCATATATCTTCCTTAATTTTGAAGTCTTTGCCGAGAAATTGACGTATAATTCCCAGTCCTTTGCATTGAAATCTCATTCTAGTGCTTTGATCATCTCATCACTTTTAGGTCCTTCTGGTTTCTACCAAGATATCGTCGATACAAAGCAAAAGTTATTCCATGCTGCTCTGCGAGAATATTGAATTTCTCGTTCTTCTCTTCTCCATAGAGAACATTGCTCAACTTGGGTACGTTCCCCTTTGTACATTTGATTCCATCAGGAATTTTGATATACATGTCCATATCAAGATCGCCGTTCAGGAAAGCTGTGGGAATATTGAGTTGTCTGATTTTCCATTGCTCCAGTAGGGCATGTGTTATCAACATTTTGATGGTAGCATGTCTCACTTCTGGAGGTCTGAAAGCCTTTGGCAACCAAACGTGCATTTTTGGTGCCGTCTTGCGTTAAAGTAAACATCCATGTAGTTCCCATGTACCATGTTTTCCATGTGCACTTATTTCTTTATCGATGGCACCTCTACATCCTTCATCATTAACAGCCTCTTGGAATGATTCAGGATTATCCAAAATTAAACAGAATGCAGTAAATGTATACTGCATTCTGTTTAATTTCGGATAATCTCTCTGAATTTGTTAGGTAACGTGACATTTCTTCTGGGTCTTTCAAATGGTTCGTCATTTTTAACCGACGAAACCAAAAAGGAGGAGGTTCTCTATTCGACCCGTATATTTTATGTTTTTCCATCATATTTTTTTATGCATGATCACGCATTACTTTTTACTTAGGCGTCCGATTCCGATAATTCTTTTTTCAGTGGATAGGGTGTACTTCGAATTTGGTCCCATTTGAATTTAAAAGATGAAATCCACCCCTAGGGGTAGCGACATGAAGGATATTGATCACTCACCCTCTGAATTCTGGTCCGTTAACCGATTCTATCAGGCATAACTTTGTACTGGGTTCTTCGATTTGGATGATTTTTTTTTTAATAGATAGGGTATACCTTATATTTGGATTTCAAAAGGAATTAGCCACCCTTACGGGTAGAAAAATAGGGGATAATTGATTTTTCACTAGTGAACATTGGCACACACATACGTAGTTGACAATGACAGATCGCTACTGACATTATTCTTGTTTCGTCAAAATCGGTATATTTTATGAGAGGATGGAATGATATGCAGAGTAATGAAATAAACTAACCAGAACAACGAAAATAATTTATATTACATCAAATAGTAAAAGTAGATAATCATATTAGTTAACTGGTAATGGTTGGAGTAAGGTGGGTAAGTAAGTATTTTGGAAGTAATCAAAAAACAAGTAGGTAGTAATTAGTATATTTTAGCCATAAAAATTGAAAAAGAAAAACTTTTTAACAAAAAATTAAACCGACGAAATACGGAACTAAAATGTGAGAAAAACTTTTTAACAAAAAATTAAACCGACAAAAAAATCAACTGAAATGCAAAAAATAAAATGAACCTTTTTAGTCTAAATGATAATTGAGCTCCCAAAATAATGTAAGTAACTGATTTTGAGTCGGCGCCAAACAAACAATTATCTAAGATCATTATCTAAGAAAGAAGTCATCAAAACGCAGCCGTGCATCTCGCTGCCATCATTTTACGCTTCAACTAATTCAATTGCTAGTTTGTTTGGCGCCGACTCAAAATCAGTTACTAACATTAGTTTGGGAGCTCAATTATCATTTAGACTAAGAAGGTTTATTTTATTTTTTGTTTTTCAGTTGATATTTTCGTCGGTTTAATTTTTCGTTAAAAAGCTTTCTTCACTTTTCAGTTCCGTATTTCGTCGGTTTAATTTTTTGTTAAAAAGTTTTTATGTTGACTACTTTTATTGAATCGATCGTCTTGAAGTTCAGTGGTGTCTTTATTCTTTTTATGCATGATACCTTGATCATTGATTATTTCAACATCTTCCCCAGTATCAGGTATATAACTTCCTCTATCGTAGATAGGGCGGGAAACAGAAATACAAGTGGTCTGTGAATCCCATAGGCGGTATCAATTTTTTGAATACTCCTCAAAACTAACTTTTTTTTCTCTTGAATCCAGTTCATTCTTAGGAATAGGTTGAATGTAATACCAGGACCTAATTTCGAATACCTACTCGAAGTCTGGAATAGTCAACAAACCCATAATATTGTTCTGCTGGTGGGAGTTCGATTGAGCTAACTATTCCACGCACCTTGGAATTTTCACAAAATCTGACTAATCAAGAACCAAAGACAGCTTGTATTATCGCGAAAACACCAGCTGTCTTTCAATTCTGATTGGTCTATCAGCATCGTGTTTTCAATGACGTAACCATGGATACGGATCGCAATGCAAGTTTGACAGTTTGACCAAAAATAATTGTAGCTGCAAACGTCAGAATGAATCGCTTTGGTTCTACTCCAAACGAAGTAATAAACCAAAATATTGAAGAAAATATACCCAGTAACACAAAAAATCAAAATCTTATATATGGAGACAATTTATGACGTTCTGTGCAGAACGCATCTACAAATTAGATGCAGAAAATAGCAACGAAAGATTAGCATTCATTCTAAAAGACTGGGCATTCAATATGCGGAAAATTGATGGTAGTGATTACAATGAGAGTGTTATTAAAACCATATAGAACAAACACTATTGCAAAATTTGTACAAAAAAATATTTTTGTGAGTATCAGAGACATATTGATTCCTTCAAAGATATAATGTTCAAGGAGGCGAGGGCGGCTCGAGATAGTAAGAGAAAATTGTTGCAAGCTGTACCCGAAAAATAAATGAGTTCTGTCGCTATGACTTCAGACGAATATAGAAATATGTGCTTACAATGGGATGAAGACACGCCAGAGGGACTCTAAAAGAAGTTTTTTCACATAGCTGCAGTAGAACTGACATCAAAAGCTGTTTAACCAACAGAATTGCATATAACCCGATATTCTCCAAAACCCGCCAAGGTGGTGATAAAAACTGTGCAGATACTAAATGGCTCACTCAAAATTTGAAAAATCCTGAAATGTGTCCTGTGAGTTTATACCCGAAACTTATATCGAAAAGGGGAATTATTACCAATGACAGACTTTTTCTGACAGTGAATGGCAAGTGGAATGAATATAATAATAATAATTGGTACAAGAATTGCCCTATTGGTATTAATACAATATCAAAGTGGACAAAACTCTCTGCAGAAAAGATAGGATTAGACACTAAGAAACTAAAAATGACAAATCACTCTTATCGTGCCACTGCAGTTAGTCAGTTAATACAATCCAGCGTTAGAGAACAACAAGCTATCAACATTACTGGACATGGAAGTTCAAACTCGATGAAACCGTATTTACATCTTAGTGCTGAACATCATCAGAATATAGTGAATACTTTAAGGAGTACTCCAAGTACATCAAGTAATAATACCAACAATACATTGTATCCACCTAATAACGGTCATACTATTCAAATTTTTTACAATTGCACCATTTATAATAATTATAGTTGAGAATAATGTATTATGTTCGTGTTCATAAAAAAATATTTAATGTTATAGGTAACAAGTAATAATTTAAACAAATTGTTCATAGTTAAAATAAATATTTCATGATTATAATTGAATTTGAATTATTCATTATTATTAAATTTCTTCCTCTCATTCTGCCGATTTAAATTTTTTTGACTTTTCCCTTTGTTCGTGAAATAGTCTAATGAAATACCACTCGTGATTGAATCTTTCTACTAAGTCTGTCTATTATTTCTAAACTCAACTGAGTTGCTTGAAGGAAACACCACTCGTCCTGCGAACTCGTGGTGTTTTCAAGCAACTCAGTTTCGTTTAGAAATAAATCGACAGGCTTATCTCGAGAATTCACTCACTAGTAGTATTACTACTGATAGCCGCACAGCTAATTGCTTTTCCCCACAAATACTTAGGTAAACCAATATCCGTTAACAAGGTTCTTGTATTTTCCATCAATGTTCTATTAGTACGTTCACTAACCCCATTTTGTTGACTAATGTAGGGTCGTGTATATTCAATGTCAATTTATTTCTGTTCACAGAATTTTTTTAGAACATCAGATATGCATTTTCCGCCATTATCACATCTGATGCGGCTGCACTTTACTACATCAGATTTCAAACGTCGAACCTAATTCTTAATATTTTGCTGAGCTCCGCCTTTCCCTTTGAGTAGGTACACAGTCGTGAAGTGGGTCTCATTCTCCACAATAACTTGAGATAATTTGTGTACAGCCAACCTAGGTGGATATTGGACCGCAAATGTCACTGTTGATTTGATCAGTTCACCAATATACATAAACAAGTGAAATTTGGGAACTGAATATTAAAGGTTGTGAACTTCCCTACTAGTGATGATAGATGACGAAATCGTCAAATATGACGTCACAAGGCCATTGTGACCAATAATTTTGAATGGAACCCTACGGCAAGCGACACCTCTTTTAAAAGGGATCGAAAAAACCTATTCAATGATACTAATTTTGTTTGTGTTTATGGCAGTTTTAATGGCTCATTAGTAAACATTAAAATTTAAATTCCATTCAGTATGATAATGATTACAGATTTGAGAATCAGTATCTACTTAAAGGAATTGCTCGAAGTGACCTTCATTCACTTCCTGACAGTGAAATATCCTATTTTTAAACTCTTCTCGTACTTTTGCAAATGTGTCTGCGGAAACAGCCTCTGCAACAATACGTTGTGTCAGAACGTCAATATTGTCAGGTTCAGTGGCGTAAACCTTCGATTTAAGGTACCCCCTCACAGAAAAAATCCAAAGGTGTGAGGTCTAGTGATCGAGCTGGCCATTCCGTTGTACTTCGTTGTCCACTCCATCTACCATGGTACTCCTCATCCAAATACCGTCTTACTGCTCCGTAATAGTGTGGAGGAGCACCATCTTGTTGGAATGTTATTTCCAAATTGCCGAATTCATTTGGATTATCTTCCAAAATTTTAAGGATTAACGGTTCTATTGCGTTTTGCAACAGCTCCAGATGAACCTCACCAGTTAAATTAGTATTTAAAAAAAGAGGCCCAACGATGTGGTTTCCCAGGATACCTGCCCAAACATTCACCTTCTGGGGAAATTGGGTATGTGTTTCACGAAACAGGTGAGGATTTGCGTCACTCCAATACCTCACATTCTGTGTATTTACATTTCCATTTAGATAGAAAGTACTTTCGTCACTGAATCAAATTGTTCTGACAAAGTCTGGCTGTTGGTTAATTTAAGTTTCCATATTCTCACAAAATTCTAGTCTTCGGTCTGGGTCGTCGTCTGAGAGTTGATGAACCATTTTTAATTTGTATGGATGAAATTTGTTTTTTTTTCAACGCCCTGTGTACTGTACTTCGACTAACTTCACAGGTAGATGCAACGTGAGTTGTTGAAGAAGTAGGATTAACTATTACTTCTGCCAGTATATCAATTTTTTTCTCATCAGAAATTTGTGGTCTGCCAGATCGTTTCGCATCATTAATAATACCCGTTGTTCCAAACTTACGAGAAGCTCCCTCAAATGAGTCCTCGAAACGGGGCGATCGGGAAACCTCTCATTAAAAATGCGTTCTGCTGCATGAATATTTTGTTCAGTTTCACCAAGAATTAGTATCGCTGCTACTTTATCAACTAAAGCACGTACCATTTCACTTCTTGAAGCACTTAAACGTTCGGCTCACAACAGTTTAACAAATTATTAAAATGTACAAAAATATTACAAGTACCAAAAGCTGCTAAAACAGTTGAACGTTCGATCAACAATACACAAATTGTTGAATGTACAAAAACTTGGACAATTACAAAAACGTCGAATTAGGGAGACTAACAAAAACGTCAGCTTATTTGACAACTATCCAGAGGCGGAGCTTGAATTTAGAATTTTAGTATTAACTGATTTAATTCATCACAGCTTCGCGTTTTTCAAAAGCGAGTTGCCAAAACTGCCATAAACACAAACAAAATTAGTATCATTGAATAGGTTTTTTCGATACCTCTTGAAAGAGGTGTCGCTTGCCGTAGGGTTCCATTTAAAATTATTGGTCACAATGGCCTTGTGACGTCATCTTTGACGATTTTGTCATCTTTCATCACTAGTTTACATCCCTAAATATTCAATTTCCAAATTTCACTTGTTTATGTATAATCGTTCCAAAAATAAGAGGGGGGGAGGGGACTTTTGAGAAGAACTCTATATCATAAAGTTGGCTACATATGGGAAAGAATTTGTTATTGAAATTTCTGAAAAACTCTAATGGTGGTTCGTTTCTGCATGTCTGACAACTTGAAAATCCGTTGCGACTCATATCACGTGACCTCATATTTGGCGGGGATTTCAAAAAAAGTTGTCTGTGGTGCCAAAAATGGGTCAAATTGACAAGACATCGAGAAACTTTAATGAGAAAATGTGCTTGGAATCCAACGAAGTCCTCATGTATAGTTTTCCCAATATCAATTGCAGAAGCATGGAAAAGTCTTGCGGTGAAATCCTGTGAGCAGCAGTGGCGGAGATAACTAATTTTATTTAGATATTTTGAGATTTTAAAAATACTTCATAAATAATGAAAAATGAAAAAAAATTCATTGCAAGCTTTTATTTATACAAATACATTAAGAAAGAAAAATGATTTCTTTCTTTCAAAACTAGAATATCCTAAAACGTATTTCGATCGGCACACATCAAGACCACAGACGCTGCTGATTTTTAATATTTCAGAGCTATTAAAACACAAATATAACGCGTGATTTATTACCTCCCGTCGTATAGACACACCTGCTAGCATTGATGTCCGACTTTATTGGCCCAGACGAATCGGTTGTAAAACAGACAGCCGTCACTCAAGCCACGTTGACCAGCGGGCTCTTTGTGCCGACGGAAACTGTATACAAGTAGTACAGATTATTTTTCGTTCCGTTTCTTCGCATATACGCTCGTGTAAGCGAAGTGAGTTTTTATTTGCTCCCTATAGAAACAGCTTCTGCAATTGATATTGATGGACTATACCAATTTTGAACCAGATTCAAAAAAAACAAAATTACAATTTTATTCCTTTATTCTTACTAAGAAACATTATACATTCTTGTTTTACCTGGAAACAGCTTTAATAACCTGAATCACATAAGTTTTGGGTCAAAACTGATCAAATATTTGCAGAATAGACATTTTGCGGGAGATTAATTATGAAACACGATTTAGTCTTGTCACTAAGTGTAGCCATGCCCTGTATATTGATACACATGCGCTTATTCGAAATTGAAACACAATAATATATTATTTATCCTAATTGAATTCAGTATTGTTTAGGTGGATGTGAAAGTAATTTTGCTTCAAAATGCGTCTAACAGAGGTTTGAGATATTTCTGCCTTTTCTGCCATGATTTTCGTCGAAACTCTTGGTGTCTCAGTGTTTGTCAGTAAAACATTGTTCACATTTTTTCATTATTTACAACAAGCTTAACGTGAACAATTTCATATTTGTTTTCAACCAAACCAGTTTCCTTAAATTTTTGCAATATCTTTGCCACCGTAGTAAAATGCAAATTTTGGTCTGGATCTTCGATTGAAAATTTCAGCTACTTCTCTCGTGCTATGATGATTTACGCTATATAGCAATACTATTTCAGTTTTATTCTTGTATACTAAGTTTTGGAGCCATTTCTATTTATAGTTTTGAAAACATAAAAACTGATAGAAAAAACTCAAACAAAATTTTCAACTAGTTATTGTGACATTTGTTATTGTTACATTTGTTATTGTTACAACAAAAGTAGATCTTTTTTCAAACCGTCTTATAAAATTAAAAAAAAAACTAAGTCATTGAAATTCAAATTCACAAACCAATATCAAATTTAGCAAAGATAAATAATGTATTATTGAGTTTCAATTGCAATTATTAGTTTGAATTTCATTTACGGGCCAAGAATATTGAATAAGCTCATGTGCATCAATATACGGGGCATGACTTCACCTTGTGACAAAACTAAATCGTGTTTTCATAATTAACCTCCCGCAAAATGTCTATTCTACGAACAAAAAGTCTTGCAGCTATTTTCGGAGAGCAGGACCCGGACAGCACTGAATATTCCATGAATATTCATAGAATATTATTTTTGGGATATTGGAATATTCTCAAATGTGCCAGGGATATATATATATATATATATATATATCTTTTGTGGAATATTCCTAGAATGTGCTGGTGGGGAAAATTTTTGATATTCCTTGAATATTCCATGAGGAATATTTCCGGAATATCCAGAATATTCCCAGAATGTTCCATGAATATTCCAGAAAAAATACTCCTGGAATATCCTCTGGGAATATTCCTTGTATATCCAGAATATACCTACAATATTCCATGAATATTCCAGAAAGGATAATCCTAGAATATTCCATGAACATATTCTATGGATATTCCGAGAATATTCAAAGTAATTCAGTAATATGATAGTAATATTCCCTAAATATCCTGAAGGGTTTTCAGAACAAAATTTCTGAAATTAAGAAAATAAAGAAAAATACAACTGTTTCCCCACATGAGTATCCTCAAATATAAAATCTTGAAAGGCACTTTTGCATCAATAATATGAACTTCCACAATTATGCCTGACAATTCAAGTAATGTATTTGCTTACCTTCGCCAAGACACAAAACTTCATTTCAAAAATTATGTAGTAGTGCAATACGTAATTGTTTTCCTCAGAGTATTTGTGGATTGGCATTGCAGGTTCCACTCAGAAAAAACATATTGAAATAAAACAACATGAATTTGAACAGGTAGGTCTATTTCTATATAGTTGTAATAATAATCATATTTTATCAACCCGTTTCTTCTGTCACTACGGGGATATCTCTGAAAAACAAGAATTGCAAGATCACACTACTGCTATCTGAATCAGAAAAAGTTGAATCCATTATATCACTAATAGTTTCAACTTGATTACTCAACTGTCCTTCTGCATGCTGTGACGGAGTTTGTGTAAAAATTGCATTAAGAATATTTTCAGTTTCCTGCACTGCTTCTTTTTTTTCAGGCATTTTGTAGAAAACGCCTTGAAAATGAAATGATCAGTGATATACAAATTGAATTTTTATGGAATGATATGAATGGTAACATAAAAATGTACTTACCACACTGTGGTGATTATTAAGAATATTTGTTAAACAATTCCAAACACAGTAGTTTCACATACAGATATGCAAAAGTTACCCATACCAGTAAAAAAACGAAAGATGTCAAATGTCAATTTGAAATGCATTCCACTTTGGTTTTGATTGGTAGTGAAAGTGCACCTCGATATTTTCCGATCAATTATAATTTGGTCAGTACAGTAGTGTATTTTTGTCAGCTTGTCTGAACAACAACTCTGTTTGCAACTCAAACACATCTATTCGCACTTTTTCTCATACTTCTCCCATATTTTGAACTAAAAAATGGTAATTGGTGTTCATTCCATATAAATAAGGGAGAATATTCCATGAATATACAATACAGAATATTCAATTTTGATTATTCTATGTATATTCATAAATTATTATACCATTAATATTCACACAGGAATATTCTATGAATATTCATACAGGAATATTCTCAGGAGAATATTCGTGGTATATTCCACCGAGAATATTCCAGGAATATGCATATTGGAATATTCCTGGAATATGCTAGAGGCATGTGAATATTCTAGGAATATTCCATGTATTTTCGGAATATACTCTTCTCTTTTCGGATATTTAGAGAATATTCCAGGAATATTCCGTGCTGTCTGGGGAGTGCTCTTACCGGATACATGAAGGTTTATCAAGAATTGAATAATTGGCAACAATGTAGAAAACATAGTTCTCTCTTTGACAGATGAAATGTATAACGTCAAATGTCAACCTATGTTTAGTTTTCTGGAAGTAAACTAACTATTATTCTAAACACAAAAAAAATTGTTATGAATTGCATTCAAGGAGATATCGAATATAAATTGAGGGTTCCATACAGTGTGTTGCTGAAAAGATAAAGAAATCAAGCCTTCCCAAGTAAGTGGAAATTATGATTGAAAATAGACCTTTTTGAATCTTTTAAGGACCATAATTCCAAAAATAACCGTTTCCGCGGAAAAATTTCGATAGATCCACTTTCATTATCGTGTTCTGAAGCATCTGTGAAAATTTTGTCAAAATCGGTGACATTTCACTTTGCTGTAAGTTTACCTCTAGGGTTGGATGATGGCCATAGCAGCGGTGGGATGATCTCATCGCACTGGTAATGCATAGCTAGTCAAGCCTCTGGATTTGTCCTAGGTTGTTTTTTGCCCACCTTTGGTTTGATATTGGATACGGACATGTCGAAGGATTTGCGGAAAATCTTGGCGCATAGGACCCAAACAAATACACTGGATATATGTGATGATTGTTAGACCAATGATCACATATGGAGCAATTGCCTGGTGGCCGAAAGCTTCACAGCGGACGGCCCAAGCAAAGCTCTCTAGTATACAGAGACAGGACTGTCTGGTGATTACTGAAGCGATCTGCACCACACCATCAGCAGCTATCGATATCTCACTAGATTTGCCTCCTCTCCATATTTTTCTGAAGCGGAAGGCTAGATGGACAACATATAGAATCGTGGATATTGCTAGTTGTACACAACAGGCTCATACGGAGGGTGGCAAAGTGCTGGCCAACATCGAAAGTCACAATGTCCTGGGAATGACCTCCGATATAATGCCTCCAATAGTCAACTATGACCTGCAATTCAACACCTAATTCCAGATAGAGATGAATGGGTCCTCCAAGAAGAGGAACTACTTGTAGTAGACAACTGTTCAAAAACACCCTCCGGCACTAGTGCGGGTGTACACAGTCGTGGACCCAGGACAGAGATCTCAACCTGCCTAGGGCCCCGTTGCGACCATATTCCAGGCGGGAATCCACGCCATTGTTTTATGTGCAGAGAGATTGGAGAAAACCAACGCCACACAGCACATGTACGTACAATGGATGAACAATGGACGTTGAATATGGAAGTTCAAGACATCCACTGGATGTCCAGAATTAGTCCAATGTACATTCAATGAACGTTCAATGGACGGCCAGGACACCACTTTGGACGTACAATTAAAGCCCAGATAACGTCCAATGGATGTACATTGTGCGTATTTTGTGAGTCCATTGTATGTCCATATTTGGTAAAATGGATGTCCAGAACATATCCAAATAACAACCACTGTGGTCGTCCAATGTACATCCATTGTATATCCAAAAGGAATCCAGAGGATACAGATTGTAAATAATGGGCAATACTTTGGAAACATATTGTAAAGGTAAAACTAACACAAGTTCTCATACATACATTGTTCTTGTAGTGTGCCCCTTTTGAACATTATTTCTACTTGAATAGAGAATCACAAAGACTTCTCGATGAAGTTATCACAGAAATCTCGGTGATACAATATTCGAAAGGGAATAAGTACCAAGTGTTATTTTTTTACCTATACCATATTTTAGCAGAAGTATTGCCCAATATTTCAACACCCTGTAAAAATTACATTTCATATCAAAAATTTGACATTTGATTGTTAGAACCCAAAATTCCTCAGTGTTCTGGATCTTGATTAAAATGTTCACGAGCATGGTATATCAGGATAAATATTCTTTGATAAGTAATTTTTCGTAAAATCAATAATTTTTTAAATATACATTTTTCAATTCAAAATTAAAATTTATATTCCAAAAACTAACACATTCACAGAAAAATGGTAACAAAAGTTGTTTATCCCCATCAAACCTATCAAACTTATGAACAATTTTCTCTATACAATTCCATAAATAGATTTTAATGAAATTTGTCTTCCCACATATTACAAAGGTTGAAATCCAACTGAAAATTGATACAACCAAAATTGAGCTACTAGAATTCTCTAGTTTCATTCTTTTATATCTTGCACATATCAAAACTGACGACACTTTCAAAAACTAACTGTTTACACATCATCCACCAAAGGAATTCATTAAATAACAACATAAATGTAAGTAGATTCTCTAAAAATATGTATAATAAAACAAAAGAATAAGAACGAACACTGGACAAAAGTATAAATAAATAAAAATATTCTGAGAACGATTCATTTCCTTTCATTTGCTCTCCCTAACCATTCCATATTTGCCTCCTCTATTTCTTTTTTGTTTGTTTTTTCATCTGCCTGTTCTGCAGCACCTGTATGTATATATTCAATAATAATCAACAATATATCTTTTGTACCACCCACTGATCAGGAAGTCGGCCATTTTCAAATCCCTGAATGGTTGTTTCATTTTTGACGTGGTAACTATATTGAGATGCGAGACCTTTGCTTATAAGTCATTAACTCATATCTGTTACCTCCTCCTGTTTTTGACATCTAATTTGACTGGAAAATGAATAATCAACATAAAGGAATTAAACTTTGCTTCAAAGAGTAGGTACAGGAAAGATTTTCCAAGTTTGAGTTTGTTATATATGATCATTACTCAAGACTACTTGGAAAATTATACACCTTCATTCATTTCACTATTGACAAGAGACACTTGAGAGGGATTCAATCCTATTTTTATTGTAGGCTTGAATGGATGTGATTTGCCATTTGCTTCAGTATTGACAGGAGACACATGAGAGGGACTCAATCCTTTTTTCATTGTAGGCTTGAATGGGGGACGTAGAGGTCATTTTCGTTTGCTTCATCGGCCTCACTTTCTTCTGAAGAAAATACACCCTTCTTCTTCTTATATTTTCTGGACTAAGGATCATCATCATTCAGATCACTGCTGTATTCAGCCACTTTTGTTTCATTTCTTGCTTCCAAGATATCTGTAAATAGGTTGCATTTCTGTTGAAACCTGCAGCACACTCATTTTCATCCGAATTAGATTCACCACCATGCATCAGTCGCACTATCTTATGATATTCATTCGAACGTTTTCTACAACCCATATTAATCAGTAATGAGAAGTATACTTATTTATTACCATCGATGAACGAA
Source organism: Gonioctena quinquepunctata (assembly GCA_018342105.1). Taxonomy (NCBI): domain Eukaryota; kingdom Metazoa; phylum Arthropoda; class Insecta; order Coleoptera; family Chrysomelidae; genus Gonioctena; species Gonioctena quinquepunctata. The sequence goes on from JAFIRS010000105.1 coordinate 281,362, forward strand.
CGAAACGGAGTCATAAATGGAGAGCAAAGACGCGGCAGCATTAACTAAACAGGAGTTCTATTGCATTAACCTCAGAATTCTCAACAACACTAAAGGCACGTTCCACTAAACGTTCGCGGCGCTCGCAACGACCCAAAAAATTGACCGCGAATTTCAAAAATATTTCAATGGCAGCAAGAAAACATAGCAACCGAAAAAGTTATGTTTTTCGGTGCCGAAAAGAATACAGTGGTTGAAGTTGTTGAATTTGGAAGATGCGTGACGTACCCATAATGATAATCAATTAATACGTGACAATTTATTTGTTCATATATCGTTTATTATAAAAGAAATTATTGATTGTATTGAATGGGACGTATAATGTATGCTAATTGTTGAATGTACAATGAATATCCAGAAATGTACATAAACTGGCCCAATAAAATTTTCCATCACGGTTGAAATTTTTGAATGAAGATACTTACGTATTTCAGTTTCATTTGAAATAAAAATAGGATTCTTAGGGATCAAACCGAAATTTATATAAATATTTTTGGACATTGAATGAATGTACAATGGACGATCATTTTTAACATCCAATGGACGGCCATGTTCACACGTACAATGAACATCCATTCAATGTCCATGGACGTTTGGAATTGAGATGGACCTAAAATGGACGTCGAATGGATGTCGTGTGTTCTATGGGACCTCACACATAAAATAATACAAAATTTATCGAACAGTCAAACGACTTTGAAAGCACTTAGCCCGTGCCGATCAACGTCCAAGTTAGTGTGGAACTGTCAAAAAAGACTCTCCTCAGTAGGAAGATTTAAAAATCTGTCTCTGGTCTGGATTCCAGGCCACTCCGGCCTGGAAGGCAATGAGGCGGCAGACTCTCACGCGAAAGCAAAGTATTTTAGCGAATCAGAACCCGCACTTGACATTACCCCAAGCTGTGCCAAACAAACACTGAATATCTGGACTGCAAGAAAAGTATCAGACTCCTGACGTAACTTACCAGGCATTTATAAATCCTTCGAAAAATGTCACCAAATAATTGTTAGACTCCAGTAGGGAGGACTTACGTTGTCTAATAGGCCTACTTACTGGCCACATACTTTGCGCTCGCCCCGCTGTGGACAGAATCAGATTTTCGATGTTTGGCAGAGAAAATTCCCTCATTTCTCAAGAATGACAGATCGTTTTCAAGAAACAAAAGCGAAATCCTGGTGGTATAATGGGTTTCATTATGTTTCGTTGCAGCTGGAATAGAGAATGGGCTGCCAACTTCAGTAAGGATATTATTCCAGATTTTCATCTTGAACTCTTCATATTTCGAATGGGACACCCGCTACCCGCTATATATAATTTAAAACAACCCTGACCCTATACACGAAATATGTACATTTTTGTCAGACACTAAGTCGTCCGAAATGATGTCCCTCTAGTCTCGACGAATTTTGTCTGCCTGCAGCGTACTCCAACAAATCTACTTAGTGTATGACACCACTGAATTTCCCTAACTCCTTTATAATAGCAGATTGTCCTTACGAGGCCGGAATAACGTTCTCATTAAGTGAAGCCGTTCAAGCATGCCAACATATCCTGGTGAACATAAACAATGATGCATGCACATTGTGTCGAGGCGCACGCCGCTACACTGCAGCGCTCTGGTGTACGTCGAGGGGGGCCGTGGGGGTGAGGATGAACGCAGAGGCGGAATTGGGGATCGTTGAAACTATAGAAAGCTTACCAAGTGGTTTTCAAGTGCAACAATGAACCGAACTTGCTATAAGAGTTGTCTCCAACACATATGGGAGAACAATTATGAAAATTTATTTGTTTGGTAATATAAAGAGGATATTCATAAAATCGGATGTGGAGTTTTCAGTTTTCAGAAAAATATTTTATTCAATTCAGAGAACGTTTCCCTTTTTAACCGACGAAACCAAAAAGGAGGAGGTTCTCTATTTGACGCGTATATTTTTTTTTATGTATGGTCACGCACAATTTTTCACAGAGCTGTTCGATTCCGATGATTCTTTCTTCATTGGATAGGGTGTACTCCGAAGTTGGTTCCATTTCAATTTGAACAACGAAATACATCCCTAAGGGTAGCAAAATGAAGGATATTGATCGTTCACCCTCTGAATTTTGGTCCGTTAACCGATTCTATCAGGCATAACTTTTTAGTGGGTTTTCCGATTTGGATGATCCTTTTTTTATAAAGAAGGGTATACGTCATAGTTGATCATTTTCCAATTTGGAATGAAATGATCCACCCCTATGGGTAGAAAAATGGGGGATGATTGATTTTTCACTTGTGAACTTTGGCACACATACAGTATCGGAAAGTATTTATCTTAGGTACGGTGGTTTCATGAGAGCGTAAAGAATGGCTTGCTATATGTTGAGAGAGCATTACAATTTCTCCTCGACTCGCTCGAGGAAGGGATATTCACGTCACGACACAGAGATAGGAGAATCAGAGCAGTCAGCTCAGGACCTCAGGACGTCAGTGTCAGTATCATACCAGCAGCAGTCGGGAGAATCTGTGGGCTGCAATGAAGGAGAATTATTGACGATAATTTCCTTTCAGATAATTTGAATAAATTGAACTGAATCATTGATTCAATTTAATCTGTCGGACAAAAGGTTTTTTTTTTTTTATGTTCTGGTTCCCACGAAAAGGGATATCCTGTGATGTTCAGAGAACATCGTGGGAACCAAGGGAAAGAAGGTAGGAGTTGGTGTTCTTCTTAAATTTCTGGAGGTTGTATGCCTCAGGGAACACCTCCCTAGGCAATGAGTTCCAAAGCCTCGCTGTTCGTTGGATGAACGAGTCTTTGGAAAGTGATGTTCTGCAGGTCTCCAAAGTGACCACGAAGGGGTGTGATGACTGAACTTGACGGGTTAGTCTCGAAGAGACTGCCAAAGCAGGAACGATTGTTGATATTTCAGAAGAGCATCGCCCATGAAAATATCTATTGAATAGAGACAAATCGCCAACTTTTCTACGGTGTTCCAGACAAGTGAGCGAGTTTGTAAGCGAGGCATCACCGACGAGACGAATTGCACTTTTTTGGACAGAATCCAATAGCCTCAGGATATGTTTAGGTGCCGCGCTCCAAATATGGGAACAGTATTCCAGGACAGGTCGGATCTGTGCCTTATAGATCATAAGCAGCTGAGTGGGGGTGAAATAGCTCTTGGCACGAAACAAAAAACCAAGTTTTTGGGATGCACTTTTGGCAATGGACCTCACGTGATTTTCCCAGGAAAGGTTATTGCTGATAGTAATACCAAGCATCGATATGGATGACTTCAGTGGTATGGTCGAGAATTGTTGCTAAGTCCATATTTATATTATTAACATTTCTTCCTCGTTCATTTCTGGTTTCACGGGCTGATATAGGCCCTGGAAGAGAAAGCGGTATGGAGGGTACTATCATCGGCAAAGCTGTGTACTGGACATGAAGTTGCTTTCAACAGATCGTTGATGTGAAGTAGAAATAGTGTTGGTGCGAGAATAGATCCTTGCGGAACACCAGCATTTATGAGTAGAGTGTCAGATGAAACTCCATCGATCACTACATGGAGAGACCTGTTTGAGAGAAAACTAGTAAGCAGAGAACACAGCTGAGGGGGCAAGCCATAAGACGGAAGCTTGGCGAGGAGTCCCTGGTGCCAAACTCGATCGAACGCCTTGGAGATATCTAATGCCACAGCTAAAGTTTCTCCATGCTTTTCAATAGATAGCTGCCATATATGTGAGACGTAAGCGAGCAGGTCACCAGTTGATTTCTGATGGCGGAAGCCATATTGCCTATCGTTGACAATTCCTGAGTCTTCCAGATATTTCATGAGCTCGATGTTGATGGCTTTTTCCATGACCTTTGAAAATAATAGATAGCAGTGCGATAGGTCTGTAGTTGCTAGGTAGGGCCTTTTTGCCTTTTTTAGGGACTGGCTGTACTCTTGCAATTTTCCAATTGGACGGAAATACCCCCAAATTGTAAGAGTGGTTGAACAACTTGCAAAGAACAGGTGTTAGTTCGGGAGCACATTTCTTGAGAACAATCGGCGGGATTCCGTCAGATCCACAGGCTTTGTTGGTGTTGAGACCCAGCAAAATCTTTCTGATAGTACGTTGGCAAAAGGTGATCTCGGGCATGTGACTGTCAATAGGTGTAATGTTCGGGGGTTGTTTTCCCGATGAATCCAGAGTGGAATTTCCAGCAAATAGGTGCGCAAAGATATTGGCTTTTTCCTCTGCAGTCGTTGCTAGTGTTCCATCTTCTATGGTTAGAGGAGGAAATGAGCTGGAAGTGAAGTTTCTTCCCACAGCTTTGGCGAAAGACCAAAATGAACGTGATCCGTTAGGACATTCAGCAAGTTTTGATCTTATTTTGGCATTGTGGGCATCTTTTGAGCATTCTATTGTCTCTTTGCATATGTCTCTAGCCTCGACATATGCTGCTCTGGTCTCAGGGCCCGGATTTTTTTGCCATCGATGGTATGCTGCCTGTTTGGAAGCCACAGCTCTAGAGCAGTTTCTGTTAAACCAGGTCTTATCGGATGATGTTCTTCTTTCGGTATTCGGTATGTAGGTTTGCATCCCCAACATGATGATTTCAGAAATTGTCTCAGCACATCGTGTTGGATCTACTGAAGAGAAACAAACTCTCTTCCATGGAAACGCTGGGAAAAACATACGAAGACCTTCCCAGTCGGCCGAATTGTAATGCCACATGAGACGGGGTGGTATTGTGCAGCTCGATGGTAAATGGAAAGAGCATGTTGTGGAGATGAGGGTGTGATCAGAGTTTCCAAGTGGGGCACAAACTTCTATTCTATACGGGTCAGGATTGGTGGTGAGGAAAAGATCTAGTGTATTGGCAGACTGGTTTTTGACATCAGGGATGCGGGTTGGTAGCTCGACCAGTTGTTCTAGACCATGAGTGATGGCGAAGGCCTCGGCTTGACGACCCGCATCATCTGTTTTGTTAGAGAATTTGGCGCCGTGGTGGCCGCGAAAACAAAAGAAAATTCTTAAACATATACAAAAGCAAACTATATTTCTGTAAGACAATAAAAACAAAAAACTTATTTCTAACAGAAAAACAATTATTTTTTGAATGGAGAGAAAAAAAAAGATAAACCAAATTGAATATTTTGTGTACGGAATTATTTTATTAAATGTTCGAACAAACCACCATTTTGGGCCAAACAATAGCCGAATCTATTGTACTTTCTCTGCGGTTGTGTAAATAGGCGGCATGTTTCAAAAGGTAATAATTGTCACGGTCTTTTGTTCTCGCAACCACGGCTCGGCAAGAATGAGTCGAGCTGTGCGCTGTGTCGCATTGCCACGTGGTCAGTTAATGCGTCGGATGGGGTAAAGGGAGGGGCGCACAGCAGTGCGTCTCTCTTGTTTATGTGGTATTATCATATCATTGCGTTCCTTGTTGCTCGTGTAGATTTCTGTCTATACCCCAGATAAATTGTTTCCGATACTGTATGTAGTTGACATTGACAGACCCTCCTACATCCGTCAAAATGATTACATTCTATGAAAGAATGGAATTATATACAAAGTGATGGAATCAACAGACCAGAGCTTTCAAAATTGATTTATATTATATAACAATAAATATTAAACATAGAAAATCATATTATTTAATAGATAATAGTTGAAGTAAGCTAGGTGAGTATTTTGGGAGTAATCGAAAATTGAGTAGGTAGTAATTAGTAGATTTCAGCAACAAGAAATTGAAAAATAAAAACTTTTTAACAAAAAATTAAACCGGCGAAAAAATCAACTGAAAAGCAAAAAATTAAATAAACCTTTTTAGTCTAAAGACAATTGAGCTCCTAAACTAATCAGTTACTCACGATTTTGAGTCGGCGCCAAACAAACTAGCAATTGAATTAGGTAAAGCGTGAAATGATGGCAGCGAGATGTACGGCTGCGTTTTGATTACTTCTTTCAAAGTTTTAATTATTTGATGATTGTTTTTAGACTGAGAAGGTTTATTTTTTTTTTGCTTTTCAGTTGATTTTTTCGTCTGTTTAATTTTTTGTTAAAAAGTTTTTTCAATTATGAAAATGTTAATAAACATAAACTCTGATTAGTTTATCCAGGAATTCCAATTTGGTGGGGTAGGTGATTACGAAATTGAACACAAAGAAAGAAATAATGAGTTGTGAGCAAACATTTTTAACGTTTTGTAAATATTTATATTTCTAATTTACTATATATATATATATATATATATATATATATAATACTCATGAAGTTGGTAATCTGAAGCTGAAATCAGTGACTTTTGAGCTGATTGGTTCGAAGTGGGATTTGGGCTGACCGTTTCGGCAAAAAAACCTTTTTGTATCCTACTAAACACTGGTATCATGTAGTTTTATCATTGATGCCTTGCTATATAATGTCCTTGGTGAACTTACCAGAAGACTTTGTACGAATATTTCTGGAATCAACTATAATGTATCAAACAATTCTTTGAGTTTATATTGTTATGGAAATCACGAAAATACCCTGGGTACGCCCCTGTGCTAGTTGCCGATGACATCATGCTCCACATGTTCTATAACCGCCATTGGAAAACTCGAGAAACGGCCGTTGGGAGGGAGTGCGTCATCTTCCAGATCTTTCAATAACGTACATTCGAAGACGCGAGAAGAAAACCGGCCGTTAACGGTGATGTTATGGAACATTCCCGATCGCCGCTAGTCCAGAACTTTCGGCCGTCCTATATATAGCGGGTCTTATGCGACAGGTGAGGCAGTCAGACGTCGGCAGTCAGTCAGAAGATGGGCCTGGAAATATTGTTGAGCATTTTTGATTGTGAACAAGTAGTATCGTTAGAGTATACTATTGTGTTTCAAACTCTTATGAAACGGATTGAATTCATCGAACAATTTTTGAACCCCAGTTTCGTAACAATTGGTGTCAGAAATGGGATTTTCAGTGACTATTCGAGGACAATCAATCAATGGTGAATACGAGAAATACCCCTTACGACGAGATGGAGGCCATAATGGAAATGATTGAGCGGCAGTTTTCAGAGGATAAGGAACAAAAACAGAAAGAAAAACGAATTGGGTAGGAACATCGATGGAAAAAAGAACAAGAAGAGGAAATTCGTCGTCGAGAGGATGAGGAACGATGGCGAATGGAAAAACAAGTGGAAGAGAAACGTCGACTGAGAGAAACGCAAGAAAAGATGGAACGTCGACAAAGAGAAAAACAAGAGGAGATGGAATATCGAGAACAACATTTTTCGAAGAAATGTTCCAGAAATCCGAAGGAAAAATCGCGGAACTGGAGGAAGAAGTGGACGCAGTACGAGAAGAAGCAAGAAAAAAAAGTCATTGCAATACGAGAAGAAGCAAGGAAAGACGTGTGGATGGCGCATGAGAGAACAATGCAGCTGTTTGAGGAATTGAAAAAGAAATTTGCTTCACTGAAAATCCAAGACCATGGCGACAGGGTTGGCACATCACACAATTCCGTAAAACCATGGAATTATAACAAACTCTTGCGACTCACCCTATTCAGTGTCAAAGATTTCACAAGTTTTTATTTAGTTTACCTGTCCCCGTGTCTGTCTGTAATCTTGCAAGTTAAACTTGACCCACTTCCAGTTATCCGATCAACATGAAATTTGACAGGTGTTCATAGTTCCCGAGACAATACATTATAGATTTTTGTTGAAGAAAAAAAATTACAGCTCCAAGATGGCGGACGAGATTTGTATTTATGGTCCGATCGATTCAGAATTGGTATGGGTTTTCAGGATCGAAGATTATGAATTTTTTGTCAAAATTCATGAAATCAAAATGGCGGCTACAAGATGACCGATCATCTCTGTGTTTATGATCCGATTCGATTCAAAATTGGTGTGGGGGGGGGGGGGGTCGGGGTTGAAGGTTGAGACAAGATGGTGGCCAAGTTTTGTAATAATGAACCGTTTCTATTCAGAATTCGTATGTCGGGTAGGAGATTATGGATTCAGTCGAAGATAATTGATTTTTTGTCAGAATTCATAAATTGAAGATGGCAGTTCCAGGATGGCGGACGAGTTAATCTTTAGATGGAATCCTCTTTGAAGAACTAGAGAGCTCAGAAATTGAAGGAAAAAGGCGTTATAATGACGATACTCCAACGAAAATGCATAGATTGAGGCGTATTTACAAAAAAGCACAAGATAAAATAATTAATAAAAATTTCCATTTGAAGTTACGCTTTTATTTAAATGCCCTAAAGAGTAAAAAAATAATTGGTTGGGATGTGTGACGTGGGTTATTCAGTGAGTTACAGATTGAAAAGCTTGTCACTTTTGTAATCGAACTGAAAATTTTGCACAACAAGCTCTCGAATCTGTAACTCACGAAATACCCTACTTCACACATCCCAAGCAATTTTCTTTCAAAATTTCAAGGCACTTGAATATAAGCTTGTCTTTGAAAAGGTTTTTTATTGTCCATTTTTACAATCATGTTCCTCAAAGACACACCAGAAATAGACAATTACCTGTCCTGGAATACTGTTCCCATATTTGGAGCGCGGCACCTAAACATATCCTGAGGCTATTGGATTCTGTCCAAAAAAGGGCAATTCGTTTCGTCGGTGATGCCTTGCTTACAAACACGCTCACTTGTCTGGAACACTGTAGAAAAGTTGGCGATTTGTCTCTATTTTATAGATATTTTCATGGGCGATGCTCTTCTGAAATATCAACAATCGTTCCTGCTTTGGCAGTCTCTTCGAGACTAACCCGTCAAGTTCAGTCATCACACTTCTCCGTGGTCACTTTGGAGACCTGCAGAACATCACTTTCCAAAGACTCGTTCAGCCAACGAACAGCGAGGCTTTGGAACTCATTGCCTAGGGAGGTGTTCCCCGAGGCATACAACCTCCAGAAATTCAAGAAGAACACCAACTCCTACCTTCTTTCCCTTGGTTCCCACGATGTTCTCTGAACATTACAGGATATCCCTTTTCGTGGGAACCAGAACATAAAAAAAAAAAAAGTTAGGGTTACAACACAAATTTGGGCAGAAATTCCTCGATCACTAGAAGTGTGATTCTTTCAAAAATATTGTAGCAACCTAATATCTTTCTTAATTAAAAAAAAAAAAAATTTCCACACGACTGAAGTAAAACTTCTTTAGCTCCATCTATATGTATGTATATATATGTTTATATATATATATATATATATATATATATATATATATATATGTATAATATATACATGTATATAATATATATATATATATGTATAATATATACATGTATATATACATATATTAATTTTCTACTATCCTATAATATCATCATACTAGTTTGGTAAATTTAGTAAATTATTATTAGAGTCATGAATGATTATGCAAATGAAATAAAAATTAATTTCCAACCAATTTTTTTTATGATCTCCAGTGGGATTTTCATCATCAACTTCCATTTTATTATTGTCATGTTCAATCACGATGTCACCAATTATTTGTAATGGTGAACCTCTACAATCAATAGGTATATTATTATCTACGTATTAGTTAAATTTTATGTTACCCTTTTTGAAAAATTTGCTGAAGTTAATTGTAGAAACGCGAGGCCGAAATACGGAAGAGTAACAAGAAGAAAGAGAAAGAAAGACAAGAAAAGGACAGAGAATCAAACGCGCCCCAATGTCGAGAGTAGAATGCCGCGTATGAGTAGAGGGAGAAAATAGACAAGGAAAAAGGAACGCTGCATATGGCGCTACGACGCCAGCTACTAGTATGAGATACGAACTCATCTTTGTCGAGACCGTTCGCCCGATCACACTTTTCGTAACTCCCCAAGTCAAGCGTGCGTAAAGAAGCTTTACTTCAAAAATATTCAACTCATTGCAACAATAATATCTATCAATAAGTATTCGTTTAGAGCGTATGCAAGATATTTTATTTTATTTTATTTTCATTTTTATACCTGTACCTGTTAGATATCAGATATTACTGTGAATATAACTGTTAGTGGATGCTTGTTTGAGTATTTACCTGTTTGTGACCCAAATTTTTAACATTATGTATTTATAGCCCTGAAAAAACGGCAATTTTCCAAAATTCAGATCACTTTTATTATATTCGTTGTTGCCCTCATTCCAAATCTCCATCTTCATAAATTCACAGAAATCCATCTTCCATAAGAGCTACAGCGGAAGCGAATGGGAGGACCTGAATTGAATTAAATTTCAATTACAATTCAAACTAATTTTTATTCATAACTAATGCTGACTCAGAAGGCTGACGATTTTAGAGTACACAAGCGCAGGAGCACCGATGCCAAATATAAAATCCGAATGATTGAACAAATCGTCGTCCACTAAATATTTGCCTTTCAAGTTTCCAAGAGCCACTGCCAACCTGTCAACGTCCTTGGTTACTGCTACCCAATCATTCTTGCTGTGGATGATGTAACTCGGTGTAGTTATATCACCCAAATCGTAATCCGGAGGCGTGGATTCGCCGTGAGTTTCAATGTTGATGGCGTTTCCCAAATCGTACTGACAAAATTTTCCGGAATTTACTAACTGGGCAAAATGAATGGCTTCTTTCGTGGAACATCCAGCTGGTACAGTTTTCAAGATGAGTGGTAACGCTGTGATATTCATTTGAAATGGACTAATTCCGAAGAGGACGAACAGGATATTTTCACATAATATAGAACCGACACCCCCGGAGCACAACTTCTGGATTGAATTAGCCAAAAACCTGTCAGCAGGAAGGAGTTCGTCGACTCCGAAGAGTTCGGACAAACCGTAGAGTGGTTTCTCAAAAAATGCCAAGATCCTCAACACAGGACTTATCATGTGGTTCATGAATACAGTCGGTGCTAGACTCACTTGAACTTTGATCTTGTCATTATATTCTGGTCTGGTAGATCCCATCACGTAAAAGACAGTGGCTCCTTGGGAATGTCCTACGTAGTATATGCTGGTATTGCCTGTCTGTTCCAGAACGTAATCTATGGTCGCCGGAAGATCTAGACTGCCTACTTCGTTCCAGCTGAATTGCCAGAAAGTCGAATTGGTATCTGGATCAAGCGTCGTGTGGTTACGGGAGTAATAATTACCTCTGGAATTGCCCATCCATACGTCGTATCCTTCATCAGCCAAAATGTAAGCCAGCGATTTCCCAGGTCCGTATATCACGAAGTTTGACGTCGATTGGAGGAGGCCATGTTGTAAGTAGGCTACCTTCTCGAGCGTCTTGTTGGTTTTACCATGGGGTATTCGATGGATGTTGAGGATGTATCCGTCGGTAGTAGTGACGTAGTGACTTTCTATGGGGTACCCTTCGGCTGCCACCAGTTCTGGTACCAATACTATTGAGGTTACTACGAAAGCAACTTGTGTGATCAAAATACTTATAATAACGGGTAAGGAAATCATGATCATTGAGGATCGATGAAACGATCTTCATGATTTTATATAATGGCCTGAAAAGGTGCTCGACCTTCAAAACAGAATATTCAAATTCATAATCTATGAAAAGTTGACACAGTTCCAAACAAAATATTTACATATTGATATGAAATCCACCTGAGTGGAGCAAGAGATATCTGAATCTTATCATAAATTATGTCACTTTGTATATCGTTAGGCAAACTTAAATGGAGCCTCTACGGAGGGAGTGCCAAAAAACAATGAAGGGTGGACAATGATGGGTGGAACCATAAAGCAACAAATCATATAATTCCATCTAATTTTCTTTGATGTGTGTCGAATACAAAGAAAAAGCCATGAGAGGGACTTAAAATGTGGATAATTAAAAGACCAAGAAATATTATTTTCCCAGCCTATGGAAGTTTCTCACAAAATTAAGATAAATAAAAAAAACGAAAAAACTGTAAACTGGAAAATTACAAGTTTTACCTCACATGACAATCAATGACAAAGATTTCAATGAGTATAAACACTTAACAAAAAATTAAACCGACGAAACTGAAAAGCAAAAAATAAAATGAAACTTTCTAGTCTTAATAACTGAGCTCCCAAACTAATGTGAGTAACTAATTTTGAGTCGGCGCCAAACAAACAAACAAGAAAATTTATAAGGTTAACCGTAAAATGATGACAGCGGGGTGCGCGGCAGCGGCACGTTCTTTCGCCGGAAATTCCGAGCATTCTCGAAGTCAATATCAGCGAGATGGATACCCGAAAGGACACATACGTGAGGGCACATGTTATTGTTTATCGCTGGAGATTTCACGTTGCATTATTATTTTATTTTGTTTTTATCATTTTTTTGAAGTAATTTGAAGGACTCAGTTGATTGTTTGTTTGGCGCAGACTCAAAATTAGTTGATTACATTAGTTTAGGAGCTCAGTTATTAAGACTAAACGGTTCATTTAATTTTTTCTTTTCAGTTTGTTTTTTCGTCGGTTCAATTTTTAGTTAAAAAGTCTTCATTTTTCAATTTTTTGTGGCTAAAGTCCACTATCTGCTACCTACTTAATTTTGATAATTTTCAAAATACTTACTTCAACTATCAACTTTCATATACTATAACTTCTGGTACCAACGACTTCATCAAAGTTGTATTTTTTTGTGGCGACTATTACAAATTCACTCACCCCTTTAAAGACGCAATTTCTGAAAATACTGAAACACAATTTTTTTTATTTGTTACAAAGACCTCAAATGCCAATTTTTTTCTTCGAAACTAACGGAAGCCTCACACAAACTTTCACCCCTCTAGGACTTACTTTAATGACAACACTGAATCATGTATTCTTCAATCCCTAACAAAGACCTCAAATACAAATTTTTATGACCCTAACTTGAAAACTAACGGAATCCCCATAAAAACGTTCACCCTCCATTTCACACCTTTAGGGGTTGAATTTCTAAAAACCCTGGAATACATATAACTTCTATTTGTATTTGATGAAGTCTCCTAGAATAAAACACTACGGAAGTAAAATACCTCTCCATTCGGATTTCCGGGCGAGAGGTACTCGAGGGGACTCAACATTAAAAATTAATTTTTGCAACATCCGCGGACTCAACAAGAACATCAATGACGTCCACCATCACCTACAGACGGAAAAACCGGATATTCTGGCTCTAACAGAAACATAAGTAAACTCGTCCATCAACAAGATCCATATGCTTTGTCCTGGTTACGAACTCCATTCTCGATTCAGGTTCAAAGGTGGAGTCTGCCTTTACGCTAAGGCTAACCTTTCATGCCAGCGTGAAGAGAGTTTGGAACCGAAAGACTTTGATGTGATGTGGTTCAAGCTATCTGATACCAAACTGACTAAGTTCCTCTGCTGCCTCTACCTATCACCTAATGAACCTTCATATAACGACCTCTTTGAGTTTTTATCACTCAAACTGGACTACATTCAGGAGAACCATCCAACAGCTGAAACCATAATCATGGGAGACTTTAATGTACATAACGCTGCCTGGCTCAAATTCTCTAACAAAACAGATGATGCAGGTCGTCAAGCCGAGGCCTTCGCCATCACTCATGGTCTAGAACAACTGGTCGAGCTACCAACCCGCATCCCTGATGTCAACAACCAGTCTGCCAATACACTAGATCTTTTCCTCACCACCAATCCTGACCCGTATAGAATAGAAGTTTGTGCCCCACTTGGAAACTCTGACCACACCCTCATCTCCACAACATGCTCTTTCCATTTACCATCGAGCTGCACAATACCACCCCGTCTCATGTGGCATTACAATTCGGCCGACTGAGAAGGTCTTCGTATGTTTTTCTCAGCGTTTCCATGGAAGAGAGTTTGTTTCTCTTCAGTAGATCCAACACGATGTGCTGAGACAATTTCTGAAATCATCATGTTGGGGATGCAAACTTACATACCGAATACCGAAAGAAGAACATCATCCGATAAGACCTGGTTTAACAGAAACTGCTCTAGAGCTGTGGCTTCCAAACAGGCAGCATACCATCGATGGCTAAAAAAACCGGGCCCTGAGACCAGAGCAGCATATGTCGGGGCTAGAGGCATATGTAAAGAGACAATAGAATGCTCAAAAGATGCCCACAAAGACAAAATAAGATCAAAACTTGCTGAATGTCCTAACGGATCCCGTTCATTTTGGTCTTTCGCCAAAGCTGTGGGAAGAAACTTCACTTCCAGCTCATTTCCTCCCCTAACCAAAGAAGATGGAACACTAGCAACGACTGCCCAGGAAAAAGCCAATATCTTTGCGCACCTATTTGCTGGAAATTCCACTCTGGATTCATCGGGAAAACAACCCCCGAACATTACACCTATTGACAGTCACATGCCCGAGATCACCTTTCGCCAACGTACTATCAGAAAGATTTTGCTGGGTCTCAACACCAACAAAGCCTGTGGATCTGACGGAATCCCGCCGATTGTTCTCAAGAAATGTGCCCCCGAACTAACACCTGTTCTTTGCAAGTTGTTCAACCACTCTTACAATTTGGGGGTATTTCCGTCCAATTGGAAAATTGCAAGAGTACAGCCAGTCCCTAAAAAGGCAAAAGGCCCTACCTAGCAACTACAGACAACAACATCGAGCTCATGAAATATCTGGAAGACTCAGGAATTGTCAACGATAGGCAATATGGCTTCCGCCATCAGAGATCAACTGGTGACCTGCTCGCTCACCAAAAAAAGGAAAATTCAAGTCTCACATATATGGCAGCTATCTATTGAAAAGTATAGAGAAACTTTAGCTGTGGCATTAGATATCTCCAAGGCGTTCGATCGAGTTTGGCACCAGGGACTCCTCGCCAAGCTTCCGTCTTATGGCTTGCCCCCTCAGCTGTGTTCTCTGCTTGCTAGTTTTCTCTCAAACAGGTCTCTCCATGTAGTGGTCGATGGAGTTTCATCTGACACTCTACTCATAAATGCTGGTGTTCCGCAAGGATCCATTCTCGCACCAACACTATTTCTACTTCACATCAACGACCTGTTGGAAGCAACTTCATGTCCAGTACACAGCTTTGTCGATGATAGTACCCTCCATACCGCTTTCTCTTCCAGGGCCCCTATATCAGCCCGTGAAACCAGAAATGAACGAGGAAGAAATGTTAATAATATAAATATGGACTTAGCAACAATTCTCGAATGGGGATCTAATAACTTGGTAGAATTCAATGCAAACAAAACACAAGCATCTCTTTTCTCTAGAAAAGCCGATCTCACTGTGCCTAACATAACTTTGTCAGGAGTAACCATACCACTGAAGCCATCCATATCGATGCTTGGTATTACTATCAGCAATAACCTTTCCTGGGAAAATCACGTGAGGTCCATTGCCAAAAGTGCATCCCAAAAACTTGGTTTTCTGTTTCGTGCCAAGAGCCATTTCACCCCCAGTCAGCTGCTTATGATCTATAAGGCACAGATCCGACCTGTCCTGGAATACTGTTCCCATATTTGGAGTGCGGCACCTAAACATATCCTGAGGCTATTGGATTCTGTCCAAAAAAGGGCAATTCGTCTGGTCGGTGATGCCTTGCTTACAAACTCGCTCACTTGTCTGGAACACCGTAGAAAAGTTGGCGATTTGTCTCTATTTTATAGATATTTTCATGGGCGATGCTCTTCTGAAATATCAACAATCGTTCCTGCTTTGGCAGTCTCTTCGAGATTAACCCGTCAAGTTCAGTCATCACACCCCTTCGTGGTCACTTTGGAGACCTGCAGAACATCACTTTCCAAAGACTCGTTCATCCAACGAACAGCGAGGCTTTGGAACTCATCGCCTAGGGAGGTGTTCCCCGAGGCATACAACCTTCAGAAATTCAAGAAGAACACCAACTCCTACCTTCTTTCCCTAGGTTCCCACGATGTTCTCTGAACATTACAGGATATCCCTTTTCGTGGGAACCAGAACATAAAAAAAAAAAAAAAACAAAGACATCAAATGTCAATTTTTCTGACCCCAACTTGAAAACTAACAGAATTCCTGTACAAATTTCCAATCTCAATTTAACCCCTATTTCAGCCCTTTGGGGGTTGAAAATCCAAAAACACCGAAACACTCACTTTTCATTTGTAACGAAGACCTCCAAATACCAATTTTCATGATCCTATCATCAAAACTAACTATACAGACTTTCAACCCCCATTTGACCCAGTTATCTTCATTTGTGGAGATGAGCCCTAATATTAATTTACATTACTCTAATTTCAAAACCAACTGTACTTTCACTTCCACCCCCCTCCACACCCATCCTATAAGCCCTTTAGGGATGGAATATCGAAAACATATGATGTCAAAATTTTAGCTCTTAGGTCCAGCGGTTTGATCTGGGCGTTGATCGTATATCAGTCATTCAGTGAGTCAGGTAGTCAGGTCATGTAATTATATATCTACGTATTACCCAAAACACGAGGTAGCTGCTGTGGACCGTTTAGGAGATCCCCGGACTGTCCTCCGTCTCCATCATCAGATCAATTTCAGGCCTCCATTATGTTGTAGTGTCATCAGAACTATACAGTGCGGTCCATAGGTATGGTTATCGAATAATTTTTAGCATTATTATGTATTTGTTCGGAAAAACCTGAAACATATCGATTTCTATTGTCAATTTGACAATTCACAGTATGAAAATATTCCCCCCATCTTGCACCCCCTATGAATTATGAAATCCCCCTCAAAAAATTTGAATAAGAAGGGGGGTCATGTGGCCCTTGTCCGAAAGGGATTTTCATTCTCTGTTCAGCAATGTTAAGTTTTCTAAATTTGGTGCAATCATAACTGGGAACACTTATTTTGAAAATGTAGAATTTGGATTCTTCACGCCTAATGAAGAAAATAATGTCACATAATGTTCAAGAAGTATTTTTCAATTTATTTTACAATTGAAATGAATGTTCAAAATGGCCACTATTCACTTCTTGACAATAAGCAAGTCGATCTTGGAATTCTCGTACGTTTTGTATGACCTCAGGGTTATGTTGTTAATTTCTTCCGTTATCCTAACTTTTAAATCTGCAATATCGTCTGGTCCATTCAAATATACTTTCGATTTCAAATAACCCCATAAGGAATAATCAGAAATTTCCTTATCTGTTTCGCTGAACGTCAGGAAAAAGTCGTTCAAGACACCAGAAAATTATTCACAAAACCCACATAAATAATGTAATGTCAATCTAGTAGACAACTGATGTTATTTTGATATTTTCAAGTTGCTGACACACGTCAGTGAAATGAAAAATATTTGTGTGTGTATTCGATTTAACTATGGCTCATCAATCCGAAACTCAAAGAATAGACATTTTAATTATGATTGGCTGCGGTACTTAATAAAACAAGAACTCAAAAGGAGGTTTGTGAAATGTTTGATAATAAATACCCTGGTCAACACGTCTCACAGTCTACAGTTAGCAAAATAGAAACAAAATTTCGTGAAACTAGATATGAAAAAACTATTCAAAAACTAGGTCGAAATGTTAAATTGGATGAGGAAAAAAGTTAGATGTACTGTTAGCATTGAGGAAAATCCACATATGACAAGTAGACAACTTGCCGTCGACAATGATGTGAGTAAATCATCGACATTGAGAGCTTCACATAAAGAAAAATACCATCCTTATAAATTTCAGTTGGTTCAGGAGTTAAATGAGGATGATCCTAATAGAAGGCAACAATTTTGTGGAATGATGATGGACAGAATGGAAGTAGATTTGCAGTTAATAAATAAAAATATTTTTTCTGATGAAGCTACTTTTCATCAGAATGGAACGGTTAATAGGCAAAACTGTAGATATTGGTGCAGAAAAAATCCTCATTGGATTTGTGAGGCTCACACACAATATCCTAAAGAAGTGAACATTTTGGCTGGTATCAACAACAACTGAATTATTGGTCCTTATTTTTTTGAAGGCACAGCTAATGGCGAGGTTTATCTAGATTTTTTCAATAACGTTTCACAGCCTACATTAAAAAGACTTTTTTTATGTTAATGATCCAAATGCAATAGATTAAGTAATTATTCTTAGAGATTATTTGAAATAAATTTTCCCCAATAGGTGGATTGGAAGACGTGGAATGATTGAATGGCCGCCTAGATCACCCGATTTGACTTCCCTCGATTACTTCATATGGAGTTATTTGAAATCAAAAGTATATTTCAATAGACCAGACAATATTTCAGATTTAAAAGTGAGGATAACGGAAGAAATTAACAACATAAATCCTGAGGTCCGACAAAATGGGATTAGAAAGACTTCAGAATAGATTCGTAGGATTTTTGCACTTCAAAATAACAAAAATTCATGTCACTGTAGGCATAAATGAAACCCGCAATAACTACAAGATACAGCCTCTTGAACAACGAAGTATAATTACTGATTTACTCTTTATCTTTAAAATCATAACAAACTATTACGACTCACCCAATCTAGTGTCAATGATTTCTTATCATGCTCCTCAAAGACACACCAGAAATAAACAATTATTCGCCAGTCGGAGTTACAACACAAATTTGGGAAAAAATTTCATCGACCACTAGAATGTGTGATTCTTTCAACAAATGTTGTAGCAACCTAGATATCTTTACTACTTCATTAAAATAACCGTGAAAACAATATTCAACTCATAGCAACAATAATATATAAGTATTCGTTCAGAGCGTATGGAAGTTATTTTATTTCATTCTCATTTTCATATCACTACCTGTTAGACACCAAATATTACTATAACTGTTAGTGGATGCTTGTTTGGGTATTTGCCATTTTGTATCCCAAATTTTGAACAAATAAACCCATTATGTATTCACAGCCCTGAAGAGGACGGTAATTTTCTGAAATTCAGATTACTTTCATTATATTTCTTGTTGCCCTTATTCCAAATCTCCATTTTCATCAATTCACAGAAATTTATGTTCCATTAGAGCTACAGCGGAACGGAATGGGAGGACCTAAATTAAATTAAAATTCAATTACAATCCAAACTAATTTTTATTCATAACTAATGCTGACTCAGAAGGCTGACGATTTTAGAGTACACAAGCGCAGGAGCATTGATGCCAAATATAAAATCTGAATGATTGAACAAATCGTCGTCTACTAAATATTTGCCTTTCAAGTTTCCAAGAGCCGCTGCCAACCTGTCAACGTCTTTGGTTACTGCTACCCAATCGTTCTTGCTGTGGATGATGTAACTCGGTGTAGTTATATTACTCAAATCGTAATCCGGAGGCGTGGATTCGCCGTAAGTTTCAATGTTGGTGGCGTTTCCCAAATCGTACTGACAAAATTTTCCGGAATTTACTAACTGGGCGAAATGAATGGCTTCTTTCGTGGAACATCCAGCTGGTACAGTTTTCAAGATGAGTGGTAACTCTGTAATATTCATTTGAAACGGACTAATCCCGAAGAGGACGAACAGGATATTTTCACATAGTATAGTACCGACATCCCCGGAGCACAATTCCTGGATTGAATTGGCCAAAAACCTGTCAGCCGGAAGGAGTTCGTTGACTCCGAAGAGTTCTGACAATCTGTAGAGTGGTTCCTCAAAAAATGCCAAGATCCTCAACACAGGACTTATCATGTGGTTCAGGAATACAGTCGGTGCTAGACTCACTTGAACTTTGATCTTGTCATTATATTCTGGTCTGGTAGCGCCCATCACGTAAAAGACGGTGGTTCCTTGGGAATGTCCTACGTAGTATATGCTGGTGTTGCCTGTCTGTTCCAGAACGTAATCTATGGTCGCTGGAAGATCTAGACTGCCTACTTCGTTCCAGCTGAATTGCCAGAAAGTCGAATTGGTATCTGGATCAAGCGTCGTGTGGTTACGTGAGTAAAAGTTACCCCGAGAATTGCCCATCCATACGTCGTATCCTTCATCAGCCAAAATGTATGCCAGCGATTTCCCAGGTCCATATAACACGAAGTTTGACGACGACTGAAGGATGCCATGTTGTAAGTAGGCTACCTTCTCGAGCGTCTTGTTGGTTTTACCATGGGGTATTCGATGGATGTTGAGGATGTATCCGTCGGTAGTAGTGACGTAGTGACTTTCTATGGGGTATCCTTCGGCTGCCACCAGTTCTGGTACCAATACTGTTGAGGTTACTACAAAAGCAACTTGTGTGATCAAAATACTCATAATAACGGGTAAGGAAATCATGATGATTGAGGATCGATGAAACGATTTTCAAGATTTTATATCATGGCTCGAGAAGGTACTCGACCTTCGAAACAGAATTCAATTCATTATCTATGAAACGTTGTACACAGTTCGAAAAAAAAATTTACATATTGATATGAAATCCACCTGAGTGGAGGAAGAGATATCGGAATATTATCATAAATGATGTTACTTTGTATATTGTAAGGCAAACTTGAATAAAACTGTAACGAAGGGAGACAGCGGATTGTAAAAAAGCAATGAAGGGTGGAGCCACAAAGCAATAAATCATACAATTACATCTAATTTGCTTTGATGTGTGTCAAATACAAAGAAATAGGCATGAGAGAGACTTACAATTTGGATAATCAAAAGACCAATATCTGAGGAATATTCTTTCCTCAGCCTATCAGTTTCTCATAAAACTCGACATTCATTGCTAACTTCTTTCTCGTCCAGAGAGAAGATTAATAAAAAAAACAAAAAACAAAACTGGAAAATCACAAGTTTCACTTTAAATGACAATCAATGACATAGGCATGGGTATAAAAACTCTAAACACAAAATTGAACCGACGAAAAGAGAAACTGATAAGCAATAAAATATCTAATGAGAAACCTTTTTGAGGACAAGCTTTATTGATTTGATTCATAAAAGTAGGTAACAATTAATTTATTGAACAATGATTGGTTGGTTAGTAATAACTTGTCGAAGTATTGATTTCATTACAATTCGCGCGACAAACATTTTAAAACCAAATAATTCAAGAAAAAATAATCAAATCATTGTCAGCAATGACTTACTTCATACGTTTTAGTAAACGGCTTACATAAAGATTGTCTTTGAAAAGATTTTTTATTAGTTATTTCATTTTTGGCTCCTTAGTTAGTTCGCCCTAATCTGTTTATTTCTAATAGAGCATCGTTATTACAAGGCTTCTTTCCTGTAAGTTTTGAGCTGAAAGAAATCATGATCTCCGACCCCAAAAACTGCCACACACCAATTTTGAAAACAATCTGACCATAATCACAGAACTTTTTCGCCATTCAGAAACCCACATACCAATTTTGAATAAAATATGGCCATAATCAGAAAGTTCGTCCTCCATTTTGGGGCCGCCATCTTGAATTTTTAAATTTTGACAAAAAAATTCAATATCTTCGACCGCGAAAACCGCCGCATACCAGTTTTGAATCGAATCAGACCATAATCACAAAACTCGTCCTCCATTTTGGAGCCGCCATCTAGAATTTATGAATTTTGACAAAAATTTAATGATCTCCGACCCTGGAATTCGCCACATTTCAATTTTGATTCGAATCGCACCATAATCACAAAACTCGTCGGCCAACTTGGAGCCGCCATCATTAATTCACGAATTTTCACAAAAAATTCATAATCTCCGACCCCGAAAACCCACACGTACAAATTTCCATGTGAATCGGAATATAATCACAAAACTCGCCCAACATCTTAGGAGAGCCATCTTAAATTCATGAATTTTTAAAATAATTTCATGAATTTTTTGTCAAAATTCATGAATTTAAGATGGCGGCACCAAGATGACGGACGAGTTTTGTGATTATGGTCCGTTTTGAATCAAAATTGGTATGCGCGGGTTTTCGGGGTCGAAGATCATGAATTTTCCGTTAAAATTCGTAAATTCAAGATAGCGGTTCCAAAATGGCGGACGAGTTTTGTGATTATGGTCCGATTCGAATCAAAATTGGTATGTGGGGGTTTTAAGGGCCGGTGCTCAGAACACCCCTGTGAAGGAGACTATTGGACTCACCGGCATTATTCAAATAACCTCTCAAATGAAATCAAACATAAAAAAAATCATTTGAGAACTTACTTACTGGAAAAAGGAGCAAATATACCCGATAGCAACTGTCTTCCAGAGTATCGACACCATTACTTGAAAAACAATATGGTGTATTATGTACAACTAGAGCCGACGTAGCTGAGGAATTTTTTCGGAGGTTGTAATGTTGAACAAGTTAATTGTTGTGATGGAATGCCCAGACTATTCAGTGAAGAGCGGTGTGGAGTTCTTTGGACCGCCTTGCTAGTTTCAAATTTTTTATGTTTCAAGCAAAGGATTTTAGAAATTGTTAATTTGAAAGGGCGCCAGAATTTTTCTTTGTTGAAATGGGATAAAAAATTCAAATTCCCAACTCAATAATGATTGCAAATTAAATTACATTTCCTTCAGTGAATAACTACAACAATAAAACAAATACCAACTTATAACAATCTATTTACAAAATTTACATCATTTCCAGATCTTTAACATATATTGAATGAAAGATTTACAAATTTACATCATTTCCAGATCTTTAACATATATTGAATAAAAGATTTATTTAAATTCCAACGCAAGGAAACTAATACTGTTTTTGTTTGCTGAACCTGTCGGTTTATCGATGACGATGTACCTTGATTGTATTTTTGTGTAGCTCGTAGCTAGACTTCACGAAGTTGTTTGGCTCCCAATCAGGGGGTCCTTATAACTGCTGGGTTGACACAAGCATCAGCTTCTGGTCCATTGAGTGTGTTCTCAGCGATTTGAAATGAAAAACAATATTGTTTGTGTCAGAATTTGATATACAAAAATTCTACTTCTTGAAACGTGGAATTTCTCAATACACTCCTCAATGTTTAGTTGTTACAAATGAGTGTAATCGCATCAAAAGATTATTGCTTGAAATTGAATTAACAAATCAGCTTGTGCTGAGATTTGTCAGTAATATTCAATAATAAAATTGAAGAATTATTTTATGATTTAAACATGAAGAAAAGATAATTAATTCTGATCCCGAGCAGACAAGATTATACCTTACCAAGAATAATAAAAAAAGAAAGTTTCAGAATTTGGCATCGAATCGTAGAATTTGATATATGAAAATGACTTCAATTTCAATGATATTCAAAAAATTATAAGAGAATTACTGTTTAATCACCGTAAATATATATATATATATAATCACTTCACTCACATAAAAATCACAGCTCGGTGATTATTATCACCAAATATGGAATACGGAATATGGAATATAAAACTCATGGAAAATATATATATTTTTCTCTAACTATATCATACCAAATACAGAGTAAGTGATATCATATATTTGTGAAACCCTCCTCAAATCTCAATAGAGCTTTGTCAGGGCAAGCAATCCAATCAGATAAGATTGAACACCGACATTTCAATTCAATCCGATATACCACATTTAGCATTCATAATTCTAACAGAATTCCTTAAAAATATATAGTGAACGGCACTGCAATTGTTCGTCAGATTGACCTGAACAAATCTAATCATTGTTCACTTGAACAAAATACTAGATGATTTCAGAAATGTCTTTCTTTGTGAAGGACTACCCGACGTTCTCTCTAAAAATTATATATATATATATATATATATATATATATATATATATATATATATATATATATATATATATATATATATATATATATATATATATATATACTCAATAAATCAGCTCGTGATTATTATCACAAATAGGGATCGGAATGATAAAACTCATGGAATATATTTTTCTACTATATACCAAATGTAAGTGATATCATATATTTGTGAAACCCTCCTCAAATCTCAATAGAGTTCTGCGTTCGTCAGATTGACCTAACAAATCTAATCACTGTTCACTTGAACAAAATACAAATTAATTAAAATTCCTTAAAAAAGGAATTTTTTCCAAAAAAATGATTTCAGAAATGTCTTTCTTTGTGAAGGACTACCCGACGTTCTCTCCAAAAATTATCTAAACGTGACATGTTGAAATATCTTTGGTCCAAACATAATTCCCAATACATACCTTGAGATCACTTATCAATTCACAGATTTGAAATCAATTTCGCGGAGGAAGGAAAATGCTCTGATTAATTAATTATTTTAACATGGCATATTCTACTCTGTTAATCGATGGCTGACGAGCTTCAGGATACAATTTATCTTAATTGCGAAGAGATCGGAAAGGGAAGAGAATGCCACGCACCTCCCTTCGAATATCATCGTACTGTCAGATCCCTTGCGACAGTTCTTCTTCAGCCGTAATGATTGTTCCATTACCCACGGTTAGATGTCGCTAATATTTTCAATAGGGAAGGGAATGAATCTCTGAGCATATCAATAAGAAATGTTACAGATATATCGTTACAAGGTTCGTATACGATCGAAGCTGTTGACGATTTACCAATATTGAACCTTCTCATATTGTCAAATACCATTACTCATGTACAATTTTCTGAAGAAACAGTTCTCTAACATCTGAAGGGAGTCCATCGCAATGAGTCTCCAGGACTAGACAGTATATCTGGTTCAGTTCTCACTAACTTTGCAACAGCCTTAGCCAAACCACTGACGCACATAATGCAAGTTTCCTTCGACTCAGGAACGCTTTCCTCGACCTGGACATCTGCCTCACTTATGCCAATATTCAAGAAGGGAGACAAACACTACCCCAACAATTATCCACCAATTAATCTTACCCCTATATGTGCAAAACTCTTGAAGAAGATAGTTTCATATGATCCATTGAGCTTTCTCCATCAGAAAAAAATTATACCTGTCAATGAACACGGATTCCTGCCAGGTCGATCCACTTCAACAAATCTCCTGGAATGCCTGAATTCTTCTTCTTCTTTTTCTAGAGCATTCGACCGAGTCCCGAGAAGACGTCTCTTCTTGAAGCTGGATTATCTTGGCGTACATGGGTCGTTCCATAAATGAATAGAAGCTTTCCTCACTAACCAAAACTTCTTGGTACGGACATACTTAGAACCATATATTGTAGTCTTGGTGTATCCCAGGGATCAGTTCTGGGAACAATCCTCTATCTTATATACACATCAGACATGCAATCAATTTTCCAGTGCCAAGACGCCTCCTACACTGATGACACTATATTGTTTTGCAACCCACACTCTGACTCAAAACGTCTACAATCTGATCCACAGCGCTTCGAAACCTGGTATAACGATTGGTTAATAACTCTTGGTCCATCTAACTTCACTTTATATACTACATATCGGCCGTGTAACAACCCAAACCTCGATTACTACGTAGGCAATGTGCAAATTCAGACAGTCAAATCACAAATCGTCCTGGGAGTAACAACTTGTGCTGATCAGAGCATGTTGCCAACATTCAAAAAATGAAAAAAGTACCTGTTATCTCATGAAAAAGTCCTTCCAATCACCAGATGTCAAAGTACTAGGCATCATCTACAAGGGCTTCATCCGTCCATTACTGGAGTACAATGTTGTGGTCTGGTAATGCAGCAACTGTAATATAACGAAAGACTGTCAACAATGCATGAAAGAAGAAAACAAGGTGACCCCATACAATGCTTCAGAGTCTTAACGAACTCCTTATCTGTGGATCTGAGGCAGTTGTTCTCCCTGAACGAAGACGACAGACTCCGGGAAATTCACTTCCCGAAAAAATAGTTAGTCCTCCATCTATAAACTTTTTTAAAAACTGATTTGACAGCCATATAAAATGTAGTCCAAATCAATAATTTGTCAACACTAGTGCAATTTTATTTTTCTTTACAATTTTTTTTCTGGTTTGATTATTCAGAATTTGAATATTTTTATCATTCTCGCAGGTTTATCCATTTGTGTGCTCAATACCTTTTTACCCGAATGTGTTTTATCTTGTATCTATGTTTGTTCCTTTGTGGCGCTCCAGAGACGCCCTGGCCGATTTTGATGATTCTTACGTCAATCGAATTGTCTTAATCATAATCTAAGACATGACAGTAATCAAAATACGCCATATTGTGGGAAATTATAACCAAAAAGTGTGAAATAAAAAGAGTTAATTTAAAAATAAAAAAACCCGACTGCGTAAAAAGTGAACTTTAAAAAACAACAAGATGACCAGAAAATATTGTCAGAAAATTATATTTTAAGAGTTGACTATTAGACTTAATATTGTTAACAATCTCACGCAGTCGTAGGCAATAATACATCTTCATTTTAAATTAAAGAAGATGCCTCCGACTCCGTGAGATTGTTTACAGAATATAGTTTAAGTTAACCTCTTAAAACATAATTTTCTGACAATATTTTCTGGTCATCTTGTTTCCATCTTTTTTAAAGTCAACTTTTTACGCAGTCGGGTTTTTTATTTTTGAATTATTTTTTTTCTTTTCTTTGTACATCTTTTGAGCATAATAGGCGTTAAGCCTCTGCCCTCCCCTGTAAAAATAAATAAGTAAATAATATATATATATATATATATATATATATATACATATATATATATATATATATATATTTTGTTATGTTTAGAAGTATGTTAAATATTTAAAGAGTTGAAATAATAATATAAATAAAGAAAAAACCCATAATAATAAAATATTCGTATTTGGTAATATGTTTTTTTTTTTTACCATTTTTCTGAAACCTTGTATAATATTAATCGATACCTATGTTTGAAATAAACATTTTTTCAACATTACAATCAATTGGCATAATTTTAAAATTTTTAGAAATCAAAATTCATGAATATATTTTTTATCACAAGCAGATAACAAAATATTAAAATTTCAAATATCCTGTATATGAAATTGGATCTGAACACAACAGCCAATGAGATGCCAGGAGAGGTCTTGATGCAAAATTAGTAATTTTGAAAATATAGAAAAGCAGAAACGTCAAAAGAATCATTTTACATGTATTGTATATAAATTATAAGGTAGTTAGAAAAGTTTCATTAATAAAAACTGTCAAAGAAGTGAAAAATAATGAAAAGTGCTACAAACGGTGTGTCAAAATCGAAAATTCGAGAAGAAAAACAAAATGTGTTGGTATCAAGGGGAGAGAATCAACAAGCGGGGAGATGGTGAAAAAAATAATTTGGGAAAGAACGTTGAAAATTTAAATTTGGAACAAACAAACAATTTGGAATAAAATCAATTAGTAGCCAAGAAAACATTAGTAAAACATGAAGAACACTACCAGATAAAAAAATCACAAATGCAGAGTTAAGATTACCTTTGTTTCATTGAAAATTCATAAATGAGGGGAAGTCCCAGTCTATGAGAGCAGCTGCCGTTTCCAAGAAGGGGAGAGAATCCAAAACGCTGAGCAGTTTGGTACATGAGGTCCCAGGCATTTGTTGAAACCATAGAAGTTGCCACAGTGCAAATAAGAACTTAACTTTGAAAGAATATCCATAGAACTATTCACGAATTATTTTAAAATAACACAAACCTACAAAACGAGGTTGAATTCACTTCATTTCATTTTTTGCTGTATATACTTGTTTCTGAAGCGCTAATTAGGTTATTTATCGCAGACTAGGTAGTAATAAGCTTTTCCTTAATAAAGAAAATAATTATTTTGATGGAATTCTTCTTTATTTTCAATGTTTCATCAACAATGAATTGCTAATTTCTTGAATTGACGTCAAGAGGGCTCCACAGTAGAACCAACTTCTTGGATCCATAGGCGTACCGATTGAGTTAGCTGAAGGTGAAGGAAAGAAGGTGAAGAGCATAGATATTGAATATTTATATGGGTATTTATTCATAAATACATATTGAATCAATCTTCCAAAAAGGAAATTAGCCTAAAGACTTTTGAAAATAGCAAAATAATAGTAAAATATTAGTAGAACAAAACAAAACAATCATATATATTTTGTTATGATGTCTGATTGTGGAAAGTAAATAAACAAATCATAACAATATATATATATATATATATATATATTTTATATTTATATACAGTGACCGGCAGAAAGTACGCATCATATGGGAAATTCTTTTATTAATAAATTTTGACAAATATCGATATGTGCAATCGCTTCTGCATCGAAAGCAACCCCGAAAGACGTTGTACAGTGCCGTTCGTCTTTTCGTGTTTGAAGGGAAATTTAAAAAAAAAAAATATGTTTGAAAACACACTTAGTTGGGAAAAAATCGAAAAATGTTATCCGAAAAAGTTGTTCAGAACATTATTTTATAGCTATATATCTATTTGGAAAAATAATTTTAATAAAGAAACTCATTATAAGGCCAAGTAATATTTCAAAATGATATTTTGTAAATATTCGCAAGCTACTTCTATTTTATTCGGAAAAAAATGGAAATCTATGGATTTGCCATGTATTCAGCTGCTTCATAAGAGGTCACTGAAATATCTCCAGGACATTATAATAAAAAATTCATATTGAAATTCTGTAGATACATGGTTCTTTGTCAATAATAAACAGTATCGGGATTATAATGTCCTGAAGATATTTCTGTGACCTCTTATGAAGCAGCAGCTGAACACATGGCAAATCCACAGATTTAAAATTTTCTTCGAATAAAATAGAAGTAACTGGTGAATCTTCACAAAATATTACTCTTGGGCTCTACTCATGAGTTTCTTTGTCAGAAATGTATTTTTCCAAATTGAAATTTTTTTTATGGCAAAAATTAATTTTTATTTTTTCATCTCAGATTTTTTTCCAAACTTGTACATAGCTATAAAATGTCGTTCTAAACAACTTTTCCAAGTAACATTTTTAAATATTTTCCCAAATAAGTGTGTTTTGAGACATAATTTTTAAATTTTTTAAATTTTTCGCCAAACAAGAAAAGACGAACGGCACTGTACAACATCTTTTGGGGTTTCTTTTGATGCAGAAGCGATTGCATGTATCGACATTTGTCGAAATATTATATTAAAAAAAATTCCCATATGATGCGTACTTTCTGCCAGTCACTGTATATATATATATATATATAAATATAAAATATATATATATATATATATATAAATATAAAATATATATATATATATATATATATATATATATAACTATATACAGGGTGTTTCATAATTGAATGCTGATCCTAAAGGGCGATAATTCTTGGATGATTTTAAGAAAAATTCTTCATATGAACATAGGTCCGCAACCGCTTTATTTCTGAGATACAGGATGTTGGAATTTAACTAAAAAATCAGTTCATTCCCAATATCTCTAAAACCACTTTGGCTTTTTTTCAATTTTGGTACATGCGAAGCACGCATAAAAATAAATTTTTTCCATTATAGAAGATTTAACATGCCCTGTCATATTTTTGATCAAAATAATGATACGCCAGTGTCTTTTTTCGAAATAAATATCATTTTTGTAATTGTTCTCTATCTTCTCATAAAAACGGTCTCCTGCCTTTTTTTCGTCCGGCGGACGGTTTTCGATTTAGAAAATATAATACATTAATTTGCTTGTCCCTAAATTAGTCTTGAGTTTACAATTGTGGTAACCAAAGGATCTAGGCATCATTTTTATAATTTTATGGTACCTAAACTATTATTTAGTTTTTGTAATGAGTACGCATAAAAATCCATTTTTTGTTTTTTTAAACAACTATTATGAACAAAAAATACCAAATTCAAATTGCATGTTCAAAATGTCCGCCTCCTGCAAATATGCACGCTTCAGCCCTCCTTGTCATTTACTCGCGTACTCTTTGGAAAATTCCTGGAGTATTCCTTATTGCTTCACAGGAAACTAATACGCGGTTTCGCAATTCTTCCTCAGTTAGAATTGGTTGACTGTTGACCAAAGTCTCAAGATACTCCTAAAGGAAATAATCAAGACTGTTTAAGTCTGGGGACCTAGCTGGCCATGACTCTGTTCCCCCACGACCTATCCAGCGATTATGAAAAATTTGGTTTTAATATTCGAGTGCCAGAGCACTAAAATGAGCAGGTGCACCATCGTGCATGAACATAAAATAGGAACATCTTCCAACAGAATTGGCAAATTTTCTTCAAGAAATCGGCGATAATTACGTCCATTTAATTTGAGTGGTAAAAAAAAGTTCAATTAGGTAATCACCAATAATTCCAGCCCAGACATTCAATGAGTGATGAGATTCCACAATTGCATTCGGATTTTCCTCGGCCCAAAAATGATTATTATGAAAATTTCTGATCCTGTTTTTAGTAAAACTAGCTTCGTCCGTGAATAAAATTTCGCTGTCAAATAAAGGATTTTCGATAACTTTTTGGAAAAACCATTGGCAGAAATTCACTCTTAATGGAAAGTCTTGAGGAAGTAGAACCTGTACCCGTTGAATGTGATAGGGATATAATAAATGATCATGAAGAATCCTCCATACTATAATATGGGCGATACTCGAATTATTGGTAACTTGCCTCGTACCTATTTCAGGATTTTCGTCAACTGAATTTATAAAACAGCTACCTCAATTGCTGGAGTTCTTGCAGTCCGATGTGCTCCTTTCAAGTGATGATTTGGCTCAGAACTTCCTGTTTCACATGATCTTCTGTGGGTGCTTGAAATCGTTCGAGCATCAGGAACCATTTTATTTTGGAAACGCTCTTGATACAGTCGCCTGGCTTGATATGCGTTCCCGTGAGCAAGCCCATACAAGTAATGCCTGTCTGCTATTTCGGTATTTGTAAAATTTACCATGTTTTTTTCAATAAACAAGTATTTATAACGGTAATAATATCACGTATCTAGGTAAAGGAGTATCAAAATTTATTATGTTGAAAACAACGAAATGTGTTCTTAGCATACTAGATGTTTCTAACCCACAAGATAATCCTACTACTCTCCAACGGCTGATTTCGCATAGGGACAAGCAAAGGAATGCATTTTATTTTCTAACTCAAAAACCGTTCGCCGGACGAAAAAAAGGCAGGACACCATTTTTATGAGGAGATAGAGGACAATTACAAAAATTATACTAATTTACAAACAAGACAGTGGCGTATCATTGTTTTGATGAAAAATATGGCAGGGCATGTTAACAGGGACGCCACCAATGAAAATTAAGAAATCCTTTATCATGGAAAAATTTATTTTATGCGTACTTTGCATGAATCAAAATTGAAAAAAAAAGTCGAAATGGTTTTAGAGATATTGGGGAAGAGCTGATTTTTTTGTTAAATTTCAGCATCCTGTATCTCAGAAATAAAGCGGTTGCAGACCTATGTTCATATGAAGAATTTCTTAAAAACCACCCAAGGATTATTGCCCTTCAGGATCACCATTCAATTTTGAAACACCCTGTATTTGTATATATATATATATATATATAAATATATTTAATTTGTAGTTTTATTTGCTGACTAGATACGAATTAAGTGATTGGTATTTGGGTTATGCAACAGGCCAATAAGTGTACTCTTTTACACGGATTCCAAGCTTTCGATAATATTTATTATCATCATCAGGGATGCTACAAAGTAGGAAGACACATATGAATATATAATGAAGAAAAACAGGACAGTTTTAACTTCCAGTGTAAGGGAGGTTATGCGGCGATGGTGTTAAAATTAATAACAATGTTATATGGACAAAAATGGGTATAAAACTCACAGGAATCAACCACAATCCACATAACATACGTAAACAATGTATTATTAAGTTGAGACTTTTGGATCGTGTTTTTCTTTGAAAGGGCTGTCAACTAGACATGTGACTGAATGAATTCTCAAATAGACTGGCCCAACATATAACATAGACCACTGGGAATGAAGTAGTATTACCAATTGAACTTTACAATTGCATGGAATATTTCTATAGATTTGAATAAAAGTTCATTGACTATCAAAATGAATTAAGAATTTAGATGTGTGAATATAAGATTGATGTGGATTGAAATAATCAAACTATGTTATTTGCATTCATAGGGGTAATCTGCTGATTCTCCCTCACATTGGGATTGTCTAAAAAAAATTAAATAAGAGTAAATCTCACTCAAATGATTCAAATCTGTTTTTTTATTTAGAGGACTTTCTGCCTGTGAAATGTAAAACATCTCTAAAAAGAGTCTCTTGGTAGTGTTTCTTTCGATGGATACAATTTTAACTGAGTTATAATCCGTACAATGTCTTTGCTTATAGACATGCTCACTCAGTGCACATCTCTCCGGGTGCAGTCCACTGTCACTTTTGTGTGCGGTGATGCGGTCCTTCAACTGTCTGGACCTGTGTACTGTTTATCACAGTGTTGACACGGTATACAGTAAACTACATCCGAACAGCTGGTGCATGGCAAAGAGAGTAAACGTTATAGGAGAGTCTATTCCCCATAAGACAATGGTGACACTAATAGAAAGAGCTGAAAGATCATTTGTGAGTCATAGTGACGTATATGGTAATGTCATGGCCACCATTCACTCTGGACAGTGGCGGACTAGCGCATCCCGCACTCTGGTATCTGAGAGTTACAGGCTCTTGAATGTATATTGGACCACTCTGTATGTTACGTGGGCCACCTGTACTCATGTCCAAGTACGTCAATATGATGCGTTAATGCTACAAGACTCTGATTGGCTAGAGCTTATTAGTGCCTCCTATTCAGTTTGGGTGCATGGGGTCTTCCAATTTTCAAAAAATTATACTAAGAGGTAAAACATTTGTGTTAGCTATTTTAATATTTTCTGAAAAAGACTTGAAGGTTCTGGATAATCTTGATTGATAAAAGGTAAGGAGGTATAAAAATATGTAAGAGAGGGTTCTGCAATTTGCATATTGACTGGTGGAATTGATGGTGCATTAATGAGATGAGCATTGGTTATGTCTTCTATGGATGAAGTATTATATAAAATATTCTTGAGGAAAGAAGCAGGATATGCATTCTGAATGAATAGGCTGTGAATAATGTTGAGATTCTTATTGTGAAAGGAACTGTGAGATATCCGGATTAGTCTTGAATCTGTTGGATTAGATTGGCCTTCATGCTCTGTTTGTGATACGACCAATAATTGATATAACGCCCAGAGCTCATTGGTTTTCTATACCAATCGATGAGTATGATATTGTCTGGTGATCTGATGAATGACGTATCTAAAAGGCACGCTATTATATTCATTCTCTCTTTCTATTGTAAATTGTATGTGTGAGTCGTAGCTATTGAAGATGAACAATGTTTCATCAACGGAATCTCTAGGTGTTGCTATAATAATATCCTCAACATATTTTTTTAAGGAAGGGTGGTTTGTATGGGAGAACATATGTGACCTTGTCTAACAAATCATCCATAACATATGCTGCCAGTATGGGGCTTATTTTTGCACACATTGGGGTACCAAATGTTTGTTTATAATATTTATTATTGAATGTGAAATATGTATCATTGGAAAGGAAGGTAATTAAATTCATAAAAGTGTCTTTCGTCAAATTGCAAAAACCACTAATGACGCTCCACTTATTATCTATTGCTCTTAGGCAAAACTGTAAGTGAACATTACTAAACAGAGAAACCACATCTAGGCTCGCTAGTACAGAATTATTTGATAGTTTGAATTTATTGAACATAAACAGTATGTTCAATAAATGTGTATTTTAACATGTCTAGATTTTAAAGTGAAATATTGGATATTATTCTTCTTAAGGTGTATTTAGTCAATTTTTGTTAGCAATTGCAATAGGAATAAGATCAGCAATAAGCGTAAGAATAATTATGTACTGAACTCATTATATACAACGAATTTAGATTTAGCAAAAACTTTAAGAATGACAGACAGTTCGCTCAGTTCCGTTTTGTGGTAAATATAACTTATTTGTCTCTATTTAATTTGAAATGTGTTTTGTTCAGATTGCGATCATGGAAATGAACGAAAGGGAAAACTTCGACGTCATTGCAAGTATGTCTATGAAACATGTATTCGCATTTTAAGGGGTCTTTTCTTCTGCTGACAAACTTCACTAATCTCGGATTTGCCTCGGGCCCCACCTTTGGTTTTATAGTGGAAAAGGCCACTTGTGCTCCGGGCAGTCTCAGTGAAGAAAAACACTCCAGGGGTCAGTATAGTAGTGACGGTATAACGGGGACAGAAAGGCAGGCTTTAATTGCCCTCGACTGGGTTGCGGTCCTGGTTGCTGACTGCACACTAGATGATTCCATTCTACTCAAGAGAGTAAATAAAACACTATATTCTGAAAGCAGTATGAACAGGTATATTATTTTTACCAAAGCAAAATACAGGCAGGGCGGCTGACGGCAGCCTCAGGTTATTACAACAAATGAGCAACTTTCAAGCACTATATACAGAGAAAGCGAGAAAGGTGTTTTTGAAGCGAGCGGAGTAAAAGCATTGTCGTAGCAACCAAAAAGCTCATACGAGGTGGAGGGCTATCGTACGGAGTAGTATGCAAGCTCAAAACGGAACGTTAGAGCGGTAATTAAGCAAGCCGAGATGAAAGCAGGTGTGTTGTCGAATCAAAGCTTACGGAGGGCCGCAGGTTCGATATAATTAGACAGTTTGAGGTTTCTCGTGGGGCAGTATTTTTGGCGTACGCATAGGTGATAGTTTAGGGCGGTATTACTTTCTACTCCTAGTCCTATATACGCTACTGTTAGTGAGGCCCGTCCCTGGAACGGCACCTTACTGACAGGTTGGGTGTTTGACGGCTGACTCGAGAACTATCGCTGATTTCTCCTACACCTATATCTTTTAGATACAACGGTCAGTGCGGCCCATCCTGAGAACGGCACCCAACTGACAGATTGTGGATAAACTCCTCCGACAAGCTGTGTGTCGGTTTTGCAGAAGCTACTGATCAAGGGGACTACCTGTATCTATCCCTATCCTGCGCGACTGTTAGTCGAACCCGTCCCCAGAACGGCACTCACTGACAGATTGGGGTGTGTCGGTTATCTCGAAAACGAAAATAAAGTAAAGCCCGTGATCCACATTCGAACCCCAATGCTCACCGAGTTGGAATACTTCTCCAGGAATCACTCTGCTCTATTACTGCGGGGCTCGAACGGACACTTCCACTGCGTAGTGTTGGTTTTGGTCGTCAGAACACTACCACATCTGGTTTCGCGATATTAACAGTAGTTAAGCCAGTTTCCCTCTCCCCTGAATTCTCCTCTACCGAATAGCATGCGCGAACCGCTTCAAGAACTTGCGATTTTTTTAGTGATTTATATTCTTAATATAATATTTACCACAGTCATGAAATTTCTTCCAACACCACTTCGGCAATGGGTTCGGTGGTACTCGTCTCCGATGACAGGGCGGCTTCTCTGCTGCTACTCAACTTGCCTGTTCACGAGCTGCACCACGACTAAATTGTATTTCTCATATTTACGGCAGGTTCGCTATCCTATGATGCAGGCAGGATGACGGCAATGGCCACGAACGCTGTCTATCGAACAATCAAATTTTTTGGGCTGCCGGCGGAGGACTGAGTATCCTTCACGACGTTTATTGCCAGCACGGACCGGCTTCCAGGCGAGAATGCTTTCTTAATTCGTTGGCGCGCGCAGAAAGCAACTACGTATGTTTTATGACCACGCGTCGCGGCGTTGGCGTGACGGTGTAACTATTCTGATCCAATCAGATTTAATTCTAGGAATCTAACACAGAATGAATTCTATTTTTATGACTTGAAATAACCGAGTTGTGTTTTTATTTATTTTTGAGGCTCATTAAAACCGGTAAAATAGTAACTTCGTTACAGTATATGTCAGTTGTCATGACATGCGCATTGTAATATTTCAGCGATAGCCGTAAGATTCTAAAAGTTATCGTTATCGCTAAAATTAAAATAGTTGACTAAATGAAACCATTTGATCCCACAGTTAACTAAATCCACTTTAAGTGATATTAGGATTGAAACCCAAAGTAAGTACTGTCTATATGATGATGGCTTCATACATTTTTTAATTGTCTTCCCACTCGATTTGTTCATTTCATTTCCCTTAACATTCACCTTCAGCTTACTTACCATTTATCATAGTTGAAAATTTGTTTTTGTATATATATATACATATATATATATATATATATATATATATATATATATATATTCACGTTTTTTTTTTTTCGTTTTTAAGTGTAAGATAATTCTTGTTTATACTCTCATGAACGAGCGTTAACTCTGGCTTTTGGCTGTGGGATTACTGAATTGTAACAACCTAGCTGTAACCTCTCAGTAGCTAATAAAATCATTTATTATTATTATCACACATATTACAGCGATTTAGGAAAAAAATATGCAGAATTGATAGAGGACCCAGAGGACTCCACAGAGAACACTGAACCCTTAGAAAAAAGTATGTTTATATCTCCAACTGATCTGAATGAAGTGAAGTCTGTTATTGCTGGATTTGAAAACAAAAAAGCCCCGGGTTACGATGGCATACGAGCTGAAACACTCAAAGAAATAACTCATGAAATTTCAGCAACTCTCACCATCATGATAAATAAGTTTCTTGAGTTGGGATATTTTCCAATAGCATTAAAAATAGGAATCATCAAACCCCTATATTAAAACGGATCAAAAATTGAAACTATGAGCTACAGACCTGTCACTGCAATCTCAAATATTGCCAAAATCGTGGAAAAAATCATAAAACGGTGTATATCAACTTTTTTACGGAAACACGGGATACTTTCAGACAGGCAGTGAGGCTTCAGGGAAGGAAAATCGACTGAAGATGCAATGAAAAATCTTACTGCTAAAATACATGAAACATTGGATAAAAAAATACCAACACTTTACATCTTTGTTGACCTCTCTGAAGCATTTGATATTTGATACCGTTAGTCATGAGATTCTATTACGATAACTTCGTGCATATGGGATGAGGGGTAAGGTATATAACCTGATGAAAAGTTACCTATCTGATCGTCAACAAGAGTTAAGCAGCGAATCTCAAATTGTCACTCAAGGTGTCCCACAAGGCACGGTGTTGGGTCCCCTATTGTTTACAATATACATTAATGGGTTATCGATACCGAAAAGTGAAGGAACAATTATCTGTTTTTCTGACAATATTTCTATACTATACCGAATTAAATAATGGAGTGAACCAAAAACCATCCCAACAAAAAATATAGGTAAAATTTACGTCATTTCGACCTTCGAATAGGTCAGCGCCCTAATTGGCGAAGGTAATTATTACGTTATAATTACCTTAAATTTACCATTATGGGGAAAAAAATGGAAGTAACTCAGAAGTCGAAATTTGGGAAATCAAGACATTTTTCCTTATAAGTTGAAGGCATAAATAGGTAAAATTGCCTCCAGACTAGTCGACTGATGGTAAAAATGTAGTCATTTTTACCTATTTCAGGTTATTAACACTGTAATGAAACAAACAACAAACCATGGCAGGTTAGAAGATGATAAAAGTTTACTGTATATTGTGTATCTTAACCTACATGCTTATCCGTGAAAGCGTTGAAGTTAACATGAACATGGCGTATGAAGAAAAAACTGTCAATAAACGTATAGCAGATAATGCAATAAGTGATGGTTTCGCATTCACACCTAGTTGTGATTTTATTTGCGATACGAACTTTTCTGTGATAATGTTCATTTTTACTCGTCAAAACAAGTGGGCCCATCAAATTATCAAATTTGTATGAAAAAAAAACCATTAATTTATGTCTACTTTCAGAACTTTTACCATCCAACACTTCAAAAACTGATTTTATAGATGAAGTATGTCTATACATATCATATTCACCTATTTTTTGACTACCAATCATTAAAATGTGGTCGATTCGAGAGTATTATGTATTATTTTTACAATGGCGAAAACGGTTCAAACCGAAAAATATGGCGTAGGTTCCATATGGGACCTATATGTCAAAATTCCTTAAAATTTTGACTATGAGAACACATAGACTTTGTTCAAAGTCGAAAGTAACCTTTATTCCTGACTTTGAAGTCCATTTTCCTTATCTTGGGATTTCAGACCCTTCCACATTGTGGTCACGTGATGAAATACAATATATGTTATTGGATGTTTTTTCATGCATGTCTATACGTTTCGTCCTCTGGATGGATTGCGAATCGTGGATAATAAATTTATATTTTACTTATTCTACTTATTTTACACTCAAATGTCAATACGGGGTGAAAAACTCAATATGTTTTGCTAATGTTAATGGTGAAGCCAAGTAACCTATAGCTACTCAGAGAAATGGATATAGACTAGAAAACCCTGTAATGAGTGTTTATTCTGAAATTAAATATCAAATCCATCAGTAATGTTGATAATAGTACGCGATATTTATATTTCAGTGCACATCTTCCCAGAATAGAAACCATGATTGATGTTGTGGTCTAATGAGGGAATCTCTTTCCGAAGAGAAATAGCCAATGATAACATTTTAAATATAAAATGGTGTGTTGTGATTGGCTGAATAATTTTGATTTGACATTTTTGCGTTCCGCATGTGGTGCCCGGAAATATACAATTTATCAGCCAACTGTAAATACCATTAAAAAATCGACTAATTATGATTTGCTTGATTTTGACTTTTCCGGAAGCCACAATGATTGGTTTTGAAATTTTCGAAGCCATGGAAACTCATTATTTCAACTCATCAATCTCTTATTTTTGTTAAAATAAAATTTCTATTTGATTTGATTTTTTTGCGTATTCAATACCATTTTTTCATCCATTTACTTCAAAAGGATGAACTTTATTGAATTTCATTTTATCGCTGCATCATTGAAAACGTCGCGGCTGTAGTTTACCGCTGGCGACAGACGAAGCTTTCTGAACGCAGCCCATTCATTGTTCAGTATCTCTAACCGACATGACCTGAGACCTAACCAAAGTTTAAGGTTAACGCTTTCATGTTTTTATTTCGATAATGGATGAGTGTTTTAAAATAGTTGCCGTCATAAAAAGACGTGGAGCAACACCCATAGTTGAATATTCCTTTGTACCACATGAGTGGGAACAAAAAGGAGAGTGTTCTACCATCTTTTGGTAATTCAGATTTTCCATGCATTATTAATATTTTTAGTAGGTCACCAACTGCTTGTATGGAGACTTTATGCGACAAGGCCCAATGCCTGAGCTTCTCTAACAAAGAGAGGTTATCTTCCAAGCTTTGTGCCTTATTCCCATTGAACTCATCGTCTTCTGATCCATATTTTTTCCCGGTATCATCATCAGTAAAAGCAATTTCACACTCTACATTAATTTCTGCAGTTGATGATGACTGAGTGGAAGATGATGGCTCTGATCTCTGGACATCGGAAAGTATAGGATGGTTTCGGATTATATTTTTATTTGTTCTCCTTCTGGCAGCTAATCGATGATGGTTGGTGGTATACCTGTATGGTTTACTAACTCTATTCGAATTTTTGCTCGGCATTTTGAAGATTTCTAAAATTTAGGGCACAATAAAAAATTAAAGGAAGTAAATTGTATCATGTCATCCTCATCTGAATTGACTTGCTCTCTAATATCTGATGATAGACTAAGTTACTTTGATGATTTTATTTTAGGTAACTTTGACTTCGTTGTAGACATTTAGTCTGATTAGACAAATATTGTGGTAATTTCGCCCTCATTGTAGAGCAGTAGGTATAAACTAGGTCAAGAAATGTCCAGGCAACTCCTTTAACTTAATTGGTGCCAAAATAGGTGATGAAGAGTATATAGTAGACCTGTTTACTGACTTGTCAATTTCCTGACTACATGAACACACATGAGGTAATAATTAGGTAAATATTCACCCGAAGGTTTTTCCTGAAAGTTCAAAGTATTTTGAACACATTTTGCTGGTTACCTTCAGGTAAAATTTAACCTAGTAAATAAGTCTATCAACCCATGAGGCTATGGAGGTATATTTGAAGTCCATAACAAGTAATTCCATACTACGCAATACGCCTATTGAGTTTTTGGTTTTTGAAGGAGATTTGGTGGTCTCAATTATGGTTTTTATAACTCTAATTATAACTTTGGAGTTAGTTAGTACTTGAAGGTAAAATATTTGGTCAGAAATGGGTAAATTCGGACTTCTTGAAGCCGTTTTACCCCACTGCTTGGTATTATCTTCCTATAATGTTAGTTGGGATAGCTGAAAACGACATGAGAACAATAAAAAAGTTGTTTCAGCTCAACAAGCTTTCATTGAATATGGAAAAACTGAATCCCTTCGTCTCATATGCAAACAGTGTACCAAATTTAAGAAACATGAAAGTTTATGTGCATTCGGAAATTCCTGAAACCGAGTCCACAAAATGTTTGGGTATAATAGTAGATAGACACTTCCGATGGGATCACCAGATGAAATTCAATGCAAGAAAAATCATAGGGCTACTATCACGATCAAAGTACCTGAAAAAATTTTTGGGCATACCCCAACTAACAACAATATATTATTCACTGGTACAGTCTATTCTCTCCTATGGTATACTGGGCTGAGGAGGAGTAAGTGATGTGCATCTTGAAAATCTCAATGTAGTGCATAGATAGATTCTAAAAATCAAATATATGACATCAGACAACTCTACAGCTTGAATATATTAACCAGTATCTCCAAAATACTACTGCATACACCCTCTCATAGCTATGCAACATGATAGAAAGGAAATACATTTTGCTCGATATTGTGTGGAAAAACCATTGGCCAACGTAGTTGTGAATACTTGAGTAGCAAACTCTATAATGAATTGCCATCGAACATTAGAAACAGCAGAAGCTTCAATCAAATCAAAACTAAAACAAAAAAAATGGGTACTAGAAAAAAAAGCAATTTTTTCACTGAATAATCAACAATGATTTAAATGCGTGACCTGACTCTAACAATACTCAACCTACCTCCAGCCGACCTTCAATAAAATTCAAATCCATATGACCTTTAATATTTTTTGTATATATTCTTATTGATATTTTTAATTTTTTCCATGTTGTAATACCACTAATACTTCCAACTATTTAAAGACTTCCAATATCTATATAATTATATTTTATAATTCTGATTTTACCAATGTTTACAATAATTTTACAATAATGGTGTGTCATTTCTCTGTACTTTTTATTCCACGCCACATTTTTTTGTACTTGAATTTTTATATACACACATATCTTACTTTTTTTTTTCTCTGTGTTCGATCACATCAAATCTATAAAAGATTCGTATACCACGCACAAGCTGAGAACCTCTCCCACTGAGCAAGAAACATACCCGCGAGGTTTAGTGACGTTTAATTCTTGTACCCGTAACGACGTTTCTGAGAAAACATAATTTTTCTGACTTTTGAAAAAAGCGTCATTTATATGGCCATTTCTTGATGGGTAATGAACTCTAGTTTCATCCCCGATTGGGTAATGATCCATTACTCAACAGGTTCGAACCAATCACAGTTGAACCAGATGCATTACTCAACACTTTGAAGCCAATCACAGATGAGCATATTCATTACTGTGCAGTTGTGTTTGAATTGTTTCCATTCGCAAGTATTCCTTGAGAATTTAACAACTTCAAACTTGTTCTCGAACGTCATATTCATTGAATTGACAGTGAGTTTTGTAAAATATTATAGTTTCTAACGAAAAACAAGAAGAAAAAGATGGATTCGGAAAGTGACAACGAGTGTACCCTACCAAAAATCTGTAGTGCGGCGAAAATAACATCTTCAAATCTATTACCGAATGAATCCAGAAAAAATATGAGACGATATATGCAATTTTCATGGATTGGCGAAAGAAAAATAATGTGAATTCGTTTTCGGAAAATGTACTTCCAGCATACTTTTCCCAATTATTTGAAAAATATAAATCGTCCTCGCTTCAGACACAATATTCAATGTTGAGAAGTTATATTCCAATCAACCACGACGTCAACATAGAACGTTATTCAAAATTATGTGCATTTTTGAAACGCAAATCCGATGTTTATAAACCAAGAAAGCCTCAAACATTCACCCCAGATGAAATAAATTCATTCATAAACAAAGCACCTCATCTTGCGACAAAGGTGAGGAATTGATATTTTTTCAGAAGTTCACTTAACAACTTCTGACTGAAGACGCATCAGCCTGTTGTTCCATCGGCTGGCCAGTGTCGGATTCGGTCCCTAAGGAACCGCCTACCAACAACAAAAATTCCCCTTCAGTAGTTTGCAGCATAGCGTATCAGAATCCGCATTCGCATTACTTCAATACGCTGTGCTTGTCATTTGATTCTCTTCTGGAATTTGATCAAAGTCTTCGACTCAGTCTCTCCTCTCTCTCTTTGGCTTCTATTATGCCACGGATGGTTTCGTACGCATTAATCCAGGACACGTCACTTTCAAGTAGGAATTCCATCATAGTTTCTGGGTTAAATATGCTCCCCGTACGGCGTGAGAATTCTCTACGCTGGTCTCCCCATCTGATACAGGAAAACAGGGTATGCCGTACGTCATCTTCTTCCGAGCAGTGGGTGCACTTGCTCGAGTCAGCTCTGTTGCGATCAAACAGATACTTTTTGAAGCATCCGTGACCCGATAGCGCCTGTGTGATGAAATAGTCTATTCCACCGTGTTGCAGGCTTGTCCATCGTGCAATATCTGGAATTAGGACGTGGGTCCATCTTCCTTTTGAACTATTGTTCCAGCTTTCTTGCCACACTAGCATCAGTTGGGCCCTGGCCAAATCCTCATCTGTTCCAGCGTATTTCTCCTTCCTCTCCATTATTTGGAGTTCAATCGGGGGTATTCCCGAAATGACGCACGCTGCTTCAGTTGAAATAGTGCGATATGCACTGGCAACTCTGATGGTCATTTTCCTTTGAATGCTCCTAAGCTTGGTCACGAGTTTTTTATTTTTTGTTGCTTCATACCATGATGGACAACCGTAAAGTAGTTGTGAGTGGACCACACTCGAATAAAGCTTGCGTTTCGAGGAGCTAGGCCACCCTACGTTCGGTATAAGGCATGAGAGAACCTAGTTAGGAACGTGGATAGCTTCATATCACTTTGATTTGCAAGCACCTCGGTAGCACATAGCTTAAGCTCTGGACTTTCAATCCAGTGATCGTGAGTTCAAATCACGCCGGTGAGGTATTTTTTTTTCAACCACTGATTTAACAATTATTAAATTGTTTGAAATTGAGTAAAATAACGAAAATTGGAAATATTTTTTATGTATCTGTTTTTTAGGTCGCACTGATCATGGAAATCATGGGAGCCTGTCGTACGAATGAAATGCACTCTATGAAAATAGGGGACTTGGAAGATCTTGGATCGGCTATATTAGTCACCATACCAAACACTAAAACAAAAATTGTTCGGAAGTTCACCATAACTGAGCCGTTTCGCCATATGTGTATTGCATATATCACGCTACGACTGAGTAATATATTAACAGATTATTTTTTTTTATTATCAGAAAGGTAAATGAACCAATCAAAGAATTGGAATAAATAAATTCGGAGCCATGGAAAAACAAATCGCAACATTTTTGAAACTTCCAAATCCAGAACTATATACTGGGCATACCTTTCGTAGATTATTTGCCACCCTGCTAGTGGATGCGGGTGGAGACATCACTTCTTCGAAGAGGCATGGAGGGTGGAAGTCAACATATGTGGCGGAAGGATACATAGATGATTCGATGAAAAATAAAATGAATAGTGCAGAAAAAAATATTGGGTTAAATGAAACCGTCTACCTTTACCAGCAACATCTCACAAACATTCATTGCACAGAACACTTCGGAAATGAAAAATGAAAATGTGAGTTTGGATATAGAATCCTCGATACCTTCAGTTATGATTTCCAACTGTTCCAATTTTACTATTAATTTCATTAACAAAAAATAATTTTATT
The DNA here is from genome assembly GCA_018342105.1 of Gonioctena quinquepunctata. Taxonomy (NCBI): domain Eukaryota; kingdom Metazoa; phylum Arthropoda; class Insecta; order Coleoptera; family Chrysomelidae; genus Gonioctena; species Gonioctena quinquepunctata. The sequence continues at coordinate 325,095 of JAFIRS010000105.1, forward strand.
TGTTATGAAAATTCTCAAAATATAATTATAGATTTTTTCATTCAATAAAAACTTCCTTTTATGCAATTAAATGAATTACACTTTTTCAGGATACCCTTCACAAATGAATCTTATTTTCAAATATTCCTAATATAAGTCAAAGAAAAAGTATAGTATTCTGCTCGCGAGAAATAGTCATTACTCGCTCGAATGATTCCACGAGTAATGGCCACATTTCTCGCTCGTCAAATAATATACTATTATAAGTTATGGAGACGTAATATTGCGATGTTATTATAAGCATTATCACTAATACAAAATGTTCTCATCTGGTCTTGTGTGTGTGTGTGTGTGTGTCTCATTTTATCTTTGTCTGCTCTGACCTAACCTCAAATTGGTTTCGTGCACCTTTGATAGATGGTCGACATGGAGGTAAAACAATCTCACATTTCCACTTGTTAAAGAACGTTTATTCGAAATTTTTACTGTTTTTATTGTGAAATATTGTGACAATAGACCTGACAAAATATTATCCTAGTTTAGATGATGTTCACCAATAACACGGTTTTAAGTGCAAAAAAAAAATTCTTGCATTTTACAACAGCACAATATGAAGGCATGAACATCTACGAATTAAACAATAACATATGTAATCCAACTACTGAATTCTTTTTAAAATCGGTAAAAATGTTCAACTCTCCAACATAAACAAATCGCAAAAGTGAGATTGTTTCACCTCCAATGTCGATTATCTGTCAAATGTGCACCAATAAGTGCCGTTATTTCATTTATTGTTTATCGATCTCTTGTGCCAGTTATATACTAGGTACTTATTACTACTTTTTTGAATGATAAAATTATTGATGGTATTAATTACCTATCTACAAAAACATCAATATGTGAAAACAAAGTTATGTGTCACATCATCATATTGTTTTCTACTAGGAGGGTTATTAAGAAGATGGTGTGATTTGTTTGTGGCATCAGTTTTGCCAAAAAATGTGCACCCTGATTCCAAGAATCAACAGGAAATATCCTTAAGACGATTGAAAACTTTATATAGCGATATATTAATGGCTCCAGGTATCTAAAAAAGGACTTGTTATGTAACTATTTCATTACGCGTACTCGTATATAAGTACTTTGGCTGTAACAGAACAGTTTCAGATAACGTATCAGATTGGATTTTTATATACTATTACTGCGATTTTGTTATGTCGGTTGACATACAACGACTCTAAAATGGTTACGTTATGGGCACAATAATCATAACGTAACAATGTCTCTAGGTTACCATATAATAACGTTAATAGTATGAGTTTTTGCACAGTGAGCAGTTTATTCATACTCATACTCCATTGGAATAGATGTGTAGAAACTGTATTTTGATGAAATTATCTGAATAAAAATTATTATTATTAGTATTATATCGTTGTGTGCTGGTTATACTTCTTTCTTTTGTTTTGAGTCAGAGAACATAGAAATATTAGGAAGAATTTAGGAAGATTTGGATGCTTCGCGAACTTTTTATTGAAAAGTTTTGTCGTACAAAACTAGAATTTTCGTTTTTTTATTTAAGCCAGATTACATGAAATATTAAAAGCGTTCAGAGAGATTTGAACCCTTCACCAATTTTTGATTGTAGAGTTTGAGCTTTATAGATAAATATAAATTCTGTTTATATTTTCCACTAAATAAATGTCCTCTTCTTTCTGACACATGATTCGTTAGCTTGATTGATGGCTTTTTCAGAATCGATAATTGAATTATGAAATCTACCTTTCCGACTGGCCGCGCCATCGGGTTATTATAGGCTCAAAACATGGAATAACAATCACTTATTGATTTCGGGCTCTTCCAGTAATTCAGGTAGAGGATACTAAAAAACTAGCCTCAATACGCACCTGTACCATAGAGAATGAAACTTGGGAATTGCGTTTCAAGTTATGATCGCAAAAGTCGGACACCAGCAAATACCGCGGTACGCCTCTGGACGCATGACGTCGCGATGGGACGCTTGGAGCGCGTCCAGACGACTATGCAGCGGCAGTTCGGCACGAGGGCCGATCTTGGCTAGCTCGCATATTTTGCAGCTCTTAAAAATAACACAAATATGTAACTTTTCGCTTGTATTTTGAGTAGTTCTTAAGGATGGAGCCTCGAATGACAGCTACCACGGGTGTGGAGAAATATCGTCAAGGTGAGTTTTTATTCGATTTTGTTTTTAGTTTCGTTCTTCTGGAATTCTGAGTTTATTTTCGTATTAGATATTTCGTAACAGATGTCGAAAAAAGTTGAGTGATGCAACGTTCCCTATCACGGTTACTATTTTGGAAACTACGTCATGAGATGCTGTAGAAATATGTACGAAAATTCAAATTCATTCAGATGAATTATCTGTCTAATGTTATGGTGCGAAATTTAACGCGTTAAAAAGATTGAAGAGATTGTATCAAGTACTCTGAAGACCAGGAAGATGTTAATGTGCAGAAAAATAATGATAGCGTTTTTTTCAATTACTAAGAAAATGGCGTGTATCCTTTCATTAATCATAAGGAAATAGTTATGAAAACATTGGGATTACTTCGAATACGAAATTATTCGTGATTGTAATTCAAACGTTCTGTGAATAACATATATTAAATAAAAAAATAAAAAAATATATGATAATTTTCATGGATTGAGTTTTGGGTATTTCTATTTTGAATAGAATATCCACAATCTACTCTAACTTTCCCGAACACCAACAATGAATATCAACTACCCTTTTGATTGAAACATCACTAGTTTCGTTTTTTTCATTTATTTTTACTTCCGACATCCAGACAATAGTCCAGTTAATAATAGTAATAATATTAACTCAAGTAATTAAGATCCAGAAAAACAATAGAAATTATTCAGCATCTGAATTCTCACCTCCATCTTCAATTATTGGGTTTTGCAACTTCCAGACTCTACAGAGTATACTGGTAACAATAACAATAATAATAATAACAACAAATGTATCTTTATTTAGCAAAACAACAAAAATAATTCTCCAATTGCATAGGAACTCATGCCTTGTATCTACTGAACAGATCATATTCAACCTGATATATCAGTGAGGAAAGTTTATGATTTTCAATATAATGAGGAGAAACCAACTTTGATTGTTGAAGATAGCAGTGAACAGGTTTACCAATCGATATGTGGAAAAGAAGAATATTTCAATAAGTATAAATTTATGCAGCAGGCTATTATACACAATGGAAGTGAAAGTTAGAATAATTAAAAAAATAAATACAAACCGAAACTTTAAAAAGCACAAGACGGGTGTTCACCTACAACCACTTATTTACCACCCTCAATATATTATTTTCGAGAAATAAGGGCTTTAGTCAGTCTATGTATTCTTCATTCGATACGAGGTTTCGACATTGTTTGTGTTGTGTCATCTTCAGGTAAATTCTCAAAAATAATTTAAAACATGTAAAGTTAAAAACATAATTCGTTTTATAATAACAAATACGATTAAAATTCAAAGAGACATTCAAAACTTCAACAGTTAATCTTTCATTACTTCGTGTTCATGTTTCACGATTGTAACGAACGTTGTTGAAAGTCTGAGATTGCTGGTATCAAGTTTGATTTATTTGTTACCTTTTTTGTTTAATACATTAGAGTGTTATATATATTCAGTTATTATGTGTGCTCTATTGTTATAATTCATGTAAGACTTTTCCGTGCAAAAATGTAAAGATCAGTTGATTTTAAATTCTATATTTTTTGTTGTGGAGTTTAATATACTATTACTGAATATGTCGAACACTCCAATGTATTAAAGAATAAAAACATAAATATAACAGATAAAACAAACTCGATACCAGCAATATCAGATATTCAGCAACGTTCATTCCAATCGTGAGACATGAATACGAAGTAATGAAAGAATAACTGTTGAATTATATTGGAAGTTTTGAATGTCTCTTCGAATTTCAATCGTATTTGATGCTATAAAACTTATTATGTTTTAAACTTTACATGTTTTACATTATTTTTGAGAATTTACCTGAAGATAACATAAACAATGTCGGAACGTCGTATCGAATGAAGGATACATAGACTGACTTAGGCACTTAGTCATAGAAAATCAGGAAAACATATAATTATATATATATATATATAAATATATATATATATATATATATATATATATATATATATATATATATATATATATAATGGATGGCTTGTTGTTTTTTTTTTATTAGATCATTCATTATTCTTCTATAATTCTTCGAAATGTGGTCTTTCAACTTTTTGAAATTGACATATTTTTTTCAGATGGAACAATATTGAATTTTTTTTGAATATATATCATTAGGAAATATAATTTTTTACTTATGGTTAACTGAGTTTTTGGGGGTCTTAACTCCTGAGTGGGACCAACTATAGTATTATAATTACCTGACGTGCATGATTTAGAGTTATTCTTTTAATAGTTCCGAAAAAAACTATCGATATTTCATCATCAATTTTAGAAAGCACTACCCTATATGAATTCCATATCTTTCAACTAATATTTTCATCGTTTTCAGTGGTAGGTTATCACTCAGGTATTTGAATTTGTATAACATGGTTTGTAGTTTATTAAAGGCAAAGTTTATATATTTCATCCACATCGCTTTGTACATACGTCGCAAAGCGTCTCTTGCCTTCTTAAATGATACATCATTAAAGGGGTCAATAGCCACAACAAACTCTATATTGAATTTTTCTTCAACCAATTTAGCTGTTACGTTCCACATAGTTTTGACCACATTTTCTTTGTAGAATGATCCATTTTTTTCCGCATGTTGTTCCCCCAATCTTATAAAATTGGGGTAAGAATTTCAATGTTTTGATCAATCTCTTCCAGCGATGCTACTCAAAATCGCGACATATTTTACGAAATTTCAAAAAAGACACTAGCGTTCAAAATTGTTTGTGTTTGTATCGCTGCATCTATTTTTCATGGAGACGTCCAGGTTAAAAAGAGATGATTACTTTATTTGACATTTTTTTAATTTTTTTTGACAGTGACATTTTATACATACGAGGGTATACAAAAAAAATAATTTTTGATTCATTAAATTTTCTCATAAAATACAATTCCCCGGAAATGTATCTATAATTTTTGAGAAATTTGCACTCATACATTTTAAACGGAAAAAGGCACCCATATTAGAGCAATTTGATGTGTTTGTCTCTCTCTAAGTCGAAGTTGAATAACGTTTTGAAATGTGTCTAAATTGTATTTCTTTGAATTATAGCAGAGCACGACTCCTATCTGGATCATTTTTAATTGTTTTTTTTTGTGACTCCTGACTCAAGAAGCTTTCAATACTCCTTGATTTTTCGAAGGAAATTAAGGAATCTTCCTGCAAAATATCAAGTTCTGTCGAATATCTTTTTGCATTTGATGATCTAGTTCAATAGAAAAGTCGCTGAAATATTTGAATGCAATTGGTTTCTATCAAATTCCGACATGACCTATATATATTTTCCCAGTTCAGTGTTGCTTTGAACGATTTTCCCATTCGAAATATTCCTCATATATGTGTATCTTCATCTAGAAAGCATTTTTCATTTATAATTTTTGTTCCAGTGTTCTTACCTCAATTTTTTTATCATACTTCAAAGTGTTTTCGGAACGAAATATTCATTTAGAAACTCGTCGAAAATGGTCAAAATTTGATTATACAATTTTGATTTATAAATTTTTGAAAGAACCTTGTCATCGATTGCAGTAATTGGAAATATTGGATGAAATAGTACTTGAATTCGATTAATATTCCGAAAAAAATGTAATGTGTTCCATTCAAAATAGGAAAGTTTTTATTTACTTCCAGTAAATAAGTACCCATTTTCAATAATCCCCCGTCAAAACATTATAAAAATTTTTCATTTGTTCCTCCCTCAATCGATGGTACTTTTTCTATTATTTTTTTTTAATTCATTCTCAGACGGAATCCCAGTGTTGCAGAGTTTGCATCAAAAATTATAGATCACTTCAAAAAAATATATGGATACAGCTTTATTGAAAGAAATTTACACCGCGGTAGGATTTTCTTAAATAAATCTTGGGTGCATTCTATCGCTGAAAGTTAACTTTTGAACAGAGTTGGTTATTTCCCATCCCAGGAAGGGGAAAAATACAGATATGACTTTACTTAGAATCAAAACTGTTTCACTGAAATATGCATCTTGGGAAAGGACGATTCACTAAAACCGCATAGTTTCATTCAAGGATTATGTGCTCAATTTTTCCTATCCAAATTTAATTACGAGTTTTGTGTATGGTTTGCATCACAAAATCTTCGAATCTGATTTCACTTTAACTTCAGTTTTGTATAAATTATTTACTGGGAGCAAATTTCTTTGGCTGATTTGGATATTTGTTTCTTGTTCAAGAACACTTTTGATTTTTTTACTAAACGTGGGATGAATGGAATTGCCCCAAAAATTAAAAGATTACTTGAATTTGTTTCATCATTTATAATTCTATTGTCTGATAGGATTTAAAATAATTTGATGAAAAATGAATATAATGATAAGAGTTATCTTCCAATCTTATGTATTGCTATCAAGATTTTGTGGAAAATTTTTTAATTTTTCCTTCATTTCCAAAATAAACTTTATTTCGGTTTCATTATCAGATGAATAATTGATATATTTGCTAGAAATGGTGTGCTTGTCATACCAATCTAGAATAAATGTGTGAGTCTCAGTTGTGGTCTAATATCTATTTTAATAACTAACAGAAAAACTTTTTAAAGATAAGCTTTTGTTCAAGCCGTGTACTCAAACGTATCAAATAAGTTTAAGTCATCGCCGACAATGATTTAATTATTTTTTGTTGAATTATTTGCTTTCAAAAACCTTGTCGCGCGAAGTAGCTACCAATTAATTTGATTAGGCAGTGGTTGGTTGGTAAGTGAAAACTTGTCAAAGTATTTAATTTTTACAAAGTATTCATAAAAGTAGGTACCAATTGATTTCATTGGACAATGATTGGTTGGTAAGTAACACCTTGTCGACGTACTGATTTTATTACAATTCGCGCGACAAGCTCTTCGAAACCAAATAATTCAACAATAAATAATTAAATCATTGTCAGTGGTGACTTGAACTTTCAGATTTTGTCAAAAAATTCAAAATATCCGAACCTGAAAACCAATTTCGAATAAAATATGAAAATAAACAGAATACTCGTCCTCCATCCTGGGGCCACCATCTAACATTCATGAATTTTGATGAAAATTCAGAATCTCCGACCGCGAAAACCGCCGCATACCAATTTTGAATCGAATTGGACCATAATCACAAAACTCGTGCCATTTTAGCCGATCTTGAATTAATAATTTTGCACAATCTTCATAATTTCCGATCCCGAAAACCCCCACATACCAATTTTGAATCGAATCGGACCATAATCACAAAACTCGTAGGCCATATTTAAGCCGTTATCTTGAATTTATTAACTTTGACTAATTATTCATAATCTGCGACCCCAGAAACACCCAGATACCAATTCTGAATCAAATCGGACTATAATCACAAAACTCGTCCGCCATCTTGGAGCCGCCATTTTGAATATATACATTTTGCCAAAAAATCCATAATTTCTGTCCCCACATACCAATTTTGAATCGAATCAGTCCATTATCCCCCGAAAACCCCTACATACAAATTTTGTGTCCAATCGGATCATAATCACAAAACTCTTCAGCCATTTTGGAGCCGCCATCTTGAATTCATGAATTTTGACAACAAACTCATAATCTCCATCCCCGAAAACCCCCACATACCAATTTTGAATCAAATCGGACCATAATTACAAATCTTGTCCGCCATATTGGAGCCGCCATTTTGTTTTTTCCTCCAACAAAAATCCCATAATGCATTGTATCCGGAATTATGAACACCTGACGAATTTCAAATTATTCCGACGACTAGAAGTCGGTCAAAGTTCACTTGCAAGATTTGTCCCTAACGAACGAAAGAACTAACAAGTGAAACTGAATAGAAGTTTGTAAAAAAAAATTGAAGTTCAAACTATTTGAATACATTGAGTTTTTCTGTAATTGCATCATGACAATTTTTCTTTACGAGAATGCAATCCAAATTCAGATAGTTGTTTATTCTATCAAAAGTTACCTGAATGTCGACAAAACAATTCGTTTACTAATTTTCTAACTATATTTTATTTGTAGCTTTGAAAAAGATAGATAGGCCAATAATTAAATATTTTATCATGACACAAATAGTACCAGGAAACCAATTGTAGGCCGTCATACGAAAGATAATCCTTAGTTATAGTTCGTTATGTTTTCTACTCGCAACTATCAGTGCTTAATTTGTCATAATCATTTAAGAGCAAAAAATCGTGCTTTTTTCGTTTTTGCTTGTAGCATGAAAACTAATGGAGCAATTCAATGGGCGAGTTATAGAGAATCCAAATGCAAAAAAATTAGCCCTAGCACGACTACATCGTATTATTAGTAACGGAGAAAAACCGGAAAAAAATTTAAAATGTTTTTTTATTCATAACGCCACCAATTTTCGAATTGTACCGCATGCTCTTTGCAACATAGTAATGATTGATATTCACTTTATGTGTAAAAAATTCAGGCTCTGACGGATCATTAGTTTTTGCATGATTGCAATTAAAATTTTCGAAAGCACTTTATTGGAGCAAGCCTGGATGCGTCATAAGTGGTATGATTTCAATTTTCCAGAATCATTTTGCAAGTAGAAGTATAGTACCACAAAATGTCTATTCTCATTTTGCGTTAAAATTCTGCGAAATTGGTGAGAAATAATTGCAAACATGACCGAAAACAGGCGAACGCGTGCAAGCGGCATAAGAGTGGGCAGTGCGCTTGTATTAGTACATATACGCTTCCCCGCGTCTGCTGCCCTACCCCACTACTCAGCCGCTTTCACACGCTTTCCCGTTTTCGATCATGTTTTCAAGTATTCCTCACCTATTTTGCAGCATTTTAACGCAAAATGAGAATAGATGATTTGTAGTACTATACTACTTCTACTTGCAATATATTTTTGCAAATTTAAAATCGGACCACCTATGATGCAAAAACTAATGATCCGACAGCTCCTGAAGTTTCTTCACATGAACTACATATCAATTACTACTATGTCACGGAGAGCCTGCGCAACAACTTTGAAAATGGCAATGTTGAGAATTTTTTCGAAAAACACCCTGATTTTTTCAGTTTTTTTGGTTTTGCTCCGTTACTAATAATCCGATCGAGTCATCATATTTTTTATGTATGATCACTCATAACTTTTTAATGAGGCGTCCGATTCCGATAATTCTTTTTTTAGTGGATAGGGTGTACTTCGAATTTGGTCCCATTTGAATTTAAAAGATGAAATCCACCCCTAAGGGTAGCGAAATGAAGTATATTGATCACTCACCCTCTGAATTCTGGTCCGTTAACCGATTCTATCAGGCATAACTTTGTACTGGGTTCTTCGATTTGGATGATTCTTTTTTTTATAGATAGGGTATACCTTATATATGGATTCCGAAAGAAATCAGCCACCCTTACGGATAGAAAAATAGGGGATAATTGATTTTTAAATGGTGAACATTGGCACACACATACGTAGTTGACAATGACAGATCGCTACTGACATTATTCTTGTTCCACATCCGTCAAAATCAGTATATTTTATGAGAGGATGGAATGATATACAAAGTAATGGAAGAAACTAACCAGAACAAAGAAAATAATTTATATTACAACAAATAGTAAAAGTAGATGATCATATTATTTAACTGGTAATAGTTGAAGTAAGGTGGGTAAGTAAGTATTTTGGAAGTAATAAAAACCAAGTAGGTAGTAATTGGTAGATTTTAGCCACAAAAAAATTGAAAAATAAAAACTCTTCAACAAAAAACAGAACCGACGAAATACGGAACTGAAAAGTAAAAAATAAAAACTTTTTAACAAAAAATTAAACCGACGAAAAAATCAACTGAAAAGCAAAAAATAAAATAAATATTTTTAGTCTAAATGATAATTGAGCTCCTAAACTAATGTAAGTAACTGATTTTGAGTCGGCGCCAAACAAACTAGCAATTGAATCAGGTGAAGCGTAAAATGATGGCAGCGAGATGCACGGCTGCGTTTTGAAGACTTCATTCATAGATAATGATCTTCGATAATTGTTTGTTTGGCGCCGACTCAAAATCAGTTACTTACATTAGTTTAGGAGCTCAATTATCATTTAGACCAAGAAGGTTTATTTTATTTTTTGCTTTTCAGTTGATTTTTTCGTCGGTTTAATTTTTTGTTAAAAAGTTTTTATCTGAATTCTGATTTTTCACAGTTCGTCCTTTGCGAGCATTGAGATTGATTCATTAGTTTTCATGTTACAAGCGAAAAACTAAAAAAAAACACGATTTTTTGTTTATAACAAATTAAGCAACGAGAGTAGCGAGTTGGAAATATAACAGGATTCAACTACGGATCGTCTTTCGTTTTCTGGATTAATTTTTGACACATAATCAATAGAGCTGAAAATCTCTATTGATTGGTCCAATAGAGTTTGTCAGAAGCTAGGCAGAGTAAAAAAGAAATTTATGATTTTTTTTTAATTCTTGGGAGTCCGGATTGAAAATGAGAATTCTTCAATAAGGTACTTTGAATCATTGCCAATGTTGCGACTAGAGCTGCAGTCATCTTCAGGTTTTTTATTCTAAAACAGTTGATTAGGAACAAAGTGCGCTGGACCACCATTTTGATTGATATATATATATATATATATATATGGTGCGACTTTTAATAGTCCATGCGCTGTTAACTTCTGAAAGGTTCAACGTAGAACAATGAAAAAAAGTATTGAATGATATCATCGATACTACTTTCTGAAAGAGAAGACATTGTGATTGCTCGATAGATGGCGTGGGGGGCACATCAACCTGAAAATTTCAAATAGCATGGGAGGGTCAAGTGGCACATCGTTGAGAAGATAATTCAATTCTCTTTTCGAAAATCCTATTTTTTTTATTTCGTTCGAAAGTTTTTTTGACAATATGCATTTAAAATGTCGAATATAAGTGCGGATCTGAATGGTACCTTTACCTCAATAACTTTTGAACAGTTTGATGTGAAATAATGAGACATGCAATTTATTGAATGGTATTACCGGTCCTACTTTTTGAGAGAAACTTCATCATTTTAAAAGCCATAGAGGTTGATTTGCACATCGTGGAAAAGGTAATTCAATTCTTCTTTCAAGTATGATTGTTCTACGGAATCACCATTGCGAGTGCGGCTTTTTATAGCCTCCCCCCGTTCATCCCTCACTGTTAACTTTTGAACGCTTCGACATTGAACAACGGGACCAAAACTATTTTAGATGATATCACTTTTAAAATAGAGGACATTGTGATTGCTCGATAGATGATGCGGGGGAACACAACAACTTAAAAATTTCAAATGCATAGGGGTCAAGTGACACTCTTCCCAACCACTTGATTTTTTTTGAATTTTGTCCGTTCTTGTTTTCACAATATGCATTTTGAATTTTGTTATACTTGACATTTCAAATGAATATTGTGAAAAAACGTGTTAACAAAATTGAAAAAAACTAGATAGTTGAAAAGAGAATTGAGTTATCTTTTCAACGATGTGTCACTTGACCCCCCATGCTTTTGGAAATTTTTAAGTTGATGTGCCCCTCCACGCCATCTATCGGGCAATCACAACGTCTCTTATTTCGAAAAGTATTGTCGGTGATATCATTCAAACGATTTTTTTTCATCGATCTTCGTCAAACCGGCCAAAAGTTATCAGGGAGGAGGTCTATTAGAAGCCACACTGTATATATATATATATATATAAAATATATATATATATATATATATCCAACCTCTTGCACACCCGTGAATGACGAGTGTAAAATGCCATCTTATAACGAATTAGTGGTTAAAAATTGGAAAAAAAAAAAAAAAAAAAAAAAAGGATAATAAGTCCAAATTTTGTTAAAGGCAAAACAGCAGTTTTGGTAGGAAAAAGAATTTATCTGGCTTATTGCTGACCTTCCGTAAAAATTTCAAAAGGAAAATTTATTCATTTTTTTATGGACCATCAACTGTTAGCGGATATGCGGATACACCTTGTATACTCCTGTGTAATTATCCGAAAGTTATTCATTCAGTATTTTGATATTATAAAGTCGCTGAATCATTGAAGGATATTTCTAGAGATAATGTGACCATATATTTCGACTTGTTTACATGAGAAAGGTCGATTCTAGCAGTTATATCCTAGGAAAATTTTTGTTTATTTACATATTCTTGACAGCCATTCAAAGAATGATGAACATCTTCCGTTAACGACTTGGGGAAAACGAAGCCTTCCAATCAGAATGGCAAAATCATACTGTCGAAATAATAATGGGGTTGTTTTCATGAACTCATGATTACATGCATCATTTCGAGTTGATCAAAACGCGTTTCTAGCCCAAGGGTTAGTTGGGTTTGGAGAACTCATTCGTATATAGTGCGGGAGATGTTATCGATCCGGAAAGTTAGGTTAGGTTATGGGTTTTCATATCCACACTATTCATGATTTTGACTATTGAAAATATTTTTATTGGTTACATATTTCAGAGTAGTACTTACATCTTTGTTGAGATTGGTTTCAATGATATTGAATTTAAATCTCTTCCTGAATTGTAATAACAATTGTTAGGAAGAAAAAAGTAATGAGTAAAAACACATCAAAAATCTTTTAAAATAGTGTGTGTAATAATAACAAAAACAGCTGTTGTCCAAAATTTCTTCCTTTTTCAGAATGTGAATAACAGAGAGTGATTTTTGTTTTAATACACGCTTTATTAGCTATACCTGTATGTATGTATGTATGAATGTAGGTAATGGAATGTTTGAAATTAATTTTCACCCACTTCCAGACGTCCAAGTTATTTGAAATTTTGCATACGTATTAAGAACCGATGACAATACAATAATTGCATAGCTATGACCTGGTTTTCTCAACGAAATCGTCGGAAAAATAAAATATATGTCAAAGATATGACAGTGGTCCAAAGAATAACGAAAAAGCGGAAGTAATTCGGATTTTGGTAAAGTTTTCGTATATGCCCCAAACTTTGTGAGAGGGTAGACAAAAGACCAGATAACCTTTTCTCAAAACTGCGAGTAACTATTGCGAAACATTTGTCCTCAAAGACGACCATTATATCGTGTACGTTTCTCGGCGTCATACGTGTACTTTTTCTTCCGAGTTCGATTAGCTTCAGAAAGAACATCTTGTGAATAATTCCTGTGAAACTCAGGTGAAAAGTCAATCAAAGTATGTAGTTTCTATTTCATGTTTGATGAGGTAAATTGGTCGATTATTTACTTAGTTATTTATGGTTATTTTCTGTGCTGTTATTAGAATGAGCGTGCGTACATTTTCAACTTTCGTTAGACTTACAAAAAATGCCCCACGAGTCCACGCTCTGAAAAATAACTTATAAATAGCCTGAAGTCGCTATAAAACATATCAAATATTTGCTTGCTCAAATTTGCACTATTTAATAATATTTAATTGATTGTGAACCTCTGCAAGAGTGTGTCAAAAACGCTTCAAATATATTTTGATCCACAATGAATCAACATCTTATTATTTTGTAAAAAAATCGACTTTTCTGCTAGAATGTAACTGCCTATATTATAAACAATATTTTAAGAAGATTTTCGATACTGATTTTGCAAATTAAAGTTAAACATTCAAAAAGTAATCATTTAAAATATTTGATCTAATACCGAAGTTACCCCTTTTGAAACCAACCTCCTTGCGACAAATTTTCCTATGAATGAAAACAATTCAGCAAAAAGAGGGCTTATATCTGATTTTATTGTTCGACCACCCCTTCTAAATACCACCCCTTTGTCACACATTTTTTTTATATCTTTTCCAGGATTTTCGTCAGCCGCAGAAGCAATTCCGCGCGCGAAAAAAAAGCTCGAATCATATTTTCTTTTCGAACCACCCCTTCTGAAACCCACCCCTCTGTGACAATTTATTTTCAATATCTTTCTCATAATTCTCGTCAGTCTTAGAAGCAATTACGCGAAAAAAAGCGCAAATATGATTTCTTCTTCGAATCACCCCTTCTAAAAACTATCACTTTGTGACAAGATTTTTTTATATTTTTCCCATGATTCTCGTAAGCCTTGGAAGCAATTACGCAAAAAAATACAGTTTTTTTGTTCTTTCAAAAACCACCCGTTTGTGACATTTTTACACGCTTTATATTAGCTTCACTTGTATGTTTGTTTGTTTGTTTGTTTGTTTGTTTGTAACCGACTCCTTTGGGCGCAATTTTGACCCACTTCCAGCCGTCCGAATGATTTGAAATTTGGTAGGTGTACATAATTCCGGTGACAATGCATTAAGAAATTTTTGTGTGAAAAAAAAACAGAATAGCGGCTCCAATATGGCGTACGAGCTTTGTGATTATGGTCTGATTCGCTTCAAAATTGGTATCTGAGAATTTTCGTGGTCGGAAATTATGATTCTTTTGTCAAAATTGAAAAATTCAAGATGGCGGCTCCAAAATGGTGGACGAGTTTTGTGATTATGGTCTGATTCTATTCCAAATTGGTATGTGGGGGTTTTTGAGGTCGAATAATATGATTCTTCTGTAAAAATTGGAAAATTCAAGATGGCGGCTTTGAAATATATATATATATATATATAAATCGTTTATTTAGTCATATAACTAATATCAAGTACAATGAGTAACACAAAAAAAAATATGATAATATAAAAATATGAAATTCGTAAAAAAAATTATATAGGTACTCACAAAGGAACATATGTAGCAAAATGAACAAACATGCAGAACATACACAACATAAAAAAATTTAAAAAATGATGTCACAATATGTTTGTACAGAGGTGCTTCTTCAGCCTAATTTTAAAAATATCAAGACTTCCAGAATTTTTCACATCAATTGGAATTCTGTTGTACATGGTTACACCTTTGACAAAAATGGAATTCTGGCTATATATTCTGCTAGCCAGAGGAACACGAAGGTTGCCTCTATATCTAGTGTGGTGCTCATGAACTTCCTGATTGAGGATTAAAATATTCTGCAAATACTCAGGCGTCATACCGGTTTTAATCTTATGAATGAATATGAGGGAGTGATATAATAGATAATTTTTAACCGGTAACCAATTGAGGGTATCTAGCATTGAATTTATCGACGTATCTCGTGCACAACACAGAATAATTCGCATGGCTCGATTTTGTAATTTCTGTAATCGGTTTAGCACATTTTGATTCACCAGAGTATAAGAGTATTGTGAATTATAATTTTACTCCATTGGGTAAGATGCTGAGAACATCTCAAATAGTTGATTTTCATGGCAATTATTTTTACCACATTTTTTGCATGATCATTAAAGTACAGTTGACGATCAACTAATACCCCTAAATATTTGAATTTCTCAACCAACTCTATCTGGGCACCACCAATAGACAATTTCGGTGCTGTCTGTCTTCATCACTTCCTTATACATTTTGTCTCTACTGATCAACATCCATTTAGTTTTGTTTGTATTTATTTTCAACAAATTTCCACAGCAATAATTGTGTATTGCTTCTAAATTTTCATTAATTGTATTGAAGCATATCGAACGGTTATTTCCAGTACAATAAATAACAGCGTCATCAGCAAATAGGTGTATACAACATCCATTCACTACCTCAACCATATCATTTATATACACTAGAAACAATAAAGGACCCAGAAGACTACCTTGACGTACACCTATATTAATATCGATTATGCTAGATGTAACATGGTTAAGTCGTAACTCTTATTTCCGATTATCCAAATAGTACGCAATCCATTGTAATGCTGCATCTACAATTCCGACAGCTTCCAATTTTTTCAATAATCTGGTTCTCTCAATAGTCTCGAACGCCCTCTGCAAATCAAGAAAAACTGTCACTGTCATTAAATTTGTTTCCAAAGTGTTCTTCCAATCATTGAGGACATATTGCAAATCGGTTTCACAACTATGCTCATTACGGAACCCTGACTGAACACATGTGATAGCCTTATTGCGTTCCAAGTGATCCACAATGTGATCCACAAAATGGCGGTCGAGTTTTGTGATTATGGTCTGATTATTGAATGAATGTGGTTTTTTGTGGAGGAACAACGTTTCTTGACATGATTTTTGGGTAACCTTCCACAGTCTGAAAATGAAAATATAATCAGGAAAATCTATACAAGTGTAGAAAGGGCAAACTGATTAGTTCACCCCGATAAGTTATTGCGTTCACCAAATTATATTTCCTATGGAAAAATGATTCAATTTGTCAATAACTTGCCGTTTTCTGAATTTGCCTATCAAAAAAATTTTTAAAAAATTCAAAAGATACTTCTCTATATAGTTTTTTGCTTGACGTTTCGGGGACTATATCTGCCCCCGTTCTCAAAATCTTCTAAATCTCCTTTAATTGTTTTATAATTTGGATTTTTGCTCGCAGAGTCTTTTTTGCTTTTTCAACTGACGGATGTCAATTGAGATCTGCCAAAAAAGTTTGAGATTGACGTATTGCTCATTTGATATATGGGGTGTTGTTCGGATCAGTTTATTAGCATTCTACCATATCTCACTTCCTCTCTGAGTAGAGGTAACCATGTATGATCCATTTCAACAGAATTTGTTGAAAAGCAGTTGTTATTGGAAAGAAGAATACAGGCCGTTTCTTTCAATTTTCTCCTCTCTTGATGTGGTTCTTTCATCAAGATTTTTGTCCTATTCCATTCAATCGTGTGATCGCCATTGGATGTGAGGATATGTTCTGCAATTTTTGATCCAGTTACTTGTCGATTTCTGATGTAACTCTGATGTTCACTTTGGCGCACTTCCAATGGTCTTGATGTTTCACCTATATAACTATCACCACAAGAACAAGGTATGTTGTAAACACAATTTTTGGTACTTTCTTCTGCGTTTTTTGGTTTTGTTTGTGTTAGTATAGATCTCAGTGTGTTTGTTGTTCTAAATGATGTTCTCACATCATACCTATGTCCAATTCGTTTGATCTTTTCAGATAATCCGGGGACATAAGGTATTATGTTGGTTGTGAAATGTGTAGGTGGTGGGAGTACTCCTGTTGGTTGTGTTAATTGCCCTTTCTACACTTGTATAGATTTTCCTGATTATATTTTCATTTCCAGACTGTGGAAGGTTACCCAAAAATCATGTCAAGAAATGGTCTGATTCTATTCAAAATTGGTATATAGGGGTTTTTGGGGTCGGAGATTATAATTATTTTGTCAAAATTGGAAAATTTGAGATGGCGGCTCCAAAATGGTGGACGAGTTTTGTGATTATGGTCTGATTCTATTTAAAATTGGGGAGTACGGGTTTTTGGGGTCGAATATTATGATTCTTTTGTAAAAATTGAAAAATTCAAGATGGCGGCTTCAAAATGGCGGCCGAGTTTTGTGATTATGGTATGATTCTATTCAAAATTGGTATGTGGGGGTTTTTGGGTCGGAGATTATGATTATTTTGTCAAAATTGAAGAATTCAAGATGGCGGCTCCAAAATGGCCGCGAGTTTTGTGATTATGGTCCGATTCTATTCAATATTGGAAAATGATAGTTAAAAAAATTTAATAATAATAATATTAGTTTGAAAAACTAAAAACACGCGTTAATAGAAAACTAAACTAAAAAGTTGAAAATAAATAATAGTTTAAAAAATATTTTTTTTTTAATTTTCTATTTTTTAGTCTGGTTTTCTATAAAAGCGTGTTTTTTAGTTTTTTAAACTATTTTTTTTTAAATTTTAACTATGATTCCCGTCAGCCTTCAGAGCAATTCCGCGAACACAAAAGACTCGAAACAATTTTTTTCAACCTCCCCTTTCTAAAAATTACCCGTTTGTGACGAAAAATGTGTTCATATTTTTTTCATGACTTTTGATAGCCAAAGAGGCTACTGAGATTTTTTTTTCAATCAGTTCCGTTTTTTACGTCAATAAGACCACTGTGCAGCCGCGTGAAAAATCGCTCCAAAGTTAATGATTTAAAAGCGTTATCCTGTTCGAAAGAGGTCTTGTACCCCCTAAAAGTGTATAACAAACTTAATTGTAGATTGAACCTACAAACAGCCTAGTAGGAATCGACAACCCATTGGAAAATTAAATTTTATCAGTTATGATTGCACCAAACTTGAAAAACTTAATATCGCTGAACAGAGAATGAAAATTCCTTTCAAACAAGGTGCGACACGACCCCTTCTCATTTAAATGTTTCGAGGGGGTGCTCATAATTCAGAGGGGGTAATATTTTCATACTGTAAATTGTCAAATTGACCATAGAAATCGATCTGTTTCAGGTTTTTTAAACAAATACAGAATAACGCTAAAAATTCATGTATTCCATACCCTATGGACCGCACTGTGTATTTTCTCTGGCTGACCCTTCAACTCTCGGAAGATTGAGGAGATACAAACATACTATTCATTATTCTACCTAATTATTGGATCATTCTGAAACGAATGGTATTTATCTAATAATTCATCTAAGCTGACTTGAAAAAAAAATGCCTCTTCCTGCTTATACTAGAGGCATTAACTCATTAACAAAACAACCTTTACATAGTTTGATACTAAAAATACATCGTCACGAAGTTACGTGGTAAATAATTAAGCACCAAAGCAAAGAACAGATGCAACCAGAATTATTTATAGGTCCGAACACAGTCTGAATAATATTTCAAGGAGAGTACCCACTGGTTCGGGGAATAAAAATTCTGAAATTTATGTTCATTGTGAACTGAATGTCTAGAAATAAATGTCGAGGTAGATCTCGGCACAAAACTACTATTCAATTCTCCCCGAAAATTGAAATCAGAAACTTCGCCAGTGATGAGATTAATTATATTATTCATTAATTTTATTTACGTACATATGTGCAAGCATATGGTTAGCGGAAACTAATACATATATTACTGAAATCTTAAGCTAATCCAAAATCAGAGTTGATGTAATGTTTTTTTCGAAGAGAGTTAAAACATTTTCAAATATATAGAGATTAAATTCGTTGAATGTGGCTGATTTGAGAAAAACATTATACAGGGTGTCCCAAATTCGATGGCCTATTAGACGTTTCTGGAGAACGGGATGATTTTGAAAATTTGGTTTTTGGCTAATTAGTTTTGCTCTATTGTTGTACTATATTTACAGCGCTGCGGCGTTGCCGCTTATATTGAAAAGTAGCAACAACCATGATATTTTAAATGAAACACCCTGTATATTATTTTTTTTTTTTTTTATTACACTATTCAACAGATACAAGATCCAATTACAGAATAGGAATATACAGTATGAACTATTAGCTATATACGTTAATATAAATCATTGGACAAAAACAGAACAGTCCAGTTTTTTTATGGAGGCCACACTGCAACAAAAAATGTCAATGGTTTCATTCATCTTATTATATGTATTGCACATCTTATAAACAGGTGCATTCAATTTAACATTGGTGTGACAAAGTGGAAGGTAGAAAGTAATGTTTCTCCGAGATGTGAGTCTAGGAATATGAAACTTCAATATATCCAAAATGCAGCTGCAGTCCAAATTGTTGTGAATAAGGTTGAAAAGGAATATAACATGTGACCTATTTCGACGAGATTCAAGTGAATCGATTGAAAATCTGGAAATTAGTTGTTCATGTGGATAACCTACGTCTGGGTAGTTGCCATCAAGTTTGAAACATAGATACTTCAAAAATTTTCGTTGGATATTTTCTAAATTAGATATATATACCTGATAATATGGTGCCCAAACAATTGATGCATACTCTGAATTTGATCTAACAAATGTAAAATATAATTGAAGAAGAGTTTTCTCATTCCTTCCAAAATCTTTTGAAACTCTGATTATGAATCCTAATGATCTATAAGTTTTTTTGGTGACTAGTTCGATATGTTTTGCGAAAGAGAGTTTTTTGTCGAATGTTACTCCTAGATCTTTGAAAGTGTCGGGTCTTTTCAATACGACATTGTCCAGTTTATAACTGTGAAGAATTGGATTCCGCTTGGCGGTGAAAGACATAACCTGGCATTTAGAAACATTTAGGAATAAGCTATTCTCGATGCACCAGAGATTGAGGCGATCCAGATTATTTTGGAGAAGAGTACAGTCTTCTGTGGTGTTAATTTCATGGTATATCTTAAGATCATCGGCATACAGTAAGTGAGCGACGGAGAGAGTAGCTACAATGTCATTGATAAACATTATGAAAAATAAAGGCCCGAGGTTATTGCATTCTTTGTTTTGCTATTGCTTTACGAACATTTCTGTATGATACTTCCCTATACCTATCCCAAGCGATTTTTGAGAAATTCATTGATTTCCGTATTTTTTGTGCAAAACAGCTTTAATTAAATGTTTTATTACTGCGGTATATGGACTCGTTCAAAGCTGAAATTTTGGGTGAGGTTCACCAATATTCTGTGCATTCGTTATGACTAAGGGAATTCGTTCTCCATTATACAGGGTCGTCCAAAATTTGTGATTTTTTTCGGTAGATACAAAAATGGTGGAAATTAAATCTTTTTAAATTGAACACCCTGTATATCATGAGATATCCTGAAAGGCGATTGAAGATCCTTCCAAATGATGTATCATGATACCTATATAGTTTGGTTTCCGAAATAAAACCAAGTTTCTATAAAAATTTAAAATATCTGCATTTGAATATGTATTATTATTCATTTTGACAGAAGCGCCATGACAATCACTGCTTGTCAAACTAATAGTTTGCCTTGCTCTTTTCTGGTCACGGTACACTACTTACGGTGAATCATAGTTTTTAACAGACACAGGTTTTTCAGATTCCCTGTATGAAATATGAAACTATCATGGAGAAGGAAAACAGAACCTAGCATACTTTGTTCAAATCTGAATTGTAATTTTAGCACACTGTCTTTCTCGGTTCATGCAATATTACACTGTTCTTGAAAAAAATACAAAATACCAATATCCAGCAAAAAGTTAGAAATAGATATGCGACATACTATGCAAAAATTTATCAGATTTGGGAATATAAAAACAGATTTAAGTATGAACGTTTTTCTAAATGTTTTTCAGGCACCTTCTATAGTCGATTCATTTGATTTTCAGAAGACTCTTCCACATGAATCAACTATTTATCAAATTTGAGTCCTGTGAAGATTTTTCATATTGATGTGTACTCATTTCGATAGTCGATGGAAGAAATAAAAAACATTTACTATTTAAGAAACGGTGAGAGATAGGTAAAGATCATGCTTGGTGAAAGTTATTGGTATTTTTCAGAAGAATCCGAATAGGGCATAAAATACATGGTGTCCCATTCAAATAAAATGACTTATGGCTGTGTTTCCTAATCACCCACAAGAATATTTTTTCAGACACCCTGTATGAAATATGTGGGATTAAAAAAAATGGGGCGATTGGTTTTGAATTTTATCACATTTGGTTTGAATTGGAAAAATGTCTATTAAAAATATTTTATTCAAACTGTTTGCTCGAGGTAAGTCAATTGCTATCTTTCAATATGGTTTCATGAGAGGAAAGAGTGCACGCACGAGTAATACACTGACGTACTTATATTTGATTGATAGCTGTACACACTTAAACATACAGGGTGGGTCAACAGGATTTCCGTAGTCAATTGCTCAGTTGTGAATCACTATTTCGAGTTTTCACATTTTTTTTTTTGCCAAACGGGCCATTTAAAACTATCTTCCAAAATTATTCTCATTTCTACAGGGTGCATCATCGAAGCATGGCTAACTAGAGTTAATCTTTTTCAAACGAAACACCCAGTATATTTTCATATATTTCCATCCGCTGTTTCATGTTAAGCTTATCGATTTTTTAAATATTTGCGTTACGACGTTGTCAAGTTATTAAAAAAAACTATTGTGTAGACTTTTTTTTTTATCATCTATTTTACATTTCTATATATTTAGTCAAGATAATTCGGGACTCGTTAGTCGATATGGTGATGTTCATTGCGACTACTATGAATTTGGAATAAATTGTACGGGATGTTCGGTACAACAACACAAATTTGGCCATTTTCAAACAGCGGTATTTTTTTTTCAAATGGAACACCCTATATACTTTTATTTCAATCAACATCTTTTTAATGATTCTACACTTTTCATTCTCGATGTCATGAACCCAAACGTTTCCGAGATATTCTGGTTTGAAGGAATTGTTTAATAGCAAATCAACAATCGGCGAGGACACGATAAATTAATATCGCTTTGAATATGCTTCAAAATACATGACTTCCCAGTTGTTTCTGAAAATCAGCAAATTTTGAAGCTACTTATATAGGCGCTCTTTGTGACGTAAACGACCACGCAGCCAATAGGCGTATTAGAGTTTTTCATTGAAAAAATCGTTAAGCAGCCAATGAAACAGCGGATCGAAATATATTAAAATATGCTGGGTGTTTCATTTGAAAATGATCAACTCTGATTAGCCACGTTTCAATGATGCACCCTGTATTAATGATTCACAACGCAACGGGAATCCTATTGACTCACCCTGTATATTAGTGTATATACGTTTTCTGTCTCGAGTTTCTTCTAAAAAGATTACAATTAACTAATTTTAATATTATTAGAGCACAGGTTTTCATGGCCACTTGAATTATTTACAACAAAAATAAGTATCCGTAAATTTTTCGTATGAAATGTTGATAAGTATATTTATCCACCATTGTATACATATAATATGAAAAAATATTTTTTATTATAAAATATTTATCGTTGTTTTGTTTAAAAATTAAATGATATTATTATAGTTCCAATAACTATTTCATAGCACCTTGTTCTAGTGAAATTTTAGGTGAATCGAAGCTGAACACAGTGAACTACTTGGACTCGCAAAGTTAAAATGCATCTGTCACTGTGAATTTATCAACATTGCATTATTCTCGAGTTGTTTACGATGAGAAAAATAGTCACAAATATTCTACGAGATTCATGTTCACATTAACTTCGCGAAAAGTATCCATAATTTTCCATATTCACAGACATGGTGGATATCATGAATGCCTGCTTGGCAAATCTGTCATCATTTATTTGGGTATTTGAGTGAATATTTATAACGTGTGATTTTTTGTTTATACTATACGACAATGATCCGAGCTGTTGTCAACATGTTACATTTTCAAAGATAAAATATTTCGAATGATTTTGCGTTGGTGGACAGAGTGACGTTTGATATAAATAAGCACCGGAAAAATACTTTCAACTACACATTTTCAGCATTTTGCGTCTCCTCAGTATTTTTGCATTTTCGTCATGAAAAATTCCACCAATAGTCGAAAATCCTGAATTACTCTCTCATATCTTTCATTCAATGATATTGTTATAAAACTGGGGATCGTTTATTGAAATATTCGAAAAAATTAATGTCCGTTTATCACACTCAGAAAACAACACAATAATGCACTCAATGCAAATTCACTCGAAAAAATGGGCCGCATACCGCACTGCACAAAATAATAATTCACCTTGAACTCACTATGACTGAGTTACTGAATGACTAATTCCTTCGGCAGTATGTCCAACTTATATATCGTCGTCCATAGCTTCCGGAATTTTCGAGCAGTTCGCAGAAACGTCTAGATCATTTGATCGGAAAGCCGTCGTTACATTCCTGGAATTCCGTCTCGTTAAGCGAACGTTTCATGTTCTGACGTATGTGAGATAAACAACGCAGTAGTGTACTATACTTGTTTTTGTAATCCAGCAATCCAGTAGAAATTGAATAATATTCCAAGATATAATTGGTATTTTTTGAGCATGTTGGGCTTGGAAAGCTCTCCAGTTGAAGATATGTTGAAAAATTATTAATAATAAATAATCAATTTCCTATGTATGCTCTCCCAAATAAAATATGCATGAAATGAAATATGTTTCTAATATAGATACAAATATTATGAATTAGTTCTAATGGTGAAAAATAAAAAAAAATAACATTGAGTATATGACACTAACAAAGAACATCACAAGATATTATAAACACCAGAAAAGACCATTTTCGTATCGAATTATAATCAGACATGAGTGTAAGATACTTTGCCTTCGTTTCTTCAAGTTAAAGTAATACTACATATATGTAGAATGTAAATTATATTTAAACCTACCGTGGATCAACTAACAAAAATCTCATAATTTTCAATAGAATTAATCTTGATGAAAATAAAATTTAAAAATCACCACTGGCATCCGGAAGAAATAATCTGATTCTACTATTTTTCCATTTTGCCGTGCATTTTTTAATTTGCAGTTCTTTTTCTTCCTTTGTCCACATTTTGAACACATGTCCTCAAATTCAGTGCAATTTTCGTGAACCCAAAATTGTCAAAGGTACCCTTAACCCAGCTTTTGCTAAGACGTGTTTGAAATAGTTATCTCTGCAGCCCACACAGTATCTTTTTTTATCCCTTTACCCTCTTCATCTAATGTATCTCATATAACTGGCTGTTCTTCATCGTCACTACTGTCAGGTATCATTCTCAAAGGATTTTTTTTTCGCATGAAATTTTTTACTCTTTTTTTTTCTTTTTTGTCAGTTTTGTTCCTTTTTGTACGTTTTTCTTGGTTATACGTTTCAGCAGTTTGGCATTTTTATTATCTTCTTTGCATTTCCTCATTTGAATGTATTGTTCTCATGTCAGGAGTGTGCCGACTTGCTTAGCCTGTTTGAATACTTTTTGTAAAGAATTCACACTGAACCAGTTTTTTTAATGTCCCTACTTATCAAACAGTTCGAAACCTACACTAAGAAGGATATTATTGTTGTTAAAGTCATGCCACGTGGATGGATGCAAATTTTCAAAATGTTTATTTATTTTAAGCGATAAATTATGTTAGTATTTTCAGCTTGGATAACTAGGATAGTCTTTCTATTTTGTGTTCCCCTCTTCTTGATTGCTTTATGTTAGCTTCACTTATTTTTATGTATGTATGTGATTTTCAAATTTAGCTCTACACATGTCTAACGTGACAAAATAAATTATAAAAATTGAAGATGGCGACCATTTGATTCACTCAAAAATGTATATATGTTTTTTGATGTAGAGTATTACGAATTTCAAATCTTCATTCTGAAATTCACAATGGCAGTGCGTGATATGTGGTCCACCCCAAAATTAATTCTGGGAGCTTCCAGGGTTGCAGATTCCAGATTTCCACACCCTTTATTTTGCTCATGTTCAGTTGATATACAATTTGGCAGAAGCACATTGTTTCGGCGATCATACAATTAGAAATTTTCATATAATAATAATTCGGTATGGCGGTTTTTAAATGAAATTCTTCGTATGTACTTCAATTCACCTCTAAATATTTTTATTTTTTCACCAAGTGCCGTCGGAAATTCAAAAAATTGTAATAGCAGCGCTCATATGGCAGATATACTCGTCGTTATATCGTTCACTATCAACTGATTTACTAATGAAAATTATTTCCTTACAGAATTGAAGGTATATCGTCATATCGGCACGGCATAATTATCTGCTTCTGAAATACAATGAATATATATATATATATATATATATGTATATATATATGTATATATATATATAGGGCAGAAGGACCTCGGTCGATAGCCTTTTGGATCAAATTGATTCAATAAAGCACATTTATTATTATATATATATAAATATATATTCATCTGAACCATGGAAACAATACACTCATTTCTATAAATTTATAATATTGTATGTAATGTAAAACTCACTAATTTCTATTAATTCATAATATTGTATGTATGTGTATGGAGGAAAATTTGTTGCCGCACTTTTCTTTGACCTATCTAAAGCCTTTGATTCCATAGATTTTGATATACTCGCTGCTAAACTGTACACCATAGGTATTCGTGGAAAATTTCTGGCTTGGGTACTTTTCTATATGAAATATAGGAGATTTTATGTAAGATGGGACAATACTGACTCTGATATGTGTGAGGTGAACATAGGAGTTCCACAGGGTTCAGTTTCGGGACCATTGATATTCTTACTTTATATAAACGATCTCCCACAACATTTGGGTATAAGCTCGATATCATTATTTGCCGATGATACTCCAATCTCAGAAGAAGCCGACAGTCCTGCGGAACTTCAAACTAAACTCAACATTATTATTGAACGATTCACAGATTGGTGTCACAGAAACAGGCTCATAGTCAATCCAGATAAAACAGTTCTAATTCAATTTTTTGGCAGGAAATATACATATCATGAACCTCTGAACATTGAAATTAGTAACGTGGCAATATATCCATCAGAGACGACCAAATTTTTAGGATCACACATTGATTCTGGACTAAGTTGGAAATTCCATACAAACCATGTATGTAGAAGGTTAAACAACAGTTCCTATGCAGTACTACAACTGAAAAAGATTTTGGATGAAAACTGTTTGAAGGATGTCTATTATGCCATGGTAAATTCAGTTCTGTCTTATAATGTACTCCTGTGGGGAGATGGAACAAACATAGAAAGAGCGTTTGTAGCTCAGAAACGTATTATTCGTGTATTATATGGTCTTCGTTACACAGATTCCTGCAGACCAATTTTCAAAGGAAATAATATTTCAACATTACCCTGCATCTTCATTTATAGTTGTCTACACTATGTGAAAAAAAATTAATACAGGTTAGAAACAAATTCCAAGTGTCACATATACCCAACTAGAAACGAAAACCTACTAAAATTACAACAACATCGTACTTCGTTGTTTCGAAAATCACCTTCTGCAGCAGGCATAAGGCTCTTCAATTTACCATTAGCCATAAACATTATTTCAGAATTACCTTTGTTCAAACTGAGAATAAAAAAATATTTGTTGCAGGGAAGTTTCTATTCTATAAACGAGTAACTGGAATACTCTAGTAGAAAATAGTTATGACAAAGCTTTATATATTTATTTTATTTGTTTATTTTACTATTTTACACTGAAGATTCCTGTATATTTATTTATTCATTTATTTATATAATGTCTTAAACTGTCCCATTGATTATTTGATGTATTCGAGGAATAATTTTGGTACTATTATATCACATCTTCAAGACCTCTTTACAGTCCTTTGTATTGTGTATGAGCTTATTTAAATGTGTTTATATGTTTGCTTGTATATGAGTGTATATATGTGTGTGTTTATACAATTTATATTATCCTTCTTTTTTTTTTACATGTCCAATTCCATGTAATATGGTCTTACTGGAATGAAGTATATTTGTATTTTGTATTTGTATTTGTATGTTATATTGTTCGATTCAATCTATAATCACGTACGGACGTCTCTTTCCGGCGATTTCCAACATGGTTTCGTTAAATCTTGTATTGTAGCAATAAATCTGGGTACTCTCACTCAGTATGTATCCAATGCTCTAGACTGCAAAAATCAAGTTGATATAATATACACGGATTTCAGCAAGGCATTTGACCGTGTATCATATGAACAATTGCTGAAAAAATCACCACGATTTGGAATATCGTACATAATACAGTTGCTCCTACATTCGTATTTATCGAGCAGGCAATTATTTGTTGAATATGATGGAGTGAAATCATTAATTTTCACGGCAACTTCTGGAGTGCCACAAGGCTCAAATTTGAAGCCCTTACTTTTTATTAAATGATATTTGTGATCATACACAATGTAATAAACTTTTTTTCGCCGATGACATTAAAATATTCAGAGAAATTGAATCGATCGATGATTGTGAACTGCTACAACGGGACGCGACAATTAAAAAAATATTTGTACTAATATGACAAGCGCCCTAGTGGTCCCAAAAGGAACCACAAATATTTGCGATCGTAATAGAGAAAAAACCGAAGATTCTACCACCTTCAATGTATAGATGCACTCACATCATCATATTTCAATCAAAAATAGTGTTCAAGTCACCTTTAGTAATAATTCTGTTGATATGCAAATCCTAAAAAATAAACACTCGTCAACAACCTTGTGAACATTGAACTTCCAGAACAAATGTGCTGCTGGAACGTGGCATGCAGAAAAAGATAAAATCTGCCCGCACGGCTGAGATTTGGTGAGGGCAATATCAAGCTACACAGCCTGCCGGAGTGGTCCTTTCCAACGTCCACTGGGCCGCATAGAAAATTATTTTGAAGTGTGGTTCCAGTGTGGAACCACCAGGACTGAAATGGTTAAACACTATAAATGTGAAAGTATGATTTTCATACGAAAATCAACCCCTATTTTATTTGACTATCACTTGAATACCACATATTTGTCGCGAGTTACTCAATTCAATGACTAAGGAGTACAGAACAGAAGTTAACTTTTTCCAATCATATAGAGAATATTTCAAATGAAACTATGAAGTCATTAGGATTCTTGATCCGTTATTGTAGGGAATTCAAATCAGTTAATGCTTTGCGCTGTATCTACATTTCCTTAGTTGAGAGCAAATTGAATTATTGCAGCGTAGTGTGCAATCCCTGCCGTTCAAAAAATATTGGAGCGATCGAAAATGTACAAAGAAAATTTCTAAAATTTGCGTTCTATAAGAAACATGGCATTTATCCTCCAAGACACTATAGCTATGACTCATTACTGAATGAAATCTATTTGGTCTCTCCTAGAACACAACGTGAGATATTCCATCTAACTTTTATGTATAAAATTATTCATAATCATATTGACTCGTCCTCCTTACTTTCTCTTATTGATTTCAATGTACCTTGATTTGTATCGAGATCTAATATAACATTTCGCCTAGCTGTACCAAACTCTCAACATAATTTTCATTGTCCCCTCACAACCATGGGTCGTTGTTATAATAACATGCAATGTTTATCAACTCTCCAGGTCTTGCAAAATTAGTCCTGTAATGTCAGGGTCAT
This sequence comes from Gonioctena quinquepunctata, assembly GCA_018342105.1. Lineage (NCBI taxonomy): Eukaryota > Metazoa > Arthropoda > Insecta > Coleoptera > Chrysomelidae > Gonioctena > Gonioctena quinquepunctata. Next base: position 354,067 of record JAFIRS010000105.1, read on the forward strand.
TTATTCATATTACCTTAATTATATTGTATTAATTACAATTGTTTTATAATTATATACACTGTAAATGGGTATTAGCCCATAAATAGAAAAACAAAAATAAATATAAAATAGTATTTGGTACGGCACGCTTGATTCGCGAGTCAAACTCGAACTTTTTTTTTCAGTAAGGAATTTCTTTAAATCTATCGGAAACTATATAATATATATTAATTAGAGCGATTTTTCATTGGAAACTAAGCGATTTCATCATAGTTTCTAAATACATCCTCACAGTCCCCTTATTCCCTAATATTTCAGTATTAATAAGTTTGTGATGATCTGTTAATGTTGTTCAATTTAGACAAATTTACTCCATGTGCTAGGTGATTTGTTTTCAAAATTTTAATTATGGAGTGCGTGAAATGCAGAGAAAGAGAAAAAAATCAACTGTACTTTCCATCCATACTGAAATGTTTCGAATCTTCCAAATATGTCAATTGGATATAAAATGAGTACGAATCGAATCAATATATTCCATTTCGGCTATATCAATGTATACAATACATGTTTTTGTATTCTTCCATTCTCCTTCTGGAAGCATATTGATCAAAATCTCTTTCTGATTGCTTCTACTACAAATCTCAGAAACCAATTCGAACAATTTAAACTTCCACATGAAAGATTAAAATGCGCGTCGTAATACCCATAGAACGAATATAACAGAGATATTACAAAACGCCATAGAGAAAACCTATAAAATAAATTTGACGCATCGGAGCATCGGAAGCTATAAACTGCTCGAGAAATGGGTCAGACAACTGGAAAGTTTCTATTCTGAATTGTGTTTTATGTACAGCAGCGCCTTTATGCATTGTTATCTCAAGATGGGGAGTGAGAAGCGGAATTATCTGGTATCAATTTCTTTTTATTGGTGTATAGAATTTCATTTATCTCCTCGAATCAGGTGTCAGATCTTACTTTTTTTGAGATCTTGGAAATCGCGAAGTTGCATAAGCTGGTTGGAGAGTAGTGGATATATTTCGCTGACCAAGGAAATTCGTCCATGTTAAATTTGTTTCTAGAAATAAATAATTTACATGTTTTTTTGTCATATTAATAAAATAAATAATGTGTATAGTATTTCTAATCCCAATTGGACCGACATATAAATTTCGGGAAGGAATTCTGCTTGGAGTTGCCGCCTTGACATAGGCGTCGGTATATTATTTTTCAGTGGTATTTTTTCAGTTACTTATTCTTACAATCATAGCAATTGATCACCCCATGTGAAAGTAGACACATGTTAAATCAACTCAATTTTATTATTTGTTTCGAAAGGTCTCCAGAAAGCCATATTTTAATGAAATTATTTTCAATGGATAATTCCCAACCTCACCAACACGCGGCACTGATTAAGGAATATTGTGAACTGAGGAAATCATGCGGCTTCAGATAACAGGTGTCCAATCCAGCTAGCCGAGCTTTTATTACTCAAATATATTTGATAGCGCCTTTACTAATAATCTGGGCAAGTAGGGTCACACCACAGAACTTTTTTACGATTGTACCAGGAACGCTTTGACAGTAAAAACACTGGTAGTATATAAATTTCCCATTTGCCGGGCAGTGCATAAGAACACTCCTCGTAGTGCTCTTATTTTTATTGCCGTTCCAATTGGGATTAGAATAATTAAACAATCTTATAGTTTATCATGTTACTAAAAACAAAATCCAGTTATAAATCGATTCAGTCTAACTGATTAATGTGGCAATATAGCAAACTGTGTGTGGATGGAGTACCAACGTCCATAGCCAAAAAGGGGGAAAGAAAGATCACGGGAGTCGTCAAAGTATAGGGTTGTTCGCAATATGTCATATAGTGTCCGTTGATTATTATTTTATATCTTTCCTGACCTGCATAATGCTCCAAATTCAAATTTCGTATGGGAAAATTCATAACATTGTCGAATCTACAGTGCGGTTTTTCATAGAAAATATAATTCAATTTTATTTCCAACCATCTAATTTTTTTATGATTTCGTTAATACGTTGAAATGTCAAGTATAACAAAAAAAATTATTATGAAGGATTTTCATTTACTGAAAATATAAAGCAAAATTGTTGTCAATCGTGTCCACTCGTCTCTTCTCTTAATTTTCCTCTATTAACCCTATTTCGTGTTTCTTATTGCAATTGTGATTCCATGAACAATCATGGGTGAAACTAAAATTGAATAACCTTTTCAACGATGTGCAACTCGACCTCTATGCCAGACGAAATTTTCAAGTTGATGTGCCCCAGCGTCCTCTGTCGAGTAATTGTAATGCATCTTCTCTTCAGAAAGTAGAATCGGTAATACCATTAAAAATATTTTACGTCCCATTGTTTCACATCAAACCGTTCAAAAATTATTGAATATTGTGAAAAACGTATTAACAAAATTTGAAAAAAATAAGATGGTTGAAAAAATGATTGAATTGTCTTTTCAACGATGTACCAATTGACCCCCCCACCCCCTATGATATTTGAAACTTTTAAGCTGATGTGCCCTTCCGCGCCATCTATCGAGCAATCACAATGCCTTTCGTCCCATTGTTCTACGTCGAACCGTTCAAAATTTAACGGCGGGGGGGAAGGGACTATTGGCAGTCAAAATCTCGTCTTTTGGAGGCTGCTCAAGACATCGTGACTTCTTTCGGCAAGTCTAGGAGAACCCTAAAGCCGGGATCCAATGGCGCGTGTAGTGGCAATCCTGGATTGAGGGTTGAGTGTCAAGGTCAGCGCAACGAAATGTGTCGGGCCGTTCCTACGACGCATGTAGGATCGCGGTTTCAGACGTGGACACGCAGCGGTTGTAGTCAGTTGTGCGCCGGCTGTGTTGGCGGTAAATTTTTTTCAATTCCTCTATTGAATATTTTATACTCATTTGCTCTTCAATTCGCTTCCAGGCATCATGAATTGAATTCCTGATTTCATGGTTCGGACCCCGTGTGTTCCAAATAATCGGCTGGGCTTCATAGAGGGATAAAACACCACTTCGTTCGACCACTCCATGGTGACAGTACCACGCGGCGTTGGAGCGGTATACACGTGTAGAGCGCTATCGTCCGAGCTCCTTTGAACCTTGTTCATTTACCGACCGACCGAAGATCGCCAAGCCTGCCCTATCCGACGGCGCGTGAACTAGCAAGTTTGGCGCGAGGAGTGCCAGTCCACGCGCTGAATGTAGAGCTCAGCTGCCGGAAAAATTACGCATAATTTTGGATCAGTAAATATATACACAAAAAAAAATCGACCCCCTTGCTCTTAATGAAATTGATTTTGCTTTTTAATTTTTAGTTTTTTAACGATCATAAACTATTACACAGGTAAATTAATATGCATTTCGGACCGATAATACTCTGTTTTTCATTTTGGAAACACATATCCCAAACTGAGCTTTAACTAAACTGTTACGTGGGTCGATTTTTTTGCTCCTAGTTGTATATTTCCCAAGACTCGGAGGCTTTTTGGCGATAATTTATGATAATATGAAATTCAGTGGGTGAATATTCAGTCCCACCCTGTTCTAATTATCTAGCAAACCAATAAGACATTATCTAGGAAACTTTTTCGAGGGGGCGTTAACAACGTAAGGTGTAAAATTTCTGAATTGACGAATAAAATTCAGAGTACCCACCATTTTCCCAGAGGAAGTTATAGATATTTTGTCTAATCAGTAATAACAAGCTCCCTGATATGAAAATTATTTTATGATTATCAGAATCCCTATTTGATAATTTCCAAGTGATATTAATTATACAGGGTGATTTTCGTAGGCCGTGCATTAGAGATTTTTCAACTTGAAATTTGATATACTGTCATAATCGATTATTTTCGTTCGACCAAAAATATTTCAAGATTTACAGCTAGAGCTATACAGGGTGTGACAAAAGTCGGTAACAACATTCTTATTTTGAATGAAAACCTTTTTTTTTCTACATGGTTTGATTGGCCTTCTAATTCTGAGTTCAGACCACAGACCTCATAAAAGAAGTAGATACCACATGCAGACATCAAAATGGAACCCTATAGGGCGCCGGCATTAGACTCCCATATCAAAGTTGGTCTCTCTTTAATTTTGAACCATCATTCATTTTCATTTATATTCATCATTCAATCTCCATTTTGCTTTTTGCTACTCGTCAATTTAAGAGCCTGAATACGATACATTGTAAATATCTAGCAGTTTAGTGCTTCTAATTAATAAACTCGCACATCAATTAAAACTGGAAAACCTGCCCTGAACTTTGAAAGGCAATCAAGTTTTGACACCATTTTATGTCAAATCGTGAATACATCTCTCATTTCGTTTTATCCCTTTTATTAGAAAGGTACATACAACTTAAAATCAGGGGCACCAACTTGAAGTGAAGTCTCATGTCAGCCATGGCAAAGGGGCTATTTTGTAATCATGTTATATCTACTTCTTTTATGAGGTCTGTGGTTCAGACAAACTGATATGATAGTAACAATCGATTAGTTAACAGATGGTGGAAGGTTAAAAACCATCGATTAGGTATACATGTTTCGAACCTCTATAGGTTCATCATCAGCGCAGAATAAAATTCCTACAATGAAAGAAGAACAAAGAATTAAATCCATAGGTAGCACTTATTGTATCACACTACCTATGGATTTAATTCTTTGTTCTTCTTTTATTGTAGAAATTGTATTCTCCGCTGATGATGAACTTATAGAGGTTCGAAACATGTATACCTAATCGATGGTTTTTAACCTTCCACCATCTGTTAACTAATCGATTGTTAATATTATATTGTGGAGACGACTTCGAATTTTTCTACTTCATAAAATAACTCTTGATGTCCCATCGATGGTCCCACCTTGTACCATTCGAATTTTTTTTTTTTCAAATGGCGCCCACTATTTTTTGACACCATTCGAAGGAAAATTGAATTTTAGAATGAGTCACTCAAGCATTTCCTATACCGAACTTCAACCTCTATCCTTGCTTTTTCAAGTATGCCATGGAAACAAAAGACAAGATTATTAATAACGAACATGAACACCCCGCAAAAGTTTACCCTATGGGGAAAGTCACCTGTGTGAAATTTTTGCAGTTCTAATGAAAAAGGATGTAGCTCATGACGGTGTAAAATGTTTTGTATTGTAGAGTATGAAAATACCAGTTCCAAAGACGCTGTTCGTATTGAGGCTTATATCCTCAAGCCTTGAAAATATCCGAGAATGGTTATTTGATGATCTTCATTGCCAGTTAGTGGTTTGACTCTCGTTATGGTTCACTTTCCCAAAATTTTCAAAATTATTTCGTAATCGTGAGGACTTTTTCCGTGTCATGCATGGTAGGCTGGGATATCTCAAACTAAACTCTCGGACAATTTGCTGAATAATTTCATTGCATGTATCATGGATTAGAAACAAGTTCAACCCAACTTTGTTTGGATAGTTTTCAATTTTCGAAACAATTCTTTTTTTTAGGAACTAGTACAACTCGAGTTTCTCTTCACAGATCTGAAAGAATATGGATTTGCTCCTCTGCTATTGCTCTTCTATTAATTTCACAATGAATTATGTGAATTTTGCTGGAGAAAAAAACAAAATGGCGGCTATAAGATGGCGGTCGAGATTTGGAATTATGGTCCGATTTGATTCAAAATTGGAATGTGGGGGATTCAGTAGTCGGAGATTATGAATTTTTGTCAAAATTTATAAACTCAAGATGACAGCCCCAAGATGGGGAAAGAGTTTTTGATTATGGTCCAATATTCAAAATGGTATGGGGGGTTTCGGGGTCGGGGGATTATGAAATTTTTGTCGAAATTCGTAAATTCAGGCTGAAGGCCCCAAGATGGAGGACGAGTTTTCTGATTATGGTCATATTTTATTCAAAATAGGTATGTGGGGGTTTTCAGGTTCGGCAAATATGAATTTTTTGTCAAAATTTATAAATTTGAGATTGGGACTTTAGGATGGCGTACGAGATTTGTGATTATGGTCAGATTCTATTCAAAATTGGTGTGTGGGAGTTTTTGGGGTCGGAGATCATGAGTTCTTTCAGCTCAAAACTTACAGGAAAGAGACCTTGTGATAACGATGCTGTATTAGAAATGAACAGATTGAGGTGAACTAATTAAAAATAAAAAAATAAAATAACTAAAAAACCTTTTCAAAGTCAAGATTTTATTCAAGCCGAGTAATAGAACGTATAAAATAAGTTTAAGTCATCGCTGACAATGATTTAATAATTTTTTGATGAATTATTTGGTTTCAAAAAGCTTGTCGCGCGAATTGTAATAAAATGAATAATTCGACAAGTTGTTTCTCACCAACCAATCATTGTCCAATAAAATTTATTGGTTCCTATGTTTATGAACCCTTCGCGACAAGGTTTTTGAAAACAAATAATTCAACAAAATATAATTAAATCATTGTCAGCGATTACACGGCTTGAATCAAAGTTCGCTTCAAGAATATTTTTTATTAGTTTTTTATTTTCTTCTTCTCCTTATGAAAACACATCGTAACCCGTTCTTGTCGATCGGCCGGGAATATTCTTAACAGGTCTCAGTCGAAACTACAGCGAATCGGGAAATATATCATTTACGATATTGAAAAAAAATATCATATTTGGAATATAAAAATTTTGTTTCACGTTAGACCCAAAACACGTACGTTTATTCAAAATAAATATGTATTCAACCAACCCTTGTAATAAGGGTCTTAGTTCCTTTGATACAATAAATAAAAAACAATAACGTTGTTTTGCGGAAATTGCTTTTTTGAAGAATTCGTGATATCTCTCAGTTTGATACATCATGAAGCAGCCATAAGTATAGTTTTATTCACTGTTATTTGACTGTATGAAAAAAACTGACCTCCATTTCCTGAACCATTTCTATCCTTCGGTCGGTAGACCAAGGAACTTTTGTACAGATTATTATTGTCATCAAATAAATATTTTCTTTCAGCTCCATCTATTTTTAGTTTCTTGGCGTTGAATTCACAGAAAAAAATGAGCATTCTCGTAATATATTAAATAATCATTCGCGAAAATATAAATGCATCTTGATGAATCAGAAATCGGCTCCTTCACATAAAATAAAGGGGAAATGGGACCCAAAACACTGTGGTGAGATACCCTTCAGTTCTTAGGCAGGCACTATGACTATATGTTTTTCATATTGTATCAATTATCTACTTCGAACGATCTATTTATCTAATAACATACATTGTAAACAAGTAAACTGTTCGTTAAATCCTTCTTTTTGGTTGGAGTTATGAAATTTCATTAAGTATTCATTCGGTTGACCCCCATTAGTACAAGAACTTAGGAAAAAATTATTAATAGCTTCAACGTTTTTCAGCTGCTTTGGTAGTTCTTTGTTTCCACCCTTAGTGACATTCAGTTTTTTAAATTCGTTCCATTTACCCTTGATATCTGTGTTATTTAGTATGAAATTTAATTATGCCTTTTTCTCAGCTTTTATAGCTTCGTTGGACAGATTTCTCAATTCCTTATAGTATGACCAATGCCGTGGGAGTTTTGAATTTTTGAATCTAGCTAGAGATTTCTTTCTCAGTTTCTGCATCAATTTGATGTTGTCAGTCATCCAAGGAGTATACTTACAATTTTTTGGTGAATATTTTATTTCTGGAGGATAATGATCAAGAATTTGGAGAATGAATCCATTTAACTGATATATTTTGTGATCAATATTGTCCATGTTATAAATTAAGTACCAAGGTAGATCTGCCAAATCGCTTCGGAATCTATCAATATTTTTATTCTTAATATTTCTATATTTAACTGTTTGATTTTGTGGTTGTCTACCTTCACAATGTGAAATTCATGATCTGATATATCACATTCACAAACTTTCACTTCTGAGATATCTTCACGATTCGTAATAATCAAGTCTAATAATGAGAAGCATGTACTGGTTATTCGTGTAAGTTCTATGACAATCTGCCTAAAATTGAAAATTTCCAAATAGACGAAAACCTATCCGTGTTTTTTGTATTAAAGTCAAGCATATTTCTGTTGAAGTCACCCATGATGATGATATCATTGTGATTGGAGAGAATATTCGTGAGAATTTCTTCGATTTCATCAAAAAACAATGAAATGTTTGAATTTGGTGGTCGGTAGACTACGCCTACAGCAATAGAGTAGTTTTTTCCATAGACATTTTTATCCAAATACACTCTACATGCTCACCACATTGACTGAACATTATTTCATATTCATAGTTGTTTTTCAGATAAAGACCAACACCTCCTCCTCTGGTGGGCCTGTCTTGTCGTAAAAAAATATATTGATTTAGACTTACATTGTTGCTGTCTATACTTGAATGCATCCATGTCTCTGAAATTCCAACAACATCGAAATCCGCATAGGGAATCTTATTGTGAAAGTCAGTAAAATTTGCTAGTAGCGATCTAATGCTTAAATCACATACGTTCAGCATAATCTGAAAATGTATGAAATTTTAGTATGGGTGAAATGATAAGAGTAAGAAGAAGAAGGAGAGAGAGGTGGAGGAAAACGAAAAAAAAGAAAGGAATAGAATAGAATCAATTCAGAGAAAGAGAAAATTAACGCTGCCCTACAAAACTAGTCAACAGTGTGTTTACGTAAATGTGTAACGCTCCTGCTCTCACAGTATTATTTTGCAAAATTATATAAATGAGAAAAAAAAATGTCATTTTTAGTTCAGTTAAATTGATAGATAATATAACTCAAAAGAAAAAAACATGCAGTGTCGCACATTACATAATTGAAGTGCAAGAACCAAAAATAGAAAAAAAGAGAGAAAAAGAAAATCTTATGAAAAACCCCCTTTTTGCATGGATTTAACTAAAGTGTAGAATTATCAAAAAGTAAATTTATTAGTTCATGATACAATACGGTTTAATATTAGTTCCCACAAAGTTCCTTCGAATTATTTTCGTCTTTTATTCGATGCACTACCTTATCAGTTTTACAAATATGTTTCCATTGAAGCTCCAAACGCCTTTTCTTGAGAATTTTTCCAGAGATGTTTTCATCCATAACACCCTCGTCTTGGTTAGATCTTCCTGGACAGAGATACCGCTCGACTTCAAAAATCTTCGATTCCCCAGGACTTTGTTAGGGGCGGCAACATTGCTAAACCTCACGAGAACGCAGGAAGGTTTTTCGCTTTTTGTGTACGCGTTTTTATTGGGAACCCGGTGACACTTTTGTATCATTGACTCGTTATGGTTTTTTACCTTCATATTTTCACAGATAATTTTAGTGATTGTATCAATTACCGATTCGTTTTCAGACTCTGCAACTCCAAAAAAACGTAGATAGTTATACCAATTGAAACTCTTCAGAAAACAATGTTCTTTTCTTAAAATACTTTTTTTCTAGCAACAAAGTTCACTTGACGATTATTTTTGGAAAACTAAAATCGAGTCAGTGTACGTAGTTTATTCTTCATTCTGTACCATCTAGCGGTAATTTTTCTCAGTAACAAATTCAACTTACAACATAATATGTACAAGAGATCGCCTGAACCGCCAATACACAACATTTCCCAATATTGACCCACTTCATATTCGAGAGTTATAATCAAGTGCAACCTTTGGAAAAATCCCAAAACCACCTTACGCTCACGTCATAGCCTACTCACACACTTCGACATGCCAATGTGCGTGTCCATTGACTGGGCTCCAGTTGGCAAACGGAAAATCGACTGCCGACCAGAGCCAACTGGGGTGTCTCCTTCAACACACCGAACAAGTGACTACGCGGTGTGTTTACGTTTCCAGAGCCAACCCTGAACAGTGCCAGTTCGATGAAAGTGCATGCGAATTGGGTCTGCTTCTGCGGTTTTTCTTGGCAAGGTGTGATGTTTACCTCAAATGGCGATAAACACTGGGCGTTGATGAATGTTTGAACGAATCTGCGAGCGGGTCCAACCGGACAATGACAGTAGCACAATAAAATCAGAGCACGACTATAAAATGAAAATAATCAAGTTTAACTTATTTGCTGATTGTTGAATTTGACATTAAAGTCACACAAAAAGGTAAAACTTGTATTTCCAACAAAAGGTTACCTTTATTCCAAAAATAGAAAGATGATAAATAGTTGAGAAATATTATCCAGCAATGAAGATACCTTCACAAACCCCTTATTTTGATAAGTAATGAATAGATGAGTTTCGTATCACCCATAAATGAGTTTCTGTGGAGGCCAATTAATAAAAACTACCAATTATCCTATCTCGCACCTAAGAGTAATTTCCCGTTTTCACTTGAACTCGTTATGCTTGACTGGGGTAGGTAATACCAAATTGGTAGGACTATCATCGATCATTCCCAATTGAATATTGAATAGAAATATTTTTCTGTGAATTAAAAAATCCACGATAAAAATTAAGTTCTTCTGGATATATCTAACCTTGGCCTCCCCGCTCACCAGATTGCAACCCGCTGGACTTCTTTTTCTGTGGGTATTTGAAGAGCCTAGCTTATGATGTAGGACCAGTGCCAATTTGGTGTAAAAAGTTCATCATATATTTTATTTATCCACAAACATTTTTTGTATTTAATCCGTTTTTTGAGCTTATAATAGTGAGTTGAGAAAAGTAAATCGATTATGACATTAAGGTTATCGTGCTGCTATGTGAGTTTGACATAAAATGTCAGAATCATTTGTTAGCAGAAACAAAATGAGAATCCATAGCCCACTAAGTATTTAATTTTGTTACTTCAGTCCTTTCATTTACCAGCGATTTTCTCGAAAACGGTTAGCTGAATCGAAAAAATGCCAAAATCTCAGGTTTTGGCCATAGAAACTGTAGGCAACCCTCATTGACCCCCTTGAATCAGAGTTACCAACATTTTTTAAGGAAGAAATTAATGGAGCGTCCAAAATCCAAGGGGCTGTGAATTTTCGGAACATTCGGTGCATAATTGTAGCCACAATTCAAAATTTACGATTTTTTTCGCGCAATTGCGATGTCTGTAGCTTGGAGGGGGTGAATTTAGGGAACACATGTTCATGGGAAAAAATGTCTTATTTTGACCCCAGGAATATGCCTCTGAAATATAGGTATTAAATTTTGTAATACCCTGTATTCAAGTCCACGATTTTGAGACTACTTGCGAAGTGTATCAGTTTTCTAGAAGCTGAGTTTCTGATATCTAAGGGTATCAATTAAACCCCTGTGAGGAACTTCAACTCTTTGCAAAACAGCGTTTTGCAGTCACAAAGCAGTTTCTACAGTTTCACCGAAGTTCTCGAAGTAACGGTACAGTTCACTGTCTGATCTATCCATTTTTGGAATGTGATACCTCAGAGGATGTCAGGCGAGCAGTCCCGATGTCTTGTTCAACTCAAGAAGATGTTCAGCTTGCTTTGACGATGGGCTCAAAAAGCCTTCCCGCTCGTTTTTGTCCTGGGACCTTATTCCAGAGGGTTTTGATTTGGTCAGCTTCCCAGCAGCGAAACTCTTCCTTGATATGGGCATTGGAAAGACCACAGAAGGGTCCGGTGCCAGAAAATCGACTGTTTGTCCCTACCTTGGCAGGACTATCTGCTTCCTCGTCGTCTTTGATATCAGAGTGACCAGATTTTTCATAGCCAGTTATCTTAGGGAAAGTTTGCAGTCCCAAGACAGACATGAGAGCTTTTAGTGCTGCTTGGTTATCTGAAGGATATAGATCTTTGCAGGGCATTCTTGGGCACAAATTTTTATAGCATGGATTTCTGCTTGGAAAATTATTGGGGCTTTGCCCAGGGGTTTTGAGAGCCCAAAACTAGGACCCGTTACTCCCCCACTACTATCTTACACTTGAATCTACAAAGTACTAAATGGAACTTGTGGTTAGACGTACATTGGCCAAACTATAAACATTCGCAAACTATATTTGAGAAGAATAGAATCTACATCTTCACAGTTCCAATATGCACAATATGTTCCAACGACAGACAGAAACTCCTCTCCAAGAACAACCAGAGAAGCTATTTAAATTGAGATGTAACCACTCAAAAATGGATGGAATACACCATTAATATACGATCATCAACGACAGGCAAAATCTCCTTTCCAAGAACAACCAGAGAAGCTATTTAAATTAAGAACCTTAAAAAAAAAAAAACCAGGAAATCAGATCACCGATAAAGAAACACAATACAGCGAGTTCTTCTGGCTATACACAAAGCGAGGCTCTCAGAAGTGCATTGGCAGACTTGTGGTCCCAAGTCTGCCCATATACCACTAGGACATGAGAAGAGACCAGATAAAATAGACTGAAGATGTTAAATGTTATTTTACCGAAACGATGGTGATGGTATCTATTTCTGATATATACGAGTATTTCAACCGTTCGTTTCAATATTTTCTGTACCATATTACAGTCTATATTTCAGAGTATCTCTGTTTTTCATTCGTTGCCATTGACCTGTTAGGGAAACTTGGCTTCGAAATGGGGAAAACTCCAACTCAAGCCAAAAATGCTAGTGAAGTGGCCATCTGGTGAATATTAAAGGAGTTCCCGCCAAAACCACTGTTCAAGCATGTTGTTCTTGGCCAAGATTTTAATGGCCAATAATAGTAAACAGTGTTCAATGGATATCCAACAAGTTGTTAACGCTTAAACTAATATTTTGGTTTGGTAAGAAGGTGTTGAATGCTTCAGTGACGATAATATTGAAGAGTTCGACGTTATTGGCAAAAGGCCTGATTTCAGTTTACTAGAGACGATATTTATGTACTCACTCGATATGTTTACAGGGAAATTCCAGGAACAGTTACTCTGTGAATCGATTATAATGCAAACTGAAAACGTAACGAAAAAATTCAGGAATTCCAGTTGATGGATGAAACTTTTTGTGATCTACAAATCTTCAAACACAGCCACATGAGAATACCATTTTCACCAAAAATAATATCGATACTCATAAAAAAAATATCGTTTTTTATATGTTTACCTATTGTTGAGTTCAAAAATTCCCATGATTTCGAAAAAATTCGAACTCAATCTATTTCAAGGGTTGAAAACAGAGCTCTCATGAAAATCACCCACGTGTCCAGCTGTCATTCTGTTTTCTATCAGAGACTGTTTGACAAAGAAATTCAGCATGACAATGAAACTTTTTCATGTCATTTTTGTTGATGAAGACCTAGGAATACGATGCCACTCTTTCATCCATGTTACAAATGGTTCCTGGTGGGTATTCCTTTCTGAAAAACATCCTCATTCATCTGTATGAGTTCTTATTTTTCATCATGGATTTTTCAATTCACAGAAAAATCAATCTATTCAATTGAAAATGTTTCTCTTTTCAATAAGAGATCTTCTTGAACGATGGAAGATAGTGACTAAAGTTCTTCTACGAGTCGCAGATGATTCCACATCTGATTTTATGAACGCACTATTCATTGATCAGTGTTATTAGTAACTCTTGTTGTTTTTTAAAGATTTGTCGACAGTCTAAGGAATGATATGGAGAAGTAGAGTTGCACCGGGAAAAATAGGTCAAAATTAAAATCTCCCAATAAAATATTATCATTGGTACACAAATCTTCATGTTCAAGTGATTAATGAAGACAATTTCGAAAAACCGGCTGACAACCATATTGGTGGTAATGGACCTTCCGGGGCCCATACCTCCTAAAATTATCTTTTCCGCGCTAAATTTTCGATTGCCATACTGTTTTTATCGTCTTCTGAAGTGCCTGTAGAAATTTTGTGAAGATACTGGGTGATCTCATTTTCTTAACCTCTACCCAAAGAGGAAACACCAAGAATAACATGATGTCAAATACTTTCCTGAGACAAGCCAAAAATACCCAGGGCAATGTCAACTGAAAAATATTCAAGGCATCTTCAGAGAAGCCACAAGATTCCTTATTGGGCTTTCCTGACACTCCAGGGAGTCAGGCTCAGAGGAGAACCCCATCTGCTGCAAATTCCATGGAGAGAAACGAGATATTCCTATTCCTCAGTAATTTGGGGCTCAAGTGGATGCCTTAAACAAGGAATTCATCCGAGAGCAGGACAACTAACAATATTGACAGAATACTCCACAATGATGCATCAACAGAACCTTTTCAAATATAAACTGTTCTCCGTTCAAGTTTCTCACAGGTTTTCAATATGCCGACGACTGCGGCTTGGTCTCTTATTCTGCGGAGAACCTTCAAGATATTCCAGAAATATACCCTTATTCTAATTGGTGGCACCTCTTCGATGACTCCCGAGTATTTTACAAGATTGATTCTCTCATCTCCCAGGGAGCATGTGTCCTTTTCTATGAGAAAGTTGATGATCTGGATTCTGATGGTGTTGTGGGTTTTTCCGGGTTTTCCTCCAACTGAAACAGCAAATGCGCCATCACTTCGAGTCCCAGGCTTCAATCAAGATTTTTATCTTGGAATTATTTTATTTTCAACACTTTGCTTTCGTATCCTTAAATTTATTTTGATATCTATGTATTATTCTCAATAAAATTGTTTCATTGTTATCTCTCCGGTTCCCGTCATCGTAGCGAAATGAAATACATACTAGTTTCTAAGTCTAGTCATAAGTTTTCAAACAAAAGTTTCATCAAAATCGGTCTAGTAGTTTTTGCGTGATGCTCGAATAAACAAACAATTACAATTCCATAATAGTAAGATTTTTTTTTTTGTGTTTTGTCAGTATCTATGAGTTTTTCTTTCTATCTGATTTGAAATCTTGCTTAGATCATTTTTTAGTTTTTTTCAAAAATTCGTCGTTCATTTATTGGTGAGTAAAGTGTAGTCAGTACCAAGGGCAAGTACAAATCTTCCAAATCAACTAATAATTTATTTCCCAGTCCTTTCATAATAATTTAATTATCAATTCTCCGCCTGTCAAAATCTTCGAAGAGAAAATTCAGTTATCCTCAAACTCAAATGGTCCGAAATACGAAAAACAACAACAACTTGCTTTCTTTTTGCAATGTTCAGGTGCTTCTAATTAAATCTTTGCTTTGGGTGCTATTTTTCTCCCAATAGCACGGCTGAACTCAGAACCCGCGAACAGTTCACCTCAAAAAAAAAGCTGAGAAAATAAATACATCTTCTGTCGTCTGTTATTATAGTTAATGGGGCGGAATTAGAAACGACAGGGGCGCCATCTGAAACGCTAGTAATCTCAATTATCAAGTAGGCCAAGTGTCGAAAAGTGGATGACAAATCTTTTTAGGTATAAGTGCACCAGGGTTTTTAGACATCTCAATTACAGCATCTAAAATCTTCTGGAAATTGAAAGATGATTTTTGAAAACCACAATTTATCTGGCACTAATAAAATTGCGGTATATCGCAACGTAATTATTTCAACTATTTTGTAGGATTGCAACACTTGGATGACATATAGACAACTCCGGAAAGCTCTGAGTCAACTATAGTAAAGGCAAATACGCTAAATCATACCGATAATGTTTTACCATAGGCTCAAATCAGATAATCCTTGAGGGAGACAAGTGTAGGAGTATCAGTAGCAGTAAATCGCATATGTTCAAGAAAATCGGTTGCCAAAATGAGTTTTCTACGAAGGACTATCGCACGGCTATCAAAAACAAGGAGGACAACTTGAGAGATTAAGAATGATACACCCAAAAAAGCGTAGGTAAAACAGTTTGGAAAATAAGACTAAAGATCAGAGTAGATACGAGTTGTTGGTAACAGTATCGATGCAAAACCAAGAAGACAAAATGAGCCAGTTGAAGAAATATAAGTGTCCTGATTGTCGAAGAGAAATGGCTCTACGAATTGGACTGTTTAATCATAGACAAACTCATAGGCAGACAAGTAGTTCAATTTCAACTCCCGAATTGTCTTTATTTTATATTCAGGTCGATACGTAGCTGTTACCACCCACTAATACCAATACCAAGGTGGTAAATATGTGTCCCACAAGACTTGGCTTCATAACTATGATAAATTCCAACTTCTTTTGTCGAGCCAATCACCGATAAAAATGACTGTGGCAGACAGATGGATATGTTACTGATCTCATGTTTGAAGATGACCGCTGCAACTTTAAAATCACTTTTTGCTTGAAGAATTTTTTTAAAGTAGGATTATTTATTTTTCAAATAACTAAATCGTAAATATGCCTCCCCACACAAACACCTCGTTTATTCACGGTGATATTTGCGTGGAATGAAGTAGATGAGAGATCACAAAAAGAATATCATAAATATATACGTATACGCATAATATTTCAACTGAAATATTCATAGTGAAGCAATTTCATTAGCCGAGCTCTTTAGAGAGATACTGTTTGCATTTCCCCCCAATTTTTAACGCTTCTCTGAAAATTCCACTTCCAAGCGGTAAATAATGAATGTAAATATCCAGGATGGTAACTGCGCACAGCATTCTCATGTCTGGTCATAGGCTATTTCGGTGGCTATTGAACACAGGTAGCTCTCTGATTAACGATGACACAAAATTTCAAATAATCGAATATAAAGCGTGATTCACGGCACAATTAATGAAAATATCGGGCTGAAACACCTTTGATGCTAGGCGACGAATTCTCTATAGGAAATTCCACAGCTTAGACGTTCTGTTTATCGAAAAATGTGTGTTGAGAAAAGATTCTAAAAATAAACGGGTTTGACGGTGCTGCGTACCGAATTTGCGCGGATAGGATGTAGGGAATTACCGGTATTAGTCTAGGCATTCCAAAGAATTCGATGAATTTATAGTTCGAAAATATTTACAGTGAATATGTGATTCATGTTTTCTTCAGGTCATGCTAGTGGTAGCTCCACGTGTATACTATTTGTATTGAAATCGTAATAAGTTACAAAATTTCATTCAACCTCACTTGTTCTTCGGTTCTGGAATTTTTGACATATATTTCACTCGCTTTGTATGTGTACCTACATGGTTCAAGTGATAATACATTGTAGGTATTTATTGGCAGGGGATTTTAAAGTTGGGAGGTTATGGATTTCTATTCGAAATGACGGCTTCCAACTGGGAGATATTTTTTTTCATAACATTGGATTCCAGTGGGAAGGGCACAAACTATGACTGTTTGGTTGAATTCGAATCGTTGGAATCGAGAAATAAAAGCCACAACCGCAACTATTTCGGATTTCGCAGGTGAAAAAAAATCTAATAAATATACCTTATTATCATTATTACATAGAATAACACAACATTGTATATATTCAATTTGGGCGCATCCTCATGTTGTGGCTAATGGCTTTCTACAAACTCCATGCAAGGGGCTTTCAATCTCATTTGCATTGTATCGTAGGTTGGCCTTTTGTGAGTTGGAGTGGTCTAGTTTGCAGTTGTCTTGGTATAGTCTTTCGCAAGTTTTTGCCTCATTTAAAGAATAAGGACCCAGATTGATGGATGCTTCTTCCCACTAAATGGTTGAACCTATTATTCCAACCTGAAACAAAAATACAATTCAAAACTGGATACCGATTTATAGTGGAGCTTACTTTGAATACGTGAGGATATTACAAGAATAGGAACCTTATATACTGTTATTTCTCTTAACATTTTCAGTAATCACTGTATCATGAACATCCCTCGTTTCTGCTAGGAAAAAAGCCGGAATCATCCTCAAGCAGGTGCCTCATTCCTCATTGCCTACTCTTTTGGAGATCCCAGATACGTGGGTTTGGTCGAAAACTCCATCCGGGTAGTTCCTGAGGAACTACATGCCATTTGCACTTTTGTCTAATGGCAGGAACGCTAGTACATCCCCCATACCGACAAAATCTGTTTGCAACCCCAGCTCTTGAACTTTTCTATGCGAACTTTGGCACAGATGGTAGAAGCAGCCTCTTATGGTTACGTCCTTTCTCAAAATTGACTCAAAGTCCATGTAGGTGAAATGCGGATCAAGGAATAAATTAGGGGTTTATTATTTCCCAGGAGTCATTAATAATCACAGAAACATATGAAAAAAAAATTATATTACCTACATTGAATTTTCATAACTGAAATTGCTCGGAAAAGCGTTCCACACTCTAAAAAGGATTTCTCAATATATCTATTCTTATGAATTTCACCAAAATGAAACTGATGAATGCTACACCTTCACATACTTATTTATCAATGATGTTATATCATACGCCGATCTTTTTTCCGCGGTTTTTTTTCCTGCGGATTTTTCCCGCGGCTTTATTTCCGTCTCGCGAATCGTTGGTACAAAAATTAAGAATATAAGTGGAAACATTTTTGGTTTCAATTTGAAAACATTTCAATATTATTGATACTTCGTTCTCCTTCGAGAACCAATATAAGGTGAGCTTCCATTTCAAGTATATATATATATATATATATATATATATATATATTGTTATGGTAGAAAATGATTATAAAATAATCAAACTGAATATTATTATTATTATTAGGTATTTAAGTTATCGTGGTTCAGGCTATGTTTGTTTTGCAATTTTTCCTTACTTTTTACTATTTTAGAATCTTATACCATGCTCTAATAACTGCATTTGTATAAAAAAATCAGTCCTGAAGTATATCTGTTGTCATAAGTATCTGGCCAACAATATCTCCAAAGTGAATACATAATAAAAATAATATGAATATTGAAATTCATGAAAAAACATTGTATTTCGAATAGATCAAATGACATATAAGTTGGAACATCCTGTATGGTAAACCATATCAGCAGAAAACCCACCATTGAGATGTAAGGAAATTATGAGAGGAAAATAACGAAATATAAAATTATGAAAACGAAAATTTTCAATAATGAATTTTATAAAAAAAATTACATAGAATATAAGGTTTAGAATAAGATATTAAAAATAAAATCATAAGAATTAGTTGAAATGACAAACAGTGATATGGGAAGTGACACTTAACTCTAAAATTTGTGAAAATAAAGAAAAAACTGGGTGTGGCCATGGGAAAATGTAACAAGCTCTAGAGAGATGAAAATTAGAGAAAAAAGAAAACCACGTACATAATTTTGGAAGGAAAATTAAAATTAATTTCAAGAAAAAACAACAAAATCCATCACAGAACGTGATATAATTGATTCAGGCACAACGGGGAGAATGAACATATAAGAAAATTCCACTCACCCTAGTAACAGAACAAGAAATCCTGTCAATGCCATTCTCAGGAACAAAAGTTATTTGGATGCAAGGAAGCTGTATTTTCCAGTAGCGAGAATACTTCAAAGAGGCAGCAGAACACCACACAACAGGAATAACGAGGTATTTAATACGCAGAACTGACTAAAGTGCAACGTATCAGGCCTAGAAACTCATATTGTTTATTTGTTCACTTGTGTCCTTTTCGGTTGAACATTTGATAATTTCCGATGCTAACGGACCTTTTTATAACTTTCAAACATTCATTCAACAAGTATTTATTACACGTAACAAATTCCACCATTTCAAATCACTGTTTTCAGTTCCATAAGGTAGTTTACGCAGAGTAAGTCAGTTTTTTAAGATATATTTGAATAAAAAACGATTTTCTGCAATCTGTGTTTTTATCTTTTGATCACCTAACCATAATTTTCCCCCACTAAACAGCTTATTTGACATTGCGCCAAGTTGGCACTACTAACCACAGAACCGACTGCTGAGGACAGAGATGACTCATTGATCATAGGCGTACCTACTGAGCTGGGATAAGGTGAGAAGGGTGTTGAAAAAGGGTAAGACAACATAGCCGGAGTTTTCATTTTGTCGTGATAGGTTTTCATTCCTAAATTATTAAAAAGATATGGAAATCAACAAATTATAATTCATAAATAAATAAATAAAGTACCAATCATAATAATAATATATTTATATATATATATATATATATATAGTGAGAAGTTTCGTGACTGATTATACTATGTAGTTGTATAATTTAGTGAGGTTGCAGTCAACTGGAGACCTAAATTAGATGTACACTTTGGATTTTTTCGAGCTTTCTACAATGGTTATTGTCTTCTTCAGGACGACTACAAAAGTTATGGTTTATAATTCTGAATTTAGAGATTCAAATCACCATATGTGATATATCAAAAATAACAGATGATTATAATTATTTCAGAGAGAAACTATCAACAAAATTATCACAACAAATTATTTTGGAATATAAAATATAATAGACAATTCCATCTGAAATACAAAGAAATATCCATAAGATCATTGAATTACAAAATAATAATATTACTATGATATATTTCGAAAAAAAATGGTTTAAGAATTTAACAAAAGTAGATATATCAGGATATCCAAAATTTCCTATCACTCGAACCTGAATTCAGAATTTTCCCCGATTTGTGTAATATGAGTATTCCACATTTATTAGTTGATCTTGAATACATCATAGAAACATTTTATAATGATAAACAAAATTCATATAGATCCCTATTCACACATTTATTAACCAACTTCTTACATGAAAACAAAGGAAATTCACATATTTTAACTGAAATATATGAAAAAAACAAGAAAATATTTTAAAAGAAACCAAGATATTATCATTACTAATAGCGATAAAGGTAATATAACCGTAGCAATGTATAAAAATGAATATATTGATAAGAGCAAAACACTACCAGAAGATAAAAAAGTGTACGTTCCAATGGAAAACGAGATACCACTTCTACATTACAACAGAAAGCCAACAAAAATTTTTCAAAACTCAGCGACTCCAAAATAATTTATAGTTCGATATCAAAATCGCTTATGACTTAAAATTCAATAATTCCCCGTTTCTACACACTACCCAAAATTCATAAGCCAATCTTGTCCATGAGACCAATAGTATCTTTTATTGATAGTCTACTAATAAATTCTCAATATTTTTTGCCAAAATACTTACAAATGCATATAATACAAACAATCCGTACTATTCAGTTAATTCATTAATGAATTCCAAATTCGAGAAAATTATGTTTTAATCAGTCTCGATGTAATTTCCCTATTTACCAATTTACCTCTTACATTAGTTAAAAATGTATTATAAAATAATGGGATAATATAAAGAATTATTGTACCCTACATGAATCTTCATTCACCCAAATTTCAGACTTCAACATATTTAATTTTCAACAATAAATTTTATACAAATAACAAATATTTGGAACACCCATGGGATCAATTATTTCACCTATTTTGGCAAATTATGTAATGGATGAATTAGTTGATTTTTTGTGTTGCTCAAGTAGGTTTTGACATACCATTCATTAAACGTTATGTAGATGATTTAATTTTATCGGTACCTTCTCATAGCATTGAAGAAATGTTATCTATCTTCGATAACTATGACACATATATTCAGTTGACCGTTGAAAAAGAAACAAATAATAGTGTACCATTTTTAGATATGACTTTAATTAGTACTGAATGCAACACAATCATGACAAAATGGTATCGAAAGCCTATTTGTAGCAATAGACTTATCAATTTTCATTCATATCATTCACAAAAAATTAAAATCAATATGATCACATCTATGAGAACTATAATTTTAAAAATTACCTACTCCAATTTACGACACGAATATATAATTGAATTAAAAAAAATATTACTAGAAAATTCTTATCCAAAACACCTTATGAATAAACTAATTTTCAATCCTACATATTCACTAATGGTTCAACCAACCCATCTGAATCCCATATCAAATGAAATAAAACTATCTGATTTTCGATCTTTACCACATATACATGAACTTTAACCAAAATTAATAAATGCATTAAAAAACAATTTTATAATTGCAAAGAAACATGTAAGAACAATTTCAAAATTACACACGAATGTAAAAAGTCCCATTGAAAATAAACAAAAATCTAATGTTATCTGAAATACCTTGTATGGATTGTTCCAAAAGATATATTGGTCGAACATCAAGAAATCTCAACAGTCACATTATATCACATAAAAGCGACTGTAAATGTAACATTAAAGAATGTGCGTTATCTGAACATGTACATGAAAATGACCATCGAATGAATTATAATAGTACAATTATTTTAGATACTGAAACTAATCAAACAAAGAGGATATTTCTTGAAATGATATACATAAATGAGGAATCGATGAATCAGAAAACAGATTTTGATAATCTTAGTCAAATTTATACCTACCTTCTGAAATTAAATGAAACAATTCATATATCACCCAGTTTTCAGAATTTTCCCTCTTGATTATTAAAAGGCAGAGATGTAGGAGATTGTGGATTAGAGCTTTGATTGAGAAGAGAGGGAAAGGAAACTTGACATTAGTTCACGAAAAATTCCTGAGTGCAGATCCTAATCAATTCAAACGATATTTAAGAATGGATCAGAGTCAATTCAATAAGCTATTGAATAATATTAGGAACTTTTCCTATAGTTGAACCATTTCTTGTCAGTATGTTGGTATTCCTGAGTAAAAACTGTTGCCAAAATTGACCAATAAATTGTCAGGTGTAAATATAACCCATATTGGTCAATTTATTGATCAATTTTATTGGATCGTGTAAATTCGCACTAATACACATTACTCCTAAATTCAATTGTTTGAAAAGTGACATTCCGGTTTAAAATGAATTATGGATTTTTGTCACTTCCGGTGAAACATTTTGCTAACTAAACGTTGTTATTAATTTGTAGTTAAATCTCTCAATGAATTCGACTAATAAGAGGCATAAAGAGAGTTCACTAAGGATAAACAGTACCGCTTACCGGGAAATCTCGAAGCCTACGAATGTCTTCTGTAAATTCACAATCAAAACAAATTAGTTAGCTAAAAAATTATAATTTATTTTTGAATAACACTTTTATTTAACCCCAACAATTATTTCATCAAGTGTTCAATGTGGCCTCCTCCTAAATCTTGACAATGAAGTGCCCTATTATAAATAGCTTCTCTCAGGTTGATGAAAGTCTGTTCATTTATTTCTTCACATGTATCTATTATTCTGCGTTCCAACTCTTCTATTGTTCAGTGGCGTAGATTTTCGACCTCAGATACCCACAAGGAAAAAATCTAGAGGTGTAAGATCCAGAGATCTTGGTGGACATTCTGTACTTCCTCTGCGACCTATCCATCGCCCAGGAAAGTTTGTATCGAGGAACTCTCTGGCCATGCGATCGAAATGGGGAGTTGCCCCATCCTGCTGAAATATGATTCCACGATTTTCAAACTCTTTCTGATCGTTCAATACAATTTGTCTTATTCGAGGTTCAATTTCAGTTTCTAAAAGATTTCTGTAAAGAACTCCTGTGAAGATGGCTCTCAGCCGCCATTTCAAAACATTTAGCTGTGATGTTTTCATGAAAAAGTAGATTTTTATCTCCTATTTGAGCACTCCAAATTTTGTCGTGATATACCAGGTGGTTCAAAAATTAGTGGGGGGGGGGGAAACGTACTTTAGACGAGCACTGTATATATGAGAGCTCATATTGGTTGCACTTGGTTGAGAAGAAATGTACAAAATCGGTCCAGTAGTTTTTGCATGATGCTCGAACAAACAAACAAAATAAACAATTACAATTTTATAATAGTATGATAGTTTGTTGCACATCCTCATGCTATAACTCTATAGTGGAGATGGGTTCGTATCATATCGTGATATATTATTGTCAGGTGTGTTTTTTCATTATCGGAATTTTGATAATAATTGATATAGTTATAGAACATATGTGACATAACAGCAAATAATCTTTTATGAATTTGTTGCTGCTATGAATATACCACCTAAGGGACAAAATTTTCATTTATGACATAACTCCCATTTTTATTCTGGCACTCTCACGTAACAATTCATCTGAACTAGATTTTGAATAACTTGAAATAAATTCATCTCTTCATCTTTTTACATTCATATGATCTTTGATTTACTTTCTGTTCTGAAAAATTATTACCTTTCTAATCCAAGCCTTCTTGAAGAGATTTCGTTCTGTACACCTTTTCCCAATATATAAATTAATCAAGTCGGGAAATTTTTCATCCTTATTAGTATATGTTCCAACTCTCTTTATTAATATTAGTGCCGTCATGTTCGGTTTTGTGGTTAGTTCTAGATTACTTTAATAATGGACACCGGCATTTCCCATGTGAATTTTAGAGTGCCTGAATATGGCATCGTATTTTGCCGAATAGAAACAAATGCATTTTTATTGCGGAGCAGACTCATTCTTTCTAATCGTTATGATATAATTATCCTGTGACTTACAGTATATTTTCTATAATAATCAATGTTTTCACACAACGATTTTTCTCGATGCAATATGTCTAGTCAAAATATACTCCAAAACCCATCGTAGACACCACCAAACTCCGTATTTCCGAGGACAAAACAAGGCAAAAGGCCACCGATAATTCAAGGAACATCTCCATCCATTATCCGTTTATAAACCTCTGGATGCTGAGAGATAAAAAGAGCAAGACAAGTCCATTTTGCCGCTCTTCGGAGGCGTCTAATAATAACCCAGCTGAAACTATTCTCGTCTCGACCGACCCGCTACTCGCCATAGGTCAAGACTAGGGAAATCGTTAAATATATGTACAAGGTGCCCTAGAATCTCGTTATTTTAACTTTCATATGGTCACATTTCATCATTGACTTACAGTCGCGTGTAATTAATCTACAGAAACGAATCGTTTGTATTATCTGGACAAAAAATGCACATATCTGATGATAATTTGCGTATCTTATCAACATGCAGTTATTCAGAACCGAATTTTCATAGAAATAGAGTATTCCAAGAAATAGGGAAGACGGAGGAATATTTTAATTCAGTCTCGGAATTAGATTTTTTTCATTAAAGGAATATTCCAATGGGAGTATAACTACTACCCAATCTTGGTCCGACAAAGTTATTCAGCGCGCAAGGCCAGAAAGTTACAGTATACATGCCCGTTGGTCTCAGAAAGACGTATTCTAACCCTCATTATGGTACTTGGTAGAGTCAGTGCTGTATTGAATGACTTGCATAAGATATAGTCATGCTGGCTCAAGGCCGACCGACAAACCTGCTGACAGAAAATATCATGAACAGAGGTGTTCCACCGTAGGTTCGAAAGTCGATCCAGAAAAAGCGGACTTGCTGTTTTCCACCAAGAAGCGCAGAATAGGAACCCTTCCAGATATTTTTTTCGGTAAACGCCTTCCCTACAAAGGGTTAACCAAACATATCGGATTACTACCGTATCGGACGTCCATCCTCTGAATGGATTCGGAAGTTTTTCTCTCCACATCATATATAATCTTCAAACAAATAGAGTTATTATAGAATTCAAGCTGACCTGGGACGAGAACATCGCAGATCGTACTAGGCTGACTATTTGCTCCTATTGGGCATGCTGAAGAGCTTTAGGTATTACGTGGGGCCTGACATCTCAGCCCCTTCACTGGATATATATGTCCATGATTCACCAGACATTAACGTACGGGTACATCATTAGTTGGTACCACTGAGAGGAAGTCCAGAAATGAACTTAATAAAGTGCAACGGCTGGCTTTTCTAGGAATCACAAGTGCTATGAGGAGGACACCCACTGAAGCACTCGGACTACTACTACTACTACTACTACTACGTTCTACTAGGACTACACTCTCTGCATCTTGTCATTAGGTCATGTGTACTGCCTATGGTACAGCCTATGGTACAGCACTGAGACAAACCAGCACTGAGTTTATAGGACCAGAGCCATTCTTCGGGATATCGAAGAGCATAACCAAAGACGTGTTTCCAGGCTGGATCGAGCCGAAAAAACGCGAGTACTAGTATGAAAAAGTGGGACAAGTCCAATCGAATAGATGAACAGTTAAAATTGAAAAGAAAAAACCTGAGGATCATAACAGAACTACTAACAGGTACTGTAAACTGCGAAACTATATTCAAATGCATTGGACTGCGAAGAGTGTCGTTTTAACTAATCTCATCTGAACAAATTAAATGAAAGACGAACAACCATCACACAAGGATGTAGACAGTCCTCACTTCGGTTTCAATATTAGTATCACTTAAAATACAATGAAGTTCTGCTTGTCGTCGGAAGGGGAACTTAAATAGTATTTGATTTCATATATATATATATATATATATATATATATATATATATATATATATATATATATGAAAGAGAGTAATATCAAGGGGACTGTTAAAAACAAAATGGAAGGAATTTAATGGACATAGCCCTCAGAGAAAAGTGCTAACCGTAGACACGTGTTTCGGGCTCTCGGCCCTCATCAGTACGGTGGAGAAGTACAAGGATGAACAACACTTGGTAGAAAACGACAAATCAACGGAGTCAACGAACAGAAGCCAGCCGCTCATTTGTGATTTCGGTCAGCAGACCCTGAATTCCAGGGCAACAAAAACAGCAACAACAACCGAAATCACAAATGAGCGGCTGGCTCCTGTTTGTTGACTCCGTTGATTTGTCGTTTTCTACCAAGTGTTGTTCATCCTTGCACTTCTCCACCGTACTGATGAGGGCTGAGAGCCCGAAACACGTGTCTACGGTTAGCACTTTTCTCTGAGGGCTATTTCCATTAAATTCCTTCCATTTTGTTTTCAACAGTCCCCTCGATATTACTCTCTTTCATATTTATATTCCTGGACTCGGATGTCACGAAGGTAGCTATAGCTGCCTTGGTGGTGACGTTGGTTGTTGCCCTGGAATTCAGGGTCTGCTGACCGAAATCACAAATGAGCGGCTGGCTTCTGTTTGTTGACTCCGTTGATTTATCGTTTTCTACCAAGTGTTGTTCATACTTGCACTTCTCCACCGTACTGATGAGGGCCGAGAGCCCGAAACACGTGTCTACGGTTAGCACTTTTCTCTGAGGGCTATGTCCATTAAATTCCTTCCATTTTGTTTTCAACAGTCCCCTCGATATTACTCTCTTTCATATTTATATTACTCGACTCGATTCAGATAGTACATGAGTAGACGACTCTGAAATGTCCCTGGACCCAAATTTTCCTGACCCTCTAGCGCTGTTGATGACGTAATCAATATGGCCGTCAAAATTTTGTGACACGCTTCTACATTTCCATATATAACTCGGGTTTGTATATAGATACCAACCTATATTGTCAGTGATTATTAATCAGGAGAGAACGCGCTTCTCGACGGTTCAATTGACATCATTGTTAAGGTTCATAATACCAGAAATATTTGTAATTTTATTGAAAATTTTATTTTTATTTTGAGTTTTTCGAAACATTTTGCTAAATAACTTGGAATCCGTTACATGTAGCTGAAAACGTGTCCCAGACTTTTTTGTTGGTCAGAAAATTACCTTTTTTATTAATTACTTCCATTTCATCACAAACAGTGTAGATGAGTACAAATCCTGCATGTATTGAACCAATTTCGTTATAAATATACCATGAACAACTTCTTCAGGATTATGGTAAGCTTCTCTACGAAAACGTTCAGCAGCTCTTCCACGTGTTAGAAAGCGAGTATAGCATAATTTGTGATATTTGGTTTCTAATGCTACCAAATATGTTGAGAATAATTCCAAAAATTGATTTTGATGTAGATGGAGTTTGGTCTGAGCCATGGGATCGCCTTTCTGTTTCTTTTCAACGGATAGTTTTTCTGCCTTTTGACTGTCATATTTGTTCTTTGAAGATTTGTGATAATTTGCTGCATGGGCTAGTAGTATTCGTGAAAAACCACTTCCATCGTCCAACCGATCCAAATTTCTTATAGCACCTGAAAGCTCACCATGTTCAGCAAAAATTGCAGGATTCTTCGCCATTGTTGAATAACCTCCAAATTTCCGAATGATTGAGCACTCTTTTAAATGCTTCTGGCATAACAAACACAGTTCCCAAACAAACGGAGCCACCACGGTCAGTCGTAGCATCAACCAATTCATGCTTCCTCCTCATTGACATGATGGGGTAATTTATGTCTTTCTATGAGGTAGACGAGAGCAATATCTTCTTCACACAGTCAAGTTCCTCACACAATGTCTGACTGAAAAAGAAACACACATTTAATATTACTGAATGGAATCTTATTTATTTAATCCATTTTTTTTATCATTACATTTAGGAAGCAGCCCTCAAAAATTTTAATTTTGAGGGGAGCTACGATTTACAAAAATAGGGGGTAGAAAATATTAACATATACATCAATATTACAATAATTACATTTCCCACTCAAACAGTTATAAAGCCGCTCTATTACTTTTCGAAACTCATATAAATTACATTGTTACCATAACGACTCGCTATGCAATGCTACATTGTTTTGGAAAATTTTCAGCAACTGTTTGTGATGAAATAGAATTCTTATATACCGTTAAAAGGTAATTTTCTGATGAACAAAAAGTATGGGACATGTTTTCAGCTACTTGTAACTGATTCCAAGTTATTTAGCAAAATATTCCGAAAAATCTTTTTTTTTTTTTATAAAGTTGAAAATATTTCTGGTATTGTGAACCTGAACAATGATGTCAGATACGCCGTTGGAAAGCGCTTTTTCTCCTGATTGATGATCACTAACAATATCAAAACAAAAACCCGAGTTATATAGGGAAATGTAGAAGCGTGACACAAAACTTCAGCGGCGATATTGATTGCGTCATCAACACCGTTAGAAGGCCAGTAAAATTTGTGTCCCGGTCTTTTTAGACCCCTCTACCCATGTACTATCTGAATCTGAAGGGGAGCATTGGTTGCCAGATGTGAAATATTTTGGTATAATTTTCAGCTATCCCAACTCACTAATTCTCTAGATGAATATTTTCAAGCAGAACTACGAACATGATAAGTACTATGAATAGTTCAATATTTTGTTTATATCATTTCTACTTAATGTTTGTGATTTCTATATATTTGTTACTTTTTATTACTTCTTATATAACTCGCATATAATTTTAGGTGTACTGTATTTTTTATATCTCATAACTGACGATTTCCATGCTTGCAATAGTCTAAGGAAATAGAGTTTTTGTATTTGTATTCCCAATTACAATTTCCGTGGGTAACTTATTGAAAGTTAAATTGAATAGAAGAGAAGATTGTTTTCAATAAAATATGATTTGCAGGAGTGTGTACGCTTCATTCCGAATACTAAACGTACTACACTCTTTTATGATAACAGCAGCAATCTTTATGGTGAAACTGCTTTGCATAATATATATTGATTAGCTGATGCCTATCAAATATATTTTTCATTTGTAGGATGGCGTAAAATCCACTATCCACCTTTATGCTAATATGATCAATGAACTTTTTGAATGATAGATTCGAGACCAAGAATTCACCTAAGAATTTTGTTATTTCTGACCTCATTAATTTTGCATAATAATTATTGATTTTTGGGGCCATATTATTGCCTGTGATAGAGTATTGCAACAGGATGTTTTTTTTGTGATTAACTATTATTATGTTGGCAGAACACCAGTTACTGAATACGTTATATATTTCGCTTAGTTTATCATCAAAGTGGCTTCGACTTCCACTATGAAATGCTTCTGATACATCACCGGCATATAGCATAAGCGATCAGTATCCATATATTCAGGTAGATCATTGATAAACATTACGAATATCAGTCGTTATTATTATTATGTGCATCCGAAACTGAGTTAGACGATTTATTGGATGTGTTTGTTTATTGACTGTATAAAATTTCGACATGAAAACTAGGAGATTCACTCATAATATATTATTTTTTACAGTTACCATGTGAACTCATCAAACTGATCCAGACCTCACCGGGACATCTGCATCTTTGACCTGGAGATACTCTTGCCCCCCGTGGTGCACGCCTCTGATCAAGGCCGCCTCTGGATCAGCCTGACGACTATATGAAGACTTTCTCAAGTTCGACTGATGTGTCCGGAAGAGCTTTGAGTTCACACGAAATATCTTCACAATCCCGATGCAACTATCGCCCTAGAACACAGCTGCGTAGCGTTACAAAAAATATGAAATTTGTATATATGGAAAGTTTATTGTAGTTATAAAATAGGAACGGTACGCCACTGGTGTGGTTGATATTCAAGGCTCAGTTTTGCTTGACTAACAAAAAAGCACAACTTTTGTTGAACCCTCTGATTGTAGTTGATAAGCGATATTTATTGATTATATGAAAGTTAGTTATTAATATTTAGTAGAAGAATTATTTTCAATACGAATTATACAATTTTTGCGTACCTTGTCCTCACTTTAAACTATGGATTTTTATACAGTATTGCAACAAAAACGCCCCTCCTCTGTCATTTTTACATGCTCAAACTGAAAATCTAACTTGAATGGGGGCCTGTTTTTGTGGTTACTCTGTATAGAATAAATAATATGGAACAAAAATTTGTAACAAAGGGGTTAGACATAGTCCGTCTTTTTAGCCCAGGGAACAGTAAGGTACTGCTTGTACTGGCTCACTCCAGCCAATTATATACAAAGTGCATCAAATACAATTTCAGAAAAAATATTTTAGGGATAGCTGTTTATAGAAAAGTTAATACATATAGGCCTACTTCTGTTGAAAGCAGGTGGGGGTATTTGCTTTGTTGGTAACGAAAATGCTAGTAATCTTATCTATACTAAAAATTGGATACATTTAATGGGTTGGACAATTATCCATAATTACTTCTGCATAATGTTTCTTATTGGAGCTCCAATTTATTCTGTTGAAAAAGTTTTGGTAGTTCTTGAAAGTAATAATAATAATGCCGTTAAAAGCCCCAATTCCCGGAAGATGTTTCCGATTGAGAAAATAATTATGGAAAATCTCCCAGATCTATGCCGAAGACGTCTTTCTGTATCGATACGAAAGTGTGGAACAAAATATATCGTCAGCCGACTCCAAGAAAAGGGCATGAACTAGGGGAGTCCTGAAATATGGGAAAATATATTATGTACCATTTTGTTATCAACAAACCAAAACTCCACCTCAATAATTTTGGCTAGTGAATTGGGAGTAGCTGTTAAGCTAGATATTATCCCCTCTATACAAGGGATCATAATATTATATTATATTCACTAGTTTGATAGTGGCCTTGATAAAGAATACCCATGCCTATAATACATTATATACGTAATATCAAATACACCAGTTTCGTAATAAACCTGAGATATGTTAAAATTTGAATAGAAGCCCTTTGTACAATGTATTTACTCAACGATATTGGGATTAAAATGGTTTGAGATTATTTATGTTTGATTGTTCCTTCAAGTTATTCCACTTCAAACCATCAGCGATGGAATGCAAGATTTAAATTATATTCCATTTTCCATCGAAAAATATTCTTATTACAAATTGAAACTAGACCGAAAGCAATATTTCATTCCAGTAGGGACCACATTTCTGTGAAGAATACCCATAATCAAAATGATTTTCATTCATATATACATGACCATGATATAACTATTCCTACATTTCTTCAGCTAAATAAACACGAAAAAAAGATCCAAAATAAATACAGCATATACATGAACTACTATGCTTTGAAAAACGACATTATTAATTAAAGATGGAGAGGTATTTATATTTCCCAAAGAAAAATGCAATATATCATACAAACATTGAAAACGAATATAATGGAGGAAGACTGAATAACACCCGGAATAATAGAAATAGCAAACAAGAAAAATCAGATTTGTAATAAACCACGATCAGACCTCGACATGACACCTCAAGAGAAAACTACCGATTTCTAAAAAATAATCTTAGGCCAACAATAAATAAATCCAAACAGGAATATGTGACCAGAATCATAGAAAAGAACTCCCTTAGAGGTCTATGGAATGCTCCTAATGATATTTGTCCCAAACAAAAATAGAATCTATAGATATTCATATCAAAATTACATCTAAAAATGAAATTGCAGATACTTCAAGATTTATTAATCTGATCTACGATGAAACAACTCGATTTTTTTTTTATAAAATCAATAGTGTTCTTAGATAATATTGGCAACTTAGAAAACAGTGTATACTTGAACTCATTGCATGGAAGGGATGTAGCGGCTATAATAAATTATTTGAAGCCAAAGAAAACTACATGGTGGAATCAAATCAGGCCGGAAACAATCGAAAAGTTACATGAACAAATAGCCATTCGACTGACGTATATTATTGATCAATGCTTTGAGTGAGGTAAATTCCCGAATTACCTAAAAATTCAAATCACAAATCATTATACAAAACGGAAAACAAAAATAAAATTAAAAACTATCGAAAATTTTCTAAAAAATGGGTATTTGAAATACTCTCAGATACCTTCAAAAATTCAACATTTTCTGGGAAAACCAATTTGGATTTATAAAAGACCGCAGCCTAAAAGACGCTATATTGAGAATAATTTCGGAAATATATAAGGTATTGAATAAGAAATATCATCTCCTTTGCATATTTGTGTATCTGCACTGGCAATGCCTCGATGCTTTGAGCTAGGTTAATTACTGAATTGCATCAAAATAGAAATCATCAAGCCATTAAACAAAACTGATAAAAAAAATCGAATGGCAACCCATCGCTCAATTTCCTTACTGTCAGTGTTCTCGAAAATATTTTCAAAACTCATGAAAAACAAAGATTTCTTCAATTTTTTTTTATTTGGATTTAGAAAAGACCGCAGCCTAGAAAACGCTATATTGAAATTAACCTCGGAAATATATGAGTTCCAGGATAAGAAATATCCTCTCTTTTGCATATTTGTAGATCTGCAAATGACATATATCATTGATCAATGCTTTGAGCTAGCATAGCATCAAAATGAAAATCATCAAACTATTATACGAAACAGTAAATTTTCCCGGAAATATTTGAAAATTCACAGATTCTTAAAAAAAAACAAATATTATCTGTAATATTTGAAAAACTCAACAGATGAACTTCCTATACTAATCTGCTACCAAATAAAAACTATATATTGTAACGAACCTAGGCCGGACCTGTCGCCTCACACGTTGCCATCGACAGCGATGAGATCATCCCCGGAGATATTCGAGAACCATCCAGTCGCTCTTCCGCGGAAAACAACGGTCAATATTGGAAACAATTGGAACATGCCGTCGCCAACTGCCGGAATTCGAAAGATCGGGAATCCTGTGACGGAGATAAATAGGTAGCCCTCAAGATGGCACAGACAGTCTGAACGAGCCCATACGATCGAGCTATATTCAGTAGCGTAGTAATATAAATTAAGTTGTAGATTTAGTGTGAAATAAATTATTAAAACCAAGTTAAGTTTATTTACGTTACAATATATATATTAGGGTGACCCATTTTGACCGACTAACTTTTTTTTTCAAGTGTTGCATGGAAATATGTTAGTTTTTTGTAATTGAGGAGCCCTCTTGAAATTGTAGATGGATCGAATATTCTTAAGGGGTCGCTCAAGAATTTTAAAAATTTTTAAAATGGTAAAAATTAGGTTTTTTTTTAATTTTTTGTCTTTCATTGCGGCATTTGTTTGTTCATATCAAAAAAATGACATCTTGAGAATTTTAGCTCAAAGTATAAATTTTCCAAAGTCGCTCAAGAATTTTGAATCTTGGGGAGTACTATAGATTAGACATTTTTGAACGACCTTTAAATATTAATTTGAACGATTAATTTTTTTTCTACAATCCATAATTATGAACTAATATAAACAACGAGATACATAAAAATACCAAGGAATATATTGTTACCAGCATACTCAATTAATATAGATAATGTAATAAAACTGGACCCGTTTTTATTTAAATGTACTCGATAAA
This sequence comes from Gonioctena quinquepunctata, assembly GCA_018342105.1. Classification (NCBI taxonomy): domain Eukaryota; kingdom Metazoa; phylum Arthropoda; class Insecta; order Coleoptera; family Chrysomelidae; genus Gonioctena; species Gonioctena quinquepunctata. Next base: position 387,749 of record JAFIRS010000105.1, read on the forward strand.
TTCAATGTCCGTTTATAACACTTCGAAAACACAACACAATATTTCACTCGGACAATGAAATACTCAATCACATTTTAACATCAAAATGTACCGCTTACCGCACTGCACTAAAAATTCATCTTGAATTCGCTAATATGAATTACTACTTCTTTCAATAAACGACTCCTCCTTCGGCGGTACACCCAATCTTATATATCTTCGTCTTTGGCATCCAGAATCTTCTAGCGGTTCGTGGAAACATCGAGATCATTCGATGAGGAAAGCCCAGCGTGATGTCAACCAGTTGGTCGTCATATTTCTGGAATTTCGCCTGAATAAAAAACCGTCACATCGTCTGGCCTGTGCGAGATTAACAACGCAGGTGCGTACTGTACTTGTTTTTGTAATAATAATTTAAGCAAAAAAAATATTTTCATTCGAAAAAAAAATTTGTTTTACAACAATTGTTGTGAACACTTTATTTTCCTTAATTAATTCCAAAAAAAAATTTTTTTTTTTTTTTAAAATGATTAAACAATGTTTATAATTTTTTTTTGTTCTATCCATATTAATTAAAAAGTAACAATATATTTTAATGGATTGTAGAAAAAAATAGCGCCTTATAATTAATATTTGAAGGTCGCTCGAAAACGTCTAATCTATAGATTCAAAATCTTTGAGCGACCTTTAAAAACTTATACTTTGAGCTAAAATTTTCGGGATGTAAATTTTTTATATGTACAAACAATTGCCGCTATGGCAAAAAATTAAATTAAAACAAAAAAAAAAAAATTTTGATTATTTTCGAATTTAAAAAAATTCTTGAGTGACCCCTTAAAAATATTCGATTCATCTGAAATATCAAGAGGGCTCCTCAAATACAAAAACTAACATATTTCCATACGAGACTTCGAAAAAACAAATATTCGGTCAAAATGGGTCACCCTAATACCAGGTGTCAACGAATCTATTAGACAAGTCATAACTTCCAGAATATTAGGTGTATCAAAATGAGATTTGGTAAAGGTAGATGGTATGTGAAGAGTAGAGTTTTCGCATATTCTTCCCTTACCGGTCACTTCCGGTTTCACCGGAAATGGTTCCGGTTTTGAATTTGTAACTGGAACACCTTGTATATTGTAACATTCTGGATCAGAATGTGACATTTCAGAATGTTTTCACGCCTACTTCATTTTTTTTTAGAGTCACTTTTATTATTGCATCTAGGTGGCCATGATCGGACATAAACTAATCTGAGGACCTCAGGTGATATCACAAGATCACAATCGCAAATTTTAGTGACTAGTATGATAGATCGGAATAAGACAGGTTGGCAAAGTTGAATTTTCGTGTCTAACTATTATTATTCAAATGGCGACCATTTTTTGACGAGCACTTTCCGATAAAAGAGTTTTTTGACGAATCTAACGATACTAATTTATTTGCGATTGGATTAAAAATAAGAACATAAATTAAATATTACTAAGGAAAATTCTGTGTAATAATTCATTTACTTCTGTCAAGTGTGCCATGTATAATAATTCATTCACTTCCACTGTGGTAAATTGCATTCCTTTTTGTTAACCGACGAAATAAAAAAAAAGGAGGAGGTTCTCTAGTCGACGCATATTTTTTTTTTAATGTATGATCACGCATAACTTTTTACTGAGACGTCTGATTCCGATAAATCTTTTTTCAGTGGATGGGGTGTACTTCGAAGTTGGTCCCATTTGAATATTAAAGATGAAACTTACCCCTAAGAGTAGCAAAATGGAGGATATTGATCACTCACCCTCTGAATTCTGGTCCGTTAACCGATTCTATCAGGCTTAACTTTGTACTAGGTTCTTCGATTTGAATGAATCTTCTGTTATAAGATAGGGTATACCTCATGGTTGATCATATTTGGAATTCGAATGGAATTATCCACCCTTACGGGTAGAAAAATAGGGGATAATTGATTTTTCACTTGTGAACATGGGCACACATATGTAGTTGACAATGACAGATCGCTACTGTCATTATTTTTGTTCTTCTACATCCGTCACAATCATTATATTCTATGAGAGGATGGAATGATATACAAAGTAATGAAATAAACTATACAGAACAACAAAAATAATTTATAGTACATCAAATAGTAAAGTAGATAATCATATTATTTAACTGGTAATAGTTGAAGTAAGGTGGGTAAGTAAGTATTTAGGAAGTAATCAAGAAACAAGTAGGTAGTAATGAGTAGATTCCAGACACAAAAAATTGAAAATTAAAGACTTTTTAACAAAAAATTAAACCGACCAAATACGTAACTGAAAAGTAAAAAATAAAATAAACCTTCTTGTCTCAATAACTATGCTCCTAAACCAATAAAATAACTAATTTTGAGTCGGCGCCAAACGAACAATCAACAAAGATCATCAAATGACTTCAAAAAAATTATCAGAATGTCCCCGCGCATTTCGATGCCATCATTTTACGCCTTACCTAATTCATTTGCTTGTTTGTTTGGCGCCAACTCAAAATTAGTTACTTACATTAGTTAAGGAGCTGAATTATTGAGACTAAAAAGGTTCATTTTATTTTCTACTTTTCAGTTACGTAGTTCGTCGGTTTAATTTTTTGTTAAAAAGTTTTTATTCAATACACATTTCAGCTCGTTTAATTGTTTCTCTCAACACGTTTCGTAACATTTGGGGCGTTATACTTCTAAATGCCCGAGGAATTCTTTCTTCTAAGGTTTCAAGAGTGGCTGGAGATGTTGCATAGTGAACCTTTTTTTAACATATCCTCAAATGAAGAAAACGAGCACAGTGAGATCCGATGAGCAGGTAGGCCACCGTACTGGACTTGGTTGCAATAACTTCAACATTAAAATGCTCTATCAAGTAACTAAGAACTTCTCTGGTATTATGAAGGGGTGCTCCATCTTGTTGGAAGTAAATTTGCCGTAAAACTGCTAAAGGTAGATTATCAAGATGATCCTCGATTTCATTTTGAGGAAAACCTAAGTATGGTAGATCCAGAAATCTAAGAAGGTCGTAAATCACCAACCACTTGAGTTATCAGCAGGCAATGGATTCTACGCAGAGTTGTACCTGCCCTAGCCATCAAATTTTGTTTCAAAGGTACGTATAATGCTATTGGGTTAAATTATTGAGAAAAATCGTTCGAATATAATTGAGAATCGTTTATTTATATATAATATATGATAATAATATATATATATATATATATATATATATATATATATATATATATATATATATTTATAATATTATATATATATATAATATTATACTATATAATTAATATATCTCGATAAGAGGTATTTATAAACAAAATTACTCACGAAGATCAAATTCACTGTCGTCATCCAAATTGATATTAAACTTTTCTTTGATAATTTTTTCCATATCCATATATGACTTTTCCGCCTTTTTAATATGGGAAACATACTTGGCCCCGCTGCTATCAGGAATTTTTGCAGTTTCTGTTTGGATAACACAGTTGAACTTGAGGTTGGATAAGTATCATTTCTTCGAACTGCTGACTTAAGCTGATGCCATGTATGTTCAATTGGGTTACACTAACAGTGATAAGGAGGAAGTCTGAGCACCGTATAATATCTCTTTTTTATCGAATAACTGCGTAAAACTTCTAGTAACTGTTTTTTGTGTACTTTTCCTCATAGTACATACATTCAACATATATTCTTGTATAGTGACTTTGGTATCATTTGAACATGGTGATCTAGTCTTCGACTGTGGTAGCTATTATCCATGACGATAATACTGTTGGGTGGAATATTTGGTATGAGTTTATTTTGGAACCAGTCCTCAAATAATTCGGCTGTATTATCATGATAATCGACTGAAGAGTCCTTAATATTCTTTGCCAATAAAGACAACGCATTTGGTATGAAACCATTTTCGGTTCCTGCGTATCGTAATGCGTTTTCCTTTATTTGGCACAAGTCAGATGAGTCTACCCAACTTTTGTTTGGAATATCGTGTGTATCGAACCAAGTTTCATCCAAATACACAACTGTTCTACCATATTCTCTAAATGCGTTTATTGCCAATAAATATTCGAATCTCCATTTCTTAAGGTTAAGGTCTTTAAAATTTAAATCCGTTTTGTAAAAGAGACTTCCTTGAAGTCTCTTTGCAACACTGGATACCAGTTTCATTCTTTTTAAGCCATTTCATTGAAATATCTAATGTAGGCACAATTTGCTCTTTATACAAGGCTTATATTGTTCTTCGAATTATATCTACATCACAGCCATCTAGTTTCCTTGAACCGGCAGAGTCTTTTCGTTTCTTTCTTTTCAGACTAGGGTTACTTACTATTTTTAACACTGTGGAATACCGTGTTTTTGTTGAAGAAGCACTTTCTTGCACAGCTTGATCCTTGGACATTCCACGTTCCAGAAGGGAAGTTAAACATTTAATATAATTTGTTTCTCATGAGGGTGTAACATTTGTCGACGAGTGGTACTACGACCACCAGTTGAAGTACTAGCTTCAGGATGAGCCCATGGACACCACATTTTTCACGACACAAAAATCGAATAGACACAACTGACACAACGGAATATTAGGTAGGTAATGACTAAATGCTGTTTAACTTTTCGCCTTTTATTTCTGAAATTGGAAAGCGGTCAGTTCTCAAAACAATCTTGTTTTCCAAATCTGGTAGGTAATTTATTTTGTAACCGTAAATAGACCATTATCGAGATAATCTCGTTAATAGCCCATTAGAACTGAAAGTCCGGTGGCCAGGTTAGTAAATTTTATTATTCACACACATTTGAACATATCCTTACCAAGGGTTCTAAATCAACCTCACGAGATTTTTTATTATCAATTAAATTCTTCTCTGGTATTATGAAGGGGTGCTCCATCTTGTTGGAAGTGAATTTGCCGAAAAACTGCTGAAGGTAGATTATTAAGATGATCCTCGATTTCATTTCGAGGAAAACTAAGTACCTAACCACTGTTAACTGACCTTGAAACAATATTGGCCCAATCAATCTGTTTACAACGATACCAGCCCAGACATTGACGCCAAACCTTTCTTGAAAATTACCCTCTCTCATTGCATGTTGATTTTTATGGGCCCAGTACCAAGAATTTTGCTTATTGAACATAACATTGTTTGTGAATCGTGATTCGTCGAAAAATAGAATGAAGTTGATAAAATTTGGGTTAACTCTATGATTTGGAAGCAGCCAATCACAGAACACTACCCGTCATCGTCAGCATACAAATGTTGATGTAACTGATATTTAAATGCTCGATGTCCGTGCTTTTTCAGAATTTGTCTTGCTGATTCGTGACATATCTGCATCTCTTGACTAATTTCTTTTAAAGAAACCGTTTTATCAACCTCAATATAGCAAGAACGTTAATCTCAGTCTCTTCATTTATGATAAACCTCTGTTCCGCCTCACGATTTCCTTCTTGGCTAAAACGATTCTCAACATACGGAAAATACTGATGGGCTGGATGTTGCCGATTGGGATATCTCTGAGCATACAATTCAGCAGCATTCCTTGAATTCCGATGATATTTTCCAAATATTAATAACATACCCACTTTTTCACTTTGAGTATACATTATTTTGAGAAAAAATTAAACTGAAATTCAACGAGAATTATTAAACTTTTACTGTCTGCTCATAAAGCTTATGTCACTGTCATAACCTAAGTGAGTGTTTTGTTTTCCAAAGAAGACTTGATGAAAATAACTGCAAAATATAATGCATCATAGCTATCCATGGCACACTTGACAAAAGTAAATAAATTATTATCCAGTATTTTCCTTAGTAATATTTAATTTATGTTCTTATTTTAAATCCAATCGCGAATAAATCAATATCCTTTTTTCGGAAAGTGCTTGTCAAAAAAGGATCGACATTTAAAAAATAATAGATTGGCACAAAAATGTAATTTTGCCAATTTGTCTCATTCCTATCTGTCATACTAGTCACTGAAACTTTGCGTTTGTAATTTTCTGACATCACCTGAGGTCCTCAGATTAGTTTACGTCCGATCATGGCAATGCAATGCAATGCAATGCAATGCAATGCAATGCAATATGAAAAGTGACCCAAAAAATGAAGTAGACGTAAAAACTTCCTGGAATAACACATTCTGATCCAGAATTGTCTCACAAATCCAGATATGTAAAAATATACAGGGTATTCCATTTAAAAATTCAAAACCGGAGCCATTTCTGGTGAAACATACCATTTACCTATACCAAATCTCATTTTGATACACCTAATATTCTAGAAGTAATGACTTGTCTAACAGATTCGTTGACACCCGTTATATGTCGTTTGAGAAGTGTTTGATATACAGGGTGATTCAAAAGAACTTTGACAAACTTCAGGAGGTGATTCCTCACAATATTCTAATATGAATTGTCCAAATAAATATATGTTCGGAAACGCTTCGTTTCCAAGATACAGGGTGTTGAAGTTTTATTTTAATTTTCGTTTTTCAAATAACTTTTGAAATACTGACCTTAGTTAAACAAAAATTGGTATTGAGAGGTTTTTAGAGGTGTCGAATTCGAGCATGATGTTATTATTGCTCTTCCTACTGGGGGCGCCACCTACACATCTTTCTTTTTTTGAAAATTCATAACTTTTTTGAGCGTACTTCTAGCACATTCTTCAACAAAAAAAAACAATTTCTCTATCATATCCACGTAAAAAAGCTACAAGTCGCTATAAGCCACCGTTTTCTAGATATTTGGACTTGAAAATTTCAGGTCGATTATTTGATAATCGATGCATGTTGAAGTTATTATTTTGTATTTTTCACAAGAATGCTTAGGAAATGAATTTGACGTTTAAGTAAGGCGATGAAGAGAGAAATTATTAAGGCAAAGAAGGAGGAGTGGAAAGTTGCTGTGCGACAGACTGGAGGAGGACCCATGGGGGCAGGGATATCGGATCGCGATCAGGGACCTGAAGGGATTCAGGTCTCCGTACGAGATGGATGAAGCACGCAGGGAAAACATACTGCGTGAACTCTTTCCTGGGACAGCAGAGGTTGACCCCGAAAACCAGGAGCCTGACATAGAACTACCCCTCCACCCATTCACTAGGAAAGAGCTAAAAGGGGCAGCACGGAAGCTGAGGAGCAGGAGATCCCTGGGGCCCGACGGGATCCAACCGGAGACGGTAAAGTACGCCATAGCGGCGATACCAGACACAATACTCACGATAATGAATGGATTACTCAGACAAGGAGTCTCTCCAGGCAGCTGGAGAAAAGGCAAGGCTATCCTGATTCCCAAAGGGGATCCGGGAATAGATGGGAAACACAGACCAATCTGTATTCTGGACTGCCTTGGGAAATATAAAAATACCTATTGGAGGCCAGGCTGGGAGAGGAGTTAGGAAACAGAGAGGGCATAGCCAGCACCCAGTTTGGCTTCATAGCCAAAAGATCAACGGTAGGAGCCATCAAGCACGTGCTGGAGAGGGTGAACAGTGATCGGAAGGTATGGGGAGCGGTGATCATGATTGACATAAAAAATGCCTTCGACACGGCAAAGTGGCACCTGATGAAGCACGAACTGGTCTGGCTTCAAATTAGCCCCTACTTGCGCATGGCAATCGGGAGTTACTTATCGAGTCGAGAGCTGACCTCTGGAAAAATAAGGATGAACCTGACTCAGGGTGTCCCGCAGGGTTCCGTACTAGGTCCCACTTTGTGGAACGTGTTATACAATGGCATCCTAACGCTGGACCTCCCGAGGAATTGCGCAACCGTCACGTACGCGGACGACCTTGCACTTATAATCACGGCCGACAAAAGTGACGAGCTGACGCACACTGCAAACCAGAGCCTAGCAATAATTAAACGCTGGACGGAGGATAATGGGTTAGAGATTGCCCCGCAGAAAACCGAGGCTATCGTAATCAGGGGACGCAGGAAGAGGGAAGGAATTCGCTTCGAGCTGGCTGGCACGGAGATAATTCCAAAAAAATTCGTAAAGTATCTCGGGGTTTGGCTTGACGACAAACTGATATAAACACGTCGGGGAGACCTGTGACAAGGCGAATAGGCGGGTGACGGCCATAACGAGGATCCTTTCAAACACAAGGGGACCTGGCCTATATAAGAGAAGAGTGATGTACGGAGTGGTGCAGTCCGTCCTCCTATACGGGGCTCCCGTGTGGGGCGATGTCACCAGAGTGAAGACATACAGGGGCATGTTGATATCAACGCAGCGGAAGATGCTACTCCGCGTGGCCATGGCCTATAGGACTGTGTCGGCTGATGCACTGTGCGTCATAACGGCAATACCGCCGATTGACCTCATGATAGAGGAAAGGATACGTCTGGATTCCATTCCCAATCTGACTGAAAGGGGAAAGAAGGAAGAGAGGGACAGGACCATTGAACAATGGCAAACGCGATGGGATGAAAATACTACTACTGCTCAATGGACCAGAAGACTCATTCCGAACCTGAGAGCGTGGATAGAATGTAGCCATAAGGGCACAAATAACTATGTAACCCAGGCCCTAAGCGGGCATGGGTCTTTCAGGAAATATACCTATAAGATAGGAAAAGCCGCGGACGATTGGTGCTTGTATTGTGGTAAATGGGATGACCCAAAACACACAATATTTGGATGCAAGAGATGGGAACGAGAGCGACACAACACGGAAATGGCCTTGGAGGTAACAATTATGCCTGAGAATATGATCGGACTCATGATCACTGATGAAAGAAGATGGCAGGCGGGCTACAATTTTCTAAGACAGGTGATGTAGGCTGAAGAAAGGGAAGAGAGGGCTATGCAAAGGCAGGACCGATTCCCAATAAATGATGGAGATGAACTGTGGTATTTAAGTCTGTGGTACCTATGTTTGTGATATTTTAGTATAGTATTTTATTTATTTATGTACTGTCCGTGACGTGGCGTGGAAAACCCATGCAAAGATAGAGAAAGAAGCAGCTGCATGGTACGCCGCCTATGCTTGACGCTATGTCGACAAGATGGTCCCAAGCATAGGAGGGCGAGGGGGGATGTTTAGTAGAGTTGCGCCCGATACTACCTGAGCTGATAGACACAAGGCCCAGGTGCCAAGCGGTTTCCCCCTCCAAAACGGAAAAAAAAAGTTGTTTTGGTGATTACATATTATGTGACAGTTAACCGTTTTGTTATTTTGTTGAAGTTTCTGTAAGTTTTAAAACACTTATTTCGAATGAAATAGATTATTTAAACAATAATGCTCATTTAGCCGATATGCATTTCGTTTATGGCCTTGCGGATGGAAATGCGCGCGAAGCAAAATGTATTTACCAGGAGCGATTTTCTAATCGAGTACTGCCTTCAGGTCCAATATTTACCAGTCTCCTCCGTCGTTTAGCAGAAATAGGTATCTTCAAAAGGGCAGCTGATATTATTGGAAGACCACGAGCAGTCCGAACCCCAGAATTGGAAGTAGCTGTTTTTAAAGCTCTCGGGGAGAATACAGAAACAAGTACAAGAATAATTGCTGAAGCTCTCAATTCTGCTCAGTCCACAGTTTGGAGAATTATCCACGATCAACAATTTCATCTATACCATATTCAAAGGATACAAGCTCTTTAGCCACGAGACTTTTTCCAGCGCATTACTATGTGTCAGTGGTTTTTGAGAAAATTGGCCCGATATCCTCAATTTTTGAGATATGTACTCTCCACGGACGAGGCAATTTTCTCCCGAAACGCTATCACAAACATTCATAACAACCATGTCTAGGCTCTGGAAAATCCGCACGCAGTTAGTGAAAGACATTATCAGTATCAATTTTCTGTAAATAATTGATAATTAATTGATAGGTCCTTTCTTTCTTCCGTTCTTCTTTTTAGAAAATGAATTGCCGGGGCTACTTCAGAATGTACCATTAGAAATTTGTATCCGCATGTGGTTCATGCATGATGGGGCTCCGGCCCATTTTAGCGTTGTAGCCAGGGAATTCCTTAACACTGTCTATCCAAATCGATGGATCGGTAGGGGTGTAGAAGAACCTAACCAGGCATGGGCACCAAGGTTCCCAGATCTAAGCCCGCTAGATTTTTATTTTTGGGGACATTTGAAGTCACTAGTTTATAAAACTCCAGTAGCGAACGGGGAAGGTCTAAAAAACCGATTAGTAGACGCCTGTGAAACAATAAGAAACACACCAATAATTTTTGAGCGGGTATGAGATTCAATAACTAGAAGACTGAATGCCTGTATCTTCGCTGAAGGTGGACACTTTGAACAATTGATCTGAATACAATTCAGTTTCCTTTATTTTATTTTATTCTACATATTCAAAATTTCTTGATATAAAATGTTGATATATCTTGCAAATTTTATTAAAACAAATACAGATTTTGCACCCGTGATACAATAATAACTATTTTAAACGAGTAAAAATAAATAGAATAGAAATACAAAAAAAACAAAACTACTCTCTTAAACGTCAAACTCATTTCCTAAGCATCCTTGTGAAAATTCAAAATAATGGTAATAACTTCAACACGCATCGATTATCAAATAATCGACTTGCAATTTTCGAGTCCAAATATCTAGAAAACGGTTGCTTATAGCGACTTGTAACAAGGGTAGCTTTTTTACGTGGTATGATAAGGAAATTGATTTTTTTACTGAAAAATGTGCCAGCAGTACGCACAAAAAGTTATGAACCTTCAAAAAAGAAAAAGATCTGTAGGTGGCGCCCCCTACGAGTAAGAGCAATAATAACATCAGGTTCGAATTCAACACCTCAAAATACCTCTCAATCCCAATTTTACTTTGATTAAGGTTAGTATTTCGAAAGTTATTCAAAAAAAAAACGAAAAAAAAATAAAACTTTAACACATATATTTATTGTGACAATTCATATTGGAATATTGTGAGGAATCACGTCCTGAAGTTTGTCAAAGTACTTCTGAATCACCCTGAATTTACATCGTGTTGTTTTTTAATAATAATAAAGGTCTTTATTATTTTCATGTAATATAAATAGTAATAATATACATAGAAATTGAAATACATACAAACATAAATATTTCATTTAAGTGGTTAAAAAAAAAAACAAAGCGATTTCTGAAAATAAAGGGCGAAGTTCATTTTCTGTAGGAAAACAGTAGCTTCACTACGAAAATGTTCTTCCACTCAACTTGTTTAGGTTCTGGATGGAAATATAAACATTGGAGTGACAGATGATATTGTATTATGAATTCATACTCCTTATTAGAGGTGAGTTACCATAGTAATTTGTTGATAAAGATGGTTGAAAGTGAATATATTCCTAAGAGTTCGATGATTACAATTTATGCGTCGAAAACAGTAACAAAATTCCCATTGAACGTCTTAATTTACGGGAAAAAATTGAAATAAAAAGGTTATTTGGTGATGGTGCTCGAAGTAGCAGACAATTTGCTCATGAATTCAACAGAAGACATCCACAACAAAATCGTATTCGACATGGAACGGCAGCCTCCGTGAATAAACTTTTTACTCAAACCGGAAGTGAGTAAAGAATCGTCCAGCTATTGACAATCCACATCGAAATCGAAGGTACCATGTTGATAATAGTATCCTAGCTTCAGTTCGTGCCAATCCCAAAATTAGTTTGCGTGAAAGGTCTGAGCAATTAAATTTGAGTAGAGAGAAAATCAGAAGATGTCTCGTTCGTCATGAAATCAAACCTTTTAAACGATTAGATTACTGCTATTGGGCCCAAGATAATTTTTTAAATGATAGAAATTTCCTAAGAAAAATGTTGTTCACTGATAAGGCTATGTTCAGTACCAATGGAATAGTATCTGCTCAAAATTGCAGATACTGGTCTACCGAAAATCCCCACTGGGTTATAAATTGTAAGGACCAATACTCTCAAAAAGTTAATGAATGGTGTGGTATTTTAGGCGACAGAATAATTGGACCTTTTTTTTTCAATAATACCATTAACGCTGAACGACTATTGAATTTTTTTGATAATGAATCATGGGAAATAATTGAAAATCTACCCCTCAATGTGCGACAAGAGATGTACGTTCAGCTAGACGGAGCTTCCGTTCATAATTCTTGGATGGTTCGAGAGTGGTTAAACCCACATTTTCCATTACGTTGGATTGGTAGAAATAGCCCATATGAACAATGGCCTCCTCGCTCTCCTGACATAACACCAAAGGATTTTTACTTCTGGGGAACTGTCAAGAATAAGGTTTAAGTCTAGCCCACGAAATCGACGAGAACTTTGTGAGAGTAAGGCAAGCCTGCCGCGAAATAAGTATTCCAGAACTCAGGAGAGTGGCCAATAATAATAGAAAAAGAATTGAAAAATGTATCAGAATTGAGGGCGGACCAGTTGAGAGAGACAATATTTGAAACTGACTTCCAGTATTAGTTCTTTATTTCATTTCCTGTTCGAATTCGGTTCAATAAATAGTTTTCCATTAATTGTCATTTAATTTTGACCGATTTTATCGTCTCTGTGGCTTTTTAGTAACAACTAATAATCAAAATTTGATTTTTTTCATAATTAATATCAGGTTTTTATTCTTATTCCTACATTATGACGGATTTATTGCTTTCGTAGCTTCTTATTCAGAACCATTAATGGAAAATCGGACTGGAAAAAAATTGGTATGTGGGGTCAAAATCGATTTCTAAGCAACTTTTCCAATCTCCAACGCGAAGCAAAATATCGAGAATTTGCCCTTTTGGCGGGATCGCAGTAGGCTGGGTTTAAGGCTGTCACTCGGACTGAGTATTGCGAAAAGTGCGGCCCATGAAGTCTACGTCTGTACCAAAAATCAAATCTCTGCTTTCAAAAATGACTAAAATACAGGGGTGTCTTCATCTTAAGTTTGTCACACTGTATCTATATATATATATATATATATATATATATATATATATATAGATATACATAGATTGTTATGATATGGTATATATGTCAAATAAAAAAGGTAAAAATATAGCACAATGATATGTCGAAACTGAATAAATACCTGCTATGATTGTTTTTATAATTTTTTTCCTTCGGTTTGCATCTTGAAAACATTTGGTCATATTCTAGTCGACCCAGTTAATCCAAGAGGGTGTCAGTAGAGTTTTTCTATTATCATCATTATGTTTGATTAGTTCATTCAATTGGCACAACCTCTAAAAATATACAAATCCAAATTTAGAAATAAATATTCAGAATTCAACTAAAAATTATATTCATATGTAAGAAACATCCTGTATACAAAATTATAACCAAAAGAAAACATGACAGACAAATGTCAAATTATTTTCCTTATAAATGACCAAAATAATGAAATTTGAGAACCGAAAAATTGTACATGTGAACTTTGAGGGAAATTTAGTAAATAGAACTATCTGTAGAAGTCAAATTTGAAAATAAAATATGTATAATAGGTGGGAAGTAGAATAATGAGTTTAAAATAAAAGTGCTTATAGTAAAAATTGATATAAGATAGCAAAAAGTGATGGTTACCAAGGAGAAAGAAAAATAAGCAGGGAGAAGAAAAATGAAAATGAAAAAGGGAAGCATATTAGAAAATGTTATCATCGATTTTGTGGGAAAAATGCCAATAACCATAGTATAAGAGAAACATTAATCATGCAATCAGTTCAGAATCAAATCGGAACCAAGGACTATCAAGAAACTACTTACCAGGAATTGGAGGTTAGATTTCTATTATTTGTCTTCACCAGCAGTAGGGAGGCTGAGTATTTGCAGAACATCCACATGAACTATTCACAGAATATTTCAGGATTTGTGTGAGTGCAAAGCATTACCCATAAAAGGTACTTCATCTACATAAACTCAATAAAGTGATAATATTCATCGGACAGCCACGTTGTTTTGGGTTTATTTATTATAAGACATGATTTTGAGTGGCAAACGTTCTTCTTCTACTCATCACAAATAACTGAGTATAACCTATAAATATTTATTTTAGAATATGTTCATTTTTGCACATGATCAAGTTTTTGAATGTTAATTTTGATTGGTTGGCAAATATAATTAGAATAAGTTAGATATCTCAGAGATAGATTGGTTTTAAGCAATATTTTATTCAAAAAAACAAGTATCTAACTTTTTCTGGACTCATTATTTATTATTTGACAATATTACAATCAATATTTGAAACATAAACAGTATATTGATATCAAGCGAAGAAGTAGATGGCGCTGCTGCAATCCTCATGAGATTGGGAGAATCATGTCTCCATAGGCGTACCGATTGGGCTACAAAAAGGTAAAAAGATTTAAAAAAAGAGGTAGTGTACAGAGAAAGAGGGTAGAAGCATAATTACCGGAGTTTTCCTTTGTTATGATTAGTATATGTCACAAAAATATAAATAACTTACTAACAATCAAATATACGAACATGACAATATATATATATATATATATATATATATATATATATATATATATTTTAGTAGGTTAGTTATATTTTTGAATATATATATATATATATATATTATAATATATATATATATATATATATATATATAATATATATACATTAGACCCTGCGAAACTTCCAATCTGTCAATAAATAAATATCAGTTATACTTCTTTCCTTTGATTTGAGTCAGATCACATAGAAATATTAGGATGCATTCAGGGAAATTTGAATTCTTCATTTTGCTTGAAAAGTTCAAGGTTTATTCAAAAATAGAAATGCTGCTCTTGTTTCCAATGAAAATTTTACATTTTTCCTGACTGATTGATGGCAATTTCAGAATAAATTCTGCAGACTACCTTTCCGAGTGGCCGCGCATTCGGGTTTCTTGAAATAGAATGACAAGTTAAGCAAAGTATTCCTGATATTTCGAATTGTTCAGTCTCACAAGCTCCACGTCCTGAACCAGATACACCCCTGCACTCAACTTTCCACTGCAACGAAATCCAAATACTTCTCGGCCCACTGCAGCATTGTTTGTATTGAACCGAAAGTTTTAGAACATATATCAAGTCGCCAGTTATAAATACTTATGCTACTTACGTAGAGAGCTGACTCCAGAAGCGTAATCATGGCAACATTTAGTTAATTAAAAATTATTCCCCTATTCATTTGAATACGACGGTAATTTCATTTGCATTGTTCATGTGTTTACTGGTTGTATATCAAAAAGTTGGGTAATGAAGCAAAATGGGACGCATCGTAAATAAGGCATTAGAGAAGGAATTTTGTTTCAGAAGGACGTTGAAAACTCAATATAATCTTTTCAAATTCTTAAATATAATTTTGGATTCCGAATTATTGAGTTTGAGTTTTGTGTACTGAATCAATCATTCGGGCAGAAACATTTTCAGTGCGATTAATAAAAATAAAGAAATGCTTATAAGCAAATCCTTACAAGTAAAAGCATTTGCTCATTAGCAAAAGGCATAAGGAAAAGCAAATCCTTATTTTCGTATTAATACCCAAATGCTTTTACTCATAAGCAATTGCTTATGTTCTCGTTTGTCTCATATCAACAAAAATAGAAATATTCAATGGTATTCATGAAGAAAGAGAATGTGCTCAAAAAAGGCAGTTTTTAAGGAATTATTTATGAGACGGATGTAGCGTTTTTTAGGAGACGATATTTCTACCTCATTATGTCACTGTTCGCATACATGTGAGTATATAAAGTTCTTGTGATCTTGTTATGTCTAGTTCAGATTAAAGTTCCTCCGCCAGATCCCAAGAAGGAAGGGACGACAATGAACTGATGTTCATTGCTTATTTTGTATAGGACCACCCGATCATACTGAATAAAAGCGAAATACCGTCAGTGAAAACCAAAAAGGAAGAATATCTTAAACAAATGAAGATTGACATACAAAATAAATATGGCACTATGATGGATAGTGAAAAAATATTGAAGAATATGATGGATAGTGAAAAAATATTGAAGAAATTGAATAATTTGAAAACTAATATCAATAAGAAAACAGACCGGAGAGCAACCGGCAACAAAAAAATCAAATTGAGTGTGGCCGAGTCCGTGAAATATAATATAATGCAAGGTGGCAGCGATGAAAATCCTGTTTTCTCCAAAGTTTCTGGAAATGTTGAAGTGGGTGTGAGTAAGGATGTAACGGAAAATATAGAACACCCACGAATAAAAATTCCTCCTGTTCTGGTTCCCCAGAAGAAGAAAAAAATGGATTTGCATAAGACATCTGAGACGAAAAAAGTATCTTATTCGGAATTGCAGAGACTTGTTTTCCTGGAACAACTACAAGTTATTCGAATGAAGAAAGAAATACTACTGAGAAAGAAAATAGAGGAAGAAAAAACATCTGATGGTAGTGGAATACGGCGAATAGGTGACCGGGACTATTTTGCCCTTTGAATGATTATTGAGAATTTGTTGTTTCTTTGAATTTAAATAAATATTATTTCAGTTGTGTTACTTAGTCAATGAAAATATTAAACTAAATTAAATCCAATATACCTGTTGACGGTGACAGTGGAAAATAAAAATATCCATAATTTCTCTTCACTCTCTGATTGAAAATAACGACATAAGCAGTGTATAGTTTTAGAATAGATTCAAACAAGGGGTTTTGAATGATGTATCACACTGGGGTGTTGGTTGTGCTCAGGGTGCTAATCAATAACAAATTAATTTCTCATTATTCCAGATTATGAATAATTTCAGCCAACTGTTGCTGTTTCTGTTGGCCTGCAATTCTCATTGCATTACTGGAAACTTCATTGTGAACATCAAATATATTTTCTTCGCTTTCATCGGGGGTGATCCTCTTCGCCAAATACCAATTCATCCTTCAAATATTTCGTAATATTGTGTGAAATGACACAAGCCACTGTAAGTGTCGGACCAAAGTTGAGAGGCACTCTTACAGTACCTTGTAATATCGGAAAACGCTGCTTCAATTGTCCAAAACATCTTTCTATTATAACTCTTTCCCGCTTCAGCAAATCATTGAAGGCTCTCTCTTGTGGTGTGACTGGGTGTCATAAGACATGTCTCAATGCCATATCCCTGATCTGCTATCAGAATAACATGATTGAAACCTCGAAGCGTTCGACATACACTGCTACGTTTCCAAATCCTACTATCATTTACTGATCTTGGCCATTCCGCACTTACGCTGGTGAACAACTCATCTGCATTACATGTCGCTTGAACGTTAATGCTGGGAAATTGTTTACGACATATGCATTCATCACCATGTTGATGTGCACGTTGTTTTTTTTTATTCTTATGTGAGTACAATCTAGAGCTCCAATAGCAGTGGGAAATTTATATTTTTGTATCCATAAGTGTTTCGCAGTATTTATTGCATCAATACTTGAGGGAAATTTGACCCAGACATCAGCTTTTTCCACAATTTTGGAGCCGACGTATCTAACAGCATTCGATACTGTTGCTTGACAGACACCTATATCTTCAGCTACCCCAATTTGAAATCCTGAAATATAAATGTCTGGAATGGTGAGTTCATGAATTGAAGAACAAACAATTCGAGATTCGGCATACACATACTTTAATTTCGATTAATTCATAATCATTCCTCAAAATGATATGAATCTAATGAAATTACCTGCCATGTACCTCAGAAATATTTTCATTTTTGTATGGGCATTCAACGCTCCTCCACGTGTTTCCCCCATTTCTACCAAAAAATACCCCGAAAGCCATTCAACATTCTCTTTTCGTTTTCTTGGAACTACAAATATACTTCCTCCAGAAGAAAGTTTTCAGAAGTAACTGAAAAGGTTGACTTATATTTCCGTAAGGATTTGCTTCTGCTGACACTTATACTCCTCGATCATTATCCTTCTACTTGAAAATATTCCTGATTTTTATTAATACAGATATAAGGATTTGCTTACGAATTCATAAGTAAAAGCAAATACTTATTTTTATTATTCTCACTGATTGTATCGTTATTACCAAAATTTCTAACAAAATGTATATCATAAGTCGAGGAGAATCCTTATGGGATAATTATAAATAAAAATTAGAAAAAAAAATTTAAAACAAGCTTTTATTTATACAAATGCACTAAAAAGGAAAAAATAATTTATTTCATTGTTTGTTCTAGGTTATTCTGTGAGAAACAGATTCAAAATCTTGCAGCGCAAGATTACCTATTTTGTACCCACGGCAAGATTTTGAATTTGTTTCTCACAGAATAACCTAGATCAAACAATGATAGAAATTCTATTTTCCTTTTTAGTGCATTGGTATGAATAAAAGCTTGTCTTATATTTTTTTTTTTAACTTTTTAATTGTTTTTTTATAAAGTGATAAGCTTATTTAAAAAAATCGTCTATTCATTTTTTAGTATTCATGATTTTAAATAACTAGTTTAGTAATCTCTATCTGATTTATTTTTGAATTTTCACAAAAAAAATCATAATGTCCGACCCCGAAAACCCCTAGATACCAATTCTGAAAGGAATCCGACCATAATCACAAAAATTGTCCGCCATATTGGAGCCGCCATTCTGTTTTTCATTTCTAAAAAAAAAATTATAATGCATTTTCACCGGAATTATGTACACCTGACAAATTTCAAATCAATCGGACTATTAGGAATGGGTCAAATTTAACTTGCTAGATTTGATTACAGACAGACAGACAGACAGACACAGACAGACAGACAGACAGACAGACAGACAGAACAGACAGACAGACAGACAGACAGACAACAGACAGACAGACAGACAGACAGACAGACAGACAGACAGACAGACAGACAGACAGACAGACAGACAGACAGACAGACACAGACACCGAGATAGGTAAAATTGAAATAAAAGCTTGTAAAAAATCTTGTACAAAAATAATTCGCCCCCAAAAACCCCCACATACCAATTTTGAATAGAATCGGACCATAATCACAAAACTCGTCCGCCATTTTGGAGCCGTCATGTTAAAGTTTCGAATTTTGACAAAAACAACATAACCTTCGACCCCGAAAACCCCTATATATCAATTTTGAATAGAATCGGACCATAATCACAAAAAATGTCGGCCATATTGGAGCCTCCATTTATTTTTTTTTTCCCAAAATTCATATCGCATTGTCACCGGAATTATGCACACCTGCCAAATTTCAAATCAATCGGACGATTAGAAGTGGTTCAAATTTAACTTGCAAGATTTGATTACAGACAGACAATGAAGGAAGAAGCTGGCAATGCCACCAAATACTGATCTTCATTCCTATATGAGTGGTACCGCCATTTCGGCTCATCTGCTCCGGGGATTCCGATGTATAGGATAATCCGTATACGCCAGATCAACGGGCTGAGTTATCCCAGCTACCGAATCATTACATCCACGGTGGGGCCGCTTCATAAGACAAACTACTGGCTCTGGGATGTCAGTGTCTGGGCGAGTTAATGCGCCGCTCCCCGCCGACACAGGCAGGAAATACAATCATCCGGACCCATCGGATGAAGGACTTCCCCGTCTCTACCAAATACGATATTGTTTTCCATTGGACTACTATCTAGTACCACGCCCCCCAGAGTCCAACGCCAAGTGGAGATGCACTGGCGAACCGGTGGGGCTATTCTCCTCCATGGATACCCATGTCAACAAGACTCCTCTTGTTACGTTTGATGGGTCGCCACTACTCGTGTGAACCAGGGCCGGATTAAAAGGTGTGGAGGCCCTGGGGCAACAAAGGAGTGGAGGCCCCTAATTATTTTTCAAACATTTTTATTTTTTTTATTTATTGCGGAACAAATCAAATCATTTTGACACGAGCATATGTAGGTATAATAAAATACAAGAAATAAATTAAATTACAGCGTAAACGAATGGATTCTTGGGAGCTTTTTTTGACGAAAAATCATGATTTCGGTCAAATCCAGCATCCGGAGAAAATCATTCTCAATGCTAAGAAGCGATAACTTTGATAGGCAGCTTTGTCTCGTCGTAATTCGCCTATTTTTTACATTTTTCATTTTGGAAAATTAGCGTTTTCCAGTGCAATTTGACATCATCACATTCTCAGTTGTAATATCACAAGAGAGTGAAAATAATTCGACAGATTTTCGAAAACTTGTTGCCAGGCAATAGACAAGAGAGACCAACTTTTTACTATATCGAACTCTCGTGTGGTATTCTTTAGATTATTTTTTGATGTTACGATCATAAACACATTTCCTTGCAAAATTATATAATGTACTAAACCGGTTTTGATTCATTTCACACTTTTCATGCGAATTGATGACAGACGTCAAAATAAAAATATAGGTTGTCAGACAATAAAAACAAAATACCTCAAATTATTCCCGCGACAATTTTCTAGGTAGAATATTCCCACTATTGATTGGCCAAAACGTATATGAATTGAACGTTTCCATTGGTTTCTAGCAATGTCAAAAAATAATCACTGTAATTTCAATGTTTGAGAATGTAGCTCTGAAATTTTGGTTTTCAAGAATTTGATAGTAGAACATCTAGATAGATAGTCCTTTTCAGAAGGATTTATATTTGTTGCGGAATGTCATCCTTCTCTTAGACTCACACTTTCAGATTTCGGGGATTTCTCTGTTACAAGCGCGGCACTCAGCGGACACTTGTCAACGCCAATAAATAGGAAAAACGGGTATAGACCGGCAAAGTGTTCGTAGAATCGGCAGAAAAATAGTCAACAGAATTTGAACTTTTGTTCTATTATGGAATGCGCACAGGGTTCTTATAAATAATTTGATGCAATCATATTCATAAATTGAAATATTATTTTCTTTCGCTTATGATTATTGAATTTTATTGTGTATCTAGATCGCTTGTGTCATTCGAAGAATACATCGACAGAAAATCCTTCATTGAATAAAAAAAAATGTATATTTTTTTTATAATTCAATTGTTCTTGTTTTTACAGCTAATTTCGATACGATATAATATTTTGTATAATAGTATGATGTTTTACTTGGTGATTGTTTCTCGCATATACACATGATTCATCAGATCGAAGATTAATATCAACCATGGATTTTGACAAGAATACGAAACATATTCTTGAATGTTTAAAACGAAAAATGAGAGGAAAAAGTGGGAGAACTGCTCTTTCATTGTCAGATTTTTTATATATAATTTTGCATATCCTTCGGTAGTTGTTAGGAAATTTTACCTAAAAATGTATATTGTGGAGGCCCCTCTTTTGTGGAGGCCCCGGGGCTGCAGCCCCGTTTGCTCCTCTCTTAATCCGGCTCTGGTGTGAACGTGTGACGAGTTACCGTTCGCGTGAGGATTAGCCATGACTACTAAGCAAGCTACCATGTTACCGAGAGGGGACCTAGACTGTACCCAGAGGTGTCTGTGGGATCGTCAAAGCCCCCCAACCATGACGGCCTAGACACGCGGTGGGCCTAGGCCCAGACAGACAAACACCGGGACAGGTGAAACTAAATAAAAGCTTGTAATATTACCATAAGAAAACTCGTCCCCCATCTTCGGGCCGCCATCTTAAATTTATAAATTTTGACAAAAAATTCCAAATCTACGACCCCGAAAATGACAGCATACCAATGTTGAATCCAATTAGACCATAATCACAAAATTCGTCCTCCATCTTGAGGCCGCCATCTTGAATTTATGAATTTCGACAGACCTCCGAACCTCCGAAAACACCGCATATCAATTTTGAATCGAATTGGCCCATAATTACAAAACTCATTTCCCATCTTGGAGGCGCCATCTTGAATTTATGAACTTTGACAGAAATTTCATAATTTACGACCCGAAAAACACCCACATACCAATTTTGAATCGAATCGGACCATAATCACATAACTCGCCCACCTTCTTGGAGCCCCCATCTTGAATTTATGAATTCCGACAAAAAATTCACCATCTCCGACCCTGAGAACCCCCACATAACAATTTTGAATCGAATCGGACCATAATTCTATAATGCATGGTCACCGGAATTATGACACCTCCCAAATTTCAAATTATGCGGACGACTAGAAGTTGGCCAAAATTAACTTGCAAGATTCGACCGCAACTAACGAGCTAACAAGTGAAACTAAATAAAAGCTTGTGAAAAACGGGCTGGAACGCCGCGATTTAAATCGAGGATGGAAGCTGAAAAGTATGCAACCAATTATGCGGCTTTCGGTGCCAAAGGTTGCCCCTGATCAGTCGGTCAGGGGGATGAGTACCCTAGGAGGAATCCGGAATCCCCTGAGACAACAAACATTGTTTCGAGGGGGCGGGGGTGATTTCCAAAATGCGTCAACCACACTCCTTTCTTTGCTCCTTCTTCTTGCACAGCAGTGTTTCTTCGCTCCTTCTTGTACAGCAAACTGCTCCTGGTCATTTCCATTATGGCCTCCATATCGTCGTAGGGTGTATTTCTCGTATTCTCCATTAATTGTTCTCAAATAGTCACTACCCAGTGAACCAGCGAAGTCGTAGTAAGTCGCAGGGAAATCAATAATATATATCTCATAATAAATCATCATTTCGTAATAACATACAGTGCTCGTCTAAAGTCCGTTCCCCCCCTACTAATTTTTGAACCATCTGGTATATCGCAACGACATTTGGAGGGCTCAAATAGGAGATAATAACCTACTTTTTCATGAAAAAATCACAGCTGAAAGTTTTCAAATGGCGGCTGAGCGCCATCTTAAATAATTTTTTAAATAAAACACCCCCTATATTATTCCATATTTGAAATCTGCTCATTATTCTCAACAGTTTTCTCCAATACACTTTACTCCTATATTCAATTATTTTCGTAATATCAACGTTTGAATAGTCACATTTTGGTCATTTCAAACCCAACCAAAAACACTAAAGTTGCTTTCAATCAAGTTTGCATTGGAAAAAATCGTTGTCGCGGTAACATCTTGTTTACTGTCAAACTGAACTGCTGTCAAATAGTCCGTTGAGCACCTGAATCCTTTTATGAAAAGTGTGATCATGGCTCGTAGTTTAGACGATAAATTTGAACCAGTTTTGATATTCTAGCAGTCCGTATGTTTAATGATAGATTTCCCGAGAATCCTATTTCAAGGTCATATTTACGCAAACTTTTGAATAGGCTCCAAGCAACTGGTACGCTGCAAGATGCTCCAAGATCAGGAAGACCGCCTCATTCGGAAGAAAAAAAGGTAGAAATTGTTGCTGAAATGGTAATCAATCCGACTCAGTCGACGGCTGCAAGTGCTGAATCCTGTGGAGAAAGTGTCCTTAGAGTCCTAAAAAAATGAAGGAGGAGGATGATCCATACCGGAGGGTTTAATTTTGTGAGTGGTTAACAAGAACAATTGAGGGAGAACGGGGCTTCCTAAATGTTTCGTAGACGAATGCACGTTTTTTCTTAATAGAAAAGTAAACAAACATAATGGACGATACTGGAGCGATAATAATCCGCATATTTTCAGAGAGGGACATACCCAGTTTCCTAAAAAGGTGAATGTTTGGGCAAGATTTTTGGGCAATCGCTTTGGACCGTTTTCCAAATTGTATTAAACAATCAGGAAGAGTTTGAAAATCGTGAAATCATATTTCAGCAGGATGGGGCACCTCCCCATTTCGATCGCATGGCTAGAGAGTTCCTCGATACAAACTCACCTGGGCGATGGATAGGTCGCAGGGGAAGTACAGAATGGCCACCAAGATCTCCGGATCTTACACCTCTAGATTTTTTCCTTCGGGGGTGTCTGAAGTCAAGAATCTACGCCACTGAATGCCAAACAAAAGAAGAGTTGGATCGCAGAATAATAGATACATATGAAGAAATAGATGAACATACTTTCATCAACGTGAGAGAAGCTATTTATAATAGGACACTTTATTGTCAAGATTTAGGAGGGTACCACATTGAACACTTGATGAAATAATTGTTGGAGTTAAATAAAAGTGTTATTCAAAAATAAATTATAATTTTTTAGCTAACTAATTTGTTTTGATTGTGAATTTACAGAACACATTCGTAGGCTTCGAGATTAATAAACTCTCTTTGCGCCTCTTATTAGTCGAATTCATTGAGAGATTTAACTACAATTTAATAACAACGTTTAGTTAGCAAAATGTTTTACCGGAAGTGACCAAAATCCATACTTCATTTTAAACGGAAAGACACTTTTCAAACGTTAGTATTTCGAAAATAATAGAATTTAGGAGTAAAGTGTCTTTGAGAAAACTGTTGAGAATTATGAGCAGACTTCGAAAATGAAATAATATACGAGGTGTTCTATTTAAAAAAATTATTGAAGATGGCGCTCAGCCGTCATTTTAAAACTTTTAGCTGGGCATTCGTCTATGAAACATACACGTTTTAGGAAGCCCCGTTCTTCTTCAATTGTTCTTGTTAACCACTCACAAAATTCAACCCTCCGGTCTGGATCATCCTCCGTGAAAGCATGCAGGATTTTCATGTTATAGGAATGAAACTTTTCTTATTTAAGGACTCTTTGGACATTTTTTGAACTCACTCCACAGGATTCAGCAACTGCAGACGTCGACTGAGTCGGATTGATTACCATTTCAGCAACAATTTCTACCTTTTTTTCTTCCGAATGAGGCGGTCTTCCTGATCTTGGAGCATCTTGCAGCGTACCCGTTGCTTGGAGCTCATTTAAAAGTTTGCGCAAATATGACCTCGAAATAGGATTCTCGGGAAATCTATCATTAAACATACGGACTGCTAGATGATAATTTCTTCCAGCTTCTCCAAATATCAAAACTGCTTCAAATTTATCGTCTAAACTACGAGCCATGATCACACTTTTCATAAAAGGATTTAGGCGCTCAACGGACAATTTGACAGGTAGCAGTTCAGTTTGACACTAAATAAGATGTTACCGCGACAACGATTTTTTCCAATGCAAACTTGATTGAAAGCAACATTAGTGTTTTTGGTTGGGTTTGAAATGATCAAAATGTCACTTTTCAAACGTTAATATTTCTAAAACAATTGAATTTAGGAGTGAAGTGTATCGAAGAGTACTGTTGAGAATTATGAGTAGATTTGGAAGATAAAAAAATATACGGGGTGATCTATTTAAAAAAATTATTGAAGATGGCGCTCAGCAGCTATTTCAAATCTTTTAGCTATGATTTTTCCAAGAAAAAGTAGGTTTTTATCTCCCATGTAAGCCCTCCAAATTTTGTTGCGATATACCAGGTGGTTCAAAAATTAGTAGGGGGGGAATGGACTTTAGACGAGCACTGTATAAGTAACAGCGACTTCGCTTTGGGTACGATAATATGCACATAATGTCAATCTTGCGATCTCGCAAAGCAGAGTTCGCAATTCAAATGAATGCATTCTAGAAAAGTGCTGATGACCTCCAAAATGTCACCACCATGTCACATACCATTGACTATTTTATATTAACGTTCAGTTTGTGATATTTTAGAAAAAAAATGTGTTCGGGATGGTAATAACAAGAACATTTTTTTTGTCCCCAATATCGTCTATCGTCATATTCATCAATTCTTCGCGACGACATGCACCAGCTATTCCAAAAATGGTAGCCACTTTCATCAAGAGGAAGTCGTTGTCCGGAGCATCAGATAAGAATTTATCGATTTCCTGTTTTCCGAAAACCTTCGGTTTCTTGAGTTTGGAACCTTCGTTCAGTCTTTTTAGATATGCCGTTGATTTGAGATATTTGCCTATATCGATATCTTTCCTCAATATTTTACAATAATTTTGATTATTGAGTACTTCGACCACAAGGTTGACGGGCAAAGATTTCTGATAACTGGTGAAAGTGTTCTATAAATACCACTTCTTTCAGTGAAAGTATATTTTTCTCCTTACACCACAACTCAAATTCTTCCTCGTAACGCCAGCGAGACTTTTCTGGAACTAACTGGCTACTCATAGAATCGGCCGCCTCCAAGATTTTTGATGGAATGTCACTTGATGAATGAATTTTTCATTTTTTATATCAAATTGTAGATTAAATCCGAATATAACTTCAGGGTGCCGCAATTCTGCTTTGTTGAAGTTAACAATCGCTACTTATTTACCAGATTCCATGGTAACGAGAGAATGTACTCGCAGAATGAACGTACCCTGTATCTTAGAGGGGTAAACTTGTCATTCACTACTGTCAACCAATTCAAAAAAATACGCAAAAGTTAAAGAATATAGGAAATCAACTAAATCTTACAAAATTTCCACAATATCTTTGGACCAATATGATTCGAATGATCAAAATTAAATTTGCAGAAAAACACGCATATACCCTTTTGAGCCCAGTTTATTTGACATTTTGCTTCAATGACGCATCAGTGTATTGCAGTGTCTTTCAAATATATCTCCGTATGAGCAACTACAATGGTTTCACGGAAAAATAAATTGTCTAAGAACTTGAGTACCACCGTTTTGTCGTTAGAAATAATATAACTGAATTCAGGAATGAGAGATTTAGCAACACCCTTCAAAATTTTGAAAATTCTGGTCGACTTTGGAAACTCAAACAAAATTTGAAAACGAAAAAATCTGATTTCCCCAATATTCATGGTGAGGCCGGTATGTGCTACGACTCTGAGTCCAAAGCTCAAGCTTTTACAGATTCGATGGAAAGGCAATTTAGATTGAACGAGCATCCAGACGATGATCTGGATCGAGAACTTTCGCTGGAAGATCAGGTTCGTTGCACTCTTAGATAACCCAATCATGATGTCATCCGTCCAGCTTCGATGGATGAGCTCAAGGCGCAATTAGAGGATTAATCCAAAAACCTGGTTATGACGGTATTACTAATCGTATGAGTAGGAATTTCCCTGATAACCAGGTGCAGTCACTTTTGAACATCATCAACAATTCACGGCGACTTAAAAGATTCCCTCGAAGGTGGAAACATGCCATTGTGGTTTTGATTTCAAAAAAGAGACAAAACCCGATCTTCCCGCAAAACTATCGACCGATCAGTCTTCTTTGCAGTTCAGCTAAGTTGGCTGAGAAAATCGTTCTGAAAAGGCTTGACGAATAAGTGGAGGAGAGAAATGTCCTATCAAATGAGCAGTTCGGCTTTCGTCGCGCTCACACTACCGAGCTTCAGGTTCTGAGGCCGGTGGAAGACACCATCAGATCGCTGAATACTAACAACAGTGCTCATGTTATTCTGCTCGATATCAGTAAAGCGTTCGACAGAGTTTGGCATGAGGGCCTACTCTTCAAACTGATTGACTTTCACCTGCCTTTGAGCCTGGTAAAGTGGATCAATCGTTTCTCATTGGTACGACATTTCAGATCAAGGTCGAAAATTACATCTCGGATTCGAGGGAAATTGAGGCTGGCGTTCTTCAGGGGGCTGTCTCCCTCTTTACACGTCTGATATACCCAGAAGTGAACATGTGAAGATCTCCTCATTCGCTGACGATACGGCTTTGCTTTCCCCTTCCTGGAGTGGAAAATAAAACTGAATCCTTACAGAAGGCAGGCGATTTCGATAGGTCGGAGAAGAAACAACCCGGAGACGGGATTCTCTATCTCTGGAAGGGAGATCGGTGGATCGCCGGCTCACCTGAAGTCCACACGTCAGAATTGTCAAGAACAAAATTTCTAAGAAAATCTGCTCGTTGTATCCCCTGAAGAACAGGAAAAGCAAACTTTCTCTCAAGAACAGGCGCTCTCTGGAGTGATGGGATACTTACCAATCCATACTGGGTAGTGAAAGCTGCATCCTCTATAGATATATAGATAGATATATTCTTCAAAATTTAGATATCAGAATTCCTTTTTTTGCAATTTTTGAGGAACACCATCATGGCAAGGGCTGGAGACTGGTCTCTAGTCCATGTTCAGTCACAATTACATATTAGTGAATGGCTATTGCCCACTTATTTGAGTCCAAAGAGTAAGAGCCTTCAGGCTACACTCGTCTTCAGTAATAGTGCTAGAAGACCCCCACACAAAATATGCATATTCGTTTGAATATTTTGAAATCGTACGGAAAAGTACTTTTCCGCACTAATGCAGAGAAGTTATTTACTGAACTAGAGCGGAAAAGTGCTTCGTTCCACTCTACAAATCATTGAAAAAATTGTACTTTCCCACATACTCGTAGGAACAAATATTTTCAACACTACTATTACAAGTAAAATGCTGGTAGATACCCAATAATATAAATCTGTTCAATAGAAACATTTTAATGAAATGTAGTAATGATAATCAGAATACAGTTTACTACTTAAGAGGAATTATTTCCAAACATTGACATGTATTTGGCAGTTCGAACAACTGGTAATATTGATTCCCTCAGAAGTAACTGAAATAGTAATCAGTTTGTTGTTTCTTCCCTCCGAATAATCCAAAAATGATTGCCACTTTTATCATAAGATATTGGGTATCAGGAGCTCCATTAAAAAATCTGTTGAATTGTTCTCTTTTCAGAATTTTCTATTTTTTAGACGGTATCCAACTCTTTCGTTTCAAAAATGCTATAAATTTATGGTAAATGCTTTTTCTTGATTTTCAATCCAGCTTTTTTATCATAGAGTATTCAGACCACAGCGTTGATAACATCCATAAACTGAATGTACGCTTTTGGTGAACCTGGCTTCAACTTTCTCCATTTGACAACATTCGATGAATCCATTATAGGCAATTTCATATTGTTGCCGTGATTTTTCAAGCTACAGATTCAAAATTGTTCTGTTTGCAGCTTCTTGAATTTCTGGTGGAAGAGAGCAATCTGAATCATCAATTTCAAATTCAACTTCCATTATGTTTATATTTGCAGCAGTTATAGGTACGATCACACCGAAACTAGGCACTTTCACCAATTTATGATAAATAAACAATTTTTAATTGTTTTACTTGCCATACCATCACGGTTATTACATAAAATATTTATTGAAAATCTCCAGAAACCCTTCTGTGTGTTTATTTTTTCAATTTCTAGTCAATATTACGGGAAATACAGGATACCGGAATTTATTACCAAGTACTTTGTCTCAAGTGGCTGGAGCGTCCGCCTGGTAGTCCAGAGATCGTAGGTTCTACAGAAGTCAATTGAAATGTGTTTTTTTCCTTTTTTTTACTATCATTTACAGTTGTACAGAAAATATTGTATGATACATTTGTTAAAAGAATTTTTATTTTGCTCACTAAAGCCTTGGTTTCCTCCAAAAGTCGCAGTCGCTGACGATTACGTCCGGGTAGCCGCAAACAGATCATCGCGACCCTACCTGTTTTTCTCGTCCTCACCAGTCGTCATTTTATATCTTCGTATATAACTTGATATGACTCGTTTATTCGGATCATATAGTACTGGGAACTTGGATATGTGATGCACCAGTTGTTCATCATCTATTAAACCCATATCTTCCGTTTCTTATAAAAAATTACATACCTATCACAACTGAAGACGCTTTCTTACTCTGCTGAAGAAGAAATACAGTGAAAGACACTTGTCACAGTGTAAAAACATCTGTTTCACCGTCAAATTCGTTAGGAAATGGAAGTGCGACTGCTCCCGGAGCGGTCAATCGACCGGCGACTAAAACGTTGGTTTCCTCCAAAAGTCGCAGTTGCTGACGACTGTGATCGGGTAGCTGGGACCAAGTTGTTGAGACATCTCTAATGCATTTCAAATGTTTCCGTGTTCCTAGCTGCTGCCGAGTCGTTACTACTAACTATCGGTGGCCGTTCATTTGGTCGCCGGCCGCTTGACCGGTCCCGGAGCAGACACACTTCCGAATTCGTAGAGAATTTGAGGGTGAAACAGGTGGATTTGCGCTGTGACAAGTATCTTTCACTGTATTTCTCCCACAGCAGAGTAGAAATACGTTTATAGTTATGGTAGGTATGTTATAGTTTGTGCCTGGCAGATGTAACAACACTATTGGCATTTTAATGTTTCATAAGAAACGGAAGATATGGATTCAATAATTGATTTACAACTGGTGCATCACATATCCAAGTGCCCAGTACTGTAGGATCTGAAAAACAAGTCATATACGTTTCATATGAAGAATATTGCAAAAAGTTTTAATGCAGAAGGTAAATTTCTTTGGGAAATATACAGTGCTCGTCTAAAGTCCGTTCCCTCCCTACTAATTTTTGAATCACCTGGTATATCGCAACGAAATTTCGACGGCTCAAAATGGGAGATAAAAACCTACTTTTTCATGAAAAAATAACAGCTGAAAGTTTTAAAATGGCGGCTGAGCGCCAACTTCAGTAATTTTTTTAAATAGAACACCTTGTATATCATTCCATTTTGCCGAAACTACTCATAATTCTCAACAGTTTTATTCAATACACTCCACTCCTGAATTCAATTGTTTTCGAAATATTAACGTTTGAAAAGTGACATTTTGGTCATTTCAAACCCAACCAAAAACACTAATGTTGCTTTCAATCAAGTTTGCGTTGTCGTTGTCGCGGTAACATCTTGTTTAGTGTCAAACTGAACTGCTAACTGTCAAATAGTCCGTTGAGCGCCTACATCCTTTTATGAAAAGTGTGATCATGGCTCGTAGTTTAGGCGATACATTGGAAGCAGTTTTGATATTTGGAGAAGCTGGAAGAAATTATCATCTAGCAGTCCGTATGTTCAATGATAGATTTCCCGAAAATCCTATTTCGAGGTCATATTTGCCCAAACTTTCAAATAAGCTTCAAGCAACTGGTACGCTGAAAGATTCTCCAAGATCAGGAAGACCGCCTCTTTCAGAAGAAAGGAAGGTAGAAATTGTTGCTGAAATGGTAATCAATGTGACTCAGTCGACGTCTGCAGTTGCGGAGTCCTGTGGAGTGAGTTCAAAAAGTGTCCAAAGAGTCCTAAAAAAAGAAAAGTTTCATCCTTATAAAAAAAAACCTGCATGCTTTCACGGAAGATGATCCAGACGGAAGGGTTGAATTTTATGAGTGGTTAACAAGAACAACTGAAGGAGAATGTTTTGCAGTCGGATGCACGTTTTTTCTCAATGGAAAAGTCAACAAACAGAATGTACGATACTGGAGCGATACTAATGCGCAAATTTTTAGAGAACGACATACCCAGTTTCCTAAAAAGATGAATGTTTGGGCGGGGATTTTGGGCAATCGCGTTGTTGGACCGATTTTCATCAGAGATAATCTTACAGGAGTTCTTTACAGAAATCTTTCAGAAACTGAAATTGAACCTCAAATAAGACAAATTGTATTAAACAATCAGAAAGAGTTTGAAAATCGTGAAATCATATTTCAGCAGGCACCTTCCCATTTTGAACGCATGGCTAGAGAGTTCCTCGATTCAAACATTCCTAGGCGACGGATAGGTCACAGAGGAAGTACAGAATGGCCACTAAAATCTCCGGATCTTACACCTCCAGATTTTTTCCTCTGGGGGTATCTGAATTGAAAAATCTACGCCACTGAATGCCAAACAATAGAAGAGTTGGAATGCAGAATAATAGATACATGTGAAGAAATAGATGAACGTAAGAGAAGCTATTTATAATAGGGCATTTTATTGTCCAGATTCAGGAGGGGGCCACATTGAACACATGATGGAATAATATTGGGGTTAAATAAAAGTGTTATTCAAAAATAAATTATAATTTTTTAGCTAACTAATTTGTTTTAATTGTGAATTTACAGAACACATTCGTAGGCTTCGAGATTTTCTGGTAAGCGGTACTGTTTATCCTTAATAAACTCTCTTTACGCCTCTTATTAGTCGAATTTATTAAAAGATTCAACCACAAATTAATAACAACGATCAATTAGCAGAATGTTTCACCGGAAGTGACCAAAATACATTCTTAATTTTAAACCGGAATGTGACTTTTCAAACGTTGATTTCTCGAAAACAATTGAATTCAGGAGTATTTCGGGAAAAAAAGTTGAGAATTATGAGCAGATTTCGAAAATGATATTATATACGGGGTGTTCCATTTAAAAAAATTATTGCAGATGGCGCTAAGCCGCCATTTTAATACTTTTTTCATGAAGAAGTAAGTTTTTATCTCCTATTTAAGCCATCCAATTTTCGTTGCGAACCAGGTGGTTCAAAAATTGGTAGGGGGGGAACGACGAACACTGTATTGTAATAAACACAAGTACACAGAGCAGACAAATGAAAATAGTAACATTATAAAATTCTTTCATCCTGCCAAGGAACAGTGCCTTCGTTAGTCTGTGAACCTAATTCGTACCTGGAAACCTTGGGCAGGATGGAAACCCCTCTGTGCCTGCCAAAGGAATCATATTTTCTGCCGGCATTGGGTAACTTGTATTTTCTGTACCTTGTTGACTTGGATTGTTCACAATATATTTCTTGCGTAACATGTTGTATAGACAACAACAGGCGCAAATAACTAGGTTAACAGTCGACGGTTTGACGTCAACTGAAGTAAGGAAAATTCTAAATACATGGCATAAAATATCAAAACAGTTTTCAGTGACCCTTCTTGCTCGAAATATAGGCCAGTAGAAATAGACAATCAATTCACATTAATTCCAAAAGTTTTCAAACTTCAATGGTATGTTAGTGCATTAATGAAAACAAACTATAAAATTTTGCAGAAGTCTGCGATGAACGGAACATTATTTTAATTACAAAAACTTTTTCATGTTTTATTTTAGCACTGAAAATTGCAAAAGTTCTGTAAACTAGACATATCGATAGTAATTATGTTTTACAACATGCATTGAGTTTGCAACCTTGTAAAAGTTACGGAACCTTGTTTTTTGTCATATTTTTAAGTTTTTCATTGTCATTTGGTTAAAAAAATAACAAAAGTTCTGCAAATTAGATAAGAGAATGTTGCATTTTTACAACTGCTGTAATAATTACAAAAATTCTGCAAATTGCAGTTATAATTACTACTAATATTTTACGTGACGCAAAGGATTCGCAACCATCAATAGGTTCAAGATATATATTCGACCGACATATGTCTACAGTGGTCCAGTTGAATACTTGATTATCCATCGCGTATATAATAAAAATAATAATAATAATAATAATAATAATCACACACACTGTTTTCGACTACTCAGCGAAATAAATTGAACCCAATATTTTCGATTGCAACAATCGAAAGATCACAAAATTTTGCTAAATTCTACTGAAAAAGTATTAAAAGACATTTATTTTTATATTGCATTAGAAACGACATACAATCATTCTTCATTTGAAATTTTCACTTGTCACAACAAGACTTTATAGCAATCGAAGATATTTCAAAATGAATAATCGATGCTCTATGGAAGTAAGGATATCAAAACGTTGTCGATAGTAAATAACGCAAGTGCATAATTTTCATCATCAAATAGAAATGTTGCTGAGAAATAAAAATTTGTGAGATCTCAAATTTAATTTTCACAGGTATTTATTTCTTGAATTATAATTTACTTTTTCACTCGACTTTTTTACTCCAATTGTGGTTTCGCATTAAAAATTCCATTGAATTCGAATGGAGGACTGAAATGTAATCGACACGTAAAAATCATTTTCTTGATCCATATAAATTTCAAAATAAAGAGGGGACGTAACACAGTTGTAGGTTAAAAGTTTTTTGGCTTCAGTTTTTCGAACGATTTTTTTTGAGCAAATGATTCAACGCATTTGTGTAAATTCAGGTTCGGTGATTTTTGGTTATGATGATTTTTAAGAAAGAAAGTGATATGACATCAATGGGAAAATTTAAGAGATTCCCGATTTTTCATGAGACCAACGGGTCCATACAAAAAATATCTCTTTCATGAAATAATTGGTTTTTGCAAAAAAACGATTTTACGATCGGGAAATTTGTATCTGATTGAAGGCAGAAAGCTAACAAAATTGTAAAAATGAAAATATTTTCCAAGACAAGCTTTTGGTCAGATGCAGTGAAAAAACTAATGTTTTGTTAGATGTGTGATGATATTCTCATCTGATAACCGGTAATTACAGACTCAGAAGTTTGTCATTGGACAAATTTAGTTCGAACACAGAATAACTTGCATCACACATATATTAAAACATAGTTCCATTTTAGTACATTTGAATAAATGTTAGTGTTAAATACATTTCATTTTTACCCCCTTAAATTTTGTTATTTTAACATGGAATCCATTATTCCAGATCAAAAACTCTAGAATATTAATTTTCAAATGAATCAATTGGACCATTAGTAGAAAAACCCGTCCGCTACCTTGAATTTGGACAAAAAATCCATAATCATCGACATCGAACACTCCTATACGAATGAAAATATAGATCACAAAACTTCATCCGTCGTCTTGAATTCTTGAATTTAGACATGTAATTCATTATTTATTGCGGTCTCAAAAATCTCCAGATAACAATTTTGGATAGAATCGGAACATAAATCACCAAATATTTCCGCCATCTTTCAATTTTGACATTGAATTATTAATATATTCGGCCCCAGTTATCCTTGAGAATCAATTTCAAAGGGGGAACGAAACACACCCTGTGTATCATTTGAAATTACTTAGTTTTCCGCAATACATTTCGGCTCTAGCATTGAGTGATTGAAAAATAATATATAGGGCCATTCAATCATCCTTAAAAAATAACATTGAAAACAAATAATGAAATAAATCGGCTGTTTAGTTTGTGTGAACTTTTGTCGGCGCCACTGCTTCCATCCAGCAATGTACTCGAATGAATACCCAAATCCAAAATCAATCGAGAACGGACAGAAGCTGTGTTGTTCAAACAATTCACTATCCGCACTCCTACTCTTGGTAAATATATGCCTACAAACTCAACCTGAACAGGGTGAGGAAGAAATTAGACTGTTTTCTGTGAAGCGCTATTGTTTGCATTTTTGATACAATTGTACGAGTGTTTTTTAAATCTCAATATTTCTTCCAGTTTGTAATTAATCAAGAAAATTATGAAGACGTGTCGAAAGACTCTCGATCTTCCATCAAACGTACTCGGTGGATTTTTCATGCAAATTAATATGATGTTATGAATTCATATCGGAAACATGAGCTTTCAATATTGAATTATTTCACCTACCGTTGACAAGCTTCTTCTTGGTCGATATTTAACTTGGTAACACAATTAATGTCATTTATTAGGTATATAAAAATCTTTATTATGCAGATAACACAGGTGTTGTGAAAATAAATATTTTTTTAATTTCTAATGTAACATAGTTTGCAAATTATTATACTGCCACCAGTTGGTAAAATGAGTTGTCTGCCCGATTTGCAGAACTATTGTTATTTTTGGTAGAGTACGAATACGAAAATATTTTTCTTTTGATTCTACCCTTACTTCCGTGTTGCAAACGAGGTTACAAATTAATGAAAACATGGTACGTCAGGACATCTCCACTTGCAACCATTATTTGAAACTTTTGTAATAATTCTGATACTTATTTCAATGAAAAATATCAATTTCATGAAAAAATATATATTCCGTTTGACGCAGGAGATCGCAAAGTGAAACTCTCCTTAAGAACATTATTTTAGGTACTTCTTCGAGTTTGCAAAACTTTTGGAATTTTCATAAAAAATTGGGATCAATAAGAATTTTTTCTCGATAAAACAAACATTTCCGTTTTGTTTGAATGGTTGCAAATTTATCAGAGGATGTTCAACATCGAAAGTTTGCAGAACTTTTGCAAATTTTTCCGCCCTAATAATTCATTGAATCCTGATTTTTCAACATCTTCCGTTCAGAAAAAAGGGTTGCAAAATTATACTAATTATCATTTGAACGTACTCTCCACTCCACTGAAGTCTTAAAACGTTTGTAATTATTATTAAATTTTGGGAAAATCATGTCTATCTCTACTGGCATAATAGTCTGTAGTTGAAAATTGCTTTTTTTGTGATCTTGTACTACTTGCTTGATAATCAAGCAACATTAGAAGAACCGACTTCTTAGAGATATTTACACTGATTGAAAGGCATAAACTTGCAAACAAAAAAACAGCTGTTTCAAAATGGCCAGCTCACAAAATGGCGAGGAAAACAGTTAGGGTCGTGACGACCTGGTCGCAGCTACCCGGTCGCTGTCGTCAGCGACTTTTGGAGGAAACCAAGACTTGAACGAACGGTGACCAGTATTTATTAGTAACCACTCGGCAGAGCTGGGAAACAGGACCATTTAAAATGCTTTGGAGATGTCTCAACGACTTGGTCGCGGCTAACCGCTCGTAGCCGTCAGCGACTGCGACTTTTGGAGGAAACCCAGGCTTAACGCTTGTTTTGCAATATTATCCACTCACAAAATGAAATGTCACTTTCAACACTTGTATCAAAAATAACTATTCTGGAGATGTACATCTGGTTTACGGCCCTTGTATAATCCTGGAGTTAAAATGAAGTATACTTATAGTTCGTTCCAACTCATCATCGACACATACGAAGAGAGGAAAGTAACAACAAATCTCAAACGCTCCAGCAATTTTGTTAAATCGAAAATGGATGATTACATCAGGAACTTCAAAGTTGAGTCGATTGAAACCGAGGTAATGGAAAATATATCAGTATACAACAAATCACTTAATAAAATTACAAAATTTCAATATAAGTTTGTTTTTGATGAACATAAGAAGTGCCAGGAAGAACATGGACTAATTGAATTCATTACTACATCAGATAGAAACAGAATATGATTTCATAGTACTCACAGAAACGAGACAAATTCCTGCCATTACTATATTCTCAAAACCGGGATACGTCCATTTTTATAACGAAACGACGGGATTTTAATTTTCTCTAAAGATAACATTAAATGTACATCTTCTGTTGTTTCAGTAAAATATTATAAAAATTACTGCAAACATAAATAAACATAAAATACTGATAAGCTCCTTGTACAGACTCCCATCTACATGCGAAAAACATTTTCATGAAAACTTCTCAACTTACGCGGAAAAAAATTAAAAAAATTATGATCTCCAAATTATTGCTGGAGATTTCAACATTAACATTCTAGACACAAACAACACAATTACCCATGATTATTTGAATATGCTCGGAGAATCAAATTTTGTTAGTGCAATCAACGAAAATACAAGGGTAAGTGGCAATGGAAAATCGTGCATAGACCATATTTTTATTAGGCAGAAATCTTCCTCAAGAAGTGAAATAATATCATTGGTACTTGAATCTGACATAACTGACCACTACTCTCCAGCTATCCACTGCATTTTTTCTGGAAAGACAGAAATACCAGTTAGTGAAAAAAAAAATATAAAAATATTCTGGAGTATGAAAACTCTCTTGAAGTTTACTCAACACCGGATATTAACCAAGCCACCAAATCGTTCATTAATATACTGAAACGAGCGGAAGAAAAGTGTACGAACACTATCAAATATAATTCGAAAACATGTAAAAGAAGTCCATGGATAACACAAGGTCTGGTCAAATCCATAAACAAGAAATACGAACTATTCAAAGTAATGATGAAACATTATACACAGGAAAATATTGAAATCTATAAAAGCTATAGGAATAAACTCAATGATTTGATGAAACAAACAAAAAAATATTACTATTCGAAAAAAGTCTATGAAAACAAAAACAACAATAAAACTCTATGGGACAGATTAAATGAAATGATAGGCAAAAAAAACAACAAGTATAATTAACCCTTTCACTGCTGAATTCTTTAAAATTAGTCGGGCCACCAGTGCGCAATTATTTAGCGCTTGCGAATAAATCCGTCTTGAGCAGCACGGGCACGAAAAATCATATTTTCCAAACCGGCAATTCGTCACCAAACTGCTCCAAACGTATATATCCGCAAATGCTATAAAAACTCAAAAAATAAAAAATAACATTTATTATATATCAGAACGAATAATCCAGGACAATTAACGTGAAAAACTTGAAAATATAAACATGAAGCATTTAGCAGAAAACTAAAAATTTTTTACGGTGTGATTCCGCTTGAAACACGGTACTACGCATAATGGTACATAACACTCTTGGCACATATATCTTGTCTCTTTTTTTTTCTGGTTGCTGCATACAATACATCTTTCGGAAGGTTTTGACTTGTAGGTTGAAGGCGGAATAATATCAGGAAAATGGCGGGCCGATAGTCTCATTGGATTGTCCTCGCTGTGTCTTCCTGGAAATAAAATTTACATATGTAAAAAAAATATGATAACCAAACAATAAATCTCACCTCCAGAACCTCCTTGGACATTGTCATTATGGTAAGTCTCCAAAATCTGTCTAATAAGTTCAAGTTGGAAATCTGCTAAAGACAGTTTTTCTTCAGTAGCTTCTTTGTATAAAACATGTGCATTTAAAACGCATAAATCTAGACCATGGAAAAACACTTTTCGGTACCATTTGGTGCTTTTTCGTACAGTTTCTACAGAAGTCAGTAACATATCTGTCTTATCCACTGCCCCCATATTTTTATTGTAGTCAATTACACACTCGGGTTTATAAATGTGTTGTCCAGATTTCCGGTCTGTTTTACCAGTAACAGTCATAGATACACCATGAGTGGTAGTGAGCATGTAAATTTCTCTCTTATCGCACCACTTTATGCATAAAATGTGTTTTGCATTTTTGAAACACCAAAATGAAAATTTTTCGGAAGTTCACCATAACTGAGACTTTTCGCCATATTTGTATTAAATATATCACGCTACGACCGAGTAATATATTAACAGATTCATTTTTTTTATTATCAGAAAGGTAAATGCAGCAATCAAAGAATTGGAATAAATTAATTCGCAACATTTTTTAAACTTCCAAATCCAGAACTATATACTGGGCATACCTTTCGTAGATCATCTGCCACCCTGCTAGTGGATGCGGGTGGAGCATCACTTCTTTGAAGAGGCATGGAAGGTGGAAGTCAACATCTGTGGCGGAAGGATACATAGATGATTCGATGAAAAATAAAATGAATACTGCAGAAAAAATATTGGGTTCAATGAAACCGCCTACCAGTACCAGCAACATCTCACAAACATTATCAGTGTGAAAGCAGCCACGAGTTCCAGCCATGAATTTGCGGTGCTTATGTGGGTGTGGGTCCGTCCGCCAGTGGTCGTCTACTGATGGTCAGAATTCGTGGCCAGCCATGAAATAAATTATATCGTTTCTGTTAAGAATGCGAGAATGTTTTTTGTAATAAATGTATGCTACGAGGAATCCTTGACAAGATGTATATGTCACCCGATTTTGTCGGGCAAAAATTAACCCTCCACTACCCCTATCATGAATTTCTTTGGAATAATTCTATTTCCATAATAAAACGCGTGGTTGGGGATTTTTTTTCATAAATATATGCTACCAAGAATGCTTCACAAGATGTATATGTCACTCGATTTTGTCGGGCAAAAATTAACCCTCCACTAACCCTATCATGAATTTCTTTGGAATAATTCTATTTCCATAAAAAACGCGTGGATGGGTGTTTTTTTTCATAAATATGGGTTTTTTTTCATAAATATATGCTACCAAGAATGCTTAACAAGATGTATATGTCACTCGATTTTGTCGGGCAAAAATTAACCCTCCACTACCCGTATCAATAATTTCTTTGGAATAATTATATTTCAATAAAAACCGTGGATGGGTATTTTTTATCATAAAGATGGGATTTTTTTCCATAAATATATGCTACCAAGAATGCTTAACAAGATGTATATGTCACTCGATTTTGTCGGGCAAAAATTAACCCTCCACTACCCCTATCATGAATTTCTTTGGAATAATTCCATTTCCATAAAAAAAAATACCACATCCACGCGTTTTTTATGGAGATAGAATTATTCCAAAGAAATTCTTGATAGGGGTAGTGGAGGGAATTGCCCGACAAATGTCATTACATCTTGTTAACACTGTAGCATATATTATGGAAAAAAACCATCTTTATGAAAAAAATACCATTCACCCTTTTATGGAAATAGAATATTCAAAGAAATTCATGATAGGAGTGGAGGGTTAATGCCCTTCGAGTGACATATATCTGTTAAGCATTGTAACATATTTATGGAAAAAAACCATCTTTATGAAAAAAATACCCATTCACGCGTTTTTATGGAAATAGAATTATTCAAAGAAATTCATGATAGGGTAGTGGAGGGTTAATTTGCCCGACAAATCGATGATATACATCTTGTTGAGCATTCTTGGTACATATTTATGGAAAAAAATCCCATCTTTATGGAAAAAATACCCATCCACGCGTATTTATGGAAATATAATTATTCCAAAGAAATTTGATAGGGTAGTGGAGCGTTAATTGCCCGACATCGGTGAATATACATCTTGTTAAGCATTCTTGGTAACATATATTTATGAAAAAAACTTCATCTTTATGAAAAAACACCCATCCACGCGTTTTTATGGAAATAGAATTATTCCAAAGAAATTCATGATAGGGGTAGTGGAGGGTTAATTTTTGCCCGACAAAATCGAGTGACATATACATCTTGTTAAGCATTCTTGGTAGCATATATTTATGAAAAAAAACCCATTTTGAAAAATACCCATCCACGCGTTTTTTATGGAAATAGAATTATTCCAAAGAAATTCATGATAGGGGTAGTGGAGGGTTAATTTTTGCCCGACAAAATCGAGTGACATATACATCTTGTGAAGCATTCTTGGTAGCATATATTTATGAAAAAAAATCCCTATCCACGCGTTTTTTTATGGAAATAGAATTATTCCAAAGAAATTCATGATAGGAGTAGTTAGTGGAGGGTTAATTTTTGCCCGACAAAATCGGGTGACATATACATCTTGTCAAGGATTCCTCGTAGCATACATTTATTACAAAAAACATTCTCGCATTCTTAACAGAAACGATATAATTTATTTCATGGCTGGCCACGAATTCTGACCATCAGGAGACGACCACTGGCGGACGGACCCACTCCCACATAAGCACCGCAAATTCATGGCTGGAACTCGTGGCTGCTTCCACACTGATACAAACATTTATTGCACAGAAAACTTCGGAAATGAAAAATGGAAATGTGAATTTGGATATAGAATCCTCGATACCTTCAGTTATGATTTCCAACTGGTCCAATTTTACTATTGATTTCATTAACAACAAATGATTATGATTATGTTATGAAATTTTTCGATATATAATTATAGATTTTTTCATTCAATAAAAACTTCCTATTATGCAATTAAATAAATTACACTCTTTCAGGATTTCCTTCACAAATGAATCTGATTTT
Source organism: Gonioctena quinquepunctata (assembly GCA_018342105.1). Classification (NCBI taxonomy): domain Eukaryota; kingdom Metazoa; phylum Arthropoda; class Insecta; order Coleoptera; family Chrysomelidae; genus Gonioctena; species Gonioctena quinquepunctata. The sequence continues at coordinate 428,847 of JAFIRS010000105.1, forward strand.
CAAATAGTCCTGATGTGAAGGAGTCTCTACCCCGCCTATCAAACTTTGGCGCTTATCACTGTTCTCGGTCTCACCTCGGGCGCCACCTTTTGATTTATAGTGGAAAAGGCCACTTTTGCTCCGGACAGTCTCAGTGAAGAAAGACACTCCAGGGGTCAATATAGTCGTGACACTGTAACAGGGCCAGCAAGGCAGGCTTTAATTGCCTTTAACTGGGTTTCGGACCTGGGTGGCGACTGCGCACTGGATGTTTAAATTCTACTCAAGATAGTAAATGAAAGAATACTAAAAACAGGATAAACAGGTATATTAAAAATAAAGAAATACAGGAAGGGCGGCTGACGGTGGCCTCAAGTTATCACAACAAATAAACACATGGCAAGCACTATATACAGAGAAAGCGGGGAGGGTGTTTTCAATCAAGCGGGGTAAACTTAGCAACCAAAAGCTCTTGCGGCGGAGGGATGGGGGTATCGTACGGACTCGTATGCAGAAATTACCAGCGCAGCATTAAAATGCATATGTGCCTCTTGCAATCATGCGCACATCGCATCTGTGGTACTTACAAACATTTCCTGATGTATTTTACCTGATACAACATATTTACCCAAACTCCGATCTCACTGCTTCGGCAAGGCCCGGGACGGTCGTGGACTGCTTCGGTCTTTGGCTCACACTCTGGATACTAGTCGGACGCGTGACTGCTTCTGCTGGACTCGGCAAGCTACTCAATCTTTGAAATATATCGAAACGGAACTACAGCCGGCTTCCCCCTCTTTTCCGAATACCTCTCGACCGACTTATATGCGCGCGCCGTTTTGTGGACTCTGTCGATTGCGATTCAAATTATACTTTCACAGAATAATTACCCAGCTTGTGAAATCCTTCGTGCTGTGACGTCAGCTTGCGGCGTGCGCCTCTGTTTCGACTCAACTGTTCTCGGTGGCTTCTATCGGATACTGAATTAGTGATGGGCTAATTCGAATGAAAAATAATCGATAATTCGATTATTGAAATAATTCGAGATATCTCGAGAACTTGACCAGAAACATTCGAATGATCAGATCATTCAAATGCACTGCCGAGTAATTTGGGTCTCGGATAAGTTCTCGGTTTCTGTTCTACGACGAATGACAAATATAATCGAATATCAAATCCACACAGTCCAGATAGAGGGGAGAAAAAACCGACCACATCTAGAAATCGCCAACTCGGAACGTTCATTTGAATTATGCTGCGTAAATCGAGAACTTGAACATTTTCATTCGAATGAAATCACTCATCACTCAAATACCCTACCGAGTGAAATGCTCGAACGACGAGTACCAAGATATCACGATCAAATGCTTCATGATTTCGAATGACGAGTTCAATGAATGATTTGTAGTAGAGGTCATGAAAAAGTATTGGTTATGGCTATCATAATTGTGTGAAATTACTTATTTTGGAACGAATTGAAATGGGAAAGAGGCGAAATCTTGCGTACGGAAACCTGATTTGGATTATGTTGTCTACAAATATTTTAAAATCTTGAATAGGTACCTACACGAGTTCAGAAAATGATTGCAAGATGTCTATAGTATCCGAGTGATATTTCATTCGAATGATAATTCGATTATTTGAATATCTCGAATAGTCATCATTCGATTATGGAAATAATTCGATTATGCCCATCACTAGACTGAATGTGTTCCGCTCACTGCTTGTGAAATTCTCCTAAGTGGGAATCCTCGTGATGTGACGTCAGCTCGGTAGCGTGTGCTTTTGGCTCGGCTGGACTGCTGTCTGGGGCTTCTAACGGATGACTGAATTCTCTCGTCGGCGTTTGAACATAGCCCAGCTTGTTTGATAAAAATGTTTTCTCGAGAGTCGATAGCCGGCGCAGGTTATACTCGTGCGTGCAATTTTAGCTACGCCTCGCGTTATTCGCGTGATTTCCGGAAGGCGTTCAGTCTGTTTATTAGGATAGATGTATTCCACGGATTTATCACGAACACGAATGGTATTTCTAGACCTATTATTACTGTCAAGAGGATTTTAATTCCTTACAGGGAGCTTTTGGCTGATAAATATAGCGGGAAAATAGTAACTTCGTTACACTGATATAAGTCACAGAAAAAGTATAGTATTCTGCTCGCGAAAAATAGCCATTACTCGCTCGAATGATTTAAAACGCTCGCCTTCGGCTCGCGTCGACAAACTTCATTCTCACGAGTAATGGCCACATTTCTCGCTCGTTGAATAATATACTATAAAACTATTTCATTTTTATTTTATTTAAGTGATTACTTATTCTGCACACAGCCATTAGGCTTTGCAGATTCCTTTTGTTTCTTGTCTATTATTGTGCGAATAAACGTTATTATTATTATAGTATGAGAATGCTTCAATTGTTCATGTCGCAAAAGGCAAAAGGTTCCTCTTCAAGTGAATCGATCGCAGATATTTTCACGCAGAATATCCTGAAAATTTCTACCAAATAGAACATTATCTCTATAGTTTATGGACTGAATAAATGATCTGTATGAAATACCGAGTGACTCGTGCCGACATAATAATCTGAACAGATAATTACGGTTAGGATATCGCAGAGTGCACTTGAACAGAGGGCACATGTGAAAAATCGATGTCTGGTGAAAACCCGCCCTTTCTTGATAATCCTCCGGCCCATAAATATCCGTAATGCGCTCGCATACCCGCTGGCTGTGAATGAGATAGGAGGGTCGCGGAACGAGTTTCCGGACTCGGACCCCGACCGGAATGTTGTTAGTTTTGTGCCGAACGGGGTTAGTTATTTGTCTGGGAATTGCTATGTGAAAAATTGCCATGGATTAGAGGATGAGTATGTGTTGTTGAAATAACGCTTAGAACCACTTACTACACTATAAGCTCCACTTGTATAAGCTTGTAATAATAGTTTTCCTTATGACGCACCGGAAAGAGTGGATCCCAGAGGTATTGCTAGTCTGGAAAAAATATAACTACCATTATAATTCGTTGTGGTGCTCCGTGGACACTGAATAATTTCTGATACTGAATTTGCTAGCTGAGTTATATAAAAACCCGAGGAAACCTACAGAAGCCCCGAGAAACATATCGCACCACCGCCCAGTGGTGACCTTGACGAAAAAAACGGAACATAATCATTTTTAATTTTTTTATCCAAAATCATGAAAAAAATATGAAAAAAATTTATACCAAGGGGGCAGCTCAGAGGGGGTGGTTGAAAAAAACAGTTTTGTGTCTTTTTTTTTCGCGAAATTGCTCTAAAGGCTGACGAGAATCATGATGAAAATTAAAAAAATACTTGTCACAAAGGGGTGGTTTTTAAAAGGAGAGGTTGGACAAAAAAAAACAGATTCAAGCCTTTTTTTCGGAATCACTTTTAGGCGGACGATAATCATGCGAAAATTATTTAAAAAAATCATGTCTAGAAAGGGTGGTTAGAAGAAAAAATCAGATTCGCACCTTTTTTCGAAGAATTGCTTCTGAGACTGACGAGAATCATGGAAAAAATATTTGAAAATTCTTCTCAAAAAGGGGTGGTTTTTAGAAGGGTTGGATCGGAAAAAAACATATTCTAGCCCTTTTTTTCGCGCGCGGTATTGCTCCTAAGGCTGATGAGAATCATTGGAAAAATATAGAAAAAACGTGTCACAAAGCAGTGGTATTTAGAAGGGGTGGTTAAACAATAAAATCAGATTTAACCCTTCTCTCTGCCGAATTGTTTTCAAAGCTCACAAGAACCATGGGAAAATTTATCGCAAAGGGTTTTCAAAAGGGGTAATTTTGGTATCAAATCAAATGTTTCAAAGTATGACTTTTGAAAATTTAACTTCAATTAGCAAAATCAATACACAAAATCCTCTTAAAATATTGTCAGTCATATTCTAGCAAAAAAGTCGATTTTTTAATAAAATAATGAAGTGTTTATTCATTGTGGGTCCAAATATATTTGATGCGTTTTTGATACACTCTTGCAGAGGCTCACGATTAATTAAATATTCTAAAAAGTGCAAGTATGAGCAAGCAAATTTTTGATGTGTTTATAGTGACTTCAGGCTATCCATTAGATATTTTTTCAGAGCGGAGAGTTGTGGGGCATTTTTCGTAATTCTAACGAAAGTTGAAGATGTACGCACGTTCATTCTAATAACAGCACAGAAAATAACTATCAATAACTGAGTAAATAATCGTCCAATTTACCTTATCAAACATGAAATGAAAACTACATACCCTGATTGACTTTTCACCCGAGTTTCACAGGAATTATTCACAAAATGTTATTTCTGGAGCTAATCGAACTCGGAAGAAAAAGTACACTGTGACGCCAAAAAACGTACACGATTTAATGGCCGCCTTTGAGGAGCTGAAGCGAACAAATGTTTCGCAATAGTTAGATAGACTAGGAGGAATCGGCGCATGAGTACCGAAAACTATTCCACCTCAATTTTTTTATGCGATCCTCTTCAAATTGCCCTACTGATGATATAAATGCATGTTGCCATGGGGCAACCCCATGCCATATTGTTTAAACCGAAATTGTTTAAACAATTGCAAGAAATTGTTATTTTTCAACCGGACATATTTTTTTTATATTCTTTATTGAAATACAAATTCAAAAGGTCCTATGACTTTTCACGATAAAGTTAATATTTTTAGAGATATGAATTTTTAAAGGTTCGAAAAATCTCAAATTTGGGTTTTTTTGACCCATGAAATATATATAATATATATAACAAAAAAAAAAAAATGTTCAATTTATTATACAATAGTTAATATTATTCTTGATAGATATTTTAAAAAATTCATTGTTTATACCGGTTTTTTTATTGTTAATTTCGCGCGCTCACAAGTATGCGTCGTACCCGGTTTGTGAAATTTTACCTGCTTTAAACGCATTTACGGGTTATGATACGACTAGTAAAATTGGCACAAAAAAAAAGCTTTAGAAATGATCGTGATGCTTTAGTCCCTCTTGGCAATGGCTTGGATTTAAGTACTAAGGAGTTGAAAGGCTTAGAAAGATTGTATTTAAATATTTTGGGTAAAAAAGGTAACACGGCGGATGAAGTTAGACAAAGTATTTTTTCTCGTTGCTTTGGCACTAATATTGATTTATCGAAAATTCCGTGCACATCAGATGCCTTGCATTTGCATGCACTTAGAGCTTCTGCTCAAACATACATTTGGAAAAATGCATTGAATCCCCAATATGAAACATTAGATTTTACGAATTTCGGATACAAACTAGAGAATGGTACTTTGCTACCTTTATTTATAAACAAAAGCCCATTTCCAACTGATCTTAAAAAATTGTGTAATTGTAAGAAATCCTGTGCAACCAAAGCTTGTTACTGTAAAAAAATAATATTAGTTGCATACTACTATGTGGTTGTGATCCAGAAGACTGTAAAAATATAATATATAAAAATGATATTGATAATAAATACTTATTTTTAAATTTTGTTTCTTTATTTCATACTTCTACATCTATAACCTTCGTTTGAAGAAGCTATTCAATGTAATTACTTTCTGTTTTAATAAAAAAAAAGTAATATAAACTGATAAAAAAGTAATTTTAATTACATGTTCCGATTTATGCTTAAATAACTTTTGTAAAATTGATTCCAGAAAAAAAATTTGTTCAAAACAAATTGTAGACAATTTCATTATTAATAACATTGCTCTCTTTAACAATCTTGATAAAGTTAATAGTTTTCAAGATAAATGATAAATAATAATTCAGGACACAGAGAGGCCGATGCAGCGCATGAGTCAGAGAGAGACGGCGATACTTAAAGGAAAGCGACTCATACTTGTGAGCGCGCGAAATTAACAATAAAAAACAGGTATAAACAATGAAATTTTTTTAAATATATCTTAAGAATATTATTAACTATTGTATAAAGAATCCAAAAAAAAAATTTATTTGTATATTTTATTTTTTTTAAATATATTTTTCATGAGTCAAAAGTACCCAAATTTTTGAATTTTCGAACTTTTAAATATTCATATCTTTAAAAATATTAACTTTATCGTGAAAAGTCATGGTGACTTTTTGATTTGTATTCCCATAAAGAATATAAAAAAAATTTGTCCGGTTGAAAAATAACAACTCCTTGCAATTGTTTAAACAATTTCGGTTTAAACAATATGGCACGGGGTTGCCCCATGGCAACATGCCTTTATATCATCAGTAGGGCAATTTGAAGAAAATCGCATGAAAAAATTGAGGTGGAATAGTTTTCGGTACTCTTGCGCCGATTCCTCCTAGTCTAAGAGGCAATTCTGAGAAAAAGTTACCTGGTCTTTTGTTTACCCCCTCACAAAGTTGGGAGCGTATACGGAAACTTTACAAAATTTGAATTAGTTCCGCTTTTTCATTATTTTGGACCACAGTCCACCGGTAGCAATCAGTATATTGTTGAATCTTGGAAAACAAAGGAGCTCTCTTATGAATTCTTGGGCTACTTGGATAGATGTACATAGAAAGTACTGACATAATTTTATGGTTAATGAATGAATTACGACAAAGGTATCTGACATCAACAACAGCAAGAATTATCAGTCCTTTTTTGCATAACGCATATATTTAGATTGCGTTGTACTCGAATACTCCATAGTGAAATGTCGTAGGAAACATGTAATTGCATCAGTTAGGATTGCCGGAGTAAAATTAAAGCACTTAGAGTTCACCTTATGGCTTACCTTTTTATGAAAAGCCAGGCACAGCGGACGGCAACTATTCGCCGGTGAGCACTATGAGTTCTTTGATTGAGTTTCAGTGATGATGTATAAGATAAAAACTAAAAGGCACAAATTAATTAGCAGTTTTCAAAACAATTCAAAATAACTAATTTTTTTTTTCATTTGGGCGCCACACAGCTTGGAAATAATTTACATAGTGAATATTTGGCAATTGAATTTGGTAAAGCTCAAAATGATGGCAGCGGGATGCGCGGTGGCGTTTTGTTTTTTTTTTAATTTAATGATCTTTTTTGATTGTTTGATTGGCGCTGACTCAAAATAAGTTACTTACATTAGTTTAGGATCTTAGTTATTAAGACTGAGAAGGGTTATTTTTGCTTTTTAGTTACTTTTTTCGTCGGTTTAAATTTTTGTTAAAAAGTTTTTATTTCTTAATTTTTTGTGGCAAAAATCTACCAAATACTACCAACTCAATTAATAATTAAGGTACCCATTATGTTGTAGTGTTATCAAAACTACATATGTGTGACAAGTTTCAAGAGGCTTGGTTCACACGTGAAAAATCAAACACCTCCCTTTTTCATACCCTTAGGCGTGGATTATTTTTTTTGAATTCAAATATGACCACCTCCGAAAAATACTCTATACAATAAAAAAACAATAGTTCAAAAAAACTAAAAAACACGCTTTTATAGAAAACCAGACTAAATAAATAGAAAATAACAAAAAAAATTATTTTATTTAAAAAAAAGCGCGGGGTGCATGGTATCGCCTCGGTGTGTAATGTACTATATAATTATTCATACCATGCACCCCACGCTTTTTTTTAAATAAAATAATTTTTTTTTTAATTTTCAATTTTTTTAGTCTGGTTTTCTATAAAAGCGTGTTTTTTAGTTTTTTTAAACTATTATTTATTTCCTACTTTTTAGTGTGGTTTATTTATGAAAGCGTGTTTTTTAGTTTTTTTTTAACTATCATTTTTATTATTTTTTCGCAAATTGAAAAATGGAATAATCTCATCAAATGAGGTAATCCTAATATTCGACCTCAAAAACCCCCATATACCAATTTTGAATAGAATAAGACCATAATCACAAAACTCCTCCGCCATTTCAAAGCCGCCATCTTGAATTTTACAATTTTTACAAAAGAATCATTTTCGACCCCAAAACCCCCCACATACCAATTGTAAGCTCTCTTTCGAAATAATGTTATTTTTAGTAAAATAAATGTAATATTCCGTTTTGCTTGATGACTTTTTTACTTGTCAAACTTCTATCTTTTTTGAATACTACATACATGATAAACAATAAACAAACAATGAACTATGATATACACAGAGTATCAAATAAATTATAACATTCTCCCCCCTGGTGAAGAATTTCACGATCCTTCCAGTTCCAATTTGCATATCTTGACAACTGGTCGCCGGTAAATGGAAGAACCAACTTTAACGTCGACAACTCTGATTCTGCCGTCAGGACCTGGGAATGTTTGTACTATTTTGCCAAGTTTCCATTTATGTCTTGGTACATCATCGTCTACCATTACGACAATATCATCTTTTTCAATCCGTGCCTGATCAAACGTCCATTTATTTCTTTTATTAAGGGTGGGAAGATATTCTTTCAACCATCTGTTCCAAAACGATGTTCTTAACATTTCTGCCTTTCTCCATTCACGCTTCAAAAAATTACTATCTGGGTCCACTTCAATGATTGAACTATCATTATTTGCGAAACCAGACAAAAAATGATTTGGAGTTAGTGGTTCGAGATCATAGGGATCGGTTGATAAAATGGTGAGGGGGCGAGAATTAACAATATTCTCAGCTTCTGCAAAGAGTGTTTGAAGAGTTTCATCCTTCAACGATTGTCCATATAAAATTTTTCCTATTACCTTTTTAACAGATCCAATCAATCGTTCCCACACACCCCATGTGAGGTGCTGCTGCAGGATTGAACCTGAAGTTTATACCATCTGAAGTAACAGAGTTGATGAATGAGGTGTTATTCAGATCTTTTGCTTTTCGAATTTCATTATCCGCTCCTCGGAAGTTTGTCCCGTTATCACAAAAAATTGTTTTCGGTTTACCTCTTCTTGCTATCATTCTTTTATTGCCATAATACAAGAATCCGAGTTCAAAGAATGTGAAACTTCCAAATGAATAGCTCTGACTGCTAAACAGGTGAACAGAACACCCCATCTTTTTCTTTTCTCCTTCCCACTGTGACATAAAGGACCAAAGTAATCCAAGCCTACGTTCACAAAGGCTCTCGTATTGGGAGTGAGTCTGGCAGTGGGAAGTTGACATAATTGGAGGAATTGGCCTAGCTTTCCTATTCTTACAATATTGACAGTTGAAAAATACAGACTCCACTGCTGCTCTTCCATCGACAATCCAAAATCTTTGCCGTAGCTCATTAAGAACAAGATTAACCCCTTGGTGTCTGAACTTTTCATGGAAATGGCGAATGAGTAGTTGGTGTATTCATGTTTTGGATGTGGATGATAGGTTTCTTCGTTCGCTCTTCTAGGGAATCAGCCATATCTATCCTGCCACCAACAACCATAAATCCTTCTGTTAATTCCGGACACAAACTTCCAATCTTACTTCTCCTATTTATTCTTTTTCCATCGTTCAGATGATCCAATTCATCCCTATAAAAATCTTGTTGGGTCTTCTTGATCCATAAATTTTCAGCTTCATCCAATTCTTCAATGGACAGCTCTTGTCTCTCCGGTATAATTTTTTTCGTCCGCTTTATGAACCGCAACATCCAAGCTGTACTTCTGATGAGTCGAAGCCATTTTGAAAACCTTTTGATGTCTGGTAGGGATTCCGAAAAATTGTTCATGGCAAATACGTAGTGAGTACCAGAAAATATCTGTTTATTTCCATGTCGACGATTTCTGATGGGTCCATTTCTTTTCTTTTGGCCAATATTCATCGGATCTTTTAGAAAACTCGGCCCTGGAACCATTCATCAGAAATAGTTTTCTGTTTGGGGGTATTCATTTTTGTTGCTTCATCTGCTACATTCATGTCGGTAGGAATCCATCTCCATTGACTTATTTCTGTTAAATCATGTATTTCTCCGACTCGATGAGCAACAAATTGTTTGTACTTCCAAATCTCCCCTCGTAACCAACATAGGACACACTTTGAATCTGTCCAATAGAATGTCTTATTCACTGACAGTTCCAGCTCGTTTTTTATTGAAGTTGTCAGTCTACTTGACATGACAGCTGCCTGAAGTTCCAATCGCGGAATAGAAGTAACTTCAACGGTGCAACTTTAGTTTTGCGGCAATGAATGAAACTTCTGTTTGTAGGCCTCTTGAAATTCGCAAATAAACTACACAGGCGTAAGCTTTCTGACTGCTGTCACAAAATGAGTGAATTTCAATGTTATCTGCCTCTGGAATATTCACCGAATAACATCTGGGAATCCTAATTTTTTCTTTTTGTCGAAAACCGGCTATCCACCTACACCAGACTTTCATCAAGTCTCCAGGAAGCTTATCGTCCCAGTTGATTCCAGAACGCCAAATATCCTGCAGCAAAATCTTTGCTTCGCATGTAAATGATGCGAGAAAACCAATAGGATCGAAAATAGACATCAGAGATTTGAGGACTTCCCTTTTGGTGAAAGATTTATCCGAGGTATATTCATTAGTTCGTCATCCAGTTCACAATCTCTTCAAAGGCCTAGTACTCGATGTAGGTTTTCTTCATCTAAATTCTTGACAACTAAATCCAAACCCAGCTCTTTTCTAACTTTCGGTGAGTTCGTCATCCAGTTCACAATGTTGAATCCTCCTTTGGCCAGAATTCTTCGAACTTCGAGTATAGTTTCAATTGCTTCTTTTTCTGAATTTTTGCTATCAAGGTAATCGTCCACATAAAACTTCCTGGTTATTGCAGTCAAGATATCTGGAGATTCTGCTTGTTCTTGTGCAACGTAGTTTTTAACAAACTGAGCACAAACTGGAGAACATTTGGAGCCAAATATCATTACCATCATCTCGTAGACATCAGGTGGTTTTCTCTATTCAAATCTCTCCATAAGAACCTTTGTGCACACCTATCGTCTTCTCGAATCATCACCTGGTGAAACATATCTTTGATATCTCCGCAAAAGCCGACTCTTCTCTCCCTGAACTTCCAGATGATCGCCACCAATGATTGCAGTAAATCAGGACCAGGTAATAAAAAATCATTTAGACTGAATCCATTGGATTTGACAGCAGCGTCAAATACCAATCTCATTTTGCCAGGTTTCTTTGGATTAACGACACCAAAGTGTGGCAAATACCACGTTCGAGGACCTTCAATCGAAGCTTCTTGTTTAGATAACTTCCTGGCAAAACCATGTTCAATATAATAATCTATTTTTTGTTGGTACTTTATAGCGAAATCCTCATTTTGCATACATTTACTTTCCATGCATGTTAAACGTTGGATGGCATTGTATTTACTTCTGGGTAATGTAGTTTCATCATTTTTCCAAAGTAAACCAATTTCGAATCTATCACCAATGCGTTTGATTGTTCTGTTCATGATGTCAAATGCTCTGTTTTCTTCAGAACCTCCCAAACTCTGGGTTGGCTTTATCCCAAAATCTTCATTGACAAAGCACGTTTCAACATTTCATGCAACTCATTGTCAGCTTCTCTGTCACTATATGTAACGTGTGAGCTCTGATTTTCATATCTTCATCCTCCAGAACAGGGACCGTGGAGTGACCAACCCAATTTGCATTTTGTAGCCACTGGAGAATCTTCTGGGCCACCTCGAACTTGACTGGGGCGATAAGTTTATGTTGCTTGGCCAATTAAAAGGAGTGGTTTTTCATTTCGTATATTTTCGATTGGTAGATTTCTCAGATGAGGAAATGACTTCCACTGATCCATATTCACCGACTGTGAAGGAAGTGAGAGATTTTCTATAGTATGAACACCCATCATTGTGAATATTTCGGCACCATCCTGATTTTTGGAGATTTTCAAGTTTAATTTTTCAGAATTTTCTTGCCTTGAGATAATATCATTGGTCCACTGTAAACAAAGAGCTTCTTTCGTTCCAATTAGTCCGAGGCTTCTTGATACTTCTCTATCAATTATTGTTACAGTGGAGGCTTCATCGCAAAGAGCGATAATTTTCATCTCTTTATTAGGGCCATGAATTCTTATGGGAATTGTTCTCAACAAAACTTTCCTTTTGTCAGTCTGTGTTGCAAGAACTGAATCAATATGGAGATTTGTATTTGACTGTATCAATACTGAAGTCTTATGGAGAAGTGGATGATGGAAGCTTTGACAACCATCCACAAGACACCGTTTTTTCTTATTACATCTAAATTTCTGGTGTTTTCCCTTCAGGCATATGAAACATAGCTTTTTTTCTGTAACAATCCTCCATCTTTCATCAACGTCATCTGATTGGAGTTTGGAACAGGATCTTTCATGTTCAAGCCCACAATAACTACAAACTTTTTTCGTTATTTCATTCGTACTGAATAATCGTTCAAATTTTTTTGTTGGAAGTGTTTTTTGAATATGCTTTTCAGGTTGAGTTGGAGAATTCAATTCATTTGGCAGACTAACGTAACATGCTGCTTTAGCTATATCTTTCAACCACTTCGAAAAATCCTTCAAATCTATTCTTCCACATTTTTCTGCAACTGTTTCACCCCACTTCAGTCTCAACATGTCAGGAAGTTTGTAGACCAAATCCCTAATCAAGTGTGGATTTTCCATATGTCCTTTGGAGTTCAAGGTTTCCATAGTTGCTACAAGGTTGTTTACCTCGTTGGAAAACTGAATGAGTTTCTCGATATTTTTCTCTTTCAAATTTGGAAGTTGTTTAATGTTCGTAATGATCACTTCAATAATGTAGTCTGGTCTTCCAAATTGAAGTTGCAGGGTTTCCATCACCAAATCAGTATTTTCCGATGTGACATCATTCCCGCGACGGCAGATTTAGCCTCCCCTGTTAAGCATTTTTGTAGCTTTGACATTTTTTCCTCATTGGTGAAACCACATAATTTGGAAATTCTCTGATATTGTTGATGAAAAAGGGGCCATTCAGCAGGATTCCCAGCAAATTTCGGGAAGTCTTTCTCAACGACCTGACGCCTTAGGAACATATTATCTTGCTTGTGTTCATTTGATGTAGGGACAACAGTTTTTGTAACCGTTTTTATCGCATCTGATATTGTTTGACACAAAATCTCAATTTCTGATTTTTTCCTAGCTGGGTCATCATTTCTGGGAGGAGGTATCGATTCGTCTTCTACTACGCTGAGAACTCTTTGATGATCATCATTTTGACACTGTTCGTTGGATTTTCTCACCCATTCACTCACAAATTTATGTTTTGATGCTACTTCCAGATCGAACTGTTCATGATCTGAAGAACTGGATTTATCATTCACCACCATAACTTCTGGATATAAACAATGGGGTACCTTGTTTCGTTGTTGAGTGCTGATGGTAGTTTTTTCATTTGTACCATTTGACTGACTTCTGTGGCTCCTTACTTCTTCGATTGCATCAAGTCTAGCATTTTCCAGATCATGTTCCATCTGCAATAGCCGCATATTGTTATCTATCTCAAGTTTCTGTTTCTCCAACGTCTGCTTTTTCTTTTCCATCTCAATAGCAATTTGTCTGTCGTTCTAAGCTCACCTGAGAGTTATGTGAACTATTGTTGGATATTTTGGAATATGCCATCGAAGTTCTTTCACCAAATTTTCGGGCCATGTAAGTCAGCAGGTAGACTCTTATTTTCTCCCGCATTTTTCGCGAACTTCTTCGTAGATCATCCATTGGTAGGTTCTTTTTTAGGCTCGATGGACCAAAATGTAAGCTCTCTTTCGAAATAATGTTATTTTTAGTAAAATAAATGTAATATTCCGTTTTGCTTGATGACTTTTTTACTTGTCAAACTTCTATCTTTTTTGAATACTACATACATGATAAACAATAAACAAACAATGAACTATGATATACACAGAGTATCAAATAAATTCTAACACCAATTTTGAATAGAATCAGACCATAATCACAAAACTCGGCCGCCATCTTGAATTTTCCAATATTTACAAAAGAATCATAATATTCGACCCCAAAAACCCCCAGACACCAATTTTGAATAGAATCAGACCATAATCACAAAACTCGGCCGCCATTTTAAAGCCGCCATCTTGAATTTTCAATTTTCACAAAAATTAAATTCGACCCAAAAACCCCACATACCAATTTTGAATAGAATCAGACCATAATCACAAAACCGGCCGCCATCTTGAATTTTCCAATTTTACAAAAGAATCATAATATTCGACCACAAAAACCACCACATACCAATTTTGAATAGAATCAGACCATAATCACAAAACTCGTCCACCATTTTGGAGCCGCCATTCTTGAATTTTCCAATTTTCACAAAAGAATCATAATATTCGACCACAAAAACTGTCGTATACCAATTTTGAAGCAAATCTCAGACTATAATAAAAAAACTCGTCCACCATTTTGGAGCCGCCATCTTGAATTTTACAATTATAATAAAAGAATCATAATATTCAACCACAAAAACTGTCATAAACCAATTTTGAAGCAAATCGGACCATAATCACAAAACTCGTACGCCATATTGGAGCCGCCATTTCGGTTTTTCTTCACACAAAAATTTCTTAATGCATTGTCACTGGAATTATGTACACCTGCCAAATTTCAAATCATTCGGACGTCTAGAAGTGGGTCAAAATCGCGCCCAAAGGAGTCGGTTACAAACAAACAAACAAACAAACAAACCAACAAACAAACAAACATACAAGTGAAGCTAATATAAAGCATGTAAAAAGAATCATCTGAATCGAATAACCCAGTACAAAATTATGCCTGATAGAATCGGTTAACGGGGCATAATTCAGAGAGTGAACGATCAATATCTTCCATTTTGCGCTACCCTTAGGGGTGGAGTTTTTTTTCAAATTCAAATGGGACCAACTTCCAAGTACACCCTATCCAATGGAAAGGTTCATGGAAATCGGACTACTCTGTGAAAAGTTATGCGTGGTCGACTAGAAAACCTCCTCCTTTTTTTCGTCGGTTAATGAAATAATAAATAATGTTACCGTCCATACCCAATATTGAATAGAGGTTGAACCAAAAATCAAATTTAAGAAAACAAATAAAATGCAAGGTTAAATTAAATTTAAAAATTATGAATTTGTCTGTTTACTCCTCTTGCGATCTTCTTCTGCGTATGAAAATGGACGGCATGAAACAGGGTGAGGTCCTCCGTAGAACAAGATCCTCCGTGAAAAAAGGTCCTCCGTAGAACCCTATAACAATTTACTTCGTTAGACAACAGAGCTATATACAAAAATTTGCCAACGGCTTACCTTCGATGAAGGGTTCATGTCGAGTCCACGAAAATGTCGACAATTACGGTAGCCGACCACGACGAAAAATAGAGTATGGAGAATCCACAACACAATGACCTGACTTACAGGAATTCAGCCCTTCAGGTAGCACACTTCTCTCCAACCTCAATTCCGGAATCCTGTGGTAGAAATAGAAATTGTGAAGACCCCTGGTTCTCCAAATAACAAAACCTTTCAATGTCACGACCCCTTGGATTCTCCCATTTTTTTTGTGTTCTCGCAAATAGGAAACCAAGCTCACGTGACCCGCATCGAGATCCGCCCATAGGAAGAAATTACTTCCATGAGAACAAACAATGATGAGATTTCACGAAGATAGCCGAAGACTAATTCGTAATTCACATTCCTTTACTACGAACGTATTTACTTCCCAAGATGAATAGAAACTAAACTAGACAATTTCAGAACATACCAAATTCAAGAATGAGCGGACCACTGATGAAATATCCAACGGAATAGACACGTGGGTTAGACACTACGCAATTTCTGAAGAAATGCTCCGTAAGTAGCAAGTCGATCTATCATGAGTTCTCCTAATTCCTAGATATAAGGAGTCCGGCGGAATTATGGCAATCTTCGAATGAATATTTAAAAAAATCATGTGCGGTCGTGGGATCTTCGTCAGTCACGAAGTTCCTTACGCTATTTCTTCAGCTCCGAATGTGATTAGATATGGAAATTTATCATCACATAAGGAAAAAGCGTTATGCTTCCTCCGTGCGACTTTCTCTCTCTCTCTCTCTCTCTCTCTATCTCTCTCTCTCTCTCCCTCTCTATCTCTCTCTTTCTCTCTCTCAATATATATAATATATATATATATATATATATATAT
The DNA here is from genome assembly GCA_018342105.1 of Gonioctena quinquepunctata. NCBI lineage: Eukaryota > Metazoa > Arthropoda > Insecta > Coleoptera > Chrysomelidae > Gonioctena > Gonioctena quinquepunctata. Next base: position 444,848 of record JAFIRS010000105.1, read on the forward strand.
AAATATATATACCTTTCTCTCTGTTATTTGTATATTTTTATTTTTTATTTTTTTTATCGTTTTCAATGTAAATAATATAAAGTGAGTAATCAAATCAAAAACTTCCATTTATTATTTTATTCATTAAAAATTAGATAAAATATAGTGAATTATAAATAATATCGAGGTAGCAGAATATGTTGCCAACAATCTCATGTATCCACCAATATATATTCTTTTTTTAACCGACGAAACCAAGAAGGAGGAGGTTCTCTAGTCGACGCGTATATTTTTTTTATGTATAACCACGCATAACTTTTTCCTGATTCGTCCGATTCCGATAATATCTTTAGCGAATAGGGTGTACTTCGAAGTTGGTCCCATTTGAATTTAAAAGATGAAATCCACCCGTAAGGGTAGCAAAATGAAGGAGATTGATCACTCACCCTCTGAATTCTGGCCCGTTAACCGATTCTATCAGTCATAACTTTGTACTAGTTTCTTCGATTGGATGATTCTTTTTTTATTAGATAGGATATACCTAATATCTGATCATATTTGGATTTCGAATGGAATTATTCACCCTTACGGGTAGAAAAATAGGGGATAATAAATTTTTCACTTGTGAACATTGGCACATATATGTAGTTGACAATGACAGATCGCTATTGTCATTATTTTTGTTCTCCTACATCCGTTATTATCATTCATGAGAGGATGGAATGATATACAAAGTAATGAAATAACCTTACCAGAACAACAAAAATATTTTATATTACAACAAATAGTAAAAGTAAATGATCATATTATTTAACTGGTAATAGTCGAAGTAAGGTGGGTAAGTAAGTATTTTTGAAGTAATCAAAAAACAAATATGTAGTAATTGGTAGATTTTAGCCACAAAAAATTGAAAAATAAAAACTTTTTAACAAAAATTAAACCGACGAAATACGGAACTGAAAAGTAAACCTTCTAAGACTCAATAACTGAGCTCCCAAACTAATTTAAGTAACTCATTTTGAGTCAGCGCCAAACGAACAATCAACGAAGATAATTAAATTACTTCCAAAAAATTATCAGGATGTCACCGCGCAACTCCATGCCATCATTTTACGCCTTGCCTAATTCATTTGCTTGTTTGTTTGGCGCCGACTCAAAATCAGTTACTTACATTAGTTTAGGAGCTTAGTTATTGAGATTGAGGAGGTTTATTTTACTTTTTACTTTTCAGTTTCGTATTTCGTCGGTTTAATTTTTTTCTCAATATTTTTCCTTTCGAAAGATGACGTTTTCTATTCCATCACATGTAATTATCATTATACCATGCAATACTATACCTATACATCCTTTTTCCAAACTCCTCCGCCACAGTATTTGATTACAGACAGACAGACACACAGACAGACAGACAACGGTACAGGTGAAACTAAATAAAAGCTTATAAAAAAGGTGATTTTTATCGGTTTTTCAGGTTTTTCTCCGTTACTAATGATCCGATCGAGTCGCGGTAAGGCTCATTCTTTTGTATTTCAATTCTCTACAATTCGTCAAGTAACAAGTCAAAAACCATAAAAAATAAAAAATAGCTCTTAAATGTTTATAACAAATCAAGCAATGACAGTCGCACGTAGGAAACGTAACAGGATATAACTACGAACCGTCTTTGTTATGATGGCACAGTCGGTTTCCTGGTAGTATTTTTGTCACAGAATCAATAGAGTAGAAGATCTCTATTGATTGGCCTATATTGATTAAGCTTGGTGAAGGGATAGGAATCATATCTTGAGTTTCCTTGATAATTTTGCTATTGATCGCAATGATATCAGGACAACCTGAATTTCCTAATGATTTAATAGTTTCCTGTACTTTCTCACAGGTAAGGGGGGTTGAGAAAAAAGATGATTCTGGAAGATGAAATTTTGAAAGTAACCAATTTGCAATTTCAAAAAAAAAAACAATTCGTCCAAAGTTAAATTTTGAGGAAAATTTTATACCATTCATTTTCAACCAATCAGATGCTTTATTTCGACATTGGTACCATGGTAACCAGCAAATTTCCTGAAAATTTGTCATCCACATTAGCATGTATACGTAAAATTAATAAGTGGAAATTTCCCGGCACATGACAGCTATCATATAATTGAACAAAAATAATATTGAAATAATATTGAAAATATTTTTCATTTACTTACTTTATAAGTTGGAAATATTACACCAATTTATTAAGGTGTTCATTCTATAATATCATTGAATAATTTTAAATTCTTCAAAAATTCCACTTCTATCTCCTCTTTCCTAAGTGGTGAATGAAACACAGAACCGGTGTTTTTTTAACAATATGCCTGTGTTTCATGAAATAAAAATAATACTGAGACACCAGTTTATTTCTTTGAGTATTAGATTTGTGTCCAAAAGAAGGCACAATATCACGCAGAATGTTGCCAATCTCTTTAAATAAGTTTTCTTGCTGAGGATTTAATCCAGATTATTCCACTAGGTATGTTAGATATTTCACATTTTTATGGTACATTTTAATGTGCTGTGATTCTTTGCAAAAGGAACACAATTCATACGATTAAAAGTTCATTTTTTATCACTTTTTCACTAACTTATGATTGTATACAATGTTATGAGGAACTTATAATGCCACAAATAAAATATTGATTGACAGGAGTAGTGAATGTCAAATCCATGGCTAACTTTACAAAATAGTTTTTTAACCGGCAACATACGCCAACAACATTCTATTTAGAATAAAGAATAAAATATTCCGATTTCCTGAATTATTTGAAAAACAGATTATTACCGCTTATATTAATTTTTCTTAGAATACCTAAAAGAATATGAAAAATATTTAAGTATATATGTATAGGTATGTTATATATTTTTCGCTGTATATCACCTTTGTTTGTAGTCAATATTGACATTTCCCTGAAACCTAGTAGGAAAATCATATGAAATCAATTATTTTTATATAATAATGTATCTGATATTATAAATTTTATTTTACTAAGGCACGGGAAAAATGAAAAAAAACAAAACCCCACAATACGAACATCCACTTTCATTTTTAATCAATATTGACATTTTCCTGAAACCCAGTGAGAAAATTGTATGAAAACTATCAATTTCATATAAAAATTTATCTGACATTATATATTTTATTTTACTAGGGCACGGGGCAAAAAATATCTCCCGCAACACGAACGTATCCACTTCATTTTTAGTCAATATTATCATTTCCTTGAAACCTAGTAAGAAAATTGTATGAAATCAATCAATTAATTTTACATAATAGTTAATCTGATATTATATATTTTATTTTACTAGGAAACGGGAAAATTCAGAAAAAAATCTCCCCAAAAAAAAACCCCAAAACTCCCATTACACACAGCCTTCTATTTATTTGTGAATAACGTGAAAATAAATATGTACTTAATGTTTTCTATTTAAATATAATTCCGGTATGAAATTTTTTTACCGAATCCCCCACGTGCTTGAATTAATTGCGGGAAATTTGTCTCGTACATGAATTTTTAAAGAAAATTATCCCTCGTCGCTTCGCGACATAATTTTCAAAAAATTAATGTACTCAAAAAATTTCCGGCAATAATTCATGCTCTAGGGAGATTATAAGTGAATATTTTCTTGTTTAGTTTTGTTCCTATGGAAATTCATAATGTTCACTAGCTTTAGATTTATTTCCAGCTTCAGCAATATGTGTATCGTTTGTTTACTTTTTAGCATATTTGAGTTCCGTATTGGAATCTTTCTTGAGAATTTTGAGGTTTTTATATTATTGGTGTCTTTTTTTTTAGGAGGGGGGGGGGTGGAAGAAATCCATCGAATTCTGGGGTCTCTATGCCCCCTTTACCTCCGCGCTACCCACTAAAAACTCCACCCAGTTGGCTCGTCTGGTCAAGACTTCCGACGACACTTGGTCCCACTGGGCTGCTATGTTTGAGCTTACTCGAGGCAAAATGCAATGCGATTTTTGCACTTCATCGAAGAATACCCCAAAACTGGTATGTTCGAATATCACCAGCGATAACTATCGACCATAAAACAACGAGCGGATATTTAGCATGCGATAAGAATAATCGATCGGATTGACTTAAATCCTAACCCCAATTCATTGTTTACATGTTGTACTCGTGATATAACGAAATGGCAAATTTTGATGAACTTGCAATGATTGCTATTGCAGAAGTAGTAGACAATGCTGCGGGTGCCGTAGCAGAACAGAGAAGACCCTTCTACCCTCGTATAAATGCATTCGAACTTTCAGTTAGACAATTTGTTAGAATGTTTCATTTATGAAAAGAATTAGTTCGTGATGTAATTCTACTAGTGTCTCCCTATATAGAGGAATATGCAACGAATCACAAAACTCAACACAAGAAATATAGCAGAATAGTTGACAACGTGACGGGTCAAGTAATGTGATTTGAATACTGTTCAACTATTGGTTGAATTCGTGACTCAAGCTAAGACTTCCCTCACACCCTTCGAAACCGACAAACTCTTTATCGCATTCGGTTCGAGAATAGCGTATCGAACGAGAAGAGTATCGCCTGCGAATTTTTGCGATGCAAATATCACGTTAGAAATGTATCGCGCAAACTCAAACATACAAACATACGGTTCCTGGCCCATTGTATCTTGCCTGTTGTTCACTTTCACAGCACCTATCTCAGTAGTTCCGTACCTGCACAAGTTTGTACTGATCCTTTACTGGATGTGTGCTGTACAGTCTCGGTTGGTTGTCGTAATATTGATTGTCTTCTGCGATCCAAAGCCTCGCAGTGGCGGAGTATTTCTGGTTCCTTGTCGTATAATCTGCATGTTGGGTCGCCGTTGAATAGTCCTATTTCCCCTAAGAATTGTCCTGGACCTGGTTTATTTTCCGAATCTCTTCTAGCAAGTTCGTCGGCTTTTTCATTCCCTGCAAATCCCTGATGTCCTGGCACCCAAATCAGCTGGACGCGGTTTTTTTCTGCTGGCATTGTCAGTTCCTCTTTGCAGGTCCATACCAGTTGGGACGTCACTTCTTGGCTACTTATAGCCTTCAGTGCCGCCTGGCTGTCTGAGAGAATGTGGATCTGTTCAGCTACTATTGCTCTCCTATTGTTTTCCTCAACGCATTGAAGGATTGTGAAGATCTCTACTTGAAACACAGATGTGTGAGTACCCAGTGAGTAGCTGAACTCGGTCCTTGAGTTTCTGAAATACACTCCTGCTCCCGCACAATTCTCCATCTTTGATACGTCTGTGGACCAGATCTTGCCCTGTAGAATGGAGTTATGTGTTATTCCAAACAGTTCTATCTGGTATTGCTACGTGTCAAAGGAGAATCGTTTCGCAATGTGATCTGATCGCAGGTCTAGCAGCACGTACCTGGTTACAATGCTTACGATTCTCGTGTGTCATATCCCATCATTTATATTGTCCAGTGTGTTTCTTAGTTTGAAGGCACCCAGCCTTGCCTGTCCTTGTATCATCAAGTAAAAGGGACGCAATTCCAGCAGTGTCTCCGTGGCAGCAGTGGGCGTTGATTTTATTGCCCCTGTAATACCTACTCAGGCAGGTCTTTGCACCTTGTTTAGTTTTAGCGCTCCACCACCAGGGAGGTGTACGTTATGACCGGTATTACCACCATGTTGTACAATCAACCCCCATTTCTTTCCAAAAGAGCGTCTCGCCATAACTAATGTGGCCTCCGCTTTTCTGGTCACTTTCATCAGAGTCCAAAATCACCCCGAAATAATTGACCTCTTTCTTGCTTTGTATAGTTTTTCCTCGAAGTTTCATGGGTCCTAGTACCCCTAGTTTACGTCGTCGATTGAATGTTACTATGGTGACTTTTTGCGGGTTGATGTTCAATCCGTCCAAGTCTGTCCATTTGGTCACCAAGTTTAGGGCCTCTTGCATTCGATCCATATCCATGGTGTTGATTTTCCCCTGTTCTAGGATGACCTTTTTCTTCCAGAGACCCTAGTAGTCCATCCATGACCAGATTCCACAGGCCTTGGTACTGTTTCAAATTATTTTGAGTTTCCCTTTGTTCTTCAATTCGTTATTGAACCAATAGACAGGTTGCTTATTAAACTTTGACTTGATTTGTTCCAGCGGTAAATTATTTTCGATCAGATCGTTGTAAGTAGTAACGAAAGACTAGTTGAATGGCTGAGAATTGCTCTTGGAGTAACGAAAAAGAATGTATACTTTGTACTCAGATAGCGGGGTTAGCAAAGTAAGGTTAGCTTGTGTCTCCATCTTCACGTTTGATACATATTGCATCTCGATTATATATACCTGATGGCAAATAAAACCAATCACATGATTTTAGGGTTTTTAACGATTTGAGAATACAAAAATTTGACAATGAAAATCTATACAAGTATGGAAGAGCGAACGAATTTGTTAAGCCCGATAAGTTCTACCTTTTCTATAATTTTTTTTTATTGCGAAAAATGAATCGGTGAGTCAGCAACATTCCATATTATGGATTTGACTATCGAGAAAATAAGCTAAAAATGGAAAAAACCAATGGCGCGGCCAGTCGGAAAGGCAGATTTCAGAATTTAATCATTGGTTCTGAAAAAGCCAAATATAAACAACATTTTTTATATTACATCCCTAAAGAGTTTAAATGGAATTGAGAAGGGGTGTTAAGTTGGAAGTATCATTAGTTTTGAAGTAATTGGCATTCAGGCATTTATTTTCAGTTGTAATGCCACAAGAGAGTGAGAATAAAGTGAGAATAGTTCGACAGATTTTCGAAAACTTGTTGCCAGGTAATAGACGCGAGAGCCGGAGGGGTTCGAGTGGCTATTGCCAAATCACAATTTACTGAAGATCGTTGTTGTGGAAAAATATGGGTCATGTATATGATGTGCACTTGTTGGGCACACGAAGCATCTACTGGTGCAGAAAAGGAAGCCTATGTCTGTGATTTCTGCAGATAAGATACAACTCCAAATGTTCTCAATTTTAAGTTTACATTTTTAAGAATTTTACCCTCTTTGTTATTTTTGTTATGTGTGAAATAAATTCACTAATTCATTCTGATCATAATTTTCGTACAAAAAAACCTATTCCACATTACCAAGCATGTATATTCCACATTACCCTACCATTTTAATATTTGTATAAATTGCACATTTCTCGAGTAACTGATGTAAGAAAAATAATAATTGCTGGATTGAAGTATAATTTCTCCCACAGATGTAGAATAGTTTTGACAACCAATGATTTATGAATGAGATTTTTATTTCAATTTTTTTATGCTTTAAAATGAAAGGGTATTCTACATTCACCGCCCTTACTCTATTTTTTAAGAAATTTAATGTTTGGCGCCGGCTCAAAATTAGTTACTAACATTAGTTTAGGAACTCAGTTATTATTAGGACTCAGAAGGTTATTTTTCAGTTTCTGTTTTCGTCGGTATCCATTGAGATGGGTTTTCAATTTTTTTTTACAGATTCAAAATTTTTTCACAGCCAGTCCTATTACTACTGGAACAGCTAACGCTCAGATCTTTGAATGATTGTCCGGGAAAAGACATTTGCGAAAAAATCATGAGGGATGAAATGATTTTGTCATTTGCAACGCTGCCGCCCGGACTATTGGTTTTATTTACAAAAGCATCTTCAGTCGAGTGCGGCCGACACGCGATCGTCTATGAAGTGTTAAATACACCGCGGAGGTGAGAATGGACTTTTTTTATTCCAATTTCTATTTTTATATAATTCATGGGAGATTATGAATAATTGTAGTTCTTCAAATGAACTTAGATTTGGGAAAGGGAGCAGAAATAATTATCGAGAGGTTATTTTGTGTCAATAATTTTCAATATTATTATTGTTTAAAAATGTTTGTGACAAATTGTAAATTCTGTTAATATATTTTTGAATCCACATTATCAGAACTCAGTAACATAACCGCATAAACTGACTTGGTTGCCCTCTAATTCTTATCTTCCAAAGAAAGAAAAATTCCAAAAAATGGAAAGGAATATTCCCTTTTTCTTAATCGAATTGACGAATTTGAACAATTAAATACGCTGTAGCTATACTCTGTTTCCTAATGTGAGAGAGTAAAAAATCATTATTGAACTGTAAAACCGAGTTGTCTTCGCCGTATTCCATAGGCGTACGAGGTTAAATCTAAAGTTGATGACATTGGATAGCACATCATGAATGGAACATATCTAGAATTTTCCGGGGAACTGAAAAATGCAATAACATACTGGCTGACCCATTAGAAAAAACAAAAGTTTGTATCATAACTTTTTAATGCGACGTTCAATTGTTTTTCTATTCACATTTCCTGGCGGTTCAGAAAAAATGCTATAACTTTCCTAATTTTTCTAGATCTTCAAATAGGGAGGATATCTATTGGTCCAAATACAACCAATAACCTTGTAATGTTGGTTCAAAGATGTTTCGTACCAGCTTAATGACTGTTAATATGATTATCCCTAACAATGGACAACGCTTAAGTATGGTTCACGAATGCTATGTAATTTCCTGTTCCAGATACAATAGAATCATAAATTCACAATCATCTACCTGATTATCTTTTCATTACTTCAAAAGTTTTTTTAACAAATAATATTATGTATTTCTTGACATGTTTTTTGGGTAACCTTCCACAGTCTGAAAATGAAAATATAATCAGGCATAGTTAAATGTCTCTATAATCGAGCCCAAACAGTTTGCAATTCCAACCAGAATCTACAGGAAGAAATAAACCTCATAAAATCTGTTCTCAAGGAAAATGCATATCGGGATCAGTTTGTGAAAAAAACAATCACTGACATTGAAAACAAAAATCCATCAAACAACCAATTAACACAACCAACAGGAGTACACCCACCACCTACACATTTCACAACCAACACAATACCTTATGTCCCCGGATTATCTGAAAAGATCAAACGAATTGGACATAGGTATGATGTAAGAACATCATTTAGAACAACAAACACACTGAGATTTATACTAACACAAACAAAACCAAAAAACGCCAAAGAAAGTACCAAGAACTGTGTTTACAACATACCTTGTTCGTGTGGTGATAGTTATATAGGTGAAACGTCAAGACCATTGGAAGTGCGCCAAAGTGAACATCAGAGTTACATCAGAAATCGACAAATAACCGGATCAAAAATTGCAGAACATATCCTCACATCCAATGGCGATCATACGATTGAATGGAATGGGACAAAAATCTTGATGAAAGAACCACATCAAGAAAGGAGAAAATTGGAAGAAACGGCCTGTATTCTTCTTTCCAATAACAACTGCTTTTCAACAAATTCTGTTGAAATGGATCATACATGGTTACCTCTACTCAGAGAGGAAGTGAGATATGGTAGAATGCTAATAAACTGATCTGAACAACACCCCATATATCAAATGAGCAATACGTCACTCTCAAACTTTTTCGGCAGATCTCAATTGACATCCGACAAATAAAAAAGCGAAAAAGACTCTGCGAGAAAAAATCCAAATTATTAAAACAATTGAAGGAGATTTAGAAGATTTTGAGAACGGGGGCAGATATAGTCCCCAAAAACTATATAGAAAAGTATCTTTTAATTTTATTTTTTTTAATTTTTTTGATAGGCAAATTCAAAAAACGACAAGTTATTGACAAATTAAATCATTTTTCTATAGGAAATATAATTTGGTGAACGCAATAACTTATCGGGGTGAACAATCAGTTTGCCCTTTCTGCATTTGTATAGATTTTCCTGATTATATTTTCATTTTCAGACTGTGGAAGGTTACCCAAAAAACATGTCAAGAAACGTTGTTCCTCCACAAAAAAACACATTCATTCAATATTATGTAGATATAAATCGGTACCTGCGATGAAAGATAACAATATGGTCGGATTTGTTTCACAAATCGAGGGTTTTTCTAAGAAAACCATTATAAGCTAAGGTAGAGGCACAGGTAGTTTACCTGTGCACGAGGACATACGTGATGAGGATGAAAAGACTGCCATCAGAAGAATCCCCGTTTTACTTGAAAAAAGAATTACCTACCTTGAAAAAAACAATGTCTGAAAAGAAAAAGGGTAATTTCATTCCACCCATGGGTAGGAAGGAATTGTGGAAAACTTTGAAGGAAATTAATTTTCGTTATGAAAATATTCAAATATTCAAAAATCACTTTTAATAGAGAAAGAAGAAATCATCTGCTGGCGACGACGATATTTGAGGGCAGATAGACAATTTCGAATGGAAAACAGGAATATCTATTATATGGACTAAACTTGGTTGAATGAAGGATATACCGTTGGAAAAATATGGCAGGATGAAAATATAAAATGCGCGAGGCAAGCTTTCATGGAAGGATGGTCCACTGGAATAAAAGCACCCTCGGAAAAAGTAAAAAAGATAATTACTCAGATTGGTAGCAAAAATGATTTTGTCGATGGTGGCTTACTAGCATTTTAATCAAAATGGACCGGAGACTATCATAAAAATATGAACGCTGAAGTTTTTAAAGAATACTTCCAGCAAATGCTAGATCTTATTCCTCCTGCGTCTGTTATAGCCATGGATAATGCCAGGACTACCAGTCAAGAATAACCGAAAAAATACCAATGTCTCCTTGCAAAAAAATTACATCATTCATTGGCTTACTTGAATAAGAAGCCATTTCGCAAATATATTCTGAAAAAGGGGCTACTGAAGATTGTAAAGTTCTCTCTGTATGAAATTTGCTGTCGATGAAATCGCTTCGAAACGAAATATAACGGTACTTCGCCTTCTAGTCCGGTCAATCTAGACATTCGAAGGTGCATAAAATCACAACAAGCTGAAAATCAGTATAATTGTTAAAAACATAATTATAAATGAAATTTTCAAGTTCCCCATCATTCCCATATATGGAAAAAAATTTACTCGGACTCAAAAGTCAAAAAAATTAGTTTTTCACGATTTTCAGCAAAACGGTGAGTTTGATCATAGAAGTACCTGACACAAAATTTTAGATCATGAAATTGTCCATAAAAAATTGATCACTACTTTTTTTCCTACGAGCCACCGTTTCTGAGATATAGCGATTCAAAAAGTTGTAAAAGTTGTTATCGTCATAATATGCATGATTACGCAACGTATATACATCTCTAGAAATGTTATATATGTTTAAAAAAATTTCTATCGGTCATTGTGACTTATACTCAAAATATAAAATATATATAAGTTATAACTATAAGAATATCAGGTAAAATGAAACCCAGTCCCTTAATTTATACGCTAGTGTAACTTCGAGACAACATCTGTCTCTTGTTCTATTGTGTGCGTGGCTAGGGTCTTATACCTCTTTAATAAATGAAATACCGTTAGTTTTGAGCGCCACTCTGTAGTGAAAACACGTGTTTGTCTCAACCTATATCGTGCTGTTTTGAGTTTTATAACAAAAATTTCAGAATATTGTTTTATTTGTGCTAAACTTTCAACTGAAAGTGAAGTTGTTACTGTTGAACGTGGTATGAAGACATTAATTAATGCAAGTATCGAAAGAGCTGATTAATTTTTGGAATATCTCAAAAATCAGAAATCTGTGACAACACATGAAAATTGTCGTAGAAATTATACTCGAAAGTCTTCTATTGCTGCAGCTAATAAAAGACAACGCGAAGAACAAGAAGCCAGTACATCTACAGTGAGTACTCCTCGTACTAGATCACGTGTCAGTGAATCAGCTTTTTGTTTTAAAGAACTATCTTATTTCGTGGCCAGAAATTGAATGAAGAGTAGAAAGAAGAAAATCCTCAGATTTTTGCCGTCGAATTAGCCAAGTAAGTACACTTCAATTTAAAGATTCAATTCTGGAAGCAGCTCGGACTCGTGACGATGCTATAGCAAAAGCTGTTCTTGCTCGAGTCGAATTTGATTATGATTTAGTTGCTGCTGAAGCTAAGTATCATCGAGATTGCTATGTTACTTTCTTAAAACCTTCCACTGGAGCTAAATCGGCATTCCGCCATATCACTGTGAATTAAACCCCATAGAATTGGTGTGGCGCAAGTAAAAGAGTTTGTAGCAAGGCATAACACTACTTTCGAAATAAGAGACGTTGAAAATATGTTGCAAGAGGGAATTAAGACAGTAAATTGCGAAAAATGGAATAAGTGCGTCGAACATGTGATTGGAATAGAAGAAATAATGTGGGAAGCTGATATCATGCCAGAAAATACTATAGTGCCCCTCATTATTTCTCTGGGCCCCAATGACGATAGTTCATCGCACTACTCTGAATATGATGCCCAAAATTTAAAAATTAAGTTGTTGTATTGTGAGTAGTAGATTTTTTTCTAAATATTAATATTTGCTACAATTCATCTATTTTGATATTTCAATTACTTTTATACAGTGTGACCCATTTAAAATGGAACCACCTCTGTAGAATACGCATTTTTCAATCAATCTCAATTTTGTTTTATTATTAAGCATAGAAAACTGTATTTTAACACACATTTTCATAACTCCACTTTTATTTCCAAGGCACACTATGGTTTTTTTTCTTTGTCAAAAACGGCAAAAGTATATTAGGCAATTTTTATTTTCAAGTTTGACTACACCACTGGATTCGTAGTCGTTATAAATAAAAATCATCAGAATTTCATAAAAAAATATTGGTTAACAACGAAGTTACAACAACTTCAATTTTGGAAACAAAGTATTTGATTATAATTTTTATTTAGATTATGGACATATTTAAACTCTGGCAACACCGTCGATACAAAGTAGAACACAGTTATAAGTATGGTAATGTGAGCGATTTGTGGTGGAAGCGATTTTGTAATAAAAATCTGACTAGGCCACTGGATTTGTAAATTATATTCCCTTAAAATCATTTATTTAGGTGTAGGTTATAAGTGTATTCGAAAAGAACAGAAAATTTGAAATTCATTCTCAAGTTTTACAGTACATTCTTCCATGGCCGATAAAAACGAAATGAACAGAAACAAGTTTAAAAGTATTTATTCAACAATAAAACGTCATTAAGCAAACACTAAAACTAAAATAAACATTACTGTAAAATTTAATATTTGAATATTTGTGGCTTCTACCAAAGCTCCATTTAGTTCGACACATTTATCGTATCACTTCCGAATATTTTTTACACTATTTCTTATTTGTTGAGGTGTAAATTCGGAACAAATCCAGTGGCGTAGTCAGATTTTTATTACAATATCGCTTCAACCTCAAATCGCTCACATTACCATACTTTCAGGAGTTGTAACTGTAGAACAGAATGAGTTATTGACTCCGGATTTTCACTGTACAAGTTCACTGGTGATCTACTTTGTAACGGCAGTGTTGCCAGATTTTAATATGTCTATAATCTACATAAAAATTATAATCAAATACTTTGTTTCCAAAATTAAAGTTGTTGTAACTTCGTTGTTAATCGATATATTTTCTTGAAATTTTGATGGTTTTTATTTATAACGACTACAAATCCAGTGGTGTAATCAAATTTGAAAATAAAAATTGCCTCTAATAAACTTTTGCCGTTTTTGACAAAGAAAAAAAACCATAGAGTGCCTTGGAAATGAAACTAATGTTATGAAAATGTGTGTCAATATACAATTTTTGATGCTTGAAATTATAATTTTTTTTAGATTGATTGAAAAATGCGTATTCTACAGGAGTGGTTCCATTTTAAATGGGTCACACTGTATAAGTTTCTATCTGCCTACTATTAGAATAATTGATATCTCAATTTTCTGCATATCTCTATAAATATAATTAAGTATAATTATTATTATACTTATTATTCTAATAAACTAACTGTTGTTACGCCGCTGTTACATAAATTTCATTCCGAAAACTCCTCTTTCTATTGTTATGCAAATTAAGGTGACCCTAATTCAGGACCGATTCGGGGTGTGTACGTCTTGAATAACTGAAGTATGTAATTTTTTAAAACTATCATTGTAAGTTTACATTACAACCTTTAAGTTGTCCACTCTGTTTGATGGTTTCTGTCATTGCAAATTTACATTTTATCAATCTCTCATAGTAGGACACAGAGTATAGTCCAATAATTCATTCCCCCTCATACTGATTAAAAAACCTACACTTGCAATTTTCATTTTTATCAAATCACTGATTAGATAAGAGGTATACACGATTTAAACGAGTACGCTAGCCCAACCTTTCTTTTTCCAAGTCATGGATGAGCATTACTAAATCTATCGCATCCCAAATATGACTTCCATTTCTATGACACAACATTCGCAACTTTCTCATTACCAAATTTCGGACGGGGCAGTTGTTCTATTCTGAACCCACAAACAGTTCTTTTTCACTATCAGTGCAATCGACTGTACTCTGCAGATCTCGCGCTGCAGTGGGGGTTTTCAATTGTTGTCGGTTATGTATATATTTTCTGGGGTCAGATCGCTAGAACCCGGCGTTTTTCATTTCTAAGCTATTGTATTGGAACGCGCAGTTTATCGAACGTTCGTTCGGAGGTTTGATAGCCTCGTTTTTGATTGATAGTTGCTTTGATTTACGGTGAGTAATCGATTTTTTCTTCGATTCGGTGATTTTCACGGAACGACTTTTGGTCAAAAACTCTCATATTTTATTCTGGGAGGTTGAGTGGAAACTCCTTCTCTATGAGTGGAAACTCCTCTATGAATTATGTAAATTTCCCAATGTAAGTGAAACATTTGCTTGAGTTGAACAACAAAATGTGATCCTTTTGTAACCCACTGCATTTATGATTTCCACATCTGAGAAACCTTTTTCTGAATTAAAATTTCATTTGTCACAGAAAATCGAATTATAGAAATATTTTTCCTAAAATCAATGAGAATTGATTGGACTATTTTTTCTTAATTTCAAATATGAGAATATTATATTTTTCTTTTTGCCCTTATTGTTACTCATGTTCATGTGAAACACTGATTTGGAATAAGTTCGAATTTATCAAAAAATTGCTTCGATAAACACTCTGCAGTAATTTTTTCGCGTAAACTGGATTTTTCGAATTCATCCGTGTACCATTTTTTCTTCTTCGTCACTATTGTCATAATTGAACATTAAAAAAAGGTTTTCCGAACTTTTGTTACATCTTTGGAAATGTACAAGATATCATTCGAAAATCACATCAAAATAGCAAGCAAAAAACATTCACTTCTACTGTTTAATCTTCGGTGAAACAAATTCAACAAATAATAATTATTTAAATTATCTAAGCAAGAATTCTGACTTTTTGTTTAATTGATCTTCAAACTTTCTAGAAGGTCGAGTTTAAAGCTTTCTTTTTATATTAATATTTCAAACTCGTTAATAAAATCTACTTGCTATTTTTGAACCTATGTGGCCCATTAAATAATAAATGATTAGTATTAAACACTTTAATTGGTTGTTGTACAAATTTAAAGCAGATTTGCTTGAGCCAGAAATTTTATGTAAATGGTACTTTCGAATACTGCAAAAAAAAAGTCTTGCAGTTGTTTACCATATATGGCTGCCTCTGCCCAGATACACACCACACCACTGTTCTACTAAGAGATTATATTATCTATACGCCAAACCCGATAAAGTATAATCTGTAGTGGTTTACGGTAATTTATGCTATGAGCGGTCAGCAGGAATAGTTTTCACTCAATTTGTTCCACAATATACTTCATAGGGGGAATAATATTTATTTCTTTTTCCGGTTTTTTTCGTAATTCAACATTAAAATATGTACGATTTTGAACGAACCCTATATTTTGAGTCGAAGATGAATTATTCAACTGAGAATGGATATGCTATCCAAGCATTTTTCAACCCCGTCATGCATGTACAGTGCGGTCCATAGGTATGGAATACATTCATTTTTAGCTTTATCATGTATTTGTTCAAAAAAACCTGCAACAGGTCGATTTTTATTGTCAGTTTGACAATTCAAAGTATCCAAGTATCACCCCCTTCCTGAACCCCCCCCCCCCTGAATTATGAGCACCCCCGTGAAAAATTCGTCGTGAGCGAAAGGAATATTTATTCTCTATTCAGCAATATTGAATTTTTCAAATTTAGTGCAATCATAACTGAGAAAATTTACTTTGAAAATGTAAAATTGTAATACTCTACGTAGAATGAAGTAAATAATGTCACATTATGTTTAGGAAGTATTTTTCCATTTATTTTACAATAAAGTTAAATGTTCAAAATGACCACCATTCACTTCTTGACAATAAGCAAGTTGATCTTGGAATTCTCGAACAAAATTTTGTAGGACCTCAGGGGTTATGTTGTTAATTTCTTCCGTTATCCTAACTTTTAAATCTGCAATATTAACTGGTCTATTGGAATACACTTTTAATTTTAAATAACCCCATCAGGAATGAACAGGTATTTTTAACCGACGAAACTAAAAAGGAGGAGGTTTTCTAGTCGACCCGTATTTTTTTTTCCATCATTTTTTCTTATGTATGATCACGCATAACTTTTTATTGAGGCGTCCGATTCCGATAATTCTTTCTTCAGTGGATAGGGTGTACTTCGAAGGTGGTTTCATTCGAATTTAAAAGATGAAATCCACCCCTAAGGGTAGCAAAATGAAGGATATTGATCACTCACCCTCTGAATTCTGGTTCGTTAACCGATTCTATCAGGCATAACTTTGTACTGGGTTCTTCGATTTGGATGATTCTTTTTTCAATAGATAGAGTATACCTTATATTTAGATTTCGAATGGGATTATATAACCTGACGGGTGGAAAAATAGGGGATAATTGATTTTTCACTTATGAACATTGGCACACACATACGTAGTTGACAATGACAGAACGCTACTGACATTATTTCTGTTCCACATCCGTCAAAACAATTATATTCTATGAGAGGATGAATGATATATACAGTAATTGAATGAACTAACCAGAACAACAAAAATAATGTATATTACAACAAATAGTAAAAGTAGATAATCATATTATTTAACTTGTAATAGTTGAAGTAAGGTGGGTAAGTAAGTATTTTGGAAGTAATAAAAAAACAAGTAGGTAGTAATCAGTATATTTTAGCCATGGAAAATTGAAAAATAAAAACTTTTTAACGAAGAATCAAACAGACGAAATACGGAACTGAAAAGTAAAAAATAAAATAAACCTTCTTAGTCTCAAAACGCCGACTCAAAATTAGTTACTTACATTAGTTTAGGAGCTTAGTTACTGAGACTAAGAAGGTTTATTTTATTTTTTACACTTCAGTTCCGTATTTCGTCAGTTTAATTTTTTGTAAAGAAGTTTTTATCTTATCTGTTTTGCTAAACGTCAGGAAAAAGTCATTCAAGACACCAAAAAATTATTCACAAAACCCACATAAATAATGTAATGTCAATCCAGTAGACTACTGTTATTTTGATATTCATAAGTTGCTGACATACGTCAGTGTAATGAAAAATATTTGTGTGTGTATTTGAATTAACTCATTTATCCGAAACTCAAAGACTAGACATTTTAATTATGATTGGATGCGGTAATAAAACAAGAACTCAAAAGGAAGTTTGTGAAATTTTCAATAATAAATACTCTGGTCAACCCGTCTCAGAGTCTACAGTTAGCAGAATAGAAACAAAATTTCGTGAAACTGGACATGTAAAAACTATTCAAAAACCAGGTCAAAATTTTAAATTAGATGTACTGTTAGCGATTGAAAAAAATCCGCATATGACAAGTAGACAACTTGCCACCGACAATCATGTAAGTAAATCATCGAGAAAAATACCATCCTTATAAAGTTCAGTTGGTTCAGGAGTTAAATGAGGAATGAGGATGGTCCTAATAGAAAGCAACAATTCTGTGAACTGATTATGGACCGAATGGAAGCAGATTCTGATGAAGATAATTTTCATTTAAATCGAACGATTAATAGACAAAACTGTAGATATTGGAGCAGAGAAAATCATCATTGGATGTGTGAGGCTCGCACATAATACCCCAAAAAACTGAAAGTTTGGGCTGGAATCATCAACAACAAAATGATTGGCCCTTATTTTTTTTTAAGACAGTTAATGGTGAGGTTTATCTAGATTTTTCACAGCCTACATTGAAAATACTTTTTCTTGATGTTAATGATCTATGATAGATCAATTTGGTACAACAAAATAGAGCTCCACCGCATTACAAACGTTTCGTTAGAGATTATTTGAACGAAGTTTTTCCCAAGAGATGGATTGGAAGACGTGAAAAGATTGAATGGCCGCCTAGATCCCCCGAATTGACTCTTCTCGATTACTTCTTATGGGGTTATTTAAAATCAAAAGTATACTTCAATAGACCAGACAATATTGCAGATTTAAAAGTTAGGATAACGGAAGAAATTAACAACATTACCCCTGAGGTCCTACAAAATGTTTTACGAGAATTCCAAGATCGACTCGCTGATGGTCATTTTGAATGTTTGATTTAATTGTAACATAAATTGAAGAATACTTCCCTAAACATTATGTGACATTATTTCCTTCATTCTACGTAAAGTATCAAAATTTTACAATTTCAAAAAAAAATTCTCAGTTATAATGGCACCAAATTTGAAATACTTAATATTGCTGAACAGAGAATGAAAGTCCCTTTCAAACAAGGTTCCACACGACCCCTCTTCTCATTGAAAATTTCTGAGGGGGTGCTCATAAGAAGGGGGTAATATTTTCATACTGTAAATCGTCAAATCAATAGAAATCGACCTGTTTCAGGTTTTTTTAAACAAATACATAATAACACTGAAAATTAATTCATTCCATACCTATGGACCGCACTGTATACCTTATGAAACAGGATCAATTTCGTCAGAAATGTGTCTGCTTGAACTTGTTTACTACATATTACTAATTATCCACCATGCCCAGCCGCAACCCATCAAAATATTGTTTTGAACAAGATTGTTTAAACGAAAACGACAAATTAATATTTGTTCGCTAAAATTGCACAAAATGAGTAGCTAAAAGTCAGTCAACAAATACCCAATTACATACAATTCCGCATTCGCTATTAATCAATCGTTGGATGGGTCCTGTACAATAATGTATGGTCCTGTATTGTATCCTAGCATTAATTACCAGGGAACATAGCATAAGACGTTTATGGAAACATTTTATTCAGTCTAGGCGCGGCCAGTCGGAAAGGTAGATTTCAGAATTTATTTATTTATTCCGAAATTGCCACCAAGCTAACAAATCATGTCAGAAAAAAAAATAATTGGAAACTAAAACAGAAATTATATGTTAAATCTTGAACTTTTCAATCAAAAGTTGGTGATGGATCCAAATCTTCCTAAATTCTTCCTAATATTTTTATGTAATATGATTCAACTCAAAAGAAATAAGTATAACCAGCACACAAGTATATAGACAGTATTTACATGGGTTTCAATCTTGATATCACTTCTAATATATAATATTCAACTTTGACATCGAGAAACAATGATGTTCTGTTTGTCGGCGGAAGGAAAACTCAAGTAGTATCTGATTGACACGATTGACGGGTAACGAAAATAACAGTTTGAATGCCATTTGGGGTTTGAGTACAAAAATTATTATTTATTGATTTACAGCGATTTTTTATTTGTGTGTACATTTTAGATAAAAATGAATTGAATGAAAGTTGTAGAGTTCACAAGGCTCTACCAAAAAACCCATAGTTTGCCAATATTGGTATGGAAATTAAAGGTGGAGATTTTTTTAAATCTTTCAACAGCTGTCATTTTTAAACTATTGGACTGATTTGGCCCAACTTCGAAGTCATCTGAGGCATTGATAGGAAATATTTCTGTGCCGAATCTCGTTCCAGTCGGTTGAAAAATGTGGCCTCCACTTTGTTGGCAAATTTATATATATATTAGGTTCTGGGGACCACGATTTGCAAAGATATATTAACATTTTTTGAAAGTCTTGTTATGATAACGGGACCAATAGGTAATAAACCCATTTAAATCTACCTAAAACTATTAGGATATTTTTTTTTTCAAAGGATTCCTTCCAGTATATAGTACTGATCACATGAATGCATGTTCCTACGGGGAACATGATGCCATATTGTTTAAAATGAACTTATCCAAACAATCCTACGAAAAAAAACGTTTTCTTTTTTCGAAAGTAAAATTTTTTTCCGTAATTTTTTATCAAATTCAAACATGACATGCCTCCTGAATGTTTGTGATGAATTCAATGTTTTTTGAGATATGAATTTTGTAATGTTCAAATAATCATGATTTCAGTTACTATTGAAGCATAGAAAATCAATCAAAAAAATTACGATTATTGATAACCTTCATTCATTATATATATATATATATATATATATATATATATATATATATATGAATGGCTGAATTGTCGATACGGCGTGTGAGTCAGAGAGAGACAGCAATTCTTCAAGGTAGGTAGCAGAAACGAATAAGCGCACATACTAAAAAATAATAATTTTTTGTATTTTTCTTTCAATTAACACGTTCATGAAACATACTTCAAAGTATAAAATGAACTATTTTCATAGATTTTGAAAATTCACAATCACAAATTCTCAGGACAATCTTCATAGAGTTAGGAATCTGTATGGGGTTATACATCTGTATGGAGATAGGTCAAATAATTTTATATTTTTTAATCCGTTTAATGAACGTGATATATTGAAAAAAAATATCTCAATAATTATTTTCTGCTTTTTAGTCTTGTGTGTTTGTGAAATTTTGTAATCGATTTAAAAAATCTTGATGACTCTATGACCGAGACGTGTGGCAAATTTCAGGTTTATTTCAGTTAGTTTAAAATCGATTGCTCCTTATTATTATTATTATTACAGACAAACAAACAAAACAGACGGGCAAGCGAGTTAATATTGCATTGTCATCCAGTTCTGAGCTATGTCTAACGTTTCAAGTCTCTATCTCATCAGGAGATTAGTTTAAAACTAATTGCTCCTTATTATTACAGACAAAAAACAAACAAGACGAATGGACAAAGAACGGACAAAGAAACGCGGTAAAATAAATAAAATGAACCCATTAATTTGCTTGTTTTGAATTTGTGTCATTCTAACGATTATTTGAAGATGTTCAGTGAGTTATTTATTTGCAATTTCGTTGTTATATTCAGTAACTATTTGGAAGGCAGTTAAATTTAGTGCACATTGACTCATCGATCATTCTGTTGGTGCTATGGGGGGGGTTTGTCAACCTAACCTCACTCTTGGCTCCCTTAACGATATATAGACCAACGAACAAACAGACCGATAAGAAAGCGAGTCAATATTCCATTAATTGTCATCCAGTTCTGAGATATATCCGAGATATATAGCTCATCGCGAAGTTATTAATAAAAAATTAAAAAATTCCCCAGGGATTTAATTTTTGATTTTTCTTTGATGCCTCAAAAGTAACTAAAATCATTATTATCGAAACATACAAACAAAGTCACATTCAAAAAACATTGAATTTGTCGCAGAGTTTGACAAAAATGGTACCGTTCGAAAAAAAAATGTTTCATAATTGTTTCAATAATTTCGTTCTGAATACTATGGCACCGAGTTGCCCCATGGCAAATGCATGTATATGATCAGTAATACATACTGAAGAGAATTCCAAAGAAAATGGCCGAATATTTTCTGATACTAATGCACCATTATCTCCAAGTCTACGTGTGTTAATAGTAATTTTGCCTACCTAATAGTAAAATGTGCTGAATATTTGAATATTGACATAAACAAATGATTAACGTCGTCATATTCGAATCAGATATTAGCAAACCCAAAGCAAAACAGGTTATCTTCATATTCGATGAGAATTACATAAGCCCTGTTGTAGAAAAAATCTATAATAAGCGGAGAAAGTTGTCGTCCGCTATTTGTATTGTAGGAGGATGCTTATAATTGGCAAGCATCAAATTAGCGAGTCGTTATCGGTCACGGCAAATCAGATTCGTCACATAATGAAAGGAAGTTAACCTCCATTTATGGAATACAAATACACATCCATTCATAAACTTCCTTATTTGTTAACCTGGTGAAAATATGATTTGAAAAATACAAAAAAAGAAAAGAAGATAAACATAAATTCGATTGATTACAGAATTTGGAGACAGTAACACACCCATTACGTTTCACATTTCGCTTGAAAGAATTAATATTATCAGGAATATATTATTCTATACTGAACATAATGTAAATATTTTAAATAATTTTCAATATTCATTTCTGTTGTGAAGACTCTATGAATTTTTAAGACTCATTTGGTGAATCATTTGAATATTTTTTCGGCAATAGCAATAGAAAATTTCCTATGGTACTGATAGCGTGTGGAATAAATTTAGTGCCTAGTAATTACCGCCGGTCCAATTTTAGTTGCATTTCAAGGTGGAAGATTTACATAATGAATAAACTGATTACTGATAGAATGGACTATTTAGGACGGTCTACAAATCTATACTATTATAAAATTGTCAACACGTCTGTTTGTTTGTTTGTACGAGCATCTCGCAATAACTACTCAACCGATTTTGATGAAACTTCAAGTGTTCGAAAGAGTATGGATCTACTTAAAAACTGGTATGCATTTCATTTTGCTACGATGACGAGAACCAGAGATATAATAATAAAACCACATTCCGCGTGTACCAGCTATACATATATAATGTCCTGACTGACTGTCCCACTGACTGATGATCAACGCCCAGTCCAAATAAGTACTAAAATTTTGACAGCTTATTCTGGTAACATAGATATTCTATCCCTAAAGAGGTGAAAAGTGGGTGGAAGTAAAAGTAGAAGTAGTTTTGAAGTTAGAGTTTTGTATATTGGTATTTGGGCTTTTCTTTCCAATCAAAGAATACATATGAAAGAAGTTTCACTGTTTTTAGAAATCAAATCCCTAGACGGGTTAAATGGGGGGCTACATGGGGATTGGAAGTTTGTATTAGGGTTCCGTCAATTTCCAAGTAAGGGACATAAAAATTGGTATTTGAGGTATTTGTTACAAGAAAAACGAGTTTCAGAAATTATAGGGGTTGAAAAGGGTAACAGTTTGTATGAGGGTTCAGGTAGCTTTCAATTTGGGGTCATTAAAATTGGTATTCGAGGAAATTGTTACAAATAAATTAATAGTTCTTTCAGTGTTTTCAGAAGTGGAACCCCTAAAAGGGTGAAATAGGGGTGGCAATTTTCATGGGGTTTCCGTTAGTTTTTCAGTTAGGGTAATGGAAATTGATGTTTTGATTCTCTGTTACAGAAGAGTAAATCGTGTTCAACCTCATTCGAAAATTCCATCTGTGAAGGAGTGGAAAGCGAATGATAAATAAAACAAATTATTCATATTAAAGAGCTTGTATCTGAAAAAATGTATAACTTACCTGTTGAAAGAAACAATAAATCACAAAATTGTTTTTTCCTCGAATAATATCCTTAGGCACAATTATAATTCGAACAAACTGTACTTATAGGCCAGTAGAGATAGACATGATTTTCCCAAAATTTTATAATAATTACAAACGTTTCAAGACTTCAGTAGAGTGAAGAGGAGTTTCATATGATATGTAGTCTGATTTTGCAATCCTTTTTTCTGAACGGAAGATGTTGAAAATCAGGATTTAATGAATTTTTACATTATTTGCGCGAAAAAATTTGCAAAAGATTTGCAAACTTTCGAAGTTTTGAAAAATGGCAATTTACATCCTCTGATAAACTCATACAAAACGGAAATGTATGTTTTATCGAAAAAAAAATGTTGTTAGTACTAATTTTCCGATGAAAATTCCAAAAGGTCCGCTTAATGATGTTCTTGACAAGAGTTTCAATTTGCAACCTCTTGCGTCGATTGAATTGTTTTTTTTTTTATTGAAATAAGTATCGGAATTATTACAAAAGTTTCAAATAATAGTTGCAAGTGGAGGTGTCCTGACGTAGAATGTTTCCATTGATTTGCAACCTCGGCTGCAACACGGAAATGAGGGGAAAAATCAAAAGAAAAATATTTTCGTACTTGTACTCTACCAAAAAAAGCAAAAGTTTTGCGAATCGGGCAGACAACTCATTTTACCAATTGGTGGCAGTAAAATAATTTGCAAACTATGTTTCAATGCGGAACATTAGGAATTAAAAAAATATTTATTTTTGTAACACTTGTGTTATGTGAATAATAAAGATTTTTATTCACCCAATAAATGACATTCATTCAAGAAGATCGTCAACGGTAGGAGAAATCATTCAATGTTGGAAGCTAACGTTTTCGATATGAATTCAAATCATCATATTACAATTAGGAATTTGCATAAAAAAATACTCTTGAGTACGTTTGATGGAGGATCGAGAATCTTTCGACACGTTTTCATAATTTTCTTGATTTATTAAAAAAATTAGGAAATATTGAGATATAAAAAATAGTCCTACAGTTGTACATTAGTACGATCAACCTACAACTGTGGTATGTCACAGTGCTTTGTTTACAGAGTAATGAATGCACAGTAGTTCAGTAACATGATTTATTAGCAAAATAACAAGAATACTGACATCTGTATTTTTATGACAGACAACTATTCAACTAACCAAAAACAATGCACATTTATCTAATAGTCCTGGAGCTACAACTGAAATAGAATTGCCTACCAACATGTTTTTCCCTCCCTATTTAAAAAAAAATTATAAATCAAGAAAATGATTCTTACGTGTCGATAACATTTCAGGCCTCCATTCGGATTAAATAGAATTTTTCATGCGAAACCACAATTGGAGTAAGAAAGTCAAGTGGAAAGGTAAATTAAAATTTCATTCAATTCAAGAAATGCATACCTGTAGAAATTAAATTTGGGATGTAATATCGATTTCATAAATTTTTATTTTTCAACAACGTTTCTGTTTGATGATGAAAATTATGTACTTGCGAGATATACAATCGATAACGTTCTGATATCCTTCCTTCCATAGAGCATCGATTATTCGTTTTAAAATCTCGTCGATTACTATAAAGTCATGTTGTGACAAGTGAAAATTTCAAATGAAGAATGATTGCATGTCATTTTTAATGCGATAAAAAATTAATGTCTTCCAATAGTCTTTTAGCAGAATTCAGCAAAATGTTGTATTATTTCGATTGTTGCATTCGACAATATTGGATTGAATTCATTTCGCTGATTAGGCGAAAACAGTGATTGCTTCTGAGATCAAACGTTGAGAGGTGTCAAGGGACACCCGGATGGAACGAAGTTCCTTTCGATTAATTAGTGAAGGAATTGTAATAAAATTTTGTTTTTTTTAAGTTATAATAATATTTTTTATTATTATTAACAAATATAATGTAATATAAACTTAACCAGTAGGCTCAATTTTAGTACACACGCATTGATATTGTAATATTAAAATATAATTTGCTTTTAAATTTATTAAAGTTATGACGCGTACACTTGCTAAACACACAATAATGGAGAGATTATAACGCGTATGACTTGGTTAGCACAATAGTAAAGAGAGGTTATAATGCGTACTTGCTAAAAATACATAAGCATTTATTATTATCTGTATAAAATCTCTACTAACCTAACTCCATCAGCAATATCCGGAACTTGTGCAGAAACACTGTCAGGATTCATTATTATCATTATTTTTTATCATTTATTATGTACAAAAAACCTGTATACACTCACCAAAAATAATCGTTGCGACACCACACTGTTCAATGCGGAATAGAAAGACGAAACGAAAATAACTGGCTTCCTTTCTATGAGAGAGAGACAGAGAGAGAGAGAGACAGACAGAGAAACACGCGCACGCCGCACGGCTTACAACTACAGCAAAAAGTGTCGTTACAACTTTTGGTCTTCATTTATTCCGTCTAGCCCCCTTTCGCAACGCGCGATAAGGAACTTCGTTCCAATAATAAGTTTCCATTTTTTTAATGGATTAACTGCGTAATCGGAATATTCTTCTGATACAATTTCAATCAACCAGTATACAATATAACAGATATACGCGATGGATAATCGAGTATTTAACTGGACCACTATAGATATGTCGGTCTAATATATATCTTAAACCTATTTGCATTCATGGCCAAATTATAAAAACACAACTGTTCCGTTGAACAATGACGGTTGCAAATCTCTTGCTTCATCTAAAATATTAGTCGTGAAAAGTTGTAAAAATGTAAAAAAAAAAATTGGGGTATAAATAGGTTCTGTTTTTCGTATGAGGTTGCATAGTTACATATACACTAAGACCAATATTCTCTTTATTTGCAACCACATTAAAAAACTTTTGTAATTTTGTCAATGCTTGTGTGTATTGAAAATGGGAGCGTCGATAAAGAAGTTTGATAAATAAATGATGCGTTTTTCAGAAATGGTTGCAAATGTACGTGGATATTTAAAATTTTTTTTTCCGTTTACTTATCCAATTTGCAGAACTTTTGTAATTTTTTTAAACAAATTGAAATGAAAATCTTAAAAAAATGACAAAAAATAAGGTTCCGCAACTTTTACAACGTTGCAAACTCAATGCATGTTGTAAAACACCATTACTATAGGTATGCCTAGTTTGCAGAACTTTTGCAATCTTTAGTGCATTAATAAAGCATGAAAACGTGTTTTGCAATTAAAACTATGTTCCGTTCATCGCAGACTTCTGCAAAATTTTATAGTTTGTTTTTATTGATGCACTAACATGCCATTGAAGTTTGAAAACTTTTGGAATGGAATGTTAATTGATTGTCTATATCTACTGGCCTATTAATTTGAGAAAGACCAATACATTATCTACCTCATTTGGACAGACTTATAACTAAGAAAACATTTCAAAAGCACCAATAACTGTAAATACATTATTATATGTATTGCCTGGAGATAAATATGCTAGTGGTAAATTGAGGGCTATGAATTGCTTAGGCGATCAACTGCAGTGGTGGTGAACTGCTGGCATCAGTTGTTGGTGGTGAATTTCGGGCGATGAATTTTCCGGACTCCAATATTTTCTTGTGATAATAGTAATTTTGCAAGCTTACATAGTTGCATATGCTGAAGTCATCATATTCGAACCAGATATGAACATCCCAAAGCAAAATAGGTTAACATCATATTCATTCAGTGGCATTTGATAAGAATTACATAAGCACTGTTGGTTGTGAAAAAATATCCAGACTAAGCGGAGAAAGTTTTCTCATCCGCTATTGTTGGAAGATGCTTATGATAAGCGAGCATTAAATTAGCGTGTCGTTATCGGTCACGCAAATCAGATTTGTCACTTAATCAAAGGAAGTTAATCAATTCATTCAGTTAAGGTGGTTCCCCCACGAGACAGTTGAATTAGGAAATCATTAAAATTTGGCATACGTATTGTTCAACATGTGAACCCTTTTAACAAGATTCACCATCCCGAACCCGAGATATATATATAATTGAAGTTGACTCAATTAACACGTAACATATGGACCATGCATAGGCAAACAGCACATTATTAATTCTACCGTTAGTACTAAAATTAGGAAGTTTATGAAAAACGAGGAGGAGCTAGAGCAGGATATCACAGATATTGTGAAAAAAATCAAAGTGATTGACCATCTGGTTTGACAGATATAATCAAAACTACTCTCGTTATTCAAAATAGTCCACGGGGAAGCGCACAGCCCAAGGGGGGGGGTCGTAGAGAAATGCGGATTGTGCCAGGGGACTTTTTAAAGAAGGAGGGGGGACCATTTGAGGGTCTGGAAATTTCCTAGAGTCGATTGGGGGGGCAAGTGCCCCCCTTCAAAAAAAAATTTTTTTTTCGCGTTTCAAATCGAAAAGTCCTTTGTTTACGAATTATCAAATTTTAATAATTTCCTAAGTCAACTGCCTCGTGGGGGAACCACCTTAACGGTATACAAATACACATCCATTCATATACATCCTTCCTTATTTGTTGACTTTTTAAAAGGAACCTCACTTGAAACATAAATCGTTAATATAGAAATTATTATAGAAACGGGTTTTTAATTTTGCTAGGTATTGCCTTAGCGTAACTTTCAAGATATATTTTTTCTTCATATTCATACAGCGCAGGGGCGGATAACTTGAGGATGTCGCATATTTTGAGAATAAATACATAGCTTTTATAATTGTTTATATTTTCAAAACCAGTTAACAGATTTTGATAATTTTTCGTGCATTAAGAGATAATTAATTGTAAATGAAAAATCACTACTGATTTATGACATTTTTGAAACAAAATATGGCGGAGAAGTTAGATTTTTTATCAATACCAGTGTACAAGTTCATATCTCAAAACTTTTAATTTCCTAGCTTTTAATTTATTTTTCTGCATGTAAAAAATCATTGCCAACTTATCTATGTGTTGCAGTTACTATGTGATGTTGGCAAAACATTTCGGTTGAAAATGTTTAGGAAAGAAGTAGAATGAGAATAAGAATGGAATAAATTGTAATCAACGGTAAAATGAATGTTGTGAACACAAATTTGATATATATATATATATATATATATATATATATAATATATATAATTAAAAATTTTCCAATATTTCAACAATGATTACTATCATCATCAGGGAACTACAAAGGTGAAAATACTCTAATATAATTGAAAAATATATAAATGTAACCTGACTTACAATGTTAGTTCGTTTTTCGGTGATATACAGAAAGATGAAAAAGACAACATTAAAAAACATGTAAAAACATGGAGCAATAAATAGAGTTATATGGAACAGTATTTGTAACAGAAATGACTGGTAAAATTACTACAAAGCCGAGAACAATTGTGGCAGAATTTTTTTGTTATGGATGTGAAAGTGTGGGAAAACCAAGACATAAAGGTTGGAAATAACATAACCCACAATGTCAAAGTCAAATTGTAAAAATAATTGAAGAAGAAGAAGAAGAGACATTTGGTCTTAGCTGCTCAGGTGAAATTGGAACAATATTTGCAATTACTACTAAAGATGAGATTTTATTTATGGTAAAAAATTATGGACAAATAACTTTCGTTTTGTTATTATTATATTTGTAGTGAGTTTAATATAGGTAGATATTAAAAGGATTTATTATTGAGAGTATTCGGGTTCTTGTCTAAAATTGATGAATAAGTATAGATCTCACTCAAATGAATGAGATCTGTTCTTTTGTTTAAACAATTGTTGAATTGAGAAATAAATGCCATAGCCAAAAATATTCGTTACGAAGCATTATTTTTATTTTACTAGAATTTTTGTGGAATTGTAATCCATGTTGTGATCCTCTATTAACGTGCTCACTAAGAGCACATATTTCAGGGTGACGTCTACAATCACTTTTATAGGAACTTATACGGTCTTTTAGTAACCTGTCTGTTTGACCTATATATTCATGGTTACAATTTGCACAAGGAATGCAATAAACTAATTTTGTTTGTGAAAGTAACGTAGTTTAATCCTTGACCACGGAGAATAATGAACTTATGGTTGAAACCGTTCTATGGGCTATTTTTATATTGCCAAATTTATTGAAAATTCGTGAGAGCTCAGGTGTGATTTCTGCAATGGAGGGTAAATAATGTATCAAAAATGTTCATTTGAGATACAGTATTATTATTATTAAGATTTTCAGGATAACGTCATTCGAAGACTGGTTTATAGGGGGTGTGCTAAATAAAATCTTATTCGATAAGGATGAAGGATGTGAATTTTATTTGAATAAATTGTGGATAATTTTTTAATTTTTATGGTGATCAAGTTTATTTTTAGTGATTGTTTACGGTAAAACCAATAGTTCATATATACTTCTTCACCCTTCATTGCAGAAATAACACCTAAGCTCTCACGATTTTCAATAAATTTGGCAAAATACAAAAATAGTCCATATAGAACGGTTTCAACCATAAGTTCATTATTATCTGTGGTCAACGATAAAACTCCGTTACTTTCACGAACAAAATTAGTTCATTGCATACCTTGTGCGAATTGTAACCATGAATATATAGGTCAAACAGCCAAATTACTAAAAAACCGTATAAGTTCCCACAGAAGTAAAAAAAAAATTGTAAAATTGTTTTTAACCGCTTTCTTAGTTGTTTGACCAACCCTCAGAAGTTAATGAAAACTTGTACGAGTTAAGATCACGGGGACCTTACCTTTTATAGTGGGATCCGAAACCACTCTTGGGACCTTGAAAAAAATTTTCACCAGCTGCGGGAATCGAACCCGCGCCAGGTGGAAACAGTTGACACAAGATCGAAGCTGGTGCCACTGAGCCACAGGCCCCGTGATTGTAGACATCACCCTGAAAGGTGTGCTCTTAGTGAACACGTTAATAAAGAGGATCACAACATGGATTACAATTCCACAGAAATTCTAGAAAAAAAAATAATGATTCGAAACGAATATTTTTGGAAATGGAATTTATTTCTCAATCCAACGATTGTTTAAACAAAAGAACAATCAATCATTTAAGTGAGATCTATTCTTATTTATTAATTTTAGACAAGAACCCGGATACTCCCAATAATAATTCCCTTTAATATCAACCTACATTAAACTCAATACAAATATAATAATAACAAAATAAAATGTATTTGTCCATGATTTTTTACCATAAATAAAATCTCATCTGTAGTAGTGATTGCAAATGGTGTTCCAATATCAGCAGAGACCAAGTGTCTCTTCTTCTTCTTCTTATTCAATAATTTTTATAATTTGACTTTGACATTGTAGGTTATGTAATTTCCAACCTCTATGTTTTGGTTTTCCCACACTTTCACATTCATAACCCAAAAATGTTTCCACAATTGTTCTAGGCTTTATAGTAATTTTACCAGTAATTTTTGTTACAAATACTGTTCCATATAAATCTATTTATTCCTTTTTACATGTTTTTTTAATGTTGTCTTTTACATATTTCTGTATATCACCGAAAAACGACCATTCTCACTGACATTGTAAGTGAGGTTACATTTATATATTTCTCAATTATATTATAGTATTTTCACATTTGTAGCTCCCTGATGATGACAGTATTCATTGTCGAAATATCGGAAATATAATGTTATAAGAGTAACTTGCGTTTGCTGCTGTCACAAAGAATTTCTAAGAATTTTTCCTAACTAGTCAGCAAGAGACTACCTCTCCTCTTTCTTTATATATGATGTCAACGAATCCATCAGACAAGTCATAACTTCTAGAATATTAGGTGTATCAAAATGAGATTTGGCGACAACCAGACGCCATAGTGTGAAAAAGTTATAACAGCGTATAGCTTGGTACATCAGTAATTGGTTAATTTGCTCGTTAGTTGGTTTATTTCGGTTTCAGTTACTATTTCGTTTTTGTTTCATTTTAAATACACTATCACTTGAATATTTCAATAAAAACTTAATTATGTACAGTCAAACTTTATTTACTTTATTTCACTTAGTTGAGATGTTGTTACCAAGTTTATGAAAGGCTATACTGGGTGAGAATAACTCATAAGAAGATACTGGCGATTTTTATCGAGCGGCAGATAAGAATCGTCGTCCCAATATATAGATGTTTTTAGAGAGCTGGAATCATTCAAATTGTATACCTCAGCTATCTAGTTAAGGATTCCATGCAAATGATTGAAGCACTTATTAAAACAATCAAACTATATTAATTGATGTTTTGTTGTTGATTAATCTGTCGGTGGGTCAAGATGAATCGCCATATGCTTGGTAATCTTATGTGGTCGTTATTTGATTTCGATGGCTTCTCTCGTTGTTCTTGAGTGAAAATTCTCATCATTTGCCAATGTCCGAGTGTCAATAAAATTTGTGCTGTGCCCTGTTGTTAGTACATGTTGAAATAGTGACGATGTGGTTTCCTTGTTTCGTATAGAAATATTGTGTTCCTCCACGTACATAGGCCAAACAAACAGAAGAATCAACATCCGCAAATTATCCATTTTTATTATAAATACTGTACTCAAGAAGTTTCGTTACAGTGATCCAGTATTATTTTAATAATTATTTCCTGATTTTCATAGGATTTAGTGGAAAAACATCATTTATTGATAGCCCTGTCGTTGCAAGGGGCGAGTGGGGGCAAGTAAATTACCAAGTGAAACCTATACCTGCTGCCGGATCAAGGTGGGCCTTGAAATATTTAGCCTACGAAACTTGCATATTTCGTCAGAACTTCTTTCAAAATAAGATTTTTTAGTACAAAGACCAAAATGACATTAAAGTTTTTTCCTCCACTAAGTGAAAGCATAATCTTTACCCTACACGCACGTATTTGGTTTCTTCCACAAACGATATTTGCCTTAATTGTAACCAGTCAATTGTTTTTTCCTTTTTTTCTTCAGTAGTATGGAGGTTACGTTCAAAAATTATGCAAATTCTACCCTCTGTAACTTTTAGAAGAATAAACTTAGGAACTAACTTCAATGCGGCGCTGCGCTTCCTTCGGATATTTAATGATTTAATTAGCATATCTTGAGAATGTTGTGAGGATGTAGGAATTGACCCCTACAGCTATGAGAATTTACAACATTATTTATTCGATTAAAAAAAAATTGTTACTTTCTTTGATATTGTATTTATAACTTAGTAAGTTTGGATAGTCAATAAATTACGGTTAACGTGATGAAAAATCAAGCTTAAAATGAAATTCTGCTGGTTATTCTATTTCATACTACAAAGAATTCAGTTGGATTACTAAATTTCAACAGACAATATATTACATTCAACGTGATTATATTCAATACAAGCTTAAAATTCAACTTAGCTAGTTGTTATATTTCATATTGCAATTCATTTGGTATATACATTAATAGATTCATAAATATCACTTTCAAACATTGCTAGGCTCTTTCCTTCCACTGGCGGCAGACTCGACAAATAAATTCCGGTTTCTATAGGAGTCTTCCATTATTCAAATCATGCTTTATATAATTTTTCAACTATTTTTTACTTTCACCTTCACTATCCGTATCTATTCCATCACCGACTGACTGAAATTTGGAAGTGTGTTTCTTTTTCTCAAGTAAGTTTTCATTATAAATAATTTTTTGTCAGTTGGGTTTGAATATGTCCTTCTGCCTAGAATTAATGGTATGATATAATAATGGTGTTCAAAGTAATGGCATGTTAGTCTGAAAAACATTATCCGAATAATTCACCAAGCATATTTTTATGGTAGTCCGTACTGCACTTTGAAATTATCTTTGACGACAGTTCCAAATAGCCACGAACAAATCGTATATAATGATTGTGCATATTCCTCTTGAACCAGGAAACCTTCCAATAGTTGTTTTATTCAGTTTCACCTGTCCCGGTGTCTACCTGTCTGCCTGTCTGTGTGTCTGTCTGTAATCAAATATTGCAAGTTAAATTTGACCCACTTCTAATAGTCCGATTGATTTGAAATTTGGCAGGTGGACATAATTCCGGTGACAATGCATTGTGAAATTTTTGCTAGAAAAAACAACGAAATGACGGCTCCAATATGGCAGACAATTTTTGTGATAATGGTCCGATTTTATCCAAAATTGGTAACTAGGGGTTTTCAGGGTCGGAGATTATGAGTTTTTAGTCAAAATTCAAAAATTCGGTATGGCGGCTCTAAAATGGCGGACGAGTTTTGTGGTTATGGTCCGATTCTATTCAAAATTGGTTTGTAGGATTTTTTTACAAGCTTAAATTTTCAGTTTCACTTGCCTTGGTGTCTGTCTGTGTGTCTGTCTGTAACCAAATCTTGCAAATAAAATTTGACCCACTTCTAATGGTCCGATTGATTTGAAATTTGGCAGGTGTACATAATTCCGGTGACAATGCATTATGCAATTTTTAGGAAAAAAAACAAAATGGCGGTTTCAATATGGCAGACAATTTTTATGATTATGGTCCGATTGTACTCCAAATTGGTATCTAAGGGTTTTCGGGGTCGGAGATTACTAAATTACTGAACTAGTTATTTATAATCATGAATACTAAAGAATTAAAAATAATAAAAAAAAATTAAAAACAAGTTTTTATTAGTTGTTGATGAAAACAGAACCAAAAAGTTAAAAATAAAAATTATGAAAAAAAATTGCCGTTTGCCGCGGATACAAAATAGGTAATCTTGCGCGGCAAAATTTTGAATCTGTTACAGAATACAAGATTAAACAATGAAAGAAATTATTTTTCTTTTCTTTTTAGTGCATTTGTGTTAATATTTTTTTTTATAATTTTTATTTTTACCTTTTCAGTTCTTTTTTTATTAACAACTAATGAAAGTTTGTTTTTAATTTTTTTTCCGTTTATTTATTATAAACTTTTATTTAGTTTCACCTGTCCCGGTGCCCACTTCTAGTTGTCCGATTAACGTGGAATTTGGCACGTGTTCATAGTTTCCATTACAATGCATTTTGGAATTTGAGAAGAAAAAAACAAAATGGCGGCTCCAAGATGGCGGACGAGATTTGTGTTTATGGTCCGATTCGATTCAAAATTGGTATGTGGGGGTTTTCAAAGTCGACGATTATCAATTTTTTGTAAAAATTTATTAAATCAAAATGACGGCTCCAAGATAGCCGACGATCTCTGCGATTATGGTCCGATTCTATTCAAAATTGGTATGTAGGGGTATCCGGGTTCGGAGATTATGATTTTTTTTGTCCAAATTCATGAATACAAGATGGTTGTTTCAAGATGGTGAACGAGTTTTGTATTTATGTTCCGATTCGATTTAAAACTGGCATGTGGGGGTTTTCGCAAAATTGTTTTCCATCGTGTCTACTCGTGTTTTCATCCTCCCTACCTACCATTGTGTCTCAATACTCAATTCACTCTAAGTGAAACTCTTCACTGAATACAAATGCGAGAATTCGTTTTTAATATGAAGAGCAGGTAAGTAGTGTTGTAACGAGGAACAAAAATATTTATAAATGTTCTGTTTTATTTAAATTTTTTCAAGGAAAATAAATTCAAAAAAATCTATTTTGTTGATGTCGCTATTTGTACAAAGAGCAATTGGCTCTGCGGACCATTTTTTTTTGTATATAAAAAATGTACTTTCAATATTTTTTTTACCAAAAAATATATACAAAAATGTACGTACTTGAAATCAATTCGTACGCCCGATTAGATAACATAATGAAATTTCCCATACTTACCTTTATTATCTCAACTCCTCTCGTAAAGTAGCGTCACTCCCTTTTTTCCAAAAATGTCTCTATATATTATAAGGGCAGCTGCTGTGACCAGGGCATATGCAGAAAATTCAGATTTTTCCACACACAAAACCAATTTTGTCAGAGTGTTTCTATACTGGAATGTAGGGCACGGTTATTTTGGGTCACCATTAGTCCGTCGGACTCAGATTCATGCCTTCGGCTTAATATGCGAGGTCTTCTCTTTGAATAACTTTCCTTTTCAATATATGAAATATTCCTTTTTGTTTTTTGTTTTTTGTTTCTCGTGAAAAAAACTTAAGTGACTTCGCCTCTCAATTAAAATGACTCTTATATTGAATTCAAGTGATCTTTTTCTCAACCATAATTTCAAATAATACACAAGGTAACTTGAATATACTCCTATTGAGAAGTAATATTGATAAAATGAAATGGAAAAATGAAATCATATCTAGCTTTAGAACAAGATTAAAGCCATAAATTTCGAAACATCAATCAACATAAAGAGCTCATACTTTTATTTCTATTAACTTGTTCCTTATGTAAAACAAATAGAATCCGTACTTCCCGTAAAACCTCGTAATTAATATTTACCGGAAATTCCCTAATTCAATAACTTGTTGTGCATTTAAATCAATAATAATACTTGCTGTGCATGTGGTTGACTCCAAACAAGAAAATGAAAGCAATCGTTCAACTACCTTTCTAAAAAAGCTCCGCACTTACCCTGTAGACTAATTTTTGTCTCCAGTATCCCATTTTTCCAAATAGAATCCCCAATTTCCTCGTACCATCCTCTCGACACTCGACTAAATTGTATGACTCTAATATCTAGTCATCCGAAGTGACTAGTAAAATTACAACATATTTATTCGCCACGTTTCTCTCGTACACCAGTATCTCGAAAAAAATATCTTCGATATCGGTTTTCGTCCCATTGTTCTACGTCAAACCGTCAAAAATTAACAGGGGGGCGGGGGAATCTATAAAAAGCCACACTGTATATACAGATGTGATCCTCATCACAATGAACGTGAAGGGCTTTAACGTTCTTGGGATTATTTACACTTTTTATCAATTTCCTAATTCCAAACCCCATGTGGGTAAAAAACTTTTGGCTGAGTTTTGATGTTCTATAGTAGGCCAATCAATAGAGATTTTTCTCTAGTGATTCTTTGACAAAAATAATACCAGGAAACTGACTGTGCCATCATACGGAAGTTATATCTTGTGTTTTCTATTCGCAAGTGATTTGCTAAATTTGATATGAACATTTACATGCAAAAAATCTTTTTTCTTTAGGTTTTTGCTTGTAACATGAAAAGTAATGAAGCAATTCTAGATGCCCTCAATCGACAAGTTTTAGAGAATTAAAATACGAGGAAAATAAGTTTTAGCACAACTCGATCGGATTATTAGTAAAGGAGGAAAACCAGAAAAAATCAGCGTTTTAATAAAAATTCATTACTCCACCACTTTCTGAGTTGCAGTGCAGGCTTTCTACAACATAATAGTGATTGATATGAACTTCATGTGTGAAAAATAGAGGCACTGTCGGATCAATAGTTTTGGCATAATTGCAATCTGAATTTTTTAACGCACGCAGCAGACCTGGATGCTCCTTAGGTGGTCCGATTTCAATTTTTCTGAAAGATTTTGGAAGAAGTATCGTTCTACAGAACGGCAATTCTCATTTTGCGTTGAAATGCTGCGAAATAGGTGAAAAATACTTGCAAACATGACCGAAAACCGGCGAGTTCATGAAAGCGGCTCAGGAGTGTGAGTAAAGCAGCATTCGCGGGGCAGCGTATGTATAGTAATACAAGCCCGCTGCGCCCATTATGAATCTGCTGCTCTACCCCCACTCCTGAGCCGCTTTTGGGCACTTGCCGGTTTTTGGTAATTTTTGCAAGTATTTCTCATTTATTTCGCAGCATTTAAACGCAAAACGAGAACAGACGTTTCGTAGCACTATATTCCTTCTCTCAAAATCTTCTAGAAAAATTGAAATCGGACCACCAATGGAGCATCCAGGTCTGCTGCAATGAAGTGCATTAAGAAATTCAGATTGCAATTATGCCAATACTAATGATCCGACAGCGCCTCAAGTTCTCACACACAAAGTACATATCTATCACTACTATGTCGTGGAAAGCCTGCACTGAATCTCAAAAAGTGGCGAAGTAATGAGTTTTTTCAAAAACGATGATTTTTTCTGGTTTTTCCAGGTTTCCTCCGTTACTAAAAATCCGATCGAGTCGTGCTGAGGCTCATTTTCTTTGCATTTTGATTCTCTACAACTTGTTGAGGCATCTAGATTGCTCCATTAGTTTTCATGTTACGAGCGAAAAAAAAAAAGATTTTTTGCATTTAAATGTTAATAACACATTTAGCAATGACACTTGTGAGTAGGAAACAACTGGATATAACTACGGACCGTTTTATGTATGATGGCAAGGTCGGTATTTAAGTTGACTTTAATGTTAAGACAAAATCTGTTATTCAAGCATCCACTATTTATTTCTAGATCTTCATAAAAGTCTAATTTTGGGTTATTCCTGGAGTTCAAATTGTGTAAAATTATGCTATTGGTTTCTGGATTGAAGGAGTGATTGTTATATTTCAAGTGAAAACCAAAAGTTGAATCGTTGAGAGGTCTGAAAGTTCTTTCAACATAAGTGGCTTGGCGATCGTTACAGGACAATTTATAAATACCACTTTTGTTTAAGGTAACGATTTTATCTTTAGAGTTTATCAAATTTTGACCTACTGAATTATTGTTTTTGTGGTAAATGTTTGCATTATTTCCCAACATTTCTCAACATTTCATCCATAATCTGTTACCATGTTTTTGTTACCGTAATCGGTTATATTCGTAAAATTCGTGAAATAAACATATTTTTTATTTTTATTTTTATATCATAATATTATATACTCATATGTTGTATCTTAAAATGTTGTGTTGTTCATCATTTTATTATATTGTAAAACCATATTAGAATTAAGTTTTCCTATCATGTACAAGCTGTGATCACCACAGCTTCAGTGATTATCTTTGTTTATTCATATAGTGATTGGCTCATACTGTATATTTTGTAAAACATTCTGGGTGAATAAACATATTTATTAATTAATTCAACTCAAGTCTAGCTATAAATCTAAAGTCTGGTATCCACTTTTGAGTATCGGGGTATTATTTTCCTGCATGGTGGTCCATACTACGGTCTTGATATGAGAAAAACAAAGAGTACACCAAGTTGCAGTAGCCGCATATTTTTCATTAATAATGTTTTATCGAAAAAAAAAACATTTGCGATGTTTTGGAACTTCCTCCCAAGCATCTTGTTTACGAATTTAGTTGTAGAACTAATTCGTTTCTGAATGACGAAAAACCGGTCAGACAACATTCACTTATACTATTTGAGGATCGTGGGTTCACTTTCATTTAGGGAACACACTTTACTCGATTGCGTGAAAAAATAACCCAGTATGTCTGATCATTTCATAGCTTAAATTGTCAAGGTTGCGGTTTATATTATACACAATCTTGCGGTGCATTGACTCCGTTGCGATATTTATATGCCACGGCTTCCGAAATGTACCTCCGAAATATTCTATAATGAGACTTTCCTTTTCTCCTACAAAAAGAATTGGCAAGCGGTTGTCAACCTTCATTTCTTGAAAATTACAATCACCATTGCAGTATAAACAGGAGAACTATAATTTTTTATATTTTCAAATGATAAAAATTATTTTTGTTAAATATTTTATTTTACGATATATATATATATATATATATATATATACAGGGTGTCAATTTGAAAACTTTCCCCCCCTTGATATCTTTCTTCTAGTAACTAATATGAGGAATCGAAAAAACAGGTCAATTTCATTTTCACGAGGGACACTTTTAATGAATATTTGTAGCCCTCATGGTTCAATCCCTTAGGGGGGATAGATGTTACCCTTAGAATTTTGAATGGGAAGGGGGGTAAAGTGATACATCATTTTGATGGGCGTTCAATTCTCTTTCCAATGGTACCCTAGCTTATTATTTATTAATGAACAGGTTCCAAAAAATAGTGTTCTAAATTTACAGAAGTAATTTGAACTTGCCTGCACTGAGATGCATGGTTTTCAGGTTGTAATTAAAAAAAATGTATTGGGTCTCCTTCTAGTAGAACTGGTTAGAAGATCAGGGGGTACCGATCCAATCCTTTATCAGGCGCAACATTAGCCAGTAGCTCCAAAAAATTCACGTGAAAAAGTAATCTGATAGTAAAATGTAGATGGTAGGTAAGTTGCGTTTATTAAATGCTGGATTTTTTATTCTCATCGCTGAAATTCCACAGATAGCCTTCATTTTCTGCTACTTCTGCTGTAAAGAGCTTCTGTTTTTAAGCAAACAATTGTCCAGCAAATTTTATTGATTTGGTTGTTGATGCAGTTCTACTTGTTGAGCTGTGATAACTTCAATGAGTGTATAAAAGTGTGAAAATGGTTTACATTCTTCAAGAAAGAATTGAAGTGATTTCAATTTATGGAGAGGTTGGAAAAAGCGCACGAAGGGCGGCAGTTCTTTTTAATGAAAGGAATCCAAATTGTAATGTGAGTCACTGGTATGTGCTTGATTTGGTGACAAAGTTTTACGAAACTGGTTCGGTGAAAAACAAAAAAAGAAATGAACCCAGATTACTGAATGAAGAAGCTCAAATTGGAGTTTTGGGAACATTTGCTGCAGAGCCCACTAGCACCTTACGATCAGTAGTAGAACAGACGGGAATGTCACGCAAGACTGTAAAAAAAGCACTGAAAATGCATAAATTTCATCCCTATAAAATGCAGATTCTTCAAGAGCTCCATGAGAATGATTATGATAGAAGAATAGAATTTTGTGAAAATATGTCTCATCGAGTGAAAGATAAGTGCCATGTGAAGTGGAATGAATAGAAAAATCGAATTAAACGGTTTTCTTCACATAAAGGATTCAATATAAAATTGAACCAGAAAATGGTATATCTCAGGTGAAAAACAACTACTTTCCTGGCAAATACCACGCAGAACGTTGAATGATATTCACCTGAAAATCCATGCATACTTCCATATAATATCAATGGACATTGAATGCAAATGTTTCTTTCTGATAAGCTCGATTATGTTCAATTTATGTCGTGTTCACCTAACAATCCGCATACCGGTTTCAGGCTTCTTGGCCCTCATCAGTACGGAGTAGTCAACCAGCCAAAGGTCCGAAGAACTCTGGCTGGAGTGAGACACAACGTAAACAAACCATCATCGATCTTGTAACACCTATAGGTACGCCGGAAAAGATAAACTTTAACTGGCGGTACCTAGTGACAGAAAGAAACACTCCGAAAATCTCCCACCTCGATAGGTTTCTAAATAAAGATTCCTTCTCAGTAGGAGTGGCAAGCCCGTCTAGCATATAGTGAAAGATAAGTGCCATGTGAAGTGGAATGAATAGAAAAATCGAATTAAACGGTTTTCTCCACATAAAGGATTCAATATAAAATTGAACCAGAAAATGGTAGATCTCAGGTGAAAAACAACTACTTTCCTGGCAAATACCACGCAGAACGTTGAATGATATTCACCTGAAAATCCATGCATACTTCCATATAATATCAATGGACATTGAATGCAAATGTTTCTTTCTGATAAGCTCGATTATGTTCAATTTATGTCGTGTTCACCTAACAATCCGCATACCGGTTTCAGGCTTCTTGGCCCTCATCAGTACGGAGTAGTCAACCAGCCAAAGGTCCAAAGAACTCTGGCTGAAGTGAGACACAACGTAAACAAACCATCATCGATCTTGTAACACCTATAGGTACGCCGGAAAAGATAAACTTTAACTGGCGGTACCAAATTTTATATTGAATCCTTTATGTGAAGAAAACCGTTTAATTCGATTTTTCTATTCATTCCACTTCACATGGCACTTATCTTTCACTATATGCTAGACGGGCTTGCCACTCCTGCTGAGAAGGAATCTTTTATTTAGAAACCTATCGAGGTGGGAGATTTTCGGAGTGTTTCTTTCTGTCACTTGGTACCGCCAGTTAAAGTTTATCTTTTCCGGCGTACCTATAGGTGTTACAAGATCGATGATGGTTTGTTTACGTTGTGTCTCACTTCAGCCAGAGTTCTTTGGACCTTTGGCTGGTTGACTACTCCGTACTGATGAGGGCCAAGAAGCCTGAAACCGGTATGCGGATTGTTAGGTGAACACGACATAAATTGAACATAATCGAGCTTATCAGAAAGAAACAGTTGCATTCAATGTCCATTGATATTATATGGAAGTATGCATGGATTTTCAGGTGAATATCATTCAACGTTCTGTGTGGTATTTGCCAGGAAAGTAGTTGTTTTTCACCTGAGATCTACCATTTTCTGGTTCAATTTTATATTGAATCCTTTATGTGAAGAAAACCGTTTAATTCGATTTTTCTATGTCTCATCGAGTCAATAACATCCCTAATCTTTTGTTAAACATCCCTTTCAGCGATGAATCTTCATTTTTTCTGAATGGAAATGTTAGTAAACAAAATTGTCGCTATTGGAGTGACGAAAACCCGCATATTTTTCGAGAAGGACATACACATCACCCACAAAAGTTATTGTTTGGGCTGGTATTCTTGGAAAAACCATTATTGGTCCTTTATTCCTTGAAGAAAACTTGACTGGCAATCTGTACCTTGATATGCTTTAAGAGACTATCGATCCTCTTATCTCGAGCTAAAAACTCAAATCAATGCAGAAGGTAATGTACTTTTGCAGGAGGATCTGTTACATTTCCAGCAGGACGCTGCTCCACCTCATTATTCTCTTCCCGTCCGACAGTGGTTAAACGAGAGATTCCCGGAAGGATTGGCAGAAGGGGAGCAGTTGAATGGCCTCCTAGATCATCAGATTCAACTCTTTGGGGACATCTCAAATCCGTTGTTTATAAAACACAACCTGCTGATATTGATGAACTCACAAGACGAAATACAGCAGCATGCTGGTCAATTCCCGGTGAAGTTTTCCGAAATGTTAGAGAGGAGTTCGAATACAGACTTTATAACTGTTCAAACAAAAATTTTCATAAGATAGGCGTAAGTAGATCCCATGTTTAAAATTT
Organism: Gonioctena quinquepunctata; assembly: GCA_018342105.1. Lineage (NCBI taxonomy): Eukaryota > Metazoa > Arthropoda > Insecta > Coleoptera > Chrysomelidae > Gonioctena > Gonioctena quinquepunctata. The sequence continues at coordinate 487,078 of JAFIRS010000105.1, forward strand.
CTCTCTCGCAAATTAAAAGTTTTTTTTTTTGTAAATAGAAAATAACCAACAAATAAAAAATCATACGTGTATGTATTCCTGTTATTCAAGGGTTGGAACCATTTCTATTGAAAGGAGAGTCAATACAATGAAACATCTCAGTGCAGGTGAGTTCTAATTACTTCTGTAAGTTTAGAACGCTATTTTTTGGAAACTGCTCATCAAAAAATAATAAGTCAGGATACCATTGGAAAGAGAATTAAACGCCCTTCAAAATAATGTGCCACTTGACTCCTTCCCTTAAGTTTGTAAGGGTAACATCTACCCCTCCTAGTGGGTTGAACCACGAGGGCTACAAATATTCATTAAAAGTGTCCCCCTTAAAAATAAAATTGACCTGTTTTTTCGATTCCTCATATTATTTACTGGAAGGAAGATATTAAGGGTGGAAAGTTTTCAAGTTGACACCCTGTATATATATATATATATATGTATATATATATATATAAATATATATATATATATATATATATATATATATGAATGGGAAGAATATCAAGGGGACTGGTGAACAAAACGGAAGAAATTTAATGGACATAGCCCTCAAAGAAAAAGGTTAACCGTAGACACGTGTTGCGGGCTCTCGGCACTCATCAGTACGGTGAAGAAATGCGAGGATGAACAACACTTGGTAGAAAACAACAAATCAACAGAGTGAACAAACAGAAGCCAGACGCACATTTGTGGTTTCGGTTAGCAGACCCTGCATTCCAGGGCAATAACCAATGTCACCATGGAGGCAGCTATAGCTACCTGCGTGACATCCGAGTCCAGGATTATAGATATGAATGGGAAGAATATCGAGGGGACTGGAAAACAAAACGGAAGAAATTTAATGGACATAGCCCTCAGAAAGAAGTGTTAACCGTAGACACGTGTTTCGGGCTCTCGGCCCTCATCAGTACGGTCAAGAAATGCGAGGATGAACAACACTTGGTAGAAAACTCCATAATCTTTGATTTCGAAAACCCCCGCATACCAACCATAATCACAAAACTCGTCCGCCATCTTCGATCCGCCATTTAAAATTTATGAATTTTGACAAAAAATTCATAATTTCCGACCCCGAAATCCCCCATACACCAATTTTGAATTGAATCGGACCATAATTACAAAACTCGTCCGCCATCTCGAAGCCGCCATCTTGAATTTATGAATTTTGACAAAAAATATATAATCACCGACATTTTGTAGCCGCCATTTTCTTTTTTTCTCTAACAAAAATGTCATCATGCATTGTCACCGGAATTATGAACACCTGCCAAATTTCAAATTACCCAGACGACTAGAAGTTGGTCAAAATTCACTTGCGAAATTTGACCCTAACTAACAAACTAACGAACTAACAAGTCAAACTAAATAAAAGCTTGTAAATATATGTAGGTTTACAATTTTATTCTAAAAAAATCCAAATTCCTACCTTTTCAGCGCAAAAATGTTATCGGTTCATAGTTTTTATAGTATTTATAAACAACCGTTAATGTTCAGTTATCTTTTATGAATGAATAAATTTCAGTTAGACCTCGCCTGTTTGTAAACAGTATAATCAAATGAATAAATAATGGATCCGTATTTCTGGTGACACATCAGCTTTTGTTGATCAACTAAATGTTGAATTGCTTGTTCCGAGTGGGATTCCGCTTCTGACTGTTTCACTGATTTCTCATATTTCTTTGCAGAGTGAAATGTGGGGAATATATACCTTTCCCCTGGCTGCTTTCGGATTCGTTGTGCTTCTCATGATCTTCCTGGATTCCATATGGAGCTTACTTCAGATTTGCAGAACTATATTAGCACCATTGTTCATCCCCAATGAAGAAACATCCCTCTCGAAGAAATATGGGCCCTGGGCACGTGAGTATTTCCAGTTTTTTGTATAACATGATTTCAGGCAGATGAATTGAGCACTTTTGGTGTGCCCTGAACATTATTTTTATGGATTTTTTTTTTATTAATGTGGATTTTTTAATGTCTAAAATGGAATCTGGAAGTCAACAAAACTCTCATAGGCGTGGAAAACCCAAATAGTAAATGCATTAACTTACAAAACGATCAATCACATTCTCATTATATGAGTTTTTGAATCCAATAATCCAATCAATAGAGATATTGACCTAACAAAAATTTCAAAACAGCTAAAATTCTAGATTCAGGAATTCGAGAGTATGAAGTATCCATTAAGCAATTCTTCACCAAGCCACGGCACTAAAAATAAATCAAAAAAGTCTCAGAATTTTCATATTTTGAGCTACAACTCCAAAAGTATTGGAGATATGGAAAAATGTGCATAAAAGTTGTAACTCGTCTTTTTTTCTAGAAACATATTTCCTATAAATTTTGCGATAAATTATCTGTAGGAAGTGTGTGGCATAAATTTTGGCTTTGAGGTATATCAATTACCTAGACTTTTTTATGTTTTGAATAGAACTCAGACACTGGCGTATTTATGCAGTTTTTTTTCTCTTCTATTTTTCCTTCTATTTCGATTTATTTTTTCTTTCTTCCTAACTTTTTCTTTTTTTTTTTCGCTTTGCAATGTTTCCTACAATTTGTATTTCACATCCGAATATCGGCTACAATATTTGCGTTAGTATTTATAGGGTTATATATTACAGCTTTATTTTACATATCGTCAATTCATTTTGATTGGAAGGGGGGTTTTAAGGGAGTATAATTCAGAGTTGTAACCAATTGAAATATTGACCAATTGGCCGAGTAGCCACGTCGGACCAGGGTTTCAAATAGACAGAACTAGAATTGTTTTAAAAAACGAATTCACTTGTGTAGTTTGAATCATAAATAAAAACGAAAATAGTTAACAGTGAAGGTTATTTATAACTGAATATCCTCACTGCAAAGTGGCACCCAACTCTTGAGGCCTTCTCAAGTATTTTCGCGGCAGAAACAATTTTTCTCAGAATATTCGTGTTCAATAAGTGTATCATCTGACATTATCAGTGAGTTTTTCGATTTTACGTAGTAAAACCCATCCAACCAGTTCATCATATTCGAAAGGTGCTGCATTGTTATGACAACTTTGTACAGAAAGACTGTAGTGTGAGAACTGCGGGCGAAGAAAGTATTTATTTTATTTTCGAGAACTTTGGTAAAGGTTAAGAATATGAGATCACCCAGTATCTTCATGAATTTTCACAGGAGCTCAAGAAGACGATAAAAACAGTAGAGCAATCGAAAATTTAGCGCGGAAAAGATAATTTTAGGAGATATGGGCCCCAGAAGGTCCATAAATAGAGGTTATGGAATATCACTTTTGGAAACTGCAAACTGATATGAAGAATGGCTTTTTTCACTAAACTATCAACTGTACACTCATTTAACGTTTAAGTAATATTAAAATCACTTAATGATCAATAAAGACATGAAAAAACTCCGATTATGTTTCATTACATTTTTCACATGAACTGTCAAAAATCGAATATTGGTGGTTGCATTGATCTTGGCGTTTTATGGTCGTTGCCAACTATTCAAGTGAATTTGGCCAATCCGGATTATCGCAATTAATTGGATCGAAATTTTCGCGAGCGGAGCGAATCGTCGCTTTATAAGGTTGATTAGCTTGCATTCAACTTGCCTAGCAAGGTTAGCCAAGTTAGGTTAGGTTGTGTTCCTTCTCTTTACATTAGAAATTGATTTGATCGAAATGTTCGCGAGCGGAGCGAAGCGTGGCCTTGTAAGGTTGATTAGATTGCATTCAACTTGGGTAACAAGGTTAGCCAAGTTAGGTTAGGTTATGTTCCTTCTTTTTACGTAAGAAACTAATTGGATGTTTTCTACAAGAAAACATCCAATCCAAATGCGTTTCTTGGTCCAGTTTAAAATTACTTAAAAAAAAATACTCTGAAGTCACATCATTTTATATGTTTGGTAACTTTCTAAATGTGGCACATCATGCTTAATTTTCAAAATTATAATCACCATCAAGAAGCGTGGTGAAATATACTTTGCATTTTAAACACAGATATCAGATCGTTATTTCATGCTGTAATACTCATCATTTATATGCTCAATAGGGGGGATTGGCGCGGTGGGTTAGCGTCCGACTCATGATCGAAAGGTCGTGAGTTCGATTCTCGGCCAGGGCAGAAATTTTTCTATTTAATTTGAGAGAATTAAATGTTAAATTTCGTAGCCGGGCTGAGGATGGTCCTCGACGATTCGCTGTTGCGTTCAAATTAACAGTGCTGCTCCTAGGTGGCGTATGGAGTTAGTAACAAGGCCTACCCAGAACACTATGAAATGATACATAAAAAATACTCAACTTGTGACTGGCCGAATGACGAAATGTCAAAGCCATTAAAAAAAAAAAAAAAAATATATACTCAATATGTATGACGCATTGAATTTCAGTATTTTCTTCTCCCCTTAAGGAGACCTAGGCAACGTCGCATATCAATAAACTTCAAGTTTCGAATAATCATAACATTTGATTTTTGACATTTCTTCTGTAAAATTATAAGAATAGTAATCGAAGTTTTTTCATGTCTTTATCAAAAATTATGTGATTTTAATAGTACTAAGAGGTAAAAGGTGTATGCAGTGTAAATAGAAATTGTTTATATCAGTTTATAATTTCCAAAAGTGATATCCTATAACCTCTCTTTATGGACTTTCGGGGGCCCATATCTCCTAATATTATCAGCTCAACAGATACACGGTGATTCAGGACAAACTTTTCTTTTCATATATTTTATTGCAAATTTGCGATTTTATGAACTTTTACCTATTTACGAATGCCGTGTTTCAAGAAATACTGAATTTTAATAAAATTGTGATGGATGTGGATATAAGGTAGCCCAAACATATTCTTTTGCGTTAGTTTTTAATAACTTTTTATAGCAGAGCTTCTGAAGCGTTCCCATATAGTATACTTCCATAATCTAAGATTGACCTCACAAATGATTTGGAAAATATCAATATTTGTTCTACAGAAGGTTTTGAGAATATTCAGGGCATTTTCGACGGATGTGATTCACGTCCATGATAGTTTTCTATCAAGAACCCGACTGGGTGTAGTATTGAAAGATCCCACGGTCCGATTTGAACATGTTCTGGATATTCCGTCCTCTTTCTGGTGAATACGCATATTTCTGATTTGTTTTCCAAAATTGTCCGTCTGTTTCTGTCCAACCATTGTTTTGTGTTTTCCATCTGAGTTTTTAGGTTTTCAAGCGAGTTTTCGATTTAGGGGTTTTTCTAACTCTGAGGTATATACAATGTGGAAAAGAGGGCTCAGAATACTCCCCTGTGGTAAACCTAAAGATGTTTCGCGTGGATCGCTGATGGACTCATTTATTTTCAAATATATTCATTTTTCTGAATATAGTAAGATCATCACTGTACATATCCTTGAAGGAATTTCCATTTTTATTAATTTATTGAACAGTAGGTCCAATTTAATATTATCATAGGCTGCTTGTATATGTAAGAATACTGCCGTAGTCGTTTTGTTTCTTGTGAAGCCCAGCTGTACGTCAGTATGTCGTTAGGGAGATAATCTCGATTTTCCACTTGTGGTATAATGCCCGATTGAAATTGCGCGGAAACGAAAAACGGCTCCAATTTTTATATAACCGGACTAGTCAACCGATGTTCCTCGATACTAAGAGCTGCTTAAAATAGCCAAAACACATGAAATGTAGAAAAAACTCCTATATTTCACATGATAACAGTTTCGGAGTTCATACAAAATCCAATCATAATACAAAGAGTGTTCAAATATTTTTTATTAAGTATATGTGAGTGAGTACACATTTTGTTTGATAATTTCGTAAGGAATCATTGTCACGTTGATTCCTTGAGCTTTTTTTATGTTAGAGGTGGATATATTAGCCCTGTTCAACCGGATTAATCTCGGTTTTGTTGGAAGATACTATTTTGACATGTAATTCGGGGGTATTTTTTGGAAAAAAGTCGGATTCTGTACATATCTCCAAAAATTTAATATAATTCAAAACTCATACTTATTCAAACAATTCGAAAGCCATTCGAAAGGTCATATTTCAATGTAGTTATAAACCATCCGATTTTGTTTTTATAAGAGGCGTTATTGATTAAATCATCAAATGTACAACAAAATTTAAGGTTACTCTTTATCAAGAAAAACACCCCCGAACCACATGTTGAAATACCTTCCAAGAAAATCGAGAGTAATCCGGTTGAACAGGGCTAATATATCCACCTCGAACAGCACAGAGTCCCAGGGAATGGCAATGATTCGATATGAATTTATTAACTTAAATGTGTACTCACTCACTCGAAAATCTTTGAACAATCTTTGTAATATGATTGTATTTTGTATGAACTCTCCTGTGAAAGATGGAACGTTTTCGAAATTTCGCGTGCTTTGGCAATTTTTCTTTCGCGCGCAATTTCAACCGGGCGGACTACAAGTAGAGAATCGCGTTTATCCTTCTAATGTCATGATTTATGGCAAAATTTATTGAAAATATTTCTGTAGAAAAAAAAATTACGAGCTACAACTTTCCTGCAGGACATTTTTTCATGTCTCCAATACTTCTGGAGTTGTAGCTCAAAATATAAAAATACGGAGTTTTTATTTTTTTTAATTTTTAGGGCCGTGGTATGGTAAGGAATTGCTCAATGGATACTTCATACATTCAACTACCTGAATCCAGAATTTAAATTTTGTTATTTTTGTTAGATTTTGGTGGAATTAGGTTCATATTCATTGGAATGCAAGCAGATATCTTACATTAATCTATAATTATGTAAATATTTTATTAAATTTGATCATCTATCACTGTTGGTAAATACGATTGAAACAGTTTCCTAAGTGCAGTTCGTCCAAATTACATTATCGATTTATGATGCAAGGTTTATTATTTGAATAATCTGTGAAAGGCAGCTTGATTCAAAGTCCAATCCAAGTTCAACATTCCATCGAAATTGTTGGCTAATCGTAAAATAGTTCCTAGTGGCACTCTGTTGCCTGGGTTAGATAACGATATATTGAACGACATCGAATATCGTGTTCTACGAGATGGTACATTGAAAGGAATCAGTGACAAAATATCAGGTGAATTCAAGTTTGGTCTTACCAGACTGTAATAAAGTAATTTAATAGTATCTATATTATTAAAACTGTACGTTTGTCTAATCAAGAATCCTAGCAAGCGGTTTGCGTCCCTGACTATTTTTGTGATATGCCCTGTGAACGAGCAGAAGTTGTTATAAATTACACCCAAATCCCTACCCTTAGTTTTCCGCACTAAAGCATCATTTTCTATCTGTTATTCGATGTTGGTAACATTTTTGAACGGGTTATTGTTGAAACGGGGCATTTATTTACATTATGGTATAATTTGTTTTCATTACTCCTATCTAGGATGATGTTGATGTCTTTTTGTAATTTCACCAGTCCCGCACAGTTTGTATATGTTTGAATATTTTCAAAACATCTGCAAAGAGCAGGCATTCTGAATACATAATAAACAGTGCTTCTCAAAAGTCCTCTCCCCCCCTCTTATTTTTGGAACGATTATATATAAACAAGTGACATTTGGAAACTGAATATTGAAGGTTGTAAACATCCCTACTAGTGATGATAGATGACGAAATCGTCAAAGATGACGTCACAAGGCCATTGTGACCAATAATTTCAAATGGAACCCTACGTCGAGCGATACCTCTTTCAAAAGGTATCGAAAAAACCAATCCAATGATACTAATTTTGTTTGTTTATGGCAGTTTTAGCAACTCGCTTTTGAAAAACGCGAAGCTGTGATAAATTAAATCAGTTAATACTAAAATTCCAAATTCAAGCTCCGCCTCTGGATAGTTGTCAAATAAGCTGACGTTTCTGTTAGTCTGCCTAATTCGACGTTTTTGTAATTGTCCAAGTTTTTGTACATTTAATAATTTGTGTATTGTTGATCGAACGTTCAACTGTTTTAGCAGCTTTTGGTACTTTTAATATTTTTGTACATTTTAATAATTTGTTGAACTGTTGTGAGCCGAACGTTTAAGTGCTTCAAGAAGCGAAATGGTACGTGCTTTAGGTGATGAAGTAGCAGCGATCCTATTTCTTGGTGAAACTGGACAAAATATTCATGCAGCAGAACGCATTTTTAATGAGAGGTTTTCCGATCGCCCCTTCGAGGACTTATTTAAGGGAGCTTCTTCGTAAGTTTGAAACAACGGGTAGTATTAATGATGCGAAACGATCTGGCAGACCACAAATTTCTGATGAGAAAAAAATTGATATACTGGCAGAAGTAATAGTTAATCCTACTTCTTCAACAACTCACGTTGCATCTACCTGTGAAGTCAGTCGAAGTACAGTACACAGGGTGTTGAAAAAAAAACAAGATTCATCCATACAAATTAAACATGGTGCATCAACTCTCAGACGACGACCCAGACCGAAGACTAGAATTTTGTGAAAATATGGAAACTAAAATCAACCAACAGCCGGACTATGTCGAAACAATTTGTTTTAGTGACGAAAGTACTTTCTGTCTAAATGGAAATGTAAATACACAGAATGTGAGGTATTGGAGTGACGCAAATCCTCACCTGTTCCGTGAAACACATACCCAATTTCCCCAGAAGGTGAATGTTTGGGCAGGTATCCTGGGAAACCACATCGTTGGACCTCTTTTTTTAAAAACTAATTTAACTGGTGAGGTTTATCTGGAGCTGTTGAAAAACGCAATAGAACCGTTAATCCTTGAAATTTTGGAAGATAATCTAGATGAATTCGGCAATTTGGAAATAACATTCCAACAGGATGGTGCTTCTCCACACTATTACAGTGCAGTAAGACGGTATTTGGATGAGGAGTATCGTGGTAGATGGATTGGACGACGAGGTTCAACGGAATGGCCAGCTCGATCACCGGACCTCACACCTTTGGATTTTTTTGTGTGGGGGTACCTTGGATCGAAGGTTTACGCCACTGCACCTGACAATATTGACGTTTTAAAACAACGTATTGTTGCAGAATGTGAGGCTGTTTCCGCAGACACATTTGCAAAAGTACGAGAAGAGTTTAAAAATAGGATATTTCACTGTCACTTCGAGCAATTTCCTTGAGTAGATACTGATTCTCAAATCTGTAATTAATATCATACTGAATGGAATTTAAATTTCAATGTTTACTAATGAGCCATTAAAACTGCCATAAACACAAACAAAATAAGTATCATTGATTAATTTTTTTCGATACCTTTCTGTGTATTAAGATAGAAAGTACTTTCGTCACTGAAACAAATTGTTTTGACATAGTCTGGCTGTTGGTTAATTTTAGTTTCCATATTTTCACAAAATTCTAGTCTTCGGTCTGGGTCGTCGTCTGAGAGTTGATGAACAATTTTCAATTTGTATGGATGAAATTTGTTTTTTTTTTCAACACCCTGTGTACTATACTTCAACTGACTTCACAGGAAGATGAAAACGTGAGTTGTTGAAGAAGTAGGATTAACTGTTACTTCTGCCAGTATATCAATTTTTTTCTCATCAGAAATTTGTGGTCTGCCAGATCGTTTCGCATTATTAATACTACCCGTTGTTCCAAACTTACGAAGAAGCTTCCTCAAATAAGTCCTCGAAACGGGGCGATCGGGAAACCTCTCATTAAAAATGCGTTCTGCTGCATGATTATTTTGTCCAGTTTCACCAAGAATCAGGATCGTTGCTACTTTATCACCTAAAGCACGTACCATTTCGCTTCTTGAGGCACTCAAACGTTCGGCTCACAACAGTTTAACAAATTATTAAAATGTACAAAAATATTAAAAGTACCAAAAGCCGCTAAAACAGTTAAACGTTCGATCAACAATACACAAATTATTAAATGTACAAAAACTTGGACAATTACAGAAACGTCGAATTAGGGAGACTAACGAAAACGACAGCTTATTTGACAACTATCCAGAGGCGGAGCTTGAATTTGGAATTTTAGTATTAACTGATTTAATTCATTACAGCTTTGCGTTTTTCAAAAGCGAGTTGCCAAAACTGCCATAAACACAAACAAAATGAAGATTATTGAATAGGTTTTTTCGATACCTTTTAAAAGAGGTGTCGCTTGCCGTAGGGTTTCATTTGAAATTATTGGTCACAATGGCCTTGTGACGTCATCTTTAACGATTTCCTCATCTATCATCACTAGTAGGGAAGTTTACAACCTTTAATATTCAGTTTCCAAATTTCACTTGTTTATGTATAATCGTTCCAAAAATAAGAGGGGGGAGAGGACTTTTGAGAAGCACTGTATGATGGTAAATCATTAATAAATAACACAAACATAGGGGTCCTAGATTAGATCCCTGAGGGACTCCGGAGTTTGCATGAAACTTCCCAGAAGTGTTCCCATTGTGTTTCACCAAAAAAGATATGTTCTTCAAGTAACTGATAATCCAAATTTATTGAGTTTTGTCAATAATATGTCGTGATTAACTTGATCAAAAGCTTCACGGAAATCAGTAAATATCGTATCCAATTGTGCTTTATTCGCCATGGTTTCAAATGCCTTATTGCTGTATATAAATAGATTAATATTAATAGATTTTTGTGTCGCAAACCCGTGTTGCTGTGAGACTATACATCTGTTAGTGTAGTTGTACAATTGTGTATTTATAATCGGGTATATATTCCTCAATGATATTATTCCAAATTCCATACTATTTATATAAGGCCCTATTTACACTCAATTCTGCGTACCGAATTCCAGTCCGTCTCTCTTACTTTTATACTTTTCCCTAGAAAATTAGCCTTTTTCAAATTGATTTATATTTTCTTGCTCATATTTTCTGTGTTTTTTCAGTGTCAAACTAATAGTTAGTGCTGGATGATACACATCCTCAATTACGAAGGGTGTATAGTCTCTATTTACTTAACACTTATCAAAGTCATTTTCAGGTGCGATAATAAATCTAGTGTACCTCCATTAATATTTTTTATACCATTAAATAATTTAAATGAGTTTAAATCTAGGAAGTGTTGAAAATTACAAATGTTTTCTGTTTTATCTTCAAAAGTAGTATTTGTTATCTCAGGGAGGTTGAAGTCACCCATTACCAGAGTGTTATCAGCATTCTTTATATTATGTTGTGAGAAGTTAAAAGCTTATTCATACAGATTACTAGAACTATTAGGAGGAATGTAGATCGCTATAATAGTGTATTTTTCACCACTCACCTTGAACTGTACAGATAATTCTTCAAAGAGTTCTTGGTGCTTAATAAAGTCCAATATTTTGATTTTCTTTTTTACTGCCATTAGTACTCCACCTCCAGCTCTTAAGAGATTGAACATCTCCATATTAACAATTTCCCCATCGCATGTTCCCTCCTGTAACCATGTCTCCACAGACACTACAATGTCCTAGTCATCATTTAAGCATTTCCTTGACAATACTGAAAGTTTTGTGTTGAGACCCCTACAGTTCTGATAATACTCATTAAGATCAGACGCCACTTCAATAGCATATATGTAAAGTAACGCTAGCTCAGAAATTAATGCTAACTAATTAAATTAAAAGGGCAATTCGCTTGATGTGAACAGTAAAGTCCAGTTACATACTAATCCTAATACAGCTCAATGTAGTCAGTTCATAGCATTACAACTAGAAAAAAAAACAAATAAGTCAGGTTTCTATTCTGCGAGTGGATTTTATATTCAAAGCAAGAGTTTGTTCAGAGATCCTTCAGGTCGTTCTCGTTTTCACAGCATTGCCGCACTTTGCATAAATTTTTACGTTTCTTGTCCAAACATCTCGACCATATTTCTTTCTAGCAGCAACTTGTAGTTTATATCGTGTGTTGGTCAGATCCTCATTTATGAGTATATTCTTTCCTTTAAGGCTTCCCTTTGCCTTGTAAAGTTCATTCCGCCTCAACATCGTGACGAATTCGATAATAGCTGCTCTAGGTTTGAAATTCGAGTTTGTGGTTTTTCCCATACGATAGAGATAACTAATTTCCTCAGAGGTACATGTTAATCCCAAATCGTCATTAATCAATTTCAACATTATTTCAAGTAGATTTTCTTCGCGTACTCCAATTATTCTTAAAAAAAATATATTGTAGTTTTGTTCAAGGGAATCTAGTTTTTTATTAATTGCTTTAAATTCATTGCTATTATCATCTATTATTCTCTCCAAATATGTCAACCTCATAGCAATGTTGTTTGATTTATCATCGAATTTCTCGATTAACTTATCAATTTCATCCTTTATCATACCTCGAATTTCAGGGACAAATATTCCAACTAATGCCTCATTGATTTTGGGGATTCATTTTTTCACTATTTTGGCAAATGAGCTTTCATCTATAGTAGTTTGTTTCATATCCTGACTCCCATTATTGGCATTTGCTTAAAACATTGGCAGCCCTTTAATGGCTTTCGGCAATTCCTAAATGCAGTCAAAACTCCAATTCCTGGACACTAATTACAAGTTTTGTGCTCTTATTGTGCACTGCACCTCACTCTGAATTTTTGATTGTAAATGCCCAAATATCACTTATATTTTTAAGAATTTCTAGAGCTCGCTACTGTGATGCCTACTCTAGCGCTAACATTTAATGTTGATGTTAAATTTGAAAGATAAATCAGTTTGTAACTGAATAAGTTAACTGTTGATGATTTCCATAACAGACATAGTTTTTTAGATTATCAGGATTAATATTTCATTCGAAAGAAAGTGGAAAGCCATTGATCAAATCCAGCATACTCTCCATAAATAAACAATTGTAGTGATTCTAGCATTATGTTCGTATCAAGAAAAATTTACTCTCGAATTGAAAGAGCTGCCATATAGCAAAAATCCACAGTTCATACCAAAATCCATGTTTATATACCAAAAAAGTGGTTAGGTCGATGAAATCTGGGAGTCGTAATATATGCAATTAATTTATTTCCTCATAAATGTTGTGCTGTGATGAAAAATATTTTCTAACACTCAAGTTGATTGACGAATCCTAACAAAACGCTATCATCTTCGTATAATTTATTAGAGATATATCGACAAATGTGAAATCTAGGCCCGTTTTTAGTTATTATGATGGTTTCCTACAATCTATACAAATAATCTCTGAGAATGTTGTGGTAATTCATGAATATTCAAACTGAAATATAAGTATTGGTTCATCCTTTCCAAAACCTTTGATTATTTTGTTTCATCAAAGGGAAAGATGACCGATTACTTCAATGTTTAATATATTTGAATAATTTATTGGAGAAACTATAGAATGGCCAGCAATCACACCCATAATTATTTCCAAATAGTGTTATTTGGACCTGAAGTTACAACACTCAACTATGCTGGAAATTTGATGAAGAAGGAAATATGATCGATAATTATAATTGTATGTCACTTCGAAAACTATTGTGATGCAAATAATACCACAGACTTGTAGGTTTTCAGATAAAAAATATTTCCCATATAAATCTGGTGTTTACGGAAAAATGAATCATTTCTATACCTTATGGCCCTCTATAGGAATTTAGAAATTGGAATTTCATATCGGAATATGTACATTTTTGCTTCGACATGAACTCTAAAACAGTATCAAATCTATGTCGCAACGTGGAGTTATCTTCATTTTTCAATAAAAAAAGTTCAATTTGTCTTTCACCACTGATAATAATTCAAAACTATGTTCATTTTCGTATTTCAAATTATTCAAAAAAAAAAATTATGTTTCTTTTTTCTCTTTTATCAACCTGCTAGTTGCCCGATTAATGTGAAATTTGGCAGGTGTTCATAATATCTGTGACATTGCATTGTACGATTTTTTCAGAGTAAAAAACAACATGGCGACTCCAATATGGCCGATGAGATTTGTGTTTATGGTCTGATTCGATTCAAAATTGTTATGTGGGGATTTTCGGGGTCGCAGATCAAAATGGCGGCTCCAAGATGGCAGACGAACTCTGTCATTATGGTCGGATTCTATTCAAAATTGGTATGTTAGGATTTTTGGGGTCGGAAATTATGAAATTTTGGTCCAAATTCAAAAATTCAAGATGGCGGCTCCGATATGCTGGACGAAATTTGTAATTATGGTCCGATTCTATTCAAAATTGGTATATGGGGGTTTTTGGGGTCGGAGTTATGCATTTTTCATCAAAATTCATAAAGTTGGCGGCTCCAAGATGGTGGACGAGTTGTGTTATAATGGACCGTTTCCATTCAAAATTGATATGTCGGGGTTTTCGGGATCGGAGATTATGAATTCAGTCGAAGATTATTGAATTATTGAAGATGACAGCTCTATGATGACGGACGAGTTGATGTTTAAATGGTCTCCTCATTGAAGAACTAGAAAGCTCCAAACTTACAGGAAAAAGGCCTCATAATAAATATGCTTCTACAAAAATGCACAGATTTAGGCATACTAACTAAAAATCACAAAATAAAATAATTAATAAAAAACCTTTTGGAGGGCGAGCTTTTGAATAAAAGCTTGCGACAAGCGACAAGCTTTTGAATCTGTAAATCACATTTGAATAAATGTGATTTACAGATTCAAAAGCTTGTCGCATTTGTATTTGAACTGAAAACTTTGCGCGAATGCAAATAATATTTAATTTTTAGGACATTTGAATAAAAGCTGGTCTTCAAAAAGATGTTTTATTAATTATGTATGTCTAAGTTATATTTCTCTGAAGGGTAATTAATGGAGGTGAAATTATGATTGATAGTTCGTCTAATTTCCTGGAAAAAATCGAGGAATGTGGAATCTGTAGCCGTTTCTAGCTATTCTATTGGTTTTTTTCCACAGAACTAAATGACTGCTGGAAGCGTTATAATTATTATTCATAGTGAAATATGAATATTGGTTCAACATTTTTCACTATTCCCTGTTCTACTCCAGCAGAGCATAGAAGATCTAGCACCAGTACTCTGCAGACTTGACAAGATGAGTCTAGCCCTCGGAAGACTGTGGACGTGGTCTCCATCCCGAAACCTGGTCGATACTCTAGTCTAATCAACAAGTTCGAAAACGAGTTAAATAGATATAAAGCTCCTAAAAATATGAGCGATAGCTCATTCGATTCGGAATGACGTCTAGAAAAATGTTTTTTAAGGGTTTATTAGCACTTAAAAAATTGCGATTGTTATTAACAAAATAAGATTAAAAAAAGAAGTTATTTTCGTTTTCGTTTTTCGTTAATTATTAAGCATGAAGTATAATTTCAACTGTCACTAATTTGTATGACTCCATACATTTCACTAATTAGTTAACTTAATGATAATGTAATATAAATGAACTCATAATTTATCCGTACGTTATAGTTGTTAAGTTTCTAATAATAAAAATAAAATAATTTAGAAAATATACTTGAAAAAAATATAAAAATTAGAAAATAAAATTCATTTTATTTTAGTAAATATTATTTTAGTAAATAAATAATTAAACTTTAGAGAATATTGAATTTGATAAATGAATGAAAATGATCAATAGCAGAATGTAAATTAAGTAAGTATAAATTTAAACTAGTATATTATTTAAACAAAAATCTATATTGCTATAATTTATACGTAATTAGAAAAATATTTTATCATAGAACAAAAAGTTCCTGAGTCCGTAGCTGTATCTATATTATTTAATAAGTTATAAGCTATGAAATTTCAAAAAATATAAAAAAAATATATTTTTTTTATAAACAAATGCTTATAACAACTGATAAACAATGGTTACAGAATCGATTTTGAATTCATTTCAAAGATAAATGAACTTTTCATAAAAATGACTCGAATGTCCTTTACCGTATCTCTTATAGTTCAAAAGTTATAACAATTTATAACTTGACAAATTATGGAACGGCTGTAATTTCATTATCATATAATATGTAACAATGCTGTAAAAAATAAAATTTTTTTAATATACTTTTAAAAATATTTTTGTATTTTTTAATCAAATTATGTTATTAATAAACAATGAAATAAAAAAATTATTCTCTGTTAATTCATTGAAAAAGGTCATAATTTTAAAAAAAATAATTTCTTAACTAATTATTTAAACAATTGAAATATAAAAAAACGATTATAAACAATAAAAAAAATTATTTAAGATTTTTTTTTAATCATAATTTTACCTATGCAATAAGATGGTAGGAATTTTTTTTTCAAAAACTCAAAATAGTCTGTTTATAAACAATTTCTTAACAAATGACGCAATTTATTTTTTTCCAATGTTCATTAATACCATATCAGATGAAAAAAAAAAGTTAATTTAAAAAAATTATAATTAGCAAAATAATAAACTTTAATAATTTTTTTTTGCATTACTTCATCAAGTACCTAAATGAAAAGAGCTCCACGAAGCGAAATTTTTATAGACCAATTATTTAAACTTTATGTCGTAATTTATAAAAACAGAGATTGGAAAAAAATTAGTTAAATAACAATGGTGTAACTTTTTGAAAAATCGACATGAATTTTTTTTTTTACCAAAGGTTTTTTTCGTTCAAGTGTCTAGATTACACCATAATTTATTCAAATTTTTAAATTGTTATTTAATACTATAAAAAAATATTTTAGGTGATATAACGGCTTTTTAGAGATAGAGTTCCGTGAGGACTTTTTTATTGGAAATTTCCTCCTCTTTCAGGATCTTTTTTCATAATTCCTTAAATATCATTATTTTAGAAATTTTTTATGAAAAACGAAATACCTTCTTTTTTTAATCTTATTTTGTTAATAACAATCGCAATTTTTTACGTGCTAATAAACCATTATAAAACATTTTTCTAGACGTCATTCCAAATCGAATGAGCTATCGCTCATATCTTTAGGAGCTTCATATCTATTTAACACGTTTTTGAACTTGTTGATTAGACTACCCATACGATCAGGCTTTCTCCTGAAAGGTTTGGAAAAAATGATATCAAACGGCCTTTCTCATCCCTGAATTGAATATTGTAGAACAGATAATCTGTGAAAAACAAATAATCTATAAATGTCAGGTCAGAACATTTTCCATTTGTCAGAAAGAGTTTCGTTTGAACGTGCCATAGGATTTTGATATTTCTGGAATCCAAAGATGAACTTAATACATCATTAATTCATTATTTCCAAAAGTGAGCCAACATAGAGATCGAAACCCAAGTAAGTTCAGTGTGTACATCCATGTGTGCTTTCGTTCAATAGATGAGTAGACTTTGGTACTTTCAAAAGTCTTGTATATCAGAATTTTGAACTTTTTGATATCATTAAGGAATTTAAGAGTAGAATCAATTCGAAAAAAAACCAGTTTGATTATATTTTTTCTTTTGATTTGAGTTTGATTAGTTTGGATCGTAGAGTTGGTTGACACAAAAATTAAAATGCTGTTTGTGTTGAATGAGAAATATGCAATTTGATTGATGGTAATTTCAAAATCAGTAATTGAATTTTAAAATCTACCTTTTCAACTGTCCGCAACATTTTTTTTTTAATACGTACCTGCAACTAAGAAATTCAACATATTATATTTCCAGAGGATAATGAGTACAGGCAAAAATATTCGATGCAGTCAGCTTTAAGCATCCATATCGGTCACTTACCCTGCAAACCGTCTCTTTATAATATATTGGGGTGATTTAGAAGTTTTCCAAAAGTATTTTAATTGCAAAAATCAGCTTCAATTAATTTGTCGATTTTTCATTCGTTGATAGTGATACTAGTAACGGGGAATTATTTTTTTCACTTTTTCAACTCATTGATTCTTCGTATACATATATATTCCATTCAGCCGATTATATTAATTGTTTCAATAGTCAAATGATTTATCGTACGTATTCTGATAATGAGGAATCGAACTGAATAATCAATTTTCATCCAATTCCATTCCAAATTATGCTGAATTACATTGTTGTTGATCTCACTGATTATTGATACTAAGTTTCGATAAATAATTACTCAATAACATGGCCTCATGTGTTAAGTTATAACTATTTCAATTATAAGGATTAGGAGATTGTATCGCAAAAATTTATGAAATTTGTGTTAGAGAAATTCGACTCGAGCAAATTGAGCCCTCATTATCCATGATTGGAACACGCTTCAGCGGTTCAATCCGCAATCAGAAGAATTTACAGACAAAATGCTTTTTCGAAAATGTGTTTGCAATGGAATAATTTGGTATATCACACTCAATAATATAATCAGAGAGAATGGTATGCAGTAAGATATCATCATAAAAATTGAATTGAATGAAAAAACTATTCTCTCCTTATCTTTCTTTATCTTGTAATAGAATCGAAATCCGAAATTGGATCAAATCACATGACAGGAACAGATATAAAAACATTTTCGACACTTTTTTGGGATAATAACCTTCCACAATCTTAAAACCCAAGTCCAATAGTAACGTAGGTTCAGCCATTTGGGACCCAATTCAAAATTATGCAAAGCACATTTAGTCAAATTCCTTTTTTTTTCAATATATTCGGCAGAACTTGTAGCTATTTTGGAGGCTCTAAAATATATTAGAACATTAGAACATAAATTTGTCTTTTTTTCAGACACTAGGAGCTCACTAGGAATAATCTTTAATGTCTATACAAAATCTAAAATAAATTACATGATATCAGAAATATTTAATAAAATCCAAAACATTAGTGAAAGCAATAAGTCTGAAATTGCGTGGGAAAAAGCTCACTGTGGCATCATAGATAACGAGAAGGTCGATAGTTTTGCAAAAACAGCAACTCCTATGGACTTGACAGTAAACACATATAAAAATACATCAGAAGATATGACAATTGTATCCTTGAAAAAAAGTTACCACAAATAGGAAAAGAGTTACATTGATTCCACAAAGGGCACCTATTATAAATCAACCCAACCCTCAATTCGTAAAAGACCTTGGTTTCATAAATGCTGTTGGGACTAACATGTGACAAGTTCTGTCTGTAGATTTAGGTTCAACCATGCTTTGATTCCATCTCATTATTTCAAAATTGATATGATAGATTCGCCATTGTGTAATTGTGGGTAAATTGGCGATATGGAACACAAACTATTAGGATGTGAACAAATAAGTTATGATGTGCTTACCCAAGACCTAAACAAATATGCCATTGTACGCTCATTTAATTTAATAACTTCACTAACAACAAACAAAGTTGTATCTAAGATAAAAATAATTAAAAAAAAAAAAATAATATTCTATATTCAAAATAAAAAATAAAAAAAAAACAAAAAAAAAAAAAAAAAAAACGGACATCAGAAAAATTATAAAGAAAATATGTTTATTGAATAAAAAAAATACACTGACATTTCTATTATGAAACTATTCCCTCCCCCCCCCCTATTCTCAAAACAAAACTAAATGGATCAGGAATCTATAAGTGTAGAAAGAGCAAGAAATTACTTTGCTCTGCTAAGTTACTGCGAACACCAAATTATTTTTCACAAATTTAAAAATAGTTCAGTCATTAACTTGTCGTATTTTAAGTTTTGCCTATATAAACTTGACGTTTTGGAAACTGTATGCGATCCAGTTTCCAAAAATCTTTGATGTATGAATTAAATTTCTCAGTTCTCGCTGTGTTTCTTGCAATATTTTTCTAACGTTTTCTTTTTTGACTGATGTCAAAAGAGTTCTTCAAGAATGATGAGACATTGTCTTGTTTTTTTGATGTATGGATTATTGACAATAATCATATCCCCAAAGCACTCTGGGAACGTGTAAATGAAAAATGTGATAAATCTGAACCCGTATCAGAAATAAAAACTTCAACGCTTAAAAATGGCACAGCCTCAAACAACCATATGGAAATCTGTAACCCCTTCAATGGAAATTATTCATCACTCTGTATAATATACGCTAATAGAATTCTGTAGATCGTCGACTACGACATTGAGGAGAAAAAACATCAAAATTAAATGTGTTTATAAATCAAAATATCGAGCAAATGTGGATGAAAGTAACCACTCAAAAAAATATATATTTGGTGTTATCCAAAGACCTCCTGAATGTAACGTATTGAAATTCCTTGATAGTTTGGAAAACTCTGTCTCACAATTGATCCCGGAATGCGACATCATCATGATATTGGGAGATTTCAATATTGATCTCCTTGGTAATAGTTTAGGCACAAATCACTTCAATAATGTCCTAGAATCGTTCGTTATATCAATTACTCACTGAGCCTACTAGAGTAACAGATTCCAGTCAAACTCTACATCAAATAATAACAATATAAACAAATGTGAGGTTACGAACTTACATAAAGTATTTGACCACTGCGCTACCTCATGCAAAATATCTAAAATGAAGGGAAAAAATCGTGATTGGAAAAACTCCGACAGAGAGATATTTTTCGATTATTTTAACGATTTCAACTGCGATTATGTTTACTGTATGTACAGCATCGACGACATGGTATTTTTTTTATCTTCAAATCTGTTAAGGATTTTTTATTACTACTGTCCTCTTAGAGAGTACAGGGTAACCAAAAAAGATAGCCTGTGGATAACTTTCAACTTCAAAAAAACTTTGAAGTCATGACATCGGCCATTGTAATTTTCACCAGGATTTAAAAAACTATGTCAATGGTGCTATTCACAGAGACAAAAAGCCTATATAGAGTATACTATACAGCAAAATCGGAACAAACTTATGGGGTCTCGTTTGAGATCTATGAGAATCATTACTACCAATTACGCTCTTCCTCGATACATTTCATAAATATTCCAACAGTGTAAAAACAGATCATCAGCTAAAGTTACTTAAACGTTATGATGGTATGAATCGTAACAATATTTTCGTTTTCATTTATTAGACCATATTACCTTTGTGATCAACACTGCCTTGAAATCGAGAATTTTCCGCGAAGACTGGAAGTGTCCCAAAGTTCTTCCCATCCCCAAGGTGTCAAGTGTATCTTGCCAACATTTCCAAAAATACTGGAAATGGTTATGAAACAACAGATTTCTAGCTTCGTATTTAAAAATCATATCATTCCACCAACTCAGTCGGGTTTCAGAACTGATCACAGCACAACCACAGCATTGGCCTGTAACACTGACAATATTCTTGCCTCAACAGATCGGGGACAAATAACAATCCTAATTCTATTGGACTATAGTAAGGCATTCGACACCATGGAGTACGGAATACTAGGAATAAAGCTCAAATTATATAGTTTCCATGAAAGCGCCACTTTCAATATGTTGAATTCGATAATCATGGCTCTGTTACACTGAAGCGTGAGTCCCTCAGGGATCAATCCCCAGTCCGCTACTCTTCTCTATCTATATATCAGACTTTGGAGAATTCCTGGATGGCTCTAAAGTACATCAGACGCTGATGACACCCAAATGTATCTCAGTTTTTCACTTGATGTTTGTCGTGAAGCTGCGGATGGTAACAACAGCGATCTTTCGAAGCTGTTTGAGATAATTCAAAATTCAATGCTGCGAAATCTAAAGTCATGATTTTTGGCCCAAAAACCAGAAGAAATATGATTACAGAATGTTGTACGTTCGCGATTGATGATGGAGTATTGCCTGTTGTCAATAAAGCAGAAACTCTTGGCTTGTGGATAGACAACGAAATGCGGTACTCGAAGCATGTTTATCACCTTTGGAAAATTGCATATGGTACCCTAAGAGCACTCTATCCACATTCATAATTCATAAGTATTCTGAATCGTAACCTGAAACTCCTTATATGCGAAAGTTTAATAATGTGCAAACTATCGTACTGCGACTGCATTTATGGCCCAGCCTCAATTATTCGAGATCACACCAGTTTTCAGCGGATCCAGAACTCGTGTTTCCGATTTGCACTTAGTATACGGCACATTTCACCAGCATTTAGAACTACCAATAAACTAAATTTGTCATCTTCACGCACCCTTCATCTCCCAACCTTCGCACATACAATTCTTAAAATTAATTCCCCGTCATACCTGCGGAATAAATTGAAGTTTGAAAATATAAGGAACAGACATATCCCAGTTGTCCCTCAACACTCCTCTGCTGTCTACAAGCGTAGTTTTTCTTATAGTGCCACAAAATGTTATAATTAATTACCATCATATTTCAGAGATTATTCCATCTTGAATTAAAAAAATAAAATTTGTATGACTCCATGTTTCATTAGGAACGCCCACAGCTCTTGTTATAATACTTAATTCGGGTTTTTTGTATTTTATTTTGTCTCTTTTCTTGAGATACATTGTTATTAATTCATGAATATCACTTATGATTATAGATAGTGACAATACGTTTATATGTCTTACTCTTATTATTATTATTTGATACAAACGAATCTGAAGTACACGCCGTCATATTCAATTTGAAACCTGAAAAATCACCAGGCTTTGACGGAAACTCTGAAAAAAGATCTCAAATCAAATCAAAAGACCACTTACATTTCTCAACAAATGCTTTGAGACAGGATACTTTCAGAAAATGTTCAAAATAGATATAATCAATCCTTTATATAAAATCGGTGACAAAACAAATATGATCAACTGTAGACCTATGTCCTTAATCTCAAATAACATTCCAACTCCATTTCCTGCGATCTTTGAACATGAGAACAAACTTTGGCCAAAAATCTATTCTACATAATGGTGTTAATGTATATAACTCTCCAAAATCTCAAAGACTTCAAAGAATATCATATATTTGAAAAACATTAAAAAAAACATTTTCTCAAATGAATAAATATTATTTTAATCAAATGAATATTTTCACAATTGAATAAATATTTTACATTATTATTAATTTAGATTAGTTAATAAATTGAATTTTCCTGGGAATATACGGGGTGATTCTCTAAGAGTGCTCACCCTTATAACTTTTTTATTATTGAAGATAGAACAACGAAATTTGGAGGTTGTGTATGATAGGTCAATTTACATTTTTTGAAATATTTACTTGCTTTGCCGTACTTCCGGTTTGACCGGAAATGATCCCAACTTTCGATTTTCGAATAGGACATCCTATATATTTTTAATTATTTCGATCGAGAATGACATTCTGAATCCAACAACACCCCACTTGTCAATATTTGACAAATAAGGTCATTTTTATTCCAATTTTTATTTTTCGATCTAGAATTCTATGGATCGTGTAAATCACTTCATTCTTGATCAAGTAACATAGGAAAAATACGACTTTGAGGCTTAGGACTCCAAAGTCGTTTCAAGAATTATATGAAAGTCGCAAATATGAATTTTTCCAGTTAACTTGATTTTTTCAAATGGAAAGGAAAGGGGGTGGCTCGTTGGCTTTTTGTGAAAGATCATTTTCTTGCGAATAATTGGATACCACACACTTTCTCTTTATTTTAACTATTTTTCTGAATAATTGTAAGAAGCGACCATACCTGAAAACAAATAATACGTATTCGGTATACCTATGCACTAAGTCCTGTTATTTTAGTTATCCGTGACAAACAATTGAAGCTGCTGCTAGGACTACCTAAACAAATAGGCTGATGAATATGCTGTCATTTTGAAAATTCATTTGTTACGTAGTTTATAATTTGATATGGAAAATTATACTAGAAACGAGAAAATTGACATGTTGCTAATTTACGGAGAAGCAAAAAAAAATGCAACTGATGCAGCTCGAATTTATGCTCAGAGGTTCCCTAATCGTCGCCCCTCCCACTCGGCATTATTTTCCAAAACTGAAATGGAAAATGCGAAATGAACCAGACGAAAATGCCAATAACTTCAGCGTCAGTGAAGAAAAAGAAATAGACGTGTTGGCCTATGTTGAAGAGAATTGTACAGCGTCAATTCGCCAAATTGTTTCTGAGTGTGATATAAGTTATTCGTCCGTTTGGAGAATTCTTCACAAATATAATTATCGATCATTCAAGTACCAACTACACCAACATCTTCACGATAACGACCACAACCGAAGATTTACTCATTGCAACTGGTTTTTTCCATTTAAAATTATTTATTCAGATGAAACTCGATTCACCAACTTGGGTCTATTCAATCTGAATAATGAAAGGTACTGGTCTGAAACAAATTTACATCTGATGCAAGAAGGAAATTTTCAAGAGCGATTTGGTTTCAATTGCTGGAATGGGTATTATCGGAGGAAAACTTTTGGGCCAATAATCTTCGACGGACAACTTACAGATATCTACAGTTCCTTAGAAATCAAATCAATGATTTCATTGAAGATTGGCCACTGGCTAACCAAGTTCATATCTATTTTCAACAAGATAGAGCGCCACCTCACAATTCTCAAGTCGTAAGAGAACATCTGAATGACACCCTCCCAGAAAAGTGGATTGGCACTTATGGACCTATTCAGTGGCCTGCCAGGTACATTCTTGAGTTGTCATATTTTTCATGATGTATTATTTCTTTTTCATATTGTAGATCACCAGATCTTACTCCGCTAGATTTTTATCTCAGGGGTATAATTTAAAATCAGCATCAGCTACTCGTGAAGAACTGGAGTATAAAGTAAGGGTGGCATTCCAGAACATCACTGCGAAACAGGTTATCAATGTGGTGCGCGCAACAATTGAAAAAGTTAAACTTTGCCGTGATCAAGGAGGTCATTTTGAAAATTTAGAACCCTAATGGACTAATTTGCGACTTTCAAATAATTCTTAAAACGACTGTGAAGTCATAAGCATCAAAGTCGTATTTTTCCCATGTTACTTGATCAAGAATGAAGCGATTTACACGATCCATGGCATTCTAGATCTAAAAATAAAAATTGTAATGAAAATGACTTTATTTGTCAAATAGTGACAAGTGTGGTGTTGTTGGGTGTAGAATGTGATTCTTGGTCAAAATAAGTAAAAATATATAGGATGTCCAATATATATATATATATATATATATATATATATATATATATATATATCTTTATCTACTCTCAAATCCAAGACTGAAAACAAAATTTATATTCAAAATGAACAGTTGAGTTACTCGTTGTTGGGAAATATATGCAAGTTCAAAAGGAAAATTCTAACAGTTGCTGTTTTGTTTAATATATTAAACCGAGAAATGATAATAATTTGCATTTGCTGAATAGAACCATATTTCATGTTATAATGCATATTAATTCCTCAGTTGATTAACGGAATCTCACAATACTCTTTCAAGAGATATAATAAATAACCAAGATTCGTTGATTGTAGGGAGAAAATTTGATTCATCACTATCTACGCCTGCATGTCACCATGATTTCCACAGTGGAAAATAATGGAGTAGCATTCATAGCACTTTCTCAGAAAATTTTAATGATATTCTACAGTAGTTTGAGAGAGGAGAATTTGAGTGACCGTTCGTGAGTTGGAAAATCTAGCAAGCAACATGATACAAGGAGAAAACTGAAAAAATATATGAAAGAGAGGAGCGTCTAGACTTATTAAAAAAAAATAAACAATTGCTTTCCTCTGAACACAAGATTTTGGAGAATGGTTGGTTACTTATTTCATCTCAAACAAGCTTTTCATGGTACCGTCGAAAGTTGGGGTCATTTCTGGCCAAACCGAAAGTACGGCAAAGCAAGTAAATATGTCAAAAAATGTAAATTGAACTATAATACACACCTCTCAAATTTCGTTTTTCTATCTTCAATAATCAAAAAGTAATAGGGGTGAGCCACCTTGGAGAATCACCCGGTATACGTAGCCATAATTTTCATGTAAATGGAACGTTGGCTTATTACATTCCGAATCAATTAACACTGATAATTGAAACAAATATTGCCCAACATAATTGTATTGGTAATATGGAAAAAGTGACTGATATTGTTGATGCTATTGAAACGTTCCACCGTACCGGTTTTACATCAACAGGAATTCGGTCAACTGGAAAGTGCTACCTTGCACTTCAATAATGATTCAATGGTATAATCACTCTCGAGATTCACAGGAAACCGTTTACTCATGTTTACGGAAAAACAATGAATGAGCTGGAGGAGTGCACATTTTTGAAAAAAAAATAAGTAATTTTTAAACTATATTGAAGCAATTATTGTAGGCGAGCGGATCCGTATTGCTTTCGACATCAGAATTTAAAAAAACAAATAGTCGTTCTTTTGAAATGAACTGAGCATGAACTGTACCGAAACTTGTTTTTGTTGGAAATCGGTTTGACCATGGCTTACTTTATATAGGTTTATATGGAGTTACTCCTACGGAAGTATGCATCGTTTTTTAGTATTCAATCCACGAATAACATCACGATATAAAAACCCTCAAAAAGACATGTAGAATGTTAATAACTAACTATTGATATTTGCGCCGGGAATCATCTTGGAAGCTCGACCCCCCATATCTCAAAATGTATTTCTTGAACAGAAGTTTACTTATAATAAAAGTAAGCCCCCCGAATATTTTTTACTCATTTCATATTACCCTTTTATTTTTATCAATAATATGAAGAACATGTTGAATAGGGAAAAATTATCAATTAAATATTAAATAGAAGAATATTTCGAAAAATTCAAAAATCTACGTCAAAAATGAAGTTCTTTTTGGAATATCTAACAGAAAACAACGACTTCCCTGGCTGATGCCACGCTGGATATTGAACTATCTGATCAATATTCCAGTCTCAATTAAGAACCCATATAGATGAATGAGGCAGAGAAGAATGTTTCACTTTTCCATCATTACAAAGTGAAATTACTTCTAGAAAATGTGTTTCCCAATTCTTCCGGTCTTCCTTATGATCGTAGAAGCATGAAATAGATTTTCGTCGACAATAATGTATTGATGACCTAGTGAATGCGATGCCACTCACGTATCAATATTTCTGGTGAGTTGTCCTTTTTTAAAAACATTAATTTTTGCCTCATTCATATATGTGAGTTCTCAATTGAAACTGGAATAGAAAATCGAATAACCACATGATTGAAAAAGCAAATGTTCACGTTTAGATTTGTTTCTTTCGTGTTATCGTCCTTCCACGATCTCTATCAGATATAGTTCAATATCCAACGTAGTTTTAGCCAGGGAATTAGTAGTTTTCTGTTAGATATTACAGAAATTAACTTCATTTTTGTCGTAGATTTTTCAACTTTCAGAAAAATATCTCCATTCAATATTCAATTGAGTAGTTTTTCCTTTTTAAAATGAATACCTTCCAAAAGGTTATATTGAAAGATGGAAGAGAGTGACTGATGTCAGTCGCAGATGATTCCACATCCACATTTGACTTTATGAACATCTTCAAATAATTCAATGAAATATACCATTTGACATGATAAACGTGAAAACAAATCCTTTACCAAAGTGGGCTCCAACAATTAGTTAGGAATCAGCAACCCATAATACGTTCATAAGGTGTGAACTCGAAGATATAGGTTTGAAAAAATATGTGTCTTGTGTAGAAAAATTATGTCTTTCAACATATTTGTTTTATGTTTAACTCACGATTGCGAAGCCGTTCAAATATATGTCTTTTCAAAAATGTTTCATCATTAAAATGTAGTTTTTGAAATTTGTCAAAATCTTTTTTTTTAAGTGAAAAGGTACGAAAACTGCCAGGAAAACTTCAGCATCGAAGGAAGTTTTAAACGGTTAAAGATAGATGTATGAATATTCGACAGGAAATGTGCTCAAAACATTGAGAAATTTTTTGAACAAACAAATCGTCTAGTGACAACGGTATATGTTGTTTTTGCCCTTAAGACGATGACGCGCCGCAGCGCACGCCGTTCAAATAAGCTTTCACTAAACTACACGGGCATGGCAAAGCAAATATCCATGAAATATATCCAGGTATCGTTAGAATCATAATAATTATTGAGTAATATATTATATTATGTGATTTTATGTCTAGGAGCATAGGATAATTTACGGTTGTCATCATGTAAAACAAAGATATGGAAAAATAAAATAAATAAAAAATCTTTTTGAAGACAAGCTTCTATTCAAACGCGCTAAAAAGTGAAAAATAATAGTTTTGGATGTGCTACGTGGGTTATTCCGTGAGTTATAGATTCAAAAGTTTGTCGCTTTTGTATTCGAACTGAAAACTTTGCGCGTACGACTTAATATATGCATTTTCGTTAATGCATCGTCATCAAGTAAGTTCTGAGCTATCTAGTTCTTCAATGAGGACACTAAAGATGAACACGTCCGCCATCCTGGAGCTGCCATCTTCAATTTATGAATTCTGACAACAAATCAATAATCTTTGACTAAATTCATAATCTCCGACCCCAAAAACCCCGACATACCAATTTTGAATGAAAACGGTCCATTATCACAAAACTTGTCCACCATCTTGGAGCCGCCATCTTGAATGTATCAATTTTGATAATAAATTCATAATCTCCGACCCCGAAAACCATCACATACCTATTTTGAATAGAATTGGACCATAATCATAGAGATCGTCCGCCATCTTGGACCGCCTTTTTTTTAATTTTACCCCAGAATTGGAAGGAGCTGTTTTGAACGCTCTCGAGGAAAATTCAGAAACAAGTACAAGAATAATTGCTGAAGCTCTCAATTCTACTCAGTCCACAGTTTGGAGAATTATCCACGATCAACAATTTTATCCATACCATATTCAAAGGGTGCAAGCTCTTTTGCCACGAGACTTGCCCCAATACTTTACTATGTGTCAGTAATTTTTGAGAAAATTGGCTGGAAATCCTCAATTTTTAAGATATGTTCTCTTCTCGGACGAGGCAAACTTCTCCCGAAATGCTATCACAAACTTTCATAACAACCATGTTTGGGCTCTGAAAAATTCGCACACAGTTAGCGAAAGACATTATCAGTATCAATTTTCTGTAAATATATGGGCGGCGATAATTGATAATTACTTGATAGGTCCTTTCTTTCTTCCATTCCGACTGAATGGCGCAACTTACAGAGACTTTTTAGAACATGAATTGCCGGGACTACCTCAAAATGTACCATTAGAAATTTGTATTCGCATGTGGTTTATGCATGATGGGGTTCCGGCCCATTTTAGCGTTGTAGCCAGGAAATTCCTTGACACTGTCTATCCAAATCGATGGATCGGTAGGGGTGTAGAAGAACCTAACCAGGCGTGAGCACCAAGGTCCCCAGATCTAAACCCGCTGAATGTTTATTTTTGGGGACATTTGAAGTCACTAGTTTACAAAACTCCAGTAGCGAACGAGGAAGATCTAAGAAACCGAATAGTAGACGCCTGTGAAACACACCAATAATTTTTTAGCGGGTACGAGATTCAATGACTAGAAGACTGAATGCCTGTATCTTCGCTGAAGGTTGACACTTTGAACAATATATTCGAATACAATGTAGTTTCCTTCATTTTATTTTATTCTACATATTCAAAATTTCTTGAAATGGAATGTTGATATTTCTTGCAAATTTTATTAAAACAAATACAGATTTTGCACCTTTGATACAAAAATAACTATTTCAAACGAGTGAAAATAAATAGAATAAATGGCGTCCCCTACAAAAAACCAAAACTACTTGTAAACGTCAAATTCGTTCACTGAGCATTCTTGTGAAAAATGCAAAATAATGGTAATAACTTCAACACGCATCGATTATCAAATAATCGACTTGAAATTTTCAAGTCCAATTATCTAGAAAACGGTTGCTTATAGCGACTAGTAACAAGGGTAGCTTTTTCACGTAGATATAATAGAGCAATTGATTTTTTCACTGAAAAATGTTCTGGAAGTACGCTCAAAAAAGAAAAAGACGTATAGGTGGCGCTTCCTTCGAGTAAGAGCAATAATAACCTCAGGTTCGAATTCGACTCTTCAAAAAACCTCTCAATACCAATTTTCCTTCAATTCAGGTCAGTATTTCAAAAGTTATTTGAAAAAAAACGAAAATAAAAATTAAACTTCAACACCCTGTATCTTGGAAACGAAGCGTTTCCGGACTAATATTTATTTAAACCATTCATATTAGAATATTGTTAGGAATCACCTCCTGAAGTTTTTCAAAGTACTTTTGAATCACCCTGTATAATAATCAATAATTATTATTATTGTTACGATTCACCAGCTTCGCCTAGATATTTTTTATCCGTATTTGATCTGCCATGCCATGCCCGTGCCGTACATCTATCTTCAACCGTTCAAAACTTCCTTCGATGCTGAAGTTTTCCCGACAGTTTTCGTACCTTTTCACTTTAAAAAAAGAATTTGGCATATTTTGTCACATACTTAACACATTAACCTTTTAATTGCTGATTTTTCTTTAAATATCATGAAAAATGGCTTCGCAATCGCGAGTTATACATAATAAAATATTTTTAACGTATTATAATTTAAAAGACAAATAATTTTTTTTTACTTTTCTGCAATCGCGAATTTTATGGATATATCCAGATACACATACGCAAGATCACGTCAAGACACATAATTTGTCTAAACTATATATTCGAGTGCTCACCTCGATGTTTTAGAAACGACTTTTTGGGCGCCTAATTCGTTGCCATTGAAATAGCGAACTAATTTTTTTCTCCGCTTATTCACACTCCATGATATACTAATGAACTCTGACAATTTATATGTATGTATTTATTTATATGTATATGTATATGTAAATGTCCCTTCAACAGATTTTATTACAAGGAACCTTCTGATTTTGTGAGTATCATGTTGTTATATACATTTTATTCTGTTTATATGGTTTTTTATTTAAAATTTTATAATTTTATCCACGTTAATTTAGAGGTATTTACAATGTATGTAATTTACTGACTTATTTGCACTTTTAACCATTTATCTTACAATCCACTGTTGTTATTTTATTATTCTTTTTGATTAATAATCACAATCCCCTTTGTAGTGTCCTGAGGATGACTTTAAAAAGTCGAAACGTCGGCAACAGAGCTAGAGTAGTTTTAGTTATTTTAACCTTTCCCCAACCTACAATACTCCAACTCCAAGCTACAATAACAACATTATTGAACCGATATTATAACAATATTTGTGTACTCATGGGGTAGTTGTCAAATCTGGGAATAATTATAATTTTCAAATACCCGTGAAATTATAACCATTCCTATAATGATGACCGCCAACTATAGACAAACCTATTAATATTTCTAAGTCTTTGCAAATTTCGCGACTGGTTCAGTGAAGATTATGTAATGAAATCTGTGATTTCTCGTTTCGATACCCACCTAACTCTTAATAATACCTACACTGCAGTTGCATTTCTTCTAGCCATGACCCACTTTCTCAAACAGTGTAAAAATGCAATTATCCTATCTGCAATCGGTTTCGCGGTTAGTTTCCTACTGAGATTTGAATTTCGAACTATAGAGATGGAGAACACTGATGGTATGAATATATGATCTCGGCAGGACCGTATTGCAGTTTTTGATATGGCACCTTCAGGTTTTATTATTTTGTTTTCTATAGATCTATCATATCTCTAATCGCGATTGTTTTCAATATTTCCATAATATTGTATGGATACAATATTTCGCTACAAACGCTCCTGGTTGTTTGAACCTAACAATATAATTCCATAGTAGAGTTATTTCGGGGGATACTTCATGACCGACATTTCGTACTCTGGAAATCACTGTTAAAGGGAGTTTGTCTCATCCCTTTAGAATTGTAAGCGGCAATACGGGATTGCCCTGTTGTGACTGTGAGGGACTAATGGTATATTTGCCCTGTTAGGTCAATGAATTGAAAATCGCCATAGTTCGGTTGATAATATTTTTATCCATTCACTCTTGGATTTATATATCTTCGAAGAATGAACAAAACGTGATATCATCGTATGCGACAACATGTATGAGGCTATCATAACGAGGTCAAAGTTATTTGTAACGTGATATCATAATAAGGTGAATTTTAGTTCACAACACCAAGTATCAATTATGACTCAAATACTTGAGTGTGAACTTTCAGAAAATAAAGAAAACTTAATTTCTATTCCAAGCTGATTATTTCTTCTTGGACTTTGCGTGCCGCATCGGCTCGTACTTCCGTGGTTGTGCTTTCTTCTTGTATTGCGGCATGATGCGGGATGTAGAATTGTCCATGATTAATTTCGATGGATAGTACTTTTTTAGGGGTCCCAATTTGGGGGATTCATGGGAGTACTGCTGAGGCTGTTCTCGGTTGTCATATAATTAATTTTCGGGCTGCGGAATCGTGAAATAGTTCTTAATTCCGGAGTTCGGGGATTTTCTGCTGCGTTTTCGAATGGGAGCTTCACTGTATCTCTCTAATCGTTATGCCTTGTTGTGGTTTCTTCATAGAATCCTTCGTAAGTTTGATTTTCTGGACGTGGAAACTTCCTTCCTTACTTCCTCTACATGTGCGATCGTGCTCTTATCAGACGAGTTTGTTTGATTGGATCTTTGTTACTGTCCTGACAAAATCCAACCGAATTCGGTGACTTGGCCTATGAGTCCAGATTCGATCTTCTTCAGACCTTGTAAAATGATTTTCCAGTATTCATCTGCTCCTAGAAGGATGTCAATAGGTCCGCTCTCATTGTAGGTAGGGTCGGCCAATATATTATTATGCCATCTATCCGTGTCCATATTTGGCAAGGGTTGAATCGGAAGTGCTGTCGTAATTTTTGGTAGGATTAGTTGTCCCGATTCGAGAATAAATTTGCCTGGAAAACGTCGGTTGATCTGTGCTTTGATCTTACATTTTGAAATTATCGTTTCGCTGTCACCAATTCCCACTATTTACGGTCGTATTTTTTGCCGAACAAAAATAATAACTTTGAAATAATTAGTAATCGCAGGAACAAACATCAAGAGCATCTTTGTGATCAATACGAACGCAAATTTTACCCGTTTTTGTACGTAGAATTTACAAACGCGAGGTCTGCAAGAAATGCTAACCATAGACAGTTGCAACGTAAACTTGCAGAGAGGAAAGCAAGTGCTTCGGCTTCTTTATTTTATTTGAATCTAATCACAGTTATTTGTGGGCTATTTCATGGCAGGTTTTACAACTAACAACTTCCCGAATACCCCTATGCCACTTGAATCTTGTATTGTATCTCACCTGTCCCCAACTGCGTGTGAGCTGAATTGTTTTTGATCGGCAATTGGTTGACCAGTGTGTGTAACAATGTTGCTACTTAAGTCGGTACAGTCCCCTTCATGAAACTTCTGATGCTGTCCATTTGTATCACGGTCTCGTTGTATTCTTTTCCGAAATATTATCCAGGTAGTTTCTTCTTCAGGTTCTACAAACGCTCGAACTGTACGTTTTGGTATGTCTATAATGGGTGTTTTCCTACCCTCTTTCAGCGAGGATATCCGCTTTGCTGTTGTTATATATTAGGAATCACTCTGTATTTATGCTGACGTGATGTCAATATTTATTTCATAATTACTGTGGTTACGAATTGTAGAGATTATCAGAAAAACTTCTTTTGTACGAATCTGAGCAATACAAGATAGCAATCATAATCTTTTTTTTAATTATTCATAAGATAAAACATGGTGGCAGCGAGTTAAGAACCCAAGAAAATAGAAAAAGAAGTTTGCAAAGTCAGAATTCAAGTTAGCAGAGAAAAAATTCGAATTGTTAAATTGACAGGACAGAATGACAGATTTCAATAAACCTCAGGCGCTACAAATCAAAGGTAATCCTTCGATTGATTGCAAGAAATGGAGAAGTAATTTCGAAGTTTATATGGTTGCTTCTGGTATGGACACTGTTCCGGATAAAAGGAAAATCAGTATATTATTGAATCTCATTGGTGAGGATGCTATTGAAGTGATAGAAACGTTCCAGTATGAAAAGAATGGGGATGAAAATAACTTTGATACTGTTTTGAGCAAGTTTGAAGCATATTGTATCCCTAAGAAAAATTTGACAATTGAACGATTCAATTTTTTTTCTGTCAAACAGCATGAAGGGGAACTCTTTGAAACATTTTTTTTGAATTTGAAGACAAAGGCAGCCATTTGTGAATTTGGATCCTTAGAGGATAGTTTAATCAGAGAGCGAATAGTTAGTGGAGTATTCGAGAAAACAGTCCAGAAAGCATTATTAAGTGAATGACATATCATTAAAGGAAGCATATAGTTCATGTGTGGCCCAAGAATTAAGCGAAAGGCGATCCCTAATGTTACAGGATCAATCCAAAATGGTGGAAATGGTGGAAGAGTTAAAAAATAAGGAAGTACCAAGAAAAACAAATGATATGCACACCAAAAGAATTCCGAATAAAAATGAAAATGGAGTTTTCCAAAAAAAAAACATGAAAATATTTGGGGGAATAAAGGGGATATTGAATGTTTTTGATGATCTCATAACTGCAGGGGAATATAGTGATGATTATGATATGATCATAGACTGCAAAAGAAAATAATATTACTTTTAACAAGGAGGAGTTTCAGTATAGAATTGATTCAGTTAAGTTTTTGGGGAATATCATAAGTTCAGAGGGCTTCAAACCTGACCCCGATAAAATTAAAGCTATTTTATCTATGGATACTCCTAGTAATAAAGAGGAACTGAGAAGATTTCCAGGTACTGTCAATTATGTATCACGATTCATTGAAAATGATGCTGATATAAATGCCCCTCTGAGTCAGTTATTGAGAAATGATATTGAGTTTGAATGGAGTGAAAAACATGAAGAAGTTTTTACTAAATTGAAAAAAAATATTATGCAATTCCCCTGTTCTTCGTTTTTATGATGTGAATGAACCTGTGGTTATACAGTGTGATGTAAGTATGAATGGTCTTGGAGCGTGTCTGCTGCAAGGGTCCCAACCCGTGGCATACTCTCCTAGAGCATTGACCGAAACAGAAAAAAAATACGCACAAATTAAAAAGTAATTGCTTGCAATCGTATTTCCTGTTGAAAAGTTTCATCAATATGTATATGGTAAACAAATAACAGTGCATTCAGATCACAAACCGCTTGAAGCTATTTTGAACAAAGATATAACAAAGGCTACAAGTAGATTACAAAGAATGATGATAAAATTGCTTGAATATGAGTTGAAAATTGTGTATATTCCTGGAACAAAAATGCATCTTGCTGATACTTTGTCTAGGTCTTATTTGAAAGATCCAGTTGAAGACGATCCTGAATTAGAAAATATAGTTCACTCTGTTTCAAAACATCTGTCCATAACTCCTGAGAGAAAATTAGAGTTTCAACTTGCAACAAAAAATGACTGCGTTTTACGAAAAGTATTATTTTATCACCAGAATGGTTGGCCGTAAAGTAAAAATGATGTTCATTATATAGCCAAAGCTTATTGGTCTGTACAAACATCATTATCGCATTCTGATTATCTTTTATTTCTTTATAATGAATTGATTGTACCAACGTGTTTGAGAAGGAGAATGCTCGATCTTTTACATGAAGGGCATCAAGGAATAGAAAAGATGAAAATAAAAGCAAGAGAGTGTTTGTATTGGACTAGAATCAGTAAAGATATTGAAAGTTTTGTGGAATATTGTGATATTTGTCAAAGATTCCAAAATAATAATAGATATTTCTTATTAAACAAAGAATTGAAAGGAAAAACTGCACTTTGTGTTATAACAGCTTTGAAAGATATATTTTCGAGTCATGGCATTCCTGAAGAAATAATGTCAGATAATATGCCTTTCAGCAGTAACATTTTCAAAATGTTTGCGAAAGAGTGGGATATAATACTAACAACTAGTAGTCCAACTTACCCACAGTCGAATGGACTTGCTGAACGGGCAGTGCAGATAGCAAAAAAAATGTTGACTAAAGCTTTGCAACAACGAACTGATATATATTCCATGTTGATGGAGTATCGAAACACGGTTCTCAAGAATATAAATAAATCACCCGCTCAGGTGATGTTGAACAGAACTTTGAGAACTAAAATTCCAATTCTAGAGAATAAATTGTTACCCAGAGTAGAAAAAAATATCAGAAAGAGAAAACAAGAATCGCAATCATTACAACAATATTATTATAATAAAAGTGCCAAGAATCTGCGTGAACTGAAAGAAGGAGAAAAGGTATATTTGAGACGTGGCAGTGCTTGGGAAGAGGGTGAAATTAAAAAAATACATAATTTGCCAAGATCCTATATAGTGTCAACAAAACAAGGCGAATATAGACGAAATTGAAGAGATTTAAGACCTAGGAGTTTTGAATCGGGGAAAGATAGAAACATTCAAAATGCATTAGATGATAATTTTGATATGCTCAATAGTAATGGTTTTACCCGTAATAATAATATTCATCATAATATGAACATTTCATCATCAGGTTCAAGAAGTTCTGTTAGTAAAGAGAACTCTGATAATGATATAACTCATTCCAGTTTGCCCAGCCTAAGAAGGTCTACTAGAGAAAGCAAACTTCCAAATAGATTCAGCAGCTTTCAAATGAAAAATTGATTTTTATGTATTTTGAAAAAAGAGATGTTATATATTAGGAATCACTCTGTATTTATGCTGACGTGATATCGATATTCATTTCATAATTACTGTGGTTACGAATTGTAGAGATTATCAGAAAAACTTCTTTTTTACGAATCTGAGCAATACAAGATTGCAATCATAATCTTTTTTTGAACTATTCATAAGATAAAACAACCTGCAATCTCCTGATGTTTTGGCACCCAGATCAGCTTGACGTGGTTTCAATCTGCCATGGTTCTCAGTTTCTCTTTGCATTCAAGTTGGGACGTCTCTTCTTGACTTTCCTTTGGATCTGCACCCTTCCTGATACCTCTCGATATTTTTCTCTACACATTGAACGGGTGCGCAAACCAATTATGGCAGGCGTTGAATGACATTTAATGTCAAATTAGAACGAAAAAATGTTTAGTCGAGGTCGGATCACCAAGCACCCAAAAATAGTACACGACTGTACGTTAAACTGAGGAACAGCCTGTTGAAAATCCACGAAACAGTTCGGAAGATGTTGATACTGACAAGTGACAGGATGGAAGCTCGTTATGATTTGAAAGCTAATTCAGAAAGATTCAAAGAAGGTGACTAGGTGTGGCTGTACAACCCATGGCGAAAGAAAAGTGTATCCCCCAAATCAACACTGTAATGGAAAGAACCGTGTGAGGTGAAGAAGAGAATCAACGACGTGGTTTACACAATCCAGCCCTAGGACTAAGATAAAGGTTGTTCACCTTCGAAAAATGAAGTCTTCTCATGGTGAACCAATGGCTCTCGATCGGTACGAACAAAATTAATGTTACGAAAATAAGTATAGTACGCCCCAGTGTGTTTATCCGATTGTTTACTGATTTATGAATTTTGATAATAAATTTATAACGCCCGAAATCCCCCACATAATTTTGAATAGAATCGGACCATAATTGATTGAGACCATTTTCAAAGTGAAGTGTGTTTATCTATCTGTCTATGTGTGACTGAAATCTTCCACGATAGCTGCCGAACCGTTTGACCAATCGAGCTGAAACTCGATATGAAGATACAGTTCCTGCCTCGAATGCGACCATTTTTGGCTGTCATCTGTCAAATAGAAGTGTACCTATTGAAAAATTACAGAAACTATATCGCACGGAATTCGACTTGCTATTTCCCTCATTATTTTTGAGCCAAACAAATTTCCGAAATTTCTAACAGGGAACCAATCAGTTTTATAGTGATTAAACACTTCTCGCTGTTTTATACTGATAAAACCACCAGTAGATTCGATATTGTTTTGCGATAAAATTATATATCAACGCATTCAATTCCTATTTAGGGAACAGAAAATGCAAAATTGATTAAATAAGGGATTCTCAACTCACTTTCACTTTCACTTTCCCAAGGAACGTGTCGGTCAACATCTGGGGTGTAACACAGCTGAATTTTTGTATTAATAGCCGCTCTGGCTGAGAAGTTTTTCTCTTCTCGCAATTGCAAAAATACTAAAATATACTTTATAAGATGTCACGGGTATAAATAACAACCAAACAGAAGCACTAAAAAAGCATAAAATAAATAATAATAAATAACTGGAATTTACTCGCATAAATTATTTCTGGGCGTAGTCACACGCGTTGAGTCTATTGCACCCCAGACCCCAAGGGGAGGGCTGACTGAAAGGCTTACAGAGTTTTAAATTCGGCGTTATTTAATTTCGCATTCTATCAACTAACTAACTACTAAGTTCGTACGCTATCTTGAAGCCGCCATTTTTTTTCTCTCTAACAAAAATGTTATACTAAATTTTCACCGGAATTATGAACACCTGCCAAATGTTACGTTAATCAGACAACTAGAAGTGGGTCAGAATTCACTTTTGTTTTTTTTTGTGAAAAACATACAAATGTGAAGTTAATATGTTCGCTGTGTGCATTAGGCTGGAGGGGATAGATGAAACTATGACAGCGCCCATGGTGGCAGAAGTAGGTAATGATCCTAGTAATCACAAGCACAAGCTGAAAACTTTCATTTTCTGAGGTTTCCCCGTTTATTCACAAATCACTTAAAATATTGTACCATACTTCAGA
The DNA here is from genome assembly GCA_018342105.1 of Gonioctena quinquepunctata. Lineage (NCBI taxonomy): Eukaryota > Metazoa > Arthropoda > Insecta > Coleoptera > Chrysomelidae > Gonioctena > Gonioctena quinquepunctata. Next base: position 525,478 of record JAFIRS010000105.1, read on the forward strand.
TGAATAAACATTATTATTATCGTATTATAATAACAATGAGCCCTCGCTATTGCTGTGTAGTCCAATGCAAAAATAGTACGTGTAAATTTTATACATTTCCAACTGCATCACATAAACTGCAGCAAAGATATAAGTGTTCTGTTATTCCACGATATTTCAACGTCTAATTCCGGGACGTGAGGTTTTCATTCGATAAATATTTGAGATGTTTTCCGTTTTCTATTTGAACGTCTAGAAGTGGATAGTAAAAGTATTAACCAAGTTCCGTGGGACGATGTTGAGCCGGTGATGAAAAGCAAATAGCGACTTAAACTGCGAGTTCCGGAAAGCATGGACGGTGTTGTACACTGATCAATCAGCCTTATGAACAGGGGACACAGATACTTTTGATGTCTTTCCGAGATGACTATCATACACGTCAGGACAAAGTTCCTCGTAGAGGATTATTTTCCAAGAACCGGTTTCGGTACAAAAGTAATTGGCGCTACATATGAACTAATGTTGAATGTAATGCAGTTCAAGTACTAAGAGTAAACGTCGTTACTTGTACTGTATAAGCAATACACAATATTTGTTGACAATTATACGTGTTAGAGAGTGTTGAACGTGTTTGAATTATTTAGGGACCGTTCAACGTTCTTACATCCTTGCAAGGGTAGAAGTGGGATCCCATATTCAGGTAAAATTGTGAACCTCATTCCTTTTCTGATTATTATATTATTTGAGAATTTCATTAAATAGTTTTGCGTTGAATCTGATGTTATTTACTGGTTTCCCGTCAGGTTAAAGCTATGGGTACTTTTTTAATTTGTTAAACTACTTGGCTTCCTCACTTTTTTATGTTCTCAAGACCTCATGAACCTGCGACCTTAATTAATTAACGAGCAAGCTCATTTCTTGCCTTACCTTAAAGTACACAGAAGTAGCATTACTTCATGATATTCAAATTATCATAACTTGACATGGATAACCTCCAAATGCGGTGAACTATCGTATCAATGAAGAAAAAAATTATCATTTACTTACTTTTTTCTTTGACAAAAAAAACTCGATTGATCTGGAACTAGTAGTGAGCACAAAATTGTTACATGTTGGTAGATTATTCAAATATTGAAATTGTTACATAGTGAGTATTGTATATGAAGCAGGAAAACTTCTATCAGAGCATTATCAGTCTTGCACACAGCGAATAGATTGTAATGTCAAAAGAAGAGATCATTTTGATGTGTATCAATGAAATAGGTGAATATCTGATTTATTATACTGTTGGAGTTATTTTTTATGGAGAGTACATAGATTTGAGAAAACTTTTGGATTTCTGCTTCTTCTTTCATATAAAAAAATTAAAATCTGTTCAAAAATTCTAAATTATTTTCAGGTGTGGAAATCTCAAACAAAAATTGCTTTCAGATACAAAACAATATTTGTTCACATTTTATTTTCATTCATGTTACAAGTTTTTTGACTAATACAAATATTTTTTTATTTATTTCAGTGATAACTGGGTCCACAGATGGGATAGGCAGAGCATATGCCTACGAATTGGCGAGTCGAGGGATTAACATAGTACTTGTAAGCAGAAATCAAAAAAGGTTGGAGAATACAGCAAGAGAAATAGGTAGAAAGAGTTTTACTTTCTTATTTGTTAAGCTCGCGGAAATGTCACCTATCTTTTTCATACTAACATTCTAAAGAATAGTTTCATTAAGTTCTATAGATCAATCATTTGAAAACACTCTTTCAATGAGCCTTTTTCCGGAGAATAGTGCGGCAAATTTTTCACGAGACGCAGCACTTGTGGTGAGGACAAACATCAAACCTTCTCCATTCAAGATAGTGTTATTTAAGTGATACAGTTGAATTATTTAAAGTAATTAAGTAAACAAAAAATATTTTTTTCAATAACCACAATGTCAACAAAACATTGTAGTTTTGCGAACTGTACTTCAGATAATCGATATCCAGAGAAAAACGTGTTTGTTATACCATTCGTAAAACCTCAGATTGATGAGGTTAGATGTAATAAATGGACCCATGCCTTGAGGAGAGTGAATTTAACAAAAGAAAAAATAGATTATTATTCATATGTTTGCTCTTAACATTTTATTGGTGGTGAAGGCCCAACTGAAGGAAATCCTGATCCAGTTTCTGCAATGATTAGTGAGGAATGTTAAGGGGTCGTGCTCATGCTCCCTGAAAATAGCTGTTTGACTTTTATTATATGTTTTCGCATCCTGAACACGAATCCGAAAGAAAAATGCGGCGGTCTCATACCGTTTCCGAGATATATTGACTTTCTCTTTCTTCACCGTTTTCGCGCACAAATATCACTCACAATGCCTCCTTCTCTTTACCAGCTTAAACTACAAACAACAAATCACTTATTTTCGATACAACTTTGCACAAAATATAGCCGGTTTTATCAAAAAAATACTAACTTTCCACCTTTGACAGATGAAATTTAGTAAATGTGAAAAGTTAGGTTAGGTGTGAATGATGAAGGAGTATTTTTTGATAAAACCGGCTACATTTTGTTCAAAAATTTTCCGAAAATGAGTGATTTGGTGTTTGTAGTTTGAGCTGGTAAAAAGAAGGAGGCATTGTGAGTGATTTTTGTGCGCGAAAACTGTGCCTATGAATGACCTCTTGAATCATATTCACTGTAATTGATTAACTTTTTTTCCGAAAATTTTGAAATTTTGACAAGCAAGCCACCGTTTTAATGTTGCTGCATTATTATCCTTCACATTTGCAAATTTCAGTTTGGCTCCTGGAACGTCGTCTTCTGCCAAAAACATGTTTTTTATGTTTATTTTTACATGCGAGTTAGGTAATGGAAAAATGCTCATTTTCCAAGAAACGAACATAAAATAAGGTTGAAAAGGGAAACATTCTCAATTAGATGTAATATAGTGACTAAAGTTTATCTTTCAGTCGCAGATGATTCCACATCTGATTTTATGAACATCCTGTACATATTTTCAAAAAATCAAAATAAGGAAATTTGAATTCTATTTAAGTAGTGTATTAAAAGGTTAAAAATTTTTTTTAAATTTAAACTCGAGGGCCTAATAGGAAATAACTTCTTGGCTTTCTGACAAGTAATTTAGTTGGATATTTTGACAATTTCGACTGAGGTACCTTATCATGTATTCGAAAGTGATGGTTAATAAATTCATGATTGTTTTCTTTTATGTATAAAAGATATTGCAAAATGTATATACAGGGTGACCCAAGGGTGCATGCAAGCTCTATATCTTTTTTTATATCCAATACCTTTTTTATATCCAAGGATCTACTAACATTCTAAAAATATTTCTATTTATATACAGGAGGTCCCAAAATGAGATACACAACTGATTTCTGTTTTTTCGAACAGAAACTCCCCATTTTTGTTACATTTTTATATTCTCTACTAAATTGTCGATATAACGCTTCCGAGTTTCTTAGACTTATCTGCAATCGTTTTTGACTAATGTCAATTTATGTGTCAAAATAGCGTCATGCATAGACCAACAGAAAGATTCATAACTTCAGAACCATTCAAGATAACTCAAACAACTTTTTCCAGTCGATTCCTTAGGCTTTAACGCATCACAAAAGGCAATAACTCGACTTTTTCGAAGGCAGGACATTTTTAAGAGTTTTTTGACCATATAGGGTTTGTGGGGTCTATTTTGTAAAATTTGCGAGATTTGTTGCAAAATAAGGTATGACGATGATTTTTTCAAAAAAAAAAGGAATCGAGTAGGCCGATGTCGTGAAATTCGACACATCCATACAATTCTGAAAACAATATGTTTCAACAAGATGAAATTGTAATAGAAACAGGAGTACATCACAAAGGAAACAATTCTAGTAATCTTTACAAGAACAGGAAAGGATGATTATCAGGAAACAATGTATTTTTTTTTAGATGCTATTCATCATGTTCGACACAAGCTGCTAGTCTTCTAGTGAATGAGCCCCGAACTCTAGCAAGCATTGTTCCATTAGTTGAACGGAAAGCTTCCGTGATGCTGTTTTTCATAGCGTCTCCAGTTGGTGGACGATCACTGAGAACCCTTTCCTTCACGTAGCCCTCAAAGAAAGAAATCTATAGGAGTGAGGTCTGGGGATCGCGCAGATCATCCTTTGCTTTGATTTCATGAACACAGCATTCGTCATCATCATTCTCGGACTCAGATTCTTCCACCACAGCTCGTACATTCTTATTCTTGGATTTTTCCTTCCGATAGCATATTTTGCTGTTGTGCCCTACAAATTTACAGGGACCACATCTAGCATTTTTAGCTGGACAATTGGTCAACTTATCATGCCAATCATAACCCCACCTGGTACATTTTTCTGGCTTTCCGTATTTTTATTTTTTTGTTTTTCTCTTGAATGACTGGTTTTTATTTATAGTGGAAACACTAGGTTCATGGAGTTCTGGTTTTGGGCGTAACAATTCTTCATGTTGTCTCAAACATGTAACAGCTTTTTCGAGAGTTAGTGTAGGATCAAGTTGCAGCTTATCACTTTGTTTCCCTCATTCCTACAATAAGGACTAACACAACCATATCATCATTCAAGATTCCCCAATTGCATGTTTTTGAAAGACTGTGAAGATCAGTTATGAACATTTCAGCAGAACTATTTCTTTCCTTATGTTTCAAAAATTCTGCCCGTTCATAAATCATAATTCTATGAGGTACCAAATATTCCTTTAACTTCTGTAATGTATCATAATATGTCTTAGGAGCGGGCGTGAAAGAGTTGAAAATTTATTCCGTTCGTTCTCTCTATTATAGATAAGAACATCGATTTGCCGTTCCTGAGATGTTGTGTCTAGGCCACTTCCTCGTCGAAATCGTTGAAAGCGATTTTTCAATTGCTCCCATTCATTGGGTTGGAAACTAAAAGGTTCTGGAGGTGGCAAAGAAAGGTTTACCGTCGGTAAAACTTGATTTCCTGCAGGATCAGCTCGATCAACTGTAGTATTGGGCATAGTACAGTTAAAACTTTGGTCACACTAAATTATCTAATGCTTCTCAACTCAAAAGCTATCGTACTTCATTTGTACACCGCAACACTATATAACTCAAAACATCGCTGCCACCATATTTTATTCTTCTTTGGTTATAGTTGCAGAGCTGGGTTCAATAGGTTGTCTAAAGCAATTAATCAGTCTTCAATAAACTCTATTTCATTTTCAAAACTATCACAGCCATCTGTCTGACATTCCAAGTGTCAGTTAACTACTCAACTTTTTTCTATATACAAGGGGAATACAATATTCGATTATTATACAATATTGCCATTATTTGTAATTTGTCATTTTCAAAAAATCGTGTTAAGTGATGGAACATCGACTGCGAGTTCCTCATCTCAAAATATGCGTTAAATCCTAAGGAATCGACTGGAAAAAAGTTGGTCAAGTTATTTCGAATGGTTCTGAAGTTATGTTTTTTTTTAGTTCACTTTAAACATTTTTCTCTAAAAGATCTTAAGTCCTTAATGGCCAAAAAAAAAAGGTTTTTCAATCAAAACTTCGCTTTTCAGCGGTTCCCAAAATTTGGACAAATTTGACAAAGATTTTTTTTCTTACTAATTTCAACCACTGTAATTTGTTATGTAATTACACTCGTCATAAATGTACGAAATTTGGCACATGAGACTTTCATCATTATCTAGAGTTCAAAATTGCAACTTTCATTTTCATACCAATATCGGCAAACTATAGATCTTTTGATAGAGCTTCATGAGCTCCACAACTTTCATTTTTTCTCTTAAATGTACACACAAATAAAAAACGCTGTAAATTACCATTCAGGAGAATTAATAATTTTTGTTTACCTTATATGCTTCTTTCATTTGAGGTTCATTCGCTCGTGTCAGTCGGAAACTATTAAATTTTTTCTTTCTCGCTGACATAAAACCATCATTTTCAACCGACGAAACCAAAAAGGAGGAGGTTCTCTAGTCGACGCGTATATTTTTTTTTATCATAATTTTTTTTATGTATGATCACGCATAACTTTTTACTGAGGCGTCCGATTCCGATAGTTCTTTTTTCAGTGAATAGGGTGTACTTCGAAGGTGGTCCCATTTGAATTTGAAAGATGAAATTCACACGTAAGGGTAGCAAAATGAAGGATATTGATCACTCACCCTCTGAATTCTGGTCCGTTAACCAATTCTATCAGGCATAACTTTGTACTGGGTTCTTCGATTTGGATGATTCTGTTTTTAATAGATAGGTTATACCTTATATTTGGATTTAGAATGAAATTATCCACCCTTACGGGTGACAAAATAGGGGATAATTGATTTTTCACTTGTGAACATTGGCACACACATACGTAGTTGACAATGACAGATCGCTATTGACATTATTTTTGTACCACATCCGTCAAAATCATTATACTCTATGAGAGGATGGAATGATATACAAAGTTATGAAATAAACTAACCAGAACAACAAAAATAATGGAAGAGAGTTTGTTTCTCTTCAGTAGATCCAACACGATGTGCTGAGACAATTTCTGAAATCATCATGTTGGGGATGCAAACCTACATACCGAATACCGAAAGGAGAACATCATCCGATAAGACCTGGTTTAACAGAAACTGCTCTAGAGCTGTGGCTTCCAAACAGGCAGCATACCATCGATTGCTAAAAAATCCGGGCCCTGAGACCAGAGCAGCATATGTCGAGGCTAGAGGCATATGCAAAGAGACAATAGAATGCTCAAAAGATGGCCACAATGCCAAAATAAGATCAAAACTTGCTGAATGTCCTAACGGATCCCGTTCATTTTGGTCTTTCTCCAAAGCTGTGGGAAGAAACTTCACTTCCAGCTCATTTCCTCCTCTAACCAAAGAAGATGGAACACTAGCGACGACTGCCCAGGAAAAAGCCAATATCTTTGCGCACCTATTTGCTGGAAATTCTACTCTGGATTCATCGGGAAAACAACCCCCGAACATTACACCTATTGACAGTCACATGCCCGAGATCACCTTTCGCCAACGTACTATCAGAAAGATCTTGCAGGGTCTCAACACCAACAAAGCCTGTGGATCTGACGGAATCCCGCCGATTGTTCTCAAGAAATGTGCCCCCGAACTAACACCTGTTCTTTGCAAGTTGTTCAACCACTCTTACAATTTGGGGGTATTTCCGTCCAATTGGAAAATTGCAAGAGTACAGCCAGTCCCTAAAAAGGCAAAAGGCCCTACCTAGCAACTACAGACCTATCGCACTGCTATCTATTATTTCAAAGGTCATGGAAAAAGCCATCAACATCGAGCTCATGAAATATCTGGAAGACTCAGGAATTGTCAACGATAGGCAATATGGCTTCCGCCATCAGAGATCAAATGGTGACCTGCTCGCTTACGTCTCACATATATGGCAGCTATCTATTGAAAAGTATGGAGAAACTTTAGCTGTGGCATTAGATATCTCCAAGGCGTTCGATCGAGTTTGGCACCAGGGACTCCTCGCCAAGCTTCCGTCTTATGGCTTGCCCCCTCAGCTGTGTTCTCTGCTTGCTAGTTTTTTCTCAAACAGGTCTCTCCATGTAGTGGTCGATGGAGTTTCATCTGACACTGTACTCATAAATGCTGGTGTTCCGCAAGGACCTATTCTCACACCAACACTATTTCTACTTCACATCAACGACCTGTTGAAAGCAACTTCATGTCCAGTACACAGCTTTGCCGATGATAGTACCCTCCATACCGCTTTCTCTTCCAGGGCCCCTATATCAGCCCGTGAAACCAGAAATGAACGAGGAAGAAATGTTAATAATATAAATATGGACTTAGCAACAATTCTCGAGTGGGGATCTAATAACTTGGTAGAATTCAATGCAAACAAAACACAAGCATGTCTTTTCTCTAAAAAAGCCGATCTCACTGTGCTTTGTCAGGACATAACTTTGTCAGGAGTAACCATACCACTGAAGTCATCCATATCGATGCTTGGTATTACTATCAGCAATAACCTTTCCTGGGAAAATCACGTGAGGTCCATTGCCAAAAGTGCATCCCAAAAACTTGGTTTTTTGTTTCGTGCCAAGAGCTATTTCACCCCCCTCAGCTGCTTATGATCTATAAGGCACAGATCCGACCTGTCCTGGAATACTGTTCCCATATTTGGAGCGCGGCACCTAAACATATCCTGAGACTATTGGATTCTGTCCAAAAAAGGGCAATTCGTCTCGTCGGTGATGCCTCGCTTACAAACTCGCTCACTTGTCTGGAACACCGTAGAAAAGTTGGCGATTTGTCTCTATTTTATAGATATTTTCATGGGCGATGCTCTTCTGAAATATCAACAATCGTTCCTGCTTTGGCAGTCTCTTCGAGACTAACCAGTCAAGTTCAGTTATCACACCCCTTCGTGGTCACTTTGGAGACCTGCAGAACATCACTTTCCAAAGACTCGTTCATCCAACGAACAGCGAGGCTTTGGAACTCATTGCCTAGGAGGTGTTCCCGAGGCATACAACCTCCAGAAATTTAAGAAGAACACCAACTCCTACCTTCTTTTCCTTGGTTCCCACGATGTTCTCTGAACATTACAGGATATCCCTTTTCGTGGGAACCAGAACATAAAAAAAAAAATAGTAAAAGTAGATAATCATATTATTTAACTGGTAATAGTTGAAGTAAGGTGGGTAAGTAAGTATTTCGGAAGTAATCAAAAAACAAGTAGGTAGTAATTAGTAGATTTTAGCCACAAAAAATTGAAAAATAAAAACTTTTTAACAAAAAATTAAACCGACGAAATACGGAACTGAAAAGTAAAAAATTAAATAAACCTTCTTAGTCTCAGTAACTAAGCTCTTAAACTAATGTAAGTAATTAATTTTGAGTCGGCGCCAAACGAACAATCAACGAACATCATTAAATTACTTCAAAAAAATTATCAGAATGTCACCGCGCAACTCGATGCCATCATTTTACGCCTTACCTAATTCATTTGCTTGTTTGTTTGGCGCCGACTCAAAATTAATTACTTACATTAGTTTAGGAGCTTAGTTACTGAGACTAAGAAGGTTTATTTTATTTTTTACTTCTCAGTTCCGTATTTCGTCGGTTTAATTTTTTCTTAAATAGTTTTTATATTTTAACGAATCTCAAATTCAGAGTCTAAACTATATAAATAAACAATAGTTATTATTTTTCTTTTCTAATTATATATTGTTTTTCTAACTGAAATTAAGTGATTTTGCATTTCTGTAAATGCTACTGATGATACTTTTTCTAACGAACATTTAATTAGATTTTGAGCAGAGTCATTTTGTTGTGAAACAATGTTATGGAGCGAAAAAATTATAATAGAATAATTTTCTTGTTAAAATTATTACTTAATTCACCTGTAAAAATTTGTAAAGGAAAGACATTCATTTCTCAGCTAATTGGCTTATTTACTACATCTTCCATTCAGGTGAAAAAATTGCAGAAGTGCTTTCGCAAGTGAATTGAGCAAGATGCTTGATGGATTGTGAGTGGAAGATAATCAATTCTTGAACTTTTGGATGGTTCTGCAAATGGGTTGCGTAATGTTTTCTCTTCTACGACCATAACATTTCAAATACCATTTGATAGATAAATTATTTATTCTGAAATAATCAGTGGTAAACTCTGACTTGAGTGGGATGAAATCGATGCTGAAATGTCAAGTTGGGTATACAAAAACCTTGGGGGAAAATTTATAGCCGAATATTTCTCAACGATGAAAAGTGTTTTACAATTTCTTTTTTTCTTGTTAAAAAAAGGTTTTCGAGTGATTTCTTCTCAAGAACCTCCGAATGGAAGATCTGAGAAGCTGAAAGTGTTATGGTACCTTATTTATAAAACTGTAAATTTTGTATCGAAATAGTCCGATTCATCATTTGCGTCAGACGCTTTGTAGAGCCGCAACATGCATTACGCATTTTTTTTAAGTGCATTATTATTTTCTGTCATCAAATGTACCAATGATATTCTGCAGAAATATCCACATAGTCAAGAAACCATGGGAGAAAATTTTTATAGTCAACTTTTTCTGTTTTGTCCTTCGGGGGACATTAAGCCGGAGCACAGTGATCTGGCTTATCCAAAAATAGATCGGTCAAATCCGACATTATCATAATATCATCTTCAAGAGATGCTAATTTGCCCCATTAAAAGTTCGTTTCTAAGTTTATTTTTCTAAAAGTTACAGAGGGTTGAATTTGCATAATTTTGAAACGTAAGCACCATATATCTGAAGGAAAGAAGTAGATACAATTCATTGGCTATAACTGAGGCAAAAATAGTTTGTCGCCCTCAGGAAAGTGAGTTTCTATCAAGAAAAATGCTCCTTCCTCATTTTGTCTGTCAAGCATTCATGTGGCTTTCTCTAATAACTCGTCAGTCTTGCCGCTGTGTAGAGTCGATCTCCTGGCAAAATTTTCTGAAGTAATTTCTCTTAGCTTTTCTTATCTCTTTGTTGTTGGAGGTAAGTTTATCGGTGTAGCTCTGCCAAGTATCCTTTGCACTTTGCTTTGTTGAAGAGCCTCCATTTCTCGGATTTTAATAATGATAGTTTATTGTTCCACCAAGGAGCATCTCTACTTTTTTTATTTCCTCAAATGGGGAAGCTCGGCAGATTGATGATGTATTTTCCCCAGTCGATTTCACTCGGGTTCATCCTGAGAACTGGTTCAGGAGAATTGGTCTCTAACGTGAACACAATCTTCCTGTGATCAGAGAAAGAAGGTTCGTTCGATATCCTCCAGTTTCTTTGATGTTTCAGCTTCGATATATTTCTTACGAATGTGGGGGTATTCCCGACATTGTATACGTGAAGGTTTCTGATATATTCTTATTGTTGCTCACCTCTCTGGTTGGTGTCTTTGCTTCCCTAAACAGTGTTGTGTGTGTTGGCGTCGCATCCTACAACTAGTGACAAACTCCTCCTCTAGCCTTTGCATTTATGAAGGCGATACATGCCCTTCTCCATCGGGATAACCCGCCCTTTCTTCTCGTCATTAATTCTGAAAAAGAAGAAATTATTGTTTCTTCATCATAATACCCTTAATATTTATATATATAGATATATATATGTATATATATATATATATATGTATATATATATATATATATATATAAATATTTGAAGATGTTAATGCCCCCCACCTTCCATCTCACCATATATATATATATATATATATATATATATATATATATATATATATATATATATATATATATATATATATATATATATATATATATATATATATATATATATATATATATATATATATATATACAGGGTGTCTCAGGACTTCCTCTTTTTCTCTCGGGAATGTATAGATGGAGTCAAAATATTACCATTGTATAATTTTTTTTTTTCTGAAATCCTTCATTACTATGTTAAGGGCCCTCGTAGTTACAAAATAAAAAATGTTTTTCCTCCATGAATTTTCAAGTGGATATTGAAAGTCAAACATAATCGATTCATCCCATGATCTTTTTTTTCTCAACATATATATTTATATATATATATATATATATATATATATATATATTTATATATATATATATATATATATATATATATATATATATATGAATTTAGAAATAACGACTGAAAATTGGTATGAACAGTGGGGAATAACGGGGATCTTCAGTCAGCACAAATGTTGAACTATGAAAAACTCTTTAATACGTTGGACCGAGCTTTCGTTTCAATTTTGAAACTTCTTCAGGGTCCTAAAATATGTAAATTACATTATTGAGAAAAAAAATACTTAAAATGAAGGAAGTACTTACAGTAATCTGAGTGGTTGATTAATGAACATTAACTTAAAAAAACGTAAAATATGTAAATATTTGTCGGAATGGTGTTATATCTTTGACGTTTCGCGTGACATCGAAGGATTTGAAGTGACAACCTATGATTAATCGTCAAAAAAATATAATATGTAGTGGGTGTGTTGATTTTTTTTATTTATTCTTTGGTTCATATCATAAACATCTGTTATGAAAGCGGTGAAATTCCACATGAGTGGAAAAAAAGTCTAATCACTCCTGTTTATAAATCTGGCGAACGGAAACTTATCGCAAATTATCGACCAATCTCTGTGATCGACAATTTTGCAAAAATTTTTGAACACAGCATCAAAAAAAGACTAATAACCTTTTTAAACAAAAATAACGTTATTACTGAAAGACAATATGGATTTTTGAGTAACTCTAATACAGAAAAAGCAGTTCTTGATTTTGTGGAAAAAACCGTAAACGCCTTGGATAAATCAGACAAATGTCTCGCTATCTTTCTTGATCTTGCCGAGGCGTTTGATACTATATCTCACGAATTACTTTTGGAGAAGCTTTATAATTATGGGATTAGAGGGCCTATTAAGAATATTCTACAAAATTATCTATACAAGAGATCACAGAGAGTAAAGCTTGGAGAATATAACAGCAACCCATTAGAAATAACAATTGGTATACCACAAGGAACAGTCTTGGGACCAATCCTGTTCCTTATTTACATAAATAGTATCGGATATCTGGAAAACTGTAAAGGCCATATAATCTCCTATGCCGATGACACTACTTTGATTTTTTCTGCAAAAACTTGGGACGAAGTTATAAATAATGCTAATAATGGACTAAGACAAGTTAAGAAATGGTTAGACCAAAACCTACTGAGCTTGAATGTTAAGAAAACAAAGTACATCTCATTTTCTTTAACAGCAAGTGATCAACCGACAGAAAAAGTAGTATTCTTGTACACGAAAATGATTGCCAAAATCGTTCAACATGCTATTGCCCGAAAATAGAAAAATGTAATAGCATCAAATATTTAGGTGTCATGATAGACGAACATTTGAGGTGGGAAAAGCATGTGGTATCATTGACAAACAGGCTTAGGCAGCTGACTCGAAAAATGTATGAATTGAGAGATATTCTGAATTATAAAACACTAAGAGTAATCTACCATTCCTTGGCTGAATCCATATTAGGTTATTGTATTAAGGTATGGGGCGGGCTATTCCAAAATAATTTAATACAACTCCAGTCAATGCAAAACAAAATTCTAAAAATCATATTTAAAAAACCCAAACTACATTCTACTGTACAACTGTATGAACAGTTGCAGATACTAGACATTAGAAGCTTATATGCCTATCAATGCCTGGAATGGATGTTCCACAACGTAAGTCGTTTTAGTCGTCCCATGGAAATCATAAAAAATACCAGATCACTAGACAAACTTGAAATATATATACCAATGTTCAAAAAGAGTCATACACAAAGATTTATTTTCTTCTTTGGGCCGAAACTCTATAATATTCTACCTCCTGAAATGAAGACAATAACAAAACTCCATAAATATAAAAAACAAACAAAACTTTTCGTTCAAAAAAATCAAACAAAAATCTATCAAATATTAATTTAGTCGATGTGTTACTCAGTACCCACCTATTCTTAAGAACATCTCACTCAACAATAAGTTAATCTTGCCTTCATGTACCTAATATATTGTATATAAATGTCTTATACTTATCAAAAAAAAACTATCACCATCAATGAATTTCTGTACAATCTCAATGTTTCTGGAGGATTGCAGACAAGCACAACACAAGCATTCAGTATGCTTAGGTGCAGTTTTGTGGTCCAATTAGAAACTTTAAGATAAATCACTGTATATCATGTTATGTACACTTTTACTCTGAATAAAAATCTGTAATCTGTAAAATCTGTAAGAATCATCAGTTTTAATCCATTTGTAAAAGATAACTGTAGATTTTGCTAAGATTTTCGATATTTGTTTTTTTGTTCATATTTTGATTGGATTTACTAATTTCAATCATTTCAAGAAATAATCTTTTTGAGAAATTTTTTCCTGAATGTAAAACTTGTGCTTCCTCGAATGATATTTTATGGCCTGTTTCAATTTCTTGTTGAGTCTTATATCACTTCTGTGAGAGATAATACGATTATTCAAAGTTCTTGAACTTGTACCAATATAGTTCAAATCACAGTTGTTACATGGTATGCTGTAGACAACATTTGATTTCTTCAAATCTGGTGTGGGATCTTTTAACCTCGTATTTAAATTTCCAATAGTCTTGATATTTTTTTGTGAAATTTTTATGTTACTTTCAAATATAATTAAATTATTCAGGAATCAACACACCCACTACATATTATATTTTTTTGACGATTAATCATAGGTTGTCACTTCAAATCCTTCAATGTCACTCGAAACGTCAAAGATATAACACCATTCCGACAAATATTTACATATTTTACGTTTTTTTCAAGTTAATATTCATTAATCAACCACTCAGATTACTGTAAGTACTTCTTTCATTTTGAGTATTTATTTTCTCAATAATGTAATTTACATATTTTAGGACCCTGAAGAAGTTTCAAAATTGAAACGAAAGCTCGGTCCAACGTATTAAAGAGTTTTTCATAGTTCAACATTTGTGCTGCCTGAAGATCCCCGTTATTCCCCACTGTTTATATATATATCTATATATATATATCTATATATATATATATATATATATATATATATATATATATATATATATATACAGGGTGAGTCAACAGGATTCCCGTGGTTCATTGCTCCTTAATGTATCACTATTTCGATATCTTATATTTTTTTTGTCAAAGGGATCATCTAAGACAACCTTTCAAAATAATTTTCATTCATACAGGGTGCATCATTGATGCGTGGCTAACCAAAGTTGTTCTTTTTCAAATGAAACACCCGGTATATTTTCATATACTCCGATCGGCTGATCCATTGGCTGCTCAACAATTTTTTCAATTTTGAATTCCGTTTCGGCGTTGCCGAGTTATTCGAAAGAAATCTATTTTGTAGACTTCTTTTCGAAAAATTACCTATTTCACATCTCGAAATATTTCGTAAAGATAATTGATGAATCGTCGATATGATGATGTTCATTGAGAATACCAAGAATTTGGAATAAATTGTACAGGATGTTCGATACAACAACACAAACTTAGCCATTTTCAAACAGTGGTATAATGATTTTTTCAAATAGAACACCCTGTATATTTTCATTCAAGTCAACTCCTCTTCAATAATTTTTCATGTCATGTACCTAAAACAACTCGTTTCCGAGATATTCTACATCCAGAATATGGATATTTTTCCACAGAAAATATTGACAATATTCGCCTTTGGTATCATAATTGGAATTGAACTTTGCATACAAATCATATTTATTCGAATCTAACAGAAAATAACAATAATTAATGCAGCAAATGTTCAATGTGCCTGCCATTTTCGCCAATACACACTCTCAATCTGTTTCGGAAATTAGTATCCACATGTGCCAGCATGTCCTCTGAAATTTCCCTGAAAGCAGTACGAATTTTCGCTTTCATATTTTCAGGAGTTGTAGGCGGCGTTTGATAGACAACCCATTCAATGTATTCCATAGAAAAAATCAATTTTTGTAAGGTCCGGTGACCCTGGAGGCCACTGAACTGGCCCTCCTCTACCTATCCATTTTCACGGAATTCATTATCAATGTATTCCTGCACATCAGTGTGGTAATGTGCAGGCGCGCCATCTTGTTGTAGCCACATTCTCTGCCTTATTGCCAATGGAATATCATCTAATAAATTTGATAACTGATTTCGCAGACCGTTGAAAGAAAAAGGGCCCAATTACACGCCGTCCAATGATACCTCCCCAAACATTCAGTGACCAACGTTGTTGGTGATTGACATATCTAACAAAATGAGAATTTTCAGTTGCACAATAGTGCATATTATGCCGATTCACATGGCCATTGTTGTAAAACGTGGCCTCGTCCGAAAATAGAACATACTCAAAAAAATCTGGTTCTTGGTTGATTTTATCTACACCCCATTGGCAAAACCGCATTCGCAGTCAGCTCCTGCATTAACTGCATATGATGTGGATGGTAATTGCATTTTCTCACCATCCGAGAAACACTACTTTGAGATATTCCCAACTCCCTACTCAAAATACGTGTTCTCACATGGGGATTCTCGGTGATATGCAATGCAATATCAAGAGTATTTTCATCATTCGTTACAGGACAAGCACGTTCAAACTTTTTGTAAAATATTTTTACGGTTTCCTCAAGTCTTGTTTTGAGGTCTCGAAATGCTCGCTGGTCTGGATGTCTTCTCTCAGGAAACTTTTGTTCGTATAATCTAGATGCCAGTAAGCAATTGCCATCACTTTCCCCCAAAGCATACACCATTTCAACCATGTCCTCTAAACGATAATTCATAATACCACAATAATTTTTAACACAACTGGATTGTAGTTTGACAGCTACCTCTATTTACAAATTCCGATAGTGATTTTTTCAGCGGTAGTCATGGATGACTAAACTAGAAAAAATAGTTACATTGGAATAGTATATTAAAGTATAAGTGGATAAAAAGGGCTTTAAAACACGCGCGATTTTTCGAGCACGACGGCGCAGCCGGAGTGCTCGAAATAGAGCAAGTGTTTTTAAGACCAGTTATCCACGAATACTTTACGTTATTTTTTTTATTGGTGCACTTTGAAATCATATATACTGGTATTATTACTACAAAAAATAGAAATAAGAACTAATAATGCAAGAAGGTTGAATTCGTGATGTGACATCAGTATACCTTTCGTTGTCATGGAAATGAGAAAAACATTCATTTGCAATTTGTTACCAAAGATCAATATTTGTTGTCACCAGAGCTCAAAAATGAATGATTCTAATATCGATTTTTTGAATAGTGAGGCAGAATCGCGGTTAATACCGCGAAAATCCAGTGATATATATATAAAAAAGAATATGAAAAGTTCATCAAATGGATGGAGGAGCACATATAAATGAACGAATTGTGAGTAATATTTTATCTGACGTTACAAGGTACTCCTGTCAGATCAATAATCAAAAATTTGTCATTTAGACTTCACGTTTCTCGATTTGTTGATGTTGTCATGGTTACCTTTAAAAAACGCGCGTTTTTTAAAGTTCGATTTAAACACGCTGAGGCGTGCCTTAAATGGGTAAAAAGGGGCACCAATAAAAAAAAATTATTAAAGCTATGCTAATTATTCATGAGTTGCCAAGATGAAAAAAAATAATCGAAACATCATTCAGTATCAGTATTATCAAACATGTAGATAAAAAATCTATAGAATTGTTGATTTGATATTGAATAATTCCTGTAAACCAGAATATCTCGGAAACAGGTTGTTTGATGTACATCACGTCGGAGATGAAAAGTGTAGTCATTAAAAAGGAGTTGATTCAAATGAAAAAATACAGAGTGTTCCATTTGAAAAAATCAAAATACCGATGTTTGAAAATGGCTAAGTTTGTGTTGTTGTATCGAACAGCCTGTACAATTTATTCCAAATTCTTGGTATTCTCAATGAACATCATCATATCGACCAACGATTTCCCAATTATCTTTACTAAATATTTCGAAATGTGAAATAAGTGATTTTTCGAAAAGAAGTCTAAGAAATAGATTTTTTTTGAATAACTCGGTAACGCAGCAACGGAATTCAAAATTGAAAAAATCGTTGAGCAGCCAATGGAACAGCCGATCGGAATATATGAAAATATACCGGGTGTTTCATTTGAAAAAGGAAAACTTTGGTTAGCCACGCATCAATGATGCACCCTGTATGAATGATGATTATTTTGGAAGGTGGTCTTAGATGGCCCCTTTGACAAAAAAAAATAAGAAATCGAAATAGGAGCAATGAACCACGGGAATCCTGTTGACTCACCCTGTATGTATGTATATATATATATATATATATATATATATATATACAATGTGTCTCAGGACTTCCTCTTTTTCTCTCGGGAATGTATAGATGGGGTCAAAATATTACCAGTATTTCATAAATGTTTTTCTGAATACTTCGTTACTAAGTTAAAGGCCCCCGTAGTTACAAAATGAAAAATGTTTTTCCTCGATATTGAAAATCAAACATAATCGAGTAATCCCATAATCTTTTTTTTTTTTCAAAAAAAATATTTCGTTAAAACGAAAATTATAGTAGCTGACTTCTCCCTTGGACAAAAAGCAGTAGATACAGTGAAAGAGTCAGTAGGATTCCTACCAATTAATATTCTAGGTAAATATTTTCTGTTTTAAGGAACCTCAAAACGAAGAGCTCATTGTTTACACTAATACAATTTTCTGCATTAACGCAACTGCAATGACTTTGATGCGATACATACTATAACTTAGAATAGTGAATGAAGTATTGTGAATAAGATATTAGTTGATCACAATCCAATCATTATCGAATCTGTAAAAGGAAGCTAAACCTTATTTAATGGCTAACCTAACTATGCAAAAAACTAACAGAAATATACACCGTTTTTATATAACAATAACCTTTGTCTCAACACGCAAGTCAATTCAAATAGATCCTATATTTCACTTCATAGACGTCTAAATTAAATAATATTGAACTTCCTTATCACTTTTTTTTACTCTAATTCACATTTTAATTTTCTTGTTAATCATGCTAATAATTTTCAATTTCCATTCTCTATGATGATTTTACTTGCATCTCTTTGCAATTTTCCAGCCTCTTTTTTAGTTTTCTCCATAATGAGAACACAAGTCATGTTCTGGATTATCACCTTCTAGACTCTGTTTTACCCAATCTGTGGGAGTTATGAAGTTGGGGCTAGTTCCCATTAGACTTGTATCATACTTCTTATCCCCCAGTTGCGGTTCAACTGAGCCATGGTGGACAAGGATTTTTATTTTTATTAAGAAAAATTTAAATTCATTTTCCATGGACACTACCAAAATTATTCAATTGTTTGTTTTGATCAGGACAGGTCTAATTAGACTCCCTCAAACTTATATTCAATCACGATGACTTAAATGTGAGTCTTGTCTGGTCTTCCTTGGAATACTGGAACATATATTTGACAGATGACAGTCCTCATTAGATTGATCATCTTCTAGTGTGTTTTTCGTATGACAGGGATATTCCTTTCTTGATTCTGATATCTCCATGATTCTGTGTTCCATGTCAATCTACTTCATCGTTCACTTGTCGATCTTGTCACTTGGGTCCAGGTATCACACCGAAACAATGGCTTTTTAAAAGATAATGAAAATGTAATCTCAATTTTCATCCTGGCCTAGAATATGTATTTTAATTAACATGTAAACCTTTACAACACTCATTGATCATGATATATTTTATGGTCTTTTTGGCTTCTTGTACACCTGACAAGTAAGTAATCTCACGTTCAAAATATGTCAATTTTCTTTCACAAAAAAAAACTTTTCAGTAACTTGTTCTCTATCAATATTACTTACTTTCAGGTACGCACTGAAGATGACCTAACGGTCGAAAGCGCTTTGCTACGATTTTAATAAATTATTTTATGCACGAAATACAATTTTCTTTCATCGATTGATCTGGGATATCATAGTTATTCTTAAAATTAGTATCACCATTTCCAATATCCATCGAAACCTCCAGCGATTTCAAGATCTCGAGAGTTCAATGTTCGTATCAGTGATATGTCATAGTACGTGACTGTAGAGAAAAAGTGAAAGTTCATTCCAGCTTGCCTAATACAATGATAGAATTAGCCTAATGAGTATAAAATTGGCAGTTTCGTGAATATTTGAAATTATGAAACCCCTCGACCACAACAACAATATTTCGGAAGAACACGTCACGGATCGGTGGGTTATTGTTTTGTTTCAATTAATTCCTTTAACGGAAGGAAATCGTTGTAGAAGAATTCAGAGTGATGATAAGCTTCACTCTAAAACTCGAGAAAGGCTTATAAAGGTCATCCGCAATGTAATCGGACATTCTCATGTAGAAATGAACTTGACTTTTCCAATGGAAAGTCAACAGGAATTAGATCAATTAAGAACCACAGGCTTTTAAAATATATTTTCATAAAGTCTTTTCGAAGGTTCATATACGGGGTGTTTCTTAATAACATACTCATATTCAAGGAGGTTATTCTTGGGTCCATTTTGAAAAAAAACTTATATGAACAAAGTTCTTAACTTCAGAACTACAGGGTGCTAAAGTTTCAAGAAAATATTCTTTTGAAACGAAATTCCTTTACGTGGCTTGCGGTAGGTGTTGACTGGTAGAAATCGTCACATGACCCGGACTTTCTCTTTCTGTCTCTTGCTATCGTATACGAGTCTGTGTGACAAGCGTCTAGCCATTGCTCATACGATTCCGGAGGTGTACGAAACCATACGAACTGCTGTTCTGCTTGCGGTAGTATATCTATGCGAATACAAGTCGAATATTATCGTTGAGTGATACGTGGAAGATATTTTGTTTTTTTCATATTTCTATATAACGTGTGTTTAGATGGTTATTTACTTTTTTGGACATCATTTCTTATAGAAAAATCGAATTAAACGGTTTTCTTCACATAAAGGATTCAATATAAAATTGAACCAGAAAATGGTAAATCTCAGGTGAAAAACAACTACTTTCCTGGCAAATACCACGCAGAACGTTGAATGATATTCACCTGAAAATCCATGCATACTTCCATATAATATCAATGGACATTGAATGCAAATGTTTCTTTCTGATAAGCTCGATTATGTTTAATTTATGTCGTGTTCACCTAACAATCCGCATACCGGTTTCAGGCTTCTTGGCCCTCATCAGTACGGAGTAGTCATTTCTTATGTTTTTTGTATGCCAAAGTTGGATTAATGGTTTATATTGATTATGTGGCACGTCAATTTGATATAATATAACGAATAGTATTATCAGGAATAAGATACCTTTTACTGTGGCGGAGCAGTTTGGAGAAATAATATATAGGTATGGTATTGCATGGTATTATGACAATTGAATATGATGGAATGGAAAATTAAAAGGGAAAAATATTGAGAAAAAAGAAACCTAAAATGCTGGATACATGAGATTGAGGGCAACATATTCTGCTACCTCGATATTAATTGATTTATTGGATCATTTGGAACAATTGGGGGAGCATAACGCTTTTTCTTCACGTAACAATAATATACAAATATAAACAATCTAAATCTCCATATCGAATTACATTCGGAGTTGAAGAAAACTTGGTCAACGGGTAATCAAATGAAATGTTTTCAAAATGTTAGTACTCACAGTAAACATAAAATATTATTAAATATTTAAACATATATGGTCGTGTTGAGGATTGAACCCCGGACCTCTGGCTTGGTAGTCCCTCGTTTTACGGCAGCTCCGTTTGGTCTTTGAAATTATTAATGTATTTGTAGCACATGAGCGATGTGAAATTGAATATTTCTATTGCGCATAAGATTTCGGAGCAAAGTAGAAAATATATTTGCACACGCTTTTTACTTACGTGATGATAAATCTCCATATCGAATTACCCTCAGAGTTGAAGAAAAAGCGTAGCGAACTTTCTTGAAGTGGGGGTCCCCCGATCACACACGATTTTTTTATGTTAACTTTGGTACTACCCCAGATATCTTTGTGAAACGTGGTACGCATATTGTATGCATAAAAAGGCATTTTCTGCTGTACAACATAATATTTATTCTTGGTAGTGGTGTTCGTGCGGAATTTCATTTCAAAAATATATGTGATATGCCACTGCTTTTTATCGAAGTAAAAATTATGTTTGAAATCATCATTACTTTCTGAGCAAATCTGTTCCTAAGTTTTTTTTAGCTTGATGTATGGTTTTCGCATAAAAACTAAAATTCATTCATTTGCATTTCGCTAGACCACTTACGAGAAAAAACAATTTATGTAACTTTAAACATACATTTATTCAAGAGAATGATTTTTGAACGGTAATATTATAAAATTAAAGTAATCTTAATACATTTTGGAATGCCAACACAGAATCACCCTGCACGCACAAGGAATAAATTAAATCAGATGTCAAAATGTGAACCTCCTGCAAATATGCATGCCTCTGCTCTTCTTCTCATGGACTCATGTACTCTTTGGAAAATTCCGGGGCTGTTTCTAATAGTTTCGCAAGAAACTATGATGCGATTTCTCAACTGCTCTTCAGTATGAATTGGTGTGCTGTAAACCAATGTTTTAAGATGACCCCACAGGAAATAATCTAAACTATTGAGGTCCGGGGACCAAGGTGGCCATGCCTGTGGTCCTCCGCGACCTATCCATCGAATATTGTAATTTTTGTTTGATGTATCACAATCCGGTTGTGATACATCATTTTGAAGGGAATTCTATCACAAACGTAATGCAAAAGAGAATCGATCAACTGCTGTAGGAGTTTCAATGAAAAATAAGTTTTTTCTCATTACCTGAAAACATACATTACGATTTTCACAGTATTCAGAAATTATTGAAGAATATTTGCTTACAAAAATAATGTAAAGGCTATTTGTTGGTTTCCAAATTACTGTATTGAAAAATAGTTTGTTCTGAGTAAAAATGGTTTGGAAGGTAAGGAAGACGTTCTTATAAAAAAAAAAACTTTTTTACCTGTGTATCGCAGTGTTGTTCCTGGATCGTTTTTTGACGCGTTTTTTGTTCTTACATATCACCTAACTTTCTACGCATGCGCAAGAAAATATATTCAGATGGTGAGGCTGGATTTCCATGAATGCGTGATACATGTCACGTTTAGATGAAGTGATTTACGTTTAAATATCAGTATTCTTCTGTCAATATATCAAATACATACAATTACCTTTTTGAAGATTTTAGAAATAGGTATCATTTGCTAAAAATTAATACTGAAACACTTCGACCAAACATATATTTCAATGAATGTGGAACAAGAAATAAAAAGTTGAAAACTGAAAAAATAATAAAACGATATATAATATAATAAATAAATATGCAACAAAAAATTAAACTCTGGATAAAATAAATGAACAAAAAACTGAATTTATATAAGCATGTGTGAACAAATTTTAATCTGATAGTTTTATGTTTTATAAAAAATGTAGGGTATAATTTTGCAATATTTTATCAGGGCGCCATTCTAGTTGACCCTCCAAGTAGCATTTTCATCTTATCTTTCACTCGTAAGATGGCAGAACACGTTTTTATCAACAATCGATTTCGGATGACAGTTTTGGCATTGTTTAATTCTGAAAAAATTATCTCCGCTGCTGCAGACTAATACTGGTTGATACGATTATCATTAAATTTTGAAACATTAAACCCCCCCAAAGAATTTGTCATATTCGCAATGTTACATGTACACCAGAAATCGGAAATATCCATATTTGGAGTACACTGAAAATTGTTACGGGGCTAATGACAGGACATGTGCCAGTAAAAGTGCACCTTGACAAAAAGGGACTGTTCAATGGCGACCTAACATGCAGACTGTGCGGCAAGGAACCAGGAACAGTATCACACATACAGTGCAACTGCGGAGTTCTGGACCGCAGAAGACAGTCAGTCATCGGGCAACCAATTGGTGAACCGAGACTGTACAGCACCCTTTCAGCAAAGGACCTGTACAAACTTGTGCAGGGTACAAAACTACTGGAATGGATTCAGTAGAAGGGAAGGAGCAGGCCAGATACAATATGCTAAAAGGCCCACGTGTCGTTCGGAGGTACGAGCCAGACGAGCCTACTGGGTGAGTTTTTAGTGGGTAACTCGGAGAAACCCGGAAACTCGGAGCGAGTCCCAGACTCTGCCCATAAAGGATTTTTTACAGCCTCAAAAAAAACACTGTGGTATATCAATTTCTGACGAAAGCTGCCACCCAATATTAGCGGCCTCGATGTCAATTTCTATAATTGGAAAAGAAAATATGAATTCACTGATGGAATTTATTCTACCCTTCAATGCAATTTCTGGTGTTAAATTTGCAGCAAATTTCAGGTGGGTATCATTGAAATTGACTCGGGATCTTAATTGGCTACAAAATTCAATATAAAAATTAAGTGCCCTCAATCTAAAATTTTGAAAAATTTCACGTACATCTATCCCCAATTTCATC
Organism: Gonioctena quinquepunctata; assembly: GCA_018342105.1. Lineage (NCBI taxonomy): Eukaryota > Metazoa > Arthropoda > Insecta > Coleoptera > Chrysomelidae > Gonioctena > Gonioctena quinquepunctata. Next base: position 549,453 of record JAFIRS010000105.1, read on the forward strand.
AGTGCAACTGCTTTGGCACCCACATACAAATCTTCGATTTTTATGTAATTGTGGGGGTTTTTGACATTGATTCCATCAATAGGCACCTGATCTAGAATAGCTTTCCTTATTTATGAAACATTTCAATATAGTCTTATACAGAGCAGTAAGTCTATTTAGAAGAACATGTATTTTCGGTTTCTCCGACTGAAACTCAATGTTTAATTTATTGGTTATTTCTAAGACATATGAGAGGAATAAAATATAAATGTTGAATTCATCCCCCTGGAGAGCATTGAAAATGTATCTTCCTGCCGACACATTTTCTTCCAGAGCTTCACCCTGGAAAAATAGTTTCAAAGAATTCCAGTGCACCAAAATTCTGTCAACTGAAGCCTAAAAAAAGTATTAATACATTTTATATTTAAATTTTGAAATTTTCACTTTACTTGCAGGGACAACCATCCAGTCTGACTTGGTCTTAATAATTAGTGGGGTTTTTCCTCAACAATTTTTTTGAATCCTCTCAGTGCTTCTATTCTTTTACTGCTACAACTCACACTAGCTAACACCATCCGGTGTCCCACCAGGTCCTGATTGTTTTAGTGGAAATTAGCACCGGCATTTTTTTCACCATGGCAGGGTGTCATGTGTTCTTCTGTACAGTGTAGTGAATTCATCTTACTCAGTAGGAAGTTACACTAGAGTAGTGCTAATTTGAGGAGAATGAACACTCCGGTGGTGTTTATTATGCATTTCCTTGAGTGTTATTCGACACCAAAATGGTGTTATACACAATCATATGGTGTTTTTTTAAACCCAATTATATTTCATGTAATCTCTCCCTGGTGCGTTCTCACACTGAGCAAGTGTATGCAAATGTTTTTCTGGTGAGAAGGAGCACTTATTGCGAGTTCATTTTTCATTTCGTGTGTGTTATTGGACACCGAAATGGTGTTCTACACAATCATTGGTGTTTTTTTTATGCTGAATAACATTTCAAGGAAACCATCCCTGGTGAGTTTTTACACTAAGCGAGTATATGCGAATGTTTTTCTGGTAAGAGTAAACACCTATCAAGTGTTGATTATGCATTTCAGTATATTTTTTTACACCAGAATGGTGTACTTCATAATAATTTCGTGTTTTTCTTAATGCTTTTATATTTCAATTAAACTCTTCCTGGTGCGTTTTTACACCAAGTGAGTATATGCGAATATTTTTTTGGTGTGAAGAAACCCCTATTGAGTGTTAATTGTGCATTTCTGTGTGTGTTATTTGACACCGAAATGATGTACTACACAATCATTTGGTGTTTTTCTCAATGCTGAAACATATTTCAAGGAAACTCTCCCTTGCCAGTTTTTACTTTAAGCAGGTTCATGCGGAATTTTTTCGACGGGAAGTCGTAATTAATTTTTATCCGTTTCGAAAAAAACTATAAAGAATAGAATGGCCCATTGAAAGAAATTGAGTTTTCTTCGAAAAGAATAAAAATTCATTGCACCCTCTTCTCTATCAAAAACAAATCGAATGAACCTGCTCAGAGTAAAAACTAGTAAGGAAGGGTTTCCTTGAAATATAATTCAGCATCAAGAAAAACACCAAATGACACAGTTCATCTGGGAATGGGGGAGGTTGAATTGAAATGTAACAAAAGATGAATGCATAATTCTCATTTATTAAATAATGAAAGAAACATTACAATTTAAATCCATGAGATTCTGCCTGAATATCTATATACTATTATCAAGTCAACATCAACATACTCTGAAAGGCTCATGAATCACTATACACCCTGGATAATTTCGATACCAAAAGTCGAATAAAAAATCGGCTAAGGGGAAAGCTCTTAGACATATATGACTTTATAGTTTATTATATCCTCCATCCCCATCTCCTCCTACTTAAAATCATGAATGACACTGCCCCACTAAAATAAAAGTTTTCACTGTTATCAGCTTTGTTAAATGAATTTCTCCGAAACCAGAAAGAGAATAACCAAAACCCGTCAATTCGTTTTATGTGAGGGGGCTTTTGGCAAACACATCCTATTAATGTTAAACCCCAGCACCTCCTACTTCAAAATTTTGAATGATACCAACCCACTTGTGATTATTCCTTCTTAAGGAATTCTAATTACGAATACAACAGAGTGTTGCAATTGCACAGGACTACCAAAAGACTTTAAAACAAAAATGTATGTGTCTTGTTGATTTTTCATTCAATTTTCTTTGTGGCACAAGAGGGTGCGCTGTGGGTGATAGAATAATAAAGTCATATCTGCTAAAAACATTTCATCAAAATAAAACTTGAATGAACAATTCTCCCGATTTTAAATTTTTTGTTTTTAATTGGGAATTGGGAAAAAAAAAAAATTTTCTATGGAAAGAAACATAAATAAATACATTATCAAGTCAACATCTATATATATATATATATATATATATATATATATATATTATATATATTTATATTTTAAATGTAACGACTATACATAAAATATAAAAGATTTTCCATAAAAACAAAAGGATCCCGCGCCGTTTTGTTTGTGAGATTTTTTCGGAACGAATGAGTTTCAAGAAACAGCCTTTTTATTTTTTATTTCTCGGTGGATGGGGTTGTCATCAAATCTTTCAATTTTTCGTCCATATCGTCAGGTATTATTGTTGTCTCGTTTCGGACAGGACTATGGTTTGCTTATATTTGATGCACAGATTTAAGATGTTCCTTCAACTTTATGGATCCTATTGAGAGTTCTCAATCGGTTGGCTAGGTAACCACCGTTAGTTGAGGGATTGAAGAAGATTTCCTAAAAATTCATAGGCATTATACTGTTTATCATACCAAATTTGAACTTACATATCCACCACAGGAGCTCTCTAAATTGTGGGAAATGCTTCAACAAATTTTTTAGCATATTCCATTTTTGCACTCTTTGGTACAGCGGTTCCAAACTTTTCAAAGAGAATATTAGCAACAATATTGACTAATTGAATGCGACACCTGTCAGTCAGTATCTTATTTTTGTTATATTGGTCTATAATATACTGCCCACCACCACGTACAATACATTTCTGTATATCCTGATAACGAAGAGAAGTTTCAATTAAAAATTCGATAATATAAAGTATGTCTATTTTCAAATGAACAATGATATATATATATTTCTCCCCAATTGAAATACTTGGATATCGAAAAGTCTGTGGTCGCTCATAGACCATATCATTTTCTATGTTCCACTCAATATCACTTACATCAGATTCTGGCGAGGCCTCCTCTCGGATCACGGAATGGTTACTCAATGTGGACAATGAAGAAGTGGTTGACAAAGAAGGTGTCATTGACCTGCCGATGTCTTCAAAAATGATTTCCGCGTCCTTAATACCATTTTCAATATCAAAATCTGCAACAGGTAAAATAGCTAAAAAACTGTTACAAACTTGCTTTATGAATTGAATTTATATGAACATGAATTGAATTCATATGAACATGAATGAAAATTCTATGAAAGTCCCGATTTGAGAGCAACGACTCTACCTGACAATCTGCCGAGAGGTGGTGCAAACGACTCAGTTGAATCTGAAGCCAAAAATACACCTAAATACGGTTCCTCTCTACTCTTACAGAAGAACTCCAAGACGTCTTCATCAACTTCTGTGAAATCTTTATCTTTTATTATAATTGATGTATCCTCTTCAACACCAATTTTTTTTTACTGAGAAGAAAATCCTTTTTTTATTCATGAAAGATAATAATATAACCATTTCATGCATGAATTGTCGATTTTTTTAATTTTACAGTGTCTAACTTCTCATGAACACACCCTCGTAACTTCTGTAATTATTGATGAAGAATTATGAAATTTACACGCCAGCTGCGATGAAACAACCTATTTTTTGCAAATATCTCAAAAACTAATTAAGATTTTTGAAATATGAAAAAAGATTCGAAGAGAAGAGGAAATTTCCTGGAAAAGTCCTCAATTTCGGAACTTTAGGAACAATATTTATAATTTTCCCAGAGGGTTGAAAATACGTCCGAAAACGGCAACTCTCGCTTGCGCAAGCCACGACCACTTCGGGTACTTTTACAATAAAATGTATTTAAACATACTAAATGTGAAAATTAAGAAATGAAAAAATTCAGGCACTTACTGGGTAGATGAATAAACAATAATCCGCTAGCAAAAAAAAAATATTGCGATTTTTCAATAAGTTATGCAATAGTAAATTAACATTTTTTTTCTAATTGAAATTATAAATATTAGTCCTACAGTTCCGGGAGTCGAAACTTCTTTAGGAAATTTCCTCCTCTCTTTGAATCCTCTTTCAAATTTCAAAAATCTTAATAATTTTTTGAGATATTTGCATAAAACCGAAGCCCTTTAATTTTTTTTACTAAATTGTTTATAACTTTTGCAATTTTTTCGAGCGGATCTCCATTTTTTCAAAAATCAACTAGACGCTATTCCGAATCGAATGACACTTCATTCATATTTTTCGGAGACTGTTGAAAAAAGTTGGAAAAAAAGCACTTGTGAACCAGACTAACCGACATTTCCACTAAAATGTTTGCAATAATCGCACGTAAGTACTTGAAAAGGCGAAGACTTCTAGTTATGAAAAAATTCGCAGTCATTTGAAAAACAAATACTCAATATTTACAAAGTATCCCATTAGAAATCGAAGACATTTTGGGTTAGCGTAGGCGCAATAAGTAACCAATGACGGGAAAATAGACACTGAAAATATGGTGTAAAATAACACGTTAGTAGTGGTGAATTACACCTGTTGGTGTCGAATCACACCGAAAGATATTTCCAGTGATTGAAATGTAAAATAATAGCATGAAGGTTCCAATGTATCTTGATTTTACATGAAATGAAGTCATTTGCGTAGAACCAACTAACATTAAGTTTCCGATCTGTTTTGATTATGAAACATTTCAAAATCAAAAGAATAACAAAATCCAAAGTTCAGCAATGTTAATGTATAGTAGGTACGCATGAAAATGGTACGTACTTCCAACCTCAAAAACATTTCAAACAAAAATATTTCCACTTTCCTTCAGTAATTATTTTGATAGCTGATTCTCCACACACTATCCATCTATCCGATGCCCTGAAGTTTATTTTCAGACACTTCATTTTCGCATTCATGGGAATATGGAATAAACAACAAGTTATACTTCCTCTTGTAAAATGAAACAAATGCAATGAGAATGAGATTTGACACCGCTTTTTCGGTAGATGCGCGGGAAACGCTGAAGCTGAACAACTGTTGACGGAGGGGATTGGAATGACCATATGTCTTGGTACAGGGTTGCCCGATGTTAGCATTTGTTACGAATTATAAGTGAAAATAATGTGACAGATTTTTGAAAACATGTCTGGTAATAGATACGTGAGACCGAAGACTCTAGTGGCTATTGCCGAATGCAACCGGTGTGAGGAAACATTTAGAGAATTATTTTTTTTATTATAGAATTCTCGTATGTTACAAAGGTATAATCAAAAACAACATTTTTTGTGATTGTATCAACTGAAGATGTACTGAACTATTTCTGGTTCATTTCAATAGTTTTCATACGTTGTCACTTGATGAAAATAAAAAAATACCCACCTCAATATATTCTCTTGATGATGAGTCGATTATTTTCAATGCGTAAATGATACATGAGGGTACATGTTTTTCCATTGGTTTTTAGAAATGTCAAAAAATAATCATATATAATTTTTGAAGAACGAAACTCTCTATATAAAGTAGTATTAAAAATTATCGCACCAATCACATTTTTCAATTGATTTCAATTGTTTATTAGACAATATTGACTTTTTTTCAGAAATTATATAGGTGGCTCATGTCAAGTAGGTATTCTTGTCAGTTTTGAATTGTTGCAATTACACTTTATGTCATTTGGCTGAAAAAAAACAATTTATTTACTTTGCTCATGTTTGGTGCGTTTGAAATTGCCTTTGAAGTGATTATTTTTTTAAGAGCTCGAGGAGGTATTACGAGATGTTAGGATTCATCTTTTTTTTTTCGTTTGTTTGTGAGGTTGAGAGATTTTTTCATTTTTAATTTTTTTTTACCTCATCGTTATATTTTGCTGAAATCTTCCAACTTAAAAAAATATAAAAGTCTTCCTCAAAAATCTATATCACTATTTGTAGTGATGAAATAATTTTGAATAACTTTTGATGAAAACTGTGGAATAATGGATTTTCCATTAAAAAAAACGTTTTCGTTGTGGAGGCCGATTATGAAGTTTTCAAGAAAACGTGCTTTCCAAGATGGTGGCTGATTCACCCAAACCTGATTACTGACTAGACACCCCTAATCAATTTCAAGGACGAAGCAAATAAGATGGCAGCTGAACATTTGTTTCACTCAAAACTTCGCTTTCCAAAGTATCCCAAATATTCTAGTGAATGTATTGAATGGAAAAAATGCAGGTGGCGCAATCCAACGATGAAAATTGATTCAAATAAAAAAAAATTCAAATATAATTGCTGGTCCCATTTAGTTATATGAGAATTGGCAACTGTGTTGAATGTTTTATACCAAGAGAGATAATCGACTCTGCAGTGAACATGAAGTAGGAGATACGGAATTACGAAGTACGAATATAATGCCTAGGAGGGGGTATGAAACAACCCAATCCAATATATGGTACCCATATATATGTATATATTTCATCAACAACAATAACTATAGCTGAGTAAGCTGAGTGAAAACTTCGTCGTTATTTTGCAAAAAGTATAGGTAGTGTTGTATATTTTGAAACGAAGTTCAATAAATTCACACCATTTACGCTGATTTCTATTTAATCTGGTGTAATAGCGTTAGGTATAGATTTTAAATTTCCAAATAATTGCTATGAAAAATGAACAATGTCTACAATTTTTCATTCTGTCTATTATTCTCATGAAATCATCTGGCAAGCTTATTGTTACCTATGATTCAAATATGTACTTACTCTGGTATCTATATATTCATCCCGAATCCTTATAACAAAATTCATAAAACATAGTAGCTTTACACTCTGTTTCTATCCATCAATCATTGGGTGCTGCATTGAGTCAGGAGGTAATTTCAACACCAGCGGCATTCAAAATCAATCAGGGAGAATGCAAGATTTCATGAGTAAATATTAGCACCAAATTTCATGATTCATTCACGGTTCCGATTCAATCGTGATTTGATACGGTGTTACTGGGTGTTAATTTCATACATTGCGTGTAGTTTCTGATTGAAGATGAATAAATGCACTGTTGGATGTACTACTTTTCAACCACTTGGTGTTTCTTTTGAATTTATTTTTCAGAATCACTCTTAATCACCTCACTCGTGTTATTTCTCACTGATGAGGTCAGAATTGACACCACCGTTAAGAAATTTTTAATAAAACGGACAATACATTGCTATTCAGGTGTTGATTTACATCGGAGTTGGCTCTGAAATCCACTCGATTGAAAGTACACCCTAAAATTTTTTACTGTGTATGTGCGAAATAACTATAAATGTCTCTAGCGAGTTGTTCAACAGAGACAGGTAGTTTTTGGGCTGTAGCAGATGCACATAAATGAAGAGACTGGCATGAACAGCCTTGAACAGCAATTTCTTTCAATTTTTTTTAACCACTTTTATATCTTCCATCATTGTGTTAAGGCCTATATTCATTATGTCTATTTGAACACATAAAACAGTTGGCTGAAAAAGACCATAGTAATTTTGTAATTTTGATAGAATTGTCATTGTCAAAATAAAATACGAAAAAGTAAAATATTGCATCAATAGCACTTTAAATATCAACATAAAAATGGTCCTTCGAGCCGGATTACCAAAAAGTAACGTAATATTGGTTATAACGCAACAAAACAACGCATAGAAATACATTGGTGCAGCGGCGCAGCAGAGAGGTGAGAGTCTCACAGCAGCGGACTGGGCAGTCTCCAAACCAAGGCAAACGAAGCAACATCCAATACGTGACAGAAGGTGGGTTCGTTCCTTATCATCCTTATTTCCTTGTACCTAAGGCTTTGCTTTGAATCATCACAGCCGTACAAAGGCATTTATTTGGATTTTTTGAATTTTAATAATTAACACTGAGATTTCTAACATGGAAAGTCTCAAACGCAAGCGGGGAAGCTTGAAAGCGAAACTTACATCATTCACAAAGTATTTGAAAAATATAACTGACAAAATCGCTCTCAATCCTGAAGAAAAGCTTTCAAAACTCGAAATGATAGAAATTGAAGAACGTTCAATCAACAATCTGAATTTGATAGCAGAATTCAATGAAGTACAGAATCGAATTGAATTAGAGGTCGATGAAGATAATTTACAGGGTGAATACCAAGAAAGAGAAAATTTTGAGAAAAATTATTACATTCAGAATTCAATCGCAAAGAAAATTTTAAATGATTATAAAGAAAATATTGAATCTGTCCAGTCAAATGCACGCGGTAATCAGCAAATACAAAATAACACGGGTATAAAATTAAAACCCATTGGAATACCAAAATTTGAAGGTTCTTACCGAAATTGGTTGGAATTCGCGGATTTATTCGAATCACTGATAAACAAAAATGAATCTTTGGACAATATTCAACGTTTTCATTATTTACGAGCATCTTTGGAGGGTAGCGCAGCGCAGGTGATTCGTTCTCTCGAGTTTACCAGCGATAACTATTCTACAGCTTGGTCCCTACTGCGTGATAGATACGACAACAAACGACTTTTGATTTCTAATCACGTCAAATCTCTATTCAATATAGAATCCATATATAAAGAATCATCCCTTAAATTACGACAATTAATCGATACCGTTTTGAAAAATCTCTATTCTCTCAGTCAACTAGGACAAAAATCAGATACTTGGGATGTTTTACTCATTCACATAATATCAACAAAGTTGGACCCCTCTACACTAAGAGAGTGGGAAAAATGTAAGGGAAAAAACGAAATACCAACATTTGATGATATGAAAGCGTTTCTAAAACACGTGCGGACTTTTTGGAAACAATTGAAATAAATCAGGCGGATAAAAAACACCATACACACTCGCATACTCATTCAAGCACATCTGCAAACTTGAACGCAAAAAATTCTCAAAACACACGAAGTTTTTACTCAGCTACACTTGTATGTGTAGTTTGCAAAAAGGAGCATAATATTTACAATTGTACAGATTTCATGAATTTAGCTCCAGATAAAAGGTTTGAAAAGGCCAGGTCACTTAAGTTGTGCACAAATTGTTTGAAACCAGGGCATTTTTACAAAAATTGTAGGCAAACCACGTGTAAAAAATGTCCATCTAAACATCACACGCTATTGCATCCCGACAATAAAGTAACTGACATTAACGTTAAACAAACAGAGCCATCAGAAAATACCAACAAGGAACAAATCACAAGCAGCTTGGTGTTAGCCAGTTTTAATGAAAATAAACATGTTCTTCTGTCTACCACATTAATTAATGAGAGATAAGTGCCATGTGAAGTGGAATGAATAGAAAAATCGAATTTAAACGGTTTTCTTCACATAAAGGATTCAATATAAAATTGAACCAGAGAAAGGTAGATCTCAGGTGAAAAACAACTACTTTCCTGGCAAATACCACGCAGAACGTTGAATGATATTCACCTGAAAATCCATGCATACTTCCATAAAATATCAATGGACATTGAATGCAAATGTTTCTTTCTGATAAGCTCGATTATGTTTAATTTAAGTCGTGTTCACCTAACAATCCGCATACCGGTTTCAGGCTTCTTGGCCTCCGTACTGATGAGGGCCAAGAAGCCTGAAACCGGTATGCGGATTGTTAGGTGAACACGACTTAAATTAAACATAATCGAGCTTATCAGAAAGAAACATTTGCATTCAATGTCCATTGATATTTTATGGAAGTATGCATGGATTTTCAGGTGAATATCATTCAACGTTCTGCGTGGTATTTGCCAGGAAAGTAGTTGTTTTTCACCTGAGATCTACCTTTCTCTGGTTCAATTTTATATTGAATCCTTTATGTGAAGAAAACCGTTTAAATTCGATTTTTCTATACATTAATTAATGTTTTAGATGTTGATAATGAAATCCATACGGTCAGGGCTTTGTTAGACTGTGGTTCGCATAGTTCTTTCATATCAGTTCGTCTTTGCGATTTATTGAAAATCAAAAGGCACAAGACAAATGTTTCTATTTCAGGAATCAACAATACGTCATCCAATATACAATACAAGTGTAAAATAAATCTTCAATCACCCATTAACGCATATGAAAGTCAGTTGAATTGCTTTATAATACCCGAAATCACAGGTTTAATTCCAGACATGCCAATCAATACAACCGAATTGAATATCCCTACACATCTTAAGATAGCAGATCCATCTTTTTACATACCACAAAAAATTGACGTTTTGATAGGAAATGATTTATTTTGGAGTATTTTACGTCAAGGACAGTTCAGTTTAGGAAAAAATAAACCAATACTCCAAAGGACAGTGTTTGGATGGATTGTAGCAGGACCGTATTTAGCCCAAAATGCTTTTTCTTCTATTAATTGTAATCTAGTGACAAATTTACATATTCAAGAAGAACTACGTAGGTTTTGGGAGCTTGAAGAGGTTTTTGATTGTAAAGAATCAACTTTTTCGAATGAAGAGAAATCTTGTGAAGAACACTTTAAAAGAAATACATATCGCGACACCACAGGTAGGTTCGTAGTAGCCCTACCATTGAAAGAGCCCGTAGAAAGTCTTGGTGAGTCATTTGAGTTGGCAAAAAATAGATTTCAATTTAAGATTAATTCCAAACTTAAGGGTTTATGCGATTTCATTGATGAATACATCGCAATGGGTCATATGGAAAAGTCAGGCATAGCTGATGATTATCAAGCTCATTCAATAAAAAATAAGTCTTATTTCATGCCACATCATGGGGTATTGCGGGAAAATTCAGTAACCACTCGCTTAAGAGTCGTGTTCGATTGCTCTATGCCAACTTCCAATGGAATTTCATTGAACAACATACAGATGAAAGGCCCTTCTCTACAAAACGATTTAATCTCAATTTTATTAAGATTTCGTTCTCGTGCATATGTTGTGAGCGGTGATATTGAAAAGATGTATCGTCAAGTGATCGTTCGAGATGATCAAACACATCTTCAACGCATTTTATGGAGGAAAGATTATAATGAGCCATTGGAAATTTTTGATATAAAAAGAGTCACATACGGGATGAAATGCGCATCATATCTTGCAATCAAATGTTTGTATACACTAGGTGTTGAATGTGAGCATTCCAATGAAAAAATCGCAAAAATCATTAAATCGGACTTTTACGTCGATGACCTGCTGACAGGAGTCGAGTCAAAAGAGGAAGCTGCTAAAGCGTGTAAAGAAATTTCCGAAGTACTGAGCGCCGGCGGTTTTCCTATTAGGAAATTTTATTCAAACGATTCGGGAGTATTAAAATACATTGAACACAATTCTAGCTTTGCTCAAACAATAGAGTTCGGAGAAAATGAAAAGGCAAAAACACTCAGTTTGTCCTGGGCACCCCATCCAGATACTTTATTATATAACATTTCATCATTCATTTATAAAGAAAAAATCACTAAGCGTCGCATGTTATCTGATACTCACAGATTTTCGACCCTTTAGGTCTACTTAGTCCATGCATAATAGTAGCAAAAATCATACTTCAAAAACTTTGGTTAGAACAATTATCATGGGATGATTTGGTACCATTGCAAATTCGAAATTCATATATAACATTTAGAGAGCAATTGCCAATGTTGAATAATTTGAAAATTCAGCGTCATGTTAAAATCAAGGAGGCCATAACTATTGAACTACATGGTTTTTCTGACGCTTCGGAAAATGCATATGGCGGTTGTATTTACGTCAAATCCATTAACGAAAACCATGAATCAGTTTGTCATCTTTTATGCGCCAAAAGCAAAGTGGCTCCTATAAAGACGATTTCTATACCCAAATTAGAATTATGCGGTGCTGTCATACTATCGCGTTTGGCAAAGAAGGTATTAGATTCATTAGATTTGCATTTCGACAATTGTTTTCTCTGGTGTGATTCGTCCATAGTTCTTAGTTGGTTGAAACTCCCATCCAACAGTTTGAAACCATTTGTATGCAATAGAATCTCTGAAATTCAAGAAAATACGACTTTTGCACAATGGCGTCATGTACCAGGTAAAGACAATCCAGCGGATCTCCTTTCAAGAGGACTTGCTTCTGATCAACTTAAAGAGTCAGATCTTTGGTGGCACGGCCCATCTTGGATACTACAAGAGCGTGAGAATTGGCCAAATTTACAATTTTCAAGTACAGACGTTCCCGAAATCAGAAAAAATATCAAAACATTATTTATCAATCCGAGTGAAAATTTGATTTCATTTGAAAGATTTTCCAGCTTTACCCGACTGAAAAGATGCGTTGCGTATATATTTAGATTCATTAATAATTGCAAGTTGAAATCTGATAAGCGTTCATTCAGAACACTGTCCGTTCAGGAGCTTAATCACGCTTATATACATATTGTAAAATTAGCGCAGCAAAATTCTTTTCCCAATGAGCTTAATCTTCTGTCAAAAAACAAGGTATTAGAAAAACGCAGTAAGATTATCAACCTAAATCCATTTGTTGATGAAGACGGAGTTCTGAGAGTTGGTGGACGATTGGACAACTCTGAATTTTCTTATGACAAAAAACATCCAATTATTCTTTCTTCGTCTCATCCGCTGACGAAAATTATATTCGAATATTTTCATACAAAGTTGATGCACGCTGGACCTCAACATTTATTATCTAATATTCGCGAAGAATATTGACCTTTGAGAGGTCGACAATTCGCACGAAGTATTGTCCATAGATGTGTTCGTTGTTTTAGAATTCGACCTAAATCAACCCAACCTTTAATGGGAAATTTGCCTGCGCAGCGACTCACTCCAAATCCTCCATTTTTTGTCTCAGGGGTAGATTATGCAGGGCCCATATTAATAAAGGATAAAAGGTAATCTCAGACATGGATCTTGAAAAAATTAAATTTTCATTTTTTTTGTTTTAGCACTAAAGCTGTTCATATTGAGCTAGTCACTGATTTGTCTAGGGATACATTTTTGTTAGCTCTTAAACGATTCATTGCAAGAAGGGGCAAACCGAAGCATATTATTTCAGACAATGGTAGTAATTTTATATCTGCTAATAGTGATTTAAACGACATTGGTAAGTTTTTAACTGCAAGCGCATCATACTTGGCAGATTCTTTGTCAAAAGATAATATAACGTGGACGTTTTCGCCACCGTACACTCCCCATTTTGGTGGACTTTGGGAGGCAGGGGTTAAAATGATAAAACATCATATGCGACGTGTTTTAGTTAATGCTCGATTAACATATGAGGAATTTTATTCTGTGATGGTTCAAATAGAAGCAATCCTAAATTCCCGTCCTCTATTTCCCTTGTCAAATGATCCTGATGATTTATCTCCCCTTACACCTGCCCACTTTCTTGTCGGAAGACCATTAACAACCACTCCCGATCCTGATCATCTAAGTACGCCTATGAATCGCCTTACCAGATATGAGTTGGTTCAGAAGTTGTTGCAACATTTATGGTCGAGATGGAGCAAAGAATATGTATCGGAACTCCAAAGGAGAACAAAGTGGACTCGAGGCAACGAAAACATCAATCATAACGCATTGGTTTTAATCAAAGATGATAAGCTACCTCCCATGAAGTGGAAATTAGGACGTGTCGTTGAAGTGATACGTGGGGCTGACGCTATAGCTCGTGTTTTCAAGATAAAAACTTCTAATGGAGTCATATCACGTTCTTTTGCAAAACTTTGTCCTTTGCCTTTGACTGAAAACTGATAGTGAAGTGAATTATTTCTCGATTAATACTAAATCATGAAAGACTTACATGCACTCACTTGTTTTGTTAGTTGGCACATTTGCCAAGGCCGGGGGTATGTTAAGGCCTATATTCATTATGTCTATTTGAACACATAAAACAGTTGGCTGAAAAAGACCATAGTAATTTTGTAATTTGATAGAATTGTCATTGTCAAAATAAAATACGAAAAAGTAAAATATTGCATCAATAGCACTTTAAATATCAACACATTGTATCAACGTTATCTACACCAAACCCATTGATATTATTTTAGGGTATCTTATTCCCATCCAACAAATTTTTGATAGTCTGAAATAATGAAGTAGCTGTTTCGTGCATAACACCAATTAGATCTAAAAACCTATCATGTACATAACATTTTTAAAGTATCTCACGAGCACACCCAATAATAGACATTATTGTCTTTTTCAAATTTTCTACAATTTCTTTCTTGATATATGGGGCCAAAACTTCCACTAACAGTTTTGTAGCTTCATTTCTCTTCAAAACAACACCTTTAGCAATCTCTGAATCAGGATATATTTGTTTATTAAGCAATGGTAGTAAGTCTAAAGTTAAAAGGGAAACATTGTGTTCACAAATATAACAACAGAGACGCAACTCTGCTCCTTTTATTAGCCCATACTTTATATCACTCTTTTCAAATGGTAAAAATTCAGGAATTTGTACTGACTTTGATGCAGCTGAACGTTCTTCAGTGTATCTCTGTATTTCATGCCTTTCCAAATAGTATTTGCCACCACTCATTTTGGAATCACAAAGTTTACAAGCCATGCATAACTCGTTGTCAATGTTTCAACCGTTTGAGGTTTCAGCCCATACTTCCTTCTCTTCCTAGGTCTAGCATTTTATTTACTATCTTCCATTATCATCACTACCACCATCTGTGTTATCATGAGTACTTTCCACTTCCACAAAATCATTCCCAATTTTCTCGGTGTCATTTAACTGATTTCCAGGACCAGGACCAGGGCCATTTGTAGTAATTTCAGGTTCGGGTGCATTTTTTTCAGTCTAAAAACGAACCTGGAATAAATGAGATACAGAAATATTACAGTTCTAATTGGGTTGCAACTCACTTATCCATGTCGACTGTTCATTCAATTGATAATATAATAATTTATATAAACAAGAACAATACAAAATACAAGTCACAATTGAAAACAATGACAACTGTCAACTGTCAATACTGACATTCGACTGTCGACACTATTTGACAGATTTCAAACTTTTTTCCACTTCTCAATAGTAAGTGACATACGATAGATTTTATATTTTTTCTTCTCGATAACTTTGAGTACAATCAATTTTGGGTAGCTAATTTCAATGAAAATGAAAAGGTGCACTTTTGGAGGAAATAAGGAAAGTGATGCCGCAGTGCGCACTAAGTTCAAAAAGGGCGTCAAATTGCACGATCGTGCACTATTCACAAGTATGGTAGTACCATTGAAGATTCTGAAGTAGGGGGTGCTGGGAGTGAGGGGGTTGATAGCACAATGATGACGTATTTGGTGGAACAGTTCCCCCTCGAGATAAAAATTGTCTGGCGATTTTCAGTGTTTTCTCTGCTGGACCTAGAAAGCTGAAATTCTGACAGTGTAGCCTATAATGACATAGATAACCACTTGAAACAGATTTTTTTTATATTCCACCCCTAAAGGGATGTAAGGGAGGTTGAAAAGGGGATGAAAGTTTGTAAGTACAATTAGTTTTGAAGTTAGAGTCATGGAAATTGATATTTGAGCAATTCCTTTCAGATTAAGAAACACATATTTGAGGTTTTTGTAAATTCAACCCTAAAGGGGGTAAGGGGGGAAATGGTGGTTGAACGTTTGTATAGTTAACAAGTTAGTGTCATAAAAATTGGTATTTGAAGTCTTCGTTACAAATAAAGGAATACGTGTTTGTTTTCTCAATGTGCCGTCATTCTATCTTGTCGAGAGATCGCTCTCATGTCCCGTCTAAAGTAATCCGACTTCTTGTATCGTCTTGTTTTGAGTTATTCAAGATAAAAACCCCCTCTTGTCTAGAACGAAACAAGACGAGACGAGAGGCAAGAATTTCTTGTCGTGGCGGCATCACTAGCAATTGAAAGATAAACTTAAGTTACTATCTTCCATAGTTCAAGATAACCTTGAAAAGGAAATCATTCTCAATTGAATATTGAACAGAAATTTCTCAAAATTGAAAAATATGCGATGAAAATGAGTCAAATTTCTGAAGAGCCTCAGAAAAATTGAAAAATGTCATGAATAGACCAGAGCAGAAAAGCTGGCTAAATGGGTTCGAAAAGAATTTATCGGAATTTTATTCCTTCCGCATCTGCACATATGAGTGAGCATTGGAAGAGATTTATAAAATCGGTGAAACTCACATTTTATTCAATCCTTGGAGAACAAACTCTTACTTCTGACTTCATGTACTGAGGCCGAACTCATAATCAATTAAAGACCCCCTTGAAAAATTCAGTAGACCCAGATAATTTCGAATCATTGACCTCTTATCATTTCATATTTTGATTTTCAAAAGGAAATATCCACTCAAATATCTCCAGGTATCGTCGTAGTAAATGGAGAAAATTATAAATTGGTTTTGGAGAGGATGGACTAAGCAATGCCCACCAACTTTGGCAAAACACTGAAAATGGGCCACTGATAGTAGACCAATTCCAAAAAACTATATAAAAACTGGAAAAACATCCATTATCCATTGAACAGTATAAATGAAGCTGATTCACTGTATGATTCACAAGGTTTAAGTTTCATTACACGGTATTCATATTTCTGAATGACTTTTATTACTATATACATGTATTTTTGGAAAATTTCACAACTCATGTCACGTCGAGTTGTTGAAGAAATGATTTGTTGAAAAAGACACTAGACTCATTTAATCGAAGTCGTAAGAGAAACCTAACCTAGCCAACGCTCGTCAAAAATTACCCAGAACAATTGTGAACATGGAATCTGCCAAAGCAAGCAATTGTGCTTTTCCTTGTTATTTGAAAGTGCAATAGAAAATTACACATTCATTCAAATCCTATTGAGTCGATTATGTACGTAATGCAAACACACCTCCTTCGATTACCTAACAAAAATTAGTAGGTGCCTACCATCAGTGTAACATCAACCTTGTCCTATTTGAAAAACCACAATTACTTGGGATAATACCAAGTTGTAGACATTGTCGTATAAACTTTGCAGACAAACATTACGAAATAAGAGATTATTATTATTTCATGGAGCATAAGGTAAATTTGAATGATGGGTTATTCAATCAAATAGCCCAAGAAAGAGGTGCCAGAAATAATAGCACAAAAATAATATATAATTAAAATAATATACGAACGTTGTTCTGAAGAATTTCACTACCTAGTAGATCATGAACGCGGTCAAAAACAGCATATAGAGATATAAGGGTTTGATTGCTAGAATCCAATACATAGTAAAAATATATTAACCTGCATAAAAAAGTCGGTTTCTTTGTTCACTTTTCGAACCCATTGAAACCTAGAGGAAATTATTAATCCTCTATTTACCATATATAGCAGAAATAATATCCATCCGAGAGCAATGCTATATTCAGTTCAATATTTCAAAGAAAACTAAAAACACTTCACTAAGATTTTCACAAAAAATTGGTTTGCAAAACCCACGACACGTGTTTCGCTATACTATAGCTTTTCCAAGTGGAGATAAACTAAATTACAATTACTGGGGATCGATATAGATAATAGGTGCAGATAGTCAGTTGGATATTAGGTAATTAAGTAATTATTGGATGAAATATTATATAATTTCTCCTAAACGATTTAAAAGGGGTGAATTAATCAAATTGATCAGGTCATTCAATACATATTGTGAGTTCTTGTCTTTGTTAAACTCTAAGCTTTCTAGGAGATTGAGTTTTTGACGAGTCATCAGCAAAACAATACTTTTCAGTCAGAAGAAGGTTATCGAAAGCTGAATTAGATTTGCCCTCAATAAAACTGTTTCTATGCTCGGATATGCCTTGCTTGAAAGTTCTACCTGTTTGTCCTATGTAAAAACTTGGACAACTACCACAAGTTAATTTTTCTAATTATGATATTTAAAGTGACACTTTTCAAAACTCCTTGACGTTATCACATGTTTTACTTTCCATCGCCAGTTGCGAAAAGTAAAATTTTTCGCAACTGGTGATGAAATAGTATATTATAGTCTAATCAACAAGTTCAGAAACGTGTTAAATAGATATAAAGCTCCTAAAAATATGAGCGATAGCTCATTCGATTCGGAATGACGTCTAGAAAAATGTTTCTCAAGGGTTTATCAGCACGTAAAAAATTGCGATTGTTATTAACAAAATAAGATTAAAAAAAGAAGGTATTTCGTTTTTCGTTAATAATTTCCAAAATAATGATATTAAGAATTATGAAAGAAGATCCTGAAAGAGGAGGAAATTTCCAATAAAAAAGTACTACCTCCCGGAACACTATCTCTATTATTTATAAATTTTTTTTAACCCTGAAAATAGGGCTCCGCGAGGTCGTTACGGCATAGGCGCACCGTCTAAAAAGCCGTTATATCACCTAAAATAATTTTTTTATAGTATTAGATAACAATTTAAAAATTTGAATGAATGATGGTGTAATCTAGACACTTGAACGAAAAAAACCTTGGTGAAAAAAAATGTTCATGTCGATTTTTCAAAAAGTTACACCATTGTTATTTAACTAATTTTTTTCCAATTTTTATTTTTATAAATTACGACATAAAAGTTTAAATAATTGGTCTATAAAATTTTCGCTCCGTGGAGCTCTTTTCATTTGGGTATTCAATGAAGCAATGCAAAAAAAAATATTAAAGTTTATTATTTTGTTAATTATAATTTTTTTGAATTAACAAAAAATGAAATTTCTAACAAATGTTATCAAAAATTTTTTCTAGTATTATATTATTATTGCTGTTTGTGCATCTAATATAGATATTAATTAACATTGGAAAAAAAAAATTGTTAAGAAATTGTTTATAAACAGACTATTTTAAGATAAAAAATTTTCACCATCTTATTGCATAGGTAAAATTATGATTTAAAAAAAAATTCTTAAATAATTTTTTTTATTGTTTACAATCGTTTTTTTTTATATTTCAATTGTTTAAATAATTAGTTGAGGAATTATTTCATTCTTAAAAATCATATTCCTTTTTAATAATTAATTTTTTTTTTTATAATAATTTATTTTTATTAATTAAATTTTATAATATTAACCGTTATATTTTCTTTCAAAACAAAAAAATAACAAAGTATAGAAAAATTTTTTTTTGTATTTATTACAGCATTGTTACATATTATATGATAATGAAATTACAGCCGTTCCATAATTTGTCAAGTTATAAATTGTTATTACTTTTGAACTATAAGAGATACGGTAAAGGACATCCAATTCATTTTTATAAAAGATTTATTTATCTTCGAAATGAATTCGAAATCGATGCTGTAACCATTGTTTATCAGTTGTTATAAGCATTTGTTTATAAAAAATTTAGATTTTTTTTTATATTTTTTGAAATTTCATAGCTTATAACTTGTTAAATAATATAGATACAGCTACGAACTCGAGAACTTCTTTGTTCTATGATAAAATATCTTTCTGATTACCTATAAATTATAGCAATATAGATCTTTGTTTAAATAATATACTAGTTTAAATTGATACTTACCTAATTTACATTCTGCTATTGATCATTTTCATTCATTTATCACTAGAATTATTAATATTCTGCTGAAGTTTAATTATTTATTCACCAAAAAATTTACTAAAATAATAATTGAATTTATTTTCTAATTTTTATATTTTTTTCAAGTCATACAAATTATTGACAGTTGAAATTATACTTCATGCTTAATAATTTAGAAAATGTACTTTTTTTTACCAAGGTTTTTTTCGTTCAAGTGTCAAGATTACACCATGATTTATTCAGATTTTGAAATTGTCATTTAATACTATAAAAAATTATTTTAGGTGATATAACGGATTTTTAGACGGTGCGCCTATGCGGTAACGACCTCGCGGAGCCTTATTTTCAGCGTTAAAAAAAAATTAAAAATAATAGAGATAGAGTTTTTATTGGAAATTTCCTCCTCTTTCAGGATCTTTTTTCATAATTCCTTAAATATCATTATTTTAGAAAGTATCAACGACAAACGAAATACCTTTTTTTTTTATCTTATTTTGTTAATAACAATCGCAATTTTTTACGTGCTAATAAACCCTTGAAAAACATTTTTCTAGACGTCATTCCGAATCGAATGAGGTATCGCTCATATTTTTAGGAGCTTTATATCTATTTAACACGTTTTTGAACTTGTTGATTAGACTATTTATTATTCAACGAGCGAGAAAAGTGGCCATTACTCGTGAGAATGAGATTCTACAATCATAATTTCAGTCCAGAAATTCACAAATCTTACATGAGGTCAGTTCAAAAAATTATAATAGATTATATTTTCTTGAAGACCTACACATTAGTAACGAAATACTCAACAACAACCTTTGTCTCAACACTCAAGTCAATTTAAATGGATCCTATATTCCATATCATAGACGTCTAAAATAAAATAAAATTCACCTTTCTCAGCCTTTTTACCCTATTTCACTTTTTACTTTTCATTTTAATGTTAATAATTTCAATTTTCATTCTCTATGAAGATATTACTTGTAGGTCTTTGTAATTTGCTAGCCTCTCTTTCAACTTTCTCCATACTGAGAATATAAGTCATTGTTTGGATTTACTGTTACTTTGACTTTTGTACTCTAACTGTGGGAGTTGTGAAGTTGGGTCAAGTTCTCATTAAACTTTTGTTGCACTGCTTATCCCCCAGTTGTGGTTCAACTGAGCCGTGGTGAATAAGAAAAATTTAAATTTATTGTCTAAGGACACTACCATACTCTTTTCAATTGTATGTTTGTGATCAGGACAGGTCTCAATAGACGTCTCCCTTAAACTCATATTCGATTACGATGACTTAAATTTGAGAATTTAAGAGTTGTTTCTGGTCTTCCTTGGAATATTGGTACGTATATTTGACATGGATATTCTTTTCTTGATTCTGATATCTCCACAGTTTTGTGTTCCATGTCAATCTACTCCAACGTTCACTTGTCAATCTTGTCATTTAGGTCCAGCTATCACACCTAAATAATGGCTTATAGAGAAATCGAAATGTAATTTCGAATTTCATCCTGGCTATGGATATGTTTTTTAACATGTTTTTCATGTAACCTTATACAACACTCATTGAACATGAGATATATTATGGTCTTTTTGGCTTTTTGTACAGCTGAAGAGTAAGTTATCTCACTTTTAAAAAATATTTCAAATTTTCATTACAGCACCATCAGTGAAAATCTCTGAAAAAATAAGCATCATCAAGAATAATTGTAGATTGTTCCTAAATTAAGCTGGAAGAATTCATATTAAATAATTGATAAAAATAAAAACATGCATTTTCCTAAAACTTGCAAACTCATTTCTTTTGATGTTCAGAATCTTTTATACCACCAGAAGAAACAATCATACTAGCAAGTAACCTACTGGACAGAAAAAACCATGTTAATCCGATCATCAAATGAGAGAGGATTTACTTACAGTTTATTTAACACAAAATTATTTCCAATTTAATAATAATTTTCATTCTTCTAGTAAAGTGTTTAAGTCCGTTACTTGCAGAAATTTTCATGGATAATCATCTCGAAAGTACAATTCATAACAACTTGTTGCTAAAAAACTTCTTAAACTGGTTTAGATATACTCATAGACAAATAAATAAAAAAAAATATTTCACTAATGGCATTGATCGCTCAATCAAATTTACGAAAGAAATTGAGATGAATGATTCGATAAACTTCTTAGATTTGACCATAACGAAAATAAACAGGATTTTTCAATTTTACAACCTTGTTCTATACATAGTACTTCGACTTAAAATTTGAACGAAACCTACTGTATGACATAGGAGGAACTCCTGTAACCACGCATTCAATAACAAATATAAAATAACTGAACTCTCATATGAAATAGAGTATTCAAGCGGACTTTGTTGTTAAGAAGCTGAGTTGTATACTATCAAAATTTTTCGTTGATAATTTGAATGGTAATCAACTGTGGACAATACATCACTCCCCAGTTGAAAGCCATGTGATTTATGTAATTTATGCGTGGGGTGGAACATATAAATGTCATATTTCAAACATAAATTAATCCAGCGCGAAAATTATATATCAAAAACTTACATATTCAACCGTGAATTTACCATAAATCAAAAATTCTTGATAATGGACAGTTATATTCCTTGAGAACAGTAATACAACTGGAAAAAAATTTATCCGAGCTGAAAAAATCGAACACAATTATTATAAAAAAAAAGTTGAGAGATGTCAAGGGACACCCGGATGGAACGAAGTACTTTTCGATTAATTAGTGAAGGAATTGTAATAATTTTTTTTTTTGTTATAATATTTCTTATTTTTTATTATTAACAAATATAATGTAATATAAACTTAATCAGTAGGCTCAATTTAGTACATACGCATTGTTATTGTAATATCAAAATATAATTTGCTTTTAAATTTATTAAAGTTATGACGCGTACACTTGCTGAACACACAATAATGGAGAGATTATAACGCGTATGACTTGGTTAGCACAATAGTAAAGAGAGGTTATAATGCGTACTTGCTAAAAATACATAAGCATTTATTATTGTCTGTATAAAATCTCCACTTACCTAACTCCATCAGCAATATCCGGAACTTTTGCAGAAACAGTGTCAGGATTCATTATTGTTATTATTTTTTATTATATATTATGTACAAAAAACCTGTATACACTCAACAAAAATAATCGTCGCGACACCACACTGTTCAATGCGAAATAAAAAGACGAAACGAAAATAACTGGCTTGCTTTCTATGAGAGAGAGAGAGACAGACAGAGAAACACGCGCACGCCGCACGGCTTACAACTACAGCAAAAAGTGTCGTTACAACTTTTGGTCTTAATTTATTCCGTCTAGCCCCCTTTCGCAACGCGCGATAAGGAACTTCGTTCCAAAAGTATATATGTAATCAAAAGTTCGCTTCTGTAAGTCCCGAACAAACATATCTCTCCAACAATTCTATTTCAGAATTTCATTTCTTTCCACCGTATATATTTTTCGTGATTATTGTCTGCAAAATTCAAAATTAATCACGTCAACACCATTAGCTAACGCCATCTCGACTAAAATCACCAACTAGACACGTTATCCTGAATATCAATATAGAACATGACAGAATTCTGTAACACATCAATAGCAAGCTAAATTCTATCGAAAATGAAATATTGTATCTTTCTCAAGACAGCTCACTACAAATACCTATACAATAGTAAGTTGGTTGAATGTTCATCAGAAAACAACTACATTCCTGGGTAATGCCTCGACGAACGTTGGATTACATCGTCTAACATACACCTATTATATAGGTATTTGTAGTGAGCTGTCTAAGAAAAGAAGACATTTTTCATTTCCAATAGAATTTATCTTGATATTGATGTGTTTTTGGGTATTTAAGGTGGGAGTCGCAATGGACAATTTTTAACCGTAATTAGCGACTCGCCTTTTTGTTGACAATGAACGAATTGTCAATTGCAGTAATTGAATTGAAATCCGCTAGAGAGATGGAGTAATGATCAATATAATATAGGTCATGTAATCCATGGCAACGCTCAAAACTGGATGAGTACTCTCAGAAATTATAAAATCTGAACAAGTTTGAGGTTATCAAGAATTATATTGTTGAATTCATTCTAGATTTATGAATTAGCTATAATGACATCACTCAGATTATCAAGAATGCATGCATGTTGTTTCTGAAATAAGAAATTGAAATAATCAGGATATTCTAAAAAATATATAACTTTATTTGAACTTTTAATTTTTTAATGCTTTCAATTGTTAATAAAAAAAGTGGTCTTTTTTTAATTTATTTTTTTTGGAGCCTTTGAAGAATAGATCCAAGTGGAAAAAATCTCAGGTTTTTAGTTTGAAAATTATCCGCGTTTTTATGTTAATTTTCAACTTGTAAAAATAACTCAACTAACAAAAGAACAACTAATAGAAAAATTGCGGATTTTTTTCCGACGGTTTATTGTTCATTAATGTATCCAAATGGTATAGTTTTCCCAATATCAATTGCAGATGCATAAAAAAGTCTTGCGGCAAAATCCTGTGAGCAGCAGTGGCGGAGATAACTAATTTTATTTAGATATTTTAAGATTTTAAAAATACTTCATAAATATTCAAAAATGAAAAAAATTAATGACAAGCTTTTATTTATAGAAATACATCAAGAAAGAAAAATAATTTCTTTCACTGTTTGATGTGGGTTATTATTATATCCTAAAACGTATTTCGATCGGCACACACCAAGACCACAGACGCTACTGGTTTTTAATCTTTCAGAGCTATCAAAACACAAATATAACGCGTGATTTATGACCTCCCATCGTATAGACACACCCCCAAGCATTGATGTCCGACTTGATTGGCCCAGACGAATCGGTTGTAGAACAGACAGCAGTCACTCTAGTCCACGTTGACCAGCGGGCTCTTTGTGCCGACGGAGACTGTATACAAGTAGTACAGATTATTTTTCGTTCCGTTTCTTCGCATATACGCTCGTGTTAGCGAAGTGAGTTTTTATTTGCTCCCTATAGAAACAGCTTCTGCAATTGATATTGGATGGACTATACATGCATTTCTTTGTTCCTTGATATTCATAAGTGAACCAATTGTGTGGTGCGCTCGCGGAAGCCACATCACCTATTTTTAGCTCTATTTTCACCACTTAATTGACATTATTATAGAATTCCGGAAGCAATTTTTCTGCCCTTTAAGAATCTTTTTTTTTCGATTTCAGATATCTCCAATAGTTTTTGAGATATTCGTGAAAAACGAAACCAAGTTTCTGGATGCAATTACGAATCGAATGACACCTTGATCATGATTTTTGGTGAAGGCGAACTCGAATTCGAAAAAAAGGGACATGTTGATCAATCAGACTAACACAATTATTATAGTTTTTCTATAGATTTAAAAAAGTACACGATAACAACATCTAGGAATACTACCAGTATACGCACGAAAAACATAGGAATAAACAAAAAAATTTCATTTCCAAACTAGGTCGTGCGTTTATTGGCATAGACGGACGTTTTCTGCGCATGCAATATAACCAGTTCAATATGACAGACTGTTTGTTTCAGTCTTCCAACTATCCACGAGTACGTCCGACTCGATGGTCGTCAGAGTTCGCATCCAATGTAACCGCAACCTAAAGCTAAGTACAGACTTGGATACAATCGATGGCAACATTATCGGCCGACTGTATCTTTTTTGTTGCTTCCAAATATAAATAGGACGACACGTAGACAAGACAACGCCACGATTGCACATCAGGCCGCAATTGTCTTTCCATTCCTCCCTTGTGGGGATGGTTATATTGGGTCCTTTTCTAAAATCCAGAACATGCGGGGTACTGTCTGTTTCCATTTATAGGACTGGACATCCTTCCTTTGCCCTGTTCCAGATAGCTGAGTGTCCATGGTCTGCCTCAGTACCGATCCATTGGCTTGCGCCTTTGAGTATGAATGCAGCACGCATGGCTTCATGCTCAATGACAAGGTGCAGAGGTGGTAGTCCTAGTAGAACTTCTAGAGCTCTAGTAGGCGTCGTCCTCGTGGCACCTGTTATTTCTAGACAAGCCAGTCGTTGTTCTTTATCAAGTTCATTTCTGGACTTGCTCTTTGTGGTACCGGTCCACCAAATGATGGATCCGTACGTTAGTGTCGGCGAATGATCGCCGGGTATATCCAGTGTAGGGTTTTAGGTGTCAAGCCCCACGTGTCGTCGAAGGCGCTCTTCTGCATGCCCAGTAGGAGCCGGTAGCCTTCTTGGTTCCATTTTCAATCTGTTCGTTCCAGGTCAGCTTGGAGTCTATGATGACTCCAAGGTGTTTGGTCGACGCTTTATACGGAAGCTGTCTTCCTGAGATTATTATCTCTGGAAGAGTTCCTATTTTGCGTTTCTTGGTGAAGAGTACCAAGTCCGCTTTTTCCGGGTTGACTCTCTCAGCCCACCGGCAGAACACCACTGTTTTACTCTGCCAAGAGCTGTAATCATGTTTTCTCCTAGCAGGTTTACCGGTTGGTATCAAGCCAACATGACTAAGTCATCTGCATACGCTTGTGTATACAGTCCTGACTCATTCAGTTCTGTGAGAAGCTCGTTTACTACTAGGCACCATAATAGGGGTGATAAAACTCCTCCTTGTGGACACCCCCTTGATACCTTGGCAGCTACGGTTCTCCCGTTCAATTCTGCTGTTACCACTCGTTGTGATACCATTCGTCGTCACCTTCTCTGTACTGGTGAAACTGTGAAAAAGGGACAAAATTGAAAAAACAATCTTTTTTTTCCAGTCAACAACGTCGGCAAACAATACGAATACCCCATGTACCTCACCGAAGTACCTGAAAAAGAGCTTTCTGACATCATCGCCATCAATGTTAGTGCTGTAACGTTGATGTGTCGCGCCTTCATTGACGATATGAAGAAGAGAGGGCGTGGTGCAATAGTCAACGTTTCGTCTGGTTCGGAGCTGCAACCTTTACCACTCATGACTGTGTATGCCGCAACGAAGGTAGGTTGATCTTCTCCAAAACATTCCGTTTATTCTCTTCACTAGTAGCTTTAATTATTACAATCATTAACTTTATATATTGTCTCACTACTATCTTTAGGTTCAAATTGAAACATGGAAGAAAACAAAATACAGCATGATGAAAAAAACAAACAGTTTCAAATCTGAAAATTATTCTAATATTTCAAAAGTAATTTTAACCTCTTGCGATTAGAATTTTGGAAAACAAAACGTATTACGCCCTTGGAATGCTACTCTCTTGTCAAATTTAATTTTTAATATTACTGATACTTTTCGAAATATAACCTGTTTTATAATAGGGGTAGATTTTACCACCTGAGGTGCAAAGTCCAGACACAAAAATTATTTTTAATCTTTAAAATTTATTGAAATTGATTTATCTTGCCGTTTTGGAAAAAAACAGATCTGTAGAAAAATAATATGAAAATCATCAGGTATAGTTTTAACCCCTCAGGATTCGAATTTTGTTAAATCCTCTTTTGGTACGCCCCACCCTTGCAATGTATCCTTTATGCAAAATTAAATTAACCTATTGGCGACGATCTTTGTGATATAGGGGTATGGGCATGACATGAAACTAATCTCAGCAAAATAATTAAATAGAATGATGCATTTTGCCGATTTTTTCCAATTGATAGTTTCGTAGATGAAAATTGACATATCTATGTTTTTCTTCGTTTATATGCCTGCGAATTTGTTCGCGTGGTTTTCAAGAAGATTCCACTTTTTTATAACATATTTTGATCGATTCCAGAAATTTGCGAAATACTTGTAAAAATCAATTTTAATAAATGACGCCATGTCAATACTACTCGTTTCTCAATGTGAGTAAACTGAAAAAAAAGCTATATTAATTAGTGCAAATGGAATTTCAATCAATATCTCTCATTTCTTCTTTCAACTTCCAATAGTTCATTCCTCATAGTTAATTTTCGGTGATGAATCGGTTGAAACGACCATTATTGAGACAATTCGTCCTATCAGGCTAAATGTCTTGAAATTCCAATTTTCGACTGCTGAATTACTTTTTTTCAATACTGGTTATTCTGCCGTAAATATGACATAAAATTCAACTAAACTCGATTCAGCGCCGACCTATTGGAAGGTCAAAATGACGTCAGTTTTGCCAACCATAATTTCGTTGAGACAATGTATTCTTTATGTATTAACACAATTTTTTCTCTAGTTCCTAGTCGATACTTCGCAATTTTTCAATGTACTATATCAGTGAAAAATTATTTATTCAACAGATAAAAAATATTCATATATTCATAGAGAAGTTTCAACCATTTGTGATTCGAATTTTGGAAAATCCTTTCTCAGTACGTACGTGGAATGTAAAAAATTTGATTCTTCTATTACTGATACTTTTTCAGATGTAACCTGTTTCATGATACTTCTTACTGACGAATTTCAGAAATGAAGAAATTTCTCCTTTGGCAAAACAACCTAAAATTGAAGTGTTCTGCTGTTTTTTTTTTCATTAACAGCTACATAAATTGAAATCATTCACATATTTAGGGGGTTGTTCTAACACATGGGGATCCAAGCCCATTATCCGTTATCCTATTTGGTGTTATCCGTTATCCCTTAAACCTTTTTCCAGTTTTCCGTTATGCAAAATAAGGGTTACTTGTCAATTTATGATGTTCAAAGTTCAAAATGTTTCATCGTCGTGCTTATTGTTATAGGCTAGAAAAAATAACCAGAACAACCCTAAAATTAGTTTTTTTTTAAATAGCTTCAAATCTCTCTTATGGGTCAGTAAATTATCTTAGTCTTCAATCGAAACAACGAATGGACTAGCTAATCGACTATATTATTACTCATTCCAGTTTGATGATCATTGTATAAGTGTTGATATGTCTATACTTACATATCACTTAATAGGAGAGGACACAATAAATTATTATTGATTTAAATATGCTTTCCAATACATAATGCATATATAAATGTAGCCAGAAAATATTTTTTGAGTCAAATTTCAATTACAGCAGTTCCCATTCGTTTTTGAAAATCATCAAATTTTTAAGCTACTAATATTGGCGCTCTTCGTAACGTAAACGACCGAGCAGCCAATAGACGTAATTAGGTTGATTGTGACGTTAATGTTGCCAAGTTTCTTACACTATAAATGTCAGAAATAGAACACTGTCAAGATTTGATAATATGGCAACGTTGCAAAACTGATTGAAGCTGTCAACTGTGAGATTGGATGATCGGGTGAGTACGTCACAACATATTGCAATGGTGCCAGAAAAAAGCCATTTGAATTCTGCCTACTTTAAATATTTTTTTTAAGGTTTAGGAAATTAAAAAACAAAGAAGGAAATTACCAACAGTGTTTTCACACAAACAGTAAACTTCATTAAAAATATTTTGAAAATTTCGTGACCTCGCCCATTAGATATTTATATTTGGAGTTAATTCACTACAAATCATGTTTATTCTTTTTCATTTTTTGTGTTCATGTCTATCGTTTACAGCTCCGCATAACCATGAAGTACAAGCAATAGATCCCTTCTGGAACTAAAGCTATTGTGATATCCCCTGTTGATTTACATCATCATTTCAATTATATACACTCTTTTGTACTCTTTTCTGGTGAATAAACATTATTATTGTGCCTTCATAATGTTCATGGATTGGCGGATGGAAAGTATATGTTCGGTAGAGGACATTGTATTTGGAAAGCGGCTAGTGACAGATATTCGTTAACATTTGAATATTTGAAGATTATAGCCATTGGAAAAAATCTCCTCAGACAAGTTCATTACAAAATTTTGCAGTGCGACAAAATGAAAATTTATGATAAAGCGATGTTTGGCTTAACGATATTGAGGGTGGGCTAACTGAGTCTGTCGAGTTTGTCAAGATGAATTTATATCGATTCCAAACTTTTGTTGAAAGAAATCCTCCATTTAGATTCATCATAGAACACAGTGGTTTTTTTCTTTTTCTCTTCATGTTAAACAACTTACTGAAATGATAATATATTGTGGAGAATTGACTATTCAACAATCTCCAATCTCTGTTTGTAAATAAATGCGCTTGTTTATTCCAAGTATTGGAAACTGTGTCATTGACCAGAGGCATCCTACTGCAATTACGTTGGGTTATCCGACCTTGACCATCGAAAGTGAAATGATATAATAGCAGTCGAGCTACACTTCATACATCATTTTACCACAGTTCATTTACGGTAATCTGGAGTTTCCTTTCAACGTGGTCTATTAAAACTTGTCCCAGTAACAGAATACAATAGTACGTAGTAAATTGTTCCTTCGGTGCGTAAAGGCAAAGTTCATACATGACTGAAGAGTATGCAAACTCGCGCTCTGATGTACACTATAATATAATAATAATAATAATATTTATTTTCATTAAAGTTACAGGCATGGACATGAATGATGAAAAAAAAATGAAAATAAATCGGAGATATCCCACGAAGAAAACTTGTTGTGGGCATTCCTAACCTTTATATTAATATCTTGCCAATAAATCGAATCAAATGAATGAATACATGCTGAATGAATGAAGTGAGTATAAAATATACAAATATATGAATTAAAAACATGTAAAATAAGTAAATCCAAACATGTAAAATGAGTAAATGTAAAGATGTTAAATGTTAAAGATGTGAAAATATAAAAATATGAATTAGAAAATGTACAAATGCAAAAATGTAAAGATGTAAAAATATAAAAATATAAAAATGTAAAATTGTTAAAATGTAAAAATTTAAAAATGTAAAAATGTAAGAATGTAATAATGAAAAATTTTAAAATTGTGTAAATGTAAAAATGTATAGCTACAAAATGCCACTACTATAAATAAATATAAAGTAATCCAATAATAATTGAAAATCGATAAATATACAATAAAATACAATAACAAAGTAAAATACAGAAAATACAATAAACTATGTGAAAGAGAAATCATGAAAAATAATTAACAAAAATTTTGATTGCTACCAACATAATTGACTTCGGCTATAATGAATGATGAAATATTGATAATTTTCACCATGTTTTCTATAGACAAATCTTGCAACCAAACTTTAATTTTTTTTTTGTAAAGAGAAGTATTATTTATATCTCTGATGGTCTGTGGAACCTGACAAAACAGTTTTGGGGCTGTGTAGTAGAATGACTTCTGACCAATCGTTTTTGTAGTCTTCACTATAAAAAACTCCTTCTTTTGTTTGTGTCTTGTGTTATGTTCATGTATTTTAATTCTTTTCTATTTTTATATTGTAAGCAGATAATCTTATAAAAATAAAGTTTTTTCAATTCGAGAATAGGTATCTCTTTGAATAGTTTTTCTGTGGGATATGTACGTTCTTTATTGTAGATAATCTTCAAAAAGTATTTCTGCATTACTTGCAATTGTTCTATATGACAGTTGTACACTCCTCCCCAGGCAGATATTCCATATTGAATATGAGATTCTACAAGTGAATGGTATACAATTTCAAGTTCATGTATTTTGAGAAATTTTTTAAGATGCTTGAATGTGTACAGTATTGATCTTAGCTTTTTCAAAAGTTTATTCATGTGGATGTCCCATTTAAGGTGGTTATCAATTTCGATTCCAAGGTATGTAGCATACTTCACACATTGGATTGAATAAGTTGAATTTTCATCTTTTAATGTAATCTGATCAATATCGGGTTGGTTAGATTTATTGCAAGAAAGCGTTATACACTTTGTTTTTTCCAAGTTCAGTGTTAGATCCATTTCGCTAAACCAATTTTTAATTTTTTTTCAGGTTATGTTCCGCTTTGTTCTTAGCTTCCTCCCAAGTAGCAGCGGTAAAGAGAACTACGGTATCGTCTGCAAAAGATGATATATTTGCATCTGCTTCGAGACAGAGTACTCCGTTGATGTATATTAAAAAAAGCACTGGGCCTAAAACTGTTCCTTGCGGTACACCAGTTAATAGTTTTTGAGGTTCACTTCTTTTGTTTTCAATTTTTACATACTGTGTTCTATTACTAAGGTATGATCTAAGTAACTCATGTACGATTCCTCTGATACCGAGGTCTTCCATAACATCCATTAATTTTTCATGGTTAACGGTGTCGAAGGCCTTTGCTATATCTAGAAAGACACCTATTGAACATTTTCCTTCATCCAGTGATCGGTATATATTATTTGTTAAATGAACAATAGCATCTTCGGTTGATTTTTTCGATCTGAAACCGAATTGCTTAGGTGATAGTATATTGTTATTCTCCAAGAATTCCATAAGACGTTTTTTAATAACCTTTTCGACGATCTTGGAAGCTGAACTCAATAACGAGATTGGTCTATAATTTGATACATTCCTTCGATCACCTTTCTTGAATAATGGTTTAACTATAGCTACTTTAAAGTTTTCTGGAAATTCACCGTTCTCAAGGATTCTATTGATTAAGTAAGTTAAGGGTTTTTTAATGAATTCGCCTATTAGTTTGAGGTTTTCCGAAGTTATGCCATCAATACCTGGACATTTATTATTTTTGAGTTCTTTTATGTAGCTAAGTACTTCGGTTTCATTTGTAGGTGTCATAAATATGGAAATACCCAGTATGTTTCTCTCAAGAGCGGTGTTCCTAGGTGTTATAATTTGCTCAGCCATTTTTTTGCCCACATTGATATAATGAGAATTAAAAATATTAGCAATTTCTTTCCTGCTTGAGACTTCAGTGTCATTATATATGATATTACTTATATTGGTCGGAGATTTTTCTTTTCCTGTTAGCTTTTTAATATTATCCCATAAGGACTTTGAATTATTTTTGTTTTTTTCTATTTGTTGCATGTAGTAGTTTTGTTTAGTTATTTTGAGTAAATTGGACAATTCATTTTTGTAATTTTTGTAGCGGTTCGATAAATCTATATCGTTTGGGTTTTTCCTTAGGAGTTTATACATATTTTGTTTATTATCTGAAGATTTCATCAAAGCTTTGGTGATCCAAGGATTCCTTTTCTTCTCCGAGTATTTGATTTTCTTCTCTACAGAGGAACGTTCCAGAGCATTTTTTATCTTTGTGACGAAGTGATCAGTAATGGTATTCACATCGGTCATTTTGTACAATTCATTCCATTTTTCATTCTCCATTATTGCCAGAAATTTATTTTCGTTAAGGATTTTTATTTTTGATTCAGGTTTATCTTGTCTCCCTACGATTTCTGTTGTATACGTCGCTACTATTGGTGAGTGGTCGGTCACATCGTAACGAAGAACATATGATCTACAATACGAGTACTGGTTTGTGTCTTTGATGAAGATATGATCTATTAATGATTTGGATGAGTTTTGAGTCCTAGTATATTTATTTATCAGCGATAAGTAACCAAAATCACCTAATAGATTCAGGTAATCGTTGCTGTAGTCTGTGTCAGATTTTATATCAATATTGATGTCACCCGCAAAGAAGTAAGTATATTTTTCATTGTTACAGTTATTTTCCAAGTAAATGGATAGGTTTTCATTAAATTCTTGTGGACAAGATGATGGTGAGCGGTATAGAGCATCGATAATGATATTTTTTTCTTTTCCTTCAACAATCGCTCGTAATACTTTTAGATTACCTAAATTTTGAGTAGAGCTTTGAAATACAAAATTTTTTTTCAGGTACATAACCACTCCATCATTTTGATTATAATCACCCGAGTTATATATAACTTCATATCCTGGTATTTTAAAGAAATTTATGTCAGGAATAAACCATGTTTCTGTAAATATAATTATACTGAACCGGTATTGGAATTTTTTTAGTAATAAAGACATTTCATCAAAGTTTTTATTGATACTTCTTATATTGGCGTGAAAAATTGAAAGTTTGGTTCTCTACCTGTTTCTAGGACAGTTTCGATTCCTTCATCATCATTTATTTCCAATGTTTCATATTCTGCGAGCTCAAAATCTCTTATATATTGGTCCATATTAAAGTGACAATTCTAACATATACATATTAATATTTAGGGATGGAATAATGCTTCATAAAACTATATTCAAAATCTAACTAACAATTTGATAATTCAACCTGGTAGAATTTTTGCGTGTATGTGGTTTCCCTCTTGGTATATCCTTGTTGATGATTTTTTTTATAGCGCCCGTTTTTGGAGTTACCTGGATGCTTGGGTTTGCTCCGGAAGTAATATCAGGAAATGCAAAAGTTTTATTTTTTGTTGGTAGGGGCAGTGCATCGATAGGCTCTTCTACAGATTCTTCGGTGTTATTTGTTATATTTTCTATAGCTGGTGTGCCTGGATCACTTTGTGGTTTGTTTTGATGGATGTGTTCAAATCCTTCTTCTAGATTCTCGAGGTCAGAAGGGGTGAATATGCGATTATTCACGTGGAGTCTATTATTTCTGATATAACAGGTATTATTCTTGTCTTGTTTTGCGGCGTGGAAGTGCTTCCGTAGAATTTTGAATTCTATTCTTTGTTGCTCAGTGAGGTCATGAGCTATACTTATTGATGTTCCCTTTAGATTTAGTACTTCTCAGGACTTCAATCTTCTTCAAATAGGATGTGAATTCAACCTTGACTGGACTTTTGTAAGTGTTTCCCAGAGGATATATATTATTAAAATCGCTTTCGACTAATTGAATATGTAAAAGATTTTTCATTAAAATTAGGATACTTTCCACTGTAATATAACGTTCTTCCCTTTCGAAACCGAATATTATGATGCTATTTTTTTTTTATTTCTTTCAAGTTTCTCTACTCTGCTCTTCAGTTCTTCGTTTTTTCTCTCTACCTGAATGAGTCGATGATTGATTTCTTCTATTTTCAGGGTGAGTTTAACTTCCGTAGCTTGTAGTGCTAATTTTAATTCTTTATTCCCTTTCTGAATCTCAGCTAGAAGTAATTTATTCGAAATATCTGCTCCAGACATCGCTCAACGTATCCGGTCACCTTTATATCTGTTCTATCGGGTTAGGTAAAAAAGTGATTTGTGTTCAGGCGATGAAGATTTATTTGTATACAGAATGCGTGATGGATCACAGTATTCGACTAATTTACATATATTTCTTTCTAGTATTTCAGCTAGTTAGAGGCAATTACTTTTTATGAATCAGTCTGCAATAGATGAAAATTTTCAAAAAGTTTTGACGTACCGAATTCTGTATATCAACTCAGGAGCTCTGTCAAGGCACTTTCACTACTTAAGGTGGACACGTACTATACCTACATTTTCTACGGCTCTGAATTGAAATGAGTATGGGTACCTACTCAAATATTAACGAACTAGCTTGTACCCACGACATCGTCCGCGTAGAATATGTATGTTTTTATTTGTGTGGTTTCATCTAGCTTATGACTGTGGCGTTGCCCGCTTCCCGTTGTCCCGTTATCCAATTATCCCGTTATCCCATTATTCCGTTATCTCGTTTGTTATCCCGTTATCTCGTTTGTTATCCCATTATCCCGTTTCCCGTTATCCCATTATCCCGTTATCCCATTATCACGGTATCCCGTTATCTCGTTTGGGTGACACAATTGATTTGACAGTGGAAGTCATGCTTTGTGACGACTATTACAAATTCACTAACCCCTTTTCACCCCCTTAGGGACGGAATTTTCAAATAAGGTTCATCACGATTTATTTATTTGCAACCGAGAGCCAAAACACCAACCAACCCTAACTTGAAAACTGACGGAAACCTCCGTACAAATTTTACCTCCCACTTTCCCCTCTTTAGGGCTTGTATATCTGAA
Source organism: Gonioctena quinquepunctata (assembly GCA_018342105.1). Taxonomy (NCBI): domain Eukaryota; kingdom Metazoa; phylum Arthropoda; class Insecta; order Coleoptera; family Chrysomelidae; genus Gonioctena; species Gonioctena quinquepunctata. The sequence continues at coordinate 584,838 of JAFIRS010000105.1, forward strand.
AACCCTGAAATACGTATTCCTTTATTTGTAATGAAGACCCCAAATAACAATTTTTATGATCCTGACTAAAAAACTAACGGAACCCCATACAAACTTTCACCTCTTTGGGGATTTGATTTCTAAAAATACTGAAACATGTACAACTTCATTTGTAACAAAGACCTCGAATACCAACTTCAATGGCCCTAACTTGAAAACTAACAGAACACCCAAACAAACTTTCAATCCCCATTTAACCCCCAGTTCACCGCTCCAGGGGCTGAATTTTCAAAAACTCTGAAACACAAATTTCTTCATTTGTAACAAAGACCTCGAATAACAATTTCCAAAAAATTAACGGTACCTCCTCTAAAGTGAACTACAAACACACTTCACTACGATTTTCACAAATATTGGTTTACAAAACCCACGACACGTGTTTTGCTATACTATAGCTTTTCCAAGTAGAAACAGGTAGGTATAGTCCATCCAATATCAATTGCAGAAGCTGTTTCTATAGGGAGCAAATGAAAACTCACTTCGCTAACACGTGCGTATATGCTAAGAAACGGAACGAAAAATAATTTGTACTACTCGTAAACATTTTCCGTCGGCAAACGGTACATCAAAAGAGTGGACGTGGACTCGAGTGAGGGCTGTCAGTTGTACAACCGATTCGTCTGGACCAATCAAGTTGGGCATAATGCTGGCAGCTGAGTCTCTACGATGGGAGGTCATAAATCACACGTTATATTTGTGTTTTAATAGCTCTGAAAGGTTAAAAACCAGTAGCGTCTATGGTCTTGGTGTGTGCCGATCGAAATACGTTTTAGGATATAATAATAACCTACATCAAACAATGAAAGAAATTATTTTTCTTTCTTAATGTATTTGTATAAATAAAAGCTTGTCTTTAATTTTTTTTCATTTTTCATTATTTATGAAGTATTTTTAAAATCTTAAAATATCTAAATAAAATTAGTTATCTCCGCCACTGCTGCTCACACGATTTCGCCGCAAGACTTTTTTATGCTTCTGCATTTGATATTGGGAAAACTATACCTACTCTTATATAAACTTTCAACTCTCATTTTAATCCCTTTGGAGTTGAATTTTCAGAAACCCCGAAATAAGTAGGAATTTTTTTATCTGAAAATGTAAGCCTAAATACTAATTTCCATGACTCTAAATTCAAAACTAACGGTACTTCCAACTTTCACTCCCCTTATCACACCCTTGTGATTCCATCTAGCTTCGAACATTAATTTGACAGTTTGTCAGATTTAATGAATCAAAAATGTCGGATTTTTATACAAATTTCATCCCTTTTTTCACCACCTTAGGAGTTAAATTTCCAAAAATTGTTCCTTAGTGCTCACCTACAGTGTCAAAGAAACCCACATGCAAATTTTCACGGTCCTAGCCCCAGGAGTTTGGACTGTGCGTTGATACCTCAATCAGTCAGTTATTCTTTTATACAGTGCGGTCCATTGGTATGGAATAAATTCATTTTTAGGATTATTATGTATTTGTTTGGAAAAACCTGAAACATATCGATTTCTATTGTCAATTTGACAATTTACAGTATGAAAATATTACCCCCTGCTTGCTCCCCCTCTGAATTATGAGCATCCCCTCAAAAAATTTAAATGAGTAGGGGGGTCGTGTGGCACCTTGTTCGAAAGAGATTTTCATTTTCTGTTCAGCAATATCAAGTTTTTCAAATTTGGTGCAATCATAACTGATAAAATTTATTTTGAAAATATAAAATTTTGATACTTTACATAGAGTGAAAGTGTTAAAGCTGGGGAGAGTTGGGGAAGTAAATACCCCACATCTGACCAACCAAATGTTAAAGCCGGCCATATACAGGGTGTTATGAATTAACAAAACACACCTGCAACACCAAACTTGTTGTTAGATTGAGAAAACAAGCATCAAGAGCATCGACTGTCTGGGGATGGTCGAACCGAGATTATGTCACTGGAGCGGTCTACAGGAAATATCTCTTTCTCTCTATGCTTGGGCGTTGAGTTGTTTATCCAGGAAGTACGTACCGTTTTCAGAAAGAATCAAAAAAATAATAATGCACTCATAAAAATATTAAGTTAATATTATTCCGTTATCCCAATTTTTAAATCTGCAATATTGTCTGATCTATTGAAATATACTTTTGATTTTAAATAACCCCATAAGAAGTAATCAAGAGGAGTCAAATCGGGAGATCTAGGTGACCATTCAATCGTTCCACGTCTTCCAATTCAACTATTGGGAAAAACTTCGTTCGAATAATCTCTAACAATACGTTTGTAATGCGGTGGAGCTCCGTCTTGTTGGTACCAAATAGATCTATCTATTGCATTTGGATCATTAACATCAGGAAAAACTATTTTTAATGTAGACTGTAAAAAGTTCATCAAAAATCTTTATAAACCTCACCATTAATTGTGCCTTCAAAAAATTAAGGGCCAATAATTTTGTTGTTAATGATACCAGCCCAAAGTTCACTTTTTCAGGATATTGTGTGTGAGCCTCACACATCTAAAGAGGATTTTATCTGCTCCAATATCTACAGTTTTGTCTATTAACCGTTCCATTTAAATGAAAAGTAGCTTCATCAGAAAAAACAATTGTGCTTATGAACTGCAAATCTGCTTCCATTCTGTCCATCATCAGTTCACAGAATTGTTGCATCCTATCAGGATCATCCTCATTTAACTTCTGAATAAGGATGGTATTTTTTCTATGTAAGGATGGTATTTTTTATATGTAAAGCTTTCAATGTCGATGATTTACTTACATCATTGTCAGCGGCAAATTGACTACTTGTCATATGCGGATTTTCCTCAATTTCTAACAGTACATCTAATTTTTTTTCCTCATCCAATTTAACATTTCGACCTGGTTTTTGAATGGTTTTTACATGTGCAGTTTCACGAAATTTTGTTTCTATTTTGCTAACTGTGCACTGTGAGACGTGTTTACCAGGGTATTTATTATTAAACATTTCACAAACTTCCTTTTGCGTTCTTACCGCATCCAATCATAATTAAAATGTATATTCTTTGAGTTTCAGATAAATTAGCCATAGTAATCAAATACACAGACAAATATTTTTCGATACACTCATGTGTGTCAGTAAATATCAAAATAACAGTAGTCTACTAGATTGACATTACATCATTTATGTGGGTTTTGTGAATAATTTTTTGGTGTCTTGAACGATTTTTTCCTGACTTTTAGCAAAACAGATAAAAAATAACTGATTACTCCTTATGTGGTTATTTAAAATCAAAAGTATATGTCAATAGACCAGACAATATTGCAGATTTAAAAATTAGGAGGTCGTACAAAATGTTGTACGATAATTCCAATATCGACTTGCTTATTGTCTAGAAGTGAACGGTGGTCATTTTGAACATTCAATTTAATTGTAAAATACATTGAAAAATACTTCCTAAACATTATGTGACAGTATTTCCTTCATTCTACGTTAAGTATAAAAATTTTACATTTTCAAAATAAATGTTCTCAGTTATGATTGCACTAAATTTGAAAAACTCAATATTGCTGAACAGAGAATGAAAATCTCTTTCGAACAAGGTTCCACACGACCCCCCTTCTCATTAATTTTTTTTGAAGGGGTGCTCATAATTCTGAGGGGGTGCAAGAAGGGGGTAATATTTTCGTACTGTGAATTATCAAATGGACGATAGAAATCGACCTGTTTATTTAAACAAATACATAATAACGCTAAAAATGAATTTATTTCATACCTATGTATAACTGTATAACACGTATTATTGCTCAACTCAGAACCTAGCAAGGAGTCTTTTTCACGGCTCGTATTACCAGATCGACACTACAAAATTGTCTTCAGTTTGTAACTGAGTAGCCGAGTCTTTGCAACACATCCTGTTTGAATGCCCTATCTACTTAGGCATAAGGCAAAATGCGATTTAAGTCGGAAATCTGCGATATTGATGGTCTAGTATTTCTACTCAATACACATTTTACTGTTAGCAAACCTTGCGAAGTCCTTGATGAATATTATGAAGCTACGGTCGTTCATTACAAACGAATGATTGTTTGAATGTGGCTATTAACTACCACGCAGAAATGTGGAATCACGCTCGCATATTATCCGAGCGCTTGTGTAAAAAATGTATTTATTAAACACAATAAACTTACATATCTAACTAGTACAGTGCCAATAATTGGGGGGTATAACCCTATCTTCCTTATGTTTGAGAGGCTACAACGAAGAAAAAAATGCTTATCTGAATACAGTCGTTTCATGGAATATCGTAAGAATGAAAACTCAATTCCTTATCAGAAAATGTTGTAATGGCATACTTCTTGGAGCTTGGTTCCAAGATGAAATCTTCAACTTTGTGGCGAACTATTTAATGTTGAAGGCAACCCTTGCAATTAGACATGATGTGGATATGTCTAAATATCCAAAACATCGTTTATTATTGAAACGGCAGAATAATGAATAAATATTATATTTGTGTTGAAACAAATGTTCAATCGATATGAGTTGGAGATTATTTCGATAGATACCTAGTCAAATCAAAAGAAATCTTAGCATTGCATTGAGATATCCATTTTGTCACCGCAATATAAAGATTCCATCAATCGAATATACCTGAGTTTTGGGATTAATTTTATTTAGTCAAGTCAAGCCAATAAGAGTGACCAAATAAATTTGCTTGAATTAACAAATCGTTTTTTTCCGTGTATAGTTTGATTTATTTCATAACTATTTCCATCATAAAATGAGTGGAAAATGAAATATCATTTAAAACTTTTTTTGGGCGCCATTTTTTCAATATAGCGTTGCGAGCGGAAAAGATACAAGGTGGCAAAGTGACACTTCACGTCGAAATCTATAAAAATTCCAATTTTCAAAACTCCCGGAAAACTTTCCCGTTTTGTGCACCAAATCAACAAATTTATCCAGGAAGCTTCAGATAAATGAAATTATCAGTGTGTAAAATATTCAGCAAAATAATCCCACTAGTTCCCATGTTCTTCCAGTGTTTATTACTTGTACTAATTGTCAAATAACTGTAAATATAACAAACAATTGATTTTAAAATGTATTTTAGGTGTTGAAATTAATGAGAATAAAACTGTTTTCGAAAAAACTTGTTCTCAATCATGTTTTTAGTTTACAAATAACTGTAAGGAAGTAATATTTCTTGACAGTACAAAATAAATATTTTCCAACAGTTCTTTTCCGTTGCCTGGAACAAGGAACTATTGACTTTTTCTTTCGAAAATGTTATCAAAAATGTCAATATTTCCGATCGATTGTCGAAAAAACATATTATTTGAATTATTTCTGCTTTTTTGAAGGTCTCATCCAGTACATGGTGTGCCCAATGAGACCACACGGCTCCTGGCCCAATCTATTTATTATTTTATCTATCTATTTATTATTACCTATTATTTTATTGCACAAACCTTCAAATAAGAAACCTCAACGTGGCCCAATTTGATACAAATTCCTTATTAACATTATAAAAATTTGAATATACTCAATGTACTGTATGAAACATAGTATTTTTTAGCAGTTTGCGGTTTCTCATGTCCAATAATATTGTGAATAGATCTCAAAAGCTATAAAATCATCAGTCACGATAATTTTCAGGCATATATCAGGAGTTTCACCGCAGCTCTCAGATACGAATATGGTGGAGACGGCATTACAATCCAACATCTAGCTCCCATGTTTGTCAACACCAAAATGAATGCGTTCAGCAATAAACTCCAGGAAAACAAATTTTATGTACCAGATGCCGAGCAGTACGCGAAATACGCAGTTATGACTTTGGGGAAAACCGACGAAACAAGTGGATACTGGGCGCATGGCATACAGGTAGAACAGAATTCAGTTCTTTTTACTCCCGCTTTGGATAATCTGTCAGTGACAGAACTGTGACAGACTGTCACAGTTACCAAAGTTGTGGCTCACTTTTCATGCAAATCTCAATCGGTAGTATATTCATTCCTCAGACTGCGCATATTCGAAAATAGTCCAGCTTTCTTTTTACTTTACTTTTTTCTTTAAATACATTTTTCGAGTTTTTTCAATACTTACTGAGTGGTTATCTATGTCATCATAGAAATTCGCTCTCAAAATTTCAGTTCTTTAGATACAACGGTTTGGTCGGTGCGTTGATCGTCAGTCAGTCAGGACATGTAATTATATATGTATAGATTAACTGATTCAACAAGAAGGTTGTAATATCAAAGAACAATACAAGTTATGGTTCAGTGAAAAATAAAGTTTATTTCAGACCCATAGAATAAGTAGCAACCTCGAAAATAAATTACCCTCATACCTCGATTTCAACCAAAAAATTATCTTTTATGGTAGATATGTTGATTATACTTTAGTGTGTTATTCCAGGGCAACGATACAGAACTTAATAACTTCCATATTTCCCTCGATTCTCTACATCCTTCTATCAATTTCACTATGGAGAAAGAAAAAGATGGCACCTTATCCTCTTAAGATCTCTCAATTAAAAAGAATTAGAATTTTCGATTTACATAAAACCCACACATACACACAATGGCATCCCTCTCCATACTCTCCACCCAGACATTCACAAATTTGCGGTCTTTAATACATTATTCTGTAGACTTTTTTCTGTCCCTAACATTAAAAAATCTTCATATTTTGATTACAACCTATGCATCACTTTCCAAACACTAAATTCTCTTGGAAAAAATCTAGTGAACAATATAGACCAAATTAACATTTTGAATAATTCCGGGGTTTACAAAATCACTTGTTTCTCCCCCCCCCTTCACCGCGACATATGTAGGTCAGACAGGGAGGTAGTTTAAAACTAGGATAAAAAAACATACTAAGATCATAGAAAAATATCAAAATCATGACCACTCTTACGAAGTAAACACTAATAGCTCTTTCGCTAACCACATCATCAATAACCCACATGTTTTTGAACCCGAAAAATATTTTCAGATTCTTCATGTAATAAACAAAGGTTAAATATTAGTGATTTTTTTCACATTAACAATATAATTACTGATCCCAATTCTTCATCACTTGAACAAATACATTTCGATCGCATCCCATTCTTCAAGTCTCTCCTCTCCTCACCCCAAAAAAACCTTTCCTTTATCATCCTGTTTTATTTTCTATCAAAATACAATTTAAAATTCACCCACGTCATCTATGTTTGCAAGGAAAAAAGTTACACTTTTGAACCCACTTCCATGAATCAACTAATAGGAATCTACCAACATTCCAATTTCTTACCGACAATATCTTCGACATTTGCACGGGAGATGGCGCCATATCTTCTTGTTCATTCGACAACTTTCAAGAAACCCATTTTGGTTTTCTATTGTGTACCAAAAGTCACGTCATTCATTGTCACATAGGAAATTGTTCGTACAATTTATTTTGCTACTCTGCTTAGGGGCCCTAGGCCCAGACTTAAGTTTTATTACTTATCAACCAGAACTTAGGGCATGTCATATGACCCTCATTACTGTATTTGTAAGTAATATCTTGCTCTTAATACCTTAACATTTTGTATATTTGTAACCTTATTTTCAGAGATGTATTCTTCCCCTACATATATCATACCCCTGTTTCTTGTATTACTACTACAGAAGATGGCCACAAATGTAGCCGAAACATGTCTTTTCTAAATATTTTCTAAATTAAAGATTGAAAAAACTATCCCAGTCGTGGATAAAACTTCAAGTACCCCGTTCCTCGAACAAAGTGACAACCAAATTGAATTTGGTAATTTCAATACTTGATTGTTATTTAGCGAAAGAAAATTCCATTATTCTGAGAGAAGGAAACAAGGAATTCATACCAGATTCTAAAAATACAACACTTCAAAAGCTATAAAGTGTAAGATGAAAAAAAATGAGGAACCTTTTTGGTGAATGTGTACTTGGTGATAGAAAACAGTAAACTGTTGTCGGAAATGACCAATTTAGCATTGAGGCAAATGAGAAATATATCATTTTGGCATTGCTTTAAAAGAAATACCCCCGGTAGAACATATCATTCGGACTTTCCATGTTCCTACAATTTCGAATTATTTCACTGCTTCCAAATGTCCCAAAGTCAACAGACAATCAATGACAAAATTGATCGGTTGTTTGAAAAATTAGATGAGACGAGACTCAATTGAACGAGGTGAATCATCTACAAGACACTGCAGATCAAGATATAGATCAAAGTAAAATGATGGTATCTGCTACTGCCACCAACGGTTCGAAAAAACAGCCCCACCATATGCACGCGTCGTTGTAAATATGAGGAACAAAATCCAAATAAAAATTGTAGATGGAAAAAACAAAAAAACATGGATGACCAAAGCAATATCTCGAATCATTGTAAAATTCGAAAGCTTGGCACTATAGCAACTATCGAGACTGTGCTGATTCCCGATTTCACAATAGTCTTGTCATAATTTCTCAGTTTGACAAGAGCATCTTTTGAAAAATCATATAAACACCAATTATTTACCATTGAGTGATAATCAAAGGACAACCAAAGTTGGAAGATTGAACACTGAGAAATTAATAGATACCAAAAAATAATTAAAATTTCTCATGGAACAAGGGATCATCAGACCTTCAAAATATCATTGGGCAAGTCCACTATATTCAGCTCGTGAATTCAATGAAGATTGGCATCCATGTGGTGACTGACTACAAACTATTTTTTTTTTCAAAACTTTGTAAAAGCATTTCATCAAATTCCTATTGCTCCTAACATAGAAAAAATTGCAATAATAACTCCGTTTGGTTTATTTTCATATCTGTCACTTCTATTTGGTCTCAAAAATGTTGCACAATCTTGTCAACGATTTATAATAATAATAAACTTTATTGGCAATATAAATACAATTTTAGATGGTTACAATGAATTAAGTAATCATAACGATAAGTGTAGAACACTTTTTTCGCAGAAAAATAGGGAGATTTAAGATATATATGAATAAATAAACGTATAAAAATAACTTGTTAAAAAGTTCATAGTAACACAATGTTATAATACAACATGCACTTAATATAAAAAAAATCTATAATATGTGATAAAACAATGTAGTTCGTATTCCTCACGATACAATGAATAAAATTATTCATAAATAAGACACATATGACTGATGATTACATGATTTGAGGCACTTCAATTACAACCAAATGAGTACGTTATCAGGTCTTGTAGTGGGAGGATTTATCAATGACTGAACATCGTCTGATATGGGAAATCCTTCTCCCAACTGTAATGTAGGCATTAAATCATCTGTCGAATAAATATTATCACTTAAGGGTGATATGTCTGGAGTATCCATTGTGTGGCTCTCCCTACCAACGTCCATATTGTCGTCCATATACAGAAAGTCTTCTGCTGGTGTGTGGGGCATTGAGAATGATGTACCCATTCCCAGACCACTATCTCCAGATTCTTGTCGCAAGTGATCATTCGAACTGGACAAAAATGGATCCATGGCAGGTATATCACTGCTGCTCCTCATCAATATTTCTTGTCGCCTAATTTCCTGCTGTCTCTCTCGGAGCCTCTCACGTTCCATTTGGAGCTGTTGTAATCGGATTTTTTGTGCTGTGGCTGCTGATGAAGACAAGGTCGGCGAATGCCATGCAGGTCCAACAATGCTGCCCCCTGAAGATCGCTGTTGCAAGTGCGTGGTATTCGGTTTGGGCGATTGTGGATGTGGTAATTGATGTGAAGTCGTTAACAGTTCAGCACTTTGGTGTTTCTGCGCAGCGGCCTGAGCAGCTAAAGTTTTTCTTGGGTCCTCCCACGTCGTTGTACGTGTTGTATGATTTAAATAATAAACCTGTCCCTCTGGGGTGCGAGCTTGTTCCCAACCAGGCGGTAAGGGTGTGTTATCTCCTGTTTTTCTGGCCACGTCGCAAGACCTTTGTTTTATGTGATGGCCAGGGGCTTGTTGCTGCTCTACGGCGTATGTCTGCTGAAGAGAAGCTGGGGAACTGTGTGCACGGTGATGGGCAGTTTGTAGGGGTACATAATTGACGGGGGCGGCACCTGAAGCACCACCCCCGAAGGCAGAATCGACGGAATTTTCGCGAGAATGATTTATAGATTTCGAACCTGTCGACGGCGACGGTGGATTGAAAAATGAGTCCGGAAGTTTTCGCATACTCCATGGCACTTGTAATGGTCTTTTAGAGTCTGGTTTCAATACACTGTCAAAAAGTGCCTGTAGGTCAGTTTCTGAGTCCTGATCCACCCTCACTATTTGTTTAGCCTCGTCCTGATTCAGTGCCATTGTAATTTAAGGCACTATGCTGACACTGGCCACGGTGTCGCTCAAAAAAACACCACGTCCACACTTGACACTGAACATATCCACCAGAGAAATAAAACACTTAAATCTAAAGTTTGCGACGTAAACGCACGACAGCGACTAGGCTAAGACTGACTGGCCCGTTAGATTGCATTATCCATGATTCGAGCCGAGGGACGCGGGAAGAATGGTACGTACGATGTCCGCACTGAGACAACTCAACACCAGCAGGGGCTCGGTAATGGTGGGCTATCCTTGTGTACCATTGCTCGAAATGCTGGCCGATAATTGATCTGATTTCTATTGTCAGCAGTCAGTACTGATACTGGACATTGAACAGTGATGACTTACTGTTCTCGGATAAACTTTTTCTATTCTTTCTCTATTCCATGGTTCGATTGTCAGATATTTTATCTTGTCCTCTCTTACACGCCCTACATGTTATTAAATCCATCCGCATTGAAACAAAACACCGACACCATTGAATTACTACTATGAAACAATTGTATGATCATCACATAAATAAATAGCTTCTGACGGCTATTCCATATGGTATCAAATTCTCACTGAAAAATTCCACTGACAAGTTTTCAACTAAAAACTCCTTATTTAAATTTCAAAAGTAGATCTGATCCTAAAGCTGTGCTGTGATTGAAGTGAAGCCATCACGTACACATCGTTCCTATGTGCTCTCGTCGACATTCTGTGAATAAAGTGTCGAAAATCAAAACATAAATCATAAGTGTGGGCCAGTTATTGCCCAAAAGTAACAAACATAGATTGAAGTGAAAAAAAAACTCCGCAGTAATCGCATATACAGGGTGAGTCAGAAGTACTTTGACAAACTTCAGGTGAGGTGATTTTCCACAATATTCTAATATGAATTGTCCAAATAAATATATGTCCGGAAACGCTTCGTTTCCAAGATACAGGGTGTTGAAGTTATATTTTTATTTTCGTTTTTTTTTTTTTAACTTTCGAAATACTGACCTTATCTAAACTAAAATTGGTATCGAGAGGTTTTTTGAGGTGTCGAGTTCGAACCTGATGTTATTATTGCTCTTAAACGTAGGGGAATTTTCGCCACCTACACGTCTTTTTCTTTTATCAAGATCTATAACTTTTTTGAACGTACTTCTAGCACATTTCTCAGTAAAAAATCATTTTTTCCATCATATCTACGTAAAAAAGCTACCCTTGTTACAAGTCGCTATAAGCACCCGTTTTCTAGATATTTGGACTTGAAAATTTCAAGTCGATTATTTGATAATCGATGCGTGTTGAAGTTATTACCATCATTTTGCATTTTTCACAAGAATGCTCAGGAAATGAATTTGACGATTAAGTAAGTAGTTTTGGTAATTACATATTATGTGACAGTTAAACGTTTTGTTGTTTTGTTAAAGTTTCTGTATGTTTTGAAACACTAATTTTGAAAAAATGGATTATTTAAACAATAATGCTTATTCACCAGTAGCGATTTCCTAATCGAGTACTGCCTTCAGTTCCAAAGAAGTTTGTCAGAAACAGGTAGCTTCAGGTGGGCAGCTGATATTATTGGAAGACCACGAGCAGTCCGAACCCTAGAATTGGAAGAAGCTGTCGAGGAGAATCCAGAAACAAGTACAAGAATAATTGCTGAAGCTTTCAATTCTACTCAGTCCACAGTTTGGAGAATAATCCACGATCAACAATTTTATCCATACCATATTCAAACGGCACAAGCTCTTTTGCCACGAGACTTTCTCCAACGCATTACTATGTGTCAGTGGTTTTTGAGAAATTTGGCTGGAAATCCTCAATTTTTAAGATATGTACTCTTCACGGACGAGGCAAACTTCTCCCGTAATGCTATCACAAACTTTCAAAACAACCATGTTTGGGCTCTGGAAAATCCGCACGCAGTTAGTGAAAGACATTATCAGTATAAATTTTCTGTAAATGTATGGGCGGCAATAATTGATAATTACTTAATAGGTCCTTTCTTTCTTCCGTTCCGACTGAATGGCGCAACTTACAGAGACTTTTTAGAAAATGAATTGCCGGGACTACTTCAGAATGTACCATCAGAAATTCGTATCCGCATGTGGTTTATGCATGATGGGGCTCCGGCCCATTTCAGCGTTGTAGCCAGGGAATTAATTAACACTCTCTATCCAACTCGATGGATAGGTAGGGGTGTAGAAGAACCCAACCAGGCGTGGGCACCAAGGTCCCCAGATCTAAACCCGCTAGATTTTTATTTTGGTGACATTTGAAGTCAGTAGTTTATAAAACTCCAATAGCGAACGAGGAAGATCTAAGAAACCGAATAGTAGACGCCTGTGAAACAATAAGAAACACACCAATAATTTTTGGGCGGGTACGAGATTCAATGACTAGAAGACTGAATGCCTGTATCTTCGATGAAGGTGGACACTTTGAACAATGTATTTGAATATAAGTTAGTTTCCTTTCTTTTATTTTATTCTACATATTCAGAATTTCTTGATATAAAATGTTAATATTTCTTTCAAATTTTATTAAAACAAATACAGATTTTGCACCTTTGATACAAAAATAACTATTTCAAACGAGTTAAAATAAATAGAATAGGTGGCGCCCCCTACAAAAAACCAAAACTACTTACTTAAACGTCAAGTTAATTTCCTAAGCATTCTTGTGAAAAATGCAAAATAATGGTAATAACTTCAACACGCATCGATCATCAAATAATCGAATTGAAATTTTCAAGTCCAAATACCTAGAAAACGGTTGCTTATAACGACTTGTAACAAAGTTAGCTTTTTTACGTACAGTGACCGGCAGAAAGTACGCATCATATGGGAAATTCTTTTATTAATAAATTTTGACGGATATCGATATGTGCAATCGCTTCTGCATCAAAAGCAACCCCAAAAGACGTTGTACAGTGCCGTTCGTCTTCTCTTGTTTGGCGGGAAATTTAAAAAAATTAAAAATTATGTCTCAAAACACACTTATTTGGGAAAATATTGAAAAATGTGATTTGGAAAAGTTGTTAAGAACGACATTTTATAGCTATGTACAAGTTTTGAAGAAAATCTGAGATAAAAAAATTAATATCAATTTTTTGCCATAATAAAAATTTCAATTTGGAAAAATACATTTTAGACAAAGAAACTCATTAGTAACGCCAACAGTAATATTTAAAATGATATTTTGTAAATATTCGCAAGCTACTTCTATTTTATTCGGAAAAAAATTTAAATCTATGGATTTGCCATGTATTCAGCTGCTTCATAAGAGGTCACTGAAATATCTCCAGGACATTGTAATCCCGATACTGTTCATTATTAATAAAGGTCCTTGTATCTACATAATTTCAAATTGAATTTTTTATTCAAACAAAAAATAAATTGATTTTTGGCAAATTGTTGGATTCATACAATATTATCATTGTTGATGCGTGCATCGACAGATTTCCTCATGATCAAAGAAAATCGTTACAAAATTCCACATAGTAAGCTCGTCACTAATGAGGAAGGTACCTTTAATGTTTTGATATCGGTCACAGAAAATCCACGGATGGCACTATCGGAGAGGCAGGAACAAACCGGTATATCTGAAAAATCCATAAGAAGAATTTTGAAGAATAATAAATTTCGTGCATACAAACCGAAATTCATCCACACCTTACTCGATAGAGATTTTGATGCACGCTTAGATTTTTCATTTTGATTCCAAGGCATGATTGAAGAATGCCAACATTTTCCTACAAACATTTTATTTACTGATGAGGCGACTTTTACATCAAACGGTACTGTCAGTTCCCAGAATTGTAGATGGTGGGCTTATGAGAACCCAAATTTGAAGAAAGAGGCAAAAAGTCAATTTTATTTCAAAACTAATGTTTGGGTCGGCATATTAGATACACAGATTGTTGGGCCTTACTTTTTTAGGAGCAACCTTAATTCACGAAATTATTTAGTGTTTTTAAATAATGTGTTTTTTGATTTCTTACATGGATTACCGCTGCAAAGAAGGAATGATATTTTTTTCCAACAAGACGGAGCGTCAGTACATAGTACCCTTGAAGTCAGAGCGTGGCTTAACGAACACTTTCCTCATAAATGGATAGGACGATATTCAGAAAACCCGTGGCCTGCAAGATCCCCAGATTTGACGTCCTTGAATTTCTTTTCATGGGGGTACCTTGAAAGTAGGGTTTATAAACATCGGCCATTTCGTAATATCGACCATTTAGAAGAAGTAATACGACAATGTATCAATAACATTACACCACAAATGCTGCGAAATTTGTCCAGAGAAATGAAATCCCGAACAACTAAATGTATTGAACGTCAGGGTAGACACGTCGAGTAATGGACATTTACAAACTTCCGAGTATGCATTAAATTGTTTGGTTTATAATTATTTCAGCTTATAATTTTATTATAAAATGTAATTATGTAAAAAATTGAATCAATTTTTTGTTCTAATAAAAAATTCATATTAAAATTCTGTAGATACATGGTTCTTTGTGAATAATAAACAGTATCGTGATTATAATGTCCTGAAAATATTTCTGTGACCTCTTATGAAGCAGCTGAACACATGGCAAATCCACAGATTTAAAATTTTCTTCGAAAAAACTAAATGGTTCTTAACAACTTTAAAATTGGGCTTTACTAATGATTTCTTTGTCAGAAATGTATTTTTCCAAATTAAATTTTTTTTTGGCAAAAATTGTTTTTATTTTTTTTTTTTAAATCCAAATAACATTTTCAATATTTTCCCAAATAAGTGTGTTTTGAGACATAATTTTTAAATTTTTCAAATTTCCCGCCAAACAAGAAAAGACGAACGGCACTGTACAACATCTTTTGGGGTTTCTTTTGATGCAGAAGCGATTGCATGTATCGACATTTGTCAAAATATTATATTAAAAAAAAATCCCATATGATGCGTACTTTCTGCCGATCACTGTAGATATGATGGAGGAATTGATTTTTTTCCTGAAAAATGTGCTAGAAGTACGCTCAAAAAAGTTATGAATCTTAAAAAAAGAGAAAGACTTGTAGGTGGCGCCCCCTACGAGTAAGAGCAATAATAACATCAGGTTCGAATTCGACACCTCAAAAAACCTCTCAACACCAATTTTCGTTTGATTAAGGTCAGTATTTCGAAAGTTATTTAGAAAAACGAAAATAAAAATAAAACTTCAACACCCTGTATCTTGGAAACGAAGCGTTTATTTCGACAATTCATATTAGAATATTGTGAGGAATCACCTCCTGAGGTTTGTCTTCTGACTCACCCATTACATTGGATTGAGATAAATGATAAGGTATTTGGACATATTTAAATTATTCACCGATAACATAAAGGCTATATTCGAACTGGACAAACGAGTCGTGATAGGCAAGAGGTCACTACTGTAACCAATTCAATATTAGTCGAGAACCGAACATCGGAAATAGGCGCGAGGGGTGGCTTAGCAGAAACTACTGAATTCCAAAATACATAATAAGACAGGACAAGTGACTGAATTAACTATAGAAATAATCACAACAACAACAACTTATCAAAGAACAAACAGCTGAATTGCAAAATGAAATAAAGGAAAGCACAATTAGAAGAAAGTGAAGAGGAAATAAAAATAATAAAAACGGGGAAAAATAATATCGTCGTTTTCGGATTCAATCTCGAAAGCGAGAATCTACCCAACGAAACAATTATTCGTCTAAATAACCTAATTGATCTGAACATAACGATAAATGATATAAATGATATACACAAGTTAGGGAAAAATTCAGATAGTACAGTTATAGTCGAATTCATTTCATATTGTCACAAAGCAATCATAACTTAGAAAAAAGAATCATTTTTATTTTTCCAAGATTACCAAAACAGTTTAATTCCAGTTCATTATTCAAAATTAATAAATCAGGCCATTCAATATTCAACAATAAAAAATAGGCCGACAATGCAAAACATTTGTGCACATTTTAAGCGACCTATAGTTCCCAAAGAATCAAAAATATAACAAAGAGAATTGCTGAATTGCTAACCTCGATTCAGTCGATGGATAAAAACAATTAGTTTCCGAGGTAAGGGGAAAAACAAAGGGGAGTCAGTAGTTGTCAGGTCCTGGTGTGGGTCACAAGTCATCAGTCGGTGAAGTGCCCTCCTCTACAAGATATCAAGTGGAAGATGTTCCCTATTGTGTAAGGCCCTACATTTATTGTACAAACTTGTTAAATTGTTCTTTTGATCATCCCGATATTTTGCACAGTGCCTTCTTGGTTATTTTATATATATATATATATATATATATTTTCGCTGCCCATATTCAGAATCCCTCTTGACTATGTTAGGTTTGTGTTTTTGGTAAATAAAGCGTTCTCTTTTGGTTATTCAACTATTACTATACCCGTCCACAACGAATTAACGGGATCCTCAATCCCGGAGTTGCGACAATATCTAAAAAAACTGGAAAGATTCAAAAATAAATAAAAACTGAAAAATTTGCAACAACAAAATATCAATAGAGAGGAAAGAATAGAAAGGCAAGGAAAAAACCAGTGACGGAAATTGTGAAGAATCGGTAAAGAACGAGGAAATTAAAGAACAAAAAAAAAATCCCTACGAAAGGAAGAGAAGCGTATACCTCGAAGAACGAAACAAAATGAGAAGAGAAAGCAAACCCCAAGCCCAAGGAAAGGAAGGAACATACGGAAGAAATATGAATAAATACATTGTTTTCCATTTTTTAGTATATAAAAGAATTATTAAATTAATTAAAAAAATGAACGATTATATCATAAATTTTCAAACTAATGAAATCACCAAAAAAATTTACAAAAATATTGAAGAATGTAAAAAAAAATTGGTCGGACTCATTCCTATCAAGTTTTCACACGAATATTAGACAAACTCTAATATCACTATTCCACGAACATTCAAATGAATAGGACAAAGAACCTTCAAATTTGTGAGTACAAATATCTACAACATCATGCCCCGAGCTCTGAGAGATAACATTAAAAAAAAACAAAAAACTCTGACAGACTGGTTACACGACTCAGATCAAATTTTCATGAACTAACAAAGAATAAAAAAAAATCATTTCTCGATCATTCACCTTACGATTCAGTACACCGAACACAAATATATGCTTATATAACTATATAATAAGTAACATGGATATGTGATAGAATATATATATATATATATATATATATATATATATATATATATATATATATATATATATATATATATATATATATATATATATATATATATATATATATATATATATTATATATATATATATATATATATATATATATATATAAATAAAACGTCACTCTAGAAAGACGGACAAGTCTGTCTGACAGACTTCAGTCAACTAGAGAGACTATCAAATTGTAGGACTCTAGTATGTTGCAATACTATACTTTTCACCATCCCATATTTATTCATGTTGTACAGATTTTATATTGTAATTTTTTTTGTTCACTTGATAAAAAAATATTATTATTATCATTATTAAAGGATTTCGACTTTTGTTTTCCTTACATTGATAATTTTTTAACAACATCAAAACACAGATTTGAGCATGAAAATCGTTGACAAAAAAAACTTCCATAGAATTCTTGGGATATTTAGTATAAGAACGAGGAACCCAACCAACAAACAAATACATACAGACTATTTTGGAGTTCAGTAAACCAGAAAATTTGATTTCTCTTAGTAGAATAGTTAATTTCTATCGAACTTCTATAGCCAAAACACTGGGTTTCCAGGCACTTCTCAACGAATTCCAAAGAAAAAATACGAAACGGAATTTCAAGTTGATATGGTCGAGGGAACCAATTGGGGCTTTCGAAGAACTGAAATAAAGCTGTAGATAAAGCAGCGCTATTAGTACATCCGTCCATATCATCACCAATATCTCTAAAAGTAGATGAATCATATTTTTCTATTGATGCTGTTGTCTAACAAAACCCCTATCGTTTTGGCAAAGAAATAAATGAAGGCCACAATAGTTGAGAAAAATGAAGTTTAGAAAATATTTTCGTTAACACTGAGGGGAGAGACATGTTTTTCGAAATATTTCAGTTGAAATTAGACTTTATTAGATAATTTCATATTACAAACATGAAATATGTTTTATATACAGATTGATGATGGGTTCGATGAATTACCGAATTGAATTTGTAGATCCCATCTGTCACCACTGCTTTGATGTCCATTCATCAAGGAGTGAACTTCACTCTTGGAAAAACTGAAATTGATCGAGTTTTATTTTTTCAATACCCTTTTTTGATAGAATACATTTTAAGAAATATTTTTTATTTTCAGACCTTCTTCACCAAATTACCTCCAACATGGGTAAGAATGTACATTGGAGCGTATTTGAACCTGTCCTTCAGGAAGGACTATTTCGAAGAGAAGGAACAATCAAACAACAACTCGTGTACCAAAGATGGCGCTCAGACTGATTCAAATGTGATATGTGATTTATAATTATTATGAATATTTTTTATATTATTAATTTTCCAAGCTATTTTTTAAATACTTTAATTGTGTAAATAAGTGTTGATTTATATGTGGTGCTTAACACGTATATGTACCTGAGATATAGTGAAGCAGTAATAAGGTGCAAAATAAACAACTTTTCGCATTTTTTATATTTTTTATCGACTACAGCAGTGCCTATATATATATATATATATATATATATATATATATATATATATATATATATATATATATATACAGAGTGACCCATTTGAAAGCGGGCCACCTCTCTAAAACTGTTATTCATTATCCGATTCAGAGTTTTTTTTTCAGTAGATAAGCATCAATAGTTTTAGTTAATGCCATAAATTCGAAATAAAAATAAAAATTTCACGGCTACTTCAATTTTTCAAGGTCAAAAATCCAAAAAATACTAGCGATTTTTTTAATAAAATTTTACGACGCCATGGTTTCTTTCAAATCGGTGTGACCAAAATTTCACGATAAAATTATTCTTTTTAACAAAAATATGGCATAAGTAAAATTAATATCACTTTATCAAAATATTTCGAATAGTCGTCATATAAATCACAATCTTGTTTAAAGTATCGTTTAAAATGAGCTTTCAGGTCGTTAGCAGTCGAGTTTGTAAACAGCAGTTATTCAAAATGGCGTCAAATTATGTTTCTTCCAATTATGTTCTGATGGACATAACTATCTCCTATACTATGGAGTTACGTTATGAAATTTACTTATGCCATATTTCTGTTAAAAAAAAAATTATCGTGAAATTTTGGTCACACCTATTTGAAAACATCACAAATCCAGTGGCGTCGTCAAATTTTATTAAAAAAAAATCGGTAGTATGTTTTTTGGATTTTTTACCTTGAAAAAAAATCGAAGTAGGCCGTGAAATTTTTATTTTTATTTCGAATTTATGGCATTCAACTAGAACTATCGATGCTCTATCCATTGATGAAAAAAACTTCTGAATCGGATAATAAATAACAGTTTTAAAGAGGTGGCCCGCTTTCAAATGGGTCACTCTGTATATCTGGAAAAAAATCGGATATAAAAGATGGAATTATTCTTTTTGAAAATTCTCAAAAAAATGTGCTAACCACAAAGGTCCAGAATAAGGATCATACCATAAGGTGGAAATTCCAAAGTAGTTTGCCAATATAATATAATAAATCAATGGACCTATTCATAGTTATACAGTGTCCGCCAAAATCTTGGAACCATATGGGAATTATTTTTATCAATAGTTCCTCAGAAAATTTCATTTTTCATAAAAGTTTGTGCAGTTAATTAGACTAGCCGTTATTATAAGTAGCGTGCGGCTAAGCGGGAATCGGGCGATATTCTAAATTCACTATAGAATAAAGTGATATCACTATGGAAAATATCGAAAAATGTTATTGAAAAAAGTCATTTGCAATTGAAAGATATTCCCAGTTATCCAGTTTAGTCTACTAATTACTAATTTCAATAACTGCCTAATGAGTTGGCCTCAATTTTTAATGGGAATTATCGACAATAATTTTTGCGTAGTAAATTACTAAATTAGCATAAATTGTCTGTCAAAGCAATTAACTGATCCAACAAAATCTTGAGGACGAGTCTACAAAACAGTAACGGAAAGATAATGAAATAAAGCCAGGATCCTTAAAAAATATATCAATCTTTATTAGAAAAATATTTGCTGAATAATTAATAACCACAAAATAAATATTTAAATTAAGACTTGGTAGGTAGCTGTACCTACCAACGGAATAAGTGGGAATATCTTTCAATTGCAAACAACTTTCTTTTATAACATGTCTCGATATTTTCCATAGTAATGTTACTTTACTCTATAGTGAATTTAGAATATCGGCCAATTCCCGCTTAGCCGCACGTCACTGATAATAACGGCTATGCGCGTATTCAGTCTGATTGTATGCACCAACTTTTATAAGAAATGAAATTTTCTGAGAAACTATTAATACAAAAAAATCCCAGGAGGTTCCAAGATTTTGGCTGTCACATTTGAAGTTAGAATTTAAAAAAAACAAAGAAAATTGAAAGTTTAACAGCTGGAATAACATATTTATATGCATCAATAAAGGGTGTCCCAAAAGTGTATGTCCTGCTATTGATCACTCCAGAGTAAAACAAATACCTTTGGAAAAAAATGCCCGATTACTGATTATCTATTTTTATTAACTTACTCAGACTCGCTGAAAAAAAAATTACCACGCCAACAAGTTGAGTTATTTTTAAAGAATGCTCATTTAGTGTAATTTCCAAAAAGGTTTAACATTTTCTATGTTTCGCTTTAGAAAAAAAAATATTGCTATTCAACTGCAAGAGGACCTCACTGTGATTATCGTGATGTGGGGTCCCTGATGTACCTACTAAAAACTGCAAACTGCAGGTTCTTCTAGACGTAGCCTCTGATGATAGTTGGCCATAGTCTATTCAAGAAAACTGTTCAAATTGTATCCCGTAGCGTGGCGGTACCACCGGATGGCAAACAAAACTGAACTTCTGTTTCATTTTAGAAAAAGTCAATCAGGAACAAATTATAACTCTTGCTAATGCTAAATCTTGAAATTATGAAAAGTTGCGTTCTCTAATCTTCTCTAGTATCTCATATCTAACGGACGTATGATCGTCTGGAATTTGTCGGATAATAAATGAATCCTAATGATAAATTTTAATTCATGGGAAGATGGAACAATTATTATAAGAAGCAAATCTTATGACTTTGATGAAAAATATATATAATTAAGAGAAAATGTGCCTTTCAGTATATTTTTTAATTTCTATTAGCGGTGAGGTTGAGTGGTTTTGAAAGGTCTATTCCACTCTTTATTTTCGTGCCCGGTTACAGAATATGAATTACTCGATAAAATAAAAAATATGAAGAACAAAAGCAGCATACAAGAATCAACATATTGAAAATTTGTGCACATGAGACGTCAGTGTTTTGACCTTCCTGATCAAAGAACCCTGCTCAATCGTTATGGAAAAGTGATCTATGTGGGAATTTTAACCGACAAAACCAAAAAGGAGGAGGTTCTCTAGTCGACGCGTACATTTTTTTATTTTTTATGTATGATCACGCATAACTCTTTACTGAGAAGTCCGATTCCGATATATCTTCTTTCAGTGGATAGGGTGTACTTCGAAGTAGGTCCCATTTGAATTAAAAAGATGGAATCCACGCCTAAGGGTAGCGAATTCTGGTCCGTTAACCGATTCTATCAGGCATAACTTTGTACTGGGTTCTTCGATTTGGATGATTCTTTTTTTAATATATAGGGTATACCTTATATTTGGATTTCGAATTGAATTATCCACACTTACGTGTAGAAAAATAGGGGATAATTGATTTTTCACTTGTGAACATTGGCACACACATACGTAGTTGACAATGACAGATCGCTACTGACATTATTTTTGTTCCACATCCGTCAAAATCATTATATTCTATGAGAGGATGGAATGATATACAGAGTAATGAAATAAACTAACCAGAACAACAAAACTAATACATATTACAACAAATAGTAAAAGTAGATAATCATACTATTTAACTGGTAATAGTTGAAGTAAGGTGGGTAAGTAAGTATTTTGGAAGTAATCGAAAAACAAGTGGGTAGTAATTAGTAGATTTAAGCCACAAAAAATTGAAAAATAAAAACGTTTTAACAAAAAATTAAACCGACGAAATGCGGAACTGAAAAGTAAAAAACAAAATAAACCTTCTTAGTCTCAGTAACTTAGCTCCTAAACTAATGTAAGTAACTAATTTTGAGTCGGCGCCAAACGAACAATCAACGAAGATCATTAAATTACTTCAAAAAAATTATCAGAATGTCACCGCGCAACTCGATGACATCATTTTACCCCTTACCTAATTCATTTGCTTGTTTGTTTGGCGCCGACTCAAAATTAGTTTTTTACATTAGTTTAGGAGCTCAGTTATTGAGACTAAGAAGGTTTATTTTATTTTTTACTTTTTAGTTGCGTATGTCGTCGGTTTAATTTTTTGTTAAAAAGTTTTTCTTATATTGTCGTCCTGATTAAAAGTTACCATTGCGCTAGTGTCCAATAACCAATAGTATCGGACATATTGGCCAATGATACTAGAAAATAAATATTTCATTGGTGTTAGGTAGAGTGTCGTATTTTTGTTTTTTCACAGGACCTTTTTTCTGTGCTGCTATACAAGTTGTTCTATGTAAACAATAACCCCTGTTTGAGTAATATTTCAATATAATCTGAAAATATTTCTGGAGTAGGTAATTTATTTCGTTGCTTTTAAGCAATATAAAATACACAACAGGTTTTTCCACCTATTGAATGAGTACTTGAATAAATACACTCTTGTTACAATTTAACCTATTGCAGACCTGTGGAGGTCCTATTGCGCTGGCCGATTGGCACCATCAAGAACGCTATGAAGAAAGTTAGACGGAGAGTACCGAATTTCAGATTCAGATCAAACTATTGGTTATTGGACTTTAGCGCAATGGTAACTTTTAATCAGGATGACTTTCTCTAAACAATATAAAAAATTCAGGCAATTCCCACATAATGTTTGAGCAGGGTCCTTTGACGAGATAATTTTTCTAGGTGAACTGGAAATTGCTGTTGTAAAACATCCCCATAAAAAGGCAATAAGTTAGATATATGAATTTTGAACCAATCAGCGTAGTATTTTTTGAAATAGCACTCTGAATGTTTTCCAAACTTTTGTGTAATTATTTGAAAAATAAGTTTGTTCATTCCAACTAAGAAATCTTGAAAGCAATGGAAAGGGGAGATTTATCCTATGGGATTATCATAAATTCATCTGAGGCCTTCGACTGTAAGGATCATATAATATTAGTGAATCTTAATATGTAATATGTGGAAATTCTTATTATGACTGATTTGTTCATATTTGAAAAAGAAAACAATAAGTAGAACTCGAAAAGAAAATACAGTACGATCCGTTGCCTTGAGTACGTCTTTGGGAGTCCCACATGGTAGTATTCTTGGTCCAATTTTGTTTATTTTAATTATTAATAATATAAATAATATTATTGCAGATATATCTGTTCACATCATAAGTCATATAGACAAGCTTTGCAATAAACTACCTAGAGTAACATATGCCACAAGAGTTCTCAAAAAGTGTTCATCCTGAAGTACTGATAACTGTATATTATTCAAATAGTCATTTGAGGCTCAAGTCATGAGATGAACAGAATTTTCTATGGTAAAAAAGTTATCAGAGAAATCTTCGAGTCAAACAAAGTACCGGCCATACCAGCAATCTATATTTTAGAATTAATAACATTTCTTATGAATCATCGAGATCATTATGAAATACAGCTCACATTTATGAAACAATATAAAATATCTTTTCAAAATCTTATTCATAACAAATCCCTTTATGAATGGAACAGCGTCTAGAGTAAGATGAAATTTTATAACAATCTTCCGCAAAATATAAGAAATATTGAAGTTTCTATCAGATTTCTGAAGTCTGTGAAAGAATTATGTAATATGGAGCCCTATGATGTCGAGCAATATTTTCTGACTTGCAGAAAATTTTGAATTTTATTTTGATTTTGTGTTTGTTGCATTGAGAGAAAAGTAAAGAAAAATTACCTATTTTAAAATATCAAATATTTTGAAAATGTGTGCTAATTTTTCAAATTAGACCTAATGATATTTCATGCTATGATGTATTTCCCAGACAACGAATTCTGTCGTGTTGTGTATGAAATGAATACATCTATCTTACATGTATGTATGTCCACCATTTTTTAGAAAACTACCCAATCACTTTGAATGAAATTATTTGTATGGTGCTCCCACAGACCCACAGAAAGGTCATATGCTATATTTTTATGTATAATTGAATTGAATTTCTGATGGATGTAATGAAAAACCTCACTATAGATTAGGTTTAGAAGTGATGAAGTGATAAAGTGATAGTAGAAAAATTTCACCATATCACAATTGATGGATCCAAAAATTTTTTTTAAATTTATTCCAATTTTTTTACAAAAATTGGTCTGTATCAACTTTTTTCTATGTAATTTATAAAAACAGTTCTTGTTCTGAACTAAAAATGATCTGGTTACACTTCTCACATGAAAATTAGTTTTCTTGCTGCATTTTGGAATTGAACAGAATTTTTGAGGTCCGACTTCAGTAGCGATAGGTGTTGTCTCTTCCTTACACAATTTTCATGGCTCATTGGTAGGGTAGAGCGAGGAGATGATGCCAATGGAAGTGAAAAACCTCTTGCGTTTTTTTCTGGTATGCATACTGATCGAAATACATCCTTATGATATAACTCGATACATGGGATAATAGAACAATTATTAAATGCAAATCTTCTTCCAAATTTGGTGAAAAAATTTATAATGAAAGGAAAAATATGCCTATTGGATGCATTTATTTGAGATATTTTTGAATATTTATTAGTAAGTACTTGAATTTAAAAGTCATCAAAAAATCCCCGAAGAAGACTGTGGTCACAATGGAAATGTTGGACATGTAATAAATCATCGTTTGAAAAAAGATTGTCATATTCTAAATGAATCAAAACTCCAAACTCTTAATTGGAATAGAGAGAAATAATACATGAATGCACTGTCCAACGTTTACATCTAGCGGTATCTTTAAGTGAAAAATGGAAGAATCTCAACGAAGAATTATTTTGGATCGAAAGCTCACAATTTGACAGGCACATTTATGCCCAAATATCTGAAAAATAAATGTAAAATAATCACTCATTTATCTACAAATAGTTGTTAGATAATATACACTAAACACTCCAAAAATTAGGAATGACAACTGGAAGTGAAACTTTATTAAAAGTTTCTTGCGCTTGGGCGGACACCAATAAATATTGTATTCTACGAATATAATTTTGAATGGTTTATTGATCTTTTCAGCAGCTTACACAGAAGATTTAATGCAATAACTATTTGAAAATTCATTCATTCTGGGCCGTATCTCAGAAAGCCTTCGGCTTGTCCTCTTGTCAAACGACAGGTATCAACTTATTTAGAAAAAAAGTTTTATATCACTTAATCAGTATTATGTGAGTATAAAGATAATATCAAAGTTTGGAAACTCATTAAATATATAACATTTTCATTAATGCAGGTAGGCAAGTGGTCTTTTGAATCTTTTGATTTTTAAATTTCTTTTATTAGAAAAATTGAAACTATTTTTCTACAACATAACCTTACTTTTCGTTATAACTGCTTCTTCTGCTACCAAATATATTCGATATTCATAATCATTTTCATAATATAACTTTCTAAAAGGACATAGGTACAGTAATTCCCAAATATCTCAAATAAATGAATATTTCATTCTTACCTTTATATTTCGATATTTCATTCCCAATTTTTCTCACAAATGTTATGTTATTTGTCTTAATAAAGGTTTATATAATAAAAAAGTTCACACAAAACAGAGCGACGATCACTTAATAATGGAATACCACAAAAATAATCAAATTTCACTATCGACGATTTTAAATTCGAATTACTAAATAAATGGAAATGGCATGGCAGTAAGCAGAAATACAAAATATTATTATTATTCCAATTTAACTCCTCAAGGTCAGGTCGATCTAAGGCCCACCCACCTGAATTTCTACCATCTCACTCGGAAATATTATTTTTTGGGAATCATCGGACTAACGCCATCTATGAATGGACCCCATTTGTATCCAATTTTTTCACCGTTTGGTTGACTGACTACGTATCTTTAGACAATGGTAAGGCCTTTTGATTCATTGTACAACACTAGTGCGTCGAACTAAACTAGTTTATAAAAATTGACCCATACATACAAACTTACCTCAGTCCGATTATGTATGCCGAAATCCCAATTGAGTTACATCGAATCCATTCAATAAGCTTAATCAAAGAAAAAAAAAACTCAAATTATGGATTCGGAGTACCTCCAGAAAAAAAATACACCAACTCATTGACAGAAAAAACATTTACAATCATACTGAAAAGTAAACAAAAAAATTAAACATTGCATTTTCATTATATTCTCTTTCTTTTCCAATGGGTTTATCCTACTATAATTTTTTATTTTTTTTCCCGGAATATTCCTGGAATATTCTCTAAATATCCGAAAAGAGAAGAGTATATTCCGAATATATATGGAATATTCCTAGAATATTCACATGCCTCTAGCATATTCCAGGAATATTCCAATATGCATATTCCTGGAATATTCTCGAGAGAATATACCACGAATATTCTCGTCAGAATATTCCTGTATGAATATTCATAGAATATTCCTGTGTGAATATTCATGGAATAATCATGTATGAATATTCATAGAATAATCAAAATTGAATATTCTGTATTGTATATTCATGGAAAATTCTCCCTTATTTCTATTGAATGAACACCAATAACCATTTTCGAGTTCAAAATATGGGAAGAGTCTGAGAAAAAGTGCGAATAGATGTATTTGATTTGCAAAAAGAGTTTTTGTTCAGAACTACTGTACTGACCAAATTATAATTGGTCGGAAAATATCGAGGTGCACTTTCACGACCAATCAAAACCAATCCGCGCGCGTCAGCGTCTGTTGTTCATCCGGTAGTCGTAGCTCAACCCGATATCAGAGCTGTTAAGTTGAATGCATTTCTTCTTCTTCTAGTTCATTTTTTTGTGCTCGGTTATATAATCATCTACACAGATCCGAGGGCCTCGTGCGGTAATACCTCACTTGCCCCCCTTCGTATGGCACCCTGGAAGTCTCACTCGAAGTGATACCACGAGTGCCCGAGCGCCCCTTCTTCCGTTGTCATCCAGCCTGGTTTCATTTCATTTCATTCCATAAAAATTTCATTTGTATATCATTTTCAAGGCGTTTTCTACAAAATGCCTAAAAGAAAAAGAAGTAGTGCTTGGTATAAGGAAGTACACCAGGAAACTGAAAATATTCTCAATACAATTTCCACACAAACTCCGTCACTTCATGCAAAAGGACAGTACTCAACTTGAAACTATTAGTGATAGAATGGATTCAAGTTTTTCTGATTCAGATACCAGTAGTACGATCTTGCAATTCTTGTTTTTCACAGATATCCCTGGAGTGAGAGAAGAAACGGGTTAATAAAATATGTGTTATTATTACTATAACTATATAGAAATAGACCTGTTCAAATTCATGTTGTTTTATTTCATTGTAGGGAAGGGGTGCGCAGTCTGCGGAAATCAAATGTTTTTTTTTTCTGAACCTGCAATTCCAATCCACAAATACTCTGAGGAAAACAATTACGTATTGCACTACTACATGATTTTTGAAATGAAGTTTTGTTTCTTGGCGAATGTAAGCAAAAACATTGCTTGAATTGTCAGGCATAATTGTAAAAGTGCCATTCAAGATTTTATATTCGAGGATACTCATGTGGGAAAACAGTTGTATTTTTCTTTACTTTCTTAATTTCTGAAATTTCAGGGAATGATTATTTTGTTCTGAAAACCCTTCAGGATATTTAGGGAATATTACTATCATATTCCTGAATTACTTTGAATATTCTCGGAATATTCATAGAATATGTTCATGGAATATTCTAGGAATATCCATTCTGGAATATTAATGGAATATTGTAGGTATATTCTGGATATACAAGGAATATTCCCACAGGATATTCCAGGAGTATTCTTTCTGGAATATTCATGGAATATTCTGGATATTCCGGGAATATTCCTCAAGGAATATTCAAGGAATATCTAAAATTTTCCCCACCAGCACATTCTAGGAATATTCCAAAAAATATATGTATATCCCTGGCACATTTAAGAATATTCCAATATCCTAAAAATAATATTCTATGAATATTCATGGTATTCCAGTGCTGTCTGGGTTTGAAGGCTCCATTCAGCCCTGGTGTGTCAGTTCAATACTATTCAGTAGGTCCGTTGATAAGGAACGACCGCTACTAGGACGACCTCAGGCAACAGTGGCATAAATATGCCACCAGTGCCCAGGCAGGCGTATGAGACTGCTCGCTGTTTTTTGCATTTTTTTTATTATTCTGATGAATATATAGTAGAATTCTTTCAGAATACAGTTTCAATAATTATTCTTCACTTAGCATCGGGAGCATTTTTTGTGATTTATATGACATATAGACATTTCAAATAAGCTCAAATAAGTGATGATGATAATAATAATAATAAGCTTTATTCACGTAAGTTAGATTAAATATACAGGAATATGTGCTCAAAAATATCGTGAGTGAAGAAAGAAGAGTGATAAGTGCTAAATCACTTGTTTTACAATTATTCAAACAATAAAAAAATGGTATAAAAAAGATATCTAAGCAGAAGTATGAAATTTTTAAATAATGAATAACAGTAATATGTAAAAGTAAACAAAACAAAACATACAAAACAATCAGTCACACACCTATACACGCATATACATAAATTAAAATGTTCATTATGATTCAGAATAAAATTATAAAAAAGCAGATTTGTGAGCTGGTACAGTACATAGATGAAATGGGTGAAAGTCAGAAATAGACATGAAAGTAAACAATAGAAACTTAAGAACAATATAGTATGGTGTATAAAACATTCAAGCGAAATTATAAAAAAATAATAATCTTTATTGGTCACAAGTACCCCTTGGTGCCTGGATAAGTCAGAAGTATAAATAAAATAAACTCCTAAGAAAATACAAAGATATAAAAGCTGCTACTATACATGTATACGAATATAGATATAAATGAAAATAAGATATACACTTATAATAATTCAAATCACACGTAGACTTAGTTGTACTCTCTATCTTATATCTTACCGAGTGATTCTCTAAGGTGGCTCACCCCTATAACTTTTTTATTATTGAAGATAGAAAAACAAAATTTGGGGGTTGTGTATTATGGGTCAATTCAAAATTTTTGACATATTCACTTGCTTTGCCGTACTTCCGGTTTGACCGGAAATGACCCCAACTTTCGATTTTTAAATGGGACATCCTATATATTTTCACTTATTTCGATCGAGAATGTCATTCTTAATCCAACAACACCTCATTTGTCAATATTTGATAAATGAAGTCATTTTTGTTCCAATTTTTATTTTTCGATCTAGACTGCCATGGATCGTGTAAATCGCTTCATTCTTGAAAAATACGACTTTGAGGTTTATGACTTCACAGTCGTTTTAAGCATTATTTTAAATTCGCAAAATGAATTTTTCAGATCATTTTGATCAATTTGATACCACACACTTTCACTTTATTTTCACGATTTTTTTGAATAATTGCAAGAAGCGATCATACCTAATAACAAATAATAGGTATTCGGTATACTTATGCAGTAAGTCCTGTTATTCTAGTTGTCCGTGACAAACAATTGAAGCTGTTGCAAGGACTACCTAAACAAATAGGCTAATGAATATGCTGTCACTTTTAAAAATTTATTTGTAGGGTAGTTTATAATTTGATATGGAAAATTATACTAAAAACGAGAAAATTGACATGCAACTGATGAAGCTAGAATTTATGCTCAGAGATTCCTTAATCGTAGCCATCCCACTCGGCATTATTTTCCAAAACTGGAAAGGAAAATGCGAAATGAACCAGAAGAAAATGCCAATTACTTCATCATCAGTGAAGAAAAAGAAGTAGACGTAGGTATTGGCCTATGTTGAAGTGAATTGTACGGCGTCAATTCGCCAAATTGTTTCTGAGTGTGATATAAGTCCGTTTGGAGAATTCTTCACAAATATAATTATCGATCATTCAAGTACCAACTTCACCAACATCTTTACGATAACGACCACAACCGAAGATTAACTTATTGCAACTGGTTTTTGACTAAATACAGAGAAGATGTACGTTTTCCATTTACAATTATTCATTCAGATGAAACTCGATTCACCAACTTGGGTCTGTTCAATCGGAATAATGATGCAAGAAGGAAATTTTCAAGAGCGAATTGGTTTCAATTGCTGGATGGGTATTATCGGAGGAAAAGTTTTGGGGCCAATAATTTTCGACGGACAACTTATTGCGGAAAGATATCTACAGTTCCTTAGAAATCAAATTAATGAATTCATTGAAGATTTGCCACCGGCTAACCAAGTTGATATCTATTTTCAACAAGATGGTGCGCCACCTCACAATTCTCAAGTCGTAAGAGAACATCTGAATGACACCTTCCCAGAAAAGTGGATTGTCACTTATGGACCTATGCAGTGGCCTGCGAGGTACATTCTTAAGTTGTTATATTTTTTCATAATGTATTATTTCTTTTTCATATTCTAGATCACCAGATCTTACGCCGCTAGATTTTTTTTCTCTGGGGAACAATTGAAAAGCAGGTGTATAACACAGCATCAGCTACTCGTGAAGAACTGGAGTATAAAGTAAGGGTGGCATTCCAGAACATCACTGCGGAACAGCTAATCATGTGGTGCGCGCAACAATTGAAAAAGTTGAACTTTGCCGTGATCAAGGAGGTCATTTTGAAAATTTAGAACCTTAATGGACCAATTTGCGACTTTTAAATAATTCTTGAAATGACTGTGGAGTCATAAGCCTCAAAGTCGTATTTTTCCCATGTTACTTGATCAAGAATGAAGCGATTTACACGATCCATGGCATTCTAGATCGAAAAATAAAAATTGGAATAAAAATTACTTTATTTGTCAATTATTGACAAGTGAGGTGTTGTTGGATTTAGAATGTCATTCTCGATCGAAATAAGTAAAAGTATATAGGATGTCCCTTCTAAAAATCGAAAGTTGGAATAATTTTCGGTCAAACCCGAAGTACGGCAAAGCAAGTAAATATGTAAAAAAATGTAAATTGAACTATGATACACAACCCCCAAATTTCGTTAGTTATAGGAACATGTAAGTTGAGAAATGAATCAGCAATTTGAATATTGCTCATAAATTCTTAAAAGCAAATAAACATAAACATCTCCATAGACAGTCCTCCCCAGGACTACATGGCGTTTCTGTTTATTTACTTGGTATTTATACATATTTTCTCCTGGCAAACTTCTTTGTTCGTTACCTTGTAAATAAACATATATTATCATTATTATAAAATGTTGCATGCAATTGCCCAGGAACTTAAGTTGGGGAATTCGCAACGCTAACAATATGTGGATATTTATGTCCACGAAGCGAAGCCTTCAAGTACATCTATGATAGGTCTCCAAGATGATCTCAAAGTGATATTATTTCCTATTCAGCCGTAGTAACTATTATCATTGTTTATACTTATCTCTTCAAACAATGCTATTATGAAGGAACATTTAAAAAAATGTAGAAACTCATGTCGATACTCTTTAAATCCCACCATCTGTGCCATCTATTGCGATATTCCGTAAGGTGTCCAATCGAGAGGTATGCGCGAACGCCTATAACTTGTAGTTTTCTTCAATCAGGTATATAGAATTTTTCCTAGATGGCGGTAGCTATCCCAATAAAAATATTTCATGATCGGTAGAAAATATCAGTAAAAATTGCGAAAAAATATGAGTGGCGTATCCGTTCTATTTATTAATACAAAAAAATTCAGAACGTATGCAATGGCTTTAGCGGACGTCATCTTCATTTACCCTTTCGATTCGTCCGCAAAAGCCTCATTTTGACTTTGGTCGTTTCTGAGTGGCAATAGTATATTGTTTTACGAGTGACGAAAGTAAAATTTTTTGAAGCGAGAGAACAGTTTACCAGCCGAGGCTGGTAATGTTCACGATCTTCAGAAAATGTTTTCGACGAGTGAAACTCTATACTTTTTCTACAACCCTGTTTATATTATAATAATATGCTAAAAAAGAACGATAAACAATGATGATATTTTATTTTAAATAAAAAATAACAGAATTTCTTTAAACATTACTTATGATTAAAATATTTGTTAATTGTTCCATTCGAGCAATTATTCAAAATTTTAGGAGTATTACAATCAAGATTTTTGTATTGAGGTAGACGATCTGTTATGTTTTAACTGATGTCACTCCAGATGAAGATGCGCCGTAATCGGATAGCGTTGTTTTTTGTATAGATTGTGAAATTTTGGTTTGTATTTTATTTTTGCTGCTAACTGATTGATCAACATATCCCTCCGCAACGTTACTAGATTTCCAGCCTCTATGCTTTTTTAATTGGAATAAATCACCTCCTGCATCCACTAATAGCGTTGCGGAAGTTCTACGCAAACAAGGACCAGTACCTATATTTTTGGGGATCAGGCAAGTTTTAATAATGAGCTATTTGCCTAAGAAATTTACTGAATTTATTTATTCCCACAACCTGTCTAGTACCCTTTTCGTTCTGGTAGTTAATAAAGGAATCTAGTGGACGGATGAGATGATGAGGTTCATATATATTTTAGAAATCTCGTAGAAGAACCCAGAAATGTGGAAGGAACGCGGTACTTTTGTTTTTGTATTACTATTGTAACTAAGAGTATACTGCTGGTATCTTTTACATCATTTACTGTCAAATATTTTAATTCATGGCAACGACAAGCCCCCGAAATTCCAAAAACTAAGGCTCCTACAAACGTTAATATTAATATCATTAAGAATGTGTCGCAATAATAAAGTAATTAACTTACCTTAGTCATTAAGTATATGGAGTCGTGTGCATTCTTTAAGAAAGTGTGTATCTCATCGAAGAAAACATTTTAGACTTTTGACTTTTAAAACCATCAGATTTTCGTTACTAAAAAGAACGTAAACTGGGATATTTACTGACATCGATATTATTTTTAATCGATAAAGTGGTTCTCAACATCGAATACATAGACCATGGCGTCGATGACTTAAATTTTTTTGACAACCATCCAAAATACGCAAGCAGCACAGTTTCCGAAAATGAATTTGCGTGATTATCAACTCTCCAATCCATGAATTTTGCATACATTTCTTCATATATCTTTTTAGATTTTACTAATAATAAATCCAAAGAGGTTTCCTCAGCTTGATTTGCTATTTCCGGTGGTGTATATAAATCACTATCCGAATCAGAAATCATGATAAGTTAAAAAACGAACAATGCTTTCAGTGCAAACTGACAAGTCAAACCATTAACGAGGAACGTCAAACTAATAAAACCAGGCAACTGGATATAAATTGTTCTTAAATCTCACGGTATTTTTACGATTCTATTTTGCTTTTTAATTAAACAGAAGTAAAAAAAGCAATCTAATTATAAAAATGATTTCTGTCTTTGTTTATTAATAATTTAAAGCCATCAAAACATTATATACGAGGGCGGAAAATGATTGAAAATATAAATTTAACTTTCGTCACTAGAAACGAAAGTTATGAGAATTTCTCACACTTGCGACGGAAATCACGAAGGTATTCTATTACAAAATGACGTCTTTTCGTAAAGGGTTGTAGAAAAAATTATCTACCCGTCTACGGCACAGCCGAAAAGGAAGAGTAATGATTTTAGCAGCCTGTATGTTTGTATTTACGAATCTTCCACCATAGCGCCTAAACTACCCATCCGATTTTGATGAATGAGGTGTCAACCGATTCGTTATTATGGTCCGGGTAACATAGGTTACATTTTATATGAATAAAAGGAAAATGGTGGATGTTACATAAAAAAAAAATGTGGGGTCTCTGAAATTATTTTTTCACTATCGTATTGTGTGCGATGTCAAATGAAAGAGGAGAAAATTCTGAATTCATATAGATATAGTACAATTATAAATTTAAAAACATATACCAAGCGACAGAAAAACAATGTTATACTTTATTTCAGCGCTTATGAATTCTACCAGCGCTTTCTATCGGCAGTTCTGAATATATCAATCGTGTAAAAACAACAGAATCAGCACCCTATTAGAAAGACATCGATTTTAAAATCTCACATTCTATTAATAACTCCAATAAGGTACAATAAAGTACAAATTCAGTGTACAAAATAGAATAATTCTAATAAAAGCAAATGTAACTGAGATCTACCCGAACGAGTCAGGCGCGTGAGGGCAGATGGTCGTGTCCGTAATAGCTTTCTTTTAGTGCTGATATTAAATATTTTTTCATTTTCTCTTATAACAAGACGAACATTCATGCACATTAAATTCTTCCATAATTATTTATCTTTATTCCTAAGTTAGGTGAAATAGCTAATAATAGGGTGAAGGGGGGTTTACTTCAACCTATTACGTATACTAAACAATTGTTTTATTATGAATGTCCTAATCTATCAAGCCGGGATCCAACGGCGCGTGGAGTGGCACTCCTCGCGCCAAACTTGCCAGTTCACGCGC
Organism: Gonioctena quinquepunctata; assembly: GCA_018342105.1. NCBI lineage: Eukaryota > Metazoa > Arthropoda > Insecta > Coleoptera > Chrysomelidae > Gonioctena > Gonioctena quinquepunctata. The sequence continues at coordinate 619,943 of JAFIRS010000105.1, forward strand.
CATCGGATAGGGCAGGATTGGCGATCTTCAGTCGGCGTGGTGAGTCTCGTCGTCTGTCGATAAATGAACACGGTTCAGAAGAGCTCGGACGTATCCACGTCTGAAACCGCGATCCTACATGCCGTGGGAACAGCCCGACACATTTCATTGCGCCAACCTTGACACTCAACCCTCAATCCAGGATTGCCACTCCACGCACCGTTGGATCCCGGCTTTACCCACGCTATCATATCATTCTTCTTTTTGTTGTCGCATCAAAGGTTAAAACTAAAAAGTTTAAGATAAAATGCTAAAAAAACTGTAACCCGACTAAGTAAAAAATTAAATCGACTAAAAAGTAAGAAACAAGTTAGGTGATGATTGCTATCATCGTCTCATTGAGTAAACAAATCTTTTGATTTGATATGTTAGATATTCCTGTTTATTTAGTTTAATTGAAGTCTTCTGGCAGTTTCACATTGTTAACGTTATAATTCAATTCAGATGTCGTGGTCGTGCGTTGTCAACTACAAATTCGATAGACAGATAAAATCAATGGAGTCAATCAAGAATACATAATTAAATAATAAAAAAAAAATTTAAAGACAAGCTTTTATTTTAGACGTGTACTAAAACGTATAAAATAAATTTAGGTCATCGCTGTCTCGTGAAGTGTTCATAAAAGTAGGTAACAATTAATTTGATTGGGCAGTGATTAGTTGATAAGTAAGAACTTGTCGAAGTATTAATTTCATTACAATTCGCGCGACAAGCTTTTTGAAACCAAATAATTCAACAAAAAATAATTAAATCATTGTCAGCGATGACTTAAATTTATTTCATTCGTTTTAGTACACGTCTTAAATAAAAGCTTGTCTATAAAAAAGTGTTTTTATTATTTAATTATTTTTTACTTTTTAGTTATTTCACCTCAATCTGTTAATTTCCAATAGTGCATCGTTAGCACAATGTCTCTTCCCTGTGAGTTTTGAGCTGAAAGAAATCATGATGTCCAACCCCAAAAACTGCCACACACCGATTTTGAATAGAATCTTACCATAATCATTAAACTCGTCCGTCATCCTAAAGTCGCCATCTTGAATTGATAGATTTTTACAAAAAATTCATAATCTCCGAACCTAAAAACCCCCTCATACCAATTTTTAATGAAATATGACCATAATCCTCCATCTTGAGCCCCCGATCTTGAATTTATAAATCATAATCTCCTACCCCGAAAACCCTTGCATACTTTCATCTTAGGGCCGTCATCTTGAATTTATACATTTCTACAGAAATTCCATGATCTCTGACCCCAAAAACCGTCACATACCAATTTTGAATTGAACCGGACCATAATCATAAAATTCGTCCGCCATCTTGGAGCCGCCATTTCGAATTCATGAATTTTGACAAAAAGTTCATGAACTACAGCCCCGAAAACCCCCGTATACCAATTTTGAATCGAGTTGGTTCATAATCACAAAACTCGTCCCGTATCTAGGGGCCAAAATCTTGAATTTATGAATTTCGACAAAAATTTCATAATTTTCAACCCTTAATACCTCCACATACCAATTTTGAATCAAATCGGAACATAATCACAAAACTCATCCTCCATCTTGGGACCGCCATCACGAATTTATAAATTAATAATCTCCGACCCCGAAAACCCCCAAATACCAATTTTGAATCGAATCGGACCATAATTACACATCTCGTCCAACATCTTAAAACCGCCATTTTGTTTTTTTCTCTAACAAAAATTTCATAATGCATTGTCACCGAAGTTATGGATACCCCCCAAATTTCTAATTATTCGGTTGACTAGAAGTCGGTCAAAATTCACTTGCAATATTTGACCCTAACGAACGAACGAACGAACGAACGAACGAACGAACGAACGAACGAACGAACGAACGAACGAACGAACGAACGAACGAACGAACGAACGAACGAACGAACGAACGAACGAACGAACGAACGAACGAACGAACGAACGAACGAACGAACGAACGAACGAACGAACGAACGAACGAACGAACGAACGAACAAACGAACGAACGAACGAAAGAACGAACGAACGAACGAACGAACGAACGAACGAACGAACGAACAAAACAAAAGAAGAACGAACGAACTAACGAACGAACGAACGAACGAACGAAGGAACGGATGGACAGTGAAACTAAATAGAAGCTCGTGAAAATACGCACTTTCACGGCATATGAATTGAATTATAACGTTAATAATCTGAAACTTCCAGAAGACTTTAATAGAACTAAATAAACATGGAGTAGCTCCCTACACTACCAGAGCCGACAGACTCCAAGCCACAGGCTCTGGTGCCATGCGGTTTTCCCCCACCAGAAAAACAAGATACCCACATTTCAACCACTTGGTGGTCACCTGGCAAAAACGTGGATAACAACTGACTGCCCTTGTGTAATATATATGTAGCTCGATCGCTGTCCTGCAACATATTTTTATAATAAATGATTCATTCCTAACACTCGATCGACTATAGGTATATAACATTTGAGTAAGTATATTGAATTTGGATACTTCTGATCGGGATAAAATTAAAACGATTGGAAGTTTACTGTGAAATATGGATGTTGTAGCTCGATTGTGAGCCTGCGCCATCTGAATACTCTTAATTTGAGGAAAACATAATTTTGGAAAAAACTCGCCTCTGAAATTATGTACCTACCTAAATCCCTCAAACATTATTTTTAACAATCTTGGTTACTTGAAACCAATACTCAGGTAATGAATTACTACGTTAGATGAAGTACTGACGACAAATAAATCTTTCTCATTTCTCCAATAATGTCGATCCAGCATATTCCGGTAAATATATGGTGGCTTTTGGAGAATATAAATTTAAAGCGGCAGAAACTGAAAATATACCACTCTAAAGTTCCTCTCAATATAAAGTAGTCAGTGGAACTAACTTAGTTTTCCACCACTAGAAAGTGGCGCCCACGTCGCAGGCCTATGACTCATTACTCCAAAGTTATAACATGAAAATTACAATAGGTCTCATACCTTCGAAAGTCGCGGCTATTATAATCTGCCACTTCAAAGTTATAACCTCGAAATGGCGGGTACATATCCATTAATTGTTAAAAAAGGACATGTGGCAAGTATGGTGGATTAATGCACCTCCAATTACAATTATCAAGAATCAAGAAACAATTATCAATGAACAAGTAATGAAAATGATGGCATTTATGCAAACTGAATTAACAATTAAGGTATGAATATTAAGCAGGCGCACAAGTCAGAGATCCGATATATTGAAATCAACCTTTTTATACAAAATAAAGAAAAATTGTCTATTGAAAACGCATAACCCATTTCATTCTGAATTAATATCATTCACGTTATGGTAAAACAAACTTTTTGCAAGCCACAATAAAATAGTTTGAGAAAAGTTAGGTTAGCTTTTATAATCGCGTGGACCAATCCACGGTGACATGATAAAAGATAATTTTAACTTTGTAGTAACTTTCATTAAATGCGAACAGTGGCAATCACTTATGGAGATAGCAAGAATGTGGCAACCATCACCATATATCATAATCAAGTGCTTGTCACACTGAAGGTTTGATGGAAGTTACCGAAACTATCATACTCTATTGAAAGTGATTGTGACTTCCAAGTGATACTTAAGTGGTACAGGATGGTTAGCGCAAGGGTTATTTTCCACTTCCAAGTTTGAAAACTTTTGAAGTAATTCTGCTTAATGGCCATAATGTTTCAGACACCTCAATAGGCCTCTTCACGACTCCTTTCGCGCAAGCGCATTCGCCATGTTAATAAAGCGGGTAATATGAAAATTTAGCGTTATCAGTGCCATCAAATTCCACATAACAGTTGAAGAACATAATTGTATCCAACTAAGACTATCGTTGCAATTCGGAACTAGAAAAGTTAGGATAACAATGGCCTATATAGACACAAACAAGTTATAGACCTGTGGAGTGGCTACCATAGATGGGATTACGTGACTGCAACCATGCAAATATAAAATTTTAGTTATTCTTACTGTATAGTGGCAGATTTAGTGGTGATTACGTAATAACCACCGAGTCGAACTTGAAGTATCAGTTTCCGTTACTATGATACTGCTAGGGAGGAGCATAGACTCTGAGACCTAGGAACTCCCACACTACAGAAAAAAAAATACTTCGAGTATTCTTCATATCAAAGCTAATGATTCGGAAGAGATAATTAATATATATGTTGAATAATATCAGATCAAGGACTGTTCTTCGAAACACACCGTGTCAAATATATTTGCTTGGTTGATGGATCATTGCTTCTTGTGTTGACTTGCCTTGGTGAAATCCTTATCGATTATCTGGGCTGATGGTATTTTTAGAGATATTTATCTATTCTTGATTTAAGGTTTATTCCAAATATTTTTCCGATTGGTTAAAGGAATTGTCTTCAATTCTATCTCCGGATTTTATATAGGGGTTTAATTACAATATATTTAAACAGCTACTGGAAAAACTCCCATGTTGATTCGAAAGTTAATTGAAATTTTATGAGTTACACAAATTCAATTACACTTTCGAATTTTATGCTGCCTTGCCCAGTTACTTTTTTGGTTTCGGAGAATTAATTGTCCAGCTTTGATCTCACAACAAAATAAAAATCATCATGTTTTTACTGCATTCGGCTAAACGCTTGCTATGGAATTATTTCATTCATATGCACGGAAATATATTGCATTTGTAGCTTCTGGAAAATATAGAAATATAGAAGTTTGCTCACAGAAGATATAGCCGTAATTTTTTGAAATTGATGGCAATATTATTAAATAGTATATTTTAATTCCGATTAAACATATAACAAATTTTGAGTGATCTCTATTGTGGTATTCATTTCACTTGACCTGAGGGTCAAGTAATGTAATCATGCAAAAATAATCGAGATATCGAGGGAATTATCCGTTTTGAAGTCCCCTGAGTGAAGTATGTTTGTCTGTATGTGTGTGTCTGTAACTTCCACGATAACTGCCCAACCGAGCTGAAATTTTGAGTGAAGATACAGTTCCTGCTCCGAATGTGACCAATAGGATGTCATCTGTCGAACGAAAGTGTAACTATTGAAAAATTACAGAAACTATATCGCACGGAACTTGACTTGCAATATGTCATTTGAAAGCGCTTGAAAAACTATATCCAGAACAGTCAAAATAATTTCTGACACCTTTCAAGAATAAAAAAATGGCAAATTTCAAAACGTTACCATTTAATTCAAAATGGCGGCGGTTGAAATATTTAAAGAAATCGTAAACTTTCATTTCTATATCAATATCGGCAAACTATAGGTCTTTTGAAAGAGCTTCATGAGCTCTACAAATTTCATTGTTTTTTTTCTAAGATATGTTTAAAGTAGGGAAATTGGGAACATTCAACGCTCAAAAATATTAGAAAAAAGTCACAGACATAATCAACTTTTATTGCAACATAAACTTTGCTCCCAGGCTGATATACTTATTAGTGAAAAACAAATTCAAAAAAATCAACATTTCATTAGAAATGTGAAAGAAAATAAAAACTTTTCAACAAAGAATGAAACCTACGAAAAAAGAAACTGAAAAGCAAAAAGTAACCCTTCTTAGTCTTAATAACTGAGCTCCTAAACTAATGTAACTAATTTTGATTTGTCGCCAAACAAACTAGCAATTGAATTAGGTAAAGCGTTAAATGATGGCAGCGGGATGCGCGGTAGTGTTTTTATAATCTTTATAATAAACTACAATTTATTTGTGTGACACATATCACACACGTATACTCTACTAGTCGGTAATACATTTTTCATGTGCCTAGAGTTTACAAATGGCGCACATGATCCAATCTTCTGTCGGTGGGGATTCATACTTTTCGTTGCACATTATCCAGTAAAACTCCTCTTCGTTTTCATTTCCTTGTAAAGCTTTCTTACCTTCGACTCGTGGATTCTTTTGTATGGTTTTAATGTTCTTTTCTGGTTTTTCAGTTGGAACTTTTCCTTTTTTATCTTTTCCCTCACTTTGTCTTTTCTGTTTTTCCTCTAGTTGGATTTTTATTAGTGTTGGATTCTTTTTATTCTGTCGCTTAGTAGTGTTTTAGGAAAGACAGACACATTGATAATTTTGGCAAGAGGAGCACAGGAGTGGATGGAGAAGGAGTATTAATGGTAACCCTCAAATCTTTGTCATTTTCAAGAATAGAAGTGGCATCCTGTGTTGGTGTTTGACTCTGGCTGACAGTTTTAATGGACTCGTTCAAACTTTGCCCAGCTGAAGTTTCATGAACATCGCATTCTTGAGTCTGACTGGTGTGGGATTGATCAAATACCGTATTTTCAAAGCTGTCTTTAAATTTGTCAGGATCAATAGGATGAATTCCAGCGGCTCTAAATCCACTGACAGCCTTTCTTATGTTACTTGTTTTGTTGTACGCCTTTGTAAAAAGTTCTCCAACCTTGAATAGGCTTATTCGATAACCAGGATTGTCAACCATGTAGAGCTCACAGTGAACTGAAGATTGTAAGATCCAGTGGCTGCATTCTGATTCATGGGGTGGCAAGGAAAAACTTGCAGGTTGTGTTCTCGGAAAAGCTTATATGCTTCCAGGCTAATATGACTTTCATGATTGTCGAGTATCAATAAAACTGGTTCTTCTTTGGTAGGTTTCTCTAAAGAAATGAAATGTCGCAAGTAGTCAAGAAATATGGACCGGAATCAGAAACCATGGCAATCACGACGCTGTTACAGCCTTCAACTCATAGTTCGTTAATTCTCTCTCTTTTGAAGATAAACATGGGTGGTACATATACCGGGTGACAATGGGACTAGGGCCATGTTTATATCTCCTTCACATATGAAAACGAAATGGTCGACTTCCAATTTCGCCTAAATAGCCACCAACTTCGATTTTTCAAATAGAACACCCTGTATGTTTGATGTTTTTCGGATTCTACGGCTCAAATTACATACGACAGTCTTGCCAAATTTTTATTTTACAATTGAAAAAAAATGATTTTTCAATATTTTTTTAGCCCAGGAGGCCTTGATTAGGTTGAAATCTATACTAATTTACATTAGTAACTCATACAAATAGTCATTCCATCGATATCATTAATAACAAATCCTACAGCAGGAATTGAAATTTTCTGAACGCATTTTTAACAAAAAAATCGTTTTTTCAAAAGGTACCTACCGAGGGCCATCTTGTCATTCGATAGAGAATTTAATTACCATTTCAACGATATACATTACGTACCACTTTCTTTTTGTTCGAAACTAAAAACGATCAATTATTGAATGTGTACAATATTTTATGCGATGCCTACAAATTCCAATGAGTTATCCGTTTGGTTTTGATTAAATGAAAGGTAGCCATGGAATCAGTAGGTAATTAATGTCATGTCAAAAGTGAAATACCAATTTTACTTGCCATCTCGTTTCGTTTGTGAAAAGTGTTTTTGAAATAAAAAATAATAATCGTCATTCTCGAAACGAACAAATCGATATGATATTGATATACAGAAAATGTCAGAAGAACGCTGTCAATGAGAGAATGCTGTTCGTTATCCGTTAAGACGGCACCCATCGAGGACCTTTTTCAGAAAATTGGAAATGATGCTAAGAAAAGAACCAGCTGATCAAAACCACATCCACTTCATCGGCAGTTAAGAAGCGGAAACTAATGTTTTAGCATATGTTCATTTTTCTCCATCTGCATCAGTTCGAGATTTGGAAATTGAATATCGGATCAGCAGGGTAAGTGCCAGAAAAGTATTGAGAAAACATGAATATCGCTCCTATAAATACAGTTTGCATCAGCACCTATATGAGATTGACCCAGAACGGAGACTAACTTATTGTAATTGGCTTTTGCGTCATCATGATTTGAATAATGGTTTTGTCTCGAAGATACTTTTTACAGATCGGTCTAGGTTTACGAATAATGGTATGTTCAATAGGAATAATAAGAGGTATTGGGCTCAAGAAAATCCTAGGTAGCTGAGAGAAAGATTTAGATTCAACGTCTGGGTAGAGATCATAGGGATAAGAATCACTGGACCAATTCTTTTCGACGAGCCTTTGACGGGCCAAAGATATCTACAATTCTTAGAGAAGGATATTCAAAATAATGTCAACGATTTACCTGAGAAAATCAGAGAAAATATGTTTTTTTTAGCAGGATGGTGCAGTACTACGTAATGCTAATATTGTTCGGCAATATCTTAGTGATTACCTATGGGCAGAGATGGATTGGAACAAATGGTCCAATCAGATGGCCAGCCAGATCGCCCGATTTAACCCCTATTGATTTTTATTTATGGGGTCACATAAAATCCAAAGTATACTCGAGGAGATCAACTTCTTTGCAGGACTTGAGAGATAGAGTTGAGCGCGCATTTCAGGGAAAGTCCTGCTCACGAACTGATAAATGTGATGAGGTGTACAATAAATAGAACTTCTCTATGTGTTAGGGAAACCGGGCAACATTCCGAACATATCATTGGTCATTAATAAATCAAATGACTTTTCGATGGTTGTGAAACTCTTCTATTGAAAACAGGATAATGATATTTAGACTAGGAGGAATCGGCGCATGAGTACCGAAAACTATTCCACCTCAATTTTTTATGCGATCCTCTTCAAATTGCCCTACTGATGATATAAATGCATGTTGCCATATTGTTTAAGCCGAAGTTGTTTAAACAATTGCAAGGAATTGTTATTTTTCAGCCGGACTAATTTTTTTATATTCTTTACTGAAATACGAATTAAAAAGGTCCCATGACTTTTCACGATAAAGTTAATATTTTTAGAGATATGAATTTTTAAAGGTTCGAAAAATCTCAAATTTGGGTACTTTTGACCCATAAAAAATATATATATAAATAATATTTTTTTTTCTTTATACAACAGTTAATAATATTCTTAATTGATATTAAAAAAAAAAACATTTTTTTTACCTGTTTTTTTAACGGTAATTTCGCGAGCTCACAAGTATGCGTCGCTTACCTTTAAGTATCGCCGTCTCTCTCTGACTCATGCGCTGCATCGGCCTCTCTGTGTCCTGAATTATTATTCATCATTTATCTTAAAAACTATTAACTTCATCAAGATTGTTAAAGAGAGCAATGTTATTAATAATGAAATTGTCTACAATTGCTTTTTTTTTATTTCTGGAATCAATTTTACAAAAGTTATTTAAGCATGAATCGGAACATGTAAATAAAATCACTTTTTTATCAGATTATATTACTTTTTTGTTATTATCATAGTAATTTATGCATTTATATTAACAATAATAAGATATAATGGTATTTGAACATTTTTTTGAATCACAAATATATACAAATAATAAAAAGATTTTGGTACGCACTCAAATGTTTTGAAAAAATATTCAAATGAATTGAAAAATAATAAAATAAAAAATACTCATATGGATATGTATATGAAAAGATTCCTTTTTTTTGTTTTTTATTTTTTCAAGGTTACTCCTTGTATAAAACCTCAAGATCTTTGTTTGTTCTTGTGACAAAATTGTTGATTATATAGAGCACTAGCTGGCCCGACAGACGTTGTCCTGTCCAAATTTCTATGTTCCCTAAAATGTTTTTCCTGAAAACTCTCGTCCGCGTAGAATTTCTTTTTTTCTATGTTTTCCTTTATGTTGTTCGATCTAGACTATGCTTTTGACTCCTTCCGCTTGCTGTTGTCCCGTTATCCCGTTTTCCTGTTATCCCGTTTTTTCTTTATCCCGTTATCCCGTTTTCCCGTTTTTTCGTTATCCCCTTATCCTGTCATCCCATTATCCCGTTTTTTTGTTAATTTTAATTACATGTTCCGATTCATGCTTAAATAACTTTTGTAAAATTGATTCCAGAAAAAAAAATTTGAAAAACAAATTGTAGACAATTTCATTATTAATAACATTGCTCTCTTTAACTATCTTGATAAAGTTAATAGTTTTTAAGATAAATGATAAATAATAATTCAGGACACAGAGAGGCCGATGCAGCGTATGAGTCAGAGAGAGACGGCGATACTTAAAGGTAAGCGACGCATACTTGTGAGAGCGCGAAATTAACAATAAAAAAACAGGTATAAACAATGAAATTTTTTTAAATATCTATTGAGAATATCATAAACTATTGTATAAAGGATTAAAAAAAAAAATATTTATATTTTTATTTTATATATTTTTCATGGGTCAAAAGTACCCAAATTTGAGATTTTTCGAATCTTTAAAAATTCATATCTCTAAAAATATCAACTTTATCGTGAAAAGTCATGATATCTTTGTAATTTTTATTTCAATAAAGAATATAAAAAAAAATTGTCCGGTTGAAAAAAAAATTCCTTAATTTTTAAATTTGTTTAAACAATATGGCACGGGGTTGCCCCATGGCAACATGCATTTATATCATCAGTAGGGCAATTTGAAGAGGATCGCATAAAAAAATTGAGGTGGAATAGTTCTCGGTACTCATGCGCCGATTCCTCCTAGTCTAATTGTGGGTAATAATTTGTACGTTGAATGTTTCACTGTTTCAGTCGTTAGATTTATTCAAACAGTTTGATTATATCAAATTTATCTTTTCTGTTATGGGTTCATGATCATAACATTTTGTCAAGTCGATTATTCTTGGTAATTCATTGTTACCATTCTGAAGTGAAGTTTGGAAGAATGAATTGATCTCATGCTACCTACCAATTTTTTCAGATTGATTTCATTTTGGTAGATGGAAGTGGTACATAATGTATATCGTTGAATTGGTAATTAAATTCTCTATCGAATGGCAAGATGGCCCTCGGTAGGTACCATTTGAAAAAAACAATTTTTTCGTTAAAAATGCGTTCAGAAAATTTCAATTTCTACTGTAGTATCTGTTATTGATCTCATCGATGAAATGACCATTACTATGAGTTACTGATGTAAAATAGTATAGATTTTAACCTGATCAAGGCCTTCTGGGCTAAAAAAAAATGAGAAATTATTTTTTTTCAATTGTAAAATAAAAATTTGGCAACACTGTCGTATGTAATTTGAGTCGTAGATACCGAAAAACATCAAACATACAGGGTGTTCCATTTGAAAAATCGGAGTTGGTGGCTATTCTGGCGAAACCGGAAGTCGGCCATTTGGTTTTCATATGTCTGTCAATCCGAAATTGTGTCTCATATCCATTTACAAAATGCCATTCAAATCGGTTGATAAGTGAAGGAGATATAGCATGGCCCTAGTCCCATTGTCACCCGGTATACCACTAACGCTGGCAGAACAAACTATTGTTGTTGTGACACCGCGTTCTCCGTTTATTGCTTTTGCTATTTATTCTGAACGTTTTGGAGATAACATCTGGTAATTTTTCGAACTGTGCTAATGCCGGTTTCATCAATATTAAAAATACGATGACCAGGTACATTGTGTTTTCTTTATCGTTTTTAGTTGATCCAAAAACAGATTCACTTCGGTGGCGTTAAAAGCTGGTATTCTATTAAGTGAAGTAGCTTCTGGAATCCGTAAGCTGATGGAAGGATATCGAGACATAAAGCCATAGTACCAGACTTTGCCTGACAGCTGGGCTTCTTTGTTAAAATTGTGTTTCTGTTTGTTGGCTTCAGCAATTCTACGTAATGAATTTGGTGTCATGCCATAAAAAGACTTGCAGCAATCAAGTATGTATTTTTCTAGCTTGTCTTCCTGATTTTTATTGATAACAGTGTACCGACCTTTTTTTATGTCTTGAATTCGTTTTGTTTTAGTGGTTTGAATAATGTTGTTTTTGGTACTGACTATTTGGTAGCAGTTCAGCCCAATGTGAGCTTTTCACTTTTGACATCTTCTTGGAAGGCGAAGATCTTCAATTTGGTATTTTGGTTCAGTCTTCGAGGCATCTGAAACACTTTGAAACGTTAAAATATTTTTAGACAATCAACCAGCAGCACTAGGGGTGATTAAGATCGCAAGTGTAATTGGGAACGTTCCCAATTACCCGTCTGACGCCGTTTCCAATTGCCTGAAGTAGTCAATATAAATCAAAATGGCCGCTCTCAACAGTATCTTTGGTGAACTCCAAATCACGTGGGATTTGAAAACAGATAGTACGTGCATGATAGTTGTGCAATATGTTGTCTTTGAACTCAAAAATATGATATTTACATATATTATAACACACGGCAAAAATTATGAAAGAAATGCAAAAAAAAAACGGTGTAGTGCGGGGGGAAGTATTACTTATCTAGCTGTTCCCAATTATCCGCCGTTCTCAATACCTCCACTCTCCCCTACACACAAATAAAAAAATCGCTATGAATGACCATTCATGAGAATAAATAATTTTTGTTCACCCTGAATGCTTCTTTCATTTGAGGTTTTTTCGCTCGTGTCAAATCAGATACTCTTTGAGTTTTCTTTCCGCCAACAAACAGAACATCATTGTGTTTTGACATTTCTCGATTTCAAAGTTAAATATTATATATATATATATATATATATATATATATATATATATATATTCTTCAATTTCTCGGAATAAAGGTCTGATTCAGTCAATTCATATAATTTCTCATAATTACGTTTCGACATGGTATTTGTCATCATCAGGTTAAAACAAAATTATTTTATTTGAATTCTGCGTTCGCATCGTACGAACGTTATTGTAGAATAAGACGAAAAGACACCTACAATAACGTTCGTACGATGCGAACGCAGAATTCGAATAAAATAATTTTGTTTTAACTTGATGATGACAAATACCATGTCGAAACGTAGTTAAGAGAAATTATATGAATTGACTGAATCAGACCTTTATTCCAAGAAATTGAATAAAATATATATGTGGTCAAGAAACTAAAGAAAAAAAAATATATATATATAAATAGGTACTGTCTATATACTTGTGTGCTGGTTATACTTCTTTCTTTTCATTTGGGTCAGTTCACATAGAAATATTTCAGTTTCAATTTATTCATTATCAGGTGAAGTACATCGCATCAAAATATATACATTCATTAATAAATTAAAATTTCCAGATCGAGCACTTTACCTAGGCAAAGATTGCCTGTCTTGCTATGTTCTCGGTCTGAATACATTCCAGCAAAGCGTACATTTTGTTGTTGATTTGAGTAAGTGGGTAGAAAGGTTTATAAAACTAAAAAAAGGAAAAAGATAAATATATAAATGAACTGAAGTATGTACTTCCTTGGATGTTTTACTGTGGAGGACAGATGGCAGGTATTGTTTCTTTTCACATTTCTGATTTGAATTGATGTTGATTTTAAGATATCGTAAATTTTTTCTAGAAAATGTAGAAAATAGTTTTTGGTTTCAACTTTGAATTTTTCATGGTTTGAAATTTGTTTTAGATTTTTTAGCATAGAGTTATAGATTTTAGGACCGAAAAGAAAAAAGATTTCTGTGTTGTTTTTTGAAAGATTGGATATTGAGATCCATGTTGGTAGTGGATCTTATTTTTCGAGTTTTTTTGTGATTGAAATTCGCATGACTCTTTTGTGGTCTTTTCAAACATTGGTCGGCAGATAGTTATTTAATATTCAATATTTTTGTTTCTTGGTAAAGAATGTCAGTGGAAAACCGTTTGCTTTTTTTAGAATAATTTTTAGAATTGTGTTTTGTGTTGTTTGGAGAATATTGAGTGAGGTATTGAAGGCCCCACCCCATATTGTGATGCAGTATGATAGAATAGGCTAAGGAGTTGTAGAGCATTATGAGGTTTTTTCTAGAGAGAATGTCTCTCAAGATATGAAAGCTGTGTGTTAGAGCTCTCAGTCGCTTGTTAACGTGCATCATATGATCTGACCATCTTATGTGTTGGTCTAAGAAAATCCCTAGATACTTTATTGATAATACTTTTTCTATTGTAGGGCATAAACATGAATTTTTGTTCTGACAGTGCACGAGGTGTAATTTCGAAGTAGGAATTTCTGGTTGGTTTACAACCGTTGGTGTGAAAGTCACAAATTTTGTCTTTTCAATATTAAGTGTGAGTTTATTCAGTGTTGCAGAGTGTTTGACTTCATTCCAATCTATCCCCGTGAGAATAAGGGCTGTATCATCAGCATAACAGATGAGGTACCCTTCGAGACCAGCTATTTTTGAGATGTTGTTCATATATACGAGGAACAGTATTGGGCCTAACACTGTCCCTTGGGGGACCCCGATCTTAACAATTGAGGCAGAGCTCAGTTTGTATTAGGAAGAAGTTAGGGAAATTTGAATATTTCACCAACTTTTGATTGAAAAGTTTAAGGTTTATACAAAAATATAATTTTCGTTTTTTTTTCTGACACATGATTCGTTAGACTGATTGGTGGCAATTTCAGAATCAATAAATACATTCTAAAATCTACCTTTCCGACTGGCCGCGCCATCGGGTTTTTTCAACTCAGCGGCTTCAAACTAATATATTGAACAGAATTATAAAGTGATCTATATAAGATATAGCCCAAACTGATTATTAAAAACCAAAATAAAAATATTAACAAATTTTTCCGGACTTGGCCCACTGTTGAAAATATTTTTATACAATTTTCTTTTTTCATCAAAAGTTTTGGTTATCCGACACTATTTCTTCATCCAAATGTAATTCCATATATTGGTATTCCGATCTACTAAGAAGATCATTGACCATTTTTTCACTCTACCTAACTTCTCATTCAGTTCGACCACAGGAATTCCACAATTTCGTTTGATTTATCAGTCACTCATGCTCAGATAGTGTTGTAAGAATACCTTCAGATCAAACATCCTCAAAAACGGAAAATCCAATGTTTGGATTCATGAGCTGAATCACCGAGTCGAGGTTAGTGACTTTGAACTTGGATTCTTTGCACCCACGCCATTTGAGAAACTTACTTGGAAAACTACTAGAGAATCACAATAGATTAAAATGTTTTTCTCCACGACCATTAGTAAATGTAATAATTCCGAAATAATTTTTAATAATAGAATGTAAAAATTCTTACTCTTGAGTTATAATATTTATTCTGAAAAACTTGCTTCGTATGTGTTTTGGATGTAGTTTCGTTCTATAACAGTAGACCAATCAATAGAGATTTTTTCGTGACAAAAATACTACCAGGAAACCGACTGTGCCATCATACGGAAGACGGTCCCGCAGTTATATCCTGTTATATTCCCAACTGTCATTGCTAAATTTGTTATAAACATTTAAAAGCTTTTTTTCCGTTTTTGACTTGTAACTTGGAAACTAATAAAGCAATCCCGATACTCTCAATGTACGAATTGTATCAAAATGCAGAGAAAATTATAGCAAACTCGATCGGATTATTAGTAACGGAGATAAACCGGAAAAACCGGAAAAAATCCGCGTTTTTTTTTAAATTCATAACACCACCATTTTTCAAGTTTTGAAGCAGGCTCTCCACGACATAGTAGTGATTAATATGTTCTTTATGTGTGAAAAACTCAGGCACTGTTGGATTATTAGTTTTGGAACAATTGCAATTTGATTTTTTTAATGCACTTTATTGCAGCAGACCTGTTCCGAGTTCAATTTTCCTAAAGGATTTTCAGAGTACTACAAAATGACTATTTTCATTTTGCGTTACAATGCTGCGAAATAAGTGAAAAATTCTTGCAAACATGACCAAAAACCGGCGAGTGCACGAAAGCGGCTCGGGAGTGGGGGAAGAGCAGCAGATTCATAACTGGTGCAGCGTACTTGTATTACTATACATACGCTTCCCCCCTCTGCTGCTCTACCCCCACTACTCAGCCGCTTTCACGCACTCGCCCATTTTCGATCATTTTTCACCTGTTTTGCAGCATTTCAACGCGTTTTGTAGTACTATACTGCTTCTACTCTCGAAATCTTCTTGAGAAATTGGGATCGGACCATTTATGACGCATCCAGCTCTCCTGCAATAAAGTGCATTAAAAAATTCAGATTGCATTTATGCCAAAACTAATGATTCGACAGCGCCTGAGATTTTCACACATGAAGCCTATTGATCATTAATATGTAGTGGAAAGTTTGGAAACTTAAAAAGTGGCGAAGTTGTAAAATTTTAAAAACCTTTTTTTTCGGTTTTTTGGGTTTTTGTCGTTACTAATAACCCGATCGAGTTGTGTTAGAGCTCAATTTTTTCGCATTTATATTCAGCCATTGAGAGTATCGAGATCGTTTTATTAGTTTTCAAGTTACAAGTCAAAAACGAAAAAAAAAATGCTTTCAGATGTTTATAACAAATTTAGCAATGACAGTTGGCAGTAGGAAACATAACAGGATATAACTACGGAGCGTCTTTCGTATAATGGCACAGTCGGTTTCCTGGTAGTATTTTTGTCACAGAATCAATAGAGCAGAAAATCTCTATTGATTGTCCTACAAGATATAGAATGAATATTCTGTAATCGAACTAAACGACATACCAAGATTGCCATGGATTCCAAACTGTCAGTGTCAGATTAAATGGCGGCGTCGTAACAATTATTTTCAGACAAGCTTTAATTTAAATAAAATAATGAGTAAAAAATCGAGTGAATCAGATATGGAATTTCATAATTATGCAAATAATATAAGCGAGAACCTACTGCCGTAAAAATCGAGACATGAATATGAGAAGTATCTATTATGTTCTGTTGAGGAATTGGCAACAAGAAAAGAAAACAGACATTTTTTTTCCGAAAATGTTTTAATTGTATTTTTCGGTGATGTATTGAAAAAATGGAAATCCTCGATTCAATGAAAAATATATTCAATCCTAAAAGCAATGATAAATGTGAAACACGATATCGATATTTTAAGATACAAAAAATTGAAAGCTTTGTTAAAACGCTCTCCTGAAAAGTATGTAGCTACGAAATCGAATGTTTTTACAGAAGAAAATGTTAAGCAATTCTTAGAAAATGCTCCGCATGAGATATATTTAGCCACACAGGTTATAAAAATTATAATTTAAAGAGAAATTTTGATAAAACATAGTTTTTATTTTTAGGGCGCCCTTGTCATTGTTTTGGGGATAAGCTTTACAACATTAAAATTTACAACATTAATGATTTGGGATTACGGATTCCAGTTCAAATTATATTCCATGCCAAGATTGTGATCAGGTGTACATCGGTCAGACCAAACAGATGCACAAAGATAGAATTGCAGGCCACAATAGTGATTGCAGAAGGTGTATAAAATCTTGTGCTTTAACAAATCATTTTATAGACAGAGATCATCGTATTGACAATCAAAATTCAAGAGTTTTAGATGTTGAAAAGGACCTTACAAAAATACTTTTCTTAGAAATGGTCCACATTAATAAAATTAAAAAAACTATAAAAAAACAGATATCAATGAACTGAGTTCAATTTATACTTATATATTACACAAACAAGGAGAAATCAATCTAAATAATCGTCCTACATAAAAATCTATTGTTCAAAAATATTTTGTCGTCCTGTATAATGAAATTGTCACTATCTGAAATATTTTTAAACTTCAAAAAGATCATTTCAATGTTCTTCATTGTACCAACTCCTTTTTAATTTTCATGTTAAGTAAGTAACAATTTATATTATATTTGATTAGATACCAGTTTTAATGTATTGACTGTCTAAACTGTACGATCCGCCATTTTGTTTAGGACGCCATCTTGGATTTGGATTTTTTTCATAGTGCACTATATTCTACTCGAGCCCTTTTATTTGATATCCATATTAAAAGGGTTGTATTGACTGTCTAAACTCTATGATCCGCTATTTTGTTAACTTCAACAAGCTAGTGCTGTACGCGGACGACACAGCACTAGTGGCCAGATCGGTGAACGCAACGCAAGTAACCCGATACCTGCAAGATCAAGCAGACAAGCTTGAGGACTGGTTCAACCTATGGAAGATCAACGCGGAAAAGAGCCAGGCGATACTTTTCACCAGAAGGCGAACAACACCGGCAGGACATGTCATCATGAATGACCAACGAATCCCTTGGGCAAACGAGGCCAAATACCTTGGAGTCACCTTGGACAAAAGATTGACATTCAGGCAACACGTAGACCGGAGGCTCGGACTAGCGAAAGCAGCCCGAAAGAACCTCTACCCCCTCATAGGACGCAGTAACAACATGGACCTCCAGCTAAAACTGCTTCTCATCAGGACCATCCTCCTTCCCATCATCCTGTATGCATCCGCCGCATGGGGTCAATGCGCACAAATATACACGACCAAGATCCAGCTATTCTTAAACGTGAGCCTAAGAATGGCAGTGAACGCTCCCAGATACGTCCCGAATAGATTTATCTACAGGGACCTGAATGTCAATCCGAACTTCATTGACGATCCTCTTCGGAACCACGCCACCGCGACGTTCCTGAAGACGGACACCCACACGAACCCGGTGATTCAAGACATCCACGCGAACCTAAACCTGGACGATCCCAGGTTTAGAGAAAGGGAAAAGTATTTGCGACCAGTCTACCAAAACGACCGTCCACCACCGAGAGTAGCACTCCGGCGCGTCAGGTGAGTAACAACTCAACACAAAACACGTAAGATCAACACACCCACATCACACCAGACACTTACACACCCATCAGGTACATCACCACCATGCACACACAGCACAAGTCAGGTAAACATACAACAATCAGATAATAAGGGGTTTAAAGCACTCAGAGGCTGACTTCATACCACAGGAGGTACGATTTCAATTTCGCAAACGTGCCATTTGCGAGTTGAGGACCGCTCCAAGGAGGAGCGGGGCAGGATGGAAGTGGATAGTAAATCTCGTTCACACATAACAAGAAGGGGATTTACTATCCATGGGCGCTCAACCTTAAGGGGGGCATGGTGTGTGCTATTTTGTTTCGGACGCCATCTTGGATTTGGAATTTTTTCATGCTGTACTGAATTCTACTAATCAAGCCATATTGAGGAGGTTGTAAAAAATATGTAATCCGCAATTTTGTGGCGGCGGCCATCTTGGATTTACAATGATACTGAATACACATAATTGTATTGACATCAGAACTGAAGGTGTGTACCAAATTTCAGATCAATCGGTCAACAGAAAGGGGCTAAAATTTCAATTACTAGATTTGACCCACACAAGACACAAACAAGGCAAGCTAAATAAAACCGTTTAAAAAAGGTATGAG
The DNA here is from genome assembly GCA_018342105.1 of Gonioctena quinquepunctata. NCBI lineage: Eukaryota > Metazoa > Arthropoda > Insecta > Coleoptera > Chrysomelidae > Gonioctena > Gonioctena quinquepunctata. The sequence continues at coordinate 639,078 of JAFIRS010000105.1, forward strand.
AGAATATTAAAAAAAAAAAGTGGAATCTCGGTTCTGAGATTCTCAGTAGGTACTCTGATTTTCAGTTATTTTACAAAGTTCACTTTCATAGACTGTTTGTGATATGAGTGATAATTCAGGTATCTGCCTGAGTTGCATGGTTTCCTATACCAATCTACCAGTAGTCTGTTATTTGTCGTTCGTATAAGCTTGGTATCAAGGAATGGTACGGAATTTCCGTTTTTGTCAGTTTCAATTGTGAACTGGATGTGAGGATCGTAGCTGTTGAAGATATTGAGGATCTCATTCACACCATCATTCGGTATTATGTTGATGAAAATAATGAACAGAAAATGAAAAAAATATATATTTTGGTGAAAGCAAAAGTCTCCAAAAATGTTAATCTTCTTCAAGAGAAGAAAATAACATGTGAGGTATAGAACCTCATACCATGAGGTGTCGGTGAGTGTATTTTTGGAAACTTTTTCGAGCGTTATTTGGAGTGAATCCACTCCACTCATCCGACAATATAACAAGATAATAGATTTTTATAACTCATTTTTCTGTCTGTGTAATTTGAACTGGAAACTGAGTTGGAAATGTTATCATTCTCTAAATTCCAGCTTATTGAATGATTTTCAGTGTAATTTTTTTCCAGTTTTAATTTCAACACAGAATTATTTTAATTTTTGCATAAAACAAAGAATATGAATCTCATATCATCTCTTGTGAACATTGAAATTATATTTATGTTATACATATATATATATATATATATATATATATATATATATATATTACATATTATAGAGTTTATGATATATATATATAGCATAAACTCTATCAATATGGAATCCGTAGAAAACTCTATGAATGGTGTTTTTTCTTATCTAATTGGACGGCTTCAGAAAATTAGGATAAATCACATAGAAGACAATGTGAAAACTGAACATATTTCGAACCCACTTTCAACTGGAATAGGGGTCCCCCAAAGGTCAGTGCGGGGTCCCATATTATTTATCATTTATGTAAATGAATTACCCCTAGTACTCCACTTCTCACTGTTCCTAAATGCTTCCAAAACCAATCATATGAATTTTCACACTAGACAAAACAATAAAATTCCCAACTTGGATATAGTGATAAATCACGAAACTATAGATAAAGAGGAATGTATAACTTTCCTGGGTGTCAAACTAGACCAACATTTATCGTTCAATGCTTACTGTGAAGCGCTAGCTAAAACAATGAACACTAAATGTTTCCAATTGAGATCCTTAAAAACCATTTTGGATATTCATGGGATGTTGCTCTTCTATTTTGGTGAAATTCAATGTCGAATTACGTATGGAATTCGTTTAGCGTTCGGAATGTTTTTGTTGCTCAAAAGAGAATTGTGCGGTGTCTAGCATATGCCCCAAAGGGAACCTCATGTAGGGCATTATTCAAACGACTTAAAATACTACCTTTCTATGGATTATATATATATATATGAACTCTTGATTTATATTCACAGACAGCGTGGAAAATTAATCAAGAATGAATCAATACATAACCACGACACTAGAAAAAAATTCCATGTTCCAATCGCCCGTCTAACAATATCCCAAAAATCACCAGATATCATTGGACTTCGACTTCATAATGTCCTCCCTAAAGGGATAAAAGAAATCTATATTCAAAAATGAAATAAAAATACTTCTTCTCGACCTCTGTCCCTACAGTATACAGGACAACTTTGATAATCCTGTATTGGAATAGTTTATTTACATAAATGTGTTTAAGGGACTGTTTTCTGTATTGTCAATCTAGTATAGTTTATTTACATTTATATGTTTCAAGTGATTGTTTTCTATACTGTCTATTATCTATAATTTTATTACTAAAAACTGCTTGTACCACCTGACTTGTCCAATAGCTACTTAGCTCGATGGATTAAATAAAATACAATACAATTGATTTGTTTGGGACCGAAAGATGAACGCTAGTCACTATTCTACATCGTTCAAGATACCTCTTGGAAAGTATCCATGTTGGAAAGAAAATTAAATATTAAAAAGAAAGATTTTTCAGAAAATAGCAAAAAAATATACCATGGATTTTTCAATTTTCAGAAGAATTTTTCTTTATTGAGAATGATTTTTTCCCTTTTCACTATATATATATATATAATATATATGAAGTAAAAATACAATCTTCGTTCCAATTGAAGGAAATTGTGCAGCAGCTGGCAACAGTTTAGAGTGAAAATCAACTGTAAATCGTCTGCTTTCTATGAAATTCATGATTAACACATAAAGTTCTGTCCACCAAAAACATGCAGATTTCTCAACTCCAAATGAATCACGATTCTTATGAATTAATTGCGAACTTGATTGAAATGACATTGAAAAAATCAAATGTTACTAATTTTTTTCTGAGGATGATTCCCAAGATAAACTTCATGTATGTTGACCATTCAAATTCCCCTCTAACCGGGAAAACTGCTAGGAAATAAATGAATCACCCCGCACGGCCTGGCGTCATATTCTTCCGCCAACACATAACCGTCTTAAGACATTCTCCAAGACTTGGCGCTGGCGCATTACCGTCCAAAACCAAAAGTGAATGGTTCAAACTTCTTGAATTCTCGATCTGTCAGTTCTTGACGGACTGTTGGTGATCAGACCCGCAGAAGGCAGAGGAAACAATTGATATACGCGATGTCTTGGATATAACCTAGTTTACCTCGAAGATGCGACACAAAAATTAACACGAGTGTAACAGTTGATAGTGTTTCATTTTTTGTGATATTTTAGTGCAGTTTTGTGCCTTATTCATTTGTTGCCACTCGGAGGGAGGAAGTGATTTCTTTACAAGTGAGTATTCCTATGGTTCATAATTAATATGCAAGAGATGTATATCGGTACTGTTAAGTTTGTGCTAGATATTGCAGCTCGAGTGCTTTCCGCGGGGTATATACCGATTGTGCCACATTTATCGATATCGTCGGTGATATCTCCGCAGATAGAAATTGAGAGTTTGTCAGTTTAACTAGGTTACTCAGATTGATTACTCAGTTCAGACTTCTCTATGAGGATTTGAATATAATGTGTTTCGGTCAGTTCACACATAATATTCGCATAAAATGAATTATGTATTCAGTTCATTTTGATTACCATATTATTCGAGTAATATTGAAGGAGGAAGTTTGGTCACTACCTCCGCATGAGCTTATACTGCAAATTCAACAGAAAATATTCCTTTGTCACTTCTAAAAAAAATTAAAAACCATTGGCGATAGAATACGAAGAAAAAATATTTCATTAAAATATACAGGCTTGCAGAGCCGACGGGGGGAGTTTTCCAAGGGCCCGAAATTTCAAGGGCCCGGATTTTGAAGAAAAAAATCTTTATAAAATAATACATAATTACTTCAACAACATTTTAAATATTATAAATATTTATAAAAAATGTGGTTACAGTTCCAATTTACATGAATAGAAAACGCAATATATCAGTATATATCATATGAAAATTAGGTATCACTCCAATACAATGATAAGTACAAAAAATAAAACAATATACATAAATACTCTTAAAATATTCTATATAACGTTTTGGATGGATTCCAATAACAGCTTTTCAAAAGTGCTTAATGATGGATTATATTTCACTATGTTTGGTGATTTGTCGTATGTAAGAAACAGATAATTAATCGCACTCCTCCTATCCATTCTGCATACATACAAATTGGTGTCATTTCTTGTGGCATATGCATGTACATCTAAATTCAAATTTATAAATTTACAAAAGTACGAAGGTGCTAAGCTTTTCAGTATTTTATTTATAAAAATCATCATTAAGTAATAAAACCGTAGGGAAACTGATATCCACTGCAATGTTCATAACATGACTCCTATACCTATCAGTGAATCTATTCGCTTCTATTACTATGCGCAAACCACGATTTTGAAGTTGTTCTTCCCCGAAATCAAGGAAAGCATACTTCTAAATGATCAGTAGAATGTGGAAGGTATTGAAAATAACGTTGCTCGTAGTAAACTTATATGTATATGACAGTTTTTCAATAAATATTCGATACAGTTCCCTTCATACATACTACGAATATCCTATTTTGTTTTGTTTGGTTTCCGAATTAATTTACACATTCATATATGGGGGATTACTACGAGAAATGCCAACTGATGGAAAAGAAAACTCCATGTGAATTATTCAAACTGAAAAATTAGTATGATTTTGCGTATAATTTTTTTTCAAATTTTGGTGTTGATAAATAATTTTTTAAATGTTGCTGCAATGTAATCAATTATTGAAGATAATTTCGTACAAATATCCATGCTAATTTTGTACACCATATATCTACTTTTTCATTATTTAAAATGATTTCATTCGCTTCTCGCGTAACTGACCGTTGAAGTCTCCACGGCAGAAAACTTGTTACTAATACGATGTTTACTAGCGACGTATCAGAAAGATCATGTAGCTCTCTGTTCGATGATATTCTCAAAGAAAAACTAATATGGATATATCATCCGTTGTTTCCAACATACAAAGTGTTCCTAAGATACCAACTGATTCATATCATTGTGATAGTGTGTCGATAATTTGATCCGATGTAATTAATACCAAAGGAATCGCCATTTCTTAAATTTGCAACTGCAACCTGAGCTATTATACATTCCGCGCATGCTGATTGGAGAATTGAATTATGTCTGGGTATATTTCTGTTAATTACTTTATCTTGTGCTAACTGCTTTGATTCATTCCAACTTATATTCTGTTTGATAGCTCATTTACTGAATTCGTTTTGTAGGCAGTTTTCTTTTTTTTTTCTTTGCTTCCACGGTCATTCCTTACTTGAACATCTTCCATTTTCATTATTTATTTTATGGATTTCGCTAGACCTGACTTAACATATGAAGCTGATAATACGAATAAAAAACCTCACATGAAAGGGCAAACAAAAAATATGAATTGATTGAAAATAAACTAATTCAAAGCGATTTTCTGTGTGTATCAGGTTATTCACTATAAATTACCCACCCTTATTGTGGTTATTACTGCCTATAGAAAAAAAAATGTAAAAGTTGTGTGAATATGACTGAATTTTGATAAAATGCTATTGAAAATACAGTAGCGTGCAGGTATTTTTCTAAATGGGACACCCTGTATATTATTGAATTTTTTGGAATGATATTTTTTCCTGATTTCAAAAATATACCTTATCTTATACCGTTTGTGAGTTATTAAACTTCGAATAACTTAGACTAGACCTTTCCTATTGAAAACCCCTGCCGTAGTCCATAATATTTTACTTGAATAATCGGGATCTTCATTCAAGTTTTGAATCTGTTGGCAAAATTCCAGTCTTTTCCTCTTATGAGTCTCTGTTAACACTTGTACTGGTAAAATTGTATATAGTTTGTAGTTGCTCTTCTTCAGAGTACGTTGGATTTTGGAACAACTTTTACCTAATTGATCGGCTATATTTTTTAAACTTCATTCAGAATTCCCTAATTAATGATACGTTTCAAAAAAGTCTATTCGTGAATTAATATGGATAGGCTTACCTTCGAAATGACGCAGTATATCTAGCTGTTCTTCCTGGTTTTCTTGAACTACACGCTTTTTTCTACTGAAACTGAAGGTATGATTCACCTTTTGATAAATATTTTTGAATGTATTTTCTGACGGTGTTGGACGATTTGGATACAACACCCTATATGCACTTTTTGCTCCTACACCAGCACGTTTATTTTTGTTGTTTTGTATATAACAAGTATATATTTGAACTTTTTCGTCCTCACTGTAAACCATTTTTATTATTCCACTAAACAAATGTCACTAAACATAACAAAGTCATTTTCATAGCTTACTTTAAGAATGTTAACTTTCATAGGATAGGTACAACTAGTCTAAGTTATTCGACGTATAATAACTCAAAAACAGGATAAGATATGGGTAAATATGGTATATTTTTGAAATCAGGAAAAAAATATCATTCCAAAAATTTAATAATATACATACAGGGTATCCCATTTATTTTATTATTGTATCCCCTGAAATCTGCGCGTTACTGTATTTTTGACAGCATTTCATCAAAATTCTGACATAACCACACAACTATTACATTTAACTTTTTTCTATAGGCAATAAAAACGATAATAAGGGGTAGGTAGTTTACAGTGAATAACCCGGTATATTTTAGAGAAAAAAAATTAATTAAAATTGTGCAGCAGGACGAGAGATTAAGATTGTTTTCCAATCTTTCAACACCCACTTTTTTTAAACTACCCAACCAATTTGGTTCATCTTTGAATTTAACCGAGATATTGGTGAAAAGTATTTTTGGGCCAAATTTCGATTCATTCGGTTGAAAAAAAGGCTCTATTCTCATGTCCAATCTCGTTATATCATGCAGTATTTCTCTTTCTAGAATATAATATTATAAAAGCAGCTAAATCTGTTACAAGCCTTATATGTCAGATCGGACGTCATTCATTTGTCAGCTACAGTTTGCGAAATCTATCTTTCCGAATAGACACATCGCCTTTTTTTTAGTCTTGTATTGCAGTTCATGAATAATTATAGTTCTGACTTCTTTGTTTGGATTATCTTTCATTTATTGAAAAAGTACTATATTGAAGAGTATTCTTGTTTCTTCAACAAACTCTGATTTATATCTTTGTCCAGTTTATATTATTCTGGACTCACCATATAAAAAATATTTCTCATTCCAAATTCATATAGGGTCGTTTTCCAATATTTCATATATCACTACCATTGAATGTTCAACAATGCAAGAGGTGTGGAGTGATTAATTTTAAATACAAATATTTTGAGATAATTTTTGATAATGCGAAACCGAGAAGAACATTGTGCCTTTGCCAATACTTTTACAATGTTTACTGAAAGTTGAATAATAACCATATATTCTTCAGGATGATGTTGGAGGCCATCTGGGAAAAAACAAGGAAATGTTTTTTGAAAACTGTATTTTACTTGAACTTTTGTTTCAAGTGTACATTTCAATATATGGCATATATGGCAATAAGGACTAAAAAGTTGAAAATAATAAGAATAAAAGCGTGGGCGTTCTTCACTCACTTTTCATAATGATATTGAGATATCAAGCACCTCACGCTTTTTTACATAAAAGATATTTTTTTGGACAATGACTTTATTCTCATTATTTTTAACTTTTTAGTCCTTATTGCCATAATTTTATTTAGTATTTGGTTTACTGTTTGCGATAAGACTGGTATATTTGGAAAAATAAGGTTATTATACTACTAGGTATTCAAGGACCATATTTCCGAGAAGGAGTGTTTATGAGGTGTGTAGTATTCTCTACATTTCCACATCATTAGCATTTGTTCATCCCTTCTCATTTATACACAAAAATGTTGCACTATTGAGAATTTCAACAAAGCAATAGTTTTGAAATTTTTATTTTTGAATTAGAAGGTAAAGAAGTGCTAGTGTTGTGAAAATGAGAAATATACTACACACCGCGGAAACATTCCTGTCACGGAAAAATGTCCTAGCTAAAAATAAAAAACAAAACCTTGAAACCGAAACGTCGATATAGAAAATCCATCTTTCCAAATGTAACCGTTTTTTCTCAAACAACGAACCAAATTTTGCATTAAAAACAATATCTCTGTATACACTGCGTGTTTGTTGCTATGGTATCGTATCCAATTAATTATTCGAGGTGTGAAATATTCTGTGAAAGTGGTAATAAGGTGATGCCTCTAGGAAGAATTATTCCTGAAAATTTTCGAAAAATCCATCCGATTTCCAATACACCTCCATAAGGAGAGGAAGAAAATATTAATTTGCCAACTATTTTATCACAACGAATATTGTCCTCGTCTCACTAGTAGCAATCGACTGTCTATGTCTGATGGTAAGTGGTCAAGCTACCTAATAATTAGAAAGTGTAATGTAAATACGTTTTTGCTACCCGTGGCACTAAATTAAAATTTGTGACACAATCCGAACACACACCCAGTATCATTGATGGTCAACGTGTTAATGTTGAATAAAGTTTGTAAAAATTATTATGTTGAGTGGTGCAATACAAACCTGAAAATTTAAAGAAGTGATTAGAAGATTTTTTGAATACGTTCCGATGAATGTATCTATCAATTTTTTTATATTCACACAAGCTTCATCAACCAATGCTTTTGCAAAAACTGGAGTATTATAGTGCAGGAGAAACGTTTCTGCAATTGATTAAAATCTATTTACCAAATACAATCCAGCAAGTTCGAGCAGGATAGATGATGTGTAAAAAAAATTAAATTAATTTCTGACGTGTAAAGACAAAAAAAAATAAAGTTGCAGAAATATTAACAAACTGAACTGAACCATGAATTGTATAGATGTATGATTGCTTTGTTTGGCATGGATCCATTAAAAATAGAAAATCGCATCATTACACCGGTCGCCATAAAAAGATATTAAAATATTTTCATAGATCTGCAAAATGTTTTACCAAATTCATGATTCAGTCAAATAATTTTTCATGAAAAATGTAATATTCTTTATTTTTTGCGAATCTTTAACCGTAGCCAGAGAAATTACAGCCAAAAAGGTTATTTTTATAAATCATCATATTGCAAAATTAAATAGTTCTTTTGAAAAGGATTCTTGTGCGACCTTCATCTCAACTTTTTCTTCGTTGACTCATGCAGTATGGAGACATCATTTCAGAATCCCGTCTCCTGATAACAAAGATGCAAGATATATTTCATCTAGAAGGAAAGTGAGACACGTTATATCATGAATAAAAACAATAAAGAAAATTATCAGAAGGATAAACACAGCTACTTTCTCACAAATGACTTCTTCTTACATATAGCATTGAAATTCACAACAAAACAAATCGTTATATAATTATTGGGACATTTTCTCATTCTTCCTTTCACAAACAATAAACGAAAACGAGAGAAAAACGCTAAAATGATGCCTAGATGCGACTACTTGCATAAAAGTGATTTGAATAATGGAATATAACTCAGTAGATTACATGTCGGCAAAAATTCAGATTTTACAATAATATCACTCCTTCGATTGCTATTTAGGATTCCTGGTTAATTCTATAAGGAACAATTATTTTCTCATAATAAATTGAGAATCAAGCTTTGTTTTTGTTGTACAATCAATGAGAACTTTTATTGGCAAAATGAATGCTTGCATTGACAAATGATGTCTCATCGTGCAGAATTTTTTGGTAAATTTCACATTGTGGCCGGTACGACTTCACGAATTCGGAAACTTTTCGGTTTATTTTCGAGTATCATTGGGATGTTTATCAACCGAATGGGATGAAATTTGGCACAAAAATACTTCGTATCAATCTGTCACGTATTTCTGAAATGGCGGTTGATGGAATGTTGAGAAATAATTCATTTGATGAAACTTCTCAAGCCCCACGACTTTCATTTCAAGAATTTTCCTCGCAGATGTAAACAAAATACAGAAAATTGGTGTAAATTACTGATTATAATGTCTTTTGAGGCACGTGAGTCATCACTCTTTCTCTTTCTATAATAGAATACGATCCAAGAAACTTAATATGTGACAAACTAACAAGCCACATAATCAACAATAGTTTGAGAAATCTACTTCTTTCGATTGGTCGAGCCAAACTTACTCAATGACACTTGAACTTTTCAGCGTTACCTCAAAATATGAATATTACAAATCTTTGAATGGTCGGAAAATAATGTACAAGTATTTCAAAGGATACCGAATATTTCAGGAATATTTCCGATCTTCCAGTTGGGTTTAACTTCGTTTTGCCATCTACAGATCTTGTTGATTTCCTCAGTACAAAAAGGCAACTGTCTGAACTGTCTGAAGATGTAGTTAAGAAATTTGGCATGGAGTTCCTTTCCAAATTGTAGGTTTGCCAAGTTCGTAAAATAACTTTCCGAGACATTTGTTTGTTCAATAAATTTCCGAAAAATTATGAAAAATATAATTTTGTGTGAACGATTGTTCCATATACCTATTCTATAGGTTAGAGTAGCGAACAGACTTGAGAATAAAGATATTTTTCTTCCTTTATGATTTGATTTTCAAAATGGTAAATCTGGGTGATGCTTTGGTTGCGATAGACAAAATGGCGTTAACTAGTGGAGATTTCCATCCAGTCGACAACATCTCGATGAATACCTAGAAGTGTTTGGAAGATTGATCATTTCATTCTGGTTACAAACATAAATCATTATTTGATCTCAATCTCCCAAAACAAAGTCCTTTTGAATCCGAAATACGACAAAGTGTATGTTTTAAAATCTGAGTGAAGGTAGATATCACATTTTGGAATGAATTCTCCAAATATGTCCAAAATCAAAAGTAACAAATTGTAATTCTAAATATGGTGAATCTTATTTTTCAATTGAATTTTCAAGTACCTATGTTTTTTTTGGGAGAGGGCGGAGTGGAATTTTTTTTTATGGACAACCTAGGTAATTTGGGAGTCCCTGAGTTCTGAGTTCTGTGTATCTTCTGTACCTCCGATTTACCCACTTAAAACTCCACCCGTGGCTCGTCTACTGTTGACCTCCGATGGCCTGCTGGCCCATTGTATTTACCTGTTGTTTACATTCACCAGCACCCATTCCAGTATAATTTCGTGCCTTGCACAAGTTTGTGCAAGTCCTTTACTAGATGTATGCTGTACAGTTTCGGTCTACCAATTGGTTGCCCGAAAATTGACTGTCTTCTGCGATCCAAGGCTCCGCAGTTGCACAGTACGTATGATACTGTTTCTGGTGCTCTTTTACTGGCACATGTCCAGTTATGAGCCCCGTAATTATTTTCAGTTGTTCCCTGTTTTAAGTTTATAGGGTCTGTTGTTTTTTTTTGGCACGGGCCTTTGATGTATTCTTTCCTCTGTCTGTTTCCTGGTATGTTATTTCAGTATTGTTTGTGTTTTTTCTGGATCCAGTCTTCTACAGACACTGCTCCTCTACTATTGGTCTCCTTCTCTTTTTTTTACACATTGAAGGATTGCGTATACCTCTGCCTGAAATACAGAAGTGTCATTAAACAGAGAGTAGCTAAACTCGGTTCTTGGGTGCCCAGAAAACACTTCTGCTCCCGCACCATTTTCCGTCATTAACCTTTCTACATCTTTAATCTACCTCTTTTATGTATATTGCAGGGCTAAAAAACTATCAAAAAACAATTCAAAGAATATAAGAAAATACTTAATTAATTCAAAATCTTATGTATGAGGTATGTACATTAGATGCACACTGCTGTTTTTCATCTTCAATCCTTTGATTGTATTTGAAGAGACGCCTATGTCACTTAGATAATTCAATGTATATTTCCCCACCTCATACTCATTATCCACTCATGGGTCGAGCTCCTTTTCATCAGTAATTATTCAACACTCACAATTGTACAGATATTAATCATAGAGATAAAAAACTTGAATGTTCAAATCAATTAAAATAACAAATGACGAAACCGAAAATATTTCATTTGATGATCTTTTAGCCTTGTCTATCAATTTTCCGAATTTACTTGCATTTACCCTGGACATATTTTATATGGGTGAAATAACCTTCTACAAACTGAAAGCATGGTACAGGAAATGTGAGCAAGTGTAGACGGGAAAAAAATAAATACGATACATAACATAGGTCCATTGTTCGTGCGCCAAGAGTTATATTGGTAAGATATCAATACCATTAAAAACGAATATCGAGATCATATTAGAAATCTACAAAACTAAGAACTGTGTAGTCAGATGGCTACCACATGGTAATTGAAATGGATTTTTTTGCCGAAACTCAAAGAATCCGCCATTATCCTACCATGTGGGATTCTTTCGTTATGGATCGCACGTGTATGACACTCTATATAGAATAAGATCTCATAAATGTCCGAAAACACCTCATACATTAAGGGTACCAAAACGTATTTTTGACTACTTGAGCGTCAGTCGAGAGCAGGGCCGGATTAACAGGTGTGCAGGCCCTGGGGCAACAAAGGAGTGGAGGCCCCGAATTATTTTTCAAACATGATAAAAAAAACAAGTGTTTGAATAATTCATTGCGGAACAAATCAAATTATTTCAACACAAGCATATGTAAGTACAATAAAATTCCGATATTTTCCATAGTAATTTAACTAACTAGGGGTTTTATTGCTCAATTTTGTTTGAAATTTTTTAGAAAGAATTTTGCTTGAAAATTTCAACAAGTGCGATTTGCGGTCTTATCATCTGATTGGACTACGGAAGCGAAGCTTTTGATTGCAAACAACTTTGTTCAATACATTTTTTCGATATTTTCCATAGTAATGTCACATTACTCTATAGTGAATTTTGAATATCAGCCGATTCCCGCTTAACCGCACGCCACTGATAATAACGGCTATGAGCGTATTCAGTCAAATTGAATGCACCAACTTTTATAAAAAATGAAATTTTCTGAGAAACTACTAATAAAAGAATTCCCATATGGTTCCAAGTTTTTGGCGGACACTGTATACATATTGTGTCAGGGAAATGTCCTTCAATCCCGTCCGACTTTTTCGATAGTTCTGTACACCTCACCTATTATATCCGAAACAAAAGTAAAAGACATTGGACCCATCTTCTCGGAGAGTGAACACGACTCTATAAATAGCTCAAACGTTAGTCACCTTTATGTAATAAAAATACTCGAGGATGCCGCAAGATTCCCACCGGTTTCATATATTATTAATGCCGCTTACTGTTCGATGTTTACTCAACGTGCGAAATCACTAATGGCGAGATCGACCTAACAGTATCAGGAGTATGAAATGCCGGTGTATGGGATGCCTTAATGATCCACTGTTCACCTATTATTACGGTACCTAGACAGTAATGAGTCGAGCGTTGATTGTTAACTAGTTAACTATACCACAACGATGTCATTGTGCATCACATGTTGCTCTATACAGGGTCTACTATCACTATTATATTCGAGTGTAACCCGGAGGCTCTTACTCTTTCAACATAAAAACAAGTGGGCTACAGCCATTCACGAAATTTGAATTTTCATTGGACAAGGACTAGAGAAGAATCTCTAGTCATTGCCATGGTGGTGATTCTCAAAAATAGCCGAGAAATAATTGTTGATCTGAAAGTTTTGAAGAATATTAATTTCTAGAGAGGATGCAGCTTTTACTACCCTGTATGGATTAATAAATAGCCCATCACTCCAGAGAGCGCCTGGGACGTTAAAAACGCGAGGGTTCGTCAATATTGTAATCAGTGGCTTCCCTCACAAGAGGATTCTCGTGGGCTATTGCACAATCAAATACTCTCTGATTGCGTTCTCTAATGATACTTCTGATGGAAGGCAGATTTAAGTCCTCAAGTATCCGTTCGTTCCGCACGTACCACGGAGCGTTCGTTATCATACGCAGAACTTTCATTTGCGCCCGTTCCAGGACGCGAATGCTCGTTCTGCAGGTCTGGCCCCAGGCGGCTGAGGCATACAAAATGACAGGTCTGAAAACCATTTTGTAAATCATAACTTTATTTTTCAGGGAAAGTTGACTTTTCCTGTTTACTAACGGATAGAGTGATGCGATTTTCTTATGTATATTATTTTTTATCAATTTAACGTGTGGCCTCCAGGTGAGTCGGCGATCCAATGTAACTCCGAGGTACTTGACCTGCTCCAACCAATTTATCTCCCTTCCAGAGACAGTCACTCCTCTCTCTGGGTTGTTTCTCTTGCGACCCATCGAAATAGCCTGCGTTTTGTCAGGATTCACCCTTATTTTCCACTCCAGATACCACTGCTGGAGATCGTCTAATGCATTCTGCAAATAGACGACACCCATCAGATGGTCGGCTGAAGAAGAAAGTAAGGCCGTATCATCAGCGTAAAGGGAAATCTTCACGTGTTCACTCCTGGGTATGTCTGACGTGTAAAGAGCGTAGAGCATAGGAGACAATATTGCCCCCTGAGGAACGCCGGCCTCAATTGCTCTCGAATTCGAGAGACAATTGTCGACCTTGACTTGGGATGTCCTACCCATGAGAAATGATTTTAGCCACTTCACCAGACCCAGAGGCAAGTGGAAGTCTATCAATTTTGAAAGCAAGCCTTCATGCCATACTCTATCGAACGCTTTACTGATGTCAAGAAGTATAACATGGGCGCTGTTGTTGGTATTTAATGAATTTATCGTATCTTCCACCAGCCTCAGAACCTGAAGCTCGATGGAGTGAGCTCGGCGAAAGCCGAACTGCTCATTCGGTAGGACATTTCTGTCATCCACTTCATCGTCGAGCCTTTCCAGGACGATTTTCTCAGCCAACTTAGCTGAACTGCAAAGCAGACTGATTGGACGATAATTCTGTGGGAAGGTCGGATTTTGTCCTTCCTTCGGAATCATCACCACGATGGCATGCTTCCACCTTCGAGGAAATCTTTTAAGGCGCATCGAATTATTTATTATGTTCAACAATGACTGCAACTGGTTATCCGGAAAATACTTAATCATTCGATTAGTAATACCGTCATAACCAGGCGCTTTTCTAGGATTCAATCCTCTAATGTGCGCCTTAAGTTCATCTTAAGCTTTAGCACATTCCACCCTCACCGTGAATAGGGGAAAGATCGGCTTTTTTAGTCTTCAAATTTTTACTAAGCTTCCATAATTGAATAGAAAAATCGAATCTTCACATAAAGGATCCATAATTGATTGTTGTTTTCTAGATTTTGAAGTATATTGCCGAATCTTTCATGCCTAAATTCCATTATACTTTCTCTTACCTCCCTATTCAACTGATTAGCCCGGATTCTGTCCGCAGGAAACAAACTCCTTTGAAAGGCTCTTTTCGCCCTATTTCTTTCACGTATTAGATTTTTAAGCCTTTTCGGGAATTCATCATCGTATTTGGGAGCTTGTTCTCTGCGGGAGGAATCCATCAAGGCATTTTTAATGGTGAGTTCGTAACGCGCTACGGCCTCATCCAACTCAAGTGGACATGTTGCTCTGAGTAGCTTCTTTTATTTATTCTGGATTATTTGGTACTTAGGTATAGTATTGGATGTCTGTCTGTCACCCAGTTCTTGACTACATTGTTTGATATTACTAGTTTTGAAACTGATCGTGTCAGTCACGCCATGAACTACTAACCCTAATAGCACAAATATTTACTCTGGCATTTTTTGAGGGCCGTTCCAACAAAGTTCTATCCGTATTTTCAAGCTTAACTTAATATTTTATTCGAGACGAAAAATGAAATAAAATGTGTATTTACACTTTTGAGTTCAATTAATTATAAAATAAATCCGATAGGGTTAATTATAAGAAAACACTAATATATTCCTCTATATCCAAATCATTTAATTCATCATCTAAACCATCTAGATCTTCCACGAGGAAAAGGTTCTCGTTTATAGGCACCGCAGTTCCAGAAGTAGTTCCACTAGAGGTTGCCTCATTCGATTCATCATTATTAGCCTTAAAACGATTTTATGTAGCTACTGTTCCTGTGCCATCAACCCCTTGTTCACCTTGCCACAAAATATCCAAATTGATCTCCTTATAAACGTTTGCATCCTCCTCTGTCGTGTAAATAGACGAATCGAACAACTCATCTCCCTCATCCCTTAGCGAGCTCGAGGTTGTAACTGAACATCTCCCTCCCGGGCAATCCAACCTGTCTCCCGGCTTTATAATCACTACTCTTGTCTTTTCAAAGTTCTATCCGTGTTTTAAATTTGTGTGCATCGTGATATTCGAAAAAACACCGTGTTTGTATTTCAATTTGGTCTTTTTCCTTTTCATAAGTACTAAGACTGATACAATTCAGGGCAATATGATATTTCAATTGTATACTTTCAAACAAGTAGGGGAGACTTTGGACACGGGGAGACAATAGATAGGCTCAAATTTCGTAACCGTAAACTTCTGAATGCATCCCCAGATGTCAAAAGGGAACCTGTAATAATTATTTGGTGTGCTGTGTCAGTTATTAGTGGTTGGCAAGTTAATAAATGATTATCAATAATTGGTTGTTTTCTCCAACTTGTGTTAGCTTTATTGAGCAAGTTAATAGTTCAGGTTATAATTATAGTCCTGTTCGTTTGAAATGCTCAGCCTGCTCCAAAAATCACGGAAATCATGTAATTGTGACGTTATTGATTTGATTTTTATGATCCAGTAGCAAAAATATCCTATTGGTCACTCAAACAAATACCACGCAAATCATAACCTAATTATTCGTGAACTAACCTCTTCTAATAACATTTGTGTGTACCTATGAAAGTTTTTATATTAATTATTTTGTCACCTATAATTCCACCTGTTCGAAGTAAATAATAATCCGAATTTGCATATATCATATCTCGATTTGATATTTTGATACAATTTCTTACAACTTTCTCCATTTTCGTATTGCCACCTTCTGATTACTTTGATTTGATTTTTCTGCTCCCTGAAAATTGATGGAGCAGATTAAGCATGATTTATGTGATCTGTAGTAATTTTCTCCTGAACACTCTTTGATCAATTGCTCGGAACAAACGAACAACCAGATATTGCTCAAATCAGATTAGAGCAACGTGAGTATGACAAATGAACAGACATGCTACACATCTAAATATGAGCAGATTTTAAATTTATCGCACCAAATTCGAATAAAGTGTACACGGGGACAGTTTGAACGTTTGTTCAGACTCTCCCTGGTCTGTCCACTGTCTCCCTGAAATTAAATTAATGGATTTTCAAATTAAAATGAACAAGTATGCCAAGATATTATAGGAAGAAAACTGAGAGGGAATTTGACCCTAATGCTCTAAAGCAAGCAGTTGCCGACGTGATACGAAGCAACATGAGCATATTCAAGAATATGATCTACTTTAATATAGACTCACCTGAGCATAGTTTGCGATAGTGCAGTTTGATTATTTTTTAAACATAAAGTTTTTCTCAAAAACCCAATAAGTACGTTTCTATAAAAATGTCCATAGTCTCCCTGGTAAGTGTCCATTATCTCCCACGGATGGGGAGACAATGGACAAAATACAACATTTTATAATTAATTATAAAATTTAAATAATGAAAATAATTTTAGCTCTGATTTTGTAAGGATGTGATCCTTGATAACTAAGCTTTGACTTCTAATATACAAAACATTCATATCCGTATAAACAAAAAATCTATAGTTCCTAATATTAAATATGTCCATTATATCCCCGGTCTCCCCCACATATTCCAATAACAATCATCGTTTAATAGATTTCCTGTCAGTGTATTCCTAATTTAAAATATTGCACACCAGCTACCTTCATGATTTCTAAACGGCAAAAAAATGCGTTCCAATGGGAAAATTATGAACAAATACTCCTCTATAGAGGACTTTTCATTATCATAATATTGCACCAAAGGTTCAACTCAGAGGAAAAAAAGAAGCTCCCAGGGACAGTGAATGTTGCTTGTCCTCACTTTTGTTCCTCTATTCATTTCTCAATCTCATATACTAATACCTAATGCCCAGTTCATAAAAAAATTATACGTTCCACTTTGATCGAACACTTTCCCAAACCACAAATTGAACTTCATTTCAATTTCAAACATAGCTACCATCTGCCTGCATAACGAGCTGCATTCCCGACACGAAAGTTCATCAAGAATAACAATCCGATGCAGCTCATACTCTTGTAATTTAGACAAATCGTGAGAGTTCTGGGCATTGTTTCAAATCAATATGAAATGTTTGGTACCTACGTGATATCTTCAGTAATCTTCACTTGGCACTGGAATCCATTTTTTAATGTTGCTTTCACCTTTTGAGTATCTGAAGACAGGGCCGTATTCAGTCGATCGAATAAAAGTGTTGAATGGAAGAGTTATATTTTGAGTTAAAGATTATTTATCCAAGCCTTATACTTGTAATTTTTTTCCCGGAGTTCAAGTTTGGTGACTATATATAAGGAATACTTATTCTCGGGTAACTTGTGAAAGGAGAGGTTAAGATTCACGCTTCTCCTACTATTACAACCAAACACACAACAGTTTGTATTACTCCAGCCAACGAACTTTCGATATTGTCTTTGGTATCACAAAATTCCAATTTGTTATTAGATACATTCACACAGCAAATCGTGAAAATAACACAACACTCATATGGCGGGAATATAAACACATCAATCCTCTTAACAGTTCATTTCATTAGCGAGCGGGGTCGTATCAGGATACTGCTATACATTGGTTGTTTTCCCCCCTTTGTTTCGATGCTCCACTGGTACCTATGTATGTGTGAAGGTCAGGAATGCTGCAAATAGATTTCCATCTACTTCCTCAAGTGCGATTGAGATGAAATTCATCATGCTTTAGATGACAATACAAAATCATGATTATATGATCAGATCTCGAACATAGCTACTTCAATATCGCAGACTTAATCATGTACAGACTCTAATTTGGTAAGTAGTGATTTTTAGGGTCCAGTATTAGGAATTTTCAATCTATATTCAAAATTGTGATGGTAATATGCCAGCAAAGTGTATCATTAATTGCGAATCTAACCTCTCTCAGACCCGTGAATGACAAGTGTATTATGCCATTTTATAACAAATTACAGTAATTGAAAATGTGAAAAAAAAATTAAAACATATTTAGTAGTTCGACAAAATTTTGGGTAGCGCCCCCCGCCTAATTTCAGGTGACCTGCTCAGAGGAAAACTTCGGCAATTGCCGAATGCAATAAACATTAATTCGACATTTGAATAAGGTAGAATGTTGAACTGATTGTGTGGTAGATGTACACATTGCAGGCTGCCTGAGATAGATATTCAATTTCAAAGTGAAGAAAACAGCTAACCTTGTTTTTTGCAAACTGGTGATAAAGTCAGAACTAGTTGACCTCATACTCTGCTTTGAAGCAGTATTGAAAAGGGAAACATTCGCAATTAAATATTGTTTTGAAAAATAATATCACAACCATTGTAGTGATTCAGACATTCAGAACATGTGAACTGTTGCCAAGCAAGATTCTCGCATGCACGGTTTATTATTCCAAAAGAATTCCAAAACAAATGGCCCTTTTCAGGGCCACACACTATTTACCGAAAGAATTCGATTATTTCCTTTACACATCATTTGTATGTATGATTTGGAAAATTTTACATCAATATATATAAAGGCGATATCGAATAGGAGAGCTTATTTGATTTTTAAACATATTCGCCAATATAATTGATTACGCCAAACGAAAGGAGCAAAAGAAAAGCTTGATATCTGATCGACGTTTCATGTAAAGCGTTTGTCTTTATATTCGTTACATTAAAATATCGAATTCATTCTATTCAAACTGTAGTATTGTCGAAGAATTAATTTTGCCAATCAGTACCCAATTAATTTAAATTTTCATGCAAATTATCCGTTTTCTGTAAAAAAAAAAACGAAATTAAAATTATGTTTCGGCATCCTCCTTCTATAATCCGTATGATATTCAATCTCGAAGTCTCTTGAATCTCATTCAAATACTGAAATATATAATTGATACCCTTTTTTATAAAATTCATTTGACATGGAAGTTACTAAGTTAACTTTTATCTGTTTCATATGACGAACGGTGTCACCCATCTATACACCAAACTATATTTTTGGAATTACCATGAAATCATAGCAAATGCTTGATGCAAAACGAATTCTTCAGAAAGTTTGTTAGATTCTACTAGTGTATTCTGATTATCTGGTGAATGAAAAATCTTAAGATCTTAATTAACAACTAATCAGAAAACAGGACGCGATGTGCACGAGAATTAATTTGAACATTATTGTCTTTGTCTTTTCAAAACTTTGGAATTTTATGAAAATAAAATTCATATTATATTTATTATATGTGATTCATTTTGTCTCTATTCTTCAGAATACGAACGGAACAGCTCGATGTTTAGTTTTAAGAGCCAGTAAAAGACAAAGACCATAATGTTCTAATTAATTATCCTGTACAACGCGTACTGTTTTCCGATTGGTTGGTTGGGATCTTTCATTCACCAGCCAATCAGAAAACACTAGTAGAATCTAACAAACTTTCGTTCGTAGACAGCTTTGTAAACCGTGCATGCGAGAATTTGCTTGGCAACAGTGTTCAGTTCACGTGTTCCGAATGTCTGAATCACTACAATGGTCGTGATATTATTTTTCAACAATATATTCAATTGCGAATAATTCCCTTTTCACTACTGTTTGTGTCGTTAGTTTCTTACAAGTGACTGTGATAATTATGTTTTTTCTACATATTTTTCACTCAACATTTATGAAATGACCAGAGATTGCTGAATTATATTGGAATATTTTTATTCAAAATATTTCAAAAATTGAGATAGGTCATGAGAAATGTATAAGGTATCATTTATGAAAAAACCATTTTTGTTAAATGTCGAATTATTCGACTACACCCCGAAAATATTTCTTTGATGGCAAATACATATTTTAATTTCAATATCATCATGTACACATACATAAATGGACTGTTAGTCCGTTCCTGGTTTATCGGTTAACATCGAGGTTCTGCTGGTACTGATAACCTTCTCTTTTTAAATGTCAACGACGGGTGGTGATTTCAATGTGGTCGAGTTTGTTTTTTTTTTCATAATTTCCTTTGCAATCCAATAAACCGAAATTGCATGATAAATATAATGAAATCATTGAGAAATTAACCAGTTAGGAATTTTGATGTATCCTGCTAAGGCAATCGATAAAAATAAGAACGTAGTAGGTATTCAAATTAGACAAAAAATTAATTATTTGGCTTGAAATGATGTTAATAATCTTGAAAACTTGGACTGAAGTCGAAAAAGGAACAACTAGTAAAAATCAATTCGGTTTGATAATATTTGAAAATATACAAATATCTCAGGATATTTGGGCTAGTTTCAAGTTCTGTGTCGACTTCATGACATTCATTGAACTATTTGAACCAGGTTTTTTATTTTATTTAATTTTTCTTTTCCGGGAAGCTTAAGGAAACTATAAAAGTCACGAAACTACGATCTTCGAAATACCTGAGGTAATCCTAAGGAAAACAGGGATAAACCCTAGCGTAAGACGCCTGTAATGTATTGATCTGACCAAAGAGTCAAGTTCTAACTTTTTTAGTCACTGGTTAACATCAGCTAGGGCATCTATATTTAGCATCTATCTAGCATTTTTTTTATTATCTATTCAACATCGGCCTGATTTTACGACTAGCCTTAATACCGACGCCAGTGAGCACACTTCCCTCAACCGAAAATTTGCCGAATACTCTGTTGTTTCAGAGATAGTGTTTTTTAACGAGCTCAAAATCTATGAACTCGGGACTGCCATCTTAACGTCCCCTCCGAAGGACGGCATGTCTCTCGATATATCTTGTGATTGATATATCGCCTGCAGCTGCGAATATGCTGCAGTTGTACTGGGCTTAATAACGCGAAAGTTCCTTGGCAGGCAGTGGTCACCCATTAAAGTACTGATCGCGCCTAACCGTGCTTGACTTCAGTTATAGATAATACTTTCTTCAACCTGACCAGCCGGTTTCCCATCTAGTCTGTCTGTCTGTGGCTAGATCTGCACCCGACCTGGAGGGATGGCTAGTAGCCTAACCAAAGAAGGGGTTGGGCGTGAGGTGTTGCTGACAATGGGGACGAAGACTGCATACATTTTATTTTTTGACCTCGCATTGTTAAGCACGAAATTTTGCAAATTTGACATGTATATAGTTAACGATTAATAAATTCTTCTTAATTTGATTTGAAGATTTCAAGCACAACATACATTTTCACTTCTTTGTGGGACTCTATTTTGTTGGAAGTTGTTATTTTTCACATGTTAGGGTTTCTGTGAGTTAAGATGGATTTCAATGAGACTGAGATAGAAATTGATATATTTATAATGGTATATTCATATATAACTGTAGGTATACATCAAGATCATTCTTTAATAAAAAAATATTTTGACGTGTTCAAAAAATTAGATAGTGCGTAAAATTGCAGATTGGGCGTAAACCATTTGAATTGCAACACTGCGGTTGGAATTGCCGCGGCGACCGAAAGACGATTCTCTTCGGCGGCAAACGTCAAATCAAAGTCATCACCGCGGTAAGAGAATATTACGTTGTTATCATGTCTTCCATTTTCTTCAACATCATATGCCTAGCAATTTGCCTAACAGCCTGTATAATATAGATGAATTAAATTAATTGAAATTTTGTCTAACAGTATGAATTGCTTCTATAATTAGTTTGATTTTTATTTCCGGTCATGAGTCTGGTGAACAATAAAAATTATATTTTCAATGATTTCGTTACAAATAAATTCAAAGAATTATTTCCGAAAAAACAGCTACATCTTGAAAAGACAGCACTCACTGATGGAAATTGAAAATCTGAAAAAGTTTTCTGTATCAATAAGAAAATATATGGAAATATGTATTTTATATCACGCAACAGAAAACTACTACTGCCCAGCTATATACCAATAATAAATAATATTGTGAGTTACTCGGTAACACATCTGAGAGTGGAATTGGCCTAGTCGATTTCTTATCCAATTTTGAGAACTTTGCCTCATTAATCTCTATACATTAGAGTGTCCTATCTGCTGATTTCTTGCAATATTTATATGTTCCTCAAGCTGAAGCCCACATTCCGTTTAGTCTTAACTATGTACGTAGTGTGGATACTTTCTGTTGTTCGGGAGGATAATGTACAAAAATTCAAATCGGAAAGGGTAAGTTTTTGGGGACTGCTAAACTTTTTTTTTAAACATTAGACGTAGAGTCAAACTCCACAAATAGAAAAATGTATTTCTACCACGACAATCATTGATTTAAGTGGGACCACCGGTATATATTTTTCCACTGAAGATGAAGAATAATAATGCCATTCTGAATATGGAGAGAAATTCCACCTACCTGGTTTTGAAATTGTTGTAAGATCAACAATTATTTAGTGTAGGCATGAGGAAAGTGCGGAGAAAGCGATTATGTTAGCATAGAAGCGGTAATATCTATAAAAACAGAATATCGATAGATCAGCAGGTAAAGAGTCTGATGAAAAACACTTTATTTGGTTTGAGAAAGTATACAGTATTCATTCATAATTACAGTTCCCTAATTAGTTTCCGTGGTAATAAAAATAACTACTGGGTATTATGGAACAGAAGTACACTCACCTCAATCGGATATTTTCTTATAATTATGGTTTATATATATATATATATATATATATATATATATAAACTAACCTGTCAGTTTCATTTATCACACCACATAGAGTTCACATTTATATTTATATAATTTTAAACAACGCTAATGTGGTTGTAGTAACTTCGTTTTATTTCTTGATCTACGTTTTTTTTCTTTCGTATCACTATGTTAGATGAATATGTTTTACATCATTGAAAACAACCTCAACAATATATATATATATATATATATATATATATATATATACTGTTATTTGTCAAATAACAGAGAGTACTCATTACATTGGCCTTCTGAACTGACTGCAACCTCAGGAGAGAGATAAAAAATTTCAATTTTTCCTCCTCTAATCCTCCTTTCGTAAATACTTTTCCAGTCAAGATACTATTTTTCTTATATATATATATATATATTCAAGCACTGAATATGGTCTTTTAATAAGTATTGTGATATATCTATCACAGTAACATGAATTGTAAATAAGCTTGTTTACTGAATGAATGTATTATTATATTATATTATTATAAATATATACAGGGTGTTAATTAAGTACGTTGACAAACTTCGGGAGGTGATTCTTTTGAAGATTCAGGACGAAAAGTTCATATAAACATATGTGCCAAACGGCTTCGTTTTCGAAGTTTGTCAACGTACTTAATTAACACCCTGTATATTTGTATTGTCCATATTCACTGATTCGGGATGAGTATTTGAAGATATAATTGAATTTTTAACCGACGAAAAAAAAAGGAGGAGGTTCTCTAGTCGAAGCGTATTTTTTTATTTGTGACCACGCATAACTTTTTACAGAGTAGATTATCCTTTTTTAATTGATAGGGTATACCTCAAAGTAGGTCCCATTTGGATTTGGAAAAAAAAACACCTCTAAGGGTAGAAACATAGGGGATGATTTATTGATTCTACACCTATGAACCAATTCTGTTGAAACTTTGCACAAATATAGAACTACATATCCGATTGGGATGATTGTGTTTTCATTGTATAGGGTATGCCCCGAAGTTGGTCCCATTTGATTTTGAAAAAAAATTACACCTCCATGGATAGAAAAATAGGGGATGATTTATTGATTTTACACCTGTGAACCAATTCTGTTGAAACTTGGCACACATATGTAGTTCTGATGACACTACAACATAATAGAGGTCCGGAGTTCATCTGATGATGCAGACGGAAGAAAATCGAGGGATCTCCTCAAAGGTTCACAGCAGCTAATGTAATATGTACAAATATTTTTACATGCCCTGACTAACTGTCTCACTGATTGACTGGTATACGATCAATGCCCAGACCAAACTAAGAGCAAAAATTTTTACAGCATATTTTTTTATATTCCATGCCTAAATGGGTGAAAAGGTGGATGAAAGTACAGTTGGTTTTGCAATTAGAGTCATGGAAATTAATATTTGAGCTCTTCTTACAAATAAAGATAAATGTGTTTCAGGGATTTCGAAAACTCAACCCTAAAGGGGTAAAATGGGAGTTGTAAGTCTGTATAGTTACTTTTAAAGTTAGGATAATGAAAATTGGTATTTGGGGGGTCTTTGTTGCAAATTCAAGCCCTAAAGGGGTGAGAGTTTGCATGGGGATTCCGTTAGTTTTTAAGTTACGGTCATAAAAATTGGTATTCGAGGTTTCTGTTACAAATAAAGAAATACGTGTTTCAGTATTTTTAGAAATTCCGTCCCTAAAAGTGTGAGTGAATTTGTAATAGTCGTCACAAAAAATACCAAATTTAACGCGGACGAAATGGCTGGTATAGTTATTCTAATCCCAATTGGAACGGCAATAAAAATAAGAGCACTACGAGGAGTGTTCATATGCACTGTCCGGCAAATGGGAAATTTATATACTACCAGTGTTTTTACTTTCAAAGCGTTTCTGGTACAATCATAAAAAAGTTACGTCGTGTGGAAGAGAATTCCTTCTCGAAACTTTTTATGTCGGACCAATTGGGATTAGAAATACTATACCTGCGAGTTATAGTAACTAACAGTTGATAGTAAGGTGGGAAAGTATTCAAAAAGTAATCCAAATTAAGTAAATAGCAATTAGTAGATTTTAGCCACAAAAAAAATAAAATTGAAACTTTTGTAAAAATTAATCCGACGAAAAAAGAAACTGAAGAACAAAAATTTAAATGATACTTTTTAGTCTCAAACTATGCTCCTAAACTAATGTAATTAACTAATTTTGAGTCGGCGCCAAACAAATAATCAACGAAGATCATTAAATTACGTTTGTTTGAAGGTGGTAGACGATGTGGTAACTTGATTACTCTCGTTTCGGACGTCCATCGTCTTAATCGTCTTCAGGTGAATACTGAAGACCTGAAGACGATTGCAGATACAAGCATTCGAAACGTGAAAACCTTTTAAATCCATTAAGACGATGGACGTCTGAAACGAGAGTAATCATTAAATTACTTTGAAGAAATGATCAAAACAAAATAAATAAAAATACAACGTGAAATCTCCAGCAATAAACAATAACATTTCCAAAATGCGTTCTCCGCACGACCACTCGCAACAACGTGTGCCCTCACGTGTGTGCCCGTTCGGGTAGCTGTCTCGCTGATATTGACTTCGAGAACGCTCGGCAATTTACGGTTAACGTAATGAATTTGCTTCTTTGTTTGTCGCCGACTCAAAATTAGTGAGGTACTTACATTAGTTAGTTTAGGAGCTTAGTTATTAAGACTAAAAATGTTCATTTTATTTTTGGCTTTTAATTTTTTTTTTGTCGGTTTAATTTTTTGTTAAAAAGGTTTTTATTTGAAATCAAATTTCTTTCGTTGCAGAACCACTTCTCAGAATGCTCTATGTGAATTTCTATAGACTACTCAAGATTTCAGTATATCTTCGCCGATCATGGTCCCCACAATACGAAAATACCTTCAGTACAAAAGTTTCAATACCCCGGTTGAGATTAAAGATGGGCTAAATCGGTGGCGTAGTTTTAAAATAGCGGCTAGCGCAGGATTTAAAAAAATCATTTCAATATAGGCAAAGTTTATGTTGGATTAGTTTCTCCCTAAAAAGTATACAAAAATAGGAAATCGCTCTTAATTACCGTTGATGTTTTTCGAGTATTTCCACAATTACCAATGCCTCGTATTATGAGTTGGTATAGAAAATGCCAAACCTCAACAACACGTACGTATGAAATGCAGGACTGGTTAAGAAAACGAAATATAGATTTCAATGAAAGTATACATAAACCCCAGCTTAACAAATAAAAAAAAAACAAAGAACTGTAAAAAAGGTATAAAATGTATTACATATTCATTGCCAGTGGGTATCAAAGTTTTTGATGCCCTATAATCCTGAGCTCAATTAGAATCAGTATAGAATCAATTTCGGGGCCATGAACCGAACCTTTCTTTGAAGCAGTAGTAGATAATTTGAATACCACAATAAATTGTGAATCTGAAGATGAAACTAATGAGAAAACAGATTTTGGATACGAACCATTATCAGAAGACTAAGAGGAATAATATATAATGGGTTTTGAGAAAATAAAAGGTCGTTATTCATGTTTTGAAGAGTCTGTTGAGAGACCAGTGAAATATTAACTCAGTTGTAAAATTACAAAATTATATATTGACTGAAAGTGAATGATTTTATTAACTTCTGATATCATATTCTGTTCACATAATTTTTCATTTTTCTGATATTCATAAATCCGTATTTCGGATATAAATGTTATATTGATTAAGGAGAATTATACTCTTATTATTTTACCACTTAATGAATATCTAAAGGATTATTAGAAAATAGCTTCATACCTACTTTTGTTGAAAACAAAATTAGTTTTCAATGACTACCCAGTTACACTTTCATTAAATAACATAATGATATGGATATGATTTTTTTTCAATGAATGCACATATTTCAATTTCAATTGGCGTGAGTGATGAATGAGAGAAACTACAAAGAAATCTAAAGAAACTCATATTTAGTCCTTAGGATTCAAAAAACTGGGACAATTGTACCCGAAATTCCTTCAATAAAAACTTTTAATCAAAAAATTAAAAAAAGCAACTGAAAAACAAAAAATTAAATGAACCTTTTTAGTCTTGATAATTAGCTCCTAAACTAATGTAAGTTACTAATTTTGAGTCGGCGCCAAACAAACAAGCAAATTGATTACGTAAAGCGTAAAATGATGGCAGGAAATTGCCGAGCGTTCTCAAACATTAGTTTAGAAGCTTAGTTGTCGAGACTAAAAAGGTTCATTTCATTTTTTGCTTTTCAGTATCTTTTTTCGTCGGTTCAGTTTATTGTTAAGAAGTTTTTTTTGTGGTTAAGATCTACTAATTGCTACCTTCCTAATTTGGATTACTTTCAAAATACTCACTTATCCACCGTACTTCAACTTTCAACTGTTATATACTATAACTAGCTGGTACCAGCGACTTGTCCGTGTTGAACTTTGTATTTTTATGACGACTATTACAAATTCACTCACCCCTTTAGGGACGGAATTTCTAAAAATACTGAAACTAAAAACTAACGGACTCTCACACAAAGTTTCACCCGCCCTAGAGGTTGGTTTTATAAAAACACTAAAACGTGTATTTCTTTATCCCTTATAAAGACCTCAAATACCAATTTTTATGACCCTGACTTGAAAACTAACGGAACCTCCCATACAAACTTTCACCCCTTTAGGGGTTGAATTTCTAAAAACACTGAAATACATATTTCTTCTATTTGTAACAAAGACTTCAAATATCAATGTTTATGACCCCAACTTGATAACTAACGGAATTCCTATACAAACTTCCAATCCCAATTTAACTCCCATTTCACCCCTTTAGGGGTTGAATTTCCAAAACCACTGAAACAAATATTTTTTATTTGTAACAAAGACCCCCAAATACCAATTTTCATGATCCTAACTTTAAAACTAACTATACAGACTTGCAACCCCCATTTTATCCCCTTAGGGTTGAATTTTTAAAAACCCTGAAACACATTTATCTTTATTTGTGAAGAAGAGTCCAAATACTAATTTCAAAACCAACTGTACTTTCACTTTCTAGGCGCTGATCGTATATCAATTAGTCAGGACATGTAATTAATATATATATATATATATATATATATATATATGTATATATATATATATAGATATATATATATATATATATATATATACATATTACACCAAACACGAGGTAGCTGCTGTGAACCGTTGATGAGATCCCTCAACTGTCTTCCGTCTCCATCATCAGATTAATTCCGGGCCTCCGTTATGTTGTAGTGTCAACAGAACTACATATGTGTGCCAAGTTTCAACAGAATCGGTCCACAGGTGTGAACTCAATAAATCATCTCCAATTTTTTTACCCTTAGAGGTGTAATTTTTTCTTCAAATCCAAGCTGGGAGGTATACCCTATCCATTAAAAAAAGAATCATCCATTTAAAAAAATCATCAAAATCGGACTGCCCTGTAAAAAGTTATGTGTGGTCATACATAAAAAAAAATATACGTGTCGACTAAAGAACCTCCTCCTTTTTTTTTTTCGTCAGTTAAAATAGAAGTATACCCCTCCAATATTTTGGGTATATTTTTTCCTCATAAATGTTTGACGTTTTATATATTGTAATACAGGGTTATATATTTCAACTGCTGAGTTGCAAAATTACATTATTATATTGTGTTATTAATAGTAAAAGTGATCTTTTGTGTGGCAAGCATGGATATTGACGGATGAACTGTACTTTCCCACCAACAATGCCAAATTGTACATTGTATTTTGTTCTCCAAACGTACAGATCTTAAGTGGAATTGACAAATTGATTTCAAGTTCATTTTTACTTCGGCGGAGTAAAATGGCAAAGGAATTTGACTACAGAAAACTCAACTTTGACATAGACACTTATATAAATGTCATGCATTTAGGAGAAACACTTATTTAATGATCTAGCACAATTCAACAGGTTTTTATTTTGAGGAAAATCTCTTGTGCTATTATGCAAAAAACTGTGTTCAAGAGGCTCCCTTTAAGATGTATGCAGAGCAAATTATTGTTTGGTCATTTTGACCAGTTTTAATTACAAATGTTACCTACAAAAAAAATGGCTCCCATAGTATGCCAACTGGTATGTCCATCTCCACAGATGCCACACGAAAGGTCACTTACTCCTAATAACGATATAAAACTTCAAAAGGGAGTTTTTAAACGAATTCCATTTCCTAACTAAAAAATAATTTGGAGCAGGCGGTAACCTATTGGGCGAAAGACATAAATTTACCCTTCTACAAACATCTTTGTAATCGAATTTGGAATGATTCCAGCGAACCGAGATATAAAAATATTGAATTATTTGAATCCATTTAGGCAATGACCTACCCACAAAAGAACAAATTAATCAAAACCCTTGCAACCCACCCAGGAAAATATTAACAAGTTATCACTGATAAAAAATGCCATCGAACAAATAAAAAACAATTTTAATCCATTTAAAAAAATAAGATAAAACCATTGGAACCCATACAGGGAAAAAATTTACAAGTTAGGAATAATGATAAAAAAATAAAAGCACACCGAATTATTTGAATCCATTTAGAAAATGACCTACCCACAAAAGAACAAATCCTTGGAATCCACAATGGAAAAAATTAACAAGTTATCAATAATACTGAAACCCAACAGGAGAAAAATATGAATAATACTAATAAATACCAGTAAACCAAAAGGTAAAAATAGTCAATTATTTAAATGGATTCAATTAATTGACTAGTTTTACCTTTCGGTTTACTGGTATTTTTAATTTTTAAAATTTAAGATTATTAATATTTTTTTCCTGTCTGAGTATCAGTATTATTGATAACTTGTTAATTAATAAATTAAATTAATACAAAATGACTCACCCACAAAAGAACAAATCCTCTTAACCCACACAGGAAAAAATTAACAAGTTATCAATTAAACGGAGGAAAATATTAAGTTCATGATATTGATACTTCGAATGAATCGATTAAAGGGGAATAAAACAAGAAGAACATTTGACATTTTCATAACATTATATATTACATAACAGCTACAATAGTAGTAGGGGAAGCTATAATTCAATGACTATTTTTCGTATAATAACTGAAATATTGTATAACTCCCATAGGGAATATGATCCCTGAATAAGATATATTTTATATTTCATGTTGTTATAAATGATATATTACGTTTTAATAAATACTAGTCATCTTTTTCAACAAAAATATAATACATAGCCAGTTTTTTTAAAGTTAACAGTATTTGTTTCTGAATCGAATGCTATATTGTTTGATAACAAATCACTTATTCCTAGTCGATTAACAAATAATAGTACTTAATACTTATAAAATACTTATATATCTACACATATATATCTCATTGAGTATATATTGACATTATCGATTCATTAATCATGACTCGAAGGTGAAATTCCATTTCAGATATTACATTAAATTTTCACATATGTACGAAGACAAAATAATAAAATATTATTACTTTGTCATATATAATTATGTGTAAATAAAAAAATATCGATTTTTAGAACGGAAAATGTGCCGTTTTCTAAAGGAGATTTTTGAACCCAAATGGAATTTGAAAGGTCCATTTCAATGGGATACATTCAGGAAATATCATAGTATAGTCATAATCAGATATATCAAAATATTTTCACTAATGGGTTTATCCCTTTTTCTAGCACATGCAATTTTTGTATGTGGTGCCTCTTCACGTTTTTTTTTATTTCTAATTATAACGAAAGAGGTCATCAAAGGATCCGATATATAAAACAAAAATGAATCTCAACTTTGTATTAGAGAAACACATTTATTTGAAAATAAAATGAGAAATTGACAATAAAATATATTCATTTAAAAAATTCATAACCTCACACCCATTGGGGTGTTTCAAATTGGCATTTTAAAATATAATCAATATATTATCTTAAAATTTTCCGCAAACAACATTGAAATAAAGAACAAAAAAGCTAATGAAAATATATTTTTACTTTAGAAATGACGTCTGAAACAATTCATTATGATTTTACTCATTGTCTCTATTATTTTGTGGAATTTTAAGATTAGAGTATTTCATTCTAATTTGAATGGAAATGATGATATCCAACTCACAGTATAGTTCTGGATAATCATGTAAATGAAAGCAATATGGCACCAAGAACTTCACATATACAGAGAAATTTCAAGTTAAAATATATTTCAAGGATTCAATCATCCTCGAATGACTACATAAAAATATTAATGATCAGGATACACTTTTATGTTCCACAATTATATGTATTGATCATATAGCTCAGACTTGTTTTATAATCAAGGTCAGGGACTGTGTCTGCTGATTTTAATAGGATATACTTTCACCTATGTGATTATTTGTGACATTGATAATTAAGTTTTGTCTGAAATTTCATGGAAAATAAGGAATATGCTCAAATAATTCTAATTGTTGTTCTTAATTGTTTCAGTGGAATACAAATAAATTTGGGAATTATAAAATATGGAAATGATGTTTTCTGTTTATTTTTGTAAAATGGAGCCACTGTCCGTATTTTGTCCAGCCTACAAACTTTCTACAATATGTATAAAAGCAATGGGGCATTGCAACAAATATCACAAGGGATACTTATATTCTGAAAATTATTTGTAAAACATTTTTAAAAGGTGTGCCTTTTGATTCCTTGACTGCTTTCATCATGAAACAAAAAAATATGTTTTATTTTGATATTTCTATATATTTTGTCAACAATATTCCATTCATCAAAACATTATTTTTTGTGAATACGATTCACTGAAACATTTTCTATTCCACAATTTTATAGTTTCCAAGACGAAAACATAATAAAAATACCTAACAGTTTAGAAAAATAACTATTCAGGTACATATTGGTAATTTCAATATTTTAAAATTTATCATAACAAAAAAAATTGTTTCGGTAACATTTTAGTTGATTATTGTTGTAAGTTACCTGTTTTGAGTATTCTGAGGTGATTTTTAAATTATTACAAACAATTTTGCATTAGGTGTCCTCAAATTAACCAAAAAATGATAGTCATTCTGACCAGTTTCAAAGACTGGCAAAAAATATTTTGGTTTTAGTCTGATTACCCGTTTAAGGTTATTCCCTAAAAAATCAACAGTACTAAAGTTCTAAACATTTTTGGTTCATATAACTATTAAGTAAATTGTCAAATACTTATCCTTAACAATATAGATATATACAATAATCGAAGACTAGATAGGGCTAAGATAAAACAGTCTCTTTTAAAACAACACTACGTGTTTACAACACTTTTAGTGAAAAGGACTCTTGTACCCTCTCAATTGCAATTCAAATCTTTCTTCTTCTTTTTCGTCTTCCTCTTGAATAACCCGCAGCATTTGGTTTCCTCTACCACTTCTACTTCCTTAGGAACAGTAATGGGGGTACTGCTATGTGCAGCAGTGGAACTGTCAGGAAGGAGATCTCCATTTGCTGAGTTCATGACCATAACTGAGTCATGACGGTCACCAAAGGTGAGCTTCTCAGCAGTTAGCTGCCTGGAAAAACCTGCTTTGGGTTTTTCACGAACTGGGGAGATTGGAAATTCCTGTGTAGCGGTTGGAAGCGATCCTGCTGCAATATGGGTAGTCTTTCCAGACCAGTCAAAAATTCCATCATCAACATACTTTTTTTTCGCAAAAAGGCCAGAAAAGAGGCCCTTCAAATACTCGTAGTCCGGTGCCTCAAAAAAGTCTAACTTCCTGGCATATCTCAAATAAGTGGCAAATTCGTCAGGGTAATCATCACACAAGCTTTCAATCGAAGTATCTCGCTTGGTATCGCCAATTTTCTGGTAGCGCTCTTTCAAAGTATCTGCTTTGAGACCTTGCCAAGGTAGAGACCCCCTCAGAAAGTACATAAACATATGTCCCAGGGCTTCCAGATCGTCTCGTCTGGATTGTTCTTTGCCAAGATGCGTATTTATTGACATGTACCTTGCTGTACCGGTCAGAGACTTATGTTCACGGTAGGGGATGTGCTTATTAGTCTCGGGCTCGATATATTCTTTGGCTAAACCAAAGTCTATCATGTGTATAACCTTTTCTCGCATAGTTCTACTCCTACCGATGAGAAAATTTTCCGGTTTCACATCTCGGTAGATCAGTCGTTTGGAGTGTACGTATTCAACGCGTTGCAGCAGCTGCTCCGCAATCATCAAAACAGTCTTGAGCGTGAATTTTCGATCACAAACATCGAATAAATCTTCAAGGCTAGGTCCCAGCAACTCCATGACTAAGGCATTATATTTACTACAAGGTCCCAAGTAATAGACGTCCGGTATTCCTTCGTGACTACCGAGAATCCTGTAAAACCGGTATTCTAGATGTAATTGGGGTGCTTTGGATTTGAACGGTTCTAATTTTATTGCAACATGTTCGCTATTGTACAGATTTTTACCAAGGCGAATTTCTCCGAAGTTGCCGCAACCGATTTTCTTGCCCACTCTAAAGTTGAGGCCTACCATCAATACGGTCGAGGTAGTGTTTGAGCTTGTTTCATTCGTGCCTTGAGGCTTGGTGGAACTTCTCAGTTCTTGGTCCCCTTTCTTCATGATTTTTCTAAATGGGGAATATTTGACTAGAAGATTTTAAACACTTGGAAAGACTAATATCACAAATGTACAATCACAGATATCTCGAGTTTTCAACAAAACATATTATTACAAAAAAGGCGAGTGCTTTCAACAGTAAAAGGTAGAGGAGGTGTATAATGACTAGAAAAATGAACCTTTTATTTCCGGAACACAAATCAACTCTTGAAAACCACTGAGCAGGTTGATGCCACCAACTTGGAATTGAGAGCTCTCATAATCTTCACATCTCCTCAAATCCAGTGATTATCTCGAAGGCGAGTGTTATAATTTGAAACACTACAAAAAAATTAGTAGAAATAGGAATGTTCATGTTTCACCTATACTCACTCATGGAATTTTGATGTTATCTGATTTCTATTATAATAAGCATTGATGAAGTTTATTTTTTGCGTATCATAAAATATCGATGTATTCAAAAACAAGCAGACCATGTAGCGAAAACATCTCAATCTAAATTGAATTACTTAGATTAATTGGATCTCAATAGTTTTTCTTGCCCTCTAAATTAGTATTGCTGACTTTGACATGTTTCAGGTAACCTAGAAAATCTAATCTAGAAATTAGACAGTAAGTTCGAAACGTCAAAAATCAATATTAAAAGTTGCGTTTGTTTGCATTAGCTCTAATTTCTTTAAGTCCGTGGTACTATCACCGGAGCGACCCCGGGTCACAACGATATAGGCACATCTACCAATGATTATACACAATGAAAGGATGGGTTAGTTCCTGTCTTCGTACAATGGCCAAATTTCAGCTGCACATGCGGGATTTACATCGTCATATGACGTCATCAGGGAACCTGGACAATTCATCTGCCA
Source organism: Gonioctena quinquepunctata (assembly GCA_018342105.1). Lineage (NCBI taxonomy): Eukaryota > Metazoa > Arthropoda > Insecta > Coleoptera > Chrysomelidae > Gonioctena > Gonioctena quinquepunctata. Next base: position 673,755 of record JAFIRS010000105.1, read on the forward strand.
TAAGTGCCCATGTATTTTTTCACTTTTTCACAGCGGTTTTTTTACTTTCTTTTTCACAGTGGTTTTTCTTCCTGTTGGTTACATTTTTCCGTCGTTATTTTTTATTGTTTATGTTTGCTGAATCATTTGACTCTCGTTTCAATGAATTTCTAGTGCCATAAGCATCTTTAGTTTGTCGTGTATAAGTGAAAATGAATCGACTTTAAGTGCATGTTGGAGCCCACTTCGTGATAAAACACTTGGTTTTTTAACTGTATTTTGATTCATTGAAAATATTGGAGGTAAATATAGCTCTGAAGGGTTGACATAATTCCTTTAGATCATGCCCTGAAGAATATGTGCCGTAGTTTCTTTCAGAAAGAAACTCTCACGTTATTCACCGAAACACATAATTGTCTGTGTATACAAAAGGAATCCTATATATATATATATATATATATATATATATATATATATATATATATATATAATATATAAACATGTTAATGTCCATTCACCAATTTTTATCACGACAAGGAACCTACCGTTCTTTGCCCAATAGAATCTTATCGCAATAGCGAAGATTATTGTTCTACGAACTCTACTCTTAGGCAATAGTCCACTTTGTAATCCACTTCCATTCAATTGCCGTTAATTTGCCGGTCTAGAGAAATACTAATATCTACCAATCACAGTCTAAGTATCGCGGGCTATCACGGATGGTGTGACGTCAGCAAGGGGACTGCGTAAAGTTTGCCGCTCACAGTCTAACAGGTCTATTCCGTAACCCATAGCGATGTCGTTATCCAACTATTATCGTTATATTAACGATATTTGTGTCAAATCGTATTCCGTAAAAATATAAAGTCGTTACGATATCGGTAGTGAACGACAGAGTCTATCGTTCGCTAACGGGAATAGAATGGGTGCCGTTTGTTAACGACTTGAACTAGTTTTGTGGAAATTGTGGATTTATATTTTGATATGGCAGGTTTAATCAACATTTTAGGTGGAGAATTGTATAGAAGGCAAGTTGTATTGACATTTTTCATATGCAATTTAATTAATTCTGAAGAAAAATAAATACATTTATTCGTTCGAAAGTGTTCATTATTTTCAAGGGTTTCTAAATACAACATATATTGCGTTCTGGTGGTTTTCGAAGAACGTTTTCTTTTAACTTTGGTATTTTTCATGATTTTTTAATAAAATCCAAACTACCCGGATCTTCGAATACCTGATCTTAGACAAGACTTCTATATTCTATACTGACATTTGATTATGAAATAACAGTTGTTAAGTAAGCAACATTCAGCACGGATCGAAAAATTATCATTAACCATCCTGAAAACATTCATTGGATCTCTTTACTGAAATTGCCAAGGTCATTTCTAGCGACACCTTTTAAGGAATAAGTATTTTTGACAGATCGTTCACACGCATCGTTAAGAGCCGGCTACCGACAGTCGTTTGATAACGGATCGTTCAATAACGGCTTTTTACGGAATAGACCTGTAAGTATCTCTACACGGGATAAGATCAGGTTTTAACGTCTAGTGAGAGAGAAACACTTATTGGTTATATTTAAATGTTTGAGTAGCATTCACAGATTGCAACACTAATGTGTAATATATGGTGACATTGTCTGATAAAAATAAATAGTGCACAGTGTGACTGGAAATAAAGAGTTACGATTGAATGATTGCATACAAAAAAATAGACTGCAAATAGGATTATGATCGTGCCCTATGAAGTTTTATTAGAATTCAATATTTGAAATTGCATATCTTACTCTCAAACTAAATTGTAATCCAACCGTTTTGAAGTTCTTATTGTAGTGCGGTTTTAGCCATTAGGTATATGTAGGATTTTCTCATGTATATTTTTATACTCTCTTTTTTTTATTTGTTTTTCGTTAATTTTCCATTATTTCAAGGTAAAGTTGGAAAACAGTGTTAGGTGACACCTAGTCTTTTCATTTTTCATGAATAAAGTCGTTTATTATTATTATTTTTTGAATTTGCAAAATTTTTTGTTTATATTATCAATCGAGCTTTCAAAACTATTGCAAACTCATAAACAAATCCAGTAATTGATAATAATCGCCATGCCATGCGCATGTGCAATATATTCATGGTATTTCCCTTTTGTAATGAGTAATGAGTTTATTTTCCCGGAGTGGCTCAGATGCAACTAACAACTGTACAGCTACAATGCATGAAGCTCTACCGAAAAAGCTTCCAGTGGATAATGGTTAGGAACTTCATATATGATCTAAGCTTAGTAAGATAACAAATAAGAGCACAGTGATAGTTAGCAATCGTCACATTTCAATAACGAATTTCGAAAGTTACTCTACTTATTCAAATGAGAAGTGGCAACTGAAATGGATGTCACTAATCACTCTGCAATTACGACAGGATTGATCACTTGAGTAAAGGGCAGGTTCATTTATACTTTTTAGTGCTCTAATAACTACTTACAGTGTATTTTTCTTCAATACTGGACTAGAAGAAGAAGAAGAAGTAGCAAGATTTTAGAACAAACGAACAAATTTAGTACGGTGCGTTCCAAATCTAAGGCAAAGCGTACGTTTCAGACGATACAATGCGTTTATGTCGACATTGAAGAATAGTCTTGCATAAACAAAATAAGGGAAAGTTAGTTAATTTCCAATTGAAGCGATTCGAAAATGGCGTATTCATATTCCTCACTTATGTGATATTGTGATGGAGTGATTATTGGTTCATTCAATCTGAAATCATCGCTGAGCCACAGTTTATAGCTATAAACTGTGGCTGAGCTCTAGCTAGCATATATGATTATTGAAGCAAAAATTTACGATGAAAAAAATAGGTGTGTTACCACTCAATAAATTGGAAACAACATTCCATCAGACTTTTCATCGGGTTCAACGTCAATAAAAGATGTTTGTCATTACATAACGTTCTCTCATCGACTGAACAACTCGCATCTCTATACCGATCGTAAACAGGCAAAGCGCATTCAAGGTACGACATTCTATGCTAATTCACGAATACGAAAATGAGCAGTTGACATTTCAGGTGATGTACCTGTAATATAGGTAAAAATTTAAATCGACATTTACAATTTTGTGAATGAAAAAGCATATAGCATATCACTCGGACGAGTGCATCCTAGTCAGTCGAATACATCGTTTCGGGCCAATTATCATTTTAAGGTAGTTGTCGGGCTACAAACACTATCAAAAATTAGTCTGGATTGTAGCGCGATGCAATACATGTTCAAGCGCCGAATTAGAGGGATATTTTTCAAGGGAACTGTACGCGGAGAAACACAATTAGCATGCGTGATACACCAAATAAGCCATGACTGGACTATTGGCAACGTCGCAATCCAACGAGCTCGCATTTAGTTGTTCAAGATACTCTTATGAACAAGCTGTCAAAGCTATTGATCGATTTCGCGCAAAAACTGGTAGGTTTGCTAAAGCAAACGTTGAAAAAAGGAAACATAAATTGCCTGAATTGTGTAAGGCTCGAAATACGAACAAAAAACAGTCTAATGAAAATGATGTGTGTGAAGGAAATCGCATTGGTAATCTCAAAGATCTTGGGAAAAATTTTAAGTGTCGGAACTGCCACCAAGTTTTGAGTTTAGAGAATGTGCTGGAAGAAAAACATTTAAGACTTGCATCAATTTTAAGTATCCGTTGTGATAAGTGCGAAATCATTAATGGGTTCGTACTGGCAAAACGACAATATTTAGTAGATTGTTTGGTAGCATTTAAAGAATTTTTAAATTTATCTACAACTCCAAATTCACTCGTTGCGCATAATGCGAGATTCGATGTACCTAGATTACTAAGGGCAATCATTAATAATAATTTAATACAAGATTTTATCATGATAGCAGGATTTGTGAATAGATTAATTATTTTAAAAAAAACGTTTCCAGATCGAAAAGGGCCAGGAATGTTCCAGCTATCAAAATTAGCCAAAGATTTAATACCAAACGAAACATCAAATAATTTCTACGAAGCGATGTATGATCTACAAATTTTACAGAAATTAGTTCGTTTTATTGGTAAAGAGTCAGACTTATCAACATACATGAAATCATATAAAGAATGCATTTCAGAGCGATTTGAGAACGAAAGAATATCTCGTAATTTACCCAATTTAAGTAAAAAAATTGCGCAACAAAATATAACATACCATTTTCTGAAACAAATGTATCACGATGAAGAAGAAGAAGCTGTGATTAATCACATGACTGAAAAATTGGAGAATGGAAAACCTAGAGTTACTAAAAATAGGAAAGCATTAACTAAAATCACTAATGAATTAAAAATAAATGTTTAGTCAATCAAGTGATTACTTAGTATAATAGTTAAAAATACATAATATTACATTCATTGTTGTTTATATTTTTTGTAGATTTATGCGTTATATTTTATTAGCCTGTTACAAATCTGAATTATTTTTGTTTATGTTTAAAAATATTCGAATTATGTTTTACGTACATGTGTTGTACAAATGTATGAATACAATAAAGTTGATGCACTGTTTTTTGCCGTTACTCGTTAAAACTACATTTTATTTTATATCTATTCCGATTGTAATATGTTTAAAATGCATCAGTATAAATTAACGCAATCATTCACAATTATTATTCATAAATATGTGTGTTCCAAAACACAGTTCAATTCAAAACAGCAAGACCCTCGCGCTCTCGTTTATTTGAATCACCAGCGATCGCTTGAGGCGTTGCCACGATTCTCAGCCTTCACCATCTTGCACTTCTCATACGCAATAATTTAGAAACTTCTTATAACAATAAATAAATAACTGTATGGCTACGCGTCTTAAATTTTTGTTATAAAATTTGTTACGTACCTTTTAATAATATACTAGTTTTTCAAAAAGATCTGAATGGAGAGTTTTTAGTTATGCCCTAAAATGTGGTGTCCGCGGTAGCTCACTATAGGGATTACGTGTTAAACGTTGCAACTTTGAAGCCTTATATCTCGCTTTCGGTGTGGTTAATGATTCCAAAAATTTAATATGATACAGGTAACAATGTTAACTAAAATTGGTATGAATATAAACGAAATCTGATTGGAAGTGGATTTCACGACAACTACCTTAAACAGATCTTCCACTGACGTCATATATAGAAGGTACATAAAATTTCATTTAGCAAAGTCGTAAAATGTAAATACGTCTGAGTACAGCATCCTTCGAGATTTTCTAATCTTGGCAATAAAAATAAACTGTTCATAATATTATTTCAGTGGAAATGCAATAAGTGGTTCCATGGCCAAAATATTGATATATTAATGGATTCCGCTCACACAAAATAAAAAGTATCATAGTCATTATCATATATCATAATGATAAGGATTTTTTATAACCTAAACAGTTCAAATATGAAAACTATCAATATACGGGAAGTATTCTTTTCAAAATCTGACTGATGGTCGCTTGGGGACTAAAGAGTAAAAAAACGAACTATTGTTTTCCATTGTTCTCGGTTAGAGCAATACACCATCCGATGGTATTTGATATATACGGACTTGGTTGAGTGAAGTCGCATATCGACGTTATTTGTACCGATATCGTATCGGATCGTCTAGTGTATGGTAAGTGAAAGTGGGTCAGAGTGGTAACAACTTTGCCAGCTGCTCTTACAGCTGACTTGTGTGCCGCTGAAATGAGAACGAAAACAAAGTCCAAGAGACCGCACATATAAAAAAAAACTGTCTGACTCTTCTAGTGATCATCGATATCTATATAGCGACTTTTCGTTTCTGAAAAAATAATAAATTCCCGTTTATACTTTTTAACCAGTGGAAATTACGGTAGCTGGCAGGAAGGATTCAAAGCACTTGCGCGCTGTATAGGCCATTCAATAGAGATTTTCTGCTCTAATGATTCTGTGACAAAAATACTACCCGGAAACCGACTGTGCCATCATACGAAAAACGGCTCGTAGTTATATCCTGTTATGTTTCCTATTCCCAACTGCCATTGCTTAATTTGTTATAAACATTTAAAAGCATTTTTATTTATTTTTTATCGTTTTTGACTTGTATTAACTTGAAAACCAATGAAGCAATCTCGATACTCTCAATGGACGAATTGTAGAGAGTCAAAATGCAAAAAAATGAGCTTTAACGCGACTCGATCGGATTATTAGTAACGGAGAAAAACCGGAAAAAATCAGTGGTGTTTTCTGCCGTAAAAGCGTATTCAATCTTGCATTTGAATACGATTCTACGTGACGTCATTATTATCACGAACCGCAAGAATGCATAATCTCGAATACGATTCAATAATCAAACCTAACCTAAGAAATTTTCTGTTGGAAAGTCAGTAAACAATATTTTGATAAATAAACCTTGTAACTTAATTGTTAATATATAAGTGGAAAGTGTCCCAGTACCAAGATTTATTTGGGGTATTATTATGAATTATGACAATAACAAAACAACGAATCATGTTTTGAAACTGAATTCAACTTGGTTTCAAAACTCTATGAATACGTTTTGAAACGTTTTATATATGACGTCATCGTTTCAACGCCAGAATGGATGAATTGGAATCCCAGGACGAATAAGTTTTGAATACATGGGCGCTAAAAAACAGCTATGCTTTCTTTAAAAAATTCATAAATCCGCCACTTTCTTAGTTGTAGTGCAGGCTTTTCACGACATAGTATTGATTAATAAGTACTTTATGTATGAAAAACTCAGGCACTGTCGCATCATTAGTTTTGGCATAATTGCAATCTGAAATTTTTAATGCACTTTATTGCAGCAGACCTGGATGCATCATAGGTGGTCCGATTTCAATTTTTCAAGATTTCGAGAGTAGAAGTATAGTACTACAAAACGTTTATTCTTATTTTGCGTTAAAATGCTGCAAAATAGGTGAAAAATACTTGCAAACATGACCGAAAATGGGCGAGTGAGTGGAAGCGGCAGACGCGGGGACGCGTATATTAATACAAGCGCGCTGCGCCCGTTATGATCTGCTGCTCTACCCCTACTCCTGAGCTGCTTTCATGCACTCGCCGGTTTTCGGTCAGGTTTGCAAGTATTTCTCATCTATTTTGCAGCAGTTCAACGCAAAATGAGAATAGTCATTTTGTAGTACTATACTTCAACTCTCAAAATATTTTGGAACTATTGGAATTGGACCACCTATAACGGATCCAGGTCTGCTGCCATAAAGTGCATTAAAAAAATCAAATTGCAATTATGCCAAAACTAATAATGCAACAGTGCTTGAGTCCTTCACACATAAAGTACATATCAATCACTCAATCGTGGAGAACCTGCTTTAAAACTTGAAAAATGGCGGTGTTATGGATTTTTGAAGAAACGAAGATTTTTTCTGGTTTTTCCCGTTTTCCTCCGTTACTAATAATCCGATCGAGTCGTGCCTGAGCTCATTTTCTTTGCATTTTGATTTTCTACAATTCGTCCATGGAAAGTATCGAGATTGCTTCATTCGTTTTCAAGTTATAAGTCAAAAACGATAAAAAATAAAAAAAATGCTTTCAAATGATTATAACAAATTAAGCAATGACAGTTGGGAGTACAAAACATAACAGAATATAACTACAGACCGTATGATGGCACAGTCGGTTTTTTGATAGTATTTTTGTCACGAAAAAATCTCTATTTGGTCTAATAGGCATTGCTGCAACTGCAATACTTCAGAAAATTGCGAAGTGTTAAGCAGCTCCTATCTATTTGAATAAGAGTTTTCATTGCGTGCAATAACTCTGTTTCCATTCTACCATGTGTTGGCATTTTCATTAGTTCAAAAATGCTTGCAATGAATTGCATGGAAGAGTGTACGAGCTACTTTACATTTTGTGACAGCAAATTAAATTTAGGGTAGGTATTGTACAAGTTAGGTTCAATTCGAGTGGAGAGATTCCCAAAAATCTGAAATTAATCATTTGTAAATTGTTACAGGATAAAAAACAGTTTGTATTTTCATTGTTTATCTGATATCCAATTTTTTATTAATATTCTATAGATATTTTTTATTTCAATGAAAATACCAAAACCAAATTGTTTTCATTATTGAATAGATTTTTTAACGTATAGGTACAAATCTGGTTTTGTTTAAATTTAAAAATATATAATACATCATTAGTGATTATTTTTAACAAATTGTTTGATAGATAAACAATGAAAATAATCAATACATGTATTACTTTCAATTTGATACAAATGATCAATAGGTATATTGTTTAAATTGTTAAAAAACGAAAAAATATATAAACAACATTAAAAATGGTTGCTTCACCTCCTAAACTCTCCCGTAGTCTTATCACCATTTCATCTTGGCAATAGGGAAATCCTCTCCTAAAATTTGTCGGGATATAGCAACTGTACCAGAGAATTGATTTCGGGCGTATTTTCTTTCGGTTCAAGAGGAATTTGGTTGACGTTCATTTTCGGTCGATGATAGATTCTCAATGAAATCGAATTTGAAGGTTTCGAAGTTCTAACACTCTGCAGCTCTCTCTTTTCGATTTTCGCTTCTTGTATTCAATTTCGTAGCTGAAATAGTTTCAACTGATTTTTCATTTTTTCAGCTCTATTGCTTACTTAACTTTTCCATTTTCAGCGAAATAATTTTCTACTGCAATTCCAGGATGGCTTCTATGTCTGATTTGTAGTTATCGTCTTTGGAAGTTCCATTCTTCGAAAGTTTCTCTTTACAAATAACTGCTTAGTTTTCCAGTTCTCAAACCACGTGGCCATATATAACTATTGTCTATATGTTTTCTACCTGGTATTTTTCCTTTGTTTCCGTCTTTCTGCTACTTTTTACTGGTTTTTCTATAGTGCTTGAATATCCAGCTCGAAGGACCAATGTTACGTCTTCGATTGTCTTTTTCAACAAATTTTTACCTTTATAACTTGACGTGGATCCATCCAAATTTTGGTTGACGAATATCAATGAAATCTCCGATGAATGAATGTTTGTTTTGAATGAAGACTTGATCCGACAAATGTAAAGCAATTGTTGAAAACCAACGTTGAAAAAGATTTTTGAAACAACCACCCTCAACGTTAAAAAACAAATATCAGCGATATAAACCTTTCAACCAAAAACGTTTATTCAACTAATCCCACGTTCATAAAACGTAATGCACTTGTCTTAATTGGGCTACGTTGGTGATGTTCATCAATAATTTATGTTTCACATCCAGGTCGGCTATAAAATTGTCTTACTTTTGTTTGGACACCCATTATTGGTAATGTACTGAACTCAGATTTAATGCGTTTATTTAAATTTTCCAGAACTAAAAGCATGAGAACTTTGAAATTCACATCATTCAACCCGAATGATTATCCATTTAACATATTAACAACAACAATAAACTTGCTTCATCGAAGATTGCAACGAATTACATGAACATATTTTACAAACATCAATTTTCCATCATACAACTGGTATTGTTGTGCTCCAGTTCCCACGAAAATGTCACGTTACTCATCGACTCATTTCAGTCTCGTCTTCAAAACGTCCCAGTTCGTTCTTTACACATTCAACCGTATCGGTATAATGGTAAAGATCTATTATTTCAGAAATCATTCAGTAGTGTATGCAATGTGGGAATAACTTCTTGGAACAATCATGCATTTGCATGTTTTACGATAACAGTGATGATGTTTATCGAAGGTTGATTTTGACTCCATATATGGCAACTTATGAAGTGGGCGATAGACTGTCCCCCCATTGCGGCCATATTACGGGTTACGGGTCTATTGTGGCTCATACTTATAGATCTCTGAACAATCCTATTCTTTTGTATAAGGTTGTTTGGGTCTGGTCTCTAGTTGGAAAAGTCCAAATGTAGGTAGACTGGTCCTTTCCAGAGCTACGCAGGTAGATAACATGTACTCAGCTGATTTGCAGTCTGTTTGTCCTAGCCCTATTCTTCGCATGTGGTTTCTTTGACGGCAGTGTCCTCTTACCAGTCCTATAAGAATGCGCAGATGATTCGTGGTCGATTCCAGGATTTGCGTTATCGTGCGTTTCGATGGGTTGAATAAGAACGTCTTAGAATCGATTATTAGACCTATGATATTCCTTCAACGCCTGAAGTTTAACCTCTATGTGCATTCGAGGAGCATGCCCTTGGCAACATTTTTTCCGATGCAGAGGATCGTTTCCGGTCGGATGAGATCAGAGCCAAATCAAAGAGCTGTTCCTGAAAGATGGAGGTGAGGTGGCCTAGGTCTCAACTATTGGCCAGTTCTCAAACCCTCCACACATGTATGTGTTGGTCTAAAAAGTCGGCATGAAATGTGCAGAGGTGTATTATCTCCTGACCAATCGTCTGTCTCTGGGAGGAGAACGCCGAAGGATCTTTCGACTAGTAATTGGTGGATTAGGGAATCTGATATCATCCCCAGGATGTAATGGTTTCCTATTTCATTCAACATACCTGAATACTCCCACAATATTTTCGATTTAATAACTTGGTTATTACCGATAGCAGTTGATAGGACGTTCTTCTGACATTCTTCTCCACATATTCTCAGGCCCGTAATAATCATGCGTGCAACTGCTGTAGACCAACGAGTCTTGTTTTTCCGGTTCGTTGGAGCCACTGCGCAATAAAAGATCATTGGTATAATCACAGTAAGATTATTCGGCATGTTCGTTTGGGGTGTATTTCCCCAAGATTTTCGCCAGACCCTTCTGAGATTCCAGAAGGATGTCCAGGCTTTCTCCAGATAGAAGTTCCAAAAGTGAGTTTCATATTTATCCATTATGGGGATTCAATAGCTTTCCCGTTTTAGTTAAGGGGTATATGATGGCTTTGGGTATTTTTTGATATTTCAGAAAGCTATTCTGTGCACTGAAAAAGATAATCCATGTGTTATATTAGATGGCTTCAGACGAGGTTGCAGAGATTGTAGTTGTGTTTCAAGGGGAATGAAGCCCCCAAATCTCCCACGATGTGCAGAATTCAAATGCAATTTCAATATGAGAGGATAGGCCGATATAAGTCTGAGCTGCCTCCTACTGAACCAACATCGATCATCTCCAATAGTCAGGTCTACATATGTCTCTGGTCAATTGGCATATTATATGGTTTCTTTTCATAATTATAGATGTATTAGTTTATATTTTTATTACGATAGAATTATAGATTTAGAAGAATGCACACCCAATGATTGATAAGTAATGTAATGAATTTGGTTTATCGAAAAAATCCACACACATGAATTTCAAATGAACCTTATTTTTTAACTGACGAAATCAAAAAGGAGGAGGTTCTCTAGTCGACGCGTATATTTTTTTTATGTATGACCACGCATAACTTTTTACAGAGTGGTTCGATTTTGATGATTCTTTTTTCATTTCGAAGTTGGTCCCATTTGAATTTGAAGAGAAAAATCCTCCCCTAAGGGGAGGATATTGATCGTTCACCCTCTGAATTTTGGTTCGTTAACCGATTCTATCAGTTATAACTTTGTACTGGGTTGTCTGATTTGGATGATTCTTTTTTTATTAGATAGTGTATACCTCATAGTTGATCATATTTGAATTTGGGTTGGAATAATCCACCCCTGTGGGTAGAAAAATAGGGGATGATTGATTTTTCACTTGTGAACATTGATACACATATGTAGTTGACATTGACATATTGCTATTGTCATTATTTTTGTTCTCCGACACAATAATTACATTTTATGGGAGGATGGAATTATATACAAAGTGATGTAATGAACTAACCAGAACTATCAAAAATAACTTATATAACAATAAATAATTAAAGTTGATAATCATATTATTTAACTGTTAATAGTTGAAGTAAGGTGGGTAAGTAAGTATTTTGGAAGTAATCAAAAATTAAATAGGTAGTAATTAGTAGAAATTAAACCGACGAAAAACGGGACTGAAAAGCAAAAATTAAAATAATGTAAGTTATTAATTTTGAGTCGGCGCAAACAAACAATCAATGGCAACGGCCAAGATGGTTTATCATGCACTGGTTGAATCGCATATTCGATATGGTATAGCATTCTGGGGTTCATGTAACCAAGAAAACTTCCAATCAATATTTGTCTTACAAAAACGCGCCATTCAATATCTATCAAAAGCAGGACCGCTTGTTTATACTTGAGACAGTTTGCTTGATTTTTAAGAATAAAGTCTTGTATAAAATCAATGAGGGCATCACTCGCCAAAAAGGTAATTTGACACTCCCCATTCCTTCCACCAATATAATCAAGAACTCATTAATATATAATGCTGCAAAAATCTATAATCATATTCCATGGAACATAAGAGATATTAAAGACTATAAACGATGTAGATCATCTATTAAGAATATTCTTCTTGAACATGTTCTTTACAATGTTCAGGTGTTCTTTCAGGTCACTTTTCATTAATCTTACCTATAAGGAACACTATATAATCTAGTTTAGTTATAGTATTCTTATTTGCAATTTAGCTTGACCGTGATACCTGCATCAGGATCTCGTATTTTTCACTTTGTATTTATAAATTTTATATTGTTTTTATTTTTTATTTATATACTTCTTTACATACTACATTTTTAATATATGTTAAAGTGTTGTTCATTAATATAGACTATACTAATCAATGTGTTATGTCTTACATGAAATGTACCTGTATTTAACTGTGACTGTTTAAAATGTCTTGAGGTATCTGAAAACTTACCCCCCCCATTACTTTTTTAATTATTTATGCATCATATGTACTATTTTAATGTTTCTTGTGTATGAATGTATAGCATACGTGTTTTTACATTTTTGTATATAAACTGACTTAATTCTGTACTTTGTCAATGAGAATTCTTCTTCCGGCAATAAAGTATATTTGATTTGTTTTGATTTGAGTTAATTGAATTACTTCAAAAAAATTATCAAAATGTCACCGCGCATAACGATGCATTCATTTTACGCTTTACCTAACTCATTTGCTTGTTTGTTTGGCGCCGACTCAAAATTAATTACTTACATTAGTTTGGGAGCTTAGTTATTAAGACTAAGAAGGTTTATTTTATTTTTTGCTTTTCAGTTCCGTTTTTCGTCGGTTTAATTTTTTGTTAAAAAGTTTTTATCATGAACAGCGATCATTGACCCATTGTTGATATTATGGAAACGGGAGTGTTTATTATCTGGACATCTGATATAGGAGAGTTATCAGTTACTATGTGAGCGAGATCAATATATTAAGAATCCTGACATAATTAGACCAATGCAGATTTTTTCGTAACAAAAATACTACCAGGAAACCGACTGTGCTATCATACGAAAAACGGTCCGTAGTTATATCCTGTTATGTTTCTCACTCGCAACTGTCATTGCTTAATTTGTTAAAACCATTTAGGACGAGTAGGAAACATAACAGGATATAACTACCAACGTACGTATGATGGCACAGTCGGTTCCCTGGTAGTATTTTTGTCACAGAATCAATAGAGCAGAAAATCTCTATTGATTGGCCTAAATATATAGCGACGCAGGTACCTATAATACCCAGCACACACAATTACATTTCAGCTAGTCCCTTTGACGTCACAATGTGAACATGTGGTGATAAGTTCATAGAGGGAATATTGTGTAAAACTTACAACAAATCATTTTCATCTCTTAGCACGTCTATATTCAAATCAAGTATTATCAACATATTTGAGGTTATAAGTTAATAAGAATATTCCACCATTCATTTTGCCTCTGGAGTCGATGGAGATCTTCACCATGGTTTTTACAATCTGAATTATGATTTTGAAGTTGTGAGAACTCCATGGTGAAATAATTTGTCAGAAATAAGTAAATTTGGAGGCATTTTACCTCTCTGCTTGGTATGATTTTTCATTAGGTTAGTTAGGACTATATTTAAAGCCTAAGATATAGTCTTTTTACGGAGATACTCGTGAGCGCATTGCGAGATACGAGTTACCAATCGCCAGTATTCAGTAGTCGAATGATTATATCCGGCACAAACATTTGAATCATGATCAAGAATATTATAGAGCAAAGTGCTGCAGAATAAGTACGTTTTTTTGTTCACGATTTTTTGTTTAGAACAAAAAAATATTACTCATTCCATCTACAGTTATAGGACCCCACTTGATACTCATTAGTCAAGGTATCATAACACTTCAAAAGTCATCACGACGATGATTCAAATTTTGCAAACTTACATCATCTTGAGGTGATCAAGTATAAACAGCCGATGATTCTGCAAAAAAGCGAAACGAAATCATCTATTCATCATAGAGGTTTACCACCGATTATTTCCACACTTCTTCATGGTATTTGACAGTCACTTCAACAAAACGTTGTTGCAATTTCCTTGTATATTCATCCTTTTACAAGATCATTTGCAACATATCGGTATACTCAAATGTTTTTCTTCGTATGAATATGACCTTTAACTATCTTGATGGTGTTGATGATGGAGATTTGTAGACAAGCTTATTATGAAATATTCTTCGGTCAATAATTAGCATATTTCAATTCAAATTTCTGATTGCCTAACATACTGAATGGTTACGTGTTGTTTTTGTGCCATTCAATCGAGCACAAACCTCACATGATTAATATCATGTGAATCAATCACTTTGATGGATTTCCCCTCCAAAAACTCAAAATAACTTTTTTATTGCATTTTTTAGGATACTTTACTAAATTTTCCTTTTTTCAAATTCAACGTTCTATTCTCACCAATATTTTAAAATAAAATTTAGTAAATTATTAATTCCCACATTCCACGCTTATGTTCTACGTTTGACAGTTTCATGTGACAATATTGAAATATATTTTATTCGAAGGGCACTTGGGTCTATGTGTAGTAATTACAAGTTGATATGAGATGTGTCGGATCAATGAAAATTCCCTCAAATGTATTTTGAAATGTATTCTGAAAGAGAACCTATTTAAACTGGATACACATAATTTTCGCAACACATTTTATAATTTGGTTATTATTCTTATAAGTATATTTTATCAATACTGTTTACATTTCCTGTAGACCTGTCAGAAATAAAGTGCACCGAATGCCAATCATATGGATATTAGGTACTCTTTCTCATTGGAGTTCAGCCTATTCTATTTCAAATATACAGGGTGTTTCATAATTGAATGCTGATCCTAAAGGGCGATAATCCTTGGATGATTTTAAGAAAAATTCTTCATATGAGCATAGGTCCGCAACCGCTTTATTTCTGAGATACAGGATGTTGAAATTCAGTAAAAAAATCAGTTCTCTGAAACCACTTTGTTTTTTTTTCAATTTTGGTACATGCAAAGTACGCATAAAAATACATTTTTTCCATGATAAAGGATTTCTTAATTTTCATCAGGGGCATCCCTGTTAACATGCCCTGTCATATTTTTGATCAAAATAATGATACGCCACTGTCTTTTTTCCAAAAATATTATTTTTGTAATTGTCCTCTATCTTCTCATAAAAATGGTCTTGTGCCTTTTTTTCGTCCGGTGGACGGTTTTCGATTTAGAAAATAAAATACATTCATTTGCTTGTCCTTATTCGATTTTTTCTCTTAGTCTTAATTTCACAATGATCTAGGCAAGATTTTCATAATTTAATGGTGACTATTATTTAGTTTTTGTAATGAGTACGCATAAAACATTTTTTTATTTTTAAAAACATAACTATTATGAACAAAAAATAGCAAAATCGAATTAACTGTTCGAAATGTCCGCCTCCTGCAAGTATGCAGGCTTCAGCCCTCCTTGTCATTGACTCGCGTACTCTGGAAAATTCCTGGAGTATTCCTTATTGCTCCACAGGAAAATATTACGCGGTTTCGCAATTCTTCCTCAGTTAGAATTGGTTGATTGTACACCAAAGTCTTAAGATGTCCCCAAAGAAAATAATCAAGACTGTTTAAGTCTGGGGATCTAGCTGTCCATGACTCTGTTCCCCCACGACCTATCCAGCGATTATGAAAGTTTTGGTTTAAATATTGGCGAGTCAGAGCACTAAAATGAGCAGGTGCACCATCGTGCATAAGCCACATGCGATTTCGCATTAAAATAGGAACATCTTCCAACAGAATTGGCAAATTATCTTCAAGAAATCGGCGATAATTATGTCCATTTAATCTGCGTGGTAAAAAAAGGTACATAATCTCCAATAATTCCAGCCCAGACATTCGATAAGAACTGCTCCTTCCCCAAAAATGATTATTATGAAAATTTCTGATCCTGTTTTTAGTAAAACTAGCTTCGTCCGTGAATAAAATTTCTCTGTCAAATAAAGGATTTTGGAGAAACCATTGGCAGAAATTCACTCGTAATGGAAAGTCTCGAGGAAGTAGAGCCTGAACCCGTTGAATGTGATAGGGATATAATAAATAATCATGAAGAATCCTCCATACTAGAATATGGGCGATATTCAAATTATTGGCAACTTTCCTCGTACTTATTTCAGGATTTTCGTCAACTGAATTTAAAACAGCTACCTCATTTGCTGGAGTTCTTGCAGTCCGATGTGCTTCTTTCAAGTGATGATTTGGCTCAAAACTTCCTGTTTCACATAATCTTCTGTGGTTGCTTGAAATCGTTCGAGCATATAAATATGGACTTAGCAACAATTCTCGAGTGGGGATCTAATAACTTGGTAGAATTCAATGCAAACAAAACACAAGCATGTCTTTTTTCTAGAAAAGCCGATCTCACTGTGCCTAACATAACTTTGTCAGGAGTAACCATACCACTGAAGCCATCCATATCGATGCTTGGTATTACTATCAGCAATAACCTTTCCTGGGAAAATCACGTGAGGTCCATTGCCAAAAGTGCATCCCAAAAACTTGGTTTTCTGTTTCGTGCCAAGAGCTATTTCACCCCCAGTCAGCTGCTTATGATCTATAAGGCACAGATCCGACCTGTCCTGGAATACTGTTCCCATATTTGGAGTGCGGCACCTAAAACATATCCTGAGGCTATTGGATTCTGTCCAAAAAAGGGCAATTCGTCTCGTCGGTGATGCCTCGCTTACAAACTCGCTCACTTGTCTGGAACACCGTAGAAAAGTTGGCGATTTGTCTCTATTTTATAGATATTTTCATGGGCGATGCTCTTCTGAAATATCAACAATCGTTCCTGCTTTGGCAGTCTCTTCGAGATTAACCCGTCAAGTTCAGTCATCACACCCCTTCGTGGTCACTTTGGAGACCTGCAGAACATCACTTTCCAAAGACTCGTTCATCTAACGAACAGCGAGGCTTTGGAACTCATTGCCTAGGGAGGTGTTCCCCGAGGCATACAACCTTCAGAAATTTAAGAAGAACACCAACTCCTACCTTCTTTCCCTAGGTTCCCACGATGTTCTCTGAACATTACAGGATATCCCTATTCGTGGGAACCAGAACATAAAAAAAAAAAAAAAAAAAAAATTTTATTTGGGAATATGCTTTCCCGTCATCAAGCCCATGCAAGTAATGCATGTCTGCTAATTCGGTATTTGTAAAATTTACCAAAACAGTTCGCCGGACAAAAAAACGGCAAGAGACCATTTTTATGAGAAGATAGAGGACAATTACAAAAATAATATTTATTTGGAAAAAAGACAGTGGCGTATCATTATTTTGATCAAAAATATGACAGGGCATGTTAACAGGGGCGCCACTGATGAAAATTGTATTTTTATGCGTATTTTGCATGTACCTGAAAAGGAAAAAAAAAGCCTAAGCGGTTTTAGAGATATTGGGGAAGAACTGATTTTTTTGTTAAATTTCAACATCTTGTATCTCAGAAATAAAGCGGTTGCGGACCTATCCAAGGATTATCGCCCTTTAGGATCAGCTTTCAATTATGAAACACCCTGTATAATAAATTGCTCTCAGATATCGACAATGTTTTATATTTTTTAAAGTTTTTCACTTGATTTTGATAGAAATTAACAAAACATGGCTTATCTAACTGTCAAATATTTCCCGAGTCCCGAAATGTGGCGTTTGCCACTGTCGTGCACATAGCTAATAGGTGATCAGGAATGTAAGAAACATGGTAATTGTGACAACGGGTGAAATTCTTGCAGTAACATCTTTCCTTCCTTCAATTGTTACGAAACTACAGCACTTGCGAAAAGATGAGCACTGGGTTACTCTTTCACTGTCATTTTGCATACGTTTCTTCATCACATGTAACAAACATTCTTTTGTTATCTAAATGAGCAGTTTCTGTTGAATCCACATTCTACTTGATTACAATAATCCAAATTGACGATTATTTTATGCAAGGTTGAAGTTGAAGGTGAGAAAGTGGTCATTTATTCAAGTCTTGGCCAGTCTTTGTAAAATCAGATTTAATTATTTCACCTTAACCATGGATTTCTCAATTAGATATATTGTACCGGGTGGGTAGAATACCACAAATTACACAAATAGAGGGATTCAACCTCTAAATGAAAGATAATAACCTACAAACTTGTATAAAACTTTGTTTTGACATTTTATATTTTATCTCAAATATCGTGTTTGCGAGTCATTCTATTCAAGGTCAAAGGTCACAAACCTGTTTTTTTATTGGAAATATCTTGTTTTTCATGCTCTAAATGACTCCTGAAAATATAAGAAAAGTTGTAGAGCATAAAATTATCTACAAATTTATACAATTAACCGTTCTTGAAATAGAGCGCGAAGAGTGGGGAGCGCTTAACCGTATGTATGACAACGCTTGGTCAAGTGTAGAATAACTTTATTTTTTAACTAAAAGTATTGCAATTATTAACAAACCTCGATTATGAACTAACAAATCAATTATATTTCCAAATATTTATGATATTATTCATAAATAAAACACATGTTTAATTATATTTATTTAATTTATATTACTTCCTATGGAGAGCTACAGAAAAACAACATTCGAAAATTCCGTCTCATCAATAAGATTATACATTTCTGGCCCATCTATCATCATGAGACATATTTTAGGTCTGTTGCTTTTTTTGTAGCTCCCCATAACGAGGAATCGGTGCATCAGTGAGGAAAGACAAATATTTGAGAACCAACAATAGGTCTTTTCATTCTAGAATTTTTTTTGTGCGCCATGTTTGTCGGGCACTAAATGTGCTAACTGTGATTTGTGGACGAGGAGATGGTCGATTCTAATAAACTGATTGATCATGTTAATAAAGATACATATATTTTAACACTTCACATAGGAGAAAGTGGTCCAACAACAGAACATCCTGATACCATCAGTTGTGTAAAAAAAGAATCATTATTCATCGTCTATAGATCATCATCTATTCACAATTAGAATATTTCCAAACAACTCGTGTGTGAATAATGTTAGCAATTTATTGTCCTGTAGTTAGTAGTCTTGTTATTCCTTGAACACATACTAAAATTTTTCATATTTAATGCATTTAATTTAACTATATTATTAAAATACATGTCCATTCTGGGAAGGGTGGAAGATAGCTTATAGCTGACCCTTTTTCTCTTTGTGTGTAAGATTTAAATTTTGTATGCACAATAAACGTTATTATTATTAATTTTAGTAAGTTCAGTGATCCAATCAAACATATAATATTGTGGAGGTTTGTTGAAGAAAAACAATTGTTTCCTTGCCAACGTTTCGAATTTTATTAAATTCATCTTCAGGGCACTGATGTTAAACCTGTTGTCCCGTGAAATTATTTTTCGTTTGTATCTAGAATGTCTGTTTATGTATTATTTTTATTCACATCCAACTCGAAAAAACAAATTTCCTCTCTCCTTTTTTAATAATCTATTTTACTGTTAAATGTTCCAAATCATGTGGTCAAATGTTTCTTTATTTTTACTATATCTTAACCCCGTCAGCTTACGAAAACTCATTGTTACAGATCCCTGAAGATGAATTTAAATTGCAAACGAAAATTGATCCAAATCCGAACAAACCTCCTCAATATTATATGTTATTATTATTTCATCAGGTAATTTTGATCCATTTGATTGTTAATCTGATAGTTTGTGCTATAACCTCAAATGATGAACGTTTTCCACAGGTAAAAGTAGCAAAGACTAGCTTTACTATTAGTAATTTGTATTTTCTGATTATTCATCTTTATTTTTCTAATTAATTCAAATCTAACATGAATGTCATTGTTATCCTAACCTTTCTACAAGTTCTAATTTTTTTCCACCTTGTGGGCGGCCATGGCATTTCAACCATCGTCGCAGTCGGACACAATCATGTGCTTCAACTAATATACTAATGAAGCACCATCAATTAATTTTTCATTTAATTGCACTGATAATAAGGGTAATAACCCGTGTTTTCCAACCATATTTACTAAAAATGCCCGAAATCTTCATATTACCCGCTTTTTCAAAATGGCGGATGCGTAACGAGTCGTGAAAAGGCCTATTGTTTTCTAACCATTCCAAGCAAAAGGTCAAGAAGGAAGAGAAATAAATACATAACTACCTAAGCACTCCTGATCAAATGCAATCATCAATAAAAACAGAATCGATGTGTTCCACATACTATAAACAGGTGACCGAATAATATACTACCCAAACATTTACAGAATTATTTATAACGTTGTAAGAAATTAGTATCCTCTTAGTTTGACTCCCAGAATGGGCACAAGATAGCAATCAAATAATAATAGCCATAGAAGTCACCTACCATGTAGGCGTTTTGCAAATGGTTCACTATTATAATAATAATAATAAATGATTTTATTGGCTTCAGTGAGGTTACATCTATGTTGTTACAATTCAGTAATCCTACAGCCAAAAGGCAGAGTTAACGCTTGCTCGTACAGAAGAGTATAAACAAGCATTCTCTTACACTCAACCTTAAAAGGAAAAAAAAGAAATAAAAACGTAAGCATTATCTTATACAAAAACAAATTATCAACTATGGTAAATGGTAAGTAAGCTAAATGTAATTTAGGGAAATGAAATTAACAAATCAAGTGGAGAGATAGTTAAAAAATGTATAAAGCCATCAAAAAGTTTTTGTTTCAGTTTTTTTTTGAACTCTGGTAGTTTGGTTTGTTTCATTTCGTCGGGAATCCTATTGTAAAGCCTGGTTATCATATAACTGAAGGACGACTGAAATGAGGCTGTGTAGTGGCGAGGAGGGGTTAAACGTTTTTTCTTTGCGACAGTGCGTTGCTATTAACCCGTGGGCTTGTATTGTATACAGTTCTTTTCTGATTTATGTCCTCTTTTGGTATGTATCCGCTTTGACCAGCCAGTGGAGAGCTCGATATAATTCCTACTTTCTCGTCTCCTAAGTGAAGGTCGCGTGTGAGAAATGGAGTGGATGGATCGCTTTTTGACCCCTCCCTCATAGGAATTTCTTGGGGTTCCGGTGTCCTCTCTCTCAATTGTTGAGCTGTATATGATTCGCCATTGATAACTAGCCGGAGTCCCTTGATTTTTGCTGAGAGATGTTTGGATCTGGCCTCTTTCATATGTTGCTATAGTATTTTGAAGTTAATACGGTCTTCAAAACACATATCATTGACAATGGTAATTTTGGTTCTCTTCAGCTTATGAACGTTTTCGAAGATTTTCCTTTTTTTCAAATAAGTTAAAAATTCAAATTTTATCGGAGCTTCTTCATCAGCATTCAGTGGATAGATGTCATTTGCGTCTTGTTCACTTAGATTGGTCCCAAGAATTGAATTCAGCTTTTGAATAACTTCCGTAACTAGATTACCTTTTGGAAATTTTCCCAGTCCGAAGATTATAATGTTATTTTTCCTTGTATGCCTCTCAAGGTATAGAGTATTTTGTTCTAGTTGGGAGCATTTAGCTTCCAGAATCTGGATTTTTTCGTTTTGGTTTTTGAGCAGCACTATAAGTTTTTTATTTTCATCTGAAATATTTTTTTTTTCCTCTTTTGTTTTTTCTCCTTCAGATTTTATTACTTTTTTTTTTTTTTTTCTGGTTCCCACGAAAAGGGATATCCTGTAATGTTCAGAGAACATCGTGGGAACCAAGGGAAAGAAGGTAGGAGTTGGTGTTCTTCTTAAATTTCTGGAGGTTGTATGCCTCGGGGAACACCTCCCTAGGCAATGAGTTCCAAAGCCTCGCTGTTCGTTGGATAAACGAGTCTTTGGAAAGTGATGTTCTGCAGGTCTCCAAAGTGACCACGAAGGGGTGTGATGACTGAACTTGACGTGTTAGTCTCGAAGAGACTGCCAAAGCAGGAACGATTGTTGATATTTCAGAAGAGCATCGCCCATGAAAATATCTATAAAATAGAGACAAATCGCCAACTTTTCTACGGTGTTCCACACAAGTGAGCGAGTTTGTAAGCGAGGCATCACCAACGAGACGAATTGCCCTTTTTTGGACAGAATCCAATAGCCTCAGGATATGTTTAGGTGCCGCGCTCCAAATATGGGAACAGTATTCCAGGACAGGTCGGATCTGTGCCTTATAGATCATAAGCAGCTGAGTGGGGGTGAAATAGCTCTTGGCACGAAACAAAAAACCAAGTTTTTGGGATGCACTTTTGGCAATGGACCTCACGTGATTTTCCCAGGAAAGGTTATTGCTGATAGTAATACCAAGCATCGATATGGATGACTTAAGTGGTATGGTTACTCCTGACAAAGTTATGTTAGGCACAGTGAGATCGGCTTTTTTAGAGAAAAGACATGCTTGTGTTTTGTTTGCATTGAATTCTACCAGGTTATTAGATCCCCACTCGAGAATTGTTGCTAAGTCCATATTTATATTATTAACATTTCTTCCTCGTTCATTTCTGGTTTCACGGGCTGATATAGGGGCCCTGGAAGAGAAAGCGGTATGGAGGGTACTATCATCGGCAAAGCTGTGTACTGGACATGAAGTTGCTTTCAACAGGTCGTTGATGTGAAGTAGAAATAGTGTTGGTGCGAGAATAGATCCTTGCGGAACACCAGCATTTATGAGTAGAGTGTCAGATGAAACTCCATCGACCACTACATGGAGAGACCTGTTTGAGAGAAAACTATCAAGCAGAGAACACAGCTGAGGGGGCAAGCCATAAGACGGAAGCTTGGCGAGGAGTCCCTGGTGCCAAACTCGATCGAACGCCTTGGAGATATCTAATGCCACAGCTAAAGTTTCTCCATACTTTTCAATAGATAGCTGCCATATATGTGAGACGTAAGCGAGCAGGTCACCAGTTGATCTCTGATGGCGGAAGCCATATTGCCTATCGTTGACAATTCCTGAGTCTTCCAGATATTTCATGAGCTCGATGTTGATGGCTCTTTCCATGACCTTTGAAATAATAGATAGCAGTGCGATAGGTCTGTAGTTGCTAGGTAGGGCCTTCTTGCCTTTTTTAGGGACTGGCTGTACTCTTGCAATTTTCCAATTGGACGGAAATACCCCCAAATTGTAAGAGTGGTTGAACAACTTGCAAAGAACAGGTGTTAGTTCGGGGGCACATTTCTTGAGAACAATCGGCGGGATTCCGTCAGATCCACAGGCTTTGTTGGTGTTGAGACCCAGCAAAATCTTTCTGATAGTACGTTGGCGAAAGGTGATCTCGGGCATGTGACTGTCAATAGGTGTAATGTTAGGGGGTTGTTTTCCCGATGAATCCAGAGTGGAATTTCCAGCAAATAGGTGCGCAAAGATATTGGCTTTTTCCTGGGCAGGGACTTGTAATAGTTTATCAAACAATTCTCTATTCGATAATTCGTTTTCCATGGGCATATTTTAAATTGATATTTTCTGCCTTTGGTGGAATAACTTCCGTCCGAATTTAATATTGAGTGGCTTCAGGCGACTCTGGTCCTTATGGTATCAGACAGATGTTCGATTGCAATACAATACTTGTTCACTTCATAGACGAATAACACTGCAAGTAATGATTTTTACTTACGTACTGCAAGTTATAGGGTTTGATTGGGTTATAACTAACACTACTGCAGGCACTTTTAGTTCTGAAGAGGATGTATTGATAACTTGTTTCAAACACTTGGAGCACTTGATATACGTTGTTGACTATACCACCATCGGATCACTATTAAGTATTGTACTATTCGCGAGTGAGTAGGGTTCTATATTCGTAGATCAGAATATAGAAACAAAATTTTGTATATGTATATTATGTGAAACAATGAACTCAATTTTTGTTTTTGGCGATGTTTCCAGTTTACATTTTCAGAGAGAGCCAACTTTTCATTTTCAAATGGATCATGCTGTATATTTTTTGGATTATCTACTATTGCCAACACAGTATTACCATCTTTTGATGGGTGTGTACAGGTTTAACATAAAAAAATGAGAAAAACTGTTTTACTTTTGTAATCAAGAATAACATTCCTGAAACAAACATAAAAACAGGAAAATGCAAAACTGAATTCAAGTATGAATGAAAATTCATTCACCACTTTCCTTATGGTTTCCTGCAAGGTAAGTTCCATTTCTTCTCTTATTCTGTATTTTAATCCTCCGAAATTTTGCGGTTTACTCAGGTAGACTTTACTTTTATAGTATTCCCATAAGAAATAGTTCCAGTGGGGTTACATCTGGAGACCTTGCTGGTCATTCAATGGCTCCCCTTCTTCCAATCCAACGGTTTGGAAATATATTGTTCATAAAGTCACGAACATCCCGTATACAATGGGAAGGAGTTCCATATTGCTGACAAAAATGGAAAGAGTTTGGCTAGCTCTGGAATTGATTCTAATTCTAAGAATGTCCCATATTGTCACCATCTAAAAAGTACGGTCTAATAATTTGATTATTCCTACCCATACATTCATTTTTTGTGTGAGGTACCATCATCCGATGGAGATTCACATTCGACCAAGTACCTGCAATTCTGTTCACTTGCGGAGCCATCAAATAGGAAGTTGCCTCACCAGATAAAAATATTTGGCTACAAAAATCAGAATTATCATTAGAAAGCCGAAATTCTTCGAGACCGTATCACGTGAAATAGAAGTTCTACCTTGATATTTTTTATTGATTAACTCTCACCCCTCCTCATGTCTCTAATCTTGTCATCCACAGTTGTGCAGCTGTAACCTTTCCTGAAACCAGATTGTACCATAGGCACCAAGTTTCGTTCATTCAAATAATTTGAAATCAGCATTGGCATTGCTCGTTCTGCTATTTTCGAGATTTTTGGTAATATATTGATACCCTGAAAGTCTTTATACTCCATAGGATTAGCTTTTATTGGAAGTACCGGAAAAACTGCCTCCCTCCATGATGATGGAAATATATTTTCCTGTAAACAAAAATGTATGCAGTATTCTTAATTTCACTTATACATTATACTTTAAACTTGAATTAGGAGTGGACACAGTAATTATTTTTCTCAAAAGATCTACGGGTGAATGCTCTTTTTCTCGAGCGATAGCTTTGATGTTGTTAATAGCGCAGGTGGGCCACCCATGTCTTATTTGTATTTTGGTACATCGATATACTGAATAAGGTTGAATGAGTCCAGTATAGAAATGCGTTTGTCTACATTACTATTATGCAATTCGCGTAAGTTGATGTTAAAATCCACAGAGCAGAAAATATCACCCAGAGTTGGATATATAACACTCATCAAATCTTAAAATGTCTACAAGTGATTAACAAGTGATTAACCGACACATTTTCACATTCTGTTATGAATTTCTGTATTCAGCCATACAAAATATTCAGTCACTTGCCCAATAGTAGGGTATTTTCAAAAAATATTCATTTTTAAACTTTCTGACTTTTTGTGCCTCCATGATAACATATAAATTCTTGAGGAAACTTGACACTTGCATATCTGTATAAATCATTCAATGAAGTCACGTATTGTATGACGAAATCTGACATAATCTACAATCGACATTATTCATTTTTTGCATTGCTAATTCAAAAATTCCACCTTCACTTAAAAAGATGCAAAACAACAAGCAGATGCCACAAGATTAACATTCATATACTTCCTCTTAACACACATCCTACTACTATTAGCGCTGAATTGGCCTCAGAACAGAATCTAGAAGGTCACCATATTGATTGTCTTGTCTTGAACAGCACAAAATATGCTTTCTATTATGAGAATTTTGTAGAATTATATTATAACAATGTAAAGGTATTCATGTGACCTTGCGGTGTTGCAATGGTTCGTGATGTTCGGAATGATTTGCAGCCGGTTTCCGTATATTTTGGAGAAAGTTGATAGATGCCTAGACACTAATTGACTTCAGATGACAGTAATTACTTGGGTAAATTCGAGCTAACTTGTTCATGCAGCATGATGTTGTACTTAGGCAATATATACTGCATATTAGCTTACTCAAAAGTAACCCATTTTATGGTATATTTCTTGAAAAGGAGGGCCTCCTCAGAAAAAAAGTATCCATAATCCAAATTGTAAGAATGACTATTTGTCAAATATATTCGAAATTACCTACAAATTTAGAAGTGAAATGAATCTTGAAACGGTAAAAGAGCAAAGCGAAGAAAACATTATCGTTGATAATTAAAAGGTGGCTGCTTATTAACGAATATTCATTAATCAATAATTTTTCATGAGCTAAAAGAGGAAGGAACAAACTATCTATATGTTTCTCAACTTGAGGTCAAGTACATTGATGAGCTATTGATTTGATTAAAAATGATTATCATGATCTTGGTACACGAAAAATATTTTGTTTTTCATTAATTTCAACTGCTTATTGAAAATAGTAGGCGCAGTCGACCAAAAACATTGAAAGTAGAAACATTGTTTTCTAAATTAGCGAATTATTTTCAACAAATACCTAGAAAACTGTTGCATTCGTTATTATAAATACAATATTTTCAGAGATCTCCAAGACTACTGTTCTATAAAGTTTGGCGAAGAAATTATTATTATTTTTTCATTCAACGAGCTCTCATGGGCACTACTGAAAAAAGAGTTTCTACTTACTTCCTGGATTCGAAAACATGGTCTTTCGAACGTATTTATTTCAGAGTAATTCTTTCTAGAAATTTCGAAATCGGTTAAAGAATGACATATTTTAAAGGCATTATTTCGAAAATTTTATACCAGACATTTTCAAACAATCAGATGCTTTATTTCGACATTGATACTATGGTAACCAGCAATTTTTCTGAAAATGTTTCATCCACATTAGCATGTAGACGTAAAATTAATAAGTGGAAATTTCCCGGCACATGACAGCTATCATATAATCAGACAAAAATCATATTGAAATAATATTGACAATATTTTTTATTTACTTACTTTATCAGTTGGAAATATTACAACAATTTATTAAGGTGTACATTCTATAATATCATTAATTAATTTTAAATTCTTCAAAAATTCCACTTCCACCTCCTCTTTCCTAAGTGGTGAATAAAACACAGAACCGGTGTTTTTTTAACAATAAATAAAAATAAAAATAATACTGAGACACCAGTTTATTTCTTTGAGTATTAGATTTGTGTCAAAAGAAGGCACAATATCACGCAGAATGTTGCCAATCTCTTCAAATAAGTTTTCTTGCTCAGGATTTAATCCAGATTCTTCCAATAGGTATGTTAGATATTTTACATTTTTATGGTACATTTTAATGTGCTGTGATTCTTTGCAAAAGGAACACAATTCATACGATTGAAAGGTCATTTATTATCACTTTTTTACTAACTTATGATTGTATACAATGTTATGGGGAACTTATAATGCCACAAATAAAATATTGATTGACAGGAGTAGTGAATGTCAAATCCATGGCTAACTTAACAAAATATTTTTTTAACCGGCAACATACGCCAACAACATTCTATTTAGAATAAAGAATAAAATATTCCGATTTCCTGAATTATTTGAAATACAAATTATTACCGCTAATATTAATTTTTCTTAGAATTAAACCTAAAAGAATATGAAAAATATTTAAGTATATATGTATAGGTATAGTTATATATTTTTTGCTGTATATCACCTTTGTTTGTAGTCAATATTGACATTTCCCTGAAACCTAGTAAGAAAATTATATGAAATCAATTTTTTTATATAATAATGGATCTGATATTATAAATTTTATTTTACGGGAAAAATAAAAAAAAATCCCGAAAAACGAACATCCACTTTTATTTTTAATCAATATTGACATTTCCCTGAAACCCAGTAACAAAATTGTATGAAAACAATCAATTTCATATAAAAATTTATCTGATATTATATATTTTATTTTACTAGGGCACGGGGAAAATCAAAAAATATCTCCCGCAATACGAACGTATCCACTTTCATTTTTAGTCAATATTAACATTTCCCTAAACCAAAAAAAAAAATTAATTTTACATAATAGTTTATCTGATACTATATATTTTATTTTACTAGGGAACGGGGAAAATCAGAAAAAATCTCCCCCAAAACTCCCATTACACACAGCCTTCTATTTATTTGTGAATAACGTCAAAATAAATATTTACTTAATGTTTTCTATTTAAATATAGTGCCGGTATAAAATTTTCTTACCGATTCCCCCACGTGCTGGTAATTGAGGGAAATTTGTCTCGTAGGTACATGAATTTTTAAAGAAAATGATCCCTCGTCGCTTCGCGACTCGTGATAATTTTCAAAAAATTCATGTACTAAAAAAATTTTCGGGCAATAATTCATGCTCTAGGGAGATTATAGTGAAAATTTTGTAACCAATCGAATGCAGCAATTTTGAAATGTTACTATGAAAACGAAAAAAATCCGGTAGGAGACCCTAGGCGAAATCAAACCAGAAAAGGTTAACAGAGAATTGTGAACAGAGAAACCTCAGAGTTACGCGCAAGCTGTGTTTAATTGGATCTATTCTTGTTGTGAAAATATTATGCTTGTCATTTTGTTGACAGATCTGGCTATTTTAAATTTCAAAACACTATTGAATTCAATATGTTCACGTCGACTAAACCATCAACCCAAAATCAAATCATTTGAACAAAAATGATATATGATCATGACTTCCTCTGCAATTTTGATTCCAGTGATTATCATTCGAAAAATTGAGTTTGTTCAGGAGTATTATTCATAATTTTTGGGTAACATTTTCTTACTGAATATTACCGATCTTCGACTCTAATTTTCAAAATATTCGTGCCTTGTTAATAATAATTTGAGCACTTTTTCACAGTGAACATCATTTTCCTTTCGTTGTATTTTAGTTTTCCACTTTTTTTTTAATGATTTTCCCCCACCACCTTACAAGATATGACGTCATCGATTTTTTTAAAATTGAAAGTGAGTATTTTTAAATCAAAAATTTAAAGCTCATATTTTTCTGAGTTCAACCAAACCACATACAGATGTAACACTTCAAGTTACAGTATACTGAGCTTTACCTCCGAAAATGATTAACTCGTAAGATAATGGAGAGTATCCACACTTTTTGAATGCACTGTCTATTTCTTATATCAAATGAGCCATTCATAGAGATTTTGTGAACAGTTGAGTAGCGCAAAACATATTTTGTGAAAAAAGATTGAATAAGGGAATACACAACACAATAACAACTGATAACTACAAGCAACAAGATAAATAAGCGGGGTTCTTCTGCGTTGAGGTTCAAATGGCATCGTGACAGATGAGAATCGATAATCAACGAAAGCACGAATCAGATTTGGACAGGCACCAACACTCGAGATATAGACACAAAATTCCTTATTACTTAATATACCTTTTTTATAAACACTTTATATTAGGACTAAAAATAAATGAACCAGCATATTCAGTTTGTGATTCTCTACACAACCCTTATGAAATTAATGAATAGAAATGATAAACTCAAAGTCGTCTTCACAAAAATTCAATATAAATTGAAAAAGGTGTTTTATGGTGAACCACAGGTGAAAAACAACTACTTTCCTGGCAAATACCACGCAGAACGTTGAATGATATTCACCTGAAAATCCATGCATACCTCCATATAAATGGACATTGAATGCAAATGTTTCTTTCTGATAAGCTCGATTGTGTTTAATTTATGTCGTGGTATTTGCCAGGAAAGTAGTTGTTTTTCACCTGTGGTTCACCATAAAACATCTTTTTCAATTTATATTGAATTTTTGTGAAGACGACTTTGAGTTTCTCATTTCTATTCATTCATTTCACTTCACTTGGCTTTCTTCCTTTTTGAAACATATAGCTGGTCGAGCAACTGCCGCTTCTACCGAGAAGGAATCTTTTATTTAGATTCCTATCGAGGTAGGAGAAATGTATGGAGTGTTTCTTTCTGTCACTAGGTGCCGCCGGTTAAAGTTTTATTTTCCGGCGTACCTATAGATGTTATAAGCTCGACGGCGATATTGTTTATGTTGTGTCTCGCTTCAGCCAGAGCTCTTTGGACCACTGGCTGGTGACTACTCCGTACTGATGAGGGCCAAAAGCCTGAAACCGGTATGCGGATAGTTAGGCGTACACGACATAAATTAAACACAATCGAGCTTATCAGAAAGAAACATTTGCATTCAGGTGAATATCATTCAACGTTCTGCGTGGTATTTGCCAGGAAAGTAGTTGTTTTTCACCTGTGGTTCACCATAAAACACCTTTTTCAATTTATATTGAATTTTTGTGAAGACGATTTTGAGTTTCTCATTTCTATTCATTCATTGCACTTCACTTGGCTTTCTTCCTTTTTGAAACCTTATGGAATTATTACCATTGGAGAGGCAGAAGAACTTTTTGAAGGTTTTTTTGAAGTTGTCAACTTGTGCGAAGTTATAATAATATAATAAACGAAATGAAAAATCTAACATACACAAAACCACCGGAGTATCTTTTCACTTTTTTTTTTGCCATTCTACGAATGTGAACACATATTAATATATGTTAACCATGGTGATTGATATGGAATCATTCTTTTGATAAAGAAGGACAACTAGAGCAACCTACAAACGTTCGTGAAAACCGTTAATGAATATTTTCTTTCCCGATATCCCTTTCAAGCCTGATGTTTTTTATATTCTGTCCCGGATCATTACGGCTATCATTTCCCTTTGTTCCCTTAAAAAAGTTCATAAGGTTCGAAGTTTTTCTCGTTTGCATATGTTCTACATTGTTCCTGCGTACAGGGCCGGATTCAAAGGTGTGGAGGCCCTGGGGCAACAAAGGAGTGGAGGCCCCTAATTATTTTTCAAACTATTTTTTTTTAATTTATTGCGGAACAAATCAAATTATTTCGACACGAGCATATGTAGGTATAATAAAATACAAGAAATAAATTAAATTACAGCGTAAACGAATGGATTCTTGCGAGCTTTTTTCGACGAAAAATCATTGATGATTTCGGTCAAATCCAGCATCCGGAGAAAATCATTCTCAATGCTAAGAAGCGATAACTTTGATAGGCGGATTTGTCTCATCGTAATTCGCCTATTTTTTTCATTTTGGAAAATGAGCGCTTTCCAGTGCAATTTGACATCATCACATTCTCAGTTGTAATATCACAAGAGAGTTAAAAAAAATTCGACAGATTTTCGAAAACTTGTTGCCAGGCAATAGACAAGAGAGACCAACTGGCTCGAGTGGCTATTGCCAACAAGTTTGAGAAAGAAATCTAGATAATTATTTTCTACTATATCGAACTCTCGTGTGGTATTCTTTAGATTATTTTTTGATGTTACGATCATAAACACATTTCCTTGCAAAATTATATAATGTACTAAACCGGTTTTGATTCATAAAAATATAGGTTGTCAGACAATAAAAACAAAATACCTCAAATTATTCCCGCGACAATTTTCTAGGTAGAATATTCCCACTATTGATTGGCCAAAACGTATATGAATTATCTGAATTGAACGTTTCCATTGGTTTCTAGCAATGTCAAAAAATAATCACTGTAATTTCAATGTTTGAGAATGTAGCTCTGAAATTTTGGTTTTCAAGAATTTGATAGTAGAACATCTTAGATTGGTCTTTTTGATAGTAATGTAACGAACCTAGGCCGGACCTGTCGCCTCGCGCGTTGCCGTCGACAGCGATGAGATCATCCCCGGAGATATTCGAGAACCATCCAGTCGCTCTGCCACGGAAAACAACGGTTAATATTGGAAACAATTGGAACATGCCAGAATTCGAAACATCGAGAATGCTGTATCGGAGATAAATAGGCGACCCTCAAGTGGAGTCAACACAGTCTGAACGAGCCCATACGATCGAGCTATACAGTGGAGTAGTAATATAAATTAAGTTGTAGATTAAGTGTGAAATAAATTAGTAGAACCAAGTTAAGTTTATTTACGTTACAATTGGTGTCAGAAGTGGGATTTTGAAAATAAACAAGTGATCGTGGAGTGGATAGTCAGAAAAATAAATTGATAGACCTTTCTGTACGCCCAAAATAGACAGTGGCCCGGTTTTCGCGAAGTGGACAATTGTGCGTGGGAATATAAACTGATACACTCTTCGCGTGAAACAGACAATAGACTGGTGGCCCGTGGAAAAGAATTCGCGAAGTGACAAACTGATAACTTTTCGTGTAAAACAGACTGATACCTCGTCAAAGACAAAATGTGTTCAAGAAAAGTGCGCCTTGCGGATTTGAAGGTAGCGGAATTGAAACAGGAATTGGAGGAAAGGGAACTGGAAACAACAGGTAAAAAGCAAGTACTCCAGGAAAGACTTGCAGAAGGACTTATACAAGAAGGTGAGGACCCCGAAACATTTTTATTCGAAGTTCCCGGAGGTGATTTAAGTTTGGTAATGAATAAACTCGAAGAAACTACTAAATCCGTGAAAGAAGAACTGCAACAAAATTCTAGAAATCTGGAAGAGAAGCTTTCTAGAAATCTGGAAGAGAAGCTTCAAGAAAATTCTAGAAATCTGGAAGGAGAAGCTTCTAGAAAATTCAAGAAGCCTGGAAGAGAAGTTCCTGGAAAACACAGAAGGCCTAAAAAAAGAATTGTGTGGTGTGGCTAATTTTCTAGAAGAAAGAATGGGAACCGTTGAGACAGAGATAGATAAAATTAGGGAGCAAATGAACACGCAGGTAGATAAAATCAAAGATGGGGTCGAGGCAGAAATGGACAAAATAAAGGAAACGATCAGTAAGCTGGAAAAACAAATTAATAGTGCGTCCTCCACAGAGATGGTTAACGAAAATGCAATGCTGGACTTGAGTTTGAACGTGGATAAAGTTCAAGAGGGTATAAAAGATGTCAAGGTCATTTCAGAAATAGGGAAGCTTTCCATGAAGCCGCCTCAGTTCGACGGAAAAACTCCATGGGCAAATTACCGCCGACAGTTTGAAGCAGCGGCCAAAGCAAATGGATGGAATGCAGGGGAAAGAGCTGTAGCACTGACACTTGCATTACGTGGAGAAGCGACAAATATTCTACAAACTCTCACCGCCCAAGAACAGGAGGACTATGATCAGCTGATTAAACATCTAGAATTACGATATGGCCACGCCCATTTGGAACACGTATACCACTCCCAACTGAAAAATCGCTGCCAGAAATCGGGCGAATCCTTACAAGAATTCGAAGCTGACATTGCACGCTTGGTTCGTCTCGCATATCCAGCCACACCGGAGAATGTAATGGAGCGATTAGCGGTTCAGGCATTCTTGGATGGACTCCGTGACCAAGAAACCAGACAAGCGTTGACACTAGCTCGTCCAACACATCTCGTAGACACACTGGCACGCGCTTTGGAATTTGAGGCAGCAAAGCAATCCTGCAAAAACCAAAGTAAAGTTCGAAGTATTGAAGAAGACTCACA
The DNA here is from genome assembly GCA_018342105.1 of Gonioctena quinquepunctata. Taxonomy (NCBI): domain Eukaryota; kingdom Metazoa; phylum Arthropoda; class Insecta; order Coleoptera; family Chrysomelidae; genus Gonioctena; species Gonioctena quinquepunctata. Next base: position 707,416 of record JAFIRS010000105.1, read on the forward strand.
GGAGCATGCTGACTTGGAAGCTGCCATAAGAAAAGTGATGAAGGAAGTTTTGCCGGAGAAAAGACAGATAAGATGCTGGAATTGTGGCAAAATTGGACATGTGCGTAGCAAATGTCCAACATTCAAAACACGACTCCGATGCAGGAAAACTAAAGAAGGTCGACGAGAAGGGGCAATCGTCGGCCTGTGTCCACAAGCCCCGGTTAACAACGCATATGTCGCTATCCTGAAACGACAGAACAGAGGTGTTTTCGTAGACGGTCTCATCAATAACGAGCCTTGCACCATGCTGCTAGATACAGGTGCGACTAGGACAATTCTCGGACCTTCCTTTGCCAGAACACCGGAACGAATTGAACCGACAACTTGGAAGCTACGCACAGCAACAGGGAGCCAGCTACTGTATATGGCGAGCTACCGATTGAAATAATTTTGGGCAGCACTAAAGTGAAACATCAGGCACTTGTAGCGGACATCGAAGACGATGCAATCATCGGAATGGACATCATGAATTCCAGAGGGTTTGAATTGGATTTCAAAGACGGCGTCCTACGTGTCAACGGAGAAGAGCTGGTACTTCATGGGAGAAGTGAAGAGTTGATCCGTGTGCTGTTGGCTGAAGATGTAAGCGTACCTGAGAGGGCTGAAACCATCCTGGAGGCTCGCCTGGACGGGAGTGCGAGCAGTGGAGACGTGATGATGTTCGAGCCCAAACTTCATGATGAGAAAATTGGACGAGGATTGCCCTAGGGAAAACCCTGTTACGTGCTGAAAAATTTGTACCGGTAAGGGTCAGAATGTCAATTACTTTCCAGTGACCTTAAAGAAAGGAACAATTTTAGGGCACTGCTCGTCAGTTTCATCTGTGATCCGGGCGTACGAGGTACGATTAGCCAACCCAACAACTTGCCCACAGAACTAGAAAAATTAGTTGCCATCTCTTCCAAAGACATAAAACCAGCTCAACAGCCCAAACTAAGAGATTTAGTCAAAAGTACCAAGACATCTTCGATACCGGACAAGGAAAAGGAGGTCGAACTAATGTGGTCCAGCACAAGATTGATACTGGGGTGCCCGACCGATCCGGCAATCAGCAGAAGACTTCCTCTTGCCAAGAAGGAAGAGGCTGACAAAATAGTCAGCGATATGGGAAAAGAAGGAGTTATCGAACCATCTGACAGTCCCTGGTCCTCTCCAGTCGTACTGGTGAAGAAAAAGGATGGATCGACACGCTTTTGTGTAGACTATCGCCAACTTAATAATGTCACGAAGAAGGACAGTTACCCTCTCCCGAGAATAGATGACACCCTAGACACGTTGGCTGGTTCCACGATTTTCTCGACCCTTGATCTGAAGAGCGGATACTGGCAAGTAGAACAGGCGCAGGAAGATCGAGAAAGACTGCTTTACCATCGGCTCAGGATTGTGGCAGTTCACCGTTATGCCATTCGGGCTCTGTAATGCTCCCGCCACATTCGAAAGATTGATGGAAACAGTACTGAAGGCACTCTCATGGAACACGTGTCTAGTGTATCTCGACGACATAATTGTGGTCGGCAGATCGTTTGAGGACCACGTGAAAAACTTGGAAGTATTCCTGCGACTGAGGAACTCGGATTGAAGCTGAGCCTAAGAATGCCATCTGTTCCAAAAGAAGTACGATACCTCGGCCACGTTGTCTCTGGGGAAGGAGTAGCAGTGGACGACCAGAAGATCAAAGCTGTTAAGGATTGGCCCACCCCAAAAAGAATTCACCAACTTCGAAGTTTCCTTGGTTTATGCACATACTATCGCCGATATGTGCTGGGATTCGCCAACATCGCTAAACCACTGACCAAGCTCACGGAAGGCCAAACAAAGTTCCAGTGGTCCGAAGAATGTCAAGACTCATTCAGGAAGCTGAAAGGAGCTTTGATCAACGCACCTATACTGAGCTATCCCTACCCAAAGGGAAATTCATTTTGGATACGGACGCCAGCAACGTGGGACTTGGAGCTGTCCTATCTTAGATCCAGGAGGGACAGGAGAAGGTCATTGGTTATTTCAGCAAGACGCTTAGCAAACCAGAGCGCAATTACTGTGTCACCAGGCGAGAGCTGTTAGCTGTTGTAAAGGAGTGGAACACTTCTACAAGTACGTGTATGGAAGAAGATTCCTGTTGAGAACTGACCATGCAGCTCTCAAATGGCTCTTACAGTTCAAAATCCTGAGGGTCAAGTAGCACGTTGGATCGAGAGACTCCAAGAATTCGACTTCGAGATCGAACATCGAGCCGGAACTAGCCATAAGAATGCAGATGCCTTGTCGCGAAGACCATGTCCAGATGATTGCTCACATTGCCGACGAGCAGAAGAAAGAAGCAACACTTTGTAGAACCGCGGCAATGGATGACAACTGGAATGACAGCAAGATCCAGAAAGACCAAGAGAGACCCCGACCTTGGCTTAGTCGTCAGCTGGAAGAAGGGCAATCGAAGACCATCATGGCAGGAAGTCGCAGGTTACTCGCCGGCTGTTAAGTCCTATTGGGCACAATGGAACTCTCTTATTCTGGACAATGGGATCCTGAAACGTGTGTTGGAGGCCGATATTGGTGGGAAGACAGACGCCAAATAATTGTTCCCAGGAACAGAAGAGAGGAAGTGCTGCGGAAATCCATGATGGAGTCGCCGGAGGACATCTGGGAGTGACGAAGACCCTGCAGAAAGTGAGGCAACGGTTTTACTGGGCCAATTGTCAAGCTGACGTCCCGGACTGGTGCAGGAAGTGCGCTGTATGCGCTGCTAGCAATGGACCTCGAATACGACCCAAGGCCCCGATGCGTCAGTACAACGTAGGCAGCCCGTTCGAGAGAATCGCCATTGACATCGCCGGCCCGTTTCCCGTATCCGACCACGGGAATAAATACATCCTTGTGGCAATGGACTACTTCAGTAAGTGGGCGGAAGCACTATGCCCTGCCAACCAGGAAGCCATCACCGTCGCCGACGTCTTGGTGAAAAGTGGATATGTCGATTCGGTATTCCAATGGAGCTGCACTCGGATCAAGGCAGAAATTTCGAATCAACCTTTTCCAAGAAATATGTCTACTGCTGAACATCCGCAAGACAAGAACCACGGCACTACATCCGCAGTCCGATGGAATGGTGGAACGGATGAACAGGACGATCAACCGCCACTTGTCCAAGGTTGTCTCTGACCATCAAAGAGACTGGGACCAGTATCTTCATTTGTTCCTGATGGCCTATCGATCCGCAGTACACGAGTCAACCGGTCAAACTCCTGCTAGTATTATAATGGGCCGAGAACTGCGACTGCCTTGTGACCTGAAGTTCGGGATACCGCCAGGACAAGACACTGCGGGAGAGGACTACGTCAGCAAACTTCGGCAGAGAATGGACGACATCCACGAACGAGTCCGGTTGAACATCCAGAGTGCCAGCGATAAAATGAAGAAGACCTATGACATCAAGGCCGACGCTGGAGGATTTAAGGTTGATGACCTGGTTTGGCTGTACAACCCCAAACGTCGTCGTGGACTATCACCAAAGTTGCGGAACTCGTGGGAAGGCCCGTATAAAATCGTGAAAAGGATAAACGACCTTGTGTACCGAATCCATAAGCCACCCCGAGGGAAACCAAGGATCGTCCATTTCAACAGGTTGGCCCTTACGCTGGAAACCATGACCAAGTTCGCACCCTCAAGCCACCGGAGGATGATATGACGTTCGAGAAGTTTATGTCCTTGTATTCAAACGGGCAGAAAGTTCTACATGGGGTTACTAGAGAGAGTCACGAGACCTTTTCGAGGTGCCTGCTGACTACGCACTAGCGCACTGTGTGGCAGAAGATCTTCGAATGTCCAGGGGCATCGCCGTAGTGTTCTCCAAGAAATTTGGTCAACTCCAAACACTGCGGAGCAGAATCCAGAAGTTGGTGGGTGCTACAGTTGAAGAAAGGCCAGAGAAACATCTACTACCTAGTTACCAAGAGGCATTCCCAAGATAAACCGTCCTATGAAGATGTCTGGAAGAGTCTCACCAAACTAAGAGATACTATGGTGGACCAGAACCTGGTGGATCTAGCAATTCCAAAATTATCCTGTGGTATTGATGGGTTGGACTGGAGAGTCATAAGAAGTATGCTGGAGGCGATATTCAGATCCAGCGGCGTCAAGATTTTGGTTTGCTGTAACCCTCTTCCACGACCGATCATGAAGACCGTGGAGTGTTACTTCCATCGAACTTCACGGTGCAGATATGGGGAGTCATGCAGATATCGTCACACTCCAAGGATGAAATTTCGGGACGAAATGTCTTTAAGAAGGGGGCAATGTAACGAACCTAGGCCGGACCTGTCGCCTCGCGCGTTGCCGTCGACAGCGATGAGATCATCCCCGGAGATATTCGAGAACCATCCAGTCGCTCTGCCACGGAAAACAACGGTCAATATTGGAAACAATTGGAACATGCCAGAATTCGAAACATCGAGAATGCTGTATCGGAGATAAATAGGCGACCCTCAAGTGGAGTCAACACAGTCTGAACGAGCCCATACGATCGAGCTATACAGTGGAGTAGTAATATAAATTAAGTTGTAGATTAAGTGTGAAATAAATTAGTAGAACCAAGTTAAGTTTATTTACGTTACAGTAATTTTTCAGAAGGATTTACATTTGTTGCGGAATGTCATCCTTCTCTTAGACTCACACTTTCAGATTTCGGGGATTTCTCTATTACAAGCGCGCCACTCAGCGGACACTTGTCAACGCCAATAAATAGGAAACACAGGTATAGACGGGCAAAGTGTTTGTAGAATCGGCAGAAAAATAGTCAACAGAATTTGAACTTTTGTTCTATTATGGAATGCGCACAGGGCTCTTATAAATAATTTGATGCAATCATATTCATAAATTGAAATATTATTTTCTTTTGCTTATTGAATTTCATTGTGTATCCAGATCGCTTGTGTCATTCGAAGAATACATCGACAGAAAATCCTTCATTTAATGAAAAAAAAATTATATATTTTTTTAAATTCAATTGTTCTTGTTTTTACAGCTAATTTCCATACGATATAATATTTTGTATAATAGTATGATGTTTTACTTGGTGATTGTTTCTCGCATATTCACACGATTCATCAGATCGAAGATTAATATTAACCATGGATTTTGACAAGAATACGAAACATGTTTTTGAATGTTTAAAATGAAAAATGAGAGGAAAAAGTGGGAGAACTGCTCTTCCGTTGTCAGATTTTTTATATATAATTTTGCATATCCTTCGGTATTTGTTAGGAAATTTTACCTAAAAATTTATATTGTGGAGGCCCCTCTCTTGTGGAGGCCCCGGGGCTGCAGCCCCGTTTGCCACCCTCTTAATCCGGCTCTGCCTGCGTATATTAGGTACACGGGCTTATTTCCTTCCAAAAATAAAACATACACTATATTTTTACTTGAAATTGAACTATGTTATCATTCATCTACTACTGGTACTTTACAACCTCAATGCTTCCTATCTATGAATTCTATCAAATTCTTGCTGCCGTTACATACGAAAACGAAAGTCAAGGTAGGTGCTTTTACTACATTTAATAGACCTTATTGCATAAAACCAAGCGAACTGTGGTTACTAAATCAGCCACTCTCGCCATACAAACCATTGCGTTGGGTATGGTAAGTTAGTGAGTTGTCCTTTTACGATGTATACAAAAGATATTGGACTGCAAAGCGGCGTGGACAAAAATGGAATGTTGTCGTATTGTGGGAAGCTGGCGTGGTTTGGAACTGAAATAATTATGTACCAATTTTCCAATTAGCAACGCAGTTGAACAATTTATATCACTAGTCAGATATTAGTTCAGTCGGCAGGGAAAAAAATGGCCGCCGTAAAACATAAGGCTACAATAGCGATTATTTTTCCACTTGATAGGGGGGTTGAACCTGAGTATAACTCTGAGTTGGCGCGGCACTGGGGGATGTGCTTTAGCGGCCATCCTGGAAACCGCTTTGTCGGACGCGAAAAATACACGATATCTTTGTTTTTAGATAATTGAATGTTCTTTCATTATGTTCAAATAATTTTTTCTGTAAAATCAATATTTATTCGAGTTTTTTATGCGAATAACCTAAAAACATTTGATCCTACGTAAAAAATAGTTATATTGAAAGTTGTAGCAAAAAATTGTCTACAAAATTTGTTCCTAACTTTTTTTCCTATCTACAATAGTTTCCGCACATATAATGAGACAGATGCACGGAACAGGTAAATTGACTTGATTGTGTAGAAGTATTAGATGAAATATTCACTGCTCTTGAACTCACCCAAAACCTGAAATATATATAAATTTTTCAATATCAGATCAAATATGTTTGTATCTGAAACCGATAAAAAAAAAAGATCTTTGGTATGGGATCGAACCCGAGCGTGAAGGATTATCATCCAAATTCAAATCATTTATTCTATCTATTATAGTACGTACAATCTCATTCTCTATTGCTTACAAATCATTCCATTCCTTGAAATATTTATTTCAAAAGAAATCAGGGATTTCAGGTGGTGAAATGAGTATTTGGGGTGAGAGTGAGGGTTTTTGCACCTGTCCCTAAGCGCCTCGTACGCTTCTTAGAGGGGCAGTGGGGGACGCTTTGCTTTTTTATATATCGGAAAAAGTGCGCCAAAAAAAACATTTTAGAATGAAATATTATCATGCTAACCACTGCTCTACGAGGACTTTTATTAATATACTAAAATGACACAATTAAATTATTCATTGCCTTACTTGAAAAACGGAGGCTTTCTAACATGCTGAAAAAGGTATATTTGAATTCAAATATCAAATTACTGAATATAGTGAGTTCAAAATCCCTTATTCCATCAAGTTTGTATTTCCTATTTCCCTACATAGGAATTGAATGCGGTGACATTTAATTCTGACAGGGCCAAGTGTAGTTTTACCGCAAAACAATATCTAATCTACTGGTGGTTTTATCGAGGGTAAATACATAAGAGATAATTTTTTTATCGATAATCAAGGAAGTGAAAAAATCGCGAGAGCTTGCTCGAGCGATTTTTTCAACTTGATTCGAGATTTTTTGCCAAATGACAATAAAATTTGAATACGATTTGAAATGTATTTATCTATAAAAATATGTATCGGATGTATTTTAGGGAGATTAATACACAACTACATTATAAAGACAATTTAGTTTGAAATAGAAAATTCAATTGAGAAGAATTTCAAATTAAAAATAAACATTTCAAATTAATAGAAAACATATTGAAATATTCACAAATTATTTAGAGTTTGACTGATTTTCAGTAACATACATATTATGAACATTGAAAGTGCAATAGTTGTATGTTATATTATACCAGTAGTTTTTTTGTATATTATTAAAGTTTTCTGTAGTGGAATTTTCTTGTATAATGTTTATATCTCTTGTAGTTTGGATCCCACAATGTTTAGGTCTCAGGTTGTTGATTAAATTAGCATGATGTTCCTCGTCTAACTGTAGATAGGGACCTAATGACTTAGGATTTGCATGTCCAGTCATTTTGATGAGCTGTTCTTCCGGGACACCTATTCTTTCCGCAGATTGATTGGTCCATTTTCCAATCTCATTTATCCCAATTATTTTTGTACCATCCAGAATTGGTTATATTCCAGTAAGGATTTACAGTCAGAAATAGACGGTCTGACATAATTTTAGTAGTGCGTTTAGACATAAGTTTTTTAAATAACCTCACCGGGCACACATGAAGATTATTGTGATTTGGCACTAATCACTCACTGTCTGATAATTTTTGAGCTGCACCCTGGCATGTTTTGGAAAAAATGGGGTTGTATTCAATTCCCCCAGTTGGGATACCATTCGATTTCTTTTCCTCTTTAAAAAAGTGCACTTTGCATCTTGCTGCTTCTCCCAGGCTAGTTCGAGTGCCATTATATGATAAAGCTTTTTTTGAAGTCCTTCTGGACAATCTTCGTTCCACAAATTCATTATTTCATATATTCCCTTCTTACTTAGAGCAGTTGAACTTTGCTTTTTCTTGTTGGGAATAGATTGAAGCTGCTTTCGTTTCGCATTTTTTGCATCCCTTGCTTCTTTGAATTCAATGTCTGCAAATGGATTAAATGTTCGGGCGTACTGTTTGTAGTATTTTTCTTGAAGAAGTTTTGCAGTAACATTCCACATAGTCTTTATAACCCATTCTTTATAATATTTACCATCAGCTCTCTTCATATTAAAAGCCCAATCTTTCATGACTAATCCAAGCTCTTGATTTGAATTAGTTTCTATAAGTTCATCATGTTTCTCTCTTAAAAATATTTCAAACTGTTTCCATATTGACTTTGGGTTATTTACTGTACTTTTCGGAATAACATTCTGTGTAGTTTTTTCGATATTTTCTAAAGATTCTTGATCAAATCTTGCCGTTTTGAAACGACGCTTTATTAAGAAAACTCGAAAATAATCTGACAGTGATAGTTGTCAAAGTATAGAATTGTGAATGCTACCATTCACGATATAGTTGATCAAAAGCAAGGTGCATATTTATCAGTTATTGGGAAAGCTAGGTAGCTTTATATCATTAAAGATGACTGTTAATTGGTCGATTTTAAGAAATTGAAGAAATCTCATTGGTTCTTAGAATAGGCGTGTATTAATCAACAGTAAAAACACAAGAGCTTTTTTTTTATCGGATAAATATCTTTCTGTAACGAAATAATTTTGCCAATCAGTAATTTTACGAGAAAAACTGATATGACAAAATCGCGAGACCGAAGGTCGAGTGATTTTGTCAAATGTCAGTTTTTCGAGCAAAATTACTGATGGAAAAATTTCGAGTTATAAATTGTTTATCCTCAAAAGAAAAGCTCGAGTGTTTTTTGGCAAGATAAATTAACGATCGAATATATGAATGAACAACAACAATAATGATCTTTATTGATACAATTAAATTATTTAAATGAACAGTTATTAAATACACAATTGTTATAAATTGTTTGGTTTGGTGTACTGATTTCAAAATTTTCTTCTCTGGTATTCACACATGTAGAATATTCATTTTGATTTTTCTCACTCGAGGCTCGTAAGGAACTAATAAGAATTTCGTGATGTTCAGAATCAATTTGGAGGTAGGGTTAAATAGAAGATGATGATGAGTGTCCCGTTATCTTTATAAGTTGTTGGTCACTTACTCCTGCTTTGGCTAACTGGGAAACTGTACTAGCACGGTTCGAATGATTGGTAATTTTATTATTTGTAATTTCGAGTCCAATTTTAGTTGCAGAATATTTGGTCCAAGTAGAAATCGTATTAATACCCAGTGGAACATTTTTGTACCAACCTTTAGAATTTTTGTTTTCCAAAAGTGTTTTGGATTAAAAAAAGTCGTTCAGATTTTTTTCATTTTTTTTTGAACAGTAATTTTAACAATGCAACGGGACAAATACCTTCATCCATTTCATTTTTTGTTATCCATTTGCTGTCTGCCAATTTTTTCGACCCACCCTGTGTCGTCTTTGAAAATATTGTATTGTATTCAAATCTTCTTGTTGAAGTTCCATCTTGATTTTTTTCTTCTTCAAAATGGTAAATTTTACAGTTTGCAGCTTCTCTTCCCCTCCAAGCTAATTCATAAGAAGCTATATGAAAAAATCTTTTTTGTAATCCCTCTGGGTTGTCTATATTCCACAATTTTGCCATTTTTACTATATCTTTCTTGTTCAATGCTACAGAACTTACTTTTCTTTTCTCTGGAATAACTTGTAATTCTTTCCGTTTACTATTTCTTGCATCACGAGCTTCTTTAAAAGTTATGTCGGCAAAAGGATCAAATTTAATATTGTATTCATTGAAATATTTTTCTTGAATCATCTTCGCAGTTGAATTCCAAATTGATTTAACTGCATATTCTTTATAATCTTCTCCATTCCTCTTGTTCATATTATTGGCCCAATCCTTTAATATATCTGCTACTTTTTGTAACGGAGTTATTTTCGACAGTTCGTAATTTCGTACTTGACAAAACTCCATAAATTGTCTCCATATTGACGCTTTAGTATTTTTTGTGGATTGCGGGATTGCTTTTTCTATATTTTTTGTTATTTGTTGAGTCGAAACTTCCCCAAAACGACTCATGTTGTAATGTTTCAGTATCAATTATCAACAATACTTAAATAACTGACAGGGCAGACATTAAAGTGACGTAAGCATACTAGATGTAGACGCTTAAGAGGAACAGGCGTTTTTATCGGTGATAAAAAACGATGCATCTTTTTTATCGCTGTCAAAATGACAAAACAGTCATCTTTAAATGACACATTTTATATAGGAGTTAATTTATCAGTATAAAACAGCGGGAAGACGTTTTATCACTATAAAACTGATCTGATTGATTCTCTGTTTGAAATTGCGGCCATTTCATTGGATCAAAAATAATGAGGGAAATAGTGGCAACAAAATCACAATCAACACTCAACAGAAAGAGAAAATAATGTTTCTCAACTTACAAAAAAAACCTTTTTGTGTTTATATAACTTCAATTATATCAATTGGGTAAGACAAAACTTATTTTCGTGTACGAATTCACGGCAGTTCTTTTTCCCATCATTCATATTTAAAAGCCCCTTCGAAATACTTGATATTGCGTGGACACATCAACTGTTAACAAAAGACACCGATTAGCCCAGTTTCACTTTCACAATAACCAGTGCAGTAAATGGCGAAAACATGACTCGATCTGTCCTATGTGAAATATATCGTTCACGGGTGATTGGCGATATCAATGGTATCGAACTCGAATAACCAGAGGCGATATTTTTATTAACTCACAGGGGAGATCAAACTGTTCTAGGCGTCATATTACGTAAAATTACATTTGTGGTCATGTCTACTCAGTGAGTTAAATATGAGGGATATTATTGCACATATATTAACAGTTCACCAGATTTAGTAAGAAAAATATTTGAAATCGAATCATGTCAATAAACTGTGCTTTATAAACCCTTTGCAGAGGTAACACATATTTTTATTAAATAAAAACCTAAGCTTGATCTTTTTTCTTCCTTCAATTTAACGTCGGCCTCTTCTGTCCCCAGTGCTTATGATCGACACCGGTCAGCACACTCCCACCACCGAATAAACTTCAGTCACTAGCTTCCATCGTTCAAGATAACCTCTTGTGGGGTATTCTTGTTTCCCTTTTCGAAAGGTATATTTCAACGAGCTCAACATCTATGAACTCTAGGCCGCCGGCTTAACATCCCCGCTATCTCTCGTGCTCATTGATATAGCGCCTGCGAGCTGTAATATGCAGTTGTAGGGGCTCTTAACATGGGGTTTACCTAGCAGGCGATCACTCATTTAAGCACTTACTGAGATCGGCATTTCTTGACACCAAATATAAAATTCAAATTCAAAAATATTTATTGATCCATTTTGTTATAAAACTAGACTTATCCTACTATATACAACTTAAGATCAAAGATATTCTCTGAGAATCGTTCAGCACTTCTTATAGAATATCTTTGATCTCATGTTGTATACAGTGCTTTTCAAAAGTCCCCTCCCCACCTCTTATTTTTGGAACGATTGTACATAAACAAGTGAAATTTGGAAACTGAATATTAAAGGTTGTAAACTTCCCTACTAGTGATGATAGATGACGAAATCGTCAAAGATGACGTCACAAGGCCATTGTGACCAATAATTTTAAATGGAACCCTACGGCAAGCGACACCTCTTTTAAAAGGTATCGAAAAAACCTATTCAATGATACTAATTTTGTTTGTGTTTATGGCAGTTTTGGCAACTCGCTTTTGAAAAACGCAAAGCTGTGATGAATTAAATCAGTTAATACTAAAATTCCAAATTCAAGCTCCGCCTCTGGATAGTTGTCAGATGAGCTGACGTTTTTGTTAGTCTCCCTAATTCGACGTTTCTGAAATTATCCAAGTTTTTGTACATTTAATAATTTGTGTATTGTTGATCGAACGTTTAACTGTTTCAGCAGCTTTTGGTACTTTTAATATTTTTGTTATTTGTTAAACTGTTGTGAGCCGAACGTTTAAGTGCTTCAAGAAGCGAAATGGTACGTGCTTTAGGTGATAAAGTAGCAGCGATCCTGATTCTTGGTGAAACTGGACAAAATATTCATGCAGCAGAACGCATTTTTAATGAGAGGTTTCCCGATCGCCCCGTTTCGAGGACTTATTTAAGGGAGCTTCTTCGTAAGTTTGAAACAACGGGTAGTATTAATGATGCGAAACGATCTGGCGGACCACAAATTTCCGATGAGAGAAAAATTGATATACTGGCAGAAGTAATAGTTAATCCTACTTCTTCAACAACTCACGTTGCATCTACCTGTGAAGTCAGTCGAAGTACAGTACACAGGGTGTTGAAAAAAAAACAAATTTCATCCATACAAATTGAAAATGGTTCATCAACTCTCAGACGACGACCCAGACCGAAGACTAGAATTTTGTGAAAATATGAAAACTAAAATCAACCAACAGCCAGACTATGTCAAAACAATTTGTTTCAGTGACGAAAGTACTTTCTATCTAAATGGAAATGTAAATACACAGAATGTTAGGTATTGGAGTGACGCAAATCCTCACCTGTTTCGTGAAACAATACCCAATTTCCCCAGAAGGTGAATTTTGGGCAGGTATCCTGGGAATCTTTCTTTAAATACCAATTTAACTGGTGAGGTTTATCTGGAGCTGTTGCAAAACGCAATAGAACCGTTAATCCCTGAAATTTTGGAAGATAATCCAGATGAATTCGGCAATTTGGAAATAACATTCCAACAGGATGGTGCTCCTCCACACTATTACGGTGCAGTGAGACGGTATTTGGATGAGGAGTATCGTGGTAGACGGATTGGACGACGAGGTTCAACGGAATGGCCAGCTCGATCACCGGACCTCACACCTTTGGATTTTTTTCTGTGGGGGTACCTTGAATCGAAGGTTTACGCCACTGAACCTGACAATATTGACGTTTTAAAACAACGTATTGTTGCAGAATGTAAGGCTGTTTCCGCAGACACATTTGCAAAAGTACGAGAAGAGTTTAAAAATAGGATATTTCACTGTCAGGAAGTAAATGGAGGTCACTTCGAGCAATTTCTTTAAATAGATACTTATTCTTAAATCTGTAATTAATATCATACCGACTGGAATTTAAATTTTAATGTTTACTAATGAGCCATTAAAACTGCCATAAACACAAACAAAATTAGTATCATTGAATAGGTTTTTTCGATACCTTTTGAAAGAGGTGTCGCTTGCCGTAGGGTTCCATTTAAAATTATTGGTCACAATGGCCTTGTGACGTCATCTTTGACGATTTCGCCATCTATCATCACTAGTAGGGAAGTTTACAACCTTCAATATTCAGTTTCCAAATTTCAATTGTTTATGTATAATCGTTCCAAAAATAAGAGGGGGGAGGGGACTTTTGAGAAGCACTGTATAGTATACAGACTTGCCACCCCGGATCAGGGGGCAAAGGGGGTACTGCCGCTGATAGTGGCAACTTGTACGGCATATACCAGGATTGGGACTTTGCTCCCCTCCTACAGGCTAATGAGAGCATTTCGTGTCTATTTTTTACAATAGTTGAAAGTATTTGAAAAAGCTATGGTTGTAATTATTTGAAAAAAAAAACATTTTGTGTTTGTGTTCGTTGTGAGGGTGGTTTGAGATTTATATTGAATTATGGCGTAGAATTGGAATGCTTATGGGGTGTTTTAGTTGTGATTCTGAATGTTTTGAGTGTTGGCTTATAATTAAAAAAATGATTGCACTTATAACATAACAAAAATGTACAAACCAATAACAATTGTGTGACGCTCAAGATCACAAAGTAGTTTGATTAGTGGTTTCTTTATTGCATTGAAGTCAAATGAGGATTTCAAGGAAGTAGGTAAATGGTTGAAAAATTTATTGCATAAAAAAAGAGGGCGCCTTTTTCAACAAAATATAGTATGTGCGATGGCACACTAAAGTTTATATTATGTCTGGTGTTATGAGAGTGCTGGGTTCTGTATTCTGTGAAGTAATGCCTATTCCAAAATATATAATGCAGGAATGGTGACTAGTCCAAGTGGTTCAAAATGGTTTCTGCATGAATCCAAATATCTAAGACCTTTCATAACACGTAGGGCCCTTTTTTGAATTTTGAATACTCTGTCCGTTTCACTACAGCCAGAGAATAATACCAAAGCGGGTATGGGAATAAGTTGGAATAGTAGAATGTTTTGACTGTGTTGCTGTTAGCATGTTTCGCTAGAACTCTGATTGCCCTATTAGCTTCTCAAGCAGGGCTTTCCTTGTTGGGCCTCCATTCTCATTACAGGCTTTAATCATCTAAGGCGACCCTACTTTATTATTGTTTTTATTCTGCTTTGTTCCTCATTTATGTCTTCGCCATATTCCCTTTTTATAAGCTTTCATTTAATTTTACTTTTGTATGTATGTTTAGTTCAACTCTTGCAAGTGAATTTTGACACCATTTCTAGTTGTCCGACTCACGTAAAATTTGGCAGGTATCCATTATTCCGGTTACAATGCATTATGGAATTAACAAAATGGCGGCTCCAATATGCCGGACGAGTTTTATGAGTATGGTTCGATTCTATTCAAGATTTGTATGTGGGGGTTTTCGGAGACAGAGATCACGAATTTTTTGTCAAAATTCATAAATACAAGATGGCTGCTCCAATATGGAGACGAGTTTTGTGGTTATAGCCAGATTTCAATGAAAATTGGTATGAGAAGGTGTTTGGGGTCAGAGATCTTGATTTTTTTGTCATAATCTACGAATTCGAGATGGCGGTTTCAAGATGGCGATGAGTTTTGTGATTATAGCCCGATAATTCCATTCAAAAATTGGTTTGTGGGGGTTTTTTGGGTCGGGCATCATGATGTTTTGGTCAAAGTTCTTGAATACAAGATGGCGCTTTCAAGATGGCGACGTGTTTTATTATTATGGCCCGATTCCATTCAAAATTGGTAGGTGGGTTTTTTTGGGGTCGGAGATTATCAATTTTTGTCAGAATTCAATAAGATGACGGATTTCATGAATGACTAAAGCAATTGAATAAAAATGATAAAAATTAAGACAAGCTTTTATACAAATGCACTAAAATGGAAAACATTATTTATTTAATTGATTGACATAGGTTATTCTGTAACTAGCAGATTGAAAAGCTTGCCGCGAATATAAAATAGGTATTTTTGCGCGGCAAGATTTTGAATCTGCTACTTTTTTTTTTTTTTATGTTCTGGTTCCCACGAAAAGGGATATCCTGTAATGTTCAGAGAACATCGTGGGAACCAAGGGAAAGAAGGTAGGAGTTGGTGTTCTTCTTGAATTTCTGGAGGTTGTATGCCTCGGGGAACACCTCCCTAGGCAATGAGTTCCAAAGCCTCGCTGTTCGTTGGATGAACGAGTCTTTGGAAAGTGATGTTCTGCAGGTCTCCAAAGTGACCACGAAGGGGTGTGATGACTGAACTTGACGGGTTAGTCTCGAAGAGACTGCCAAAGCAGGAACGATTGTTGATATTTCAGAAGAGCATCGCCCATGAAAATATCTATAAAATAGAGACAAATCGCCAACTTTTCTACGGTGTTCCAGACAAGTGAGCGAGTTTGTAAGCGAGGCATCACCGACGAGACGAATTGCCCTTTTTTGGACAGAATCCAATAGCCTCAGGATATGTTTAGGTGCCGCGCTCCAAATATGGGAACAGTATTCCAGGACAGGTCGGATCTGTGCCTTATAGATCATAAGCAGCTGAGTGGGGGTGAAATAGCTCTTGGCACGAAACAAAAAACCAAGTTTTTGGGATACACTTTTGGCAATGGACCTCACGTGATTTCCCCAGGAAAGGTTATTGCTGATAGTAATACCAAGCATCGATATGGATGACTTCAGTGGTATGGTTACTCCTGACAAAGTTATGTTAGGCACAGTGAGATCGGCTTTTCTAGAGAAAAGACATGCTTGTGTTTTGTTTGCATTGAATTCTACCAAGTTATTAGATCCCCACTCGAGAATTGTTGCTCCATATTTATATTATTAACATTTCTTCCTCGTTCATTTCTGGTTTTACGGGCTGATATAGGGGCCCTGGAAGAGAAAGCGGTATGGAGGGTACTATCATCGGCAAAGCTGTGTACTGGACATGAAGTTGCTTTCAACAGGTCGTTGATGTGAAGTAGAAATAGTGTTGGTACGAGAATAGATCCTTGCGGAACACCAGCATTTATGAGTAGAGTGTCAGATGAAACTCCATCGACCACTACATGTAGAGACCTGTTTGAGAGAAAACTAGCAAGCAGAGAACACAGCTGAGGGGGCAAGCCATAAGACGGAAGCTTGGCGAGGAGTCCCTGGTGCCAAACTCGATCGAACGCCTTGGAGATATCTAATGCCACAGCTAAAGTATCTCCATACTTTTCAATAGATAGCTGCCATATATGTGAGACGTAAGCGAGCAGGTCACCAGTTGATCTCTGATGGCGGAAGCCATATTGCCTATCGTTGACAATTCCTGAGTCTTCCAGATATTTTATGAGCTCGATGTTGATGGCTTTTTCCATGACCTTTGAAATAATAGATATCAGTGCGATAGGTCTGTAGTTGCTAGATAGGGCCTTTTTGCCTTTTTTAGGGACTGGCTGTACTCTTGCAATTTTCCAATTGGACGGAAATACCCCCAAATTGTAAGAGTGGTTGAACAACTTGCAAAGAACAGGTGTTAGTTCGGGGACACATTTCTTGAGAACAATCGGCGGGATTCCGTCAGATCCACAGGCTTTGTTGGTGTTGAGACCCAGCAAAATCTTTCTGATAGTACGTTGGCGAAAGGTGATCTCGGGCATGTGACTGTCAATAGGTGTAATGTTCGGGGGTTGTTTTCCCGATGAATCCAGAGTGGAATTTCCAGCAAATAGGTGCACAAAGATATTGGCTTTTTCCTGGGCAGTCGTTGCTAGTGTTCCATCTTCTTTGGTTAGAGGAGGAAATGAGCTGGAAGTGAAGTTTCTTCCCACAGCTTTGGCGAAAGACCAAAATGAACGGGATCCGTTAGGACATTCAGCAAGTTTTGATCTTATTTTGGCATTGTGGGCATCTTTTGAGCATTCTATTGTCTCTTTGCATATGCCTCTAGCCTCGACTTATGCTGCTCTGGTCTCAGGGCCCGGATTTTTTAGCCATCGATGGTATGCTGCCTGTTTGGAAGCCACAGCTCTAGAGCAGTTTCTGTTAAACCAGGTCTTATCGGATGATGTTCTTCTTTCGGTATTCGGTATATAAGTTTGCATCCCCAACATGATGATTTCAGAAATTGCCTCAGCACATCGTGTTGGATCTACTGAAGAGAAACAAACTCTCTTCCATGGAAACGCTGAGAAAAACAAACGAAGACCTTCCTAGTCGGCCGAATTGTAATGCCACATGAGACGGGGTGGTATCGTGCAGCTCGATGGTAAATGGAAAGAGCATGTTGTGGAGATGAGGGTGTGATCAGAGTTTCCAAGTGGCGCACAAACTTCTATTCTATACGGGTCAGGATTGGTGGTGAGGAAAAGATCTAGTGTATTGGCAGACTGGTTGTTGACATCAGGGATGCGGGTTGGTAGCTCGACCAGTTGTTCTAGACCATGAGTGATGGCGAAGGCCTCGGCTTGACGACCCGCATCATCTTTTTTGTTAGAGAATTTGAGCCAGGCAGCGTTATGTACATTAAAGTGTACATGATTATGGTTTCAGCTGTTGGATGGTTCTCCTGAATGTAGTCCAGTTTGAGTGATAAAAACTCAAAGAGGTCGTTATATGAAGGTTCATTAGGTGATAGGTAAAGGCAGCAGAGGAACTTAGTCAGTTTGGTGTCAGATAGCTTGAACCACATCACATCAAAGTCTTTCGGTTCCAAGCTCTCTTCACGCTGGCATGAAAGGTTAGCCTTAGCGTAAAGGCAGACTCCACCTTTGAACCTGAATCGAGAATGGAGTTCGTAACCAGGACAAAGCATATGGACCTTGTTGGTGGACGAATTTACTTGTGTTTCTGTTAGAGCCAGAATATCTGGTTTTTTCGTCTGTAGGTGATGGTGGACGTCATTGATGTTCTTGTTGAGTCCGCGGATGTTGCAAAAATTAAACTTTAATGTTGAGTCCCCTCGAGTACCTCTCGCCCGGAAATCCGAATGGAGAGGTATTTTGCTTCCGGAGTGTTTTACTCTAGGAGACTTCATCATTACAGAATATACTAGGTCAAACAATTAAAGCAATATTTTTTTCTTTTTTGTGAATTTGTATAAAAGCATGTCTTAATTTTTTTAAATCATTTTTATTTGAATTTCTGCTTAAATTTTCCCGAGTATTTTCTTTTGAAACATTACGAAACCGCATCTACAAATTGGTATTCATTTGAAAGTAAAATGCACTCATACTGTGGTAATAAGACCAAACTTGTGCAGCAGTGTTGTTTCAGAAAGAAAAATAATGACACTGCTTTATGGCCAACGCCCTCGTACTTGGAGGCTTTTTAATATTGTCTTCTCAACCAAGTCAATTCGTGACTTCTTTCTCGCCCGCCAGCGCAAATATTCAGTGAAGTTATAAGTATTCGCTAATTTATCAGGTCAGTTACGTAACTTGCACGATTGTGTTCGAAATAAAGTGTTTCACATTGCGCTGATAGCTTTCTACACGTACCTATGGTCGATGGTCTCGAAAGTTTTCCGCTACGCAAGCAAGAAGCAGAAATATAGATAATGAAAAAACACCGAAAACAAAAACAAAACAAGCCTGAGTGTCGACACTAGGTTACTCTTCATTATCGGCTATATAATTAATATGCTAACTTCCGGTTGTTGTTGGACTTTTTGCGAATGTCTCATAAATCAAATATGCATTTTTTATGGATATACAAGAGTACTTTTTGTAGATATCTGCAAAAAAGTTTTTATTTTGAAAAACTGAGAAGGGGAAAAACACTCTCTATGGCTCAGACCAATTGGGCCTCAAACTGGTTTCTACATCATTTCAGAATGATTTTTTTCATTCCAATTGTTTGATCACCTAATATATTTATATTGAATGGTTTCATAATATATCTCTGTCAGAGGTCAATCATTAAATTAAATTCAGATAGTTTAAAATAACCTGTGTGTTGTAAACGCTAAAAACGTAGCCTTTAAACGCTTTCAAGTACCAAGGCAAAGTTGGTGTTGGCATTTTTCAAGAAATTTAATGTGGAAATATTAGGAACTAGCTGACCCGATAGACGTTGTCCTGTCCAAATTCCTATATTCCCCGAAAACTCTCGTCCGCGCAAGATTTCTTTTTTCCTGTTTTCCTTTGTGTTGTTTCATCTAGGTTATGCTTTTGACTTTGCCTCGCTTCTCGTTATCCCGTTATATATATATATATATATATATATATATATATATATATATATATATATATATATATATATATATATATATATATATATATATATATATATATATATATATATATATATAATCGAGAATAACACAGATTATAGGTGTCGCTATCTGTAATCTGATCCTTTTCATATATATATATATATATATATACAAAACTAGGCAAATTGGGGTAAGCAGCAATGAAAAAGTAAACTCTTTAAGGTTTATCCAAGCTTTCGGAAATGTTTATTTCCATCATCAGGGAGAAACTTTGTTGAGGTTGGTTTCAATGATGTTAAACATATTCATCTAACATAGTGATACAAATCCAAACCAATATCCCTAGCTTTGTACCTAACTAGTCAGCAATTACTTCCCACACACATATCTATTATATATATATATTCCTAAAAACCTTCCCACGACCAAAGAATTACGCATATCCATCTCTCGAATCGTGTTTTGGTCTTGAAAAATCCCATAGAAAAAAGCACAATTTTTCCCGAATCCAATAACTTTTCTATAAAACCTTTATTTCCCTAAAAACCTTATTCGGACTATTACAAACAATAAAAAATGTTTTGTGTTTGATTTGAGTGTTAAAATAAAATAAAAAAGAATTTTGTGTAGACACGCCCGGGGATAAAACCCGGGCTCTTGGAGTTACAAAGCAAACGCTCTAACCACTGAGCTACCGGACCATTACTAAGAGCTTAGCCGATATTACCTTTATGGGCCAAATTTTTCTTATATTCCCGAATTATCCAATTTCCGGGCAAATTTCCGATTTTTTTTTTCCGTAAAAAAACAAAAAATGGGCAAATTGGTCCAGCCGTTCTTACGAATTGCGCTTACAACATTTTTATTAAATGGATAGGCTCGGATTTTGTTTATGAAAAGTAACAGTATGGATAATACAAATATAAAAGATAATACAAATATTAGCAACACAGTGTTCAATCACACCTAACAATAGATCTCAGTAAGTACAAGACCAATTAAAAAAATGCTAATTTATTCCAAAAAATAAAGAATTTTGGAAATTGCGATATTTATTTATGTGTTCCTTCGAAAATTTCCACAGGTTTTTCTATGCGAATTGCGGCCATGGTTACCATATATATTTATTTCCTTTGATTTCTCCTCCTTACGACGTTTCGGCATAGTTTTTCTCATCTTCAGGTAAAAATACTAGAAATAATTGAAAACGTGGAGTTTGAAACAACACAATATTGGAATATGATTAACAGTCCTACTTTGGTGTCACATGTTGATTCAACAGTTAACAGAAACCTAACAATTTCATTACCGATATGTTATTATATGCGTACTTTCGTGTCACAATTGTTGTGATCAGTTAAAGATACAAAAATTCACAATTTGCTACAGCAAATCTTTAAGATAATCATACATGGAATCACAGAACACTAATTTGAAATATGGGACAGATCAAAGCAGAACACTGTTTATTATAACCTTACTTCTAATGAAAACATTGCAGTTGTGATGATACGCATAGTTTTTTCTCGATATTTGTGGTTTAATTTAAAATGGAAAAAAGAAACGGGGATCCCGGACTTCTCAGCAAGCATACGAAATGATAATCGATTGTCTCAGAGAAAACGATGACTTTCGTTATGGAAAAATTACGACCGAAAATTCCCAAAGGATGATCAAATATTGGGAAACATTAATCAATCATACATGACAATTGAGCCATAAGTAAAAAGTAATCCTGCCCAACACATTTTGATAACTTCCTTAAGTAAGAAAGTGAAGTGTTTCAAATATTAGCAGGAATTGCAATCAGATATCTTTGGATGTTCCTCATGTGAGGGGATATTTCAGCTACCAGATCAAAATCTAATCGCCTTGACAAACGGTAGATTTCCTGATAACGTAAAAGGATCGCTAACATCACGAAGATGTCTCCTATTAATTTGTAATTCATATCTAAAAACAAATTTAGAAGATATTTTATTTGTGGAAAAATAAAAATATTGTCACAACCTTTCTTACTCATCTGCAATCTCCTCAAAAATAAAAATCAGTTCTGGATTAAAGGCCATAACTACAGAATACTGATATAACAATATCTTCAAATATAAAAATAAGTTCCGGATTGTGGGTATCACAAGCCTGATAGCAAGTGATAACAATTAAAGACTTATCTTTAAATTAACAAGTTGATCAGACCACAATAGTACGAAAACTTAACACATATCGTTAACATAACAATTTGCTCGAATTAACAATATCTTTGAATTAACAAGAGATACGAAAGTAGGGCTGTAAGCCATAATGAGATATGTCACAAACTATTCCAACTATACTTGCTTTTGATCTGTACGAATCTTGTTGAAGGTGTGTGAATTCGTTGGCAAGGAGTTTGATTTTTCTTTTATGGTTATATCCTTTATATTATATGAGCCGTACTCAATTTCAGTTTTAATTTCGATGAAAATATGTAAAGATCAGTTTATGAATAGGTTATGAACAGTGTTGAAGAAGGTTATTGTAACTTTGGCTTAAGTTCATCAATCAATTCAAGGAATGTTCTAACCCTTGGATTTCTTTCTTTGGTCAAAATTCCAACGTTGTCGGTGACTTTTTAATTTTTCGTGTTTTCGAATATTTATATTAGATATTGTGTAGTTTGACCTACATAGGTATATTGACGGTATTCAGAATGAATTTTGAATAATTGGTATTTTTTGTATTCAATAGTCCGTGTGTTATTGTTATGTTTTATCACCGTTTAGTATAGATACGTAGTCTATTGTTTCCTTCTCCTAATTTTTATTATTGTAGAACGCATGCATTCGTTTTTTTGTTATTTCGCGAAGAGAGTTGGACAATTATTTTTAAAAAAATCCAATTTAGTCCCTCCTGAATTCTGAGTGACGAAGCTTCATGATCCTGTCAGTTATATTTTATATATTTGTGTGAATATTTGAACGGATGCATTTGACAAATAGTTTATCTATCAGTGTGATGCCTTTGGTTTTGTGGAAATTTTCCCAGAAATGCCCTGCTTTTTTATCATGTTGAGGAATATTAATTCTTTATGGTTTCTTTTTCTATTGTAAATTTCAATATAAAGTGATATCATTTTTCTAGAATTTTGTCAAGAGGAATAGATGTTAAGCAATTATCTGCATATCGTTTGAAAAATATTTCTTTAAATATTTCTGAGTTGATGACCTTTTCTTCAACGTACTTCATCAACAAAAATTTGCTATTGTTGCAGCAATTGAAGATCCCAATATTTATTCTCATATTGAAAGTACGTTGAGATTAAACATAGTTCAATTCCTCCCTAAAATTATTTGTTTGATTACTTTGGATTTCATGCAATTTTCCTCTTGTGATTCCTATCGCTAATTTTGTGTTTATATTTGTATATAAAGAAAGTATATCTAGAGAGAGAGAGATTATTATATGATTTTGTGGAACTGTTATATTACGAACAAATTCCACGGTTTCTCACGAATAATCGTTTTTTCGATAACATTTGTAAGCGATTCTGTGAGGAAATTTAATAAATGATAAGTTACTGACTGAATATTGCTGACAATAGAGCGAAGTGGAATTTCAGTTTTATGTAATTTGAGTAAAACGTATATTGTTGTTATTCACTTTTGATTGAAGTTTTTCTTGTGGTTACATGACTGTTTTCATTAATTTCTCTTAAAGATGATTTTGTCCTTTTCAAAGGTCTGGTGAAGGTACATTTTGTGTTTTTGGTTTGTTTGCATTTATTTTGAGTTCGCTGTATGAATTTTCCTTTCATATATATATATATATATATATATATATATATATATATATATATTTGGCTTGTTTTTCTTGGGTTTTAGGTTCGTGGATCTGACTTTCATAAATCAATTACAACTTTGTTTTGGTATAACACGTGTAATTCATACGTTTCTACGTTTCGACGGGAGGATCCTCGTCTTCATCAGGATTACAAACATTACAACTCTTCAAACATAGGATTCGTTTGGACCTTCTTAGTTTGTTATGGTTTTTTTTATATCCATAACAAGGTAGTGATTGAGTTGTTTACTTTACGATATATATATATATATATGTGTGTGTGTGTGTGTCTATATATCCAACTTGATTTATAAAAAAACAACCAACAAAACAATACTCAAAAGACGTCAAGCTGAATATATGCATCAAAGCATTTCGGATATTAACCTAGGTTGTTATCGTAGTATTTCAGAAATAGAATCTCTTGTCGGTCTTCCAAATCACGTAATTACTTGAATGACGTACGCCTGTTTACGTTTGGGTGTTAATTATTTTATTCTGCAATGGCAAATCATCAGGAAATTCTCAGAAACTTCTTGAGAGGCTTCATCGTACGAATTAAAAATTGATAGTGTGGGAGAGACGTTAACTATAAAAAAATTGTTGGGATCCAAAAAGCTCATTCAAGTTTGTACATTGAAGTTACCCACTACTATAGCTACAACAGAAATTATTGCAAATTGCAATATATTTTAATTATCCAAATGAACCGAATAGTTTTCATTGCATTTTTCTTAATCATTGGATGCTGCGCCGCTCAGTTGACGTTTACGCCAAATTGGGGTAAGAGATCGCCGATGGCTGAATTGAAAAATAATGTTTTGGCAAATGACAAATCCTGCAACGAAAAATTGGAAATTATCACTCTTCTGTGCGGAATATTACAAGGCAGACCTGGCAGACCGGAAGATTAATTCAACTTTAATGATATATTGGGTGCTTATGTGAATGTATGAATGAATTTCATTATAATTGATTACTAATAAAAAAAAACTTTTTTCATTTGCTCTGAAAAATATTACTCTATTTTTACGCTACAAAGAAGTCAGGAGATCAATACTATGAATCTCACGAATTTTAGTACGGATATATTTTTTCATTTCACATATTGTTGATATAACGGCCATTTTCATTTGCTTTCTTGATTTTCTCAATCGAATTTATCAGTTATACCTGGTCAGATGGAAAATAATCTATTTATGAATATGCACCGAAAATTATAGTTCCTTTCATGCCAGGAATATTCTCAAAGTGATGACTATTTGGCATGAAGGGTTCGTAGGAGTATGATAGTGGAAAACTGTTAAATTTTGTGTGAACAAAATTTCTGATAAAAAAATCATTATTTTACTCAATGTTGTACATTAACTGTTTATATATATTTTTTTTCTCTGTACTACTGACTTGCTACTAATGTATCCTTATATACCGTAGTTAATAAACATCTATCTATTATTATATATATATATATATATATATATATATATATATATATATATATATATATATTGAGATCTGTTATGGATTTTGATTCCGATCTAGACCTTGAGAAGACTTTACATTTTAAGGAAATTTATACTTTTAAAACTAAAATATTTGAGTTGAGTCGAAATTGATATTAAGAAAATAGATCTCGAAAATATTGACTACAATATGGAACAGAAAATAATTATGTGTGTTATCAGAAATGAAACACGAAATATCCAGCATTTTACGCTTTTTCCTAGAATAATCAAACTTTAAATTTCGATTGGGAATTCTAATAAAAATAATTTTCTAGTTATCAATAATTAGGACCCCGCTAATGGCAGCTATCTCAAATCAAATCAAGAATAATGTATTCATGAAAAATATTCATTCAAACTTTCGATATCATCAGTTTTAGCATAATGAGAATGGAGCAAATTGAAGAGGGATCAGCAATAATTATTTCAATGTTAAAAGTTCACAACCCTTCATTTAGTTTTGTCCGGGGTCAATTTGTATGTCTAATTCGTATATATAAATTCTATTAAAAAATCGCCACCGAGTCATCTGAATGAAAATTCCAAATTACGTGGCTACCGCAATATATCATACATCATAGAGTGCATGATTTTTCAAATTGAAGGTAAAGGTTGCCTAGTCCATGACGGTCAATATGTGAAAGAAAATACATTTTTGCGCTTTTAAAATAACTCTCAAAATACTAATTTTTCTAGAAAAATTCATTATATTTTTTAGATATCAATATTCTCTACAAAACAAGATCCCATGTCAATTTCCTAAAAATGAGTTCATGTCAAGACATGAATAAAAACTGGAAACAAAACGACAGATTGTACTATTTGTTGCGGAAACAACTCATAGTCTGGTCCTGGTTTAACAGGAAGAGTGAGAACTACTTTTTTGGGAGAGAAAGTCAAAATGCTCTGATTATTTTCGCTAAAGATGTTGAAACGGTCCTTGAAAGTGTTATAATGAATTCATGCCACCTGGGGCCCAGTAATATATCTCATTCTCGAAAAACGTGGAGCAATTTAGTGGTGTTTCATCTCTCGGATTATACCATGTAGTTAATTCTTTGAATAAATTGGAACTTTTTTCATACCTTTGGATGTACTAATTAGAATAGGTATATTTACGAACGAAATATTAATTTTTTTCCAGGAAATATGTTAGATGTACACTATAATGAAGAATATCCCACAGTCGACACTTGAACTTCCTTTGGGAGAAACAAAAATTATTTTTCAAGAACCAAAGAAATATTTTTGCTAAGAGAAGATAAAATATTTTGCACAGGGATCCAAAAAATATTTTAGAGGGAGGCATACTAAAGTTGTTACTCCAATATGTAATTATAAACTAGTATAAACTCTCAAGTTCTGTCACGAATGAAGCACCTACTACTTCCCCAGGTCACAGTATATAAGCTATAAACTGTGCCCAGGTACCCGAAGTAAAAGTCCGTACAATGTCACCCAGTCCAATCAGTTCAAACCACTCCTACACTGTCGATTGGAATCGTATCTAGTTTTGTATCGCAGTTGCGAAACGTTTTATGAAAAATGCTAAAACGTGATTAATCGACTGTTAAACAAAGAACATACGAGCTGTCGTTGGCATTTCAAAATAGCATTCAAGGAAACACGTTTTTATGGAACCCCACCCTATATTGGCATGGAAGGTGCTCCTTATATAGATACCGGTAGTTTTATTTGAGGTTGGGTTGATAATAATCGTTCTGGTATCAAGTATTTCTGGGGATGGGAAATACTTTTGTTCTGGATGGATCACATCTTTTGCAGAATATTTCCGGCTTCGCTAAGATAAGAGTACATTCACTTTGGAAGATTTAATAATATATGGTACCATCAGCGTGATACGGGACTAAATGCTAAAGTTGGTTTTTACAATATTTATCGTATGGCTACACATAAGTAGAAATACAGAATAGCTTTAAATTGTAATGTCTAGATTTTGAATACAGTTTATAGCCAGATGGTGGATTGTCGTATGTACTGGATGCAGATTTACCCCATCTGAATAATGGGTCGGCATATACTCCACAATTTGTGCGGATTCGGTTTAGGCTGCTTCATCTTTTACGGGGTAGAGTGAAACCAGGAGGTGTTTGATGGATCTGAAGGATGTTATGGATGTTGGGAGGGACGCTAGTGTGCAATTCGTGTTTCCATTCGAATTCCAGGTTGAAGTTGTTGGCAATTAGGGTCTGCAGTTTGGATGGGCGGTTTTCTGGAGCGAAGCCTGTAGCCTAGGTGTGCGATATCTTGGGGTACCGGGTTTCTTTGGATTTTGTCGAATTCTCTGCACAGAGCATTTGATCTTCGGAGATGGGGTGGTGGATTGTTGCTCAATATAGGGATCCAGTGAGAGGGAGTTGTTTTGATGGAGCCACTGATGATTCGCATGAACTTTTCAATTGGGTGTCAACCAAATTCATGTGGGGGCTGTTCATCCACACTGGGCGGCAATATTTTGCAGTTGACAAAACTAATCCGAGGACAGAGGAACGTAATGTGTCAGCTGATACACCCCAGGACGTGCCACTCAATTTGGAAATTATCATGTTTCTAGTTTCATGTTTTGCAGCTACATGGGATATGTGTTTTTTTAACGATAGTGTCCTATCTAGTACTACTCCGAGGTATTTTGGAAATTTGTTGTGGTTTAGGTGGGTACCATTATGGTAGACATTTACTTCGACGTTGGCCATTTTATTGTTCAGGTGGAAACACGTGGTAATCAAGTCTTCATTCAAGGCTTTTTCTGTCTGTCTCGGCTGAAGCCCAAGGCCATATCGTTGGCATAGCAGAATTTTTTGGAGCACGTTTCGGGTAGGTCGGATATATACAGGTTGAAAAGAAGCGAGGCTAGTACTGACACCTGGGGGAGTCCGTTATTTAGCATCAGGACTTGCTTTGTGGACTCGGAAAGTGTGATTGCCGAGCATGTTGTCAATGAGCCTTGCTGTTGTTTTGCTCTTGAGAGTTTTCAGAAGTTTGTGTATGAGTCCCTGGCGCCAAACTGTATCATATGCTGCTGTGAGGTCTACGAACACTAGTGTTGTTTTATTCCTGCTTCGGTTGGTCCGGAAGCCTGCCTGCTCTATTGGGACGTGATTCGTCATGGTTTCGGAAATGCGGTTGTAGTTCAGTCTTCCAAGTAGTTTGTAGCACGAGTTGAGGAGAGCTATCGGCCTGTAGCTTTCTGGCTTATTTTCGTCTTTGCCGCATTTGAGGAGTGATATTATTTTAGATTGTTTCAGTTTCGCTGGTAAATTACCGGTGAGAAGGATGCCTGAGAGAAACTTAGCTAGCCAGTTTCCTGCTATAGGGCCACAATGTATGAGAAATTCTGGGTGGATCCCGTTGTTTGCTGGAGCTTTACCGCTTTTTATTTATTTTATTGCATTTGATACTTCTTCGATAGAGAAAGGATTTGCAAGGTTTGGCTCTACTGTAGTATTACTCTTCAGTTGTGACAGTTTTTTTTTATCTCCATAGTGTGCTTTTTGGTCAGGTGTTACCTCAGGAGGCTCCAGTCTTTCCTACTGGAGTGCTTGAAGTCCATGTTTATCACTGTTGGGACCATTTTTCACGTTTTGTGATGTCGAGGCTAAGTATTACGTCGTCAGCTGTTGAGATATTCCTGGTATAGCGCTTCGCTCCAGCCAGGAATGTAGTCTTTTCGGTATCCTCTTGGTATGCTCTTTTTTGTAGAGGAGATTATAGCGCTGCAAAAACGCCCATAGTTTTAAGGTATTGAGGGCATCCAGTAAACAGTGCTGTCGGGGATTTTTTTAAAATTTGGTCCAGTCGCCTTTGTCAAATTCCATCTGGGGTGAGGTATTGAGTTTATGATGGGTATTTGAATTTGAATATGAGTCCCCTGTGGCGGAACTGTTCTGCGCTGTCGGAATAAGTTTCCTGTAGGGCCACAACATCAATGTTATTTTCGATCATTCGACAGATATTCTGCTTTAGATTTGGAAATACTTTCTATGTTAAGTTGGCAAATTCGGACAGAAGGTCCGATATTTCTAGTCTGGGGGCTCTGAAGAGAGCTGTTTCGGATTGAATCGGTGAGTACCATTTCTCATGTGTCTGAGGGGCAGGATGGGAAGTGAGAATAATCTGCCCGCCAAGTTTTGCTAACTCTTTAGCGTTACCCCTCCACGTGGAGGCGAGTTAGCTGTTGCACCCCTAAAATTATATGATATGGCAATAGCTAAGGGTTTTTCTTTTTCTCTTGAATGTATTACCTGGTGTTTCAATATATCATACCAAGTACTTGAAAGTTGAAACGTGCATAAATAATTATTTAACAAAATAGGTTTTTAGTGAGATTCTCTATTCTGACTTCCAAGTGATTCGCATTAATTTCGAAGGGAATTTGACATCAAGGAATAAAAGAAAAATTACTTTACAATCGCTGTGAAAGTCAATCAGTACTAGTATTTTCAACTCATTTTCGTGTATTTTAGTGAACAAAAATATTTCAATGAATTTTTCGAAACAAGAAATGATTGACATGAGTCACGTGCTCGGGGCTAGAGATAAAAATGGTTCATTAACAACTAGAATTTGCCAATAGCGATATCCCTAAAGTAGACAACCAAGCAGAAGATAATTGAACGATGATGGACCATCAACTGATTGCGGGAGAACCGTTCTAGAGTTTTAGCCAGGGAATTTGACATTGGTCGAGTGTCTAATGAAAATGCTTTTGAAATTAATAAATTTCATCTTTACCACGTTCAACTCCATTGAGAAATAATTTAAAATAATCATGAGACATGAATCTTATTTTGTCAATGGAGTCAAAATAGGGATCAGGTGGAGATAACCCTGATATAATTTGTACCCATACTCATAATATATTGACCTGGAATGTACGGGCTGGTATAATCGGAAATTATGTTTCGGGCCATACTTTTTTAAGGAAGACTGAATGGAGAATTTGATAGGATCTACACTTAGAATATATTCCTGAAAATATCAAACAGAGAATGTGGTTTTTGAATGACGGTGCACCACTGGGAGGTAGATAGGAAGAGGAGAACCAGTTTCATAGTCACCCAGATCACGAAAAACTGTAATCGTCGTGCATTTTAAAATTAATGAGTGCAAAGTTCAAAATTTTGATAAAACGGAATAACTAAAAAACAGTAGATTTTAGTAAATAATTTATTAAAAATGACACAAAGAATCCGAAAATACCATTGTATACAGGACATTCTACGAGTTTATAATAGTTCAAACATAGAAATTAGTGATATCTAAGAGATGAAAATGGAAAAATCTTATATTTCAGATTTATCATTATAATAATAATGTAACGTCAATATGATAAACTACAATATAAAATTGTTTCCATAAAGTCATGTCTCGTTCTTCAGGACAATATACAGAGGAAAGTTGGAAACATTTCATACTGGACCTTCAGTATGAAGAAGAAAACCTTTGAGTTCATGATTTTTTGTATTACTAATTGCCAATTGGAGTAGACTTTCATGTTTCATTTATAGATAAGTCATTCCAGACTAAGAAGTAAAAGTCCATTTATTTCATTGCTGCAAATGATACTTTTTCTATCCATATATTTATCACATATTTTTCCACGTTCCTCATATATTTATACTTGTAAACATTTTGCACCCGTTATATATAATCCATGTATGAAATTAACATTGGATATTGCCAAGATCAACCAGTTTTTTCGATTCTGATTTCAATACCACTCCCTAATCTGAATATATATACGTCACGCTGAAAAGTTGACGACAATGGTTCTTGTATATTATGTACGCAGAGGCGGGTAACTATAAAGCCCGGATTTCGAATGAATGTCCTTGGATTAAATTTGCAGCAACCATAAAATATGTCAAAATTTATCTCGGGAAAATTATTGCTCACACATTTCGTTTTTCGCAGCGAATAATATGGTTGCAATGAACAGTGGATTTCATCCTGGAATATGCAGTGGATAAAGCTGTTCATACAGTAGGTGTATAATTATTTTCATCATTCAGTACTTCATACTTGAAACTTTGAATTCTCATTGAGAATTATTTAAATTATTTTTTGGTGGAAGATTATTAATGAAGATGAATAATCAAGAAGTAATATTGCAGAATTTTAACTTAGCGAAAGATCAATTGAATCAATACTGAAATCCACCCAATAACGTTGAAGTGTCTGCTTATGTATTAATTTCCCAATTCATTTACATTTTGATATATTACAGTTGAGTAAATTGATAATGATTAAATTCTAACTTTCTGTGAATTCAACAGGAGCAAGATTCAATAAGAATATATCAGGATATGGATGCTAATAACGATAAAACAATATGTTTTTGTACAATTTTTAATTGAAATACTAATATACAGGGTGTAATAAGTGTCCGATATTTTACAGGACGATTCGTCAGTTATTTATAAGGTGAAAAATTCATATAAGCATAGGTCCGCAAGGCTTTCATTTTTTATATATAAGGTGTTGAAAATTTATTTTTATTTTGGTTTTTCGTAAATAATTTTCAAAATAATGTTGATATTTGGACGAAAATTTGTATTTGGGGATTTTTTGATAAGAGAAATTTAAATTTAATCTTAGTTTGGCCCTTAATTGTAGGGGGCGCCACCTGCAGGTCTTTGTCTCTTTTGGGGAGTCACAACTTTGTCGTGCATGTATGTATCACATTTTCTAGAAGAAAAATCGATTCCTCTCATTTTACGTGAAAAAAGTATGCTTTTCAAAAGTCGCTACAAACAGCCGTTTTCGAGATATTTTGATTTAAATCAATCAATGCATGTGTTTGTCAAAAAATAAAACAATTGAAATTTTTTTTTTATTCAACATAGAAACATTTCAAACGCTAATTTTTAAACAACAATAAACAACGGAACACTAGATATAAATCTAAATCAAAATCACAATAAATGTTCGAAATGTCCACCTCCTGCCTGTATGCACGCATCCAATCTTCTTCTCATTGATTCGCGCACTCTTTGGAAAATTCCTGGAGTATTTTGAATCGTTCTACAAGAGTTAATTATTCGATTACTTAATTCTTCTTCATTTTGGATAGGTGTCTGGTAAACTAAGGATTTTAGATGTCCTCACAGGAAAAAATCCCAACTCTTAAGGTCTGGTGACCTAGGGGGCCATGGTTGAGGCCCTCCCCGAAAGTTTGATCTGAAAATTCTCGCGCTAGGATGCTAAAATGTGCCGGGGCACCGTCATGCATAAGCCAAATTTCATTTTGTAGTCTAGACGGCACATCTTCCAGTAAAATAGGCAAATCTTTTTCAAAAAAATGACGATATCTCTCTCCGTTTAATCTTCCCGGAATAAAGAATGGACCAATAAAATAATCTCCAAGGATTCCTGCTCACACGTTGAGAGAGAACTGTTCTTGGAAATGTGATTCCTGTATCGCATGGGGGATTTTCTCTGACCACAAATGATTGTTGTGAAAATTGCGTCTAGCGTTGGGTGAGAAATTTGCTTCGTCGGTAAACAGGATTTGAATTTCAAATTTTGAATATGGCGCTGGAGAAACCAACGACAGAAGTTGATACGTACGGACAGTCACGAGGGAGTAGTGCCTGAACTCTTTGAATATGGTAGGGATATAACAAATTATCAATTAAAATTCTCCATACCAGAACATGAGAAATGTTTAACGTCAGCGTTATATATATATATATATATATATATATATATATATATATATATATATGATTACAAGTCCTGTCCATACCAAACAGGTGGTCCTGAAGATCTGAAATTTTGACAACGTATTCCTATGATGACATATAATAACCACCAGATACCCCATCCCTGATGGGGAGAAAAGGAGGTGAGAAGGGGGGTGAAAGTTCGAAGTACCGTTATTTAATTAATTGTGAGCCTCTGCGAGAATGTATCAAAAACGCATCAAATATATTTTGACCCACAATGAATTAACACCTCATTATTTTGTAAAAAACTACTTTTTTTGCCAGAATGTGACTGTCTATATTATAAACAATATTTTATGAAGATTCTTGGTACTGATTTTGCATTAAAGTTAAACATTCAAAAAGTCATCATTTCAAACATTTGATCTGATACCAAAGATACCCTTTTTGAAACCAACCCCTCTGCGATAAATTTTCTCATGGTTCTCGTGAGCTTCGAAAACAATTCAGCAAAAAGAAGGCTTAAATCCGATTTTATTGTACAACCACTCCTTCTAAATACCACCCCATTGTGACACTTTTTTATATTTTTCCCATGATTCTCGTCAGCCTTAGAAGCAATTCCGCGCGCGAAAAAAAGGCCCGACTATGATTTTTTTTTCGAACCGCCCCTTCTAAAAACCACCTCGTTGGTGACATGATTATTTAAATATTTTTTCCATGATTCTCGTTAATCTTAGAAGCAATTCCGCGAAAAGGCGCAAATCCGATTTTTTTTTTCGAACCACTCCTTTGTGACAAGATTTTTCTTTATATTTTTTCCATGATTCTCGTCAGCCTTGAAAGCAATTCTGCGAAAAAAGAGACTTGAATCTGTTTTTTTCCAACATCCCTTTTAAAAGCCACCCCTTTGTGAAAAGTTTCAATTTTTAAGTTTTACCATGATTCTCGTCAGCCTTCAGAGCAATTCTGCGAAGAAAAAGACTCAAAACTGTTTTTTTTTAACCACCCCCTCCTAAAAACAACCCTTTTGTGACATTTTTTAAAATTTATTTTACATGAGTTTTGACAGCCAAAAAGGCGATTGAGCAAAAAATATTAATAATTTCCGGTTTTTTCGTCATGGGGACCACTGTGCTCTGTTACAAATGAATAAATCGTGTTTAACGTTATTTGAAGGGGTGAAGAGGGGATAGTGAATTTGTAATGGTCGTCACAAATCATTACTTTCGCTGTCAAATAAATTATGACAACCAAACGAGATAACGGGATAACGGGATAGCGGGATAACAGGATAACGGGATAAATGGAAACGGGATAGCGTGATAACGGGATAACAGGATAGCAAAGCAGGCATAATCTAAATGTAACAACACAAAGAAAAACTAAGGAAAAAATTCTATACGGAAGAAGTCGCGAGTACCAGCTAGTGTATTATATTTGCACCAGTATGAAAGTGGTGAATGAATAGGGTATATGAAAGACATAATCTAGAATTAAATGCACCAGGTTTTGGCAATTGAATTTCAATTCTAAAAGTAAAATCGATAAATATATGCAGACTTGTGAAACGCTCTGTATTTTAGTGGAAAATATAAATTCTTTGCTTTTTTACTCTTTTTGCGCTTTAATATAGTCATACTTTTTTTCGGAAGTGTTTGGGTGGGATTTAATTTTATGGTATATAAAACGCCAACTTCTAAAATATACGAAGTTTGGTCGGAAAGAAATAGGAGCCTATTCTAGAACTCAGCACTGATAACAACCTGGAAGTTTTTCAGATTCATCGAAAGTCATAAACAGTGCCAAGAGATAATGTCATACATCGAATGATAATAGCTCATTGTGTATTTAACGATGAAACTGAAAGTTTGGAAACGCGGAAGAGGATATTGTTTCCGACAGTTTAGAAATCTCACCGTGAATTATTCCAAATTGTGCGATCGATTTGAATCGCAAATTAGATATTACGTAGTGGCTCTCGAATATTTGTTTTTTGGGTAAATCAGCTGTTATTACCAATCCCATTTGTGAGTTGTGAATGCAGAGACATTTTTAGGTTGTTGATTATAGCTTATTACTGCGCAGAAATATCGTTTTTTCATAAGTTTAACCTCTTTTCTCAGGCCGATAAATCTCACCCGAAACCATATTTTCGACTACCTAGTAACCCAAATTGGAATTATTAATAATAATATAAATATTTTGAACACCCTCGTTGAATCGAACGAATTCGATATTTAGCCACTCGAGCCCGTTGGGCTCTAGTGTTTATTGCCTGGCAACAAGTTTTCGAAAATCTGTCGAATTATTTTCACTTTATCACTTGTGATAATGAAAAAATCTAAAAAAAAAAAACCTGTTCAAAAGGAAAAAAGGAATCAATATATGAATATTGCTACGAAATCTGGAAGAAGCATACTTCAATTCAAATCTGAATCAAATTCATAAAGCTTGATAACCTTGAGAAGAAGTGGGAAACATATTTCACAATCTTTTGAGAATATAATACACGTGTCACATGGTACATTTCCCACTAATTGATAATCCGATTGGCTGACATGATAAAACAATAGAGTAGAAGAGGCTATCAAATCAGCTGTTTCTAATGAAAATTGTAGACTGTCAGTTTGAAGTTGAGAAGTTTATTATATCTGATAATGTACATTATATTCTCCCACCAAATATAACTCGTGCAATGATTTTTCATCGGTGATACCACTCATTAAAACCGATGAAAATAGAACTCCTGCTGCTGAACTCGCTGTTATCACCGATGATGATCATATGATAATATTACCCCCGATAATATGAATAATCTGAATAACTTCTGAAGTAGAAAACAGCATTTTCGAAAGATTCTAACGACCTCCTGGTTATCTACTTTTCAACGTTATATTATTCCCAAACATGCGATATTTTAGGAAATGATTCTCTTATGTTCGCACCTCCCTTTTTAATTACCTACCATGCATAAAGACAGATGCTTTTGTAGAATCTTTCCGTAAGCAAGTAAAAACTCATTTACTTTCTGCTAATTTATGGTTTACTGAGAAGTAGTAACATAACTTTTTCAATTATTACCCTCTTTCTTAATTTCAAGGTGTATGAAAGTCTTTATTGAGTTCATTGGTTACTGAACGTGTATTTTTGTCCAATCATGTAAATGAATTTATGTTTACTTCATGCATGATGCAACTATGTTAAATGCCGCAGCTATTGAAATAAGGTAGATTGATAAGTCTAGAAACTCATTAAAGCCACTTCCTTATTATATTTTCGTAATGATATCTCTCATACATAATTTTCACTGAATTGGATTCTGTTACACAAATGAACTAGTTTATAGTTTTGTTAATTCAATTGAGTAATACCTAATCATATGGCGAAGTGTTCTTGTATATTTCAATTATTATTTCCAATCAAATATATCAGCTGCATCCGTTCAAATTTCTTGGACCTAAATTTTAATTTCATCCTACAACTGTCTTTTGGACTCTTTTTTTTTTATTACACGCTTTATATTAGCTTCACTTGTATGTTTGTTTGTAACCGACTCCTTTGGACTTGATTTTCACCCACTTCCAGACGTCCGATTGATTTGAAATTTGGCAGGTGTACATAATTCCGGTGACAATGCATTAAGAAACTTTTGTGTGGAAAAAAAAAACAAAATGGCGGCTCCAATATGGCGGACGAGTTTTGTGATTATGGTCCGATTCGCTTCAAAATTGGTATCTGAGGGTATTCGTGGTCGGAGATTATGAATCTTTTGTCAAAATTGAAAAATTCAAGATGGCGGCTCCAAAATGGTGGACGAGTTTTGTGATTATGGTCCGATTCTATTCAAAATTGGTATTTGGGGGTTTTTGAAGTCGAATATCATGATTCTTTCGTGAAAATTGAAAAATTCAAGATGACGGCTCCAAAATGGTGGACGAGTTTTGTGATTATGGTCCGATTCTATTCAAAATATGGGTTTTTGGAGTCAAATATTATGATTCTTTCGTGAAAATTGAAAAATTCAAGATGGCGGCTCACTGTATATATTGACAACGTTAAAATCTTTGAATGACTTCTAAAATCGAGATTTGACTATTAATGCAGCTGTACACATTGATGATTTGGAAAATAATTACAGTTACTGATAGTAATCACGGAATCAATAGTAGATTAGAACAAATGATAGTTTAAAAAAATAAAAAAAACACGCTTTTATAAATGAACCAAACCAAAAAGTAGAAAATAAATAATAATTTAAAAAACACGCTTTTTATAAAAAAACGAACTAAAAAATAAATAAATAATAGTTTAAAAAAAACACGCTTTTAGAGAAAACCAAACTAAAAAAATTAAAAATGAATCTTGATAAATTTGAATTAGGAATATTGTAAAAATTTTTAATAAATATAAATTGATAATAATGTAAATAAGAAAAAAAATTATTGTATTTTAAAAGAAGCGTGGGGTGCTTAATTGAAGCAGCCAACGCTTTTTCTAAAATAAAATATTTTTTTTTCTTATTTACATCATTATTAATTTATATTTATTAAAAAAATTTACACTATTCTTAATTCAAATTTATTAAAATTTATTTTATATTTTTCTAGTTTGGTTTTCTATAAAAGCGTGTTTTAGTTTTTTTTAAACTATTATTTATTTATTTTTTGTTTCGGTTTTTTATAAAGAGCGTTTTTTTAGTTTTATTAAACTATTATTTATTTATATAATATATTTCTTACCAGCACATACAGGGTGACCAAGGGATGTGTGCAAGATCCATGACTTTTTTATATCCAAGGTATCGGCTTGATTAAAAAAAATATAGTTTCGACAATAAGGCACATTCTAAATATAACATAAACAATGAAGTTCTGCCCCCCATTTCTGATACATTTATGGATTCGCCACTAAATTGCAGATATAACACACCCGGGTTTCTCACACTTATCTGCAATAGTTTTTGACCTATGTCAAAATAGAGTCGTGCATAGACCCACAGAAACCGATCTATTAACTTTTGGAATGAAGACAACCGTGAAGTTCTTGCTTCTGTATATTTTTTATGGTAGATTCTGCTTGCAAATAAAGGATTTCTGTCAACTTCGCCAATAGAATAGAATTTTATTAAACCACGTTACATAAAATGATATGTTTGTAGCATGTCAAGTTTACAATAGTTAAAAGCTTACCTATTACAAGTAATAACAACAGTCTTTACATAAGGAAGAATAAAAGAAACAGAACATAATTACATATATATGCATATACAAATAGTTTAAAAATTGGGAAACAAGACTGATAATTTCAACGTGGATTGTATTCATTACCCTAGAGAGGGTTTTATTGTTTTAAATGTTTTTTTTTATTAAGATATAGTTATGGAGTTGGGGTGAGTGTCATGTATTCAAGGTTAAATGAAAGGAATTTCTCTATTGAGAATAAACAATGAAATAGTAAATGGTTCTTTACACATTCCTTGAATAGGTTCAAACTTAATAATTTTACAGATGCTGGTACTTTATTAAAAATTCTGACATTTATAGAATTTTGCTCTGTGACAGACATTCTGAATTTAGGAATTATGAGTTCATTCGATGATCTTGTAACATGGTTGTAGACATCAGCATTTGTTGAGTATAGATACAAAGGATTGGTAAAATTCGGAATTTCTTGAATAGTGGCCGACAGTGAGCATGGAAGGTTGCACCATCATGATTCTTATCGCTTTTTTTGGAGTCTGAATACTCTAATGGAGTGTGTTGAGTAGTGTCATAGTTAAGGTGCGAGTGAAAGAGAGAATCGTAGGAAGTTATTAATATTTTAAATGTGGGCACTCCATTTCAACCTGTCGTCCAGCACAATACCTAACAGGTTGACTGAGTTATTCGAGGTAAAATAGTTGTTTGTAGAGAAGAAATTTTTTGGGTTTTTTATTGATTCAGTTTATGATTATTTGATCTGAACCAAATATGCGCTTTGTTTTTGGCTTGCTTAGTAAGATTGTTGAGTGTGATAGGGTTGCAATGTCTTTCAATTAAGGTAGTGTCATCTGCAAAATAAATACATCCAGAGGGGGACATAATGAAAAATATCGTTGAGGTAGATAAGAAATAATAATGGACCCAGTACAGTTCCCTGCGGGACTCCGTGGTTTATGTTCTGGAATTCAGAGAAAATGTTATCGGTGGCTACACACTGGATTCTGTTATTGAGATAGGATTTGATCAGTTTCAGAGGTACCCCCACCGAAGAAATTCAATTCATCTAGTAGTGTTTCATGCGATACACAGTCGAAGGCCTTGGATAGGTCGCATAAAGTGATTTCTATGTTCGCAACAATGCGGCTAATAGCCTGAATCGTTGACCAGTTTGGTCCTAAACCATACTGCCATTTGTTAAGAGTATTATGTTTATTAAAAAAGAGTAACAATCGTTCCTTCAGGATTATTTCAATAATCTTACCAATAATCGGGATTATAGAGATGGGTCTCAAATTTGTGGTCAAATCGGGGCCTCCTTTTTTATATATTGGAAGTACCTTAGTAATTTTTAGATTGTCTGGAATGATTCCATGGAGGAAACATATACAGTAGACCATAGTCACTAATTCTTCGCGAGTGAAATTCATTATTAACAATTAGATGTGTACAATTATAGAAAGTACACAGCGGCCTACTCAATTCCTTTTTTTCGAAAAAATCATCAATATTTATTATTTTGCAACAAATCTCGCAAACTTTACAAAGTTCACAAACCTTTTATCGACAAAAATCTTTTGAAAAATGCCATGCAATGATGCAATAAAATATAGGGTATTGCATTTGAAAAAGTCGAGTTATTGCCATTTGTAATTTGTCATGTTCAAAAAATCGTAGCAGGTGATGGAACATCGACTTCCAGTTCGCCTGCATCTTCAAAGATGCGCTAAAGCCTAAGGAATCGACTGAAAAAAAGTTTGTAGAGTTATTTTGAATGGTTTTGAAGTTATGAATTTTTATGTGGGTCTATGCACGGCGCTATTTTGACACATGAATTGACATAAGTCACACACTATTGCAGATAAGTGTAAGAAACCCGGATGCTTTATATCAACAATTTAGTGACAAATCCAAAAATGTGACAAAAATGTGGGGTTGCCATTTAAACAAATAGAACTCAGTTGTGTATCTCATTTTAGGACATCTTGTTTAAGAAAAAAATTATTTTTAGAATGTTCCTCATTGTTGAACCTATCGTTAAAAAAAATTAAGTCGATAGCTTGGTTAAAGAAAGTTATTGAGTTGCACGCACCCCTGTATAGTTTTTAAAATAAAACTACGGAACTCTTGGTACAATAAGATTCTGAATTTCCCACGTGAAATTTTAGAAAATTCAATATTTCTTGCAACATTTGTTTTGTTACTTTGGGAAAGTGAAATGCATTTTTTAATATTATTATTATAAATAGTTTACTCCACACCTTCGGAGCGGAGGCAGTAAGACCTAGAATTCACCATTACACACCAAAAAGTCTCATGGATCACGCGTAAGGACTTGCCTATAATTAACTTAATCTTGTAGAATTCACTGTTGACAAAAGAATCCAGGTGGTTCCAAACATAACATATACATCGATATTTGAAAGAAAAGTCGATTTGCTTCACCAAAGCTTTGTAACAAACATATGTTCCTATATAACAGATGAAAACACGTTTACTCAAGTTGGAATAATTTCTAGCACTATAACCTTAATGAACGTATAATTTGAATTTTAATATATCTACAAATTGCAACACGTTCTCAACTATTTCACAAGTCTCAATTATCAATCAATTCTCTGTGATGGCAATGGAATAGCAATTGCAGAATCTGCCTCCGGCAAAAAAGATTTCGAATTTGTTGAACAAATATTACAAGTAGTTGACTTGCGCCCATATAAGTGAGGGGGGAATGCGGTCAGTAACTTAAATAAGAATAGTCTTCGCACTTACTACTTTCATGAAGGTTGTCTGTCATAGCATGTATCTGAATGAACTTTGCTATTGCTGATTAATTCATTGTGATTATGTCATCGACAAAAATTTCCGAATACCAATCAGTATAAAATTAGTATTACTCGTATTTTCTCAAAAATAGAGTTCAGAGAGTTTTGATCGTCTAAGTATGTTGAGCCACAGGCTCAATTTTAGGTCCTGTATTGTTGGCTCTAATTTTTCGTCAATCTTTTTAGGAATAATTATCGATGATACCCAAATAGATTTCAGATCTCAAAAAATTATAGTCGAAATTTTATTTCCCGTATTTAAATCAATCAGAAGCTTCAATTTGACGATATCACTCACCGGGAAACTAATAAGTGGAAATTTCCCTCCTTTGACAGCAAGTGCATATGAACATATGTATTTTTTGAACTTCCGGGACTAAAGTGAGTACTTAGTCACTAAAGTGTTCATCTAACACCTATGAAACATTAAAAAACACCATCAATGTAACATTTTTTCGACAAGTAAAGACGTTGTCATTGTCATCAATCTCGTGATCATAATAAAAAAACGTAAATTTTTTGTTGAGGCAGAAAAAGTCCTGGATTCCTCAGTGAAAAACACAAGCACTGCATCTTTACTGAAATTTTCGACTTTTCTTTCGCAACACCATTCAATAAATGTCTGGTATTGCTCTTCATATATTGATTTTGTTGGCAAAATATTTTCTGCAGATTTTTTTATTCGAAATTTTCCATTTCGAGAATTGTGATCACGAAATTCGTGACACTGTTACCGTAGCTCGTTGACTTTCTCAATTCAAAGCAAGCTGATTAAATATTAAACTGGTACTTGTTTGTAACATTTAGCTTACTCAAACTGTAGCGATTTTTTTTTATTGTACCCGTAAAAATATAATTCTGGTTATGTGGAAAATATAATACCGTCTCTTGCTTTCGAGTTGAACTTCACCCTTATTTTTTTTTTTCAAATGTATGTATCAAAAGTACAAAATGAAACTTATCTCCGTAATTTCAATGACCAGTTGAATTCTACTTTGGGATGATTGCCCTTTGATGGAGAACGTGGATTTGGTTGATTGCAACCAAGTGTATATCAAGGTCAGTGTAGCTTTCAACCCACGGACATCTCCGAATGAACTGAGTCTTCGCAAAAAACAGCATTTCAATATTCTGTGAATTTATATTTACCAGTATTGTAGGATTTCGCAATTTCATCGAATGAATGAGAATGCTTATAGACTTGCACTTCCACAGCTACCTGTTAGATCGTGAGAAAACTTCCATGTAATGCAGAAAATTAGCAATTGACCTTGCAGATTGTCGTGGGTGTTAAAAAAAGTGTCTTTTCACGTAACATGCATCATCCTTTCGAGAAATGCAACGGAATTCTATCAATACGACTACTAATTAATGCTATTACCTCTAATCGTGTTCGACATTCTCCTCATCATTGTAGTAAATGGTAAATGATGATGACATCTTCAGACTTGTCGCTACAGCTTAACTATGAAATATATTGAGTTTCAATACAGATTTCTACCGGTGGAATCAACAAATAGATATATAGTTTATTGGTGTTTTATACATTCAATAGTATTACACAGCATTGGGTTAGGTATATATATATATATATATATATATATATATATAGAAAATGATAGAAAAATGTGGAATTGCACACGACCTCAAGATTACTAGTCTTATGCTCTACCAACTGAGCTCAGTTGGTTGCTGATTAAAAAGAACCTTCCAATGCACTGGGTAATGGTACCAAATTAGATGTAATGCTTGAGTTTGAAGAAAACCTACATAATTTGACACGACAAGCAGTTTCAGCATTAGATGTTAGCCATTCCTCGATTATTTGCCTATTAAAATAAAATAAAATGCAACACTATAAACTGATACCAACTCGAAGGCTCCATGAAGATGATTTTGATAGAATAATATAGTTGGTGAACGAATGATGCAAAGGTTAGATAATAATGTTATCTGGTACACTTCACGGCCATGTTGATCGTCAAAACTGTCGCTACCGGTCTGAATAAAATCATCACTGGATGATAGAATTATATAAGCAAAAGCATGAAAACGTTAATGTTTGGTCAGGGATAATTCGACAACATGCCAATTGTTCCTTTTTCATTGATAGAAATTTGCATGGATATCATTATTTAATACTGCTCCAAAATAATATCTTGCCAACTTTTGGAAAATATATATGCTGCTCAAGCAAACCCACAAGCTCCCTCTAATTATCGAATCAATGTCCGCCAATTCCAAGACGAAAAACGGTAGGTAGGTAGGAGAGGATCGCTAGTCAGCACGATCACCTGATCTCAGACTTTTTCCAATAGGGATTTGTGAAAATTATGGTATAGAAAACAAAACCAAGCGATCTAGCCGACTCAAGAAGAAGGATAACACTTGCCATTAGATCGGTCACGCCTCAGATGTTGAAAGACATTTTTATGTAGCAAATTCGTTCAAACCATGCATTTGATACATTTTATTATGTTATCAAGAACCTTTTGAGTTTTGTATAGAAAATGAATAGATCTTTCAAATGAAGTATCACAAACCCCTTCTGCCAATTTGACAATTTTGGGATGGCATCTTTAACTTTCGAAAAGGTATGAAATTTATACCTAACATTTCATTTCATTGATTTGTTGAAAATATGAACAGGATGTTTATAAAACCAGATGTGGAATCATCTGCGACTGAAAGATAAACTTCAGTCACTATCTTCCAATTGAGAATGTTTCCCTTTTCAACATTTCATTTCATGTTGAAAAGGGAAACATTCTCAACTAAATATTGAATAGAAATATTTTATAATTAGGACTGGAATAGAAAATCAAATAATTATGAAAATGCAAATTTTCAATTTCAGATTTCTTCTTTTGGGTTAGGGTCTTTTCAGAATATCTGTCAGATGTAGTTCAATGTCCAGCGTGGCTTTAGCCGGGGAAGTAGTTGTTTTCTGTTAGACATTCACAAAAAATAACTTCATTTTTATCGTGGATTTTCTCAATTCACAGAAAACATTTTCTATTCAATATTCAATTGAGAATGTTTCCCTTTTCAACATGAATACCCCACAAGAGGTTATCTTGACGATGGAAGATAGTGATTAAAGTTTATCTTTCAGTCGTAGATGATTCCACATCTGATTTTATGAACATCCTGTTCATATTTTAAAAAAATCAATTTCATTTCATAATCTTAAATTGACTTGTTTCTAGATTTTTTATGAATATTTACAATGATTGAGATACTGAATTTATTCCATTTGCCTGCATAATTAATTTATATATATATATATTATATATATATATATATATATAAAAATTTCATATATATATATATATATATATATATATATATATATATATATATAGGAATTCCTCATTTGGACTTGGAAAATTTAATATACATAAATTGTTTTTGTGAACACTTTCGCAAGGAAATGTAAAGCAAATAATTTTTCCTGGGCGATAAAAGGCATTTTTTTTATTTTATCTTATTTATCTTCATCTTTGAAATTAAAATATGTAATCAATTTAGGAGTTCACTCTGCTTCACTGGATTGTCAATCGATGGCATTGCTCCTTCCCCAACAATGCATATCACAAGATTATTAACAAAGAAGGTTGGATTAAATTCGTCTACCCACCTTGGTTCAAAATGCACCGCATGCCAATAATTCATTAGTTCCGCAAAATCGGTTTGGGACCCGACTAATTAAGGTTTTCGTGGAAAGAATCGAACTGTTGACCTTGGACATGGAGGTCTAGATCA
The DNA here is from genome assembly GCA_018342105.1 of Gonioctena quinquepunctata. Lineage (NCBI taxonomy): Eukaryota > Metazoa > Arthropoda > Insecta > Coleoptera > Chrysomelidae > Gonioctena > Gonioctena quinquepunctata. The sequence continues at coordinate 751,682 of JAFIRS010000105.1, forward strand.
ATTCGGCTGCCATACTATGAAAACTAAAATAAAATATACATTTTTCGACAGATAAAGTTTGTTGCCCAAGAAAACCTTTTCTATTTCGCGAAGTGAACTTTATTTTATCACTGATATCAGAAGAGAAAAACCAGTCACACGTTGAATAAATGAAAAACATTCGATTGCATTGGAATATTTTTTTTTTATCTTCTCTTTACGGCTTTCAAAAAATTTCGGTATATCTTCGTCGATCATGGTCCCCAGAACCCAAAAAAACCTTCAGTTCGTAATTTTATATAAATATATATATATATATATATATATATATATATATATATATATATATATATATATATATATATTAGATGGTATTTTTGTTAACTTTGAAGAGTATGAAATAAGCACAGTTATAACTACAGCATTGTCTGATCACCATGGACAAATGATAACTCTCTTCACAGATAAAACTAAAAAAGAAGTTCTTTGCGCAAAAAAAAGAATATATTCAAAAAATAAATTGGCACATTTCAAACAAGAATTAGCATATGTAAATTGGGACACTATAATAGACTGCACAGATGTAAACTAAGCTTACAGCAACTTCATGAGTATCTTCAGTAGGGTGATAAATCTAATATTCATAGAGAAAACAAATAACCAAAAAACAAAGCCAAATGCATGGACAACGACAGGAATAAACATATATTGCGCTAATAAACGCTCATTATACAGGAAAAAGGTAGTAGGGCTAGTAAGTAAGTACTGAGTAATATTGCTCTGTTCTTGATAAAATAATAAAAACTGCAAAAAATTACGATTTTATAATGAAGGCAGAGAATAAAACAAAAGATACCCGGTCACTAATCAAGAGAATAACTCAACCTAACAACATGACATAGAAACAAAGCATTATGAAAAACTTTCCAAAAAAATATGAAAATCAACAAACTATAGTAAATCAAATCAATAAATACTTCAGTGAAGCATGTCCTAATATAAACAAAACAGAACATATTGACTACGGAAAAATAAATTTGTATTTGAACCTACTACACCACATGAGATAATAGAATGCATTAAAGAGTTGAAAAATAAAAAATCAAGTGAAGATCAAATACCAATTTGTCTCTTGAAAGAAACAGCTGAGATTATAGCTTACCCTTTGTCTTGTATTATCAATCTATGTTTCATACAGGGATTTTTTCCAGAGGTACTGAAAATTGCAAATATTAAAGCTATTTACAAAAAGGGAAACAAAGATGACGTAAAAAATTACAGACCAGTATAATTATTGTCAAATATCAGTAAAATTCTAGAAAAGATCATCAATAAAATATTTAGATAATAAAGCATTGTTGTCAAAAGAACAAAATGGATTTCGTAAAGGCAAATTCACTATACAAGCAGTATATAAATCAACGAAAAACATTCTACATCACTTGAATAAAAAAAATTGTACTAGAACTATGTGTATTGACTTATCGAAAACATTTGACAGAGTCAACCATGACTATGCAAATAACTTGAAATATATGGAATAAGAAACACATCGCTTAACTTAATAAAATTCTATCTGACAAACAGAATTCAATATGTAATAGAACATGATGCATTAGGGAATACAATTAAATCTGAACCAATTGTAATAAAAAAGGATCAATTCTGGGTCCCTTATTATATATTATATATAAATATATATATATATATATATATATATATATATACAAATTAAATACAAAATATGGTAAGCGAAGACATAATTATGTATGCTGATGATATTTCTGGGATTCTGAAAGTTCTCAATTAGTCATGACAAAAATAACAAATGTGCTAGATTTGCTAAGAACCTACTTGACAGCAAATGACTTGCTACTCAATATCGATAAAACTCAAAATATATTTTGCAAACAGAAACACTGAACAAAATACATTTGAGCTCCAAAACTTCAACACATGCAAAGAAGTCAAGTTTCTGGGATTGATAATAGACAAAAGGTTGGACTGGAAAAGCCACATAGATCATTTAGCAAAAAATATTGCGAAGTACTGCTACGCACTGAGAATATTGTCAGAACATATCTCAACTGAAGCTGCTCTCTTAGCATATCATGCTTATATACAAGCAAGAATAAAATATGAAATTATCGTTTGGGAAACTCTGTTATATATTAGGATTTTTTGTAAAAAAAATGTATTAGGTATATATATATATATATATATATATATATATATATGTGATGATTAATCATAGGTCGTCATTTCAAATCCTTCAATGTCACTCGAAACGTCAAAGATATAACACCATTCCGACAAATATTTACATATTTTTATAAAGTTAATGTTCATTAATCAACCACTCAGATTACTGACCCTGAAGAAGTTTCAAAATTGAAACGGAAGCTCGGTCCAACGTATTAAAGAGTTTTTCATAGTTCAACACTTTTGCTGACTGAAGATCCCCGTTATTCCCCACTGTTCATACCAATTTTCAGTCGTTATTTCTAAATTTATATATGTATATATATATATATATATACATATATATATATATATATATATATATATATATATATATATACATATATATCAGCCCTTTAGTTCGGAATTGTCAAATAAGGTTTATTTATTTGTAACACAGAGCCATGATCCTAACTTTAAAACTAACCATAACAAATTTCACTACCCCCATTTCACCCTTTTGGGGGTTGAATTTCTAAAAATAGTATTTGTGAAAGAGACCATATGACCCCAACTTGAAAACTAACGGAACCCATATACAAATTGATTTGTTGAAAATATAAACAGGATGTTCATAAAATCCTCTTTTAACGCACTCTTCACTAAACACTAAAACTCGTATATCTTTAATTGTAACAAATACCAATTTCAATGACCCCAACTTAAAAACTAACGATACTCTTATACGAACTTTCAACCCCTTTAGGGTTGAATTTTCAAAAACCCTGAAAATCGTGTTTCATTAATTGAAAAGAAAGAACCAATTACCAATTTCCATGACTCTTCAAAACGGTAACGGTACTTTCACCCTCCTTCTCCCCCCCTTCTTCACCCCTTTAGGGATGAAATATCAAAAAAAACCTTTTTCAGTGGTTATCAATGTCATCATGTCAAAATTTCAGCTCTTTAGGTCCAGAGGTTTGGTCTGGGCGTTGATCGTCAGTCAGTCAGGAGATATAATTATATGTATAGATAAGTTGTTATCAAACCAATTTTTCAATAATTCAGGATCATTTTTGAGACGATTACAAAGTTCTGCGTGATTTGTTATGAGCATATCATCGGCATAATTTCGAATTTCTTCAATATCTATCCATTTATCCATAAAATTTAATTGACATAAATCAAAGTGGTCTGTATTTAAATTTATTTGATTCAGTGGGATTTTGAATTATTTAAACAAGTTTAATGCGACATTCAAGATTATTCTGTAATGATTTATTTTCTTCTCAAAATCCTATATTTTCTACTTTCCTGAAGTGTCAAGTCAAGTCAAGAAATATAGTGTTGGCCAAATATTCCAGTCATATATATATATATATATATATATATATATATATATATATATATATATATATATATATAAATATAAATATATATATATATATATTTGTTTGTGGCATGACAAAAGGCATCTTGTGCTGATATTGTTGTATTTTAGGAAGAACGGTCCAATGAACTACATTCTTCTCAATAGCACATACCTACAAAGGGAAAAATATACAAAAATTAGGAGTCAGGCATTCAACTCATCGATATTTATGGAGAATATTTCGAATAATTCCAATTATTTTCAATAAAATTTCTCTGAAACGTTGAAACTGACTTGAAAAGTAAAGTATGACAGATGAAACAAAACCCTAAGAATTAGTCAGGTCGTACCATTCTGAGCTTCAATAATTCCACCATTCATTTTCCTGAACAAAATCAATATTTTTTTTGTTTATTTCAGGAATGACGGCAAATGGACTACGACCGGATCCCTACAGCGATGACAACCTCTCAGACGACGAAAGTTCGCCACTGACTGAAAATATATATGGAGGAAGGTAAGGGGGACAATATCATTGAAAAAAAAATTAGAAATTTGTTAAGCTATCTCCATCGATATATAACCGAGTTGTGAAGATATTTATTTTTTGTAATGTTCTTCAGAATTCCCTTGGTTTTCATAAAAAAGTATGCTCATCAGGCTGGTTAATTTATTTCAATATGACTTCAATTTACCAAATTGGTAAAAATTAATAGTATTAAAAAAAATCTTCCCATTAATATTTTCCAAATTGATTTCAAATATAGTCATATTCCGGCTATATCAAATACTCCAAAAGGAACTCCATTACACGGAAAATGATCTCATGCAGAATGCTTTTCGGTCAATAGAACCGGAAAAAATTATAATAATTTTGCTCCCTTTACGGATAATATTTTCTTTATTTGACAGAATACTGAAACAATAACCACACAATTTTTGTAATGTTCATTAAAAACTAGTAACAGATTCAAATTATGGATGGGAACATTGACCATCTCATGACATATGGTTGGTTGGTTGGTTGGAAGCTGACGAGCCAGATACAGGGTTGGCACTTAGCTTCCCTTGACACTGCGACCAGCTGGGGTATATTGTATCACTCTGTCGTCAGTGGTTCCTCATTCAAACAGGTTTGTGCCTTTAATTAGGTTTAGAAGCCTGTTGATAAGGTTCTTCGGATTCATGCCTGTTTCCGGGCTGATCTCTCCAAAGGTTCTGTGTCGCCTACTACTTAGGGCGTCACAGTCGAAGATAATGTGAGAGGCTGTTTCCTCCTCTTCATCACATAGCCTACACTCCACGGTTTCCCTGCGTACTCCCATGGTGTTTAGGTGTTTTCTTAGGCCGCAGTGTCCAGTCAACAGACCTATTATTATACGAGCCTTCGTTCTGTTCAGGTTCAGAAGGTCAGCCGTCAGGGTCCGGTTTGGATGCCCTACCATGACTTTGCTGTGTATTTGCCCGACAGTTTGATCCCAATATTGTTGGTGTCTTCTTTTTATCCACTCGTCGATCAGGGTCCTGCATCGGTTTTTGCTAATCCCATGTGCAGGTTCTGGCCCTGTGAATAGCGTTTCAGATGCTTGTCTAGCTAGCTGGTCCGCTTTGACGTTGCCTTCAATGCCTCTATGACCTGGCACCCACATCAAGGTGACCTTGTTGTGTTTTGCCAGCTCGATGAGGTTCTGGAGGCAGTCCCAGACCAGTTTGGACTTTATCTGTATAGAGTTGAGTGCTTTGATAGCACTTTGACAGTCAGATAGAATGTAGATGTGTTTTTTCCTATAACCACTTTCTAGACTCTTCTGAATGCATACCATGATAGCATGTGTTTCAGCTTGGAATATAGTGGAGCATTTGCCAAGTGGTATTATGTAATCCCTTCTTGGCCTTACCCCATGACATATGTCACTGCGGATAAAATATATTGCAATTTATTGTCTTATTAGCATCTCAAGAAAAACAAACATTCGAGATGCGCCCTCGTGTTGCTTTTCTTTTATGTTTTATATGGCTAATAAAACACTCAATCAATGAATAACAATTATCAATAATATATTTTACATTCATTATACTCAACAATGAACTATGGAAATTGAACGGCAATGGAAGTGATATTTTTATAGACAAAATCTAGCAAAAAGTCAAATATTTGAATGTTATAATCGGACCAAAGACTAACATAGAACAGTCACATCAATCTCATTCTTTCCAAGGCTACAGCGGCAATCTGGACAACCACCAAATATGCACAATGAACGGGCCTCGACTAGAAAGGGATGGATCAGTTTGGTATACTGATGGATCCAAGATGGACGAAAAAGCTGTAGCGGTAGTAACAGGTCCTAGTTTTAGGCTCTCAAAACCCCTAGGTAAAGCCCCAACAATTTTTCGATCACAAATCCATGCTATAGAAATTTTTGCTCACGAATGCCTTGAAAGAGGCTCCACGGGGACAAAGATCTATTCTATTAGACAGCTCTAAAGTCACACACTTGTGAGTTTAGACTGACTTGGGACAACTACAAACAATCAGGTCACTCTGATGTGGGTGCCAGGTCACAAGGGAATCAAAGGCAGTGAAGAAGCAGAGCTTTGCCAAGGAAGGAGCAAACACTCAATTTTCTGGCCCAGAACCCTTCTGTGGTCTTTCCAAAGCCCATATCAAGGAAGAGTTTCGGCGCTGGGAAGCTGACCAAGTTAAAATCCACAGGAATAAGGGCAAAGACAAGCCAAAAGGCTTCTGAGCCCACCGACAAAGAAAGCTAAACTCCTTTTCTAGTTGGACAAGAAAGACAATCTACAATTTACAACCAAATCTAGGGTTGTGTTGTATGTTGGGTGTTGTATTTCAGTTGTAGTTTCTTAAAATATTCGATAAGAAATTACATTCAAGATCATCAAAAATTTTTTGTTTGTCTGTTAGAGGAGCACAACTTGTTTTTACAAGATTTTATTTAGTTTCACCTGTCCCGTTGTGGGTAATCAAATCTTACAAGTTAAATCTGACCCGCTTCCAGTTGTCCGATTAACGTGAATTTGAGGTGTTCATAGTTCCCGTTAGAGAAAAAAACAAAATGACGGCTCCAAGATGGCGGACGAAATTTGTGTTTATGGTCCGATTCGATTGGAAATTGTTATGTGGTGGTTTTCGAGGTCGGGAACTATGAATTTTTTGTCAAGATTCATAAATTCAAGATGGTGGACGAGTTTTGTAATTATTGTCCGAATCTATTTAAAATTGATATGTGGAGGTTTTTGGGGTCGGAAATTATGAATTTAGCCGAAGATTATTGATTTTTTGTTGAAATTTATAAATTGGAGATGGCAGCTCCAGGATGGCGGACGAGTTAATCTTTAGATTGTATCCTCATTGAAGAAGGGGATAGCTCAGAACATACAGGAAAGATGCCTCATAATAAAAATGCATAGATTGAGGCGTACTTACTGAAAAGCATAAAATAAAATTATTAATAAAAAACCTATGCAAAACGTTTTCAGTTCGAATACAAAAGCGACAAGCTTTTGAATCTATAACTCACGGAATAACCTACGTCACACATCCAATGCAATTTATTTATTTGAATAAAAGCTTCTCCTAAAAAAATAATTTTTATTAATTATTTTTTCTGAAAGACTCATATGAAAGGTGTCAATTCAACCTAAATACAAAGCGATGAAAAGCATAATAAAATCACACTAATGATATATACAATCAGTTGACCACCATGATTTATCTTGCTTCGCTTCTTCTATTCTCCTGTATTTGTCAGTGGACTCTTCAATGGAACTCCATCAATTATACCCGATACTAATCTCATTCTATCAATAAAAACAACCTACGCCATAAAAATACAATGAAAGTGCGTGAGAAAGGACAAAAACCGAATCATGAATTTTAAAAGAACATTATCTTTGCAATTATAAACGAATTTTTGTAACGTGAGTATTTTTACAAAGATAGATTACATTGTAAGTCGCCAGTGTATCAGATATAATGACTCTTTTAATTGTTGTGGATAGAGGGACACCTTGTTCTGTCAAGGTCTCCATTCGAATGAAGGTGGTTTGAATGTCTACAACATTCTTTACATTGCCAACGGAGAATGAAAGAATAGTTTTTCGAATAGTTTTTTTTTTTATTTACTCTTACTACCGTATGTGGAGTGTATATACAAATTTTCTGGACAATAATATACGTAGGAACATAAAAATATTTTCAAGATATGCAACAATTATATTTTGTCTTAAACACTGAGGGTTCTTTGTAAAGGTCTAGTTTCTTTTTATAAAAAGGAAACATAAAAACACACAAGCAAAAACTGTTTTCTTTTCAGTAGTAATAACCCAAGAACATTTTGAAACTTAATTGTTCGAAAAAAAAAATATAACAGATTTCAAAAGCATGTTGCTTGCCTATAAGCAACAAGCTTAAGAAGGCTGTAGATTATTTGTGCATTTATCAATGTTCGAGGGTTATTCGGACATAATTTTTTTTGGTAATGATAAAAAAAATACAGAGCAAAAAAAATTGCTTATAAGACAACAGACCTACGCCTGTTTCCGTGCTTGCAACATGCTTTCGAAATCTGTTATAAATTTTTTTTCGAACAATTATTACTACTGAAAACAATAATATTCTCATGATCAATCAATAAAGTTTTCGTTAGAATAACTCTTGTGAACTGTTAGTAAATAAACTCAATCTATTGATAATGGTGATTATGTTGTTCTCTGTTTTCTTAGACTAGCGAAAGTATTCTGAAACAGTTGATCCTAATATATTAGTAAAATAAGTGGAAGCTGTTGGTAGTGAAGGGACTGTACTAAAATTGTTTATGGACTACCTAAATAGTTGAAAACAAATGACTAAAGTGTATAATATTAATTCATATCCTATTGACACAAAATTCGGTGTACATCATCTAGTGTTTAAAGTCCTTTACTCTTACGGCAAAATCACATTTGGCATATTCAGGTGCTGTCTCGTTGATTGATACTCGACTGATCTCTACGTGCCTCGATGTTTGTTCCAATACGTACCAGTGACAGGACAAACCATAATTTTTTTAGATACATTGATGAGTGACGAGAACATCTCTTCAAGAAAAACTAGAGAAGTCATAGAATTCGAAAAGCGGCCCCAAACAGTCTGACTAAAAGAGATGTTAGACAGATACTATCAACAATCCAAGAATATATCTTGGCCCACCGACGAGTGAAACAAAGGAACACAATATAGCTGCCCAGTCAAGTCAAAAGTAATTTTATTCAATCTTTGTGGACATTTTCTTATTATATTCGTGATTTTTTCCTATGTCCCCGCTGTAGAGCTCTGCGCTCTTTTCAGGGACAGCTATATATTTTATTTTTCCTAATATAACATTTCTGATTCTAGCTAAAATTTTGTTTAGGTGTGAGGAGAGCAGCGGCTCTTTTTATCCTCCTTTTTCATTCGTGCCATTCGGCGTTCTGAAGGAACGTGCTACGGGAAACCGCAGAAAACCTGTGCACACGAATGTTACATTTCTATATACTTCATTTCCTGTATTTGTATTTTATTTTATAATTTTTCCTTAGTTATACTTGTAGTAATGCTGAAATTAGAGGTATGATTAGTAGGGGTGGTTTGGGTTTGTTTTTCGTTCGTTTGTCTGTCTGTTTGTGTGTTTTTCAGTGTGTATTGAATGCTTTTTTCTTGTTGATTTTATGAAATTTCAAACTGTGTTTCTCTGTGATTTCAGAGTTCTGTTCTATTTTTATTTTTGGTATTCTTTATGTGTTATTGTTGTTTTACTTTTTTTTTTATTCTGACTTGATTGGGATTTTCTTTTCTCAATTATTTTTCGTATGTGAAATTTGATCGATTTATTTTTGAAATTTGTGTTTGAGATATGGGTTTTTTGTGTTTTCGTTTTTGCTTTGAAATTTTCGAATGTTTTGTTTGATGTTTTTTGTTTTGTTGTTTTTTGCATTCTTTGTTATTATTTATTGAATTTTGACAGTTTTTTTTTCGAATTTGGAATATGATTCTTTTCTTTTTTTTTTTCACTTTGAAATTTTGATGTATTTCTTTTTATTGTCTGTTTTTGTACATTGTTTGGGATTGGGGTAGGGGGTGAATAGCGGCCCAATAAGAACGGAGGTACAGCAATAACGGATCAACGAGTTCTTCCGGCTAAACACGAAGCGAGGTGCGCAGAAGTGCGATCAGACTTGCGCACTCAGGCTATAAATGGAGGAGGTCGACACCAAGAAGAGATCAGTCGAATTCGAGTCAACTAGACCTGAAGATACGGGCCCACCCCTCACCAGGTTTTTTATTATTCCTTTTCCTGGAAAAGTGCGCTTAATTCAAAACAAATATTCTTAACAAATTTAACAATATTTCAAACTTCAGTATTAGCATTGATAGGAGACTGAACAAAATAATGATGTTTTACGGAATGCTCAGAGAACAGCACAAAATCTGCTGGGCTGGGGCTCAATCCCTCGACTACTCAGGGGTAACAGCCCGTCTTTGATCCGGGGCGTTTGTCTGGAGTATTGAAAACGGTGCTCTGGGGAGACGTTTCGGCTCTCTCCGGACTGGGGGTTACGCTTATATTGTATATTGTACTGTTATATTGTATACAGGGTGATTCAAAAGTACTTTGACAAACTTCAGGTGGTGATTCCTCACAATATTCTAATATGAATTGTCCAAATAAATATATGTCCGGAAACGAAAATTGGTATTGAAGGTTTTTTGAGGTGTCGAATTCGAACCTGATGTTATTATTGCGCTTACTCGTAGGGGCCGCCACCTACACGTCTTTTTCTTTTTGAAGATTCATAACTTTTTTGAGCGTACTTCTAGCACATTTTTCAGTAAAAAAATCAATTCTTCTATCATATCTACGTAGAAAAGCTACCCTTGTTACAAGTCGCTATAAGCAACCGTTTTCTAGATATTTCAAGTCGATTATTTGATAATCGATGCGTGTTGAAGATATTACCATTATTTTGCATTTTTCACAAGAATGCTTAGGAAATGAATTTGACGTTTAAGTGAGTAGTTTTGGTAATTACATATTATGTGACAGGTAAACGTTTTGTTGTTTTGTTGAAGTTTCTGTGAGTTTTAAAACAGTAATTTCGAAAAAATGGATTATTTAAACAATAATGCTCATTTAGCCGATATGCATTTCGTTTATGGCCTTGCGGATGACAATGCGCGCGAAGCAAAACGTATTTACCAGGAGCGATTTCCTAATCGAGTACTGCCTTCAGCTCCAACATTTACCAGTCTTCACCGTCGTTTGGCAGAAACAGGTAGCTTCAAGAGGGCAGCTGATATTATTGGAAGACTAAGAGCAGTCTAAACCCGAGAATTGGAAGAAGCTGTTATGAACGCTCTCGAGGAGAATCCAGAAACAAGTACAAGAATAATTGCTCAAGTCCACAGTTTGGAGAATTATCCACGATCAACAATTTTATCCATACCATATTCAAAGGGTACAAGCTCTTTTGCCACGAGACTTTCCCCAACGCATTACTATGTGTCAGTGGTTTTTGAGAAAATTGGCTGGAAATCCTCAATTTTTAAGATAAGTACTCTTCACGGCAAACTTCTCCCGAAATGCTATCACAAACTTTCATAACAACCATGTTTGGGCTCTGGAAAATCCGCACGCAGTTAGTGAAAGACATTATCAGTATCAATTTTCTGTAAATGTATGGGCGGCAATAATTGATAATTACTTGATAGGTCCTTTCTATCCTCCGTTCCGACTGAATGGCGCAACTTACAGAGACTTTTTAGAAAATGAATTGCCGGGACTACTTCAGAATGTACCATTAGAAATTCGTATCCGCATGTGGTTTATGCATGATAGGGCTCCGGCCTATTTTAGCGTTGTAGCCAGGGAATTCTTTAACACTGTCTATCCAAATCGATGGATCGGTAGGGGTGTACAAGAACCTAACCAGACGTGAGCACCAAGGTCCCCAGATCTAAACCCGCTAGATTTTTATTTTTGGAGACATTTGAAGTCACTAGTTTATAAAACTCCAGTAGCGAACGAGGAAGATCTAAGAAACCGAATAGAAGACGCCTGTGAAACAATAAGAAACACACCAATAATTTTTGAGCGGGTACGAGATTCAATGACTGGAAGACTGAATGCCTGTATCTTCACTGAAGGTGGACACTTTGAACGATTTATTTGAATACAATTTAGTTTCCTTTATTTTATTCTACATATTCAAAATTTCTTGAAATAAAATGTTGATATTTCTTGCAAATTTTATTAAAACAAATACAGATTTAGCACCCTTGATACAATAATAACTATTTTAAATGAGTAAAAATTAATAGAAACTACTTACTTAAACGTCAAATTCATTTCCTAAGCATTCTTGTTACAAATGCAAAATAATGGTAATAACTTCAACACGTATCGATTATCAAATAATCGACTAACAAGGGTAGCTTTTTACGTAGATATGATAGAGGAATTGATTTTTTTACTGAAAAATGTGCTAGAAGTGCGCTCAAAAAAGTTATGAATCTTCAAAAAAGAAAAAGACGTGTAGGTGGCGCCCCCTACGAGTAAGAGCAATAACAACATCAGGTTTGAATTCGACACCTCTAAAAACCTCTCAATACCAATTTTCGTTTAATTTAGGTCAGTATTTCGAATCTTATTAAAAAAAAACGAAAATAAAAATAAAACTTTAACACCCTGTATCTTGGAAACGAAGCGTTTCCGGACATATATTTATTTAAACAATTCATATTAGAATATTGTGAGGAATCACCTCCTGTAGTTTGTCAAAGTACTTTTGAATCACCCTGTATATGTACCTATTATAAATATATTAATATTTAGGATAAGACATAAAATGTATTTTTTTCTAAAAATTACATCGATGATGTGGAAGATAATTAATTTTGGGACACACAGTATGAGGAATATGTTTCTATCTTGATTGAAAAAAGGATAAGAAATGTCCAATGGTTGGAAGATCAGAGAAGTTAATTGGTGTAGTAGTAGAAGAATTCTGTTTGTAAATTAAATGAAACCACTTTTGGTCAGTCGCATTATCATAACAATATCCCACAAAAAATTGCCTGTGAAACTTACCGAAGTACAGTGTGGAGCAATTGCTGCAATGAACAATTCGTCCTGTCTGCTCTATTGCCCCCTGTATGTTATAACAGCATATGACGACATTTTATGAATTTGTTAGGGAAAGCGTAAATGATTGTTTTTCGAAATATTCCTATAAATAAATTGGTTCTGAGGTATGGAATTTATTTAAAAAACAGCTTGGCGTGTTAAATTTTTTTACCGTTGGAATTTACGTAACACACTAACACGGTTTTGAAACGATTACAAACTTACTGAAGTGTGATTATTGTGTGTATGAAATTATGAATGGATGGGTATCATATAATGGAGGTTATTGTTCCATTTCCTGTTTTAATTTTTGTTACGGGCCAAGAGTGATCTTATAATGAATGATCATTATGAAAGTAGGATAATTCTGTAGTGGATTAATTAGTAAATATTGTCAAGATATTCTCAGCTATATGGAATACAATGAGAATAGTTACGAAAAAATAAAACAATTTCATCACAACCGAATATGCAGACTTGACATTTCTGAATATTTGAAATTTTTAATATGGTTGGTACTATATAGAATGTGAGAACTTTCCACCAAATATATATTTTCTGTTTTTTTTAATTGTATTTCTTACAATAAAACAACAATTAATATGTTTGTTGAAATAACAACCCTAAATAAGAACCAACAGAAATATTTTGTTTATTGAAATTGATAGTTGAAATAAATTTCTCGTAGGCACTAATCGAAATTGTTGGGATCTTCTGCACATCAGTCGTGGCTACCGTGAACATGGAATTGTTAAAAAAGCGAAAAAGAACTAGTATACAAAAAAAAAGTTAACAAAACCCAAATAGCTCGAGTTCTTAATTAAGACTGGAATAGAAAATAAAATAACTATCTGAATAAAAATGTAAATTTTAAATTTCAGATTTTTTCTTTTGAGTTAGGGCCTTTTCAGAATATGTATCAGATGTAGTTCAATGTCCAGCGTGGCTTTAGCCGGGTAAGTAGTTGTTTTCTGTTAGACATTCACAAAAAATAACTTCATTTTAATCGTGGATTTTTCAATTCACAGAAAAATCTTTCTATCAATATTCAATTGAGAATGTTTCTCTTTTCAGCTCGAAGCATTATGAAAAACTATTAGAGACTTCCCTAGTGCCTAAGCGAAGGAAAAACATAGATAAAATCAAAACAATGGAAGAAAACACCGAACATTGGTTTAGCCAGAAATACCTCTCAGCTAACTAAGTAATAAAAACTTTTTTACAAAAAATTAAACCTACGAAATACGGAACTGAGAAGTAAAAAATAAAATAAACCTTCTTAGTCTCAATAACTAAGCTCCTAAACTAATGTAAGTAACTAATTTTGAGTCGGCGCCAAACAAACAAGCAAATGAATTAGGTAAGGCGTAAAATGATGGATGGCATCGAGTTACGCGGTGACATTCTGATAATTAATGATCTCCGTTGATTGTTCGTTTGGCGCCGACTCAAAATATTACTGACTATTGGAACAGTTTTGAACTAAGAAGGTTTATTTACTTTACTTTTCAGTTCCATTTCATCGTTTAATTTAAAAAAGTTTTAACCTTCAATTTTGTGGCTGAAATCTACTAATTACTACCTACTCGTTTTTTGATTATTTGCAAAATACTTACTTACCCACCTTATGTCAACTATTACCAGTTAAATAATATGATTATCTACTTTTACTAGTTGTTGTGATATAAATTATTTTTGTTGTTCTGGTTAGCTTATTTCATTACTTTGTATATCATTCCATCCTCTCATAGAATATAAGGATTGTGATAATGACACTAGCGATCTGTCATTGTCAACTACATATGTGTGCCAATGTTCACAAGTAAAAAATCAATTATCCCCTATTTTTCTACCCGTAAGGGTGAATAATTCCATTCGAAATCCAAATATGATCAACTATGAGGTATACCCTATCTGATAAAAGAAGAATCATCCAAAGGCCCCAGTACAAAGTTATGCCTGATAGAATCGGTTAACGGACCAGAATTCAGAGGGTGAGTGATCAATATCCTTCATTTTGATACCCTTAGGGATGGATTTCATCTTTCAAATTCAAATGGGACCAACTTCGAAGTACACCCTATCCACTGAAGGAAGAATTATCGGAGTCGGAGGCCTCAGTAAAAAGTTATGCGTAATCATACATAAAAAAAATATACGCGTCGACTAGAGAACCTCCTCCTTTTTGGTTTCGTCGGTTAAAAATAAACCTCCTTAGTCTCAATAACTAAGCTCCTAAACTAATGTAAGTAACTAATTTTGAGTCGGCGCCAAACGAACAATCAACGAAGATCATTAAATTACTTCAAAAAAATTATCAGAATGTCACCGCGCAACTCGATGCCATCATTTTACGCCTTACCTAATTCATTTGCTTGTTTGTTTGGCGCCGACTCAAAATTAGTTACTTACATTAGTTTAGGAGCTTAGTTATTGAGACTAAGAAGGTTTATTTCATTATTTACTTTTCAGTTCCTTATTTCGTCAGTTTAATTTTTTGTTAAAAAGTTTTTTCAAATCAGATCGTACATATGCATTTGATCGATCTGCATATCGAAACCCCTCACTAGTAAATTATTTAGCCAGCACCAGTTATTTTTTGAATGCCCTCAAGTATATGGCTCAAATTATCAATAGTGCCCCATTTTTCGCAATTTTTTAAGTAGAAATTTTATGTTTGTGTAGCAATATATTTGATATAAGTCACTCATATTCTACTCCATTGTAATTTACCTATATAAAAATAAAACTCAAGTAGATTTCATAGAACACCAATATTCGACCTTAGGCCAACATTGTTATATGCCTTGCTCGAGGATATACAATTCCCTTAATATTGAAAAGAAAAATCTGATAATATTCAGCAATTCATCAAACTGATTCAAAAGTAAATTCAAATGATATCATTTGAGTACTAACATGTTAGTTATCGAAAACATAATAAAACCTGATTTCAATAATCTTTGAAAATGTCCATTAAAACTTTTTAATATTTCTTTTATTTCTATTTTTTTAATAGTGAATATTTTATAAATCAGTCATCATATTTGTAAGTTTCAATTGTATGTCTTCAGTCGTCTCAAGAAAATGCACATAATGAACAAGAACAAGATCACATCCGCGCACAACTTCGGTTTCACAGCATTTCTATGTTTGTTCTGTGATTGTAGATTTGTTCAAATTGTAATTTTTTTTTGATATATGTATTTGTATTGTTGATTATTTTTAATATGCAGAATTAACCTCCATTGTTTACAAGTAAACTTGCTGTTGTTCGACTAAAGCAGTGTAAACTGACCAACCAGGCTGAGTTCAAGGAAACTTGTTATTTTTGAACTAGGCTATGGAGTTATTGTATGGAGTGTTTCTTTCTGTCACTAGGTGCCGCCGGTTAAAAGTTGTCTTTTCCGACGTACCTAGAGATGTTGTAAGCTTGATGGTGATTTTATTTATGTTTTGTCTCGCTCCGGCCAGAGCTCTCCGGATCTCTGGCTGGTGACTACTCCGTACTGATAAGGGCCAAAAAGCCTTAAACCGGTATGCGGATTGTTAGGCGGACACGACATAAATTAAACATAATCGAGCTTATCAGAAAGAAACATTTGCGAACAATATCCATTTATATGGAAGTTTGCATGGACTGTGAGGTGAATATTATTCAACGTTCTGCGTGGTATTTGCTAGGAAAGTAGTTGTTTTTCGCCTGTGGTCTACCAATTCTGTTTCAATTTATATTGAATCCTTTGTGAAGACGACTTTGTGTACTTTATGCACTTCATTTCTTATCCAATGAGTTGTTTCGTAATCTTACCTCCCACATAAAAAACACAGTTTGGATTTCGCTACCAATATTAATATATTCCTTCAAAATGTTAGTCTAATTCGGGTCAGTTATTATGAAATCTCTGTTTTGGTATGTTTTTGACTGTTTAATTTCAAAAGTATTTCTTGAAGCTGAGTGGCCCCTGACAAAGAGCATGTTTTCTTCAGTAAATGAATGCTGATTTCATACATTCTGTAGGTGTCTTAGACTCACCGAGTTTCCGATTTAAAAAACAATAATTTCACACATTTTGTTAATGACTAATTTTTTTTCTGCTTTTCTAATATACTGAAGTAATCCAGTAGTGGACTGTGACAGATAATCGAACAGACAGATATCGGGATGAAATAGGAAGAGTGCAATAGAAATTCCCACGAAATAACTGAAATGATTTCGATGACTATTTTAGAAATATCGTGAATAATGCCATTTCATCTTTCCCGGTAGTGAATCATGAACCAATAGACTTCTTGACAAACCTGAAAACACCAGTAAATTCATTTTTATTTTTTCCTATTACCCCCGAGGAGGTGAAGGAAACCATAGGATCCTTAAAAGATTCAAGTTGCCCGGACTTTTTTGAAATGAATAGTGCGATCATATAAGCTATTGCTGATGTCATTGCTCATCCGTTATCCCTTCTCATTAATGCTGCTAGGCCTCTTTACCGATTCTCTGAAAATATCTGTTATTCTGTCTATATTGAAGAAAGGTGATCCCCAAAGGGCTGAAAACTTCCGTCCAATCTCTATAATTCCCATAATCGCTGAAATAATAGAGTGACTATTTGAAAAAAGGTTTACTTCTCTCCTGGAAGCGAATTCTCTGCTATTTCCTGGTCAATTTGGTTTCACGAAAAATCGATCAACAACTGGAGCTCTGCAGAAGGTCGTTTCAGCGATCGTTGAGGGTCTCGAAAAAGGGGAACACTCGTTTTCAACGTTTTGTGACCTCACTAAACATTCGATTGCGTTTCCCATGACTTTTCCAAAAGCTATTTCACTATGGTATTCGAGGAATTCCTTTGGAATTTTTTAGATCATATCTTAGTGGAAGATTACAGTGTGTTTCAGTCAAAGGATCTATCTTGGGTCGTATCCTATTTATTTTATATATAAACATTTATACTATAATATACTGCCGAAAAATAGTGTTATTTTTGCGAATGACACTACTTTGATCGATCGCAATTGTGATTTGAAGGATCTGATGAACTCAGCCGAAGACACCTTGGAATTGGCAGAGGAGTGATTCTGCTCCAACAAGTTTTTGCTCAACTCGGAGAAAAATTAGAATTTAATGATATCTTCCAATACGAATATATCAGAAGAAAAGAGCGTCAAACTACTTGGCGTGCATATAGATGATAAACTCAACCGGTTGTGTCATATAGCTAGTAAGTGAATTATCTAGTGGGATTTTTTATTCGTAGATTGAAAAACCTAGTAGATATCAGTACCCTGAGATCTAGTTATTTCGGACTTGTTCATAGTCACATGACTTACGGAATTACACTATGGGGAAGTTCCTGTCATGCGAGCAAAATATTTGTGCTTCAAAAAAAGGTTGTACGTTTGATAATGGGAGCTGGATACAGAGATCACTGCCAGGCTCTCTTCATCAAGTTCCAAATCATGCCACTTCTAACTATTTTAATTTACCATACACTTCTAGAGATACACAGAAATATATCTGATTATGCTCCACAGTCAGAAACCCATATTATGTATCAAACGAGATCAGCAAGTTGTTTGAGAACACCAAGATTTAGACTCTCAATTTCCCAGAATGACTCATTGAACTTACACTTCTATAACAAGCTACCTCAAGATATAAGACAACTCAATTTCTACTTTTTCAAACAGAAAGTTAAGTCCTTTTTACTGAAGAAAAGCTTTTATTCGGGAATTGAGTTTCTAAATCATGAACTCACTAATGAAGATTTGTGAAATAACTCCCCCTCTCATGGGTTTGTTATAACTTTCATCATGGTAAGGTGTGATGTGTTGCTAGATATTCGATAATAGAAACTAACACTCTACTACAGGTGACCTGCTATGTACATATTTTGTTCAATTGTAATTCTAGTATTTTAATGTGTTGTGGATTGTCAAAATTTTATAAATCTTTTATAATTTTTGTATTTTCCTATTCTCATTGTTTTGTAGTTCATCAATTGGGTGATCTACCTTGAGCTCACCTAATGGTTATGTGACGATTTTTAACTGATTTATCATTGTTTATAGTTCATCATTTCAGACCTGCTAACGAACATACTCATCTGTTATGTAAATGTAGTCAATAAAATCTACTCTACTCTACTCATCATTTTCTATATGTCAGACGCCAAGTTGAAATTGGAGTGAAAAAAATATATTTTTTTTATTTACAATAGAATAAAACTCTGAATTCATTGATAAATAGATTACAATTTTAAGAAACCCTGATAAATATTTCAAGTACATTATCACGATTTATTGAAAGTACAGAGCGTTATACTCATATTTTTCAGTGGGGCTTATCTGAGAAAGGTTTCCTCAAGTTCATATATATTTCTAAGTTTCGGAATTTTCCACAGATTATTTCTTTCATATTTTTATAGTGTGGTCATGATTATATTTCTTCCAAAAAATCAATAATTATTTTTTCTTGACATTTTGTTTGCCAACAACACCGTACGGTTCTTCTTCTTCGCTGAGCTTTTAGCCTCTATGAGAGAGGTGCTGGCTCACAAGGAAAGATTAAAATAAGTATAAATATTGTCGTCAATAGTCTTTAGAATATTTATAGCAAGCTATTCTCGAGTTTATTCTATGCATGTGAACAATTTGTATAATTGGCGTGATATTGATACCAAAAATGACAACATTAATAAATAATAATAATTGTTGTTGAAAGTGTGTCGCGTTTTGGAAGGGAAGTATTTGATGTCAGCCAAGTAAACACAAGCAAACCAAAAACATGAATAATTAGCTATGCAAAAAATAAAAAGTACGTTTATGTGTGTATGTATTTCACTGAGTGCTTATATTCGGCAAAATTTCGACATTTACAGTTAATAGAAATATTTTAAGGTAACTCAACTGAAACAGTCATTATTTATTAAAAGTACATGCCTGACGAAAAATGTGTATGGGACTTTTTTGTAGGTAATACACTTTCTCGATATGAGTCATGGGTATCTTTCCCAAAAAAAGTCACGTCAAGTATAGTACAAAACATTTAATTATATGAGCCTTGCCTTTTCGATTTGGGATCTGAAAGATGAGACATCATTTACAAGCATGGGGACTCTGACCTGTCGTATATAATTAAAAGTTAAGTTTTTGTTAGCGATGGGAAAATATCTTGAGTGTTTATCCGACACCCAAAGAATGTAATAAATAGTATAAAAAATATAAAAACTCGTAATTATGTTCCGAAATGACTCGTGAGACAACATTAAAGGAGAGCATGGAGAAGAAATAAAATTTATCAACATTGACATTAGTATCACAGATGTTAAAATTAAATTCAGAAACGCAAAAGGAGATATTAAAAAAATACGGGAAAATAAAGAGGTATTTTCAAACTACTGAAGTGGATGAAAATGTGTAATATATTATAAAAAGGAGATTTTATGTAGTAAAGTAAAAAATAACCAACATCTATTCATTCTCCTCAATGATGAACAAATAGTCTACAAAGGGATTTTTTTTAGATCTCGGTAAAACTTTCGACTGTGTTTTGAAAGATATTTTGGTAAATGAAGTAACACCGCTATCTCATTCCTATCTGAAAAAATTCAGTATGTATTTTACAAGTTATTGTCTTAGGCCCCTACCATTTCTCATCTATATAAAATACCTTCCAAAGAGCACATCACTTCTCACTTATTTATTTGCGAATGATACACATTTCACTGAACGCTTCTGTACATGTACAGATGAGACCGAATTCGAGAACAATTCTATTTTTACAATTTGAATCTTCCATAACAGGCATGAGTAAAACATCAGCACAAAGAATATTATTAAAACTTGAAACATAAATATCACCCTAATCAACCCTTCGTCTTCTTCTTCGCACAAGGTGGGCTGGTTCCGAAGAACCCCGTGCACGTAGGCCTCTCTATTTGGGCCCATTGTGCGCCCACTTGTTCTGAGAAAATCAGCTGGGCATGCCAATTTCTTTGACAAAATTCAGCAACTTCCTCAGCTGAATCTCCTTGACGTCCTCTGGGTTCAGAATTATGCTCCCAAGGTTGATCTCCCTCTGGTGCACCAAGGCTGGGCACTCAGTGAGGATGTCTCGTCACTTCCAGGCACCATCTGCATAGGGGATCATCTGTGATCCCGATGAGCTCCATGTGCCTGTTCAGGTGATTATGTCCCGTTAGGAGCCCAGTCACAATCTTGATGTCCCGTCTGTTGAGTGACATGATCTCTTTAGACATTTTTTTCGATGGCCCCTTTATGTGGAGCTTTGATTGCCTCATGCCTGGCGCCTCTTGCCATGTTTTAAGGAACTGCTTTTGTATCAGTTCCTCCATATTTGAGATTGGCAGGCTGCTGGGTATTCCCAAGATGGGTTCAGGTCCGACTGGGGTCTTTCCCGATCCTATCTTGGCTAATCTGTCTGCATCCTCGTTCCCGGGGACACCTGAGTGTCCCGGGACCCACATGAGGCTGATTTTGATTGTTTTTGATAAACTTTCTATAGCATTTCTACACTCGGACACCAGTTTGGATACAATCCTATTTGCGCCTAACGCCATAATAGCAGCTTTGCTGTCCGAGTAGATGGCGTAGGCCCTCGACTTTTATTGCCGAAGTTTTCCTGGACACAGGTGAGTATAGCATATACTTCAGCCTGGAATACTGAGGCATATTTGCCTAAGGGAACTGTTGTTCCTTTTTCATAGATCCCTGCACCGGATATTCCCCCAAATCTTGATCCATCTGTGTACCAGGTTGATCCATGGTTTGGGGGTCTGTCGGGCGCATTGTCTTTCCATTCCTCCCTTGTGAGGATGGTTGTATTGGGTCCTTTTCTAAAATCCAGAACAGGCGGGGTACTGTCTCTTTCCATTAATAGGACAGGACATCCTTCCTTTTCCCTCTTCCAGATAGCTGAGTGTCCATGGTCTGCCTCAGTACCGATCCATTGGTTTGCGCCTCTGAGTCTGTATGCAGCACGCATGGCTTCATGCTCAATGACAAGGTGCAGAGGTGGTAGTCCTAGTAGAACTTCTAGAGCTCTAGTAGGCGTCGTCCTGATGGCACCTGTTATTCCTAGACAAGCCAGTCGTTGTAGTTTATCAAGTTCATTTCTGGACTTGCCCTTTCTGGTACCGGTCCACCAAATGATGGACCCGTACGTTAGTGACGGACGAATTATCGCCGTGAATATCCAGTATAGGGCTTTGGGTATCAAGCCCCACGTGTTGCCGAAGGCTCTTCTGCATGCCCAGTAGGAGCAGGTAGCCTTCTTGGTTCGATTTTCAATCTGTTCGTTCCAGGTCAGCTTGGAGTCTATGATGACTCCAAGGTGTTTGGTCGACGCTTTATACGGAAGCTGTCCTCCTGAGATTAGTATCTCTAGAAGAGTTCCTATTTTGCGTTTCTTGGTGAAGAGTACCAAGTCCGCTTTTTTCGGGTTGACTCTCAGCCCACCGGCAGAACACCACTGTTCTACTCTGCCAAGAGCTGTCAATGTTTTCTTCTAGCAGGTTTACGGGTTGGTCTTGAGCCAACATGACTAAGTCATCTGCATACGCTTGTGTATACAGTCCTGACTCATTCAGTTCTGTGAAAAGCTCGTTTACTACTAGGCACCATAATAGGGGTGATAAAACTCCTCCTTGTGGACACCCCCTTGATACCTTGGCAGCTACGGTTCTTCCGTGCAATTCTGCTGTTACCACTCGTTGTGATAGCATATCTTCGATTCACCTAATAAGGGTGGGATCGATTCGGTGCCGCGCCGCAGCGTGGCAGATAGATTCAAATGACGTATTATCAAAAGCTCCTTCAATGTCGATGAAGACCCCCATTGCGGACTGTCCACTGGTCAGTACTCTCTCTATCCTATATACAAGGTGGTGGAGAGCTGTGTCCGTGGACTCTCCTGCTTGGTAGGCATATTGTTGCCTGTACTAATCAACCCTTATAAACCTAAATTCATTTATACGTTAAAAGAAGGAGATTTGAATTCTACGCGTGGGTACAAGGAGAGATATAATAATAGACAGTTTGCAATGTATGTGTTGTTTTCTGATGAGGCAAGTTTCACCTCAATGGAGTGGTGAGTTCCCGAAATTGCCGGTGGTGGGCCGACGAAAACCGAAATTTTAAAATAGAATGCAAGGACCAATATTTCTCTGAAACAAACGTCTGGTGTGTCATTTTCAATAATAAATTAATTGGTCAATTTTTTTCGTGACAATATGAACAGTGAAATGTCCTTACATTTTTTTATATTTGAGATAGAGCCAATGATTGATCAATTCTCACAGCAAGAAAGAGAACATCTTTGGTTCGAACTTGGATTGGTAGATACTCAATATATCCATGGCCAGCAAGGTCTACCGACCTCACTCCTTCAGATATTTTTATATGGGAGTATCTTGAGGAAAAGATGTATGCTCGGAGACCACTTCAAGATATCGATGAATTAGAAATTTTTATTAGGAAGTATTGTGCCAGTACATGGAAATCTTATTAAAAAAATGTCAATAAATAATTTTGTGCACGAACAATAAAATGTTTGAAGGTTGTAGACGATGTGATTACTTGATTACTCTCGTTTCGGACGTCCATCGTTTAATGGATTTGAAAGGTTTTCACGATGTTTCGAATAATTTTATCTGCACTCGTCTTCAGGTGAATACTGTATCCACCTGAAAACGATTGCAGATACAAGCATTCGAAACGTCGTGAAAACCTTTCAAATCCATTGATGGACGTCTGAAACGAGACTAATCAATAAAATGTTTGGCGATAGAAGGAAGATATGTTGGAATTTAAGGATGCAATGATTGATTATTCAGGTTTTTGAACGTTTTTGTAATTTGTTTTTTTTTATATTCAATACATAAATTAAGACTACCCTTCAAGGTAACACAAGGCTTGTTTTGGTTCGCAGTAGAGACGGTCCTAGAACCGTTCGAAGTAGTCACACAGTCGTTTATTGAAAACGGACCCGGGCAAAATCGTAAACTTGCAGATTTGTATTATCTAATTGATTAGCATTGATTAATCAATTTATTTAATTATCTTCAACTAAATCATACTGATAGTTATTATGGACAAACATACAGATTGAAATATAAAATTTGCACCAAAAAACTAGTAAATATTCAAACCATTTTCAGGAAACGTCTATATTCTAGTACAAATGATAAATTGGACAAAATTTTGCATTAAAATATAATTTTAGTAATATAAGGGAGGCGCCTAAGGTGTATATGAGATACTAGTACTCTTTATGAGGCTAGAACCATAAAAAATGGGGAAAAAATGTTGTTGCGTAGGTGGCTGTGATTTCAAATCTGAATATTGTTTCTTATTCTCAACAACTTTTCTGAATAATCTTTTTTGATAATTGAAAATAAGGGTAGTTTACTGATCAAAATTCCTGTTTTTTGTTCTCCTCTGTACACCGTTTGGAAATTTAGAATCTTGACAACTCAAATGCAAGTTTTTCGCAAAGCACCAATTTTTATCGAGAATACAATTTTCTGACAAGTGGATGATATTTTTTCTCCCCTATATGATGCAAACTTTTTGAAACTCACTGTATAACAATGCCTGAAATAATTATAGAGTTTTTCCCCTTTAGTTCGTATTCATTATATACCGTGGTGCTGAATTAATGTTCGGTTTCGCCACCATAAAATCCATTAGCTCCATCACAAATTGACTAACACCCCATTAAGCGGCCCCCAATAAAACTGCACTTTATCTCCTGCCAAATAAATAAAACATGGCTCGCCAAAGGCAATCTTGAATCATGCACTGAGCTTGGTATTCGTTTGCTCATTCGCTTTATGCGTTTACCATCCTCATCATAATCAATCATGAAAAAAGTTGCCTATATTTGGCAATGGTCGTTATAAATAACTTACTGTGTCTTGCTGCGAGGCTTTTGATCCGCTAAAAAAAGCTCGACCGGTTGCAATGAGTGAACAAACGTCCTTCTCGGCGGGGAGGCTATTTTTTGTCGTGGGAGACCGGAGTAAAAGTTGTTACTTCATCCCACATGCGATGGAGATGTGAGATTCCGTGATGTATTCAAAAACTGCAGGAATAAATACAGGGTGTTACCAAATACGTGCGAAAGTTTTCAGGGAGTGATTCCGTGTCGAAAATTAAAGGGTGTCTTTCATGTAAACAAAAGCTCTTAGGCCTTTCCTTGAAAAGTTACATATTTCCAAAAATAAGAAGAAAATAGTTTTTTTTTCTTGAAATTGCAGAAGAGTTGGCATTTTGTGGGCATGTTCTACCAATAAAAAAGCAACCTATGAATATTTGTTTAATTTTGTTGTGATCTTCTGAAGGAGTGAAACATGCAACCCCTATTCCATTTTTAACCGACGAAACCAAGAAGGAGGAGGTTCTCTAGTCGAAGCGTATATTTTTTTTTATGTATGATCACGCATAACTTTTTACTGAGACGTCCGATTCCGATAATTCTTTTTTTACTGGATAGGGTGTACTTCAAAGTTACTCTCATTTGAATATAAAAAATGAAATCCATCCCAAAAAGTAGCAAAATGAAGGATATTGATCACTCAACCTCTGAATTCTGGTCCGTTAACCGATTCTATTAGGCATAATTTGGGTTTTTTTTGATTCTTTTTTTATTAGATAGGGTATACCTCATAGTTGATCATATTCGGATTTCGAATGGAATTATTCATCCTTACGGGTAGAAAAATAGGGGATAATTGATTTTTCAACATTGGCACACATATGTAGTTGACAATGACAGATCGCTACTGTCATTATTTTTGTTCTCCTACATCCGTCACAATCATTATATTATATGAGAGGATGGAATGATATACAAAGTAATGAAATAAACTAACCAGAACAACAAAAATAATTTATATTACAACAAATAGTAAAAGTAGATAATCATATTATTTAACTGGTAATAGTTGAAGGTGGGTAAGTAAGTATTTTGGAAGTAATCAAAAAACAAGTAGGTAGTAATTAGTGGATTTCAGTCACAAAAAATTGAAAAATAAAAACTTTTTAACAAAAAATTAAACCAACGAAATACGGAACTGAAAAGTAAAAAATAAAATAAACCTTCTTAGTCTCAATAACTAAGCTCCTAAACTAATGTAAGTAACTAATTTTGAGTCGGCGCCAAACGAACAATCAACGAAGATCATTAAATTACTTCAAAAAAATTATCAGAATGTCACCGCGCAACTCGATACCATCATTTTACGCCTTACCTAATCCATTTGCTTGTTTGTTTGGCGCCGACTCAAAATTAGTTACTTACATTAGTTTAGGAGCTTAGCTATTGAGACTAAGAAGGTTTATTTTATTTTGTACTTTTCAGTTCCGTATTTCGTCGGTTTAAGTTTTTGTTAAAAAGTTTTTTTACCAGAACTTTATAACAAAACAAAATTTCTCAATTGAAAAATATGTGTTGAAAAGAACGATTCATTACAATTTTTTTTTAACTCCTGTGTTGTGTCCGTAAAAGCAACAGTTTCCAAATAAAATACAACATTGTGAATGAACGGATCTTCTGTAAATGGAATCGAAAAAAATCTAGTAGGTGGCTGTCACGTTTTGTTTGCACAACTTGTGACTTCAATCGTAGTATTTCAAAATCGAAAAAATCTAGTAAGTGGCTGTCAAGTCGCTTTGATTTCTATGTGGTAGTTGAAAGTTCAATTGTGTCTTTTGAATCTTCAATATGAATAATTACACTAACTCTGAAATGGCCGATATGCATTTTATGTATAGTTGTGCCAATGGAAATTCTTTGGAAGCTAGACAGCTCTATGCAGAGATGTATCCTCAGCGCGTGATACCTCATCACACAATTTTGCATATCTTCACCAACGTCTCTGTAAAAGAGGGACTTTTCAAAAACGAACAACTGATTGTGGTCGTCCACGAGTAATAAGAACGGTGGCACTGGAAGAAGAGGTTCTCAATATGAATCAAGATCATCCGGAATTAAGTACAAGACAAATTGCTAACACCCTACTAGATTCTTTCGATTTCAAAATACTACGATTGAAGTCACAAGTTGTGCAAACAAAACGTGACAGCCACCTACTAGATTTTTCCTATTCCATTTACAGGAGATCTGTTCATGATCAATGTTGTATTTTTCTTTATTAGGAAACTATTGTTTTACGGACACAGCACAGGAGTTAAAAAACTTTTGCAAGTAATCGTTCTTTTCAACACGTATTTTGAATTGAGAAATTTTGTTTCGTTAAAAAGTTCTGGTAAAAAATGGAATAGGGGTTGCATATTTCACCCCTTTAAAAGATCACAACAAAATTTAAAAAAATATTCATAGGTAGCCTTTTTATTTGTAGAACCTGGCCACGAGATGCCATTTCTTCAACTCTTCAGCAATTTCAAGAAAAAAATATATTTTTTTTCTTATTTTTGGAAGCGGTAACTTTTTAAGGCAAGGCCTAGGAGCTTTTGTTTACATGAAAGGCCCACTTTAATTTTTGACAAGGAATCACCCCCTGAAAACTTTCGCACTTATTTGGTAACACCTTGTATATGAATTGGGTGGCTTGCATGGCTAGCGAACTCACAAACCACAATGATATGAGGATAAGTTGATGAGCCAAAAGGCATGCAGAGCCATTGGAAAACTATTTTCCATATTCTCGGATATGTGACATTACAGTATGTTGATAGATAAAATAACCATGTTCAACGAACATAATTTGTTTTGCCTGCAATACCTACAAATTTTAGTATTCTAAGAATTTTTCAGAGTCACAAGAAATAAACCAAATTATACACTCGCATGAAAAAAACGCAACAAGTTAAAATTTGATAAAATTTGAGGTCTCAGGATTTTTTTATTTTTAGTTCAATTTTCATAATTTTTGTAGCAACTTGCATATCCAGTCTTTTGTTAAATTTCGGCGTATTAGCCATTATACAGGGTTAATTAAAAAGTTGTACAACCCAAATTTTAAAATACCCTGTGGAATAATTTCATATCCAAATGCTTTTAAAATACCAATTTTTGTCAAGAACCATTCCAATCCTACATTTTGTTTTTGGGTTGATGTCTTTAGGTGCACTGGTCCATTTTTAACCTTCTCGCGACGGGAAACGTGCGTTAATTTCTGATGCGTTAATTTCTGATGCCTCTGATACACGGGAGCCGAAGAAGTGTTCTAACAATGAGAACCGCGTGATTTTGTCTCATCCCCACCATTTGCATTGTCTTCAGATGTTTTTGGGAGGTGTCACCTGTACTGCTGGCGTCGCATATTTTCAGATACTAAAACGTATTATAACGACGGGAAGCGCATGAAAGCGCCTCCACCAGAGGCATTGTGTACTGATATTATTATCATCTCGTGACACGGTGTTTAATATAATGTAGTGGAAACAATCTGGTTTGAGCGAGAAAGAGTTGGAGTATTATCTGAAAAATTGCCTCACCTAACGGAAGCCGCATATATGCGAAAGCTGCCGAAGCCCGTTACTGTGCGTCAAACGATTGTCAGCTTAGTTTATGAGTCTAGCAATGAAAAGGCAACAATTGTTCAGTTTTAATAAGCAATAATTGCAACTTACACAAAAAAAAATGTATTTATGCACACTAATTTAACTCTAACATAACTAACCTAAAGAAACGAACTGTTCACAACAAATTCAGCTCAATATTTTGCCTGCATACGACGGTTCATACTGTCAATAAGGTTACGAATAGCATATTGAGAAATATTTTGCCATTCCTGCTAAAGGGCTAAACGAAGCACATTCACCGGAGCCGTAGCTATTTCGCGATCTCTGACTCGCCTACCAAGCATGTTTCACAAATGCTCCATGAGGTTGAGATCTGGCGAACATGCTGGCCAGTTCATTCTGTTAATACCAATTTCCGCAAACACATTTCTCTATGTGGCCGCGCATTATCCTGCATTAGGATAAAGCCATCGCCGATAAATCCACTGAAAGGTACAACGTTATTGCTTAATATCTCCTCAATATATCGGTGGTCCGTCAAGGATCCATCGATGACCACCAACTCAGTGCAGGCTTCCCAGGTTATTCCTGCCCAAACTATTACTGAACCTCCTCCAGACGGGGACTGAACGTGCACTTTACAAATCTTTCTCTAGTCCTTCTCCATTCTTTTTTCCGTCCATCTGGAGAATGTTAGCAGAATCTGGATTCGTCAGCAAAAATAACATTTTTCCATCGCTCCAAGTTCAGTGGCAAATTGCAGTCTAGCTACTCGGTGACGCCGAAGCCATTTGGGTCCAGTTGCTGGTCTGTAAGCTTTTGAACTGTCCACACACTAACATTTGTACCTCGGACCTCTCAGAGTTGATTTCTTGACTGCACTGATGTTAAATGACGATCCCGCAAAGTTAAAACGTGAAGAAATCTATCATCAATAGCAGTAGTTCTTCGTTTTTATCACAACCTGCCCTACACTTCGGCCAGTTTGTCTAAAACGTTCGACTACTCTTTTGATGGTAGAGCGATGAACATGAAGCTATATTGCATATTCCTACTTACGTCCATCTGAAACAAGAGCAAGAGCTTTTGGGTAATTTTCCGCACTCAAAATCATGGTAGCAGTATAGGTCTTGCGTAAAAAACACTGTCATACTGACATTAGGGCAACAATGAGCAAGGCCACCTCGTCAAATAATGAAATTTCTCAAAGTAAACTGTTGGTGACAAGTTCATTTCGCTCTTAAAAATAAACCAGTGCACCTAAAGGCATGAACCAAAAAACAAAATGTAGGAAAAGAGTAGTTCTAAACAAAAATTGCTATTTTGAAAGAATTTGACTACGAAATTATTCCACAGAGTGTTTTAAAATTAGGGTTATACAACGACCTTTAATTAACATCCAAATATTCCGAAGGAATGGTACAAACGGTTCAACTATCCACGTAACAACATCGTCACTATCACTCTTCCCAAATTCAGCTTGTTATCTGTCCCACCTAAAAAAATGTATATCCAAGACTGCAATGTATGCCACGCCTACTATATTATACGGGGTTCAGGTCATATATTCTTCGGATGCGATGAATACCCTGTACAAAGAAAACAATTGTACAATAATTTGACGAAAACAAAATCTTACCACCAATAATCTTATGTGGATAAATACTAAAACAACATTTGTTGTACTCTTATTATCTGTCAAATAAAGTGATCTGAACCTGGAAATTTATGTTAGCCTCATCACCTTTGTCTGAATTGTATTTCCTTCTACCTATTCTATTAATTCAATCTTGAGGTTTGATAAGATCAGTAATAGGAATAAATAGAAATAAATGTTCTCGGCTGTTGTTATAGTTTTCAAATCACTACAAATTTTATATTCATGTTCCTGGCTAAATAAGTTCACTAACCCGGAGCCAAAAAAACTCTGTCATGCTTTCGTGAATTTGTATAAAAATGTAATTCCTTCCATAGATTGCATTGCGACAAACATCCAGCCTGAAACCGTAAGCATTCCTAACAATTCTTCCTCAAATGAATTGTATTTGAAATACACATATTTGAAAAGGATTTTTTTTTATAGATCCTTGCTCATATTTGAGTTAACATGTAATAATTTCTTGAGCAAACTTGAATCAGTTCATTTGTTGGTGTATGTTTAAATATATCTACTCTACATATAACAGACTATATGAGTAATAAATCAATGTGGCCAAAAAAATTTTTTGTAATTACAGTCGTCGCCTTTTAATCAGGCGAGAAAGTTGGATGCGCACAACACCGATTTCATATGGTTAACGTCCCCTCCGCTGTAGACAGCGGCGTGAATGTTAGTTATTGGGCTCTGGTGCGATGAATAACATACACAACGAACCAATAGAATCAATCGCGTCTAATGATAGCTTGCGCAGACTTTCGCCAGGATAAATGAATATTACTGTAACACATATACCAATGTTCTATACTCTAAACTAGTTATTTAATACCCTAGTAGCTCACATGTGAAATGTTATCTTCTGATCGCAACTTCTGAATTATCCAAATATAATAACTGTCACTTCGCATAGATATTGAGTAAATTTAAAAACACAAACCAACTATCGGTAATTAGTTCAAAAAATAAACACGTGCCGGCAATCGAAACAAACCATTTATTGTTGTTCGGTCGAATATCAACTGCAGCGTTGCCGTTCCGGCAATAAAGAACCAACTATGTAAATACTGGAATTTTCACCTGCTCCCCAAAACTGAATTCCAATCAATTCCTTACGATTACAACCAGCACCTAAAAGATATTTTTGGTTTTCCATCGACGCCGACGTGAACGTAGCGAACAAAATCAAACTGTTGAGCTCAATATAACTTATTGAAATAGTGGATTACATTGAGTGCATATTGTGAATAGATGTTGCCTTCAGGTTTATTTGTGTTGTTTTTATTTAGTCTGTTATTTGGGCGAATGCTTTGTCAATCAGTTTACCTATGTTTTGGGAAATGCACCTTACTAGTTCCACCAAGATAGTGCAAGAATTCGATTGGATGGATGAATTGAATGAAAGAGTATTGAGGGAATATGATGGGCGATACTAAGCAGATAAATGATAAATCTCATAAAGTTCATGCAAAACTATAATAAGATTCGGAAAGATGGGTTCCTATGCAACTGTGGAAGGTATTCTCGATAAACAATGGGACGAACTAATCTGGTTCTTTCTGTTAGTGAATATTATCCGGCCATATAAAGGAAAGGTAACATCGTAAAATTTATCATCGCCAGGAATACTTCACCAAGGAAAGAAGCATCGTAAAATGTATCTTCGGCAGGAATAAACGTTGCTTTGCATATATCGGGCTTATCCTCTTAATTTATGAACAGATCGATGTCAAAGATGTATATGATCGATATCAAATCGATAAATAAAGTACTCAAAAAACGGTCACGGATATAGACGATTTTTTTTCAAAATTGTTTTTGTTCACGAAGCCCCCGTAGAATGACATATAATTACTTTTATTCGGGATCACAAGCTGATTTTAATATCATTATCCCAAGGAGGACATAACTATTATAATATTTTATGTGTGAATGGTTCAGTGATTTATCATAGATAATTTTTGTTTATAGTCGAAGTGGAAAAGATGATCGCATCAACTTCTTCAAGCATCTTTCCACCGACACATTTAATTGTTTATTATCTAATAATCACTAATATCAATACGGGATGAAAATTATAAACCTACATCCAAGGTTGAATTAGTTTTTTAATGGTTTCCTATTACCACACTAAATCGATTCTTTTCCAATTAGTGGTAATAATATAACATTTATAATTATATATGTTTCGTTCTATTTCATATCAACACGATTAATACCTACCATAGATAACGCATAATTAATTTGTTTATCGAAGTATTCGTAAATATGCAAATAACATATAGAATAAGTATGAAATATTTTAACGAGTAATAAAATATCCACACATCTTGACATAAAATTTGAAAAAGAAGGAATTCTCTCGTTTGAGATAACGACGAAAGACGACCAAGGTGTGATACACCCGACACCGGTCCCCCCTACTGCTCCATCAGGGTGTTGCACCTCAAACAAGGGCCATTCTTCTCACGCCCAAGGTCAGATGGGAGCACTCCTTCGCCTGGGGTCAGTGTTCACCATGCGGATTTGGTCCGACAAAGAAATGATACTACGATGTCATTGGCTTGAAACGCAAAAAAGGGGTCGTTGGAAAAAAGTTGTTGACCTTTTTTTATTTTTGTACCTTTACTAATTTTTAAGCGGTAAAGTGCGAGTGAGGCCGTACAACTATGCATATAAACTATACAGTACATTGTTCAGATCATTCTCTTGAGTTTTTTGTTAAAATTCTATGTTGAGAAATAGTATGATTACTCTCCTTTCGGACGTCCATGTCTTAATGGATTTAAAATGTTTTCACGACGTTTCGAATGCTTGTATCTGCAATCGTCTTCAGGTTTAGGTGCTACTTACCAATTTATATGTCTGCCGGTGCAATGATGCGTGTAATTCCACCATGTGCAGTGGTGCGTGTAATTTCGCGCGGTGTGATGGTGCGTGGAGTTTCGCGCCTCTGCAGCCCGCCAGAAAGTCACTAGATGCCGAATTAAACCACATCAGAGAGGACCTTTCCCGGAATGGATACCCCAAGAAACTCCTAGTAGTATTGAAACAACTCCAGAGAACGAAGACATCTGAAGAGCAAACAACAAAGCACAGTGATCTGCCTTCCGTACATCAGAGGTGTCTCCGAGAAGAGCAGAAGGATCGGAAACAAGAGCTGCTTCCAATCCGGCGTTTCCTCACCGAGACCAAACCTGACAACAAAAATGAAATCAGTAAGTATTGCATTTATGAAGTTCCATGTGAATGCGGAGATTCCTACATTGGAGAGACAAAGAGGCCGTTATCGGTAAGATTGGATGAGCACAAGAAATAGACTCAACATGGAGAATCGTCAAAATCGGGGATTGCTGACCACGCCTGGACTGAGCACCATCGAATTATATGGGACGACGCAAGTGTTCTACATAGAGAGGAGCATTGGTTCAAACGAAAGTTCAAAGAGGCCGCCTATAACGCCAATAACGCCTTTAGTCAACCAAGCGTTGAGATCAAGAACGTATGGAAACCACTAATTGCTCTTTCTGGCGGACTGCAGAGGCGTGAAACTTCACGCACCACCACACCGCGCGAAATTACACGCATCACTGCACATGGCGGAATTACACGCATCATTGCACCGGCAGAGATATAAATTGGTAAGTAGCACCTAAACTTGGCAGTATTCACCTGAAGACGATTGCAGATACAAGCATTCGAAACGTCGTGAAAACCTTTCAAATCCATTAAGACGATGGACTTCCGAAACGAGAGTAATCAAGTTACCACATCGTCTACAACCTTCAAACAAACGAGAAATAGTATATGATGCAATGAGCATGTAACGATAGCTATTAATACATGAGCACGAGGTAAGTTACGACATAAGCCGAAGGCGAGTGTTGTAAACCGTGTGCGAGGGTATTAATAGCCATTACATAATCGTTGCATACACTATTTTTTCTACGATCAATAAATAATAAAATAAAAACAAGAATTTCTGGTGTACTTATAGTTACTTTTGACGCATTGTGATTGAATGTCAATTAAAATTAAATGTCAAACAAGTATGTAGAAACATACCATTTGATTATCCCCAAGTACGTGTTTCTATAGGCCGAAAATTCGTTTCATAATGAAAAGTACGTGTTTTTATTGGTCAAAATCTGTTTCGAAATGAAAATCCGTGTTAAAATGGACAATATTAATAAATCGGTAGCAAATATTTAATTCGCGTATTATAATACGGGAGTAGAAAATATTTTTGTCTTTTTCGTATATATGTATACATATACGTAAGGCCCAAAACGCAAATAGTTGATTTCGGCGGCGCTGGCATAATGGTCTGCATTAGGTTCTTTTGTAACAAAATTCCAATATTTTTATATACAATCTTCAATGTTACCTTATATTTTATAAAATAGATAGAAGTATTTCCACAATTTTTTTTTCTCCAACTTGGTGACGTTATGTTTTGGTCTTATCGTTTACTTAAACTATCTACAAATCGTATAATACTTGGGTAAATTCAAAGTGAAAAAGATAAAAACTGTGCTAAAATTTCATTTGTGATTTCCATTACAGATCTAATAATAATGATAATACTAATCAACGTAGATTTGATCTGAGACAACATTGCCGTTTTATAACTTCTTGATCTGAATGATTTGTTCCCAAAAAGACTTTGTTGCAGACATCGGGAATGGAAAATAAGGATATTTTAATTTCCAAGCAGATATGGATATTCTTCTTTATTTGGCGGAACGTTTTCATGTATCAAGTACAGTTTCTCATGCCACTGAAAGAATTATTTCTCATTTTATTTCAAGTAAAAAGTTCAAATCCATCAATGTCGAAAAGGAATTAAATAAATAAGTTCAAAAACTAAAATCCGACTACTGAAAAATCACGCTCTAAAAAGTATGAAACAAATCAATATTCTCATCTGAAATTGTCATGTACAAACTATTCAATATTTATCGTCTATTAAATAATCAACTTACACGTAATATATTTTTCTGGCGACCTCGTATCAACGAGTCTCTTTTATCTACACGATCGGTAATGACCCCTATTAACCTTCAATTTATCTTTTAATGCATTATTGTGATATATGCAGCCAAACATACACCGAAATCGACCATTGATAAACTGTAAATGATCGATGTCTCCATTAATGCATCATTGTGGTATAGGCAACTAAACATACATGAATTCGAATATTATTCGAAGTCCAAATCAAATTACCTTTGCGCTGTCAAATGTATGTAGGTTTCGGATCCCACTATAAAAGGTAAGGTCCCCGTGATCTTAACTCGTACAAGTTTTCATTAACTTATGAGGGTTGGTCAAACAACTGAGAAAGCGGTAAAAAAACAAAACAAAAAAAAAACAATTTTAGAATCCAAATATTGTAAGTTTCCTCCTAGTTGAAGGAAATGGATATAAAAAATTTCACGTTGACCCCAGGTACGAGGTCGAAGGAAAAAATGTGTAATCAACTCGTATATTAAAATGAGGATTAATGATACAATAGTTGATTAAATAACTATTAATGTATTTAATATATTCAGAGGATAGCCGTGGTCATACGCCACATACCCTAACAAAACAATACATTTTAACAGTAGTAAGCGATCACAAGCTTAAGGGCAAAGTGGCATATGACCACGGCTATCCTCTGAACACCACTATGAATACGTATTAAATACATTAAAATATATTACGTGTAAGTTGTTTATTTAATAGACGATAAATATTGAATAGTTTGTACATAACAACGGGTTTGAACTTACTTTTTATTTAAATTATCTTGGGGTTATAATTTCGTGGTAAAGTATTTGCAGAGCCGCTTTACATTTTTTTGTTTAGGTTTTTATTGTTTTACATGTACCTAGGTAATATACCGTGTGGAGGTACTCCCAGCTTATGTCATTATTATTACACACGTTTTTTTTTATATAATTTTAATATGTGTACCATAGTCCATAATGAAATATGTATTCATTATCATGTATTTTGGGTGGGTTTAGAGAGAAAATACGTTTGGCTCACATCTGTGGCGTGATTTTTGAAATGTACCAATTGAGCCCTTTCATTTGATACCCAACACTGCTTCATATTTTTTTTTTTAGTTCATGACTTTATGTCCTCTAGAGGGCGCTATAAGTAGTTTAGAAGTTATGAGGGAACAGATGAACATACATACATACCAGTTTTGCTTCGCCGTAGCCATTATTATCGAGTCCAATGAGTATTATTCTAGCTGTTGGAGAAGTAAAAGGTGTTAAATTTGATTTTGTTCACTTTAACATCCGGTGTTTCTGCAATAAGTTATCCAATCATAAATTCGTAATCGGTTTCGATTTGATTCTATAACTATGAACCCAAGATTTATTTTAGCCCGTTGCTATTTTTCTTTTTTAATATAATAAGAGCAATTCCAATGCTCTCTATACGAAATCATTGTACCATATTTTATTGAGAAATATTCGGAACGGTAAAAGTTATGAAATAAATATTTTTAAATACAACACCTTGAATCTCTGCAACTATTGGAGAATAATTCATTAGAAAGTTATGTTTGTTTCAAATGTGATTTTTTTTGTTCTGTTTCTTGTTCATAGAGCATAGTTAGGGAATACTCCAATTTTTTGTAACAGCATGTACAAGTCGTAGGTACCGATCTACTGTAAATATATCCCCAAATTGCGTTACATAAAAACATTGCAATAACAAGGGGCGCAATTCTTTAAATTCTAGGAATTTTAACCTGCTTTTCAATATTATTATTCTTTCTAACGACTAACCTTTTTGGATCTTAGGGTGGTAAATTTTAATTTCCATATTTTGAAAGGAATTCTCAATGATAATCTTCAACGGAAGTCATTGTTAATATATGAAATCGTGAAGTGACTTTCAATATAATTTTAATGTATACTCCAAGTGCCCAGTATAAGTTTTATTGGCACTTCCCCCTCACCAGCATACTTGTACGTCTATGGGTGAACACCTACCACCGTGGCAGCGTGCATAAATTCTGATAATTTTTATGGGGGTTTAGCTATGTATTCGGCGTTGTTGCAATCAATTCAGAGTGCATTTTTGTTGCTTGTTGGGCATCGATGATAGCGGGTAATAAATTTATAGAAATATGGCCTTGAGATATCGCTGGTCTAGACCTGCGAAAGCAAATAAAACTCTAGCCTTCTGCCAAGTGATATAATCAAGATAACAATCACCGCAAACTGAAATGTTTTTGGCCTCCACAAGCTCACACGATGGACGATGTTTATAGTTTTTTTTGTATGATGGAGTATTGATCGGACATCAGTTAATATCAAATTGATATTTTGGTGGTTGAAAAAATATTGAAATGACGTGTACCTACTCTAACTATATATATATATATATATATATATATATATATATATATATATATATATTATATATTATATATATATTAGGGTGCTTCATTTTTGGGCAAAATTTTTTTTCGTCAAGTCCCGCCTGAAAATCTTGTAATTTATAGAAAAACAAAATTTTTGAGCATATTGCGAACCCTTAATTCGAATTTTAACCCACTGCTAGAGAATTTTGAATTTTATCCATTAAAATAACATTAAAAAATGATTTTTTATACGTTTTTCCTTCCGCTCACCCAGAAAAAAATTTTTTTGGGAATTTTGACTCATGGATTCTTATTATAGGTATAATTTCCTACAAAAAGCCTATTGCGTCGAGTTTGTAACTCCAACGGGTTCCACAAAAAATTTCATTTAAGCTGAATTTTCATAAAAATAGCAGTAAATCGCGTTTATTTGAGGATAGAAAGACTTAATAGCTAATTAGTAGTAATAGCTGTGAAATTACTGAATTAAAAATTTTTTGCCGCCATAAAATTTCAAAAAATACAATGACAAACAAAGGTTTCATTCAATTTTTCAACTTGGATTTCATAAATTAGTTATTATTGAAAAAAATAGATTTTTTCGCTAATTTTAAGTTTTAAGTGGCTTTAACAGCTAAACCATGGGAGCTACGAAAAAATCTTCAATAGTTAAGCAAATAAACGCGATTTACTGCTATTTTTATGAAAATTCAGCTTAAATGACATTTTTCGTCGAACCTGTTGGATTTACAAACTCGACGTAATGGGCTTTTTTGTAGGAAATTATACCTATAACAAGAATCCATGAGTAAAAATTCCCAATTTTTTTTTTCTGGGTGAGCGGAAGGAAAAACGTATGAAAAATCATTTTTTAATGTTATTTTAATGGATGAAATTCAAAGTTATCTAGCAGTGAGTTAAAATTCGAATCAAGGGTTCGCAATATGCTAAAAAATTTTGTTTTTCTATAAATTACAAGATTTTAGGCGGGACTTAAAAAAAAAATGTTGCCCAAAAAAAGACCCTAATATATATATATATATATATATATATATATATATATATATATATATATATATGTATATATATATATATATATGAATAGATATGAGTCGATAGGTCTCCACGTGTGTCCTTTCGCCATTTTTGTGTATAAAACATGAACCTCTCGAAATCCACACGTGCAAAACCACGGGCAATAAATTATGATATGAAATAATTTCAAAATATTCATGAAACCCTGACATCTCATTGTAAATTATTGTATATCGTGAATCACATTCAGAATCAGGAATGGCTTCAGCCTTGAATCCATCTAACAGGTATTGCTCATTCAATTCGTCAGGTAGAATATTAAAAAGCATATTTTGTTAACCGACGAAATCAAAAAGGAAGAGGTTTTCTAGTCGATGCGTATATTGCCACCCCTAAGGGTAGCAAATTGGAGGATATTGATCGCTCACCCTCTGAATTTTGACCAGTTAAACGATTCTATCAGGCATAAATTTGAACTGGGTTATCTGATTTAGAATTATCCTTTTTTTATTGTATAGGGTATACCTCGAAGTTGGTCATATCCATTATCCACCCCTGAGGGTAGAAAAATGGGGGATGATAACACTACAATATAGCGGATACCTTAATTGTTAATTGAGTAAGTAGTAATTAGTAGACTTTTGCCACAAAAAATTAAGAAAAAAAAACTTTTTAACAAAAAATTAAACCGACGAAAAAATAAACTGAAAAGCAAAAAATAACCCTTATTAGTCTTAATAGCTCCTAAACAAATGTTAGTAACTAATTTTGAGTTGGCGCCAATCAATCAACAAAGATCGTTAAATTTCTTTCAAAAAAAAATATGAAAACGCCACCGCGCGTCCCGCTGCCATCATTTTACGCTTTACCTAATTGAATTGCTAGTTTGTTTGGCGCCGACACAAAATAGTTACTAACATTAGTTTAGGAGATTAGTTTTTAAGACTAAAAATGTTTATTTTATTTTTTGCTTTTCA
This sequence comes from Gonioctena quinquepunctata, assembly GCA_018342105.1. NCBI lineage: Eukaryota > Metazoa > Arthropoda > Insecta > Coleoptera > Chrysomelidae > Gonioctena > Gonioctena quinquepunctata. Next base: position 790,926 of record JAFIRS010000105.1, read on the forward strand.
GTTATTTTTTTGTCGGTTTCATTTTTCGTTAAAAGGTTTTTTTTTAGCTAGTGCATGTCTAAATTCGAATTTTTTCTGTGAGATTTGTATAAGATTTCTGATAGATTTCATACGTACGTCTAGACTTCACGATCAACAAAAAAATACTTCGTATCTATATTTCGAGTTAGTTCAAAATAGCGAATAAAAGATTGGAAATAAAATTATACCAATATTGGCATCAGTTCATAGAGCAGTTTTTTATTCAAAGAATTTTCCTGTGAAATTAACACAGAAATCAAATTTCCATTGAATTCATGCATAATTTGCCATGGGTTCAGTTTTTGTGATACATGGCGATAATCTTTTCGATTTTTTTATATCTCAAAAAATAATTTTGAGTTCAATTTCCAAATTTACTAATTTTGATGCGTTTTGTAATTGTGGCGTGAAAAATTTGGTGTTTTCCTGGGAATTATAAAATCCTATGTTAGTAGAGCATCTGTTTCAAAAAAAAATTAATCAAGGTTGATAATTTCTGTGCATTTTATCAATAACAAAAAATTAAACCGACGAAAAAATCAACTGAAAAGCAAAAAATAAAATAAACCTTCTTAGTCTAAATGATAATTGAGCTCCTAAACTAATGTAAGTAACTGATTTTGAATCGGCGCCAAACAAACAATTATCGAAGATCATTATCATTTTGAAATTTCCATATATTGTTGTACTGAATCTGATTTTGGTATCACAAATGCACGTATAAAATAAACGTAATTTTAGGCGTAAAAAGTATTAAAACTTTTTTGTATGAATATTTTTGACTAGAGATTATGAAAAAAAATGATTTTTACCCAAAAAAGGACACCTGTGTCAAGTCGACAGTACCAACAGTTCTTAAGAAAATTTGTTCGCAATCAAACTTCAAAAATTACACAAATATTTTCAATCTCAATTTTTCCGAACACTGTTAGAGACTCTCATTTTTTAATGCCAATTATATAACTCGAGCCGGAATTAACTTTAAAAAAAACTTTTATTCAAATACATTTACAAAAATATTTAGATGTGAACAATTCAAGAATCAAATCTAGACTAACTACAATAATGAGAGAAGATCATGTCTAACAAGTAAAATGATGATATGAAGTTCTTGGAAAAATGTCGACTCTGCAAGCTTCCCATGGAAATGCTGAGTTGCGAAAATGGTGACTTGGCTATTCCCATAGTGTTCGTGGAAAAGGTGAATGTAACTCCTCCCTTCTCAGAAAGATCCATATATGGGGTGGATCGGTTCATTCGTCTTCATCGGTGGCCCTTGGAAATGGATGTAAGTTTTGGGAATTCCTCGTGGACGACTTTTTCATGGTGGGTTGGCTTGTTTGGCTCCCTCTCCAATATTTGGTCTTCAGGAAGTGACCCAGTAGGATAATTGATAATGCGACTAATAGGATGTATATTGGGGCCGTCCAAAGGTAAGCTGGAGTCCCTGTGGAAGTTTTCAGGGTGATTCGGTGGATTTCTTGTTGGTCCCTCTGGAGTCGATGCACTTGATCTAGAGGTATGTTGTGGATGGCCAGTTCGTGTTGATGTTTTGGATGACTTTGGAAGTTTTACTGCTGGCAATAGTAAGGGTTGTCCGGTTATTGTTTCTTCGTTGTTGGAATAAATACTCCTTGGGGTCTGGAAGCTGCAACCAATGGGTACTTCGATGAAATGAGGACCTCTGAGGGTGGCAAGGTCGCTCTTTTGGCAGTTGAATTTCACTTTGGTGGGTTCAGGAAATATCACGATGTAATGGGCAGCATTGATCTGTTCGACGATTTCATGTTCGATTGTTACTGGGACGGGCTCGCAGGTGTTCGGCTCTTCGTTCTTCAGATGGAGTAGCTGGTATGTACAATCGATTTGCCTCGATTGTTCGATTGGCCTTCCATTGGTACAATAATACACTGGGTGTGTATTTTGGCATGGGGTGTCTTCGTACTGATAAAAATTGCTTTCCATTGCCAGATAAGGTTTGGAGGGAATAAGGATGGTTTTGTTCTCGGTTGGTACAGAGTATAGGTGGTAGTATGAATAGGTTTCTGGGAACATTACTGGGAAATGAACGATAAAGACTATTCGACTGTTAGAATGATATGATTCTACTTCCAAAATTTCATAGTATTCATGGATGCTAGAGTTATCGTTTCCAAATAATAGTTCTTCAGGTGAATGATGTTTAAGAAGTATTTGAATGATGAATTGAAGATCTTCGATTTTTAATATGCTATTATGAACAGTATTGATTCTCGCGAAGGTTATAGCATTTTCTAAGTTTGATAGTATCCCTAATAGAATGTTCAAAATTGCATTTATTTGATCCAAAGAGGTTTTTGCTGTAATGTAACCGTTAAAGTCAAATTTAAGTTTTCAAGTTCAGCATCGAGTTCGATTATTTTGGATGTTATCATTTCTTCATTTTGCTTAATTAGCGAGAGAGAGGTATTGTAATCATCAATGATTTTGTTGTCAATGAAATCTGCCTGTTGAGGGTGGTTGCAATATTGTTTTGATTTGATTTTAAAGTATTGATTACGTCATCATATCTTTTGCCGTCTTCGGCATCTAAATTACCAGAAATTGTTTTGAAAACTGTACCAATTCCATTGAATATACCCTTTTTGATCTTCTGTTTGGGTTCAAAAACTAAGTTTTTGTTCTGCAAGAGTCAACTGGAAAGAAATATCATTATTGAAATTTTTCAATTCTTCCATATAAAAGCTACTTCTACTCTGAATTAAAGATTTGACATTGTTCCATTGTTCACTAATTTTACGAAATTCTTTCTCTATGGGTTCTAGATCATAGAAATGAATAAACGTATGAAAGAAATTTCGTAATTTTGCATTTCCCAATTTGTAGGGTAAGATGCCAGGATTTGAGGAGAGGCTGGTGACTTTAATTTCTTGAGCTTCGTTGACTGCCGCCAGGGCGAGAAGAACTCTGTAAAGTGATTTTATCCTGATTAAGAAGGGTCTTCTGAGATTATTTTATGATAGGTTCGTAGAGTTTCATTTGAGGGTTTATTAATTTCACTGTTATTTCTTCATTTTTATGTACAAGATGAGTTCTAAATCGGGGCTTATTTTAATTCGCGCCCTAGTCTTGTGATAAATTTGTTTTTCGGTTCGTAGGTCAGTGGTTCCTGTCTAGTTTCGTTGATACCACCATGATTAATTTAACCTTCGTGGCACAATTTTACCATTTCGACTTGTTCTGTGGATTTGAAATCTTCAACTACATTATTACAAATAATGAGTTTGAAGGCAGAGTTTTTGAATGTGTCACTCAGTATTTTACACAATTTTGGAATAAAAGCTTGTTTATCCAAATTTATTGCAAATGTTTTGTTTGTGGTGGTAAATTCTTTGAATGTCTGTATATTATCGTGTTCGAAGTTGTCTTCGGATATTTGAATTGAAGTTCTTATTTTGTTTTCAACTAGCCGTTTTATTTTTGGTAACTCTGGGGAATGAAAAACTATTTTCAGAAACAACTGATTTTGAAAATAATTGATACGAGTTTCTGATATTGGAATTACGAGAGTCGGATTTTCGTAACTGGTATGTACAGTCTCGTTTTCATCTTCGTCTCTATTTTCAGGGTTATTATCGTCAATTCGTAAATCAGCGTCATTGAGATCTGGATTTTCGTCAATTTTAGATCTATTGATTCTGTGTCGAATTCTTGGTCTTTGTTGGTTTGATTATCTGATGAAGGGGGTTTTTGTGATGAAAATGTTTCATTGAAATTTTGCAAATATTTGAAAATCAATTCTGAATTAGGCGTGATAAATCTTGAATTTGAGAAGTCTAATTGTACGTTTAGTGATTGGATGAGATCGATTCCTATAAGTCCATCAAAAACATTGTGAAATTTATATGCGTAGAATTTCATAATTTTATCTTCGTTAAATTCCTCAAAACTAGGTATGGTTACTGAAAATTCATGCTTTGAAGAAGCGAATGAGGTTGAAACGACAAAAGGATCACGAATTTTATATTTTGCAAAATATTTTTCAATTATTTCGGGATCTAAAAATGATTCAGTAGCTCCCGTATCGATGAGCAATTTTAGGGGTGGATTTTTGATATTGATGTACGGTAGTTGTCCTTTGTCAAACAAGTTGTGGAATTCGATCATGTTATTTGTGTGTCCTGTGGGGGAGGCCACTCGAAAATGCTCGCGATTTTCATTAGATACATATTCAACGAATTCCAAATTTTCATCAGAGGGCTGCTCTGAATAATCATATGGGATTCTGAGGGACATTCTTCGTCAGGGTTGGAAACGTCAAGATATTCGGTATTGTATAGTTCTTCGGAAACCCATTTACGATTTTGGTTTATGGGTTGATTTGCACTGAACTGTCTAGTGGTAGTACTCATCGGGGTAGGTTTGTATTGATTCGGATTTGAGTTTGGATTGGGTTTCCAAACATCTTTTGGTGGGCCAGAAACTTGTTGGTTACTTGGGAATCTTTGAATGAAATTTGGTCTCGGCTGGACATTGATTGGTCCCGTCGGGAAAGAAGGTTTATATTGAGATGAGAAATTTTGCTGAGGGGTATTGGAAAATCGAGGGTTTTGATACCTGAAATTCTGGTTGAAATTTTGAAATGTTCTTTGTTGATTGGTTTGAAATGGCCTAGGAAAGCTTTGATTTTGATGTATTGGGTGAGATTGTTTCCTCACTTGTACATTGGAATGTGAATTGGATTGATTCGAAGAAAAAGAATCTTGTAAATATTTTATATTGTCTTCTTTCCTTATGAAATTGATTGCTTCTAGCATAGTTTTAGGTTCTTTAGTTCTAACCATTACACCTATGGGGTTTCTTAGCCCCGCTAAAATACTTCAAGGGCCTGTTGGTTATACATGCCCTGTTTGAATTTCCTAATATTTATATCAGGTTCGTGAATAGCAAGATAATTTGAAATTGTATTTAGCAATTTCCTCACTTTGTCATGGAATTGGTATGGAGTTTCGTTCGGTAATTGTCTCGAATTGTTTAAATCCAAAGACAGACAGTTTTCATTTCTCGGATCACTGAAGTTACGAATAAGTTCATTTTTAATTTCATCGATATTATTAACACAACTTATATTCACAACTTCTCGTGCTGGACCTTTCAGTTTGCTAATGATTGTTCTGAATATTATTACATTTTGATAATCTCCTGAATTTTCATTATTAAAAAGTGCGTAACAATGCTGTTCACGCTTTCGAGGAAAAATTAAGTTCATTAACATTGCCGTCAAACTCTGGAATGGTCTCAGCATGGACCTTTGTGAAAGCCGGAACTGCTGGCATGATTTTTTCGATATTATTTATTCCAATTGGATTTGAAATTGTACTTTCGTTCAGTGAAAAATTGCTTAAAATATTCGTCAATGAATTTATATCTAGCTCTGAGTTTACTTCACGTTCACTAAAGGATGGAGAGAAACTAGAGGAGTCTGACATGAAAATCAAAAATGACTTACAGTACGATCCTTTTCGGCATCTGGTACTGGCCTGGTTTCTGATGAATTGTTGGTATTCCGGCTTCGTCTCCAGGGAACATACGTTTTCTTCAATCGAACCGTAGGAACTTTTCACGATTGTTACTTAACTATTAAAATAGAAAAGTTATCCGCGTTGGATTCTCGTAACAATCCTACCGACTGCGCCAATTATATAACTCGAGCCGGAATTAACTTTAAAAAAAACTTTTATTCAAATACATTTACAAAAATATTTAGATGTGAACAATTCAAGAATCAAATCTAGACTAACTACAATAATGAGAGAAGATCATGTCTAACAAGTAAAATGATGATATGAAGTTCTTGGAAAAATGTCGACTCTGCAAGCTTCCCATGGAAATGCTGAGTTGCGAAAATGGTGACTTGGCTATTCCCATAGTGTTCGTGGAAAAGGTGAATGTAACTTGCCATAATTATAAATAGCGCACCAAAGTTTGTGAGAATGCTGAATTGGAACTTACTATCAGTATTAGTTTTTGAGATTTTGAAAAAAGAATGAAAGAGATATTTTATGTATGACAATTTTTATGTGAATACTTGTGAAGCTTGATATTTTTTCCTATTAAAAGTAATTTTTCCCAACCATATAATAAGTGGAAATATTATTATATATATATATAAATATATATATATATATATATATATATATATATATATATATGTGTATTATTACATATTTATATATATATATATATATATAAAATATATCACACCGGCCGACATGATTTTCCTTGTTTAAAATATAACTAATTTTTTCTACCAATTCTGTGGTACTGACGACGAGACCAGACCTCATTTTTTCGTATCATGTCAGGTTTCTAATAAAATTATTATATTGGCAATTTTATTTGTTTTAATAAAAATAAGTTAAATTATTAAGTTTTGGCGCTCTTTTTTTCCTCTCGTGAGAAAATCTATTAACTGCAACAGCGACACATCCAGTGATAAGGCGTTACATGAGAATTATTTAAAAAAAGTGTTAGTGTTTTACTTTTGATATTTATTGAATCTTATCAATGATTTGTGGCTGAACAACATTTCCAAAACAAAATGTCTTAAAAAAAGTGTCAAAATAGTGTGGATACATTTTGTTACATTTGTGGAAATTTTATGATTTCAAAGCAAAAACAAAAACTTGCTGATTTTGTGCAAAATGCATATAATGCTTACTTTGGCTTTAAAATACAACTCATATCGTGGGTATCATGAAACAATTTGTTGAAGCATTGAACAAATAAGACAATGATGGTTTTGAATACCTGGGTCAAAATTCCCAAGATTATCTAATGCAAAAATAAAAGAAGGGGTATTCGATAGACCACAAGTCAGATCTTTGATGAAAGACGGGGAATTTGATGCAACAATGAATACTACTGAATTAGAAGCTTGGCTGGCTTTTAAAAACGTTGTTAACGATTTCGTCGGGAATCAAAAACACCCTGACTATAAAAATATCGTGGCAACTTTATTGGATAAATATAAAAAATTGGGATGCAATATGAGTATAAAACTCCACTTTCTAGATTCACATATGGATTTTTTTTCCTGAAAATGTTGGTGATTTTAGTGAAGAACAGGGAGAACGATTGCATCAAGACACCAAAACTATGGACACAAGGTACCAAGGTCGATGGAATGTGAATATAATGGCTGATTACTGCTGGTCACTAAAACGTGATATTCCTGATGATATTCACAAAAAAATCACACCCAGACGTAATTTTACAGAAAAGCGCAAAAGAAATAACTCTAAATAGTCCTATAGTAATGATTGTACTTGATTTTTTTCTCCATAAATGTTTAAATATACATATTTGTAACATAATAATTAATTTTTTACCTAAAATTTTAAAATAAACAGTTTTTTCCTTTTATAGAAAAACCTGATGTGACAGAGCAAATATGGAGGTTCTGTGTTCAGAACACTCAAAATTAACGATATTTAACACTCAAATGAAAACAAAAAAATTTAATTTGTCGGCCGTTGTTATCAACAGCAAATACTTCTTTATTGAAAATATTCGACTGTTGACAAATATTTTAATTTTTTATTTTGTCATATTTGGGTATTTATGGTCACATTTGGAAAGGTGTCGTGTTTCTTTTTTTTTTTCATGCACAGTAAATGATTTGATTAACAAAACCATGAATCATTGTCCTTTCTTTGAGTAAAATAATTTTTTTTATTTCGTTTCTATACATGGTTGGACTGTTTTGTTTTTTAATAGTATCCGGTAACATGTTATAAAGTCGAAGTCCAAGGTAATTTGAACATCGCTGCCCTATTGTTTTTTCCGATCTTGGTAATTTTTTATGTTTCTTTCTGGTGTCTTAGTTGTGGATGATTATAATTCAGGGAACATGAGTTAATAAATTAAGGCAATGCAACTGTCTCACATCAAGTACCTTGGCCTTCTCGAATAGACTATCCCTTGGATAAGCTCTGATTTTTCCGTATATCATCTTTAAAATCCATCCATGAAGAATATTCAACTTCTCCAAGTAGCAGCCATTCACGCCTTCCCATCCTACAATTCCATAAGACAATTGCGATTGCACTAATGCATAGTACAATATTTTCAAATGGCTAATATCTTGAAATTCTTTCAAATATTTTAATTTGTATAATAGTCCTCTCAACTTTCTAACAATATCCTGAATTTGTAACTCCCATGTATGTTGATTACCCTATATATTTAATAGAATCTTCTGGAATTTTACAGAATATTTGCAACAATGGCATAGAATTTAATAAATTTTCCTGAAAAACATTGATGACAAATATTTTAATATACTCATTTTCTTGTAAAGTTTCATTAAAGAATATTTTCTATTTCAATTGATCTCAATAACAACCACGGATTTAAATTCGCATTGTGAAAATGTATATTGATCTCATCAGTGCGATTTCTGTCGTTATATTTACGACGTTAAAAAACTAAAAATATCAGTTAGGTGTGAGTTGTAATCGTAAAATATTGATTGCAACGTAGTTTGCAAATATTCCAATATTCACATATGTGACACGGCAACTTTGCAAATGATATTGGACCGAACAACAATAATTTTTTTCAAGGTAGTGTCTTGATTCCAAATTAAGGTGATTTGTGTTAATTGATTTCAAGGTTTCATATTTTCAAAATGTTTATGCAATGTGAGACGTGTAATAAATAATTTTTGTGAACAATCTAAGCTACCAGTGCCAGTGCTGTTAGAAACTATTTTATCAATATGAAATAACTTTCTTCCTCGGTGTGGAGTTCCAGTTCTTGAACTTTACTTCGAAAGTCCGTAAAAATCTCAGACAAAAAAAAACGAGTAGCATTTTTTCACATTTAAAAATCTGAATCCACAGTTATGATCACACCTTTTCCAAAGGTTATCGCTCCACAATAATAGCGATCAATTTGTTTGAATATACTGATTAAGTTCACCCACTCCATTTTTTTAAGATCAATTATATCGCGAATTCTCCGGAAGATTACAGTTTATTGAACCTCAAAAACGCAGGTTGTAAAATCAACATGTTTGTGTTTCGAACCGACATTCGGATGTTTTTAAAAGATAAACAGAATTTATTCAACTCCTGTTTCTATTTTTACTCGTTTTGGAGACTTTAACGGGAGGTTAGATCGCGAGCTGATTAAATATTACCTGAATAAATATTATATAACAAATAACAGAATGAACTGACATTTTTCATGCTGTTTGTCAGGAAACCAACATTCTGCAAGGTGGTTTCGTGTGCATGGAAGATATTTGCCGACTGTTTCAAGAAATATTGGCTATAGCCCTCAAGATTAAATGATTGATTAGAAGAAAAAATATCATGGATAATTTGAACATCAAAATGTATAATAATCATATAGATGTATGGATGATATATTTGTATGCTTTATGGAATTTCTAATAGGAAACAACTATATATTTGGGGGGGATTGGCGCGGTGGGTTAGCGTCCGACTCATGATTGAAAGGTCGTGAGTTCGATTCTCGGCCAGGGCAGAAATTTTTCATTTAATTTGAGAGAATTAAATGTTAAATTTCGTAGCTGGGCCGAGGATGGTCCTCGACGAGGTTCCCAAACAATATTCCACTTGTGTCTGGCCGAATGACGAAATGTCCAAGCCAAAAAAAAAAAAAAAAAAAAAAAAAATATAATTTATATTATAATATCGCAATATACAATCCACGATACCACTTTACCAAAACAAAGTAACCCCTTATAAGATACGCATAGATTAGTGAATATGTATTCCTCTTTCAGAAAACAATTTCAATAGAGATCTCGTTATAATCAAACTACTTGCAATCACTATCGACCCCAGTTCAAATTTAGTGAATAATATTTTGAGGAAAAAAAACAATGACAAGAGCTATAGATGTTTGTCCACCAAAAAAGACATGACTCAATATCTGGGAAAACTTCTTGAAAAAATATCAAAATAAATTACATACACTTTGTTTCCAAAACTACAAGATCATACATAGCTAATGAAGTTTTTTGGCAAGTGAAGCAGCAGAACATTCGAATAACGAATATCAGAACAGTAAAATGAATTTAACTTCTGATACCCACCACTTTACTAATTATTTTGAAATAGGGAATGGATGTCGACAATATCTCGAAAAGCCTGGAAATCGATAAAATAAGATCACATTATTTATTGCATGACCAGGATGACCTTGATAATTTCCGATTATTGAATTTGTTTCACCACAAGTTCAACTAATCATTTTTTTAATAACTCCTCAATATTATCTATGTATGCTTTCTATTTACATATCCTAAAAATTATAAACAAAAAAATATAAATCATTCAACTGAAAAATTACATAGTGATTAGGAAATATTCGACTTAAAGCAACTCTATCTCTATAACTTAAGATTTTCACTTTAAAAAAATCAGGTGCGGACACCCCAGAACTTGATTGGCACAGGCCTCGGTAGAATGGGGTTATTTTGCAAAAAAAACATTGATAAAACATTTTTGGGGCTGTACGAAGTCAATTTGATCGGTCAGTTCAACAGACAATTTACCGGTCAATTGACCAAGTGAGATTCTTTTGAAAGATAAGTGCCATGTGAAGTGGAATGAATAGAAAAATCGAATTAAACGGTTTTCTTCACATAAAGGATTCAATATAAAATTGAACCCGAAAATGGTAGATCTCAGGTGAAAAACAACTACTTTCCTGGCAAATACCACGCAGAACGTTGAATGATATTCACCTGAAAACCCATGCATACTTCCATATAATATCAATGGACATTGAATGCAAATGTTTCTTTCTGATAAGCTCGATTATGTTTAATTTATGTCGTGTTCACCTAACAATCCGCATACCGGTTTCAGGCTTCTTGGCCCTCATCAGTACGGAGTAGTCAACCAGCCAAAGGTCCAAAGAACTCTGGCTGAAGTGAGACACAACGTAAACAAACCATCATCGAGCTTGTAACACCTATAGGTACGCGGAAAAAGATAAACTTTAACTGGCGGTACCTAGTGACAGAAAGAAACACTCCGAAAATCTCCCACCTCGATAGGTTTCTAAATAAAAGATTCCTTCTCAGTAGGAGTGGCAAGCCCGTCTAGCATATAGTGAAAGATAAGTGCCATGTGAAGTGGAATGAATAGAAAAATCGAATTAAACGGTTTTCTTCACATAAAGGATTCAATATAAAATTGAACCCGAAAATGGTAGATCTCAGGTGAAAAACAACTACTTTCCTGGCAAATACCACGCAGAACGTTGAATGATATTCACCTGAAAATCCATGCATACTTCCATATAATATCAATGGACATTGAATGCAAATGTTTCTTTCTGATAAGCTCGATTATGTTTAATTTATGTCGTGTTCACCTAACAATCCGCATACCGGTTTCAGGCTTCTTGGCCCTCATCAGTACGGAGTAGTCAACCAGCCAAAGGTCCAAAGAACTTTGGCTGAAGTGAGACACAACGTAAACAAACCATCATCGAGCTTGTAACACCTATAGGTACGCCGGAAAAGATAAACTTTAACTGGCGGTACCTAGTGACATTTTCGGGTTCAATTTTATATTGAATCCTTTATGTGAAGAAAACCGTTTAATTCGATTTTTTCTATGAGATTCTTTTGCTGTGTTGCTCCCTGCCGAATTTAGTTCGAATCCATCGAATAGATTTTGAATAAAGGTTCGAACTTTGCCATTTTTTATTTTTGACAGATGTCTGTTGGATAAATAATTTTGACTGTTCTGGATACAGTTTTTCAGGGGCTTCCAAATGACATATTGCTAGTCAAGTTCCGTACGATATAGTTCCTGTCATTTGTTAATAGTGTTACTGATAACCGCCAAACACTAATGCTCGCATTAGGGTCGGGAACTGTATCTTCATACCAAATTTCAGATCGATTGGTCAAACGGTTCGGCAGTTATCCTGGAAGATTACAGACAGACACACACACAAACAGACAGTCAGTCAGATAGACAGACAGACAGGCTTCTGGAAATGATCCCAATTCGTCCCAGGGGACCTCAAAACGGATAATTCTGTCGATATCTCGATTTTTTTTAATTACATTACCTTGACCCCTTGGGGGGCCGGTCAAGTAATAGCATCCTACAAACATTAAACCACACTTACCAAACAAGGCAGAAAAGACAAATGCATACAAAAACAAGTGCGCCGGAGAGGAATATTGATTGTAAAATTCATACATACTTATGTCAAAAAAATTAACCGAGCAAAGGAAATCTGAAAAGAGAAACATTAACTTTAATTTATATCAATTTCATAAAAAAACGACTGAAATTATACATACGCAGCTTAGAGAAACAAGATATCTATATTTTTTTCCATTGAAAATAAGCATATGGAAGCAATGTGCACTCTTCAAGAGAGTTATCCAGTTATGTCTATTAGCAGTTAATTTTTCTTTTATTAGAAATTTATCACTGAGTGATGACTGAACCATGTGGCCTGCCACTACAACAAGTTTTTTTTTGTTAGTTTTCAACCTGTTTTTACCTGAAGTTTTTTAACAAGCCAAATATGCTGTAATACGGTTTTATAATTGTGGAACATTCTAAAAATGAAGTGCACCAGCAACTTTCATTTTTTAACCTCAACTTAATGTCTTGAGAATGAAAATACATTTTCAAAAGCTTGAAGAATTAAAAAGGAGTTTTTTCTTATCTCATCGGCCGTTTTTTCATGACGCAACCCAAGTAATGTCCTTTTAAAGTGTATTTCCCAATTTGATGTTTTTATCAACCAGTCCAGTCAAGAGACTACCCTTCTAAATATATATATATATATCATTTTTTCTTTAGTTTCTTGAAAATATATAAATATATATATATATATATATATATATATATATATATATATACATATATATATATATATATAAACGTTGACATCCCCAATAGGTAATTTTTTTTGAAATCTACCTCAAATGTAGGTATCTACCAAGGCTTAGAAATTTATTTTCTGTTGTTTCATCCTATTTCTGAAATGTTTTTTTAATGAGATATTGAAGGCTACTTTTATTCTCAAATGCAATCAGATAAGTGACTTTACCAATACACTCTTTATTGCCGAATTCAATATCTATATCTACAATGAATTAATGACTAATGAATCGAATGAATATTAACGTCACTCCAAATATTCTCAGAAGTCGCAGTGGTAATTTGAAGCCTTTTACCCAGCGAACTGAATAGGTTGGTAATTGTCCACAATTTCGGAACGTTTTATTAAAAGTGAAATGTCAAGGACAACTAGATCTGCTGCTGGGCTGGTACGCGGATGTTGGGCACGGTGGAACTTTTAAGAGGATATGTCCCAACAGCCATAACGAATATTAGTCATTCGGTTTCCTTTGTCTTTGATCGGCCGTTTTTTATTGCTTTATTGGATCACCTTGAAAATTGAATGAACGATAGCTGCAGACAAGAGCTTTCATACATTCTTTGAACTAAATTAAGGATTAAAAAAATTTGAATTGATCTGGCCGATACTTGATGAAAATCCATATTAAAGTAAACAAAAGAGACTCACTCCGCTAAATGATTTTCACTAAACAGGGTTTACAAAACCACTTTTGTAAACCCAGTTTAGTGAAAATCATTTAGTGAAATGAGTGTCTTTTGTTTACTGGATTGAAAAAATATTATTACAAGTTTTCATACAAATTTACTAAAAAGAAAAAAATATTTCTTTAATTGTTTGACCCAGATTTTTCTGTGAGTAGCAGATTCATAATAAAAAATACCTATTTTATATTCGCGGCAAGATTTTGAATCTGCTACTCACAGAATAACATAGGTCAAACAATTAAATAAATAATGTTTTCCGTTTTAGTGCATTTGTATGAAAGTTTTTCCTAAATTTTTTCAATCATTTTCACTAAATTATGTTTAGTCATTCATGAAATCCGTCATCTTATTGAATGCTGACAAAAATTGATAATCTCCGACTCCAAAAAAACCCACATAACAATTTTGAATGGATTCGGGCCATAATAACAAAACACGTCGCCATCTTGGAGCCGCCATATCTTGAATTCATGAATTTTGACAAAAAACATAATGATGTCCGACCCCAAAAACCCCCACACACCAATTTTGAATGCACATGAGCTATAATCACAAAACTCTTCGCCATCTTGGAGCCGCCATCTTGAATTCATGGATTTTGACAAAAAAAATCATGATCTCCTACCCCAAAAACCCCCATATACCAATTTCCATTGGAATCGGGCTATAACCACAAAACTCGTCGCCATATTGAGGAAGTATGTATTAATAGGCAATCGGATCATCATAATTTCATTTTCCCATGGTCGAAAAAAAGACATATTTTTCATCAAAACACAACACAGCTAAAGAATATTTCAAAACTTATTTCGATCCCAGACAAGAGACACTACTGCCTTTCATTTACTCAGACCTCCTGAAACTGGTGATTTATTAGTCTCAACGTATAGACACACCTACAAGCATTATCATTGGCTTGCGGGCACTCAAACAGCTGTCACTCAAACCCACGTTGACTATCGGCCCTTCTTTTGATCTTCGGTTCGCCGACGGATAATGTTTACGAGTAGTACACCTTATTTTTCGTTCCGTTTCTTCGCATATACGCTCGTGTTAGCGAAGTGAGTTTTTGATTTGCTCCCTATAGAAACAGCTTCTGCAATTGAAAATGGTTAAACTTATAGATACATACAAATGTGACGTTGAATAAAAGCTTGTAAAAAGCACCATACCACCACACCCATACTTTGGTATTGTTGGATGGGGCGGAGTGCTACATAATTCCTCAAAGTCATACATAATTGGATAATTAGGATCATCTTTGGAAAACCCGTAGATATTAATGAAATAACCCCGTAAAGAAATTTACATCAGACAGCTCTCCCGCCAAACTATTTTGATCAATGTCTTCAGGAACGAATAGAAATACTCTTATGAATATTCATTCGGCACAGAATGAAAAATATGTCAGTTGAAACATAGGTACCTGCAATGTCTGTATTGCATGAAAATTCTTCACAAAAATTATTACGAATATTTTCTGCAATATTTCTGTAAAATATTATACAAATTCAATAATTGATCGTTTTTAGTTTTGAACATATCGTTGAATTTGTAATTAAATTCTCTATCAAATGGCAAGATGGCACACTAATCTTATTAAGAAAAAAAAATTCTACTAAATTATTGATGACCAATCATTTTGGTAGAAACCCTGAAAATGGGGTATAGGTACCATTTGAAAAAAACGATTTTTCAGTTAAAAATGCATTCAGAAAATTTTAATTCTTACTGAGGGATTTGTTATTGATCTTATCGATGAAATGACCATTACTATGAGTTACTGATGTAAATTAGTACAGATTTTAACCTGATCAAGCCTCCTGGGCTAAAAATAAATTGAAAAAATGTTTGTTTTTAATTGTAAAATAAAAATTTGGCAACACTGTCGATGGTAATTTTAGCAGTAGAATCCGAAAAACATCAAACATACCGGGTGTTCCTTTTGAAAAATCAAAGTTGGTGGCTATTCTGGCGAAATAGGAAATCGGCCATTTTGTTTTCATATGTCTGTCAATTGTTGTGAGCACTCCTTATCAAGTATTTTAAATATAGCCATATGTAAACTGAAACTGAAGAAGGCCAATAAAATAAATCAATTTTCGTTCGAAATAAAAAACGGTCGCATTAATAGTAAAATTTATATGACAACTCATAAAGTCGAATACTTCCTCTATTAATTGTGTCGGCACCTCAATCTAAATTCCAATCCTATGTTCAGACATTCATAACTAATAATAGTACGCCGGGACAGATGAATGACCGCGGTCTCTTAGAAGCAATAATAGGCTTGGTGATATATCATGGCGGCGTGTCAACTCAAAGACGACTTGCCGACTCATTAAATATAATGTTATTGTTTAGGGCGGCATCGTTTGAACACCAACGCTATATATATAAGATTCTCCATACTAGAACTCTCTCTCATTCTCTACTCACTTCATTCAGAATCCAGTCGTCGATCTAGTCAGTCAGTACAAAGCTAGTTCAGCTTCATTATGAAGCAAATAAAAGTAAAGTTTAATTTCAATTAGCGAAGATGAAGTCTCATCTTCCTACGAGTAGTAAGCGTAGACTCCGTAGAGTTTATCTGAAGTAGCAAATTAATCAACCTATGCAGAATCATTGTGGAAGTGGGAAGTTAACCCAAACCTAATAACAAAAAATGGAATTAATATTTAAAAAAAAAATTAACAAGTGGAAGCGTAATATAATTCGGTAATAAAACGGAATAATTAAATCAGTGGCTCTTCAGTGGAGGGTAAGAAATCAAACTGTTTATTTGGCAAGGTATATATGTATAGGGTTATAAGAAAATATTCCATTATTAATTTTATAATAAAAGAAATTATTGATTCAACAAAAGTAAAATTATTATCAATTGTTTAAAATAACTGGAGAACAGTTATTTTAATTGTCAGCTCATATTGTTTCTCATTTTAAATTATTGTTTATTCAATCTCATTTTGACTTTCTATACATTTTTCTCAGTAAATTATACCAGGTGTATCAATAGTTGTATTTATATTTTAGAAAATACATATATATATATTATTACAAGTCTTAATTGTATTATTCTTTCAAAACGATTTGAGATTGGTCTTTGTACTGTCAAATTAAGTTCCCTCGCTTCATTACATACTGGGAGAAACAAGATCTCAAGCCGCTCTGGGAAATTGTTCCGTTATTGGTCAATAGACAGATAACGCCCAGTATGGTTAATGCATAGCTAAGTTAACAAAAACTAACGAGCAGCTATGATATTTGGTGTCAGGTGTGGGGTGTATTTACAGGAAAATAACGTTTATATGTTGATTTTCGCAAAAGATGTCAAACTCAATGCAAATAAGAATGAAAATAAGAATGAAAATATAGTAAAAAAAATTGTTTTCTCGTAAAAATATCATCAGAATTTGTTTAGTTAAAAGTGTGCATATATTGCAGTTTGCACTAAGGTTGTCATATTGGAAATTAATCTGGAAAAATATAATTGCAAATATAGAAGATTTTTTAATATTGTTTGTGGAATGCTAAAAGGAATGAAATTGTAGAAATATTCAGCAAAAGATAAACCTTTGGTAACAAATAAGGTCAGAAAAGTATTGAAAAATTGGAAAAAATAAGACGAAAAGCATTTAGAAAGTAATATCAGTACAGAGAGTTTGACGAGTGGAAAATCAAAACATATATATCGTTTATACAAGGCTGATCTCAGAAAGTATTCGGAAAGGAAAGTGAAATTTTTTATTCAATGGGGATTTTTATTAAAATTGTTAAATCATGGAAACTCCGACAACAGTGCCATGGACTGGTAGGATTACCTATGAACCTACCATTACTATCAGTATGGATAATTTACCTTCTTTTAATGGTTCTACAGATATCAAAGATTTTATTCGTGAAATTGAGTATTTGGCAGATGTAGCAAGATGGACAGACAGTCAAATAAGTTCCATAGTTAGATTAAAATTGACAGGAATCGCCAGATTATTTATAGATACAGATGATAAATTAAAAAATACAATAAATTGGCCTGAATTTAAAAAGGAATTATTGCAGCAGTTTAGCAGATTGAAATTACCTGGAGAAGAAGAAAAAGAATTTTTGAATTGTTATCAGAAAAATAGTGAATCAGTAAGGAATTTTTCCATAAGATTGAGAGCATCCGCAGCGAAATTACGAAAATTTACAGGAATTAATAGGGTTGATGATGTATTAAAGCAAAAATTTGAACAAGATACGCTTGTGCAATTTTGTATAGGATTGATAGATCCTGTAAGGCAAAAAGTTTTATCTGCCAGTCCTGTCAGTTTAAAAGAAGCCATACAATTAGCAGAGAAGGAAGAATTAATTGAGACACTAACAGCTCAAACTAATATGAATTTTAGAAATTTCAATACGAATAAAATAGTGTGTACACATTGCAATCGTAAGGGTCATGAAGAATCAAATTGTAAGAAGAAAAATTGTGTATGCTATCATTGCGATGAATTTGGTCACCTCTCATATAGATGTCCAAATAGATATAGCTTTCGAAATGAGATATTAAGTGAATCAGGACCATGGTTTTCCGACTATGCTAAGGGAAACAGATTTAGAAAATTTAGAAAAATAAAGAAATCAAGAAAAAGGTTTTCTAACTATTCAATGGAAAATAAATTTCGAACTCAGGGAAGAATGAACGAACAAGGACGTAGAATTATCAATCAATCAAATAGAAACCGATATCAGAATTTTGGGAGAGTAATTGACAGAAGACAAACAGGAAATAGTTACGCGAATGGAAATAGTCCGAGAAAGTATGGAAAAATGTCCGGATATAACAGGAATTTGAATAGGAAGAAGCAAGAAAAGAATGTACTAACCTACGGTGAAGGTGAGGAACAGAATAACGGTATTTATTTAGAAAACGAACATGGTAATTGGCTAAAAAGTTTGGAAGAAATGGGAAAAAGGTTTGAAGACATGACCAAAATGATAAAACAGTGGATTGAATTAACTTTTGACGAAAAGCTAAATTTCTCAAGGGAGTGCACGCCCAAAACGAATTGCCGAGTAATCAAAAATTTATTTTCACGCCATGAAATGAGTCCAGCCGGCTCGAATCAAATGGAAATGTCTGAAAATAGTGAAGTGTTTGAGACACTAGGTTTCGAAGAAGTCGATTCAACGGAAAAGTATGGAAAATCGTCTAGGAAAGAAGATAACAGAGGTTATCGATTAAACAAGCCAAATATGATTGATGATTTGACAGTGACATCATTCATTAAACTAGAGAAAAATCGCGAAGATAGAAAATTGCCAAAGGTGGATATTGAAAAATCCATTAAAATCAGCAAAGGTATTAACAAAACCGAAACGCCCTGTACACTAGGAAGGATAGTCAGCGAGACAGCGGAAAAGTTCAAAGTATAGTCGTAGTGAAAGAGCCAGCTCATTCAAGAATGACACTTTTCAACCAGAACAATGGAAGGAATCAATGATCTGAGAACGACCATCATGAATAGTACGCCACTGAAAGTGACAGTCTAAAAGTAGAAATTTATTCGTCAAAGAACGAACATTTCTTGCCTAAAGAAACAGAGAGATGGAACGGAAATTGCCAATGCAGTACCACAGCGGAATGAAGGAATTTTTGTTCGGAAATGGAAAGATATACGGATAGGTATGAAAGTTTTCAAGAAGGTAGCAAACCATATACAGGAAGTATCGGAATTGCCGAAGCTAACGCATCAAGGAATTTAGGGAAGAAGATCGTTGTAGCACATAGGAAATCGTTGAAAGACAGTCTAAAAGGTAGATATGAATCACCCAAGAGAGATATTCTACCCTCCAGGACGTTGGAAAATGCCAAGAACCTCGGAATGATAGTCGCCAAAGAAAGTACTTTCGCAGTAGACGAAAATCAAAAGGCTGAATTTTATTCGTCCAAGGACAAGAATTTGCCGCCCAGATTATTGAATATATGCATAGTTAAAGCAAGGAGTAACATGAATTCGGAAAAAATTTAGAATTAAAGAAAATAGCCAATAATGAATTTTCAACATCGAAAAACGTATTATGGTACGAGATTTGAAAGAAAATACCGAAGAAAATAAGGAAGTAGTTAAATATATAAAAATCATCATAACCGTAGCCAAGTCTAAAGGAAAAATCGAATTTTAAGAAGTCATCGTTTTTAAATTCAGAAATCCCACAATTTGAAAACAGGATTGAACACATGATTCGACTGAAAGTTAATCAGAGAGAAGAAAAATCTCCGCAACTAGAAAATAGGCAGGAAATTATTTTAGAGAATAAAAGGATGAGTAACGTTAAACCCAGAGCGTCCTGTATATAGGAAAGGATTATTTCCACCTAGGGTGGCAATCCAACTCTTAACAATACGGTAGTATGCCACGGAAAAGCGACCAAACTTTTCAAGAGAATAATTTGTTGAAAGATATCAAAAGGAATGAAAGTGGTATACAAGAGAGAAGAATTCCGCCAATTCATGAAATCAGAAATATAAGTAGAAATTTTCCACTGAGTGTAAGGAACTTAAAGAGAATAGTTATAATATGAGAAGGAGAAAGGATTAGAAGAATAGAACTTCAGGACGAAAGAACAATTGCAAGCAGGAACTCAAGAGGAAATAAAGGAAAAACCGATGAGAAAGATCAAGAAAAGACCCTAGAAAACCTAAAACACTAGAAGATAGAAATCAACTTGAATCAACAGAAGATGAAGGAGAAAGTATTCCGGAGATAAATCATAGTTATCAGACTAGAACACGTGGTACAGTAAAAGAGTTTCCATGGATTTATTCCAAAGCAAAAAGTCAAAATAAGTAATTTTCAAAAGTTCAAACTAATGCACTTATGAAGTAATAATATTGTCAATATTTTTAAACACAGTTGAGATCAAATAGTATAGTAAGCCATTATAGATAAATAATTGGAAATCATGAAATCTTGCCAAGTATACATAAGCACGTATCGAAATGTATAGTCAAAGACATTGAAACACCCTGTAAATTAACGCGAAATAAATATTGATGGGACTTTCTACCTGAACCATAACGTACCGCGTACCGTTGGAAATATCGTCAAGGAATGAGACAGAAATTATCTAGTGTCGGTTATTCTACATGAGAATCGGACTTTTGAGTAAAGCATAGACAGTAAGAGAAAATTGTGTGTATTTCCTGAAAATTCGGAAGGACTTTATAGACATTAATGAAGTATTGATGTAAACGGTTATAATTCTCTACCGAGAAGAGATTTTAGCATGTAATTAAAAGTGTTACCTTGATAATGACTAAGTGAAATAACATTAATTGAAAGTAAAAATGTGCGAAAAATATCGGTGATAATAAAGAACATTTTAAAATTATCGTTAACAATTACGGATAATATAATATGGATTTTTGAACTATATCTGAGTTCAAATTAATGATTATCAGCTTCTCACCAAATAGTTATTTACTGAGCATCGTACCGCAATGGAGAGTTTGAACTTTTAATCCAAGTAAGTTCACAATACCCAAGGATGGATGGATATTCAAGCCCATAGTCAGAGTGCAGAGTTGAGGGACCCCCCAGGAAGCCTCATCGCAAGTGTGCAAGGGTGCACAAATTATCCAACTAAATAGAAGGTTGAACCATCACTTTAACACGGAAGAACCTTAGAAACTACTACTCACTGGAACTTTTAAACAAATGTCAGGTGACATTTTGCATCATAGAGAGAAGTCGATAGTTACCATCAAACACGTTCACTACACGAAGGGTGGCTCGAAAAACTGAGGACAAGGCCGTTTAACTCGCTGCAGACTGAGTGGAACTAAGTCATATGGTTCACAGATGATGTTTACATCATCCCTAGTCGAAGAGCAGACATAAGGTCGCTGGAGAATTTCAACCTGATTTCGCCAGACCACAGACGAACTATCACAGCAGGTGATGACAGGTCATATCTACAGGGTGGCGTTCTAATTCGAAGCCAGCACCGTCTCAGAAGACACTGACTTGAAAGGATCTTTATTGAGAATTATATAAAGATTTGCATGTTAAAATTAGTATGTTAGAATAGTAATTATATAAGTAGGGATATTGTTGACCATGTATGTAATATTAGGTGCATGATTGAATAAGGTAAAGGTCATATGTTATCATAGGTATTATCAGTAAGAATTTATTTAGTTTGCTCATGGTATGCTAAAACAATTGTCAGAGCCATAACCAAGTTGAGATCCAATACCACTCTTCTACCCAAGATATTAGGGTCATGAAAAAGGTATCAATTAGAATTAATACCTTTTAAATGGGGAAAAGGAGGTGTGTTGTGAGCACTCCTTATCAAGTATTTTAAATATAGCCATATGTAAACTGAAACTGAAGAAGGCCAATAAAATAAATCAATTTTCGTTCGAAATAAAAAACGGTCGCATTAATAGTAAAATTTATATGACAACTCATAAAGTCGAATACTTCCTCTATTAATTGTGTCGGCACCTCAATCTAAATTCCAATCCTATGTTCAGACATTCATAACTAATAATAGTACGCCGGGACAGATGAATGACCGCGGTCTCTTAGAAGCAATAATAGGCTTGGTGATATATCATGGCGGCGTGTCAACTCAAAGACGACTTGCCGACTCATTAAATATAATGTTATTGTTTAGGGCGGCATCGTTTGAACACCAACGCTATATATATAAGATTCTCCATACTAGAACTCTCTCTCATTCTCTACTCACTTCATTCAGAATCCAGTCGTCGATCTAGTCAGTCAGTACAAAGCTAGTTCAGCTTCATTATGAAGCAAATAAAAGTAAAGTTTAATTTCAATTAGCGAAGATGAAGTCTCATCTTCCTACGAGTAGTAAGCGTAGACTCCGTAGAGTTTATCTGAAGTAGCAAATTAATCAACCATATGCAGAATCATTGTGGAAGTGTAACTCATCCGAAATCATCTCAGTAATAACTAAAAGAATGGAATTAATATTTATCAAGAAGCTAAATAATCATATTGCAACAAGTGGAAGCGTAATATAATTCGGTAATAAAACGGAATAATTAAATCAGTGGCTCTTCAGTGGAGGGTAAGAAATCAAACTGTTTATTTGGCAAGGTATATATGTATAGGGTTATAAGAAAATATTCCATTATTAATTTTATAATAAAAGAAATTATTGATTCAACAAAAGTAAAATTATTATCAATTGTTTTTTAAAAATATATATTATTAAAAGTCTTAATTGTATTATTCTTTCAAAACGATTTGAGATTGGTCTTTGTACTGTCAAATTAAGTTCCCTCGCTTCATTACATACTGGGAGAAACAAGATCTCAAGCCGCTCTGGGAAATTGTTCCGTTATTGGTCAATAGACAGATAACGCCCAGTATGGTTAATGCATAGCTAAGTTAACAAAAACTAACGAGCAGCTATGATACAATCCGAAATTGTGTCTCATTTCTATGTACAAAATTTCAGTCAAATCGGTTTATAAGTGGAGATATAGGCATGGCCCTAGTCCCATTGTCACCCGGTATATATATATATATACATATATATATATATATATATATATATATATACATATATCTATATCTATATCTATATATATATATATATATATATATATATATATATTTATTTCAACCGAATGAAACAAAATTTGGCACAAAAATACTTTTATAAATATTTCGGCAAAGTTCAAGCGCCATATCAGTCGAGTTGTTTCAAAATGGTGGCAATTTAAAGGTTAGAAAAATGCCAATCTTACGTTTCCATATCAATATTGGCAAAGTGAGATTTAAGGTGTCCATTTTTCACAGCAAAATTTTCGAATTGTATAAGGTATCTTTTAATGTAATGTTTTGGAAATATTTTTTACGAATACTCGAATACATTCGCATCCGCTTTTACAATTAAAAGGGCTATATATTTTACCAAAAATTATTTATGGTATTCAACGTATTTTCACATGAGGCCTGTTTGAGAAAAGGTTCATTAATCCTCTTAAGAAGTATTTAATCGAAAAACTGGAGAACATGCAAACTACAGCAATCAGCTGTATTCTGTCTGCTACAAGCTTTAACAAACGAGAAAGTTTTCCGTTCACTTCTTTTTTATCTCAAACTGGATCTACCAACGTCCTTGCGTTGCATTTTTTCAACAACCAGACGCAATTGCCTTTTGATTAATTCACACAAGGTTAAGAAAAAAATCATGATCATGCCTCTGCTTTTTACAGGTATGTTCATTCCTTATGCCGTTATAGTTATTGAAAAAGTGGTATCAATCGATTGAGCGAGTTCATATCCTTTAACTATTCAATTACATATTCAGCCATTTTTTCACTCATCTATCTATCTATCTATTATAAAACTGTTATTATCTGTGTGTTTATTCGAGCATCACGCAAAAACTACTGGACCGATTTTGATAAAACTTTTGTTTTTGGAAGCTTATGATTTGACTGAAAAACTGGTATATATCTTGTTACGATGACGGAAAGCGGAGATATAACAATGAAACCACATTTTTTCACAACCATGTGCAACCAATATAAGGTGAGCTTCTTCCTTTTTGATGGTCCTGGTCGGTTGATGTTGGTGACTTCGTAATCGTCTTTGTTGTCGGTGTTATCAAGAAATTCTCATCCTAGAAGTAGAAAATATTCTTTTACACAATAATGTATTCCCAATATGGATAGGAAATAATGGAAGTACTAAAAGGCCACCTAACACTCCAGACTTGACCCCTATGGACTCATCTTTCTGGGGATTTCTAAAAGACATTGTTGATAATAAAAATCAATCCGTTAAAAACACGATTCGACTTGAAATAGAAAATCAAAAATGAAGCGATTTCCAATGCACTTATAAATATAAGAAGACGTTATCAATTATGCATTGATAATAATGGTGGACACATTGAACATATTTTATGAGTTACCATGTTATTTACATTTCCTAAATAAATATTTGTTATCTATTTTTGTATAAATATTTAGCCTTTTTTTTCTCACTGTAAACCATTTACTTTAAAGGTGTTAACTTTCATAGGATAGGTATTTACAGTAACAACTAATCTAACTAAGTTATTCGACGTTTAATTACTCGCAAACGCTATAAGAATGCCGTACCCAGAAAAAAAATTCGGGGGGGGCATTTGGTTCCAAAGTAAATAATGCAATGTACATTTTACCAAATTTTATTACACACACTTTTTTTTTACCTTTCTCATTCCAGATATATTTTACAAATTTCGGGGGGGGGGGGAGTTAACCCCCCCTTCCCCCTGGGTACGGCCTTGGGTATAAGATACGGGAAACATATGATATATTTTTTAAATCAGGATAAAAAAAACCTTTCCAAAAATTCAATAATATACAGGGTATCCCATTTGAAAATTTTATTATTTCAAGAACCTGAAATCTGCACGCCACTGTATTTTTTATAGTATTTTATCAAAATGCAGTCATAACCACACAACTTTTACATTTAACTTTTTTTTCTATAGACAATAATAACGATGATAAGGGGTGGGTTATATATAGTGCATAACCCGGTACCTTTTATCCAAGATGGCGGACCGCACCTACCCCCTTTCATAGATGGAACGACCCAAAGAAAAATTTAAGAAAAAATACAAATTCCACGTAGGACAACTTGCGGGTAACAGCTAGTATCTACTAATATTAATGCAAATTAATCTCTTCGTTTTTGTTCGTTTTCTTATTAGAGAATAGAAATATATAATTTATTCTATGAGCGAAGGAACCTGAGGTTAAAATTATTATAATGAATAAATGTTTATTGGTCATAAAACAACATGGCAATTTTGATATATCTAGTCATTTGTTACGTGTAATATATCATTCAATTTCTAATGAGTTTCACTATGCATGTATTCCAAAGACTTATCTCCAGCATATTGTCCATGCATAAATTCCATATTCAATCTTAAGAAAAAAAAAACAATAAAATGCAAACCCCACATAATGTGTGTTCTGGACCACTACGAAGTATGCATCCATACATTCGATTTATATCTGTTCTTTGTAAAAATACTCAATTGCGGCATAATTTAAAATCGATTATATTATGCTTTTCTCATATTTTGTCGTACTCAATACATTATTCCAAAATTCAGTTAAAAATTTGGTTATTTTATCATGAAGAACTGAACTGTTGTAAATCCGAAAAGCATAGACATAAGAATATCATTGTAATAATTAAAAAAAAAACATTATCAAAACAGAGTGTCTAATTCTGGAAATATAAACAAAACTTTTTGGAGCATAGTGAAATAACTGTCAAATGACAATAATCACTCAAAAATATCTTACGTTCTACCTATAATGAAGAAATCACCTCAATGAAGAGACCATCTAAAGATTAACTCGTCCGACATTCTGGAGCTGCCATCTTCAATTCATGAATTTTGACAATAATTTCATAATCTCCGACCCCAAGAACCACTACATAACAATTTTGAATAGAATCGGACCACAATTACTAAACTCGTCCGCAATCTTGAATTTAGGAATTTTAACTAAAAACTCATAATCTCCGTCCCCGAAAACTTACACATACCAATTTTGACTACACTCGGACCATAATCACAGAGATCGTTCGCCATCTTGGAGCTGCCATTTTGATTTTATGAATTTTGACAAAAAACTCATAATATTTGACCCCGAAAACCCCCACATAACAATTTTGAATCAAATCGGACCACAATCACAGAGATCGTCGGCCATCTTGGAGACGCCATTTTAATTTGATGAATTTTGACAAAAAATTCATAATCTTCGACCCCAAAAACTTCCACATACCAATTTTGAATCGAATCGAACAATAAACACAAATCTCGTCCGCCATCTTGGAGCCACCCTTCTGTTTTTCTCCAACAAAAATTCCTTAATGCATTGTCACGGAAACTATGAACACCTGCCACATCGGGACAGGGCGAGAGCCCTGTAGGAATTTTTTGTGATCTCAGCAGGGCGTTCGACTGTATCAATCATGATATTTTGATAAACAGATTGGCCACCTATGTTATCAAAGATAACGCCCTCCTATGTGTCACTAGTTTTTTGAGAAAGCGTAAACAATATGCATGCCTCAGGAGTAATCTCAATGAATCAATTGTAACAAACTCAGCCCTCGTAGACATTGATATAGGTGTCCCACAAAGTTCCATTTCGAGACCGGTCTTATTTTTGTTAAATGTTAATAGCATTGATAAACTCTGCGGAAACATTCACGTTAGTAAGTATGCAGACGATATATCTGCCCTCGGTGTGGATAAATCTGATGAGACTTTGAAAATAAAATATAGCATCGTGATCGTTTGAAAATTCCCTCCCTATTAATATTGAAAAGACACAGTATCTCAGGTTTCACAATAGGCAAATAGTATGTGATAAACCTGACCTTATAGTTAATGATGTCCCAATATCTAGTACAGGTTCCTATGTTAAATTTTTGGGAATGAATATTGGTGAACATCTTAATTGGAAGGTCCATTGTACAAACCTAATTTCCATTCGTAACTCGTTATTAAAAATTTCTCCTCAAAAAACACTTCTTAGCTGGATAGTTTCAGGAAGTATATTTTTTGCTAACGTGGTGAACTATTCTATTTCCTGTTTAAATATTCAATCGGAATCCTCTGTTGACAATATGTTAACTCAGTTTTAGCAAATAGAAAAATTCAATAATTCAAAAAAGTCTCTAATCTATGCAGGAGAAGTTGCCGGCAAACGCATGTGGTTATGATATAGCTGAGGATTGTTTTTCGTTGAAAACTCATCTCATTATTATTTTGTTTTCAGCACCAGGACGGTACAAGAAACGAAGGGATGGGACGTCTTCAGGGACCCTCCCGCGAAGGAGCTATCCAGTTCCATGGCGGACCAGAGATGTTTAGAACTGACTGTAAAAATTCTCAAAGTCGTAGCATACTTAGTAACGTTTGTCATAGTCTTGGCATCGGGGGTTACGGCAAAAGTAACC
Organism: Gonioctena quinquepunctata; assembly: GCA_018342105.1. Lineage (NCBI taxonomy): Eukaryota > Metazoa > Arthropoda > Insecta > Coleoptera > Chrysomelidae > Gonioctena > Gonioctena quinquepunctata. Next base: position 818,584 of record JAFIRS010000105.1, read on the forward strand.
CTTCTGTTCATGACATCTCAACTTAGGCCGGACAGGATCATCACGTATTGTAATAGGGAATTAGGTGAGTATTCTTATATATCAGTTACTTTGAAAATCTAATTTAATATGATAAAGAAGGTAGAGTTTTTCAAGTGAACTTCTTTGGGTCGATGAGAGTAAAATTTCAATGCCCAATTTGAATGCAACGTTTTGATGTAAGGTTTTAAAGGAAACGCTTCTGGCGCAAAAAGGTCAGAAAATAGGTACTTGGAGAAAAAAAGAGAACTATGCTATATACAGTGCTGTCCTCGTTTTTTATTAGTCGCTGTCAGCTACATAATAATAATAATATGATGAAGAAGGTTGAGTTTTTCAAGTGAACTTCTTTGGGAGCGATGAGAGTAAAATTTCAATGTGCAATTTGAATGCAACGTTTTGATGTAAGGTTTCAAAGAAAACGCTTCTGTCGCAAAAAGATCGGAAAATTGGTACTTGAAGAAATATACAGTGCTGTCCTCGTTTTTGATTAGTCGCTGTCAGCTACATAAATGATAATAAGCATCGGTGTCTCTCTCTCTCTATATATATATATATATATATATATATTATACAGGGTGTACCGTAAAGTGCGAAAATACTAATAATACCAATATCTATATATATATATATATATATATATATATATATTGTTATGTTTAGAAGTACGTTAAATGTTGAAAGAGTTAAAATAAAAATTATAAATAAAAAAAACATAAATAAAAATTTTTCGTATTTGGTAATCTATGCTACCGTTTTTAAGAAACCTTGTATAATATTATTCGATACCTATGTTTGAAATAAACATGTTTTCAACATCATAAGCAATTGGCATAATTTTAAAATTTATAGAAATAAAAATTTTCCAATATATTTTTTGAGCACAAGCAGATAACAAAATATTAAAAGTTCGAACATTCTGTATATGAAATTGGATCTGAACACAATAGCCAATGAGATCTTGATCTTGATGCAAAATGAAGAATTTTGAAAATATGAAAAGCAAAAACGTCAGAAAAATGATTTTTACATGTATTGTATATAGTATGTAAGGTAGTTAGTCGTAAATAAAAACTGTCAAATAAGTGAAAATAATGAAAAGAAGAAAACAAATGTTGTTGGTATCAAGAGAGAGAAGCTAAGCGAGGGAGAACAGAAAAATAATTTTGGAAGAACCGAATGAAGAAAATTGAAAATTTTAAAAATCAATCAATGTGTATTAGAAAAACAGTTTTGCCAAGACAATATGGGAAATACTATAAAGAACAATAGCAGATAAAAGATCCCAGATGCAGGGTTAATCTTACCTTTTCCATTGGAGATTTACCAGTACGAGGCGAAGTCACAGTCGACAAAGGGGGCTGCAGTTTCCAAGAACGGGAGAAGTCCGAAACACTGAACATTCTCGTTACAAGAAGTCACAGGTATTTTTTGAAACTATAAAAGGTTACTGCAGTGCAATTAAAATAAAAATGTTAAAGAACCTTTCTGATAGAACTCTTGATGACCACATAACCTATAAAACTAGGTTAAATTTCACTTTTAGTATCACATAACTTCACATTTCCTGTATATATTTGCTATGAAGCTCTAATTAGGTTATTTATCGTAGAATAGGTAGTAGAAAGTTTTTCCTTAATAAATAAAATTATTATTTTGATGAATTTCTGCATTATTTTCAATGATTGAGCAATAACAGTTGCCATTTTCTGAAATTTACTTCAAGAACGACCAGAGGGCTCCGCAGTAGAACCGACTTCTGAGATTCCATAGGCGTACCGATTGAGTTAGCTGAGGTGAAGGAAATAAGTTAAAAGAGTGAATGGAAAGAAGGTAAAATGCATAGCCGGACATATTAAACATGTATATGGGTATTTATTTATCAATACATATTAAATAAATCTTCAAAAGGGCAACTAGTTTAAAGTTTTTGAAAATAGTAAAAATAAAAGTGAAACAAAGTAAAACAAAACAAAAAAAATAGTAGAACAACAAAAACATATATATTTGTTATGATGTCTGGTTGTGGAAAGTAAATAAGCAAATATAAAATAAAATAAAAAACGAACCGCAATCAACGCATCATAGCGATATATATATATATATATATATATATATATATATATATATATATATATATCACTTTCCTTTTTTCGAAATATTGGTCCAGCTAATTATTGTTAGTTCCTGAAGAAGACCGTATACACGGTCGAAACGTCGACGAAATAAATGTTTATCTCCTAAAAGAAGACTTGTCATTCACAAAAAGAACCGAAACCCCAAGAAACTCAAACTCCATTGTATATTCCTGGTTCAAGAAACTCAAAACTATATATATATATATATATATATATATTCTTTTTGTGAATGACAAGTCTTCTTTTAGGAGATATATATATAGTTTTGAGTTTCTTGAACCAGGAATATACAATGGAGTTTGAGTTTCTTGGGGTTTCGGTTCTTTTTGTGAATGACAAGTCTTCTTTTAGGAGATAAACATTTATTTCGTCGACGTTTCGACCGTGTATACGGTCTTCTTCAGGAACTAACAATAATTAGCTGGACCAATATTTCGAAAAAAAGAAAGTGTCCATATCAACCAGCCTCCTTATCAGATTGCTCACGTTTGATTTTAATAAAAAGAACAACAACAAAGTCTCCCGGTTATTTATACACAATGAAGAGGAGAAAAAAAATTGTATAATTATGGAAAATAAATCATCTGCTGCCTTTACACTTTCCTTTTTTCGAAATATTGGTCCAGCTAATTATTGTTAGTTCCTGAAGAAGACCGTGGACACGGTCGAAACGTCGACGAAATAAATGTTTATCTCCTAAAAGAAGACTTGTCATTCACAAAAAGAACCGAAACCCCAAGAAACTCAAACTCCATTGTATATATATATATATATATATATATATATATATATATATATATAATAATGCGGACTGTGACTAATTAAAACTCATTCGTTTTTCATAATTCTCAATAGTTCGTTAATTTTTATTAACTTCATCAGGAGAAATCTAAAAGAGCAAAAATAAAGGGCATATGACATAATGTGACGAACAATAATATAGTTACTACTTACACAACATAGAGTGTCAACTATGTAGAACGAACACATTCATGGATTAGGACTGTATGTATTCAAGTATCCATCAAATGAGAGGAAGATGAACAAATTTCAAAAACAAACTTAAAAAAAACATGTATAACGAGAGTACATTCCCACAACTGAGAAGTGTTTCCTTTTATCTGATGAATGCAGGTGAATTTTCTAAAAACTCAAATATATCAGGTGTTGCAACGACAAACTTAAATGTAAAATATTACAGTAAAGTAAATTAATTGTAAAATATTACAATATTGCACATTTGACTTGTATCTGATTTATAACCCATAGTATTTTCCTTTTTTTTTTGTTTATATGGTACATTTATATGAATATTCTGATTTTGTAATTGTTTGCCTGTTCTAGTATTCTGTCATTGGAAAAGTAGAATTGGTGACCGGTTTTTTGAAAATGTTCTACTGCCGCGCAAGACTTTTTTCTTAGACGACAATCACTCTTGTGTTGTATTAAACGTTGTTTCAACCACCGAGATGCCTGTCCCACATAACAACATTGACATTCCAGACAGGAAAGTTCATAGATGATTTTACTCTTCTATAGGTCTTCAACTTTGGAAAATACATTTTAATTTTTCAAAATGGTATATTTAGCTTCTTTTTTGGTGAAATTTTTTGAAGATAGTTATTATATTTTGTGATGAATTGTCAATGTATGGGATTTTTTTGTATTTGAAGATTATATTGGACTCTTCAGCTGGTCAATCATAAATGTTGGACCTGTATATTCGTTTTTTTAAATATGTTTGGGATAACCGTTTCATGACATATATGAGTAATTCTATTTTTCATATTTATTACTGTGTTTTATTTTTGGTTCGTGGATTGATTTGAGAAATAATTAATGAATCTTCCCGATTAAGTCTCTCTTTGTTGCCAATCCAATATTATTCTGTTGTCTTCAGTTCTTATAAGTTTGGTACCCAAAAATGGAACACTGCGATCTTTTTTACATTTGACTGTAAATTGCAAGTTAGTATCAAAAGAGTTGAAAATGTCTAATGTTGTTGTGTGCCAGCGGACAGCATTCAAACAACATAAGACATTCTCAACTCTTTTGATACGAACTTGCAATTTACAGTCGAATGTGAAAAGGATAGCAGTGTTTCATTTTTAGGCACCAAACTTATAAGAGCTGCAGACAACAGAATAATATTGGATTGGCATCAAAAGAGACTTCATCTGGAAGATTCATTATTTATTTCTCAAATCATCCCACGAACCAAAAATACACAGTAATAAATATGAAAAATAGAATATGTGTCATGAAACGCACCTAGAACAGAATTTGAAGAAACTATTCGACATTTTCACTAATCCCAAACATATTTAAAAAAAACTAATATACAGGTCCAACATTTACGATGGACCAACTGAACAGTCTAATATAATTTTCAAATACAAAACAATCCCATACATTGACAATTTATCACAAAATATAATAACTATTTTCGAAACATTTCCCCTAAAGAAAATACCTAAAGGTAACATTTTGAAAAGACACCTACACTATACAAGGACAACATCATCTATGAACTTTCCTATCCGAAATGCCAATCTTGTTATGTGGGACAGACATCCCAAAGAAAATATAATTCAATGTAAGGACCACTTTTATAGGTTCCGGTTAACCTCTGGTTGAGTTAACTAGTGGTTAGAATAGAAATTATGCTCGTTTTATGATCTGCTGAAGGCACATTCTAACCACTAGTAAACTCAAACATAGGTTAACTGGAACCTATGAAAGTGGACCTTAATAGCCATTTTGTTTGATTTCCAAAATGGAATTTGTATGTATCGCGTTAATTACATCGAAGAAAATCTAGCGATATGGGCAATCTCCAAAGCAACGTTGGACACGGCTAAGAGAATTCAGAATTTTTTTACTTCATAATCATTATTTTCTTTGGCGAAATTTTACGAGGAATATGAAAAAATATGACAGAACGAACAATTCAGAGTGAAAATAGGGAGAATTAAATTATGATTGATCTCTCGTACTGAGTTTACCGGGTTATCGTTTTCGATTCAGGTCAATCAATAATGGATAAGTAATTCAAACCAATATCATTCTAGAATATTAAAATTATATCTATCTCTACTTCTGATATTTTCGGTAAATTTACATATTAAGTGTTTTTCGTTCAAATATTTGCAGATGGCGAAATCGGCTTTCAAAGATCACTGGCAGCTGATTCGTTCAGTAGTGGAAATTTAGTCGTTCAATTAAAAAAAAGTCACAGTTCATTCCTAATTCGAATATTTACAATTCCCATCGAATACAATACGCGGCATTTATGATTCAATTTCCACATCAATAAAATATAGGATAGTTTTTAACACAGATTATCGTTTGAAAACGTTTATTCCTTATAAGGTAACAGGAGTAATGAAAGTCAAGCAATCAAAAGTATATAGCCCAAAAACTGTTCTTAAGACCCATGTTACTCATGTCACAGACAACCTAAACCATATGTAATATCAGAAATCAACCGGTTATTTTATGGAATGGGTGTGATTTTTTGTGCTTTCTGCTTTACTCAATTTGAAAATTATATTGTTTGTAATATCAAGAAAAAAATTAGTGCCCTTTATGGCCCGCATAAAGACACAAAATAGCTATTTATGTAACAAGTTGAGAAAAGAGTGTGTTTAAGCACAGGACGCAAAATTGTCCATCGAGGCGAAACATCAAAATAAATCACAAAACTCAAGGCGAAATGTTAAGGAATAGAAATGATACGTTACAATAAGGTTTCAAAGCACATGACTTACCAAAACTTAAAAAACTCGTTGCTGCGAAAAAAAACTCGTAACGGTCGAAAATATGTTTACAATGACTGAGAGAAAATGGCTGCCCTAACAACGACAGTATTTTGAGAGACAATCGAGGCGCGCGCTAAGAGTGCCAACATGACGATAAAACCCACCAGATTTGAAATACAGCCTATATGCTATTTACAGCCTATATGCTATATACGTACCTCCCCTATGTATTTCGGGCGTAACTCGCTTTCATGGACTTTAGCCCACTTCTCTCACTCACGCGTATTCGTTGCTTTCAGGTAGAGAAAAACAATTCATAGTCAAATTACCGACACCAGAACGAGTGATATGGATGTGGTGTATATTCTTCGCCTTCAGCATACCTCAACTAGGAGCTTTATTCAGATCCACCAGGATGTGTTACTTCAAATCCTCCAAGAAACCTCCGTTCTCACATTTCCTCGTAATTTTCTTGGTGGAAACTGCACACACGGTAGGCATAGCCATCCTCGCCTTCCATATACTGCCAGATATTGACGTCGTCAAAGGTGCAATGTTGACCAACTGCCTTTGTTTTGTACCTTCTGTCTTAGGTAAGATTTAATTATAAAAGTGGTAATAATTTAGAACGTAGTTAATGAATTACATCAGCTAAAGTCAGAATTGTTTGGTTGATGGAAGTAGGTATTTAAAGTTGAAGCACATAATGGCCACGTTTATACCGTATGTGAATTTGGTAACCTTACCAAGTGTATGTGACCAAATTCAAACCAAATGTTTTAGTAATCGTTTATCTACATCGTGTTTTCTCAAATGATTAATTAACCAACTTGGTTCTGGTTTGGTATTTATTTAGTCATGTAACCAAGAGAAAGGTTTGAAACTCTGCTATCTAATTCGGAATTGTGTCATCTGTCAATGACAATGTCTGGATGTCAGTGAGCTCAGGCTCAGTCATTTTTAATTTTATTTGTTCAGCAGATTTTGTAAAGCCCCTACTCAACAAGTCTTCTTCAAGGCTCTTGTAAATATCTAGGAGTTTACATTTTTTGCCATCGAAAATTGATAAAATTTTCTTGTCCAAAAATATTTGGAGAAACGCACTGGTTTCTTCATCTGTCCAATTAATACCTTTGGACTTTTTTATAGGAGTTCTGAACTACAGCAACTCATTTTATATTAAAAATACTAACAAAAATATATAAAACAATTTCCGAGGTAATGATGCGGAAACTAAGGTTAAGAATCACAAAACATATTTTTCACTAACACTCTCTCGCTCTCTTTTTTATGGCTATTGTTTCCATTCGGTTCATTCAGCCAGTGCAATAACCACGACAGAACGCTTAGCAATCTTTCAAACCTAAATTTACAGTCACGGTTGGTAAAACTTATCATACTGTTTACACCATCTTAGTCAACTTAGTATTGTAGTCTGGTACATAACAAATTTCGGTACCAAACCAAGCTAGTTACTTGACCAAGTGCACAGTTTATACCACAGTGACTAACAGAATTTGGTTGGAATATAATCATTAGTCAGCATACCAAGACACGGTATAAACGTGGCCAATGTGAAACTCATAAAATATGTTATTTTACCAAAAAATCACCTGTATAAAAATTAAATATAACATTCAGTCAAATTACTGGAATGAAATTTGAAAAACCTTTGCTACTTCATGAAATACAGTGTCACACATAAAGTTCGCAACATATGGAAGTTTTTTTTATTGATAGATATAATGAAAATTTGACTTCGCAGTTAGTTTGTGCTTGAGAAATTAGTAAAAAACAGCCTCTTTCCTCTTGTTATGGGCTATTCTAAACCTGTCAAATTTGACATTTTTTTCGAAAATCCCCAAAAAATCAGGTTTTTTTGGAACTTCCGAAAAATGTCAAGGGAAAAAGTTGCTCAGTTTCCAATTTTATACCTTTGCTCTCTATTGTCAATTCGATTTTTTTCCAATTTTTTTAATTTTTCGAATCTTTCGCTCTACCGATTCGAACGAAACATGGTTTAAATTTCATAATTTTGATGAATACGAGACTTCAATGACATATCTTGCCCGGAAAATACCCACATTGGCCTGTTACCAGAAAAAAATGCACCTCCAGAAATTCGTCTTTGTTGTTGCAAAGTTTATCTAGTTTTTTCATTTCATTGTGAAATTGATTAGGATTTTCAATGTATGGACGTAAATATGTCAGTAATCGAATAAACGAATTTCTTTTCATTCTTATTACACTCGTTTTCTTTTTTTAATAGATTTTTATCCAGTTTGATTATTTTTCTGGCCAATAATTCAGATACAAACAAACCAGAAATATCATGCTTTTCTGTAAACTAAACAATGACCTACAGTTTCATAACTATTCAAAAGACTTTCGTTCTAGCAATTTGTACTAAACATGATATAAAATTTCGTGATTTTAAAAAATACAAGACTAATGCAACATCTCGGGAAGAAAATAGTAGGTACAATTGATCGAATCGAATAAAAATTTTTCCTCAGTAGGCGTTTGAAACAAATTTTTAGTTTTGGTTACTGTCAAATTATTGCGTTTAATAAATCGAGTTGTTTTGTGTACAGATTTTCGTACATTTATAATTCACAAATAAGTTTTATGTACAATGTTATCCACACAAGACAAAGTAGAAATCTTTCTTTTATGTGGTGAGAATGTGCCATATCGAGATGTTGCTTGTATTTTCAATCACCGGCATCCAGGAAGAAATATTCACTTTAGTACCGTGGGAACGATATTGAAAACATTCAAAGTAACTGGCACTGTGGACAATCGTTTCAAGAAACCACATAATCCAATAAGGTACAATGAAAAACAACAACTCAATGTTTGTTTGAGCGTTGTTGAAAACGGAAAAACTAATATAGGAGTATTAGTGAAAATACAGGGGTTGGCAGAGAAACTGCGAGAATTTTGCACAAAAACAATTTCCAGCCCTATGAGCCAAAGTTCGTACACACTCTTAAAGGAAGAGATTTCGATATTCGAGGATCCATTTCGGTTCCAAGGTGAGAGAGAAAATGATATCACATTCGGGAGTGTTGTGCTAACATAAATCCCCTATTTATTAAAAATGCCACAAAGTCTGTGAATGAAAAGACTATAATTTGTATAGAACGGGTTCTTTGTAACATTATTGAGATAAATCAATGGATGTTACGATGTTTTGTTGTGAATTTGGTTATAGTTATTTTGGTTTAATGTTTTTTACATATCTAATGGTGAAAATAAAGAATATGAGATATATGAAATTAATTCAAAAAGCGTTGCGAAAAATTATAATTGGCTCGAAAATTACATCTAACAGTTTACATCCAACAGTCACACTGTTGGGTGTAAATTGCATCAAAATATTTCGAACTCATCTGCAGCTAACGGGATACAAATCTGTTAAAAAAAGAAATACGAGTGTGATAAGAATCAAGAGTAATTCGTTTATTCGATTACTGACATATTAACGTCCATATATTGGAAATTCGAATCAATTTCACAATGAAATGAAAAAACTAGATGAACTTTGCAACAACAAAGAGGAATTTCTGGAGGTGCATTTATTTATTTTTCTGGTAACAGGCCAATGTGGGTATTTTCTGGGCAAGATATGACATTGAAGTCTCGTATGCATCAAAATTATGAAATTTGAATCATGTTTCGTTCGAATTGGTAGATCGAAAGATTCGAAAAATAAAAAAAATGGAAAAAAGTCGAAGTGACAGTAGAGAGTCCAAATTTCCAAATTTGGAGCAAAGGTATAAAATTTGAAACTGAGCAACTTTTTTCTTTGACATTTTTCGAAATTTCCAAAAAAAAACTGATTTTTTAGGATTTTCGAAAAAAATGTCAAATTTGACAGGTTTAGAGTAGCACATGATAACAGGAAAGAGGCTGTTTTATACTCATTTTTCAAGCACAAACTAACTGCATTATTTTTCATTATATCTATTAATAAAAAAAACTTCCATATGTTCGAACTTTATGTGTGACACTGTATACATATATATATATAATATATATATATATATATATATATATATATATATATATATATATATATTGAAATGGTGTAAATATGCCAAATTTTATATGCTTGCTGGGTCGCATTAATTACCTACATAAACACTCAACCAAATCCACTACATAATAATTATAATGAATTAATTCTAGGATTACTATCGAGAAATAACAAGGAATCCCAACGTTTCATCAAAGTCATCATAGATCTCATGGCCATATCAGCACAAGCGACTGGTTTCATCGTTTGGCCTATCATGGAAGGAAGGGCAGATTTGTGGATTATCCCTGTGGCAATTTTCATGATATCTCTAGGCTGGTGGGAAAACTATATTTCGAAACATTCGCCATTGCCTTTCATCAGACGGTTGGGTAAAATTAAAGAAAATTTCGACCAGACGAGATACTTCACCTATATGTTCATTTCTGTTTGGAAAATTATGTGCTTCCTGCTCAGTATTATATTTATAATTCTGGCGAGAGAAGGAGAAGTGGGATTTTTCTTCACGGAATTTTCAGAAGGATACGGACCGCATCCAATCACCATAGTGGAGGTAAAATATTACCAGCTAATGTATTAAACCTTCATGTTATATTGAGCCAATAGCGGATATAGTATAAAAAAAATATTAAAACCAATTTCCATACATTTCGAACAGATTCAATGCAAACAGGCTCCGTTTTTCTCCTATACTAATACAAATTGGTTTGCTTAACCAACATTTTTAGTGTGATTCATTGCTGTTTCAGGGTAGTATTTCACGCTATTTTTATTCATTTTGAAAATAATAATTCACATCTAGGTATGTCTATAATAATTCTGATACAAGAAGTGAATTGAGTAACAAATATCATGTGAAAGTTAAAAGAAAAGGAGAAACGAATTGTATAGCAACATTTTTGTCGGTGACTTTACCGAATGTCACAGATTCTCCAAAGTGCTGTTGAACCACTAACCAACAACTAACGAGAACTTGCATAATTTAAATCGATTTATTATTTTTTAATTCGCATGTTGCGAGATAATGATGAGTTACTGAAGATTTCCCCCCAAATTTCAGGCCACATTTGCCAAATCTCTCTGTTAAACCTAAGAAACATTCATTCTTACCTATATAACTCGACCTTCTAAGTTTTGGATTTTTAGTGTCGTGGCATGGTAAAGAATTGCTTATTAGATACTTCATAATTTAACCACCTGAATCCAGAATTTCAGTTGTTTTGTAGTTTTTATTAGATTTTGGTAGAATTTTGGTTCTATTTATTTGACTATAATTGTTTTCAGTGTGTTGGACTTTTTTGTCTTCATAGTGTATACATTTGATGAACGATGTATTTTTTTACAGATCAAAGCAGTTTTGGGTGGAACATCCCTCCCGGACATCTCGGAAATCCTCCCGACCGGTGACGACACTGTCATCCAATCCAGCGACATCACCCCGATATATGTCCTGTTGATCAATGTTCTCGCTTCATACCTAGCCTACATTTTCGGAAAGTTCGCTTGCAAAATCATGATACAGGGATTCTCGTATGCATTTCCAGTGAATCTAACAATTCCAGTCTCCGTCTCTCTTCTGATAACAGCTTGTGGATTGCGCAATGGCGATCCTTGTTTCTTCCACGACACCATACCCGACTATCTGTTTTTCGAGTCACCTCCGGCGGTCTTTCTCAACGATTTCATCCATCATCAGCACGCCTGGGTTTGGTTGTTGTGGTTACTGTCCCAGACTTGGGTGATGATACATATTTGGACTCCGAAGTGTGAACGTCTTGCTCGTACTGAGAAGTTGCAGGTCACACCTTTGTATGATGGTAAGACTAAATTTTGTTTATTTTATCATACTTGAATAATGTCTAGAGCAAATAACTATACATACCAGCAAGTTGACGTTGTAGCTGATCGAATTTCACCAAGTGGTGCTGGAGTTTATTACCCTCAATGTGAATCAAGTCCAGGTTACACTACTGACGAGAAGGCCACCGTTATCATTATTATTTCTAGAGGATTAATCAGTGATTCTGGGCCCATCCACCAGTTATTATATTATAATAATGTGAAAGTAGCTGCCCAGAAAAACATAAGGCGGTCAACAGAGACGTGCCTTGAAACAAAGAGGTATCCAAACTTAGGAAGAAAGTCTTCAATAGAGCTAAAAGTCCTGGTACATTGGGAAGACTACACAGCAGCTCATTCAAACACACTTTTCTGGGTCCAAGGTTGTTGGAGACGAACTGCAAAGTACTCATCTGGAAGGAGTTGTCACTAACCCCCGCAGATTCTACAGGAGTCTAGCGGGGAAAATCTTAAACGCCCAAAATATCGAATGGGCCATTAAATGCCTCAAACCTTTCAAATCGGCCGGAAAGGACTGAATATTCCCTGCCTTACTACAAATTAGTACCGAAAGTCTGGAGGGAGGCTACAGTGGTGTTCTTACCAAAGACTGATGAACGTCCAGCAGACTAACTAAAGTCTTATCGCCCCATCAGCCTTCTTTTTTCCTAAAAAAATGGAAAACATTATAGACTGTTATATAAGAAGTGAACCCCTCTTAGATAGACCGCTTCAATAAGTTCACAGTTCGCCTATCAAGCAGAAAAATCTATAAAGCCTGGTTGAAAGCATTGAAAAGACATTCTCGGCCAAAGAAATGGCTCTATGCGCATTCATAGATATAGAGGGTGCTTTCGATGACACCTCACATGACTATCAAAATCACTACAGGGAAGGAATATAAACACCTCACTGATCAGATGAATACATGCAAGACTGGCTTGGAACTGCAAACTCTCGCTCAGACAACAGGCTACGAACAACCAGAACACTGTGATGTGGGTGCCAGGTCATAAGGGAATCAAATCTAATGAGGAAGCAGACTGCCATACCCTTCTGTGGTATCTCCAAAGCCCACATTAAGGAGCCGACCAAATCAAAACCCACTGGATTAAAGTTCCAGGATAAAGACAAGCGAAAAGGCTTCGGAGCCGATCGCCAAAGAAAGCTAAACAGCTTCGAGTTGGACAAGAAAGACTTGCTCACCGGACATGTCCTCTGAGGTATCACCTCAAAAAAGTTGATAGATCAGACAGTGAACTGTGCCGTTACTGTGAGGAGATCTTCGCTGAAAGTGCAGAACACCTGCTTCGCGACTACCAAGAGCTGTTTTGCCTTCCTCGAAGGGGTTTCATTAATGCCCTCCCAGGAAACTGATTCACTCGCAGAGGCTCGAAATATCGGGTCCTGAATAGATGAAGGGTAATGTACAAAAGACCTTATAGGTTGGGGTACGGAGAGGCTGAAGAGCCATATCGACTCCCCTACAATTTACAATTATAACGATAATAACTTTATTAATCCCAAGTAACAATACAATTGTTTACATAAGGAATACAATGAATACATATATAAATAAACTCATTGAAATATTTTTTCTCCATATATATAGACATACGGTGTTGCACACTTTTCAGTTTGGTATTTTGAGTGCTCATTTTGAAGAAGAAAACTCTTCTTTGCTCACCACAATAGTGTTGAAGAAGTGCACCGAGGTACTTTTTCTGTTTATTTATCACCCTATTGATTTTTTCAAATTTCCACATTCTTTGAATTCCACATTCAATTTCAGCCAGAGTATAAGTACTTGGTCAAATCCAAATAAAAAAAACGTTTTCTAGATTAGTTAGTTTTTCTAATGTGGAACTTCTTTTGGGTTATTCCGAACTCTTAATTGTCAAACTCCACAGCTTCGGCATCGGTTCTTCAGCGAAGCTGATCAATTCGTTAAAGACCTTCAAGCAGTCCCAAACCAGTCGGGAGTGTTGTAAGTAGTTGTCCAACATAGTTTTCTATAGCCACTACTATTGGATCCCAATTTTCAAGACAGCCGTTTATTATGATATATTCTCAATACTCTTGTATAAAATATCTGGGTAATTTACAGTTGATAACCTCATTTAACTCAGATAACTGGTCCTCAGTAAGGATATCCATAATAAGTTTCCGAAAGGTGTTCTGAGGATAATCCATGTGGGAAACATACTGTCTACTAGAACTTCCCGACTTAAGAAAATTACAATCACCATGAAAACCTTCTCATCAAAAATACCTAGAGCATCCCAGAGGAGGTCTTTGAAGTCACTTACCTTAGTTGATATCTATATACCAGAAGCAGCAGCAAACGGCAACGGATGGTCCAAGAAGAAATAGCTGCCACGTGGCACTTTGTGCTGTGTGGTGTGCTGTGAGAAATTATTACGTAATGAGAGAAGTACTCCTATGTCGCTCTAACACTACCACATCAACCTTCCGACGTTACTACAAATAGCTGGTAACACTCTAACCGTATATATATCCAAAAAACATCGCAATGGTAGAAGATATAGCAATGTTAACAAAACCATGTTTCTTCATTCTCAGCCTTCCGTTCATTGATGTGCATAGGTCATTCCAACCACTGACTCTGGAAGGCAACTGAAACACTCAATATGCTTCATATGGGTATCTGATCGTTAATATCCAAACCTGGCTTTGTCAATTTGAGTAATGGGCTTCTGATTCACTTGATTCCGTCAACTCGCTAGCAGTCTAGCTTTTGTGCGTTGACAAACAGAGCGTCTACTCAATATGAAAAGGCAAAGGGAGCCGTTGATTTTGAGAGAGGTGCTCTACACTTGTCAAATCGGCCATTCTATATAATATTTTTCAATGTATCTACAACACAGTAATATTCCTTTTCCAGGTCTCCTCATAGATCAGAGTTTAGGTCTCAACAGACGTCGAGATGACGAGGCAGACGTTAAATCGGAAGACTTAGATGAAATCCAAAAAGAAAAGGCTGATGAATATTACGAAACCATATCTAACCACACTGATGGATCAACCCCGAAGAATATCAAAAACTCTGACCATATTACTCGAATATACGCCTGCGCAACTATGTGGCACGAAAACAAAGAAGAAATGATGGAATTCTTGAAGTCCATATTGAGGTTGGATGAGGATCAGTCTGCCAGGAGAGTGGCTCAGAAGTATTTGAGAGTCGTAGATCCAGATTACTATGAGTTCGAAAGTAAGTTGATGCAATAACATTGTTATTTGCTAAGAGAAACGTGATGTAAGAACTGTTGTATTCATGCCTTTTATATTTCAGCTCATATATACTTTGACGACGCTTTCGAAATTTCCGATCACAGCGACGATGATAGCCAGGTAAACCGTTTTGTGAAGCTGCTAATAGCTACTATTGACGAAGCTGCCTCCGACGTCCATCAAACTCGCATTCATGTAAGACCACCAAAAAAAATTCCGACACCATACGGAGGAAGGTTGATCTGGCAATTACCTGGTAAAACTAAGATGATTGCTCACCTTAAGGATAAGATGAAGATAAGACATAGAAAGAGATGGTCGCAGGTAAGAGATGTGTTTATTATGATTTGGTGGCAGGTACGGAATTTTGCAATAAAAATGTATTATAAATATATTTCATAGAGTTGATTTTGAATCATTTGAATTAAGTGAGAGATCGTGAAACCCATCATGTTTTATTATTAATTATTCTTCTTCGATGTTCAGGTTATGTACATGTACTACCTTCTGGGACACAGACTCATGGAACTACCCATTTCGGTAGACAGAAAAGCAACCATCGCAGAAAATACTTATTTGTTGACTTTAGACGGAGATATTGATTTCCAACCATCGGCTGTGTTATTACTTATAGATTTGATGAAGAAAAACAAAAACCTAGGTGAGTCATTTCAGAAATGTTTTTGTTCCGGTAATTAAATATATTTATATTTACAGGGGCAGCATGCGGTCGCATCCACCCGGTCGGATCAGGTCCTATGGTTTGGTATCAACTTTTCGAATATGCAATTGGTCATTGGCTGCAAAAAGCTACTGAACACGTTATTGGATGCGTACTCTGTAGCCCAGGTTGTTTTTCTCTCTTCAGAGGGAAAGCGCTTATGGATGATAATGTTATGAAAAAATACACTACAAGGTGAGATAAATGGATTCCTCGGTACCCTGAAGACAATTTTAAAAAAACAACATCATGATGTATATAAATAAAATAGCGGTTCCCTAGAAATCTGATAGAATCAATTTAATGCCTACAAATATTAATTTTATCGCCTATCTATACCGGAAGGTGGCTCGCCCCTATAACTTTTTTGTTTTCGGAGATAATGGAATGCAATTTGGAGGATCTGTTTAATGCACAAAACTGCTTTTTTTTAAAAGTAACTCAACTTCATGCAAATTCCGGATTCACCGGAAGTGACATAAACTTTCGATTTTTAAATGGGACACTTGGTATATTTTTTTGACTCCATATGACATTTAGAATACAACCATGTATCATTTGTTACTGTTTGTAACTGTTTTTTAATTTTTTTTCGAACTCAATGTGTATTCTAGAGGGCTATGGATTCGTTCAAATAACTAATTTCAGTCCTTAAATGTTTGTAAAAATACAACTCTACTGTTTTCATAACTGGACCCATATTTCCAATCCAGTTTTCGTTGTATGTATCATGCAGATATTCCGTAACTGCCCTCAGGTTGTGTGGTGGAGCACCATCTTGTCGATAAAATAATCCAACTCGATTTATTAATGGAACTTCGTCCAAGAAATGCTCAATTTCCTGCGTGAGGAAACTTAGATATCTAGCCCCTGTCAGGACACCTTCAAAAATTATAGGGCCCAAAATTCTGTCCCCTAAAATCCCAACCCAACAATTGAAACCAAACCGTTCTTGGAAATTTCCTTCCACCATCAAGTGTAAATTTGCATCGGATCAATATCGCTTATTATTTCTGTTGATATGTCCCAAATTAGTGAAACGGCTTTCGTCAGTATACAGAATTTTATATGAAAATGTGTCATCCTCCAAATATTTTCCAAAGTACCAATTGCAATACTCAAGTCTCCTTGCATTATCGTTTTGGTACAGGTGCTGGTGTAGTTGATATTTAAATGTTTCTTCAAAATGTTAGCTGTAGAAATGTCACATTTTCTTACGATCTCCCTGAGTGACGTATTAATATTTACTTGAACGTATTCCAGAACATCTATTTCTTTACTCACAACAAACGAATCGTTCCCATCATTATCAGGATCATTTCGCATGTTTTTAACCAGTTTTGGAAAATAGTGCCGGGTCGGGTGACGCCGATCAGGATATCTCTGTGTGTAGAGACGTGCAGCATCGGTTGAATTTTGCCTACACTCTCCAAAAACTAATAACATATAAACTTTTTCAGTTCTTGTATAAATACTGTAATTTTCCATGATTTTCAAAGAATGAGGTACACAATAACTACCTAATAGGCCTTTTCATTTAGATGATTTTTTTAAAAGTCTGATTGGCTATTGGGAAAGTGAATAGCCATTGGTTAGTTTTGAAATAACAATTTGAGATTGGCTCAGTTCAAAATTCGCGGTATTTTCACATTATGTCAAATGCACCTGCATACATTGGCGTTCGTAACTTTCATTGTTAGGTTAAGTACGCATTACCTATTTTATAACGCCAAAAAACCTTTCATTCGTAGATAAAATAATATACACGAATATTTTCTAATGGTGAGTTTTCTTCTCCATGTAAATTCAAGTCAACTATCCATAGGAAAACTCGGAAATATTTTATTTCCTATAAAAAAAAAATCGACGTCAATGCCGTTGGGTCTGACAGGTAAACAAAGTTAGTCATTTGTCATCTAAATGAAAAAGCCTATTGACTTTGTAGGACAGATGTAAAATAATATGTCGACACGTCAATTTTTACCGCAACAATTTAATGATTTTGTTTCAGTTGTGTTGGTCACAGGATACTCGATGATTTTAAATCTTATTTTAATCTTAATAAGATTCTTCATTTAACGAAAGTTCTAACGTTATATTTTCAGTTTTTTATCGAAAGTTTTCTTACAACCTAATAGAGTGCGGTATCAAATTAATCGTAATAACATGCTATTTTTTTCTAACCGGAGGAGAAAAAAAATAGTAATAGGAATTTTAAAATCAAACGTCACATAGATGAAACATTTTGATCGAAAACAGTAAAATTTTATTTT
Source organism: Gonioctena quinquepunctata (assembly GCA_018342105.1). Lineage (NCBI taxonomy): Eukaryota > Metazoa > Arthropoda > Insecta > Coleoptera > Chrysomelidae > Gonioctena > Gonioctena quinquepunctata. The sequence continues at coordinate 836,631 of JAFIRS010000105.1, forward strand.
TACAAACATTTTAGGACTGAAATTAGTTATTTGAACGTATCCATAGCACTCTAGAATAAAAATTTATTTCGTATTGTTTGAAAAGCCTGTGATACTTATTTCTTTCTCTGATTAAACAACGTAACTGAGTGAAGCAAGGGGGCAAATTTGATGGTGTATACTTTTTCAACGGTATATAAAGATTGAGGGTATTAAAAAGAACTCCATAGAAATAAGAAATTGCTTGATTGATATATTTGTACGAACTGAGTATGTGCCATTAGAGAGATATTCATTTATGAGATCAGTCACCATGTTTAAAATGATAACAATATTTATTATTAGTTTATTTACCCTATTCTTGCTTCAGTTTTTTGGTATGAATATTAAACTGCACAACTGTAAGGATGAAATGTTTTGGTATCAAAATCAAATATTAATATTGACTTTTGACCACTAAAAGAGGACTATACTCCACAATATGTATATTCAATACAAATTATTTTTATAATTATTGTCATTATGAGAAAAGTATAGTTCATTAAAAAATAAATCTTCTTTTTTCAGTTCTGCTGAAGCTAGACATTACGTACAATACGATCAAGGCGAAGATCGTTGGTTGTGTACCCTACTCCTCCAGAGAGGCTACAGGGTGGAATACTCTGCAGCGTCAGACGCCTACACCCACGCCCCTGAAGGTTTCAATGAGTTCTTCAATCAGCGTCGTAGGTGGGTACCATCGACTATCGCCAACATCATGGATCTTCTCATGGACTCCAAAAAAACCATCGAAGTCAACGATAACATCTCCATGCCTTACATTGGATACCAGATTCTGCTGATGGGCGGTACTGTCTTAGGACCTGGTACTATATTTCTTATGTTGGTGGGGGCCTTCGTGGCTGCCTTCCAGATTGACAATTGGACGAGTTTTTATTACAACATCTACCCTATTATATTCTTCATGATTGTTTGTTTCACCTGCAAGTCTAATATACAGGTGAGCATGTTTCCTGAATACGTATTGTGAATTCCAACGTATTCGTTTTCTTGATAATGGGTTATAACTGAGTTATAACTGCACACCCGTGTATAACGAATTATAGTGGTTAAAATTCTGAAAAAAAATACATTGAATACATGTTTTGTTCTTTGTAAAATTAGGGTAGCGCGTCCCGCCTAATTTCAGGTGCCGAATGCAAAAAACATTTATAATAAGGTAGAATGTTGAACTGATTGTGTGGTAAATGTACACATTGCAAGCTGCCTGATATAGATATTCAATTTCAAAATGAAGAAAACAACTGACCTTGTTATATCCAAACTGGTGCTGGAGTCAGAACTAGTTGACTTCATACTCTGTTTTGAGGCACTTATCATAATTTTCACACACAAATAGTATTTGAAAAATAATATCACGACCATTGTAGTGATTCAGACATTCAGAACACGTGAACTGAACACTGTTGCCAAGCAAGATTCTCGCATGTACGGTTTACAAAGCTGTCTACGAACAAAAGTTTGTTAGATTCTACTAGTGTTTTCTGATTGGCTGGTGAATGGAAGATTTAAGGATCTTAATCAACAACTAATCAGAAAACAGTACGCGATGTGCACGAGCATTAATTTGAATATAATTGTCTTTTCAAAAAATTCCCATTCTGTAAAAAAATTATTATATTAATATATCTAGTACGAAAACGTCCGCACAGTAAACATTGAAGTGTATTCATATAGTGTTGAAGAACAAATAATGTCCTACATGTGACCTTACCATATCCGCTTTCAACAAAAATGAAACGCCTCCCCAAATTTTATTAAACCTCTTCTGCCACAAATTGACTGAATAATCAAAACTATAAAGCACTGTATACCAACAGGGAGTTGGCTCAGCTCTAGTTACACCTAATGGAACATTGAAATTCAAACTAACCCAATCATCAAGTATATACACCGCTGAACTTTTTGCTATATTACAAGCATAACATTTCGTGAAGAATCACCCCGATGAAAAATTTCTAATCATATCAGACTCTTTGAGCGCACTTAAGGGCATGCAACAACTATACACAGACAACCCAATCTTACTTATGATGAAAAACGAACTACAATGTATCCAAGAACTCAGGAAAAAAGTTATCATGATGTGGGCCCCCTCTCATATTGGGATTGCTGGTAATGAGAGAGCAGACATAGCAGCCAAAGAAGCAATAAACGACCATCAATCGAAGATAATATCCAGAACAACCAATTCAGACATGAAATCATTCGTCAAAAGTAAAGTAATTGAAGGATGGCAAAGAGAATGGCAGCAGTCAAGTTCAAAACTGGCGCAAATAAAACCATCCGTAAAACCCTGGAGTCACCTTCCAAAGTAGAAAAAACATCAAACAAATCTCTGCCGCCTACCTATAGGCCACACAAAATTTTCGCACGACTACCTATTGTCACGTTCTGAACAAACAATATGTGAAGTGTGTAATACAACAGTGTCTGTGAAACATATCCTGGAAATATGTCCCAAATTTCAAGAAGCAAGAAACAAATACCAAATATCGCAAAATCTACATGAAACTTTGGGAAGAAACTGTAACGTTATTAATCTCATCATTCTTAACAGATATTAATGTGTTCCACTCAATCTAAATGTAATGTATTGTTGCGCTAATAACTCTAGTGGTTGATGCGCTAATTCTTAAATAAAAAAAAACAAATAATGTCACTTATTCTCCTCGTGACCGTGCCTCTCTTTCATTCCGGCACTGTGGCTGATAACTTTTCATGAATATTCCGGCTGTATCAACCCTCCGTCATGGAAATTAATCGAAGGGAGTAAAAATGAAGTTACCAGAATTGACATTTACTACTTCGTTCATGAATGCGGCAAGTGATTCATCTTGTCTTCTACTCTTCAAAAACGCACGGAACAGTTCGGTATTTAGTTTTAAGAGCCAGCAGAAGACAAAGACAATAACGTTCAGATTAATTCTCGCACATCGCGAACTGTTTTCTGATTGGTTTCTAATAAGGATCTTTCATTCACCAGCCAATCAGAAAACTAGTAGAATCTAACAATCTTTCGTTCGTAGACAGCTTTGTAAACCGTGCATGCGAGAATCTTGCTGGGAAACAGTGTTCAGTTCACATATTCTGAATAGTGTCGTGATATTATTTTTCAAAACAATATTCAATTGCGAATGTTTCCCACTGCTTGTGTTGTTTGTTCCTTACAAGTGACTGTGATAATTATCATGAGTGCCCCAAAGCAGAGTATGAAGTCAACTAGTTCTGACTTTATCACCAGTTTGGATATAGGTTAGTTCTTTTCTTCACTTTGAAATTGAATATATATCTCAGGCAGCCTGCAATGTGTACATTTACCACACAATCATTTCAACATTCTACCTTATTCGAATGTCGAGTTAAATGTTTATTGAATTCGGCAATTGCCAAAGTTTTCCTCTGAGTAGGTCACCTGAAATTAGGCGGATGGCGTTACACAAAATTTTGTCGGATTTTACAAAGAACAAAACATATTTTTTTCCGATTTTTAACCACTAATTCGTTATAAAATGGCATTATACTCTCGTCATTCACGGGTGTGCAAAAGGTTAGATTACACCCTGTTTTTTAAGTATATTACACTATCATAATTCACCACTCGACTCTTTGTTATAGAGATTTCTAAAGAAATACACACACTACTATTGAATCTAGTATTCTGGTAACTTAATAATTTATCGTGGAAAGTTGATATTTTTGTCGCTTCAGGAAAATTATAATTTCCAAGTAAAATGTTTCAATATGAGATAGTTCTCCTAGGTTTTCAATTTGATGAAAGACAACAATTAAATTCATTGTTCCAAATATTTCCGATTACATATCTCAAAACGGCATCGTGTTGTTTTGAGGCACTTACTTTCAAAAACCGAATAAAAGAAACGATATTTTTATAATATATGTTTTTATTGTTCAGTTACTAGCTGCCCAAATTCTGTCGACGGGATATGCGCTGGTTATGATGGCTGTTATAGTTGGTACAGCTCTTCAGTTGAGGGAAGACGGTGTTGGCTCTCCATCCGCCATTTTCTTGATAGCCATGACAGGATCGTTTATAATAGCAGCTTGTTTGCATCCTCAAGAATTTTGGTGTATAGTCCATGGTATAATCTACTTACTGTCCATCCCTTCTATGTACTTGCTGTTAATTCTTTACTCTATCATCAATCTCAACAACGTATCATGGGGGACAAGAGAAGTTGCGGTTAAAAAGACTAAAAAGGTAAGTTATAGTTTAACCAATTTCAAAAAGCCGATAGTCAATGTTGGTTTGAGTGACAACTGTCTAGTTCTTCAGCAGCCAATTAAAACGGACCGCAAGCCAATGATAATGCTTGTAGGTGTGTCTATTCGTTGAGACTGATAAATCACCAGTTATATACGTGTTTCAGGAGGTCTGAATACATAAAAGCCAGTAGCGTCTCTGGTCTGGGATCGAAATAGGTTTTAAAATATTCTATGGTTGTGATGTGTTTTGTTGGAAAATATGGCTTTGTTTCGACCACGGGAAAATGAAAGTATGATTATTCGTTTGCCTATTAATACATACTTCCTCGTTTATGGCATATTTTTTTATTTTAACTTATTTTCAAAATATCTAAATAAAATTAGTTACATCGGCCTCTGCTGCTCAAAAGATTCCGCCTCAAGACTGGGAAACTTGTTTTTTTTTGCTTCTGCAATTGATAATGGATGAACTTATACTATTATATCTCTAATATAATCCCGAACTTGAAATCACAGTAAACACAATTTCGTTATAAACTCATTTGATATTTTCAGGAACTTGAGGAGGAGAAAAAAGAGACCGAGGCATTGAATAAGAAAGCAAAACAAAAGTCCCTATTAGGATTTCTGCAAAGCGGTGGCACCAACGACGATGACGAAGGCAGTATCGAGATCTCTTTAGCAGGACTCTTCAGATGTATGCTTTGTACACACCAGAAATCTGGAGACGAAAAGGCGCAACTCATGCACATCGCGGATTCTTTGGGCAACCTTGCAAAAAGACTTGATCACATCGAAAAGTAAGTATGTGGTCTCTGATAAGATCCTTGTGATAAATACATTATTTTTCAGAGTTGTGGATCCTATGGGACATCATTCGAGAAAGAGGAGCATGTCTGCATCTTCCCGACACGGTGGAGATTCTCACTTGAAACCTGTCAACGAAGAAGAAGAGCGAAGACAATCTAGCGACGAATCCGATGACGATACCATTTCCGTGACTCCAAGAAACAAGAGGGATGATTTGGTGAACCCTTACTGGATTGAGGATCCAGATGTTCTCAAGGGAGAAGTGGAATATTTAAATAGCAACGAGTCACAGTTCTGGAAGGACTTGCTAGAGAAGTATCTGTTCCCGCTGGATGAAAATAAGGAGGAGAAGGTAATGACTTGATTTCATCGTTAAAGAACTCATTTAGGTTCCTGAACCGATATATTTTCATTCAATGATATAATGTGGAAAAAAATAGAAAATCGGTCAAATCGGCTGTTCTATTGTTAAAAGTATTTGTTTGTGATCCAATACAATAGGCGAGATCACTAATTTCTGGAAAAAATACCACAATCTCCAGAACGACCAGAAAAGTGGTTAGACTTTTTTTAATTTTTATTTTCCAATGTAGTTTTTAAAAAATAAATTCTCAAAGAAATGTTCCTGTTTGAACAATGCGGAAATCGCGCCGATATGTGACGTACCAAGTTCTAAACTATCGCCGATCGCCGAGAGCGCTAGAGAATATTTCATTACAATGTAAGCAGGTCTGAAAAATAATGACATAGCTCTCAGTATACATACATATTACCCAATAATAAATAAATCAAGAACAGCTATCAAAAACGAAGTCATCATTTGAAAATGATAGATGCTGCTACATTTCCTCAGAAGTTCCGTAAAATAGTGAAACTGGCAACTCTGGAATATTCCTATGAGAGAGGTCTTATGACGTCACAAGAAGCTTAAATAACGCTGTTGTTTGAATGTCAAACTGAATTGAAGAGTTTTAAAGCGGCGTTTATTCGAATATTACATAATATGGGAAACACTATGCATACATTTTATCACTATATTTCAACAACAAGCACATTCGAATCAAATGTACGCGTTTGTGATCTGGCCTATTTTTATTTTTTAATCAATTTGAGAATCATATAATATTATACGTCATCATTTTGGAGTGTAATCTCGAAGAAACTGCTTCATTCCTTTGTTCTTCAAATTCAGTTTTAATATAACTTGGGTTATACGTTGATTAACCACTGTGACGTACCAGCTTTGACATTCCCACGTACCAGCTTTGACATTCCAGACAAGGAAGTTCTTAGATGACGTTGCTATTGTATAATATAGATGTCTTGTCTTAGACTTTTGAAAATGTTTTTTTTTAAATGTAATAATTAGCCATCTTTATATGCGGAAAGTTTTTGAAAATAGTAATCATTTTTTGGGAAATTTATCTATGTATGGCGTTTTTTATATTTAACACGTTCGCTGCCACTCCCGCGTTTACGCGGGCTCAGTTTCGCACGACCAGTGCCTCACCCGCGTTTTCGCGGGCGAATCCTATATTGTTTAAACGAGTCTCTTCAGTACTCCAGCGTAGCAAGTGTTGTGCATAGGTATTAGAGTAAAGTATAACACGTATAAAATTTGTGTTGGTTTCGAACTTTTACATTTTCGAACTGTGCTACTGGGCGGTAAACTCAACTATTTTATATTCGCGCTAAAGTATACTTAAAACTGCGGTCAGTGATAAAATGGCTAGTTATTCGTTATTTACCGTGGCGTATATTATTCGTCGTGTTGAATTGCAGTGTTTTAAAATGAGTGACCCAGGGGAAGGCCCGAGTGGCACGAAATACGACTTTAGACCTCAGCGATCTCTAACCATGCAGGAACTCGAACGTTTGGCAAACGAGTAGGATGATTCCGATAACGAAGACATTGATTTGGAAGGTAGTAATTATTCTGAAGGCGATTTTTTTTTAAGTGAGCGGCTTGTTGGGAAGTGATGCCGAAGATGACACCAGTGATACAAATACCAGCGCTAATAATATTGTAGCCGTAGCAAGTGACGATGTAAGGAATGGTGATAGTTCATCTGTGAAGCAAATTGATTTCACAAAGCGCAAGAATGTAAATCATGTGAGGCCAAAGGGATCAACAGGTGGGAAACAGTGTACGAATGTCCAGACACACCGGGATTTTGCTTGGACTGCTGCGTAACGCGTTTTTCTAGGGTCGGAAATTCGACGGCTAAAACGGTCCCTAGAAGCGTAGTTACTTATGACGCCAAAGAACTATATAGGAAATATGTTTCTCAACTTTGAACCTCGGCCGCCCGATTTTATAGTGGTTTCTCCAAGCACTAGGGTAGCAACTACTATTCAAAAGACTGTAGGCTTTAATTACAATATTGATACCGGACAGCAGGTGCTACTATTTGAACAGAGAGATCTGTCTTCATTCTAGCAGACAGACAGAGCTGTCTTTACACTACCTTTGAAACTTTGTTTCGTAACTCTTCTGAATCTATGATTTATATTCCTGAAATTGGACGGGGTTTTCCACATTAAACACAGCGTATAACAAGTATTAAATTAACTGGTATATTCAAATTTTGGGTTATGGCAATTTCACAAAATGTTCGTAGATATAATTCGTTTTACATAAAATGATTGACGGTCTGGAAACCTTAAATAGGCGAACGATACAAGACAATATTTGTACTGCTAGTAAGTCGGAATTATCACAAGGATTTTAAAAACAATTTCTCCTATAGTACGGTTACGTGAAGGACTCAAAAAGTGATTATTCTAGGTTATGGCAATTAACTTTTCCCTTCCGAATTAAACCCTTTTTGATCTTCCACTCGGTTATTCTCTGAGCTTTACGTTCGCAATATCCCCAATTTTGATACTTTACGCCGCTCCTTGTTCTAGGCCCTTCTGGTAATAATAAAATGTTCCTTAATGATTTGATATTTTCTTGTTAATAGTTTTCGTTAGGTGATTTCTCTAAATTCAACCAACTTTAACTACTGTGCTTGGATACAGACTACAAGATATCAAAGTCATTTCCATAAAATTAAAATACAAGTCACTCTGTGAAGCAACAAAAAACGGAAATTTTGCAAAATCACCTTCAAGAATGAATGAATAATATTATGAAAAATCCCGGTATCGGGGCTATTTCTTCTGGAAGTCGAAACTTTTGCTCTGCAAGTATTTTATTGAACAACTATGACAGTGGCTTTAGTTCGGCGTTTTCCCTGAACTTAAGCCATTGGCCAAACTAACCGAAATTCATAATTTGAAGTGATGTAACCTTCCGCGTCAGTTGTTTTCATTCGGCGTTTTCTCTGAACTCTAACAACTGATGTAACAATCACCAGGGCCACCAATTTCCATACTACTTGTAAGTGATTCCACACTATAAAACACCTACAAGAACTGAAATGCTAATATTTCTCGAGGGTACACGGATATCTGTTTCGGAGAAATGCGTATATTTTACTAAACATGGCCGTCGAAACAAATCACAAAGAATTTACTTTAAACACAAAAAAAAATACTAGGGATTTCAATAGTACCATAAACTCAACTTGTATGTAAATAAAAACAATAATAGGATAACAACTCGTATACCAAAAAATTCGAACTTTACCAATGTAGCCAATCAAAATATCTCGTGAGGATTTATTTTGAACAAAATAAAATCAAATATGAATATATACGCTGCAGTCTTATGACAAGCTTAAACTCTACTGTAAACGGAAAATATGAATAATAATGCAAATATAATGTTTTCGGTGCCTCAGCACACGGGGAAACCAAGCTCAAAATGATACATAAATCTTCACTTACGGATACCTCAACGCTTCTGGATAACACTTTCCCTTAAAGATTTCTGTTTTTTTTACTTACTCGACAACTTGGAAGTATAGAGGAACAAGCCCTGATGCTAACTTCATCTCGCCTTTTATATGTATCAGATCTATGACAAATTGGAATAAAAAGCCTACTAAGAAAGGCGCTCTTTTTGTACCTTTTGGGATAAGAACGGCGCACTTTTTGTCCGCTAATCTGAAACTGGTCCGGCAGTGTGATGGACGATTTGGTGCCTGTCACAAAAAAATGTTATGGTTTTTCCTATCGTTCGAGTTTGATTTCTTTTACCCCTATAACAAAAACAATCCGAGGAGCTTGTCGCCTTTTTATAAGATGCGGAAAAACATAGCTCTGTTTTATGCCGGATTTTATTTAGCAATTCTTAGTAGTTTTATGCCGGATTTTCATGTTACTTCCAGAAGCTTGGGGTATTTACATTTATTTTCTAAACGAGGAATAAAACTTATTGCCAGACCAGAATTAATATTAACCCCAAATCGTCAGGGACGTACCAAAGTTATGTTAAACTTTCTTTAGCCGTTCTTGGTAACGGAGCTCTAAAAATGCTTCGTTACAGCTGTAACATAATTCATAAATAAAGCGTGTCTTGTTACAACTGGGTTTACCTACTTTCCCCATAGAGTTCCAATTTTGTGTTTGCCAAGGAAAAACATAAATTTGTGAAAAAATTAATTTTTACGTTTATATTCGTTCTTACTCTCATCGTTTGTTTTATTCGCAGTTATTTTTCGTGTTTTCTGACCAAATATTTTTTTTTTTCATATTTTTGTTAAAAAAAAAATTCCAACTTTTTTTATGAAATAAATAAATGTTTCGTTGATTCTTATCATCAGGAACACTTTCTTCACTAGAAAATAGATAAAAACTCAACACTTCAACTAATTTGCTGGTTTGTTTCAAAAAACATTCTTATGTCCCCAAAAAAACATATTTCTCAATAAACAATTAACGGCCATAAGTTGTGTAATGTAAATGGCACTGGCAGCGAACGTGTTTGTCCATCGAACGAGTTGGAATTGTATATTAATATTTTTAAGATATGTCTGGCATAGCCGTTATTTTTAAAATGTCAAATAATTTTAACAAATTTTGTTTTTGTTTCCATAGTCACTTTGGAAATGCATCTCTCCAAAATAAGTTATTTTAATATTTTTTTCAAAATACTGTTCCTTTGTTAGATTTCCATTTTTCCATATACTCACAATTATTTGCAAAATTATAGGCACGTATAGCAGCTGATCTGAAGGAACTCCGTGACCAATCAGTCTTCGCGTTCTTTATGGTGAACGCCCTCTTCGTGTTAATAGTTTTCTTGCTGACCCTGAAAAAAGACTACCTCCACATTAAATGGCCCTTCGGCGTTCGAACTAACATTACCTACGACGAGAGTACACAAGAGGTAACTTTACTGGGATTGCATGGTATTTTTGTCGGTGATTTAATTGAAACGTAATTGCAATACCCCTCATATTTCTCTAGGAGACCACTTATCGACAAGGAACCATGCAGCCCACTATTTCAACTGATCTAATCCCTATTGAATTTATTTACAGGAAAGGATAGCAAAAGACTTGATCGAACTGCGGAACAAGTCGGTCTTCGCTTTCATCATGTTTAATGCTTTATTCGTCTTAGTCGTCTTTCTTCTTCAACTCAATAAGGATCAAATCCACATTAAGTGGCCGTTAGGAGTTCGAACTAATATTACGTATATAGAGGAGACCTCTGAGGTATTTAAAGCTTCCGAGTCTTCTGAGATGGATTCTGGATACTAATGAGTCTCTCTGGAGTAGGATTTAACTCTTACATTGTTTTTAACTGTGACCTATTCAAGTTTCATCAATTCTATATAGAGTAAACCTAAAACCTAAACCTAAACCTCATTACAACAGATGAAAATTACCATATCTGGGAACGATCAATTTGCTATAACTGGATTCTTTCATAGACTCAATTTTTCCCAAGGTAAAAAAAAGTAATACATCAAGCTAAAATTGCACTCAAATGAAATTCATTATTTATGGCGTTTTTACCAGCTTCAAATATAAAATCTGATTTGTAGAAAAAAGAAATGGTCATAATTGAATAATTATTAACAGATAACATAAAAAGCTATTTATGAATATACATGATTTGAATAATCAATCATTTTGTCTGCATGAAAAACCTCATCAAACTTTCAAATTAAATTCAATGAAGATGTACGTTTTATTCAGGATTAAACGTTATGTGTTTTTTCTTTGGGGTTCCCACTATAAGCATATAATGTTTCTCAAGAAAATAAACAAGTAATTACCATGTTTTCAAAATAACCCATACTTTAGCCAGTGTTAAAATAGGTGCATATATAATGGTAAATCCCTGTAGTTTTGTTGAAACTTGAGATTATAGGTCACTGTTACTGATACATGTCTACTCACTGGATCTTCAATACACTTTCTTGTGATTAATACACTTTTCTCTGCAAAGTTTTTGTTGTGTTAAGTAACAACAAATCATCACGTACTAGGTACAAGGTTTCTCGTAAATCACGTCACACATACACACCTAATTTTCACTAAAATGGTGGTGTGATAATATGGTTTCAGGCACAATGTAAATTTTCACGTTGAAGGAAAAATAATTCATTAACACTTCATACTGACCATGTGAGAACTAAATCATGCTGCACTTATAGGTCATGTATCTGTCGAGTGCACTTTTTCTAACAACCATTTACCCATCCATTATTAATCCATCCATCTCACTTGTCCACATGAATCATCCATTCGACATCATTGTTAATGGTAGATAAATATTTGTTATTTTATACTAAAAGCACTTGACACACAACTTTTGACTGTTGAATCAATTATTACTCTAGAGTGACCAAGAGTAAGACACAGCTCCTTTTTAATTCCTAGTATGTAGCAAACATTAATAGATTTTTCTAAGATACCTGGTTTGATTGCGATTTCATTAGAATAAAGAATGATCATTCCATTAAATACTCTTGCATTTCAAATCTGTTTTGTAGTTCAGCTCAGTGCTCAACAAAAATGACTGTTACCAACAGTAGTTTTTTTCTAACAGAAATTAAAGATAAAGCCAATAAAATATCTGAGTTCAACATATTGCAAAAAAATATTTGAACCTTTTTAAGGAGTTGACTTCAATTCACACGTTATGTGAAATACATCTTGAAAGTTGTAAAGTAAAGCTTTCAGAGGATGAACGAATATCATTTTTCAGTTATTTTCGGCTACCAAAACATCAAACACACCCGAAATCACGTAAAACTGCGGGTTGTCCAATATTTTAAAATATTTCATTAAAAACAAAGTTTTCATTGTTTACTGTTTTTGGTAGATTTTTTCTATTGCGAAAAAGTGTAGTGAAGTGTAAATCAACAAAGGTGGAAATAAAATAAAATAACTAATAAAAAACCTTTTTGAAGACAAGCTTTTATTAAGCCGTGTACTAAAACGTATAAAATAAGTTTAAGTCATCACTGACAATGATTTAATTATTTTTTGTTGAATTATTTGGTTTCAGAAAACTAGTCGTGTGAAGTGTTCATAAAAGTAGGTACCAATTAATTTGATTGGGCAGTGATTGGTTGGTAAGTAAGAACTTGTGAAAGTATTTAATTTTTGAAAGTATTCATGAAAGTAGGTACCAATTAATTTCATTGGACAATGATTGGTTGGTAACAACTTGTCGAAGTATTAATTTCATTACAATTCGCACGACGAGCTTTTTAAAACCAAATAATTCAACAAAAAATAATTAAATCATTGTCAGCAATGACTTTAACTTATTTTATACATTTTAGTGCACGGCTTGAATAAAAGCTCGTCTTTAAAAATGTTTTTTATTGGTTATTTTATTTTTTGCTTTTTAGTTAGTTCCCCTTAATCTGTTCATTTCTAATAGAGCATCGTTATTGAAAGGTCTCTTCCCTGTAAGTTTTGAGCTCAAAGAAATCATGATCTCCAACCCCAAAAACTCCCCCGCACCAATATTGAATAGAATCTGACCATAATCACAAAACGCGTCCACCATCCTGAAGTCGCCATCTTGAACTTAAAGATTCTGACAAAAAATTCATAATCTCCGAACCTGAAAACCCCCACATACCAATTTTGAATAAAATGTGACCATAATCAGAAAACTCATCCTCCATCTTGAATTCATGAATTTCAACATAAAATTCATAATCTCCGACCCCGAAAACCCCCGCATACCAATTTTGAATCTTGGGGTCGCCATCTTAAATTCATGAATTTTGTCAAAAAATTCTAAATCTCCGATTGCGAAAACCGCCGCATAACAATTTTGAATCGAATCGGACCATAATCACAAAACTCGTCTTCCATCTTGGGGCCGCCATCTTGAATTTATGAAATTTGACAAAAATTTCATAATCTCCGACCCCGAAAACCCCCGCATACCAATTTTGAATCTTGGGGTCGCCATCTTAAATTCATAATTTTGCAAAAAATTCAAATCTCGATTGGCCATCTTGAATTTATGAAATTTGACAAAAATTTCATAATCTCCGACCCCGAAAACCCCGCATACCAATTTTATCTTGGGGCGCCATCTTAAATTCATAAATTTACAAAAAATTCAAATCTCTGATTCGAAAACCGCCGCATAAAAATTTTTTATCGAATCGGACCATAATCACAAAACTCGTCTTCCATCTTGGGGCCGCCATCTTGAATTCATGAATTTCAAAAAAATTCATAATCTCCGACCCCGAAAACCCCGCATACCAATTTTGAATCGAATTGGACCATAATCACAAAACTCGTCCTCCATCTTGGGGCCGCCATCTTGAATTCATGAATTTCAACAAAAATTCATAATCTCCGACCCCGAAAACCCCTGCATACCAATTTTGAATCGAATTGGACCATAATCACAAAACTCGCCCTCCATCTTAAATTTATGATATTTGACAAAAATTTCATAATCTTCGACCCCGAAAACGCCCACAGGCCAATTTTGAATCAAATCAAACCATAATTACAAATTTCATCCGCCATCTTAGAGCCGCCATTTTGTTTTTTCTCTTACAATACCATCATGCATTGTCACCGGAATTATGAAAACTTGTCAAATTTCAAATTAATCGGACGACTAGAAGTCGGTCAAAATTCACTTGCAAAATTTGACTCAAACTAACAAACGAACGAACGAACTAACTAACGAGTGAAACTTAATTAAAGCTTGTAAAAAGAGACTAATTTTCAGTGTAGCTTAGTGTTACACCATTGCAACACTTCGCTGCAAACGATATAACTCATTTTTAAGATGTTACCAGCCTTACCTCGGACATAGCTGTTTTCTTGACCAATATTCTAATATAATTAAAATTGTCTATTTGTTGACTCATTTGTCCACTTATCCGGAGACCAATAAGAATGAAGTAACAACCTGGCTACAGCAACCTTAGATTTCATACTGAAAAATTTGAAAATGAGGTGTACTGTATTTTATATTATGTAACATGCCGGAAAAAAATTACAGACCATTTTATGGGGTTGGAAAGGCTGCCAGGCGATTCTGTAGGCGCTTTTCGTATGGAATGTATTTAATTAAATGCTAAATTATTGTTTTTTACACTTTTTGAAAAATGTACCGGAAAAATATCTTTATTCCTTTGATTTTTTCAAATATGGAATAAGAAATGGAAAGTTCAACAGTTTGGTAGTAAGAATAAAATTCAGCGAACTGACATTTGACAATTTTGACATTGATCTAGGATATTTCAATAATAGTTACTTATCTTTGTTTCGATTTTGATATTTTGGTGATGTATAATTACTTGTTTTCGACCATCATATTTGATTATAAGTTCGAAATAATGTATATGGGATTGCGACGCAGACTTACCGGGCTCCTCTATCGGGTAATTTGCAAGCTTCCTGGATTGCTAGAGGTTCTGTCAACCGTCTTACACATCCAGCGTAAAAGAGGCTTGCATGAATGAAATGTAAAACAAACAAATATTCAACCTTGTGTCTATTTTGAATGAAGTTGGTCAGAAAATCTGGGATAATATTGAAAATTCTATTTTTTAGTAACAAATTAATATTTAAAATGACGTGTATTATGATATTAGAGCTCATCAGAACAAAATTTGACATATTCCAGTAATTAATTAATTTGACATATTCCAGTAATACCTTACACATTTTTTTTTATTTATATGACTCATCATAACTTACTTTTCATCCATTCTAATAAGGCTCAATTATTCGACATCAACTCATTATCATCATCATTTCATTCATGGATTCCATAATCATTCACGATATCGTTTGTTGTAGTGAAATTTTTGTTATACTCACAGTTTTCGTTCAGAGATTTCATTGTCGATGGGGATTTTCGTCTTCCAATAATCCACCCCTCCAACTCTTCGTTCCTCTGCTCCATACTCTTTGTGAATAATCTATCTTGATTTATGTGTTAATTTTTATAATCCGTTTTTTTTTGTAATTAATGTGAATTAACAAAAATCACCCATGGAAGTGTTTTAACAAGTCTTCAGTTTTGATTCAATTTAAATTGGTGATTTTTGTGAATTTTCTATGCATGCTCTACATATATTCGTTTGGTGAAAACTTTTTAGGCATGTTTTTAGTTGAATTTTATATTTTTGATCAATTTAATCAGTATGGAAAGTTATAAATCCAAAAAGAAAGCATGCCAACAAAAAATAATCCTTAGGTTTCACCAAACTTATCATTGTATTGACTAAAATAATTTATATAATAATTGAACCATTCTGCAATTTAACTTAATTCAACAAAATTTATCATTCTAGGTTCACATAACAAAAGAACATCTGCAGCTGGAACCTATTGGTTTGGTATTTGTATTCTTCTTTGCACTCATCTTGGTCATCCAGTTTATTGCTATGTTGTTCCATCGTTTCGGAACTATAGCTCACATCTTGGCTTCGACTGAACTCAACTGGTCGTGCACGAAAAAGGTTTGTAATCCTTTATATGCCGTATGGCGATGATTATTCTGACAAGACATGTTATTACACATATTTATATATATATATATATATATATATATATATATATATATATATATATATTCTATATACAGTACTCGTCTAAAGTCCGTTCCCCCCTACTAATTTTTCAACCACTTGGTATATCGCAACGAAATTTGGAGGGCTTAAATAGGAGATAAAACCTTTTTCATGAAAAAAATCACAGTAAAAAGTTTTAAAATGGTGGCTGAGCGCCATCTTCAATAAATTTTTTAAGTAGAACACCCCGTATATTATTGCATTTTCTAAATCTGCTCATAATTCTCAACAGTTTTCTCCAACACACGTTACTCCTAAATTCAATTGTTTTCGAAATATTAACGTTTGAAAAGTGACATTTTGGTCATTTCAAACCCAACCAAAAACACTAATGTTGCTATCAATCAAGTTTGCATTGGAAAAAATCGTTGTCGCGGTAACATCTTGTTTATTGTCAAATAGTCCGTTGATCGCCTAAATCCTTTTATGAAAAGTGTGATCATGGCTCGTAGTTTAGACGATAAATTTGAAGCAGTTTTGATATTTGGAGAAGCTGGAAGAAATTATCATCTGGCAGTCCGTATGTATGAGCTCCAAGCAACTGGTACGCTGAAAGATGCTCCAAGATCAGGAAGACCGCCTCTTTCAGAAGAAAAAAGGTAGAAATTGTTGCTGAAATGGTAATCAATCCGACTCAGTCGACGTCTGCAGTTGCTGAATCCTGTGGAGTAAGTTCAAAAAGTGTCCAAATCCTGCATGCTCTCACGGAGGATGATCCAGACCGGAGGGTTGAATTTTGTAACTGGTTCACAAGAACAATTGAAGGAGAACAGGGCTTCCTAAAACGTGTATGTTTCGCAGACGAATGCACGTTTTTTCTCAATGGAAAAGTCAACAAACAGAATGTACGATACTGGAGCGATACTAATCCGCATATTTTTAGAGAGGGACATACCCAGTTTCCTAAAAAGGTGAATGTTTGGGCGGGGATTTTGGGCAATCGCGTTGTTGGACCGATTTTCATCAGAGGCAATCTTACGGGAGTTCTTTACAAAAATCTTTTAGAAACTGAAATAGAACCTCGAATAAGACAAATTGTATTAAACAATCAGGAAGAGTTTGAAAATCGTGAAATCATATTTCAGCAGGATGGGGCACCTCCCCATTTCGATCGCGTGGCTAGAGAGTTCCTCGATACAAACTTTCCTGGGCGATGGATAGGTCGCAGGGGAAGTACAGAATGGCCACCAAGATCACCGGATCTTACACCTCTAGATTTTCTCCTTTGGGGGAAGTCAAAAATCTACGCCACTGAATGCCAAACAATAGAAGAGTTGGAACTGAGAATAATAGATACATGTGAAGAAATAGATGAACAGACTTTCATCAACGTGAGAGAAGCTATTTATAATAGGGCACTTTATTGTCAAGTTTTAGGAGAGGGCAACATTGAACACTTGATGAAATACTTGTTGAGGTTAAATAAAAGTGTTATTCAAAAATAAATTATAATTTTTTAGCTAACTAATTTGTTTTGATTGTGAATTTACAGAACACATTCGTAGGCTCCGAGATTTTCCGGTAAGCGGTACTGTTTATCCTTAATAAACTCTCTTTATGCCTCTTACTCTTACTAGTCGAATTCATTAAGAGATTTAACTACAAATTAATAACATCATTTAGTTAGCAAAATGTTTTACCGGAAGTGACCAAAATCCATACTTCATTTTAAACCGGAATGTCGCTTTTCAAACGTTAATATTTCGAGAACAATTGAATTTAGGAGTAAAGTGTATTAGAGAAAACTGTTGAGAATTATGAGCAGATTTCGAAAATGGAATAATATACGTGGTGTTCTATTTTAAAAAAAATATTGAAGATTTTAAAACTTTTAGCTTTGATTTTCATGAAAAAGTAGGTTTTTATCTCCTATTTAAGTCGTCCAAATTTCGTTGCGATATACCAGGTGGTTCAAAAATTAGTAGGGGGGGAACGGACTTTAGACGAGCACTGTTATATAATATATATATATATATATATATATATATATATATTATATATGGGTGGGTAGTATTTGTTGGCTACCCCAATATCCCTAGTTTTGATGAAACAAATTGAAAGGTCTAGTAACAATGCCGATATATAGTTGGTCATGTTCGAAAGCTATAGTTATGAGGACCCCAAAATGGTTTTCCGAACAGATATTTCTGAAAATGTACTTCGAAAACATACTTCTCCAAATAGAGAAAAAATAGAGGCTATTTTCATACTTGAATAAAGACGCAAATAACCTGTACTACCTTGTAAAAGACAGTTCGTAGATGAAAACCCAGGTGTCGGCCCCAGCAAAATCGTTTGTGGAATTTTTTTAACAAGAAATATTGTCAAAAATGACTATTTTTTTGTTTTTTTACGAATATCTTAAAAAGTATTGGAAGAATCGTTTCACACTCAATGAAACTTTAACAAAAGTATCTCTTCTCTCCTGTTGCAAGTCTTGATAAAACAAAAATATGCATTAATTGAGTAGATGCAAAATTTAATAAATGAAAATAGGAGCTTTAATCTTTTTCGAATACGGTTTAAAATGTCATATCAACATTCTCATTCACGATTTTTTTTGTCAAAATAATTGTATGTGACTATATTGCATTGTATGTAAACATATTACCTACATTTATGTATTAAAAAAATGGTTTACATTTATTTATAAATGAACAAAATGTACGAAATATAAAACGAAAAAAAATAAAGAGTTGTTAAAAAGCTAATTACTTTAACCAATAAAAGTACTCATCACGAATACGTATACTTACCTTTCAATACTAGCCACACTGTTAATGTAATATAATAGTTAATAAAAAAATGAAATCATTGAATAACTGAAAACGTATGCAAAAACACGCTAATAACTTATATGCACCAATATAATATGCGCCAACGTATAGGCAACCCGCCGCGCGCTGAAACACTCTCCTCCGCGGGCTCGTTCCCCCACTACCGCTACTCGACTCGGCCTCGAGCGCACTTTCAAGCGTTTGGAGCAACTTTCGGTGACATTTTCAACACATTTCCCACCTCTCAGGAGAAAATCCAAAATATGAAAATTGTAGATAATTATCTCTCCTTCCAGATTCTGTTTTCAGAATTTGAATACGACAATTTCCCTTAAATCGGCGCATTTTGCAAGATAAGCCCTTAAATTGTGCAAAAACTACAGATCTGACAGAAACTATCTTGCGCACAGTTGAACTACATGTTATTATCTATTATTTCCCGCAAGATTGTTTTTCCAGCTTTAAATTTATAAAAATTATGAATTTTTTAAAAATGGTCTCTTTTTAGAGGTTTTCTCGGATTACCAGTGGAAAATGCACCTATCCGGTCGCACAAAAAACCATTTTGTATGTCTTTGGAAGTTCCATTGAGTATGAAACAATTCCTTCAGTACTTTTTAAGATATTTGTAAAAAAAACAAAAAAAAGGTCATTTTTGACTATATTTCTTTTTTTTAAAAATCCACAAAGCGATTTTGCTGGGGCCGACCCCGGAGTTTTAATCTATGAACTATCTTTTAAAAGGTAGTACTATTTGCGTCTTCATTTGAGTGGGAAAAAACCTCTATTGGTTGACCTAAAAGTGAAACATTCTCAATTGAATAGAAATATTTTTCTGTGAATTGAAAAATCCATGATAAAAATATTAATGATTTTTTGTGAATATCTAACAGAAAACAACTACTCAACTACTTCCCCGGCTAAAGCCACGCTGGACATTGAACTATATCTGATAGATATTTTGAAGGGACCTCAACTAAAAAGAGAGTATCTAAAAGTAAAAAATTTCATTTTAATTCAGATTTTCATCTGATTTTCTATTCCAGTCTTAACTGAGAGCTCATATAGATGAATGAGACAAATAGAAATGTTTTCCAAGAAGGACCACTCGACAGAAATCATTTGTAACATTGATGCAAGACTGGCATCGCACTCACTAGGTCTTCAATACATTTTTGTTGACGAAAATCTATTTCATGCTTCTACAATCACCAGGAAGACCGGAAGATTGGGAAAACACGTTTTCCAGAAGCATCAATGTTACAAATGATTTCTGGTGAGTACTCCTTCTTGGATTTTTTTTCTTTGTTCTCAATTAAGACGAATATAAAAATCAGATAGCAATCAGAATGAAAATTTTAACTTTCAGATTTTTTATTTTTAGTTAGGGTCCTTTCAAAATATCTATCAGATGTAGTACAATGTTCAAAGTGGATGCCGGGTAGTTGTTTTCTGTTAGATATTCACAAAAATTTTTTTTTTAAATATTCTTTAAAATATTAGGAATTGTCACTTCGAACTGACAATTGTCACTTTGAAGTGACAATTGTCACTTCGAACTGGCAATTGTCACTTTGAAGTGACAATTGTCACTTTGAACTGACAATTGTCACTTCGAACTGACAATTGCCACTTTGAAGTGACAATTGTCACTTTGAACTGACAATTGTCACTTTGAAGTGACAATTGTCACTTCGAACTGACAATTGTCACTTTGAAGTGACAATTGTCACTTTGAACTGACAATTGTCACTTCGAACGACAATTGTCACTTTGAATGACAATTGTCACTAATTGACAATTGTCACTAGCAATTGTCTGAAGTGACAATTGTCACTTTGAAGTGACAATTGTCACTCAAAAAGGACATTTGATGCCAACTGCTAAAATAATATTGTTATAATAAAAAAATTATATTTTATTTTTGATTGAAAATGATTTCCTTTTCGATAAAAAAAACTATTTCAGAAAAACCAATTGAATTCTTGTGGAAAATCTCCTATTTTGTTTAAAAAAAAACGCACTGTCCGTCCGAGACATTTGAGAAAAAACTCCATTCATTTTTCGAAAGGAACTACCCTGTATACAAAATGAGATGTTCATAGGAGAGTAGGCCATCAAAAATGAAACAGGTTGAATATTTAATCAATTTTCAACATAGATATAGGAAAAAGTATTGAAAAAACTTTTATAGATTGTGCATGTCGAATAACCTCAAAATTTTACATGATGGCCAGTAAGACAAGTTAAAAAAAACTTTGAAGATGGCAGAATTTCGAAAACAGTTAGAATCCAATACTATGGCTTATGTGCAGTTCCAAGCATTTATTCGAAAATATCTAAAAATCACCTTTTTTTTTCTATATTCTCTGATTAATTTATAAATATCCTATTTTTCTTTCAAATAACTCAAGTTAAATAGAGTAAGTAGTTTAATACAAATAGATGAACTATTTAATTTTTTTCGCAATTTTATTAATAGAACCATCTGGAAATAGGTTTTTACCCCGCCGCCCGCTGTTGCAATAGTTTATATCGAATAACTTAATCAAAATTCAACTTCAAAGTGACAATTGTCAGTTCGAAGTGACAATTGTCAGTTCGAAGTGACAATTGTCACTTCAAAGTGACAATTGTCAGTTCGAAGTGACAATTGTCACTTCAAAGTGACAATTGTCAGTTCAAAGTGACAATTGTCAGTTCAAAGTGACAATTGTCACTTCAAAGTGACAATTGTCAGTTCGAAGTGACAATTGTCATTCAAAGTGACAATTGTCACTTTGAAGTGACAATTTATTTTAAAAAATATTTTGTTGTTGGCCCTTATACGCCTTCGTAATTAACAGACAATTCTTTCTATTTAATATTCAATTGAGAAGGTTTCCTTTTTCAACATGAATACCCCTAAGAGGTTGGCATGAACAATGGAATATAGTGACTAAAATATATCTTTGAGTCGCAGATGTTTCCACATCTGATTTTATGAACACCCTGTTCATATTTTCAAACAAATCAATACTTCTCCAAATCCAACATTATAAAAATAATTATGTTATCAGAATTTCATCTATAATATACAAGACTCGGCCAATAACCACAGCAGTTGAAGGCCTTAAAAAAAATATATATATACAAGAAATCTTTGACGACAATTCTTATTATTTTTGAAAAATTCTTATAAAAATATTGTGCCTGTGCACACATCGATTCGCGTAATTAAATGTTGTCCTTTTTCAGAAAGAAGAAATGTCACCAAATGCACTGCTAGACAAACAGGCGGTTGAAATTGTGAAGCAGCTGCAGAGGTTACAAGGCATCGATGGTGACTATGATAACGATTCAGGATCTGGTCCGGATAGAATCGAAAGGAGAAAAACTATACACAATCTGGAAAAGGCAGCTCAGAAGAAAAGGCAGATCGGGACTTTGGATGTTGCGTTCAAAAAGCGATTTGCGAAACTCAATGCCAATCCTGAAGCAGGTAGGTTATACAGCGTGTAAGAATACTATTTAAATGGCAACACCGTGCATTGGGATCCTTGGTCCGATATACTGTCCATAGGACTAATCCATTCTATACTCCATTAGTACTTACAGTATGGACCGTTGCGTTATTTCATTATAATTGACACCAAATAATGTGATTTATCTTGTATCAATAACTGAAAAGTATCCCCCCCCCACCTCTTAATGATTCTTTCCGAAGCCACCCGACTTAAGTCAAGACGAGACATGACATAGGTGTATCAAATTATTTCATGAAGGACAAATACATGTCTCATTTTCTAACCAATTTTTCATGAATTCAATTAAATTTGCTCTAATTTCTTTTTCGTGTATTGAAAAAGACTTACCCTCAGGTGTTTTGGCTAAATAAGTGTTGTAAACAATTGCAAAATCAAATAAATTACAACAACCTAACCTTACAACCACTTTATGACCCGATGCCGGGACAATGAAAAGCCCGCGAATTTAGCGGAGCCATTGTATCGATTTACCTAGAATGTATTCACTATTACCCTACCCTTCTTTTGAAATGAAGGTCTCTGTTATGATGTCCCCAGATCGTTGATCCCTGTTTTGGTTATACAAATACAGTAAAGCTACAGAGATTTTATACTGGGTGTTATATTTTTCTCGAAAAATAACGAGAAAACCTTATTGAGCGGCTAATAAAGTTATCACCTGGTATATTCGTCGAAAGAGAGCGGATTCGTTCAATTTGCGTACTCATCTAACTCAGTACTCAGAAAAATAAAGCCCCATAAATTAGAACAGTATATTAATTTATTAATGATTACACAAATAGTAATAATTTCCATAATCACTTATTCTAAATCAATAATAGTTCTCAAAGAAATCAATTTTAATTGCTTTTCAATCATTCTCCAAATCATTCCCAATGTTATGAAGTGCCTTAACTACAGCAATATCTTATTTCTTTTGCTACATAGTGAACTGATGTTTCAAAGAATACATATTAATTTCACCAATGTATAGATAAATATATATAAGAAAATAATGATAAAAATCGACCCAAATAAATATAAATACAATAGAAATGGCTTGCCCAAAACTAGAACCTACCTGTCACCAGATAGTATTTTAAACGTAATTACCAAAAGAGAATAAAAACTTTAATTACTTTAGTTTAATCGTATGTTTATTAAAAATAAAAAATTACTATGTATAAAAACGCGCACTATCGTAGCATATCTTTCATAGAATCGAAAAGTTATTTAATTCTGAGTTCTGTTTATTATTCGCGATATGTTTTCTTCACTTTGTACCTGGACACTGAAGTTAGTTTAATTTCCATTTGTAACAATTTGTTCTTGACTATACTTATTTACTTTTTCTACATATTTAAAAACTGTCTGATTGACTTGAGTTTATTCCAAACTTAAATACATTTTACTTGGCTTCTATTAGTCCACACTGGAATGCCGAACTGGATTGAATCTGACTCTGAATTGAATGCCTTCATTGAGCTCTGTTTGTCGCTTTTATAATTAAAAGGGTACTGCAGCTGCAGGAAACCGCGTTGTCGACCCCCTGTTTCTATTTTTAGCTCTCTTTGTTTCTAGGGCAACTGTCGGTTTTATAAGGTTTTTTCTACTGTTTTCCGAGTTTATGGCTCGTTAATGTATATATTTCTTAGATTTTGCGGGTTTTCTAGCAGAAAGGGGTGTTTATTTATAATGAATACCTTAGATAGTGTTATTTTATTATTTACACATATTTTTTAATAGTTCAGCGTGGCTAGATGTTTCCACAGGTGTTTTTCATTTCCACTTCTGTTTGGTAAATTGAAATAATTTAGTTTTTATGCGGACTTTACGAAATTCTGGTGATTGAAGTCTTTCTTGACTATTTGATATAAATTCAATTATGTATCCATATATTTTCGGGGTATAAGTCTCCAATTGCTTATGGTATACCTTACGCCAAATTGCCCAACCACTGTAATTTATAACTTTTGATTATCCGCAGTACAAATTTTGTCTCTTCGGGTTTCACCCTCAATACAAATGATTGTTTTTTTAGGTCTATGTTCCTACTCACTGGCATGTCAGAATACACAATATCACTGACTTGAATATACAGCTTCATTTCTTTTGAGATTTAGTTTTTTTTTCTTCCAAAGAGTGAATGTAAAAATATTGTACACAGACTTCTCATTCTTATGTTGACCTCACCCTCCATTTATTCAAATAGGTTTGTTTAATGATGTGCCTAAATATTTAAAACTATTCCACCTGGTTTGTTTTCATATTTTCAATTCTGATATTTGTAAGTATTCCACTCAACCAAACTTGACCTAATAATCTTAACATAATTAAAAGGACGAAAAAAATAAAATAAAATGATAGTGTGAGTGATAAAGGTGAAGTAGAAAGGTAGAAATATGAACATGTATACACACATATACATATATACACATACATATATATATATACTATATATATATATATATATCATATATATATAGACACACATACACACATTTATAAATACAAGATAATCATTGTAAACTTGGATTGATTTGTAACATGGAATTGTGGTTGGAAATGAATATCAAAGATTAAAAACTAGACAGAAAATAAAATCCTATTTAAGTGACAATAGCAATTTCCAATAGGCTTCATGAAAAGTAGAAACAGATTTGTCTTTGACATGGCTCGGGATTTTGTGAATGCTTTTCAATTCCCTATTGATTATTAGACAGCTGTTCAGCATATCTGATGGGTGGAATGAATATAGGACCTGTGTGTCATCGGCATACATTTATAGATAATAGTTATCAATAAAGTTATGAAAGTGTGCAGTATAAATGGTATATAGAATGGGACCAAGTATTGAACCCTGTGGAACACCACATGTCAATGCCCTCTAGCTTGAAATGCCAAGATAACACGCTGTTGTCTACCACTGAGGTAACTAGACAAAAAGATTACCGAATTTTCAGAGAGTCCTATGTACTTCAAGATGCATATTAAAAAATTGTGATTGATAGTGTCGAATGCCTTTGAGTAATCCAATAATACCACTATTGTAAGTAATCCAGAATCTGTGGCTTTCATAATTTTATCTATTACGTTAAGTAAGGCTGTGGCACAACTTTGACCCTTCCTGAAACCAGATTGTGTATCCGGTAGTACACCCCGTTTTTCTCCAGGTACTCAACGAACTGATATTTTATTATTCTTTCCAGTATTTTTGAGATAATGGGGAGTATACTTATTGGTCTCAAATCCTTCAATTCATTCATTATGTCCACTTTTGGTAAAGGTATTACATGTGCGACCTTCCATTTGGAGGGAAGAACTGAGTTTTCTATACAGAAATTCACAATATGTAATATATAATCAATCAGAAAGGGACAACACATTGAAGTGAAATCAATACTGAGACCATCCACCCAGGTAGCTTTTGTTTTGATAATTTCTAGTTGTCTGTATATCTCGCATTGATCAACTTTTGCGAAATGTAAGTTTCCTGAAAGCCCTGCCCTGTACCCATAATATTTATTAATGTTTTCTGTTGGCACAATATGAGGAATTGATGATAAAAAAATAATAATTTATTTCATCAACGCCAGACAGGTGTGCAGGGATTGCTGGATGGTTGTTTTTCTTATAAATATTCAACTTTTTCATAGTACTCCAAGTATTTTTACTATTTCTACCAACATGATTTTGCAAATATGCTTTTTTCTCTCTTTCTACCAATCGATCGGCAAAGTTTCTGATCGCTTTGTATTCCTCATAAACTTGTAGATTCTTCGTATTTTGAATTTCTTCAAAAGTTTAACTCTTTAAAGATCAGTTTGATATTATTCGTCATCCATGGTTTATGTTTTTTCTTGAACACTGTGGAGATCAGGGGAGCATAAAGATTCAGTGAGATATTCAGGTTTTCCGTAAAAAAGTCAATTTTAGCATCAATAGTTTCTAGATGAAAAATATTTCTCCAGGGTATCGAACTTAGATCACTGAGTTGAATCAAGTTAATAGTTTTTAGAGATCTGTAGGTTGTAGGGATGGGTTAAAATTTTTCTTCCGTTAAGTCAAGAGTGATGTGAATTAATTCATGATCGGAGACTTGGGGAACATGTAACGATCCGCAGTCTGTAGTATGTAACTCTTCTATTGCATTGATTGTGTCGCCTTTTTTCATTATTATGCCTTACGAAACACTTGCTAAATCATAATTTAACCGCTTTCCTCTTCCAGGTACTCCAGTTCTTAGTAGACGCATGACAATGAGGCGTGAAACCATGAAAGCTCTCGAAGTACGAATCAACTCGGTTATGGCCGAACGCAGGAAATCTCATATGCAAACCCTTGGAGCAAAGAATGATTTTGGTGCCAACAATAACGTTCCTAGGAACCACAGGAGCAGCGTGGCCAGCAGTATACCTGTAAAAGACGTCTTCGAAAATGGACACGTCAACAAAGCATTCGAGGAAGAAGTTTACGGAAGCCGAAATTCCTTGCCGATGCATTCAAGAACCAACAATGTTACCTGGCTAGGAACCAATAGTCGAATGTGATGTTAATCACGAATATGGAATTTATTATTTCGGCTATACAAATTCAAGTACATATGAGTCAAAATACTGGCTAGTGATCTGTTAACGCCCTATATGTTTCAGAAAATTTTGAAAAAATCGTTCAAAATACGAAAGATGTGAAGTTGATAGGGTTTTCCTAGAATTGAAACATAAAATATTATTTGCCCAGTGACTGACCTACTATATTTTGGTCAAATTTTCAATCTCCTTTTAGGATCAATTTTCACTGCCATTTCACATGAAGAATACTCATCTATTTCTATCTGTACCACTGCCTGTCTACTACAATAGAATAGTAATTATATTTCTATAACATAGGGATCAACATCAAAGAGTTTCTGGCTAACAACGCTTTCTTTCTTTTATGATATTCCTTCTTTTCAAGAAGAAAAGAAAAACTGAAAATACTCTTTGTACATACTCATTTTTATGCCAACATTTTGTAATATTTTGTTGAATATTGCATTTATATGTAAGACTTAATTATTTTTAGCTCAACTTAGGAGTAATAAAGACATTTTTGTACTTTTTTAGTTTATAGATTATATTTATACTTTTTACATTATGTGATATACAATAGACAATTTGTATATACATTGTAGTTTTTTTTAATAAGCTATACACCTATCAAATTTATTTATTCATTCATCTTAGTACACACAAATGGTACATCGATAGGAAGACATGCAAAAAAATTATATAACAAGAACACAACAAAATAAATATATAAAAAAAAAATTATATAACAAGAACACAACAAAATAAATATATATAAGATATAAAATAATGATCAATGTATACAACTTTGCATTACAATGTTAAGAATAATAATAATAATAATATTTATTCATTCTCCATTTAAAAGTACAAAATAAAAAGAGAGATGTACAATGACAAGGAAAACGTCAGAGGGTTAGTACAATTAAGTCAATTAAAAACATTTTTTATCAGTTGAAATTCATCTAGTGAGTAGCAATTTTTTTCCAATAAGGCTTTCTTTAATCTTGCCTTGAAAATGTCTAAATTTGGAGAATTTTTTATCCCATCATCTAACTTGTTGAAAAGTTTAGGTCCAAGATAAAGAAAGCTTTTTTGATATAGAGTAGTTCGATGTATATTTGGCATTAATTGATTTTTGAAACGGGTTGCGTACTGATGTTGCTGAGATATAAATTTTGATTTGTTTTTGTATACATAGATACATGATTCATAAATATAAAGATCAGTGATAGTAAGTATTCCAAGATTTTTGAATGCATCTCTACAAGATTATCTCCATCCGATACCGGAGATAATTCTTACTGCACTCTTTTGCAGAATAAAGACTCTTTCAGCAGCTGACCCTGTCCCCCAATTCAGGATTCAGTAGCGCATATGACAGTTTATAGTCGCATAATACAAATTTAGTAGTATCCTCTTACTGCAGAAATTAGCCATAAATCTCAGAGCATAACAATTCCTTGTTAATTTATTACAAAGTGTTTCAATGTGAGGGGTCCACGTAAGCTTGTAGACCAACGTTAGACCTAACATTTTAGCAGTTTCACTAGATTTAACTTGCATTGTCTCATTTTCGTAGATACCAAAGCTTTCTGAGAAATTTCCAATTGTGAACATTAACAAGGATGTTTTAGTTATGTTAAGTGTCAGCTGATTTTTTTGTGCCCATATTTGAATTTGTTCATATAAGGTCTCAGTTTTTCCCTTGACTGCTGATATATTCTGATCCTCCACAAGGAAATTTGCATCATCGGCATACACCACCACTTGGACTGGGGACAGATTGCGGAAAAATTCCATTAGTCATTTGCGTATATCAAAAATAGTAGTGGTCCTAATATCGAACCTTGAGGGACACCCTGCCTAATGGTCACTGCCTGACTACTAGTATTTCCAACAATGACTTTTTGGGTCCTGCATTCTAAATATGATTTCAGTAATGCTAGACAGACTCCTCTTATTCCGTATCTTTCCAACTTATCAAGTAATAGCTTATGACTAACACAGTCAAAAGCTCTTGAAAAATCTATAAGTCCACAAATGTGTAATTTGCCATCAAGTGTATTCATCACATGCTCATTAAATTCATACAGTGCTGTTTCTGTGCTTTTATGCTTAGTGAACCAATGTTGATTGATTGTTAGAGAAGACCTTGTTGGCTGAAAAAAACGACATTAGCTGATTTTTTATATTAAGTCCAAAAAGTTTTGATATACTTGGGAGTAAGCTAATTCCTCTATAATTTTCATAGATATTTCTATCCCCTTTTTGTAAAACCGGAACTACCAATGCCTTTTTTAACAATTCCGGGAAAACTATATAGCTAAGGAATCGTGCTGCAGTTTCGAAGTTGCTTGTGATTTGAAGCGACCAAATGCTTTATTCAGAATTATCAATTGAAACAATAAAATGTCATCAAAAATCTTTAGAAGTGTGGAGGTTAAAGGTAAGGAGAACTATATCTGTTTTAAAAAACTGACCCTAAAAAAGTATCAAATTAAGATGGTGTTACTGTGCTATAGAGTGCCGAAAGTTGTGAGAGTTGGTCTTTCATTTATGATACTTCAACTACTCTGTATACAAGTATTTTTAAATTTCACTACTTTCACTCAGCTGACTCCATTTTATCTAAAACAAGAAAATTCAAACCACACCCTATAGTATACGAGCGCCTTCTGGACACTTTCTGAAACGTTATTTAATGCTTTTTGGTTGACACTTTTCAAGGTGAACAACCATATGAGAAAGTCCTCCTCCTCTACCATCCATATTTTGAAATCTAGATGTGACTGCAGTGCTGCCAGAATTATTTTGATAACTTTGCCAATAGAAAAACTGCCGTTTTTTCGATTTCTGGAAATTAACATGAATTAATAACTTACCTAAAATTCCAGAGCATTCAATGGTGTTATTCAACAACTTTGTGCAGGAAGAAAATCAAAGCAAGTTTGCGTATATCCTCAAGAGTTTGAAGGTTTACTAGAGATAGCCATGTATAAGTATCGAATCTAAGGAAAGAATTTCCATTTTATAAATAATACATTCTGTGAAACGACCATGTCCTCTTTCCAGTATGTTCCAGTGAGCAAGATAAAATGGTGACCAAATAATATTATTGTCCTCAGGAATACTATAGACCAGTGATAGATACTTTTTTATGAATCCAAGCATTCTCAAGGCTTTACTGCAATATGCTTTTGATAGCCCCACTATTAACTTTTGAATGGTTCAACATAGAACAATGGGACAAAAACTGTTTTGAATTATATCACCAATACTACTTTTTGAAAGACATTATGATTGCTCGATAGATTCGCTAAGGAGCTTATTAACTTCAAATTTCAACTAGCATGGGGGTTCAAGTGACACATGGTTGAAAAGATAATTCAATTATTTTTTCAACCATCTAATTTTTTTCACAATATGCATTTGAAATGTCAAGTATAATAAAAAACGAAAGTATTATGTAGGATTTTTATACAAGGTGTCCCGTATCGTTATGATCAAATTTTGTTATTGCAAAGTAGACTCAAGTAAGAAAAACGCAAAACTTGTATATCCATTTTTATTTGTTTCAAAGTTACAGGTCTATTAATGTGATTGTCGGATCATGAAAAAAATGTACTCCTAAAGTCAATAAAAACTGATTTTATTTGAAAAAATTTTCAATTAATAATACTTTCGAAATGTCCACCTTGTTGTTGAATGCACTCACTCACTAATACGTTGTTGTATGAACTGAAATAAGTAACAACCTTGAGCCCGAGCGGACCGCGGGAAGACTGTTAGTTGTTGTTCCGGAAAGTGAAAGGTTGGGAAGTTTTCAAGATAACATTTTATTATGCGACGTTAACAATCACAGGTCTGTTATTGAATCGTATAACTTTTTTTAAATAAAATCAGTTTTGATTGACTTTAGGAGAAAAAATTTTTTCACGATCTGACAATCACATTCATAGATAAAAATGGATATACAAGTTTTGCGTTTTTCTTATTTGAAATGGAGTCTACTTTGCACTACCAAAATTTAAACATAACGATACTGGACACCTGCTTGTATATTGAGAATAAGAAGCAAAATTGTTATCAATTAATGAATTAGGTGTTCGAAATGTGTAATGCCTAATGCTTCTTGACAATAAAATATTCGATTCGAAAATTCTTCCCCAATATTATGGAACTTATCTGCAGATATACCAGCAGACACCCGTGTTATTCGTTGTTTCAGTTACGATAATTCGTTTTTGATATGAAGAGCAGGTAAGTAGTGTTATAATCATTTATACATTAGAAGGTCTTAAACATTGACAAAACTTCATATTAGGCATTTCTAGGTATAGTTCATCCATTATCAATTTAAAAAACAAGTTTCCCAGTCTTGAGGCGCAATCCTTTGAGGAGCAGAGGCGGCGGAGATAACTAATTTTATTTAGATATTTAAATAATTTAAAAATACGTTAAAATAAAAAATATGCCATAAACGAGGAAGTATGTATTAATAGGCAATCAGATCATCATAATTTCATTTTCCCATGGTCGAAAAAAAGCCATATTTTCCAACAAAACACATCACAACTATAGAATATTTTAAAACCTATTTCGATCCCAGACTAGAGACGCTACTGGCTTTCATTTAGTCAGACCTCCTGAAACTGGTGATTTATTAGTCTCAATGTATAGACACACCTACAAGCATTATCATTGGCTTGCGGTCACTCAAACAGCTGTCACTTAAACCCACGTTGACTATCGGCTCTTTTGATCTACCATTCGCGGATGGAGAATGTTTACGAGTAGTACACATTATTTTTCGATCCGTTTCTTCGCATATACGCTCGTGTTAGCGAAGTGAGTTTTTGAGTTGCTCCCTAAAGAAACAGCTTCTGCAATTGAAAATGGTTAAACTATAACTGCTTGATAATCAGTTTACCAAATCCAATAATTGGTACCCGTTATGATTATGGTCATTAATAAATAATAGTTTAAGAAACTAAAAAACATGCTTTTATAGAAAACCAAACTAAAAAAAATTGAATTAAGTATAGCGTAAAAAAATTTAATAAATATGAATTAATAATAATGTAAATAAGTTTTTTTTTTATTGTATTTAAAAAAAAGCGTGGGGTGCTTTTTAAGATTCAGATTAAGCACCCCACTCTTTTTTTTAAATACAATAATTTTTTTTTTTTATTAATTTATATTTATTGAAATTTTTTACACTATTCTTAATTCAAATTTATTAAAATTTATTGAAATTTTTTTAGTTTGGTTTTCTATAAAAGCGTGTTTTTTAGTTTTTTTAAACTATTATTTATTTATTTTTTAGTTCGGTTTTTTATAAAAGGCGTGTTTTTTAGTTTTTTTTAAATATTATTTATTTTCTACTTTTTAGTTTGTTTATTTATAAAAGCATGTTTTTTTAATTTTTTTAAACTATTATTTGTTCTAACTGTAATTATTTGTTCTAACTGTAATTATTTTCCAAATCATTAATGTGTATTAATAGTCAAATCTCGATTTTAGAAGTCATTCAAAGATTTTAACGTTGATCAATATATACAGTAAGCCGCCATCTTGAATTTTTCAATTTTCACGAAAGAATCATAATATTCGACTCCAAAAACCCCCACATACCAATTTTGAATAGAATCGGACCATAAAACCTTCATAACAAAAAATTAAACCGACGAAATATGGAACTGAAAAGTAAAAAAAAAAATAAACCTTCTTAGTATCAGTAACTAAGCTCCTAAACTAATGTAAGTAACTAATTTTGAGTCGGCGCCAAACTAACAAGCAAATGAATTAGGTAAGGCGTAAAATGATGGTATCGAGTTGCGCGGTGACATTCTGATAATTTTTTTGAAGTAATTTAATGATGTTCGTTGATTGTTCGTTTGGCGCCGACTCAAAATTAGTTACTTACATTAGTTTAGGAGCTTAGTTACTGAGACTAAGAAGGTTTATTTTATTTTTTACTTTTCAGTTCCGTATTTCGTCGGTTTAATTTTTTGTTAAAAAGTTTTTATTTTTCAATTTTTTGTGGCTAAAATCTACTAATTACTACCTACTTGTTTTTTGATTACTTCCAAAATACTTACCCACCTTACTTCAACTATTACCAGTTAAATAATATGATTATCTACTTTACTATCTGTTGTAATATACATTATTTTTGTTGCTCTGGTTAGTTTATTTCATTACTTTGTATATCATTCCATCCTCTCATAGAATATAATGATTTTGACGGATGTGGAACAGAAATAATCAGTAGCGATCTGTCATTGTCAACTACGTATGTGTGTGCCAATGTTCACAAGTGAAAAATCAATTATCCCCTATTTTTCCACCCGTAAGGGTGGATAATTTCATTCGAAATCCAAATATAAGGTATACCCTATCTATTAAAAAAAGAATCATCCAAATCGAAGAACCCAGTACAAAGTTATGCCTGATAGAATCGGTTAACGGACCAGAATTCAGAGGGTGAGTGATCAATATCCTTCATTTTGCTACCCTTAGGGGTAGATTTCATCTTTTAAATTCAAATGGGACCACCTTCGAAGTACACCCTATCCACTGAAAAAAGAATTATCGGAATCGGACGCCTCAATAAAAAGTTATGAGTGATCATACATAAAAAAAATGATGATAAAAAAAAATATACGCGTCGACTAGAGAACCTCGTCCTTTTTATTTTCGTCGGTTGATAATCACAAAACTCGTCCACCATTCGACTCCAAAAACGCCCACATACCAATTTGGAATAGAATCGGACCATAATCACAAAACTCGTCCACCATTTTGGAGCCGCCATCTTGAATCTTTCAATTTTCACAAAAGAATCATAATATTCGACTCCAAAAACCCCCACATACCAATTTTGAATAGAATCGGACCATAATCACAAAACTCGTCCATCATTTTGGAGCCGCCATCTTGAATTTTTCAATTTTTACGAAAGAATCATAATATTTGACTCCAAAAACCCCCACATACCAATTTTGAATAGAATCGGACCATAATCACAAAACTCGTCAACCATTTTGGAGCCGCCATTTCGAATTTTTCAATTTTGAAAAAAATCATAATCTCCGACCACAAAATCTAGATACCAAAACCAAAAAACCTTGCCGCCATTTTGTTTTTTTTCCCACACAAAAATTTCTTAATGCATTGTCACCGGAATTATGTACACCTGCCAAATTTCAAATCAATCGGACGTCTGGAAGTGGGTGAAAATCAAGTCCAAAGGAGTCGGTTACAAACAAACATACAAGTGAAGCTAATATAAAGCATGTAAAAATAAATGAATTGGCTATTATTGGGGTCGGAAATTGTATTATTGTATTGATTCAAAAACTTTACCTAATTAAGATTTGAAACGAATTCGACAATGAAAAATTATTTAAGTCATGAATCTTCCTCCATTGACCATATTTCATGTTACTCATCGCAATTGTGATTCAGTAGAACAACCAATTGAATAACCTTCTCAACGATGTGCAACTCTATGCCTTTCGAAATTTACAAGTTGATGTGCCCCCAGCCCTCTGTCAAGTAATTATAATGTACCTTCTCTCAAAAAATAGGATCGGTAGTACAATTCAAAATATTTTTTGTCCCATTGTTTCACATCAAAACGTTCAAAAGTTATCGAGGTAAGGGTGCCATTGAGATCCGCACTTATACTTGACATTTCAAATGCATATTGTGAAAAAACATATAAACGAAATAAAATAAAAATAGATGGTTTGAAAAGAGAATTGAATTATATTTTCAACGATGTGCCACTTGACCCACCATGCTATTTGAAATTTTCAAGTTGATGTGCCCCCCATGCCATCTATCAAGCAATTACATTGTCTTTCATTTCAAAAAGTAGTATCGGTGATATCATTCATAACGGTTTTTGTCCCATTGTTCTACGTCGAACCGTTCAAAAGTTAACAGGGGAAACTATAAAATGCTGCACTGTATAAGTGAAACCAGATGTCAAGTACTACACATAAATCGCATATATTCTAAACAGATTTCAGGATGACATTATCAATAAAGTAAACACTTTTGTTTGATTTTGTTTTGTATAGAATTTTGAGATCATCAGCATAGAAAAACTTTAGTGCAATGAAATATATAGGTAACATAATTAATAAATATGAGAAAGAATACTGGACCAATATGGGATCCTTGGGAAACACCAGAAGTCACTTTCATTACGTTTGATAAACTATTAGCAATTTAAACATATTGTGTTTTGTTCATTAAATATGATTCAATCAGTGCCAAGTAATTACCAACTACGCTGAAACCCTCTAATTAAGAAATCAAGAGCTTATGATTGATCGAGTCAAAAGCCTTGGTGAGATTGGTGTAAAGACCTCTAACTGAATTCTTCAATTTATATTGAATTTCGTTTTCAGGGTAAGAATGATTGAAAAGTTCAATTACGTGTTGACCAATATAGGTGTTTCACATGTTTGGAGGTTCTAATTCCTTAAAGCAGCACTGAAAGTGTTCAGCAAATGTGAATGCAATGCCCTGAGGGGTTTCTAAGCACCTGATTCCCATTATTTTTAGTAAACCATACCATAAGACCAGAAATATTTGATATTGGCAGTCGTCATGTGTTCTGGATTTGAAAAATATAGTAGGTAGCACATATGAATAGGGTAGGTACTCTGTTTCTTTGTGTAATTTTTTTTTGTAATCTTCATTGGATCCAGAGTTCTTGAATTTCTTGGGGAGCTTATTTTTGAGATTAATTAACTTAATCAAATCACTGTTATACCATTTGAGATATTTAGATAAAGATTTTAATTTCTGCAGGACAAACTGTTTAAAACCTTGAAATAATAATTCATAAAAAGTTAAATCAGCTTCATTGATGACATTAATCATAGATAAAATGGTCCAGTCAATATTATGAAAAATATTATTCAACCCGACATAATTGGCTTTATAGAAAAGAAATACTCTTTGCTTTAATGCTATGTGTGAAGAATGAAAGCTGTGTGATCGAATTCCAATAAAAATGCATAATCTCCGACCCCGAAAACCCCCGCATACCAAATTTGAACCGAATTGTATTATAATCACAAAACTCGTCCTCCATCTTGGGGCCGCCATCCTGAATTTATGAATTTTGACAAAAATTTCATAATTTCTGACCCCGAAAACCCCCACATACCAATTTTGAATCGAATCGAACCATAATTACAAATCTCGTCCGCCATCTTGGAGCCGCCATTTTTTTTTCTCTAACAAAAATGCCATAATGCATTGTCACTGGAATTGAGAACACCTGCCAAATTTCAAATTCAAACTAGAAGTCGGTCAAAATTAACTTGTAAGATTTGACCCAAACGAACTAACAAGTGAAACGAAATAAAAGCTTGTAAACTAGAGAACAAGGTATTCAAATATACAGTACAGTTAAAATACAGTTGAAATACAGTTAAAATACATTTAAAATACATTTAAAATACCTTTTAAAAGTTGAAAAAGTCCTCTGCATTATACAAAAAAAAATTCAGTTAACTTTTGAAGGAAATATTACAGTTATATTTTGTTTATCACATCTACATTGAAACTTGTTATATAGTTCAACTACTATGTAGTTAGGTGAATGTTGGCAAATTTGTAGTCGAGAATAACTCTGATGAATATCTCCTTTAATTCGAGTATCATCCAAGTGCAAGTCTTTATCCTTCTTTAACCCGTTTTCATCGCCTTTTATATAGATAATGGTTCGAAAGATAGGCAATTTTAGTATTTGAGCTCTTTTAAATAAGTTTCCACATCCTTACTTTTTAACAAAAAAACATCACAAAACACAAAAACTTTAAATATTTTTATTTTTTCATAAATACTTACACCAAAAATCTTTAATATACAAAAATATATCAGAAAATGTATATATAATGCAATATAATGTAACAACTGAGTAAAAAAGCTATCCCCCCTTTTTGATATCAATTTCTTTTTTAAACATTTCATAATCAAGTATCGTTGTTTCCTCATTAAAACAATCATCCTCTTCACATTTAGTTTTGCAGCTTGTTTCAAAACTTTCTCTATCTCCAGACTCATTGATTTTTAAAACACTCGTATCTGAGTCCGTTGATTTGTTAAAACTTGAAGACTTATCCGAAGTTTCATCAACATGTCCCCCAACAATCACTGCCTCATTATTTATAGTAAGGTCATT
Source organism: Gonioctena quinquepunctata (assembly GCA_018342105.1). Taxonomy (NCBI): domain Eukaryota; kingdom Metazoa; phylum Arthropoda; class Insecta; order Coleoptera; family Chrysomelidae; genus Gonioctena; species Gonioctena quinquepunctata. The sequence goes on from JAFIRS010000105.1 coordinate 873,746, forward strand.
GACTATCTCCGATTCTACTAGCCGAGATTTCACTACGTTTCCTTTCTCATCGACATCCTGAACTTCGATCAAAACATTATTTTCATTTTCAGCGGGTTTGAGTATCTGTTCGTTTGTTTCCGATATCGATAGTACATAGCCAGCTTTTCCATTGTCGTAATTTAGGAGATATCGAGAAGTTTCTTGTACTTTGTTGTTAGGCATAGACTCGCTTTTTATTACCTCTCGTGTTACTTCCAGGCTTTCCAAACGAACTGTTTGCAGACGGTAGATGCCATCTAGGTCCTTTCGATATCTTTGAAAAAAAAAATACACAACCTAAAGATATCTACTAAAAAATTTTTGAAAAAGTTTCAATGATCTAATTATAATCAATAAATAGAAAAAAAAAATTACCAAAATCTAACAAAAATTATAAAACAGCTGAAATTCTGGATTCAGCTAGTTAAATGTATGAAGTATCCATTAAGCAACTCTTTACCATGCCACGACCGTAAAAATCCAAACACTTTCTGAATATTCTTATTTTTAGCTGGAACTTCAAAAATAATGTAGCCCGTGATTTTCTCTACAAAAACGGTATTTATCAATATATATATATATATATATATATATATATATATCCCAAGTAACACGGATCTCTCCGCGAGATCTCTGAGAGGTTATAATTAGGATCTTATGCGCGAACTCCTATTGCGAGGTCTCGGTGATCTCTACGTGCTGTAACTAAACGAAACTCTCACTGGTGTCTCCAGGAGAAATCTTAGAGACCTCACATTTCATTTGCCAGGTTCTAACTTATTGCGAGTTCCTAAAGATGTCCCGAACGTAATCTGAATAAGAAATTCTTATTGCGAGTTCCTAAAGTTATCCTGAATGTCACCAGAACAAGAAATTCTCAATGCGAGTTCCTAAACCCCTGACCATAACCTGAATAAGAAATTCTTATTGCGAGTTCCTAAAGATATCCCGGATGTAACAAGAACAAGAAATTCTCACTGCGAGTTCCTAAAGTTATCCCGAACGTAACCTGAATAAGAAATTCTTATTGCAATATATACATATATATTGTTTTTGTTGTTTTCCGGTCTTAGTGGAGGCAACACTGGTGGAGAGTTGAAAGAATGAGAGAGACAATAGATACGCGAGACATATTATACACATCGCACATCGGGAAATTCTATGTTACAGAAAGAAACAGATCGTGAGCCGTGGAGATCGTCCATCATTACTATCCGTTCGTCTGTTTAACTAACGTAATTTTGAGTGATTGGATAGCGATGACTGCTGTTGCTCAGTGTACAAGGTGATTGTTTATCGCTAGTATAATATGTATTTGACTATTTGTGTTTAAGTGTTTAATGAAGAGTGAGGATAGATAAGTGCTGTTTTTTTAACATGTTCTCATTTTACGAAGGGTATTTTTGTTGTGTAATAGATGAGAGGTGTTAACTTGTTGCCGCTATTTTAGATTCATCCTTATACCCAGCAATCGATAAAAACGAATATATTCATTTTATCTTATAACCTTTTTATCAATTAGTTCGTATTGGCGTATTAAAATATGTTTTACCTCGAAAGATAAGTACCTTCCATATCTATTATTTAGAAGTAGTAAATAGGATGTCTTCTCGATATAAGCCTGATAGATACCTTAACAATCGGCAAAAGAGGCGCCAAATAAGCATTCAAAGCAAATCAGGCAATAACGAAGATAATGCCTTTGGTAATGACAATCTAGCTAAATAAATTTTTTATCCTAATTTAACGGGTAAATATTTTTTGTTCAAATTTCAAATTGGTACCTTATTTTCTTTCGACAGCGCTAAAGTTTTTATACGAAAGCCATTTCAGACATATTATCCAGTGTGCCTTACATGGGGTTACGGAGCTTTTTCAGTTTTTAGATTTGTTTTTTGAATTCCTTAGAAAAAACAGCCGATGGTTCACCTTGCCAATAACAAATCAACCGTTATAGAGATATTTTGTGGATTGATCAAGTAATAAAGAATTGAAATTTTCAAGAGGAAATCCCTACAAAATATTAAAATAGAAATAATTCAGCAATTCTTGACGAGTTATTGTGAAAAACTTAATTTCTAATTTTTAACCAACACCCTGTGGGATATCCAAAGGGCATTGAAATGTATATTTGAATTAATATTATGCTTTACCATTTGCTTTCAGGTCTACCGAAGGTGACAGCTAGATTTATGCCAAAATGTTAATTTTTTTCAGTTTTTTTTGTGATTTTGTTTTGAGATACATTATTGATAGCTCTAGCTTATTTTGTAAGATGAGATGTTCAATAAACTTCATAATAGTTCATCATTTGTTTCAATATTCTTCCTATCTTGCAGTTATATTAATGCAAAGTGTTCTATCTTAATACTTTTGCTGCAGCAACACACACGTGTGTAGTTCAATCCCTTGTATAATATATAATTTAATTATGTGCTTAAGAGGTCTACCAACTTAGGTCATGAATAACGCGAAATGGCTATTATCTTTCTTTGTACTGTCTATGAAAAATAATCATATGAGGAAGTAGAAAAATGTTCCCAATTCGATACTGAAAAACATTATGTGGCCCTATATACTTATTATATTGAAACCATGGAAAAATGTTTTCATGTTATTGATGTAAGATTATTCACCTAATTTGTTCAGACGAACATGAAGAACAGCAGTTATTATTTATATCCTGAATAGTGACATCAGTAGCTCAGTTGGTGGAACTTTTGTCTGAAGTATGGAATAAGGTTATCTACAAAACCATTAAAGCACTAGAAATATAAATTGAATGCACCTATTCTAAATTTTTTTAAGTATGACTTGAAAAGACGATACAATATGGATTTACTAAGTTTGAGTATCCCGATGGGAATTTTTCCCACAAGCTCTCAGGATATGCTGTCTCAACTTTATAGCGATTTATACAAAAATTCTCGCAAATCTGTATCACAAAAGATTAAATGACTGAAAGATAAACTTTATAAACTACATCTTTCATCGTTCAGGATAACCTCTTAGTAGCTTTTTCTTGTTGAAAAAGTGAACATTATTCTCAATTGAAAAATGTAAAAAAAAAAAAATTAGAAAAAATCTACGAATAAAAATTGAAGTTACTTTTTGTAATATCTAACAGAAAACAGCTATCGTGAGAAATCCCTAACTTTTAACCTGAAGAAATCTGATTAACATTTTGATTCAGATATTTGATTGAAAAACTTTTTATCAAAACTTGATTGAGAAAGTTTTTTATTCAAATATCAGAATGAAAATACAAATATTCACTATAGGAATTTTTTAGGGATATTTCACAATATTTATTGTGATTTAAATTCTATATATCAGATAATGTCGATGTCCAGCATGCCATAGTGGCTGGGAAGTAGTTGTTTTCTGTTAAATAAATTTTTCATCCTAGATTCTTTTTAATTCTGAAAAAATTTGTTTTCTAATATTCAATTGAGATCTATTTTTTCTTTTTCAATATATAAGAATATCCTGTACAATGCGAACTCTTGAAGACCATGCCAGAAGTACAGCAAGCATCCTCACATAGATCTCAACAAAAGCAGTTGACGTGAATTTGACAAAGAACTCGCCAAAAGACTATATATGCGAAGTTCCCATAGGAACTCGCCAGAGGCACTGCCTGCGATGATCACACACTAGCTTTCATGCGAGCTCACAGAGACCTCGATATGAGATTTAAATGAGAATTTCTCAAGGTACTCGCCACAAGATTTCACAGAGATCTCGCCAGAGTGTATTGTTCGAGAATTTCCACGTGGGATATCGCTAACACCTCGCTGAAAATATCCCGGCGGCGGACATTTGGAGGAGATATAGAGCTCTCAACAACCTCTCAGAGAAGTTACAAAAGGCGTCGAAATTTCCTAAAAAGAGTTCGCCGAGATATCTTTAGGACCTCTTTGTGTTGCCTGGGATATATATATATATATATATATATATATATATATATATATATATATATATATATATATACAAAACTAGGGATGATAATGATAACTGAAATAGCTTTCCAAGTATTTGTACATTGAAAAAGAGAAACATTCTCAATTGTATTGAATGAATGTGATTTTATGTGTGGAATAACTTTCTTGACATGGTTTTTGTAACCTTCCACAGTCTGAAAATGAAAATATAATCAGGAAAATCTAAACAAATGTAGAAGGGCAAACTAATTAGTTCACCCCGATAAATTACTGCATTCACCAAATTATATTTTCTAAAGAAATAATGATTCAATTAGTTGGCCCTTCTCCACTTGTATAGATTTTCCTGATTATATTTTCATTTTCAGACTGTGGAAGGTTACTCGAAAAACCAAGTCAAGAAATTCTCAATTGTATATTGAATAGAAAGTTATTTTTTGTAATATCTAACATCTAATTTTATTAACACCCTGTTCATATTTTCAAACAAATCAATTGTACATTGAGTTATTCAACATTGAATAACTATTATTGTCAACAATTAATCCAAATCAAATTATTGTAATTTTGAAAGATAAGGGTACTTTACTCGTGAACTGATTTCAAATTTTCTTATCTGCCTTTGAAAATATATAAAACCTATTTTGTAATTTGGATGAATGATTTTTTGTTCTGTAGAAATTATAATGAAAAAACCGTCCTTTACTTTATGGGAAGCACTTTGGTGGGTTATTTAATCAAAGGATGCCTCTATTCGGGGCAAAATACTGTGCTGGGAGAGACAATGTATTAGTCAATTTTAATTGCACCCTCACTCAAAAGTCATCAAATAAAAACTGTCTTAGTATTTTAACACTTTGTAGATCTATTTTCTATGATGCTTAATGAATAGCAACCGAATATCAGGTGTGATCAAAAAACTTACTTGAACCTTGAGTGTCCTGAGGGCCAGTGGTAGTTGTGGAGCTTTGTTAGATGTTTTGTTAAATATCCACCCCTTTTGAATTTCGTTTTACAACAGTGACATTCATAGCAAAAACCAGTCTGTAAAACAATTTCAATTAAATTCAAAACATCAAATCAAAAGCACCTGAAATTTGTCAAAAAAACTGGACAAGGACAATTTTGCCTTTTACGTATTTTTCACAGACACAATTTTCTACTTAAATATATATATATATATATATATATATATTTATTCAAGTGGAAAATTTCGTCTGTGAAAAATACATGGACGGCAAAATTGTGGCATATCAGAAAAATTATTGAATTAAATTAAAGAAAAAGCCTCCTCAAGCGAGATTTGAACCTACGACCTCTAAATCTCTAAGATGATCTAACTAACTGAGCAACTATGTCTTCAATAGCTCAGTTGGTTAGAGCATCCGACTAAAGATTTAGAGGTCGTGCGTTCGAATCCCGCTTGAGGGTGTTTTTTTTATCTTTAATCTAATAATTTGTCTGATATGCTATAATTTTTTCTTTCATATGTATATATATATATATATATATATATATATATATATATATATATATATATATATAATGTTCTGATCAAATAATGGACTAGATAAGTAACATATCATCCCAGCCAAAGAATTTGTTTCTAACATCTAAATCTGAACATAGATAACATCGCACTTGAATAGTATTTTCAAATGTCAGAAAAAGGTTATAAAAATAATATTCGATTTAGCATATGACGGGTCATATAGGGGAGATTTCAAATCAAACAACATATTGAAGACACCTGCAATTTTCATTTTGGAATCAATAACATTTTTTATCAAACACAAAGAGTATTTTCAAAATTATATAAGGACTCATCACAGAACTAGGTTTGAAAGCAACTATAATTATCCCATACATACGAAGAATGCTTTCGAGAAAGCTTTATAATGCAATTTTTTCAATAATATTCCTTTCTAAAAATAATTGAGAACTCTGGAAGCTTATTAAGATCGCTGAAAAGTTATTTATTTGGCATGGAGCCTTAATGTATCAATAATTATTATCTGTAGTCTCCAATAAAAAGAGTATTTATAGTACCTAGGTTTTTAGGGTCGTATGTATGTATTTTCTATGTTATATATACTGTATTTTTTATCTTTTTACTATACTATGTACTTGTTGACGTATTTCTCAAACTAGAACTCTGTGGAAAAAAATAAATTATCTATCTATCTCAGACGAGAATGAGTTGTTGGCACTGGTTGTTAACCTGGCGAATATTTTCGATGATCACAACCTTCGAATTGTTTTTTGCACACTTCACATCATTTGAACAGAAATCCACACAATCAATAAACCCATATTTTTCAGCAATTCGTTTACAAAATCTACCTAACTCCAGCTCTTTTTATTCTTGAAACAGTCTGCATCATATATAAATATGAAAGTTCATTCCCTACTAGAGTATAGAGTTCATATCTATAACACACGACAGGATAACAACATAAGATTGCCAATTCCAACATCAACTCTTGTTAAGAATTATTTTATTTATAATGGTATAAAAATGTTTAACCACTTGCCAGAACCAATTAAAAGAACTGAAGCCTATTGTAGGTTCAGGAGGGCAACAAAAAAACTACTTGTAGAACAGCCATTTTATTCTGTCGAAGAGTTTTTATCTTCTTCTCTCTGAAATTTATTTTTCTTGTTGTTTTTATAGATTTATATATACATATATGTGTGTAAGTGAATACAAAATAGTATTGTGTCTTAATTAGGTTTTTAATTATAGGTTTTTATTTATATGTTCTATTGACTACTCTGCTAGAAAAATGTATAAATTTGAACAAAAACTATGAGGTATAATGTTTTAATTATATTTATTTAAGTTCTTTTGTCATGCTTTGTTACAAAATTTATATTTTTAAACAATAAAGCTATTTTTGACTTTGACTTGACTAACTAACTATCAAAATATAAGATTAAACAATTTGTTATTGTTCAGTCAAATATCAACTACAATGTTGTGGTTTCGGCCATAAATGTGAATACAGGAGTTTTCAAATGCTTCCAATAAGCTAGAATAATGACTACAACGTTCCAATCCAAGTTCTTACTACCCATATCTGAATAAGTTTTATTTTTTTAAGACCAAAATACAAAACCAAAATGAAACTCATGAGATTAATATAACTTCTTAAAATGTGACTTGCCAAACATGGATAATATTATGGATAGATATTTCCTTCAGGTAGTCTACTTACTTGATCAGATTATATATATATATATATATATATATATATATATTTCTTTATTTATATACAAATATATATTTATATATACAGGGTGAGTCAACAGGATTCCCGGGGTTCATTGCTCCTTAATGTATCACTTCCAAAATAATTTTCATTCATACAGGGTGCATCATTGATGCGTGGCTAACCAAAGTTGTTCTTTTTCAAATAAAACACCCGGTATATTTTCATATATTCCGATCGGCTGTTCCATTGGCTGCTCAATTATTTTGTTAATTTTGAATTCTGTTGCGGCGATGCCAAGTTATTTAAAAGAAATCTATTTTGTAGACCAATTTTCGAAAAATTGCCCATTTGACATTTCGAAATATTTAGTAAAGATAATTGGGGAATCGTTGGTCGATATGATGATGTTCATTGAGAATACCAATAATTTGGAATAAATTGTACAGGATGTTCGATTCAATAACACAAACTTAGCCATTTTCAAACATCGGTATTTTGATTATTCCAAATGGAACACCCTGTATATTTTTATTCAAATCAACTCCTTTTTAATAACTCCACACTTTTCATTCTCCATGCCATGTACCTAAAACAAAACGTTTCCGAAATATTCTACATCCAAAAGATGGATATTTTTCCACAGAAAATATTGACAATGTTCGCCTTTGGTATCATATTTGAAATTAAACTTTGCATAAAAATCACATTTATTCGAATCTAACAGAAAATAACAATAATTAATGCAGCAAATGTTACATACTCTCAATCTGTTTCAGAAATTAGTATCCACATATGCCAGCATGTCCTCTGAAATTTCCCTGAAAGCTGTACGAATTCTTGCTTTCGTATTTTCAGGAGTTGTAGGCGGAGTTTAATATGCAACCCATTTAATGTATCCCCATAGAAAAAAAATTCCAGTCCAGTGACCTTGGAGGCCACCGAACTGGCCCTCCTTTACCTATCTATTTTTCACGGAATTCATTATCAATGTATTCCCGCACATCAGTGTGGTAATGTGCAGGGGCGCCATCTTGTTGTAGCCACATTCTCTGCCTTATTGCCAATGGAATATCATCTAATAAATTTGATATCTTAGATATTTAGATATTTTCTTCCATTGAGATGACCGTTGAAAAAAAAGGGCTCAATTACACGCCGTCCAATGATACCTCCCCAAACATTCAGTGACCAACGTTGTTGGTGATTGACATATCTAACAAAATGAGGATTTTCAGTTGCATAATAGTGCATATTATGCCGATTCACATGACCATTGTTGTGAAACGTGGCTTGTCCGAAAATAGAACATACTCAAAAAAATCTGGTTCTTGGTTGATTTTATCTACACCCCATTGGCAAAACCACATTCGCTTTGGAAAATCTCTTTCAGTCAGCTACTGCATTAACTGCATATGATGTGGATGGTAATTGCATTTTCTCACCAACCGAGAAACACTACTTTGAGATATTCCCAACTCCCTACTCAAAATACGTGTACTCACATGGGGATTCTCGGTAATATGCAATGCAATATCAAGAGTATTTTCATCATTCTTTACAGGACAAGCACGTTAAAACTTTTTGTAAAATACTTTTTTGGTTTCCTCAAATCTTGTTTTGAGGTCTCGAAATGCTCGCTGGTCTGGATGTCTTCTCTCAGGAAACTTTTGTTCGTATAATCTAGATGCCAGTAAGCAATTGCCATCACTTTCCCCCAAAGCATACACCATTTTAACCTTGTCCTCTAAACGATAATTCATCATGCCACAATAATTTTTAACACAATTGGATTGTAGTTTGACAGTTACCTCTATTTACAAATTCCGATGGTCATTTTTTCGGCGGTAGTCGTGGATAACTAAACTAGAAAAAATAGTTACATTTGAAAATTTTTTTTGCTATGCTAGTTATTCATGAGTTGCCAAGAATGCTTTTGAAGATGGAAATAGTATATTGTTTAACAAGCACGGAATGATACTCATTTCCCACGAGTATGATGTTTGCAGCATAAGCCGTAGGCGAGTGCTGCAAATCATACGAGTGGGAAATGAACATTCCATGTGAGTTATACACTATACTTTTTCTACGGCTTTAACATAAAATAGCGAAATTAATTTACAACAGAAACTTGAACTTCAATTGATCAAAGTATGAAAGTAATACATTCTTCTGAAGTTGGCGAGTGACCTTTCCCTTTGCCAATATGTGAAGGATTTGTGGGCTTTTCCATATTTCTCTTCGATACTTCCGAATCAAGTTTATACATGCCGTTAACCATTGGTGAATGTCTGGAGGAGGTAGTTCGTCAATTTCACTGCTCATCATACCTTTAAACTTTGACAAGTTTTGATAAAAACGGAATTGACAGATGTCTTAAGTTCTCCTTGCTATCCATGGGAGACGTGATTTAATGACCAACAATAACACAATGACTTCATTGTGTTATCAGATAAGGAAATGAAATTGAAAACATACAATGTACTTCATTGTTTAATCAAAAACAGTTTTAAAAATGCAGTTTTGTATTATAGCCGTAGAAAAAAAATAATTGAAACATCATTCAGTATTAGTATTTCTATGAACAAAGATGTAGATAAAAAAATCTATAGAATTGTTGATTTGTTATTGAACAATTCCTTTAAACCAGAATATCTCGGAAACAGGTTGTTTAAGGTACATGACGTCGAGGATGAAAAGTGTAGTCATTAAAAAGGAGTTGATTTAAATAAAAATATATGGGGTGTTCCATTTGAAAAAATCAAAATACCGATGTTTGAAAATACCTAAGTTTGTGTTGTTGTATCGAACATCCTGTACAATGTATTCCAAATTCTTGTTATTCTCAATGAACATCATCATATCGACCAACGATTCCCCAATTATCTTCACTAAATATTTCGAAATATGTCATTATTCAGCTCACCTATAGCAATATGAGTAATGAAAAAAGTGACTTACTGCCTTATGTTTTTTCACATAGTGATTGTCTAAACCAACTCGAGTACGACAACTGAAATTACACTTGTCACATTTCATAGGGTTTTTATCTTCGTGAATCTTCAAGTGTGTATTTAAATTATGCCTTGCCACAAACCTGAAAACAATATTTATTGGTTATTTTTATGAGACATCATATCACACTGGAACTAATAACTGTCTCAGAAATAGTAACTATCTAATACCAACAACATGGGCTGAGAACCGTTACCATTATTTTCAAAACTTGTTTCATTACATACATCAAATATATAGATAAATCTATAAAATTTGCTTTGAAAATTTCGACCTTATTCCCAAATATCTAATAATAACTTTATTGATCCTAAGAAACATACATGTTTATAATAAGGATCTTAAACTATTACATATTACAAACATTAACTGTGAAGTTATTGTAACAAAATTCAATAGTAGAAAGGTCAATATAGAAAAAATTTTAAAAATTTATGTTTTGAAGCATATTTCGTTAAAATATATATTATATATATATATATATATATATATATATATATATATATATATATATATATTCTTTTTACCGATTAAAAATAATAAACTACTTTTAAATGCATTAAGAAAAATCATCAAATTACAGAAATATATCAAATGATAGTGAAATTGTTTTGTAGTTTTACAATCAAAATCAAATTAAGGAACTACAAGTTTCTAAGTACTGTGAACTTAACATCGTCTGATTTAATTCAATCTCATTTGGTTATTGAGAGTGGCATAGAGATATATGTCAAGTACTTCTTGAGATAAGTTTTTTGAAGACCTCCACGATTCTGGATCAAAATACTTATTTGATTGGCGAGTGAGACAAAGGTTTATTAAGTTGTATTGATAGAATGCATGTAAGAGTAATTGAGCTCATTCTGAATGAAAAAATTAATGAGAGAGGAGCGGGGAAAGAGAGTAAACATATAATTTAAATTGTGCGGTCCTGTGTGTCATAAATATTCCAAAATGCGATTTTTCAGTACTTTTCTATGAACACAACGTGAATTTTTATAACTTCAGTGCACACAATCCTATTGATGTGCAAGATTATTCTGCCATTTGACCAGAAATAACATGTGGTCGATCAGGAAATGACTTGGCGAATGCATTGATGTGAATTTTGGAGAAAATCTTCACCAACAACCCGGTTGTCACAGAAAAAATAACTTGAAGTGGCAGCTCCCTTCCTCAAAATAGGAATATTTTTGTCTCAATAGCCATTGCTTATTTTTTAGAACGACACCAAAATATAAAACATTTTTACCCGGACACTCCTCTATTCAGGTTGTGGATAATATTAACCCTCGTTTAAAAAAATATATCTGAATTCAAAATATATGGTCTCCCTTGCTTTCTAAAAGCGTTTTGAAAACAATGATAGGAAAAAACTTTTTTGTGTTATTAATACGTTACCCAAACACTTTTTTTATTATAAAAAAATGTGCAGATTCATTGAGTGACTGTAATGGGCCATACACTAAAGTAGGTCAACTGAATTTATCTTAAAATATTCCTAATGAAGTGCAGTATAAATTAGATTGCCATTCTTCACAATTTGTAAGATCTAATTTTAAAAAAAGAATGAAACATGATTTTTTGATTTTGAAATTTGTGAGTTCCAATAAAAAGTAACAATAATATTAATAACAAATAATAAATTATATTATAAATTTGTCAGTTTCTTTCTGTTTTTAATTCATGTTCAATTTAGTAGTCTCGAGGTTCTAAGTATACGAGATACAACCCTTTTTTTGATAGTCTATGACATGAAATATATACTAAATAAATGACAATGATTGTATTATGACATGAACATTTTAAAGTTATATAATTATTTCACATAATCGTTTGAAACCACCTAATAATTAAAATTGGTCTCCCGAACAATTTTAGATTTGGTGCTCAGAACCCTCTGGTTCTCAGCCCCCAAAATGTGAATCATACACTGTAGAATATCCATACCCATTCGAATTAATTAATTACAACAACCTATAGTTATCAAAAATTGTTCATTACTCAAGATGTGTAAATATCAAATTAGGACCAAACAGAAAATAATTCTGAGAGGACGTATTGTAATACTAGCCAAAATACTGTATTTTGTTTTAATTTTTTCAAGCGAAAAATAAATTATAAAAAACTATTTGGCCCAAGTCGCCAGTTATAAAACTGTCCAAAGGCAGTATTCTAAGGTGTAAGAAGAATAGATATTCACTTCTGCCCAACGAGTGGTGGCTCGATGTCACCAACCTGCCCACCGAAAGTGATCATAATTTTATTATTTGAGGTTACTTCCCTCAAAATTACAATTGGCACTGGGTTTTCGTTACCTAATTCATCCGATAGGTCATAGAAGCAATGTCTAGCCTATTTTGCGATTTTTTTCTTTTCTAGGTAAAGTTAGTAAGGGTCTGAGATTCTCCCTTTATGTTAGCAAAGGTGTTATGCCGTTCTGATCGGCAAATAATGACACTAGTCAAAGTTAAAACAAATAGATTCATAGAAAATGGTAAATAAAATGACGGTACATATAGAGTGGATACAATAAACAAATTCAAGTGAAATTTTGACTCATTTGAGTCGTAAAAATAGGTAATATCTCCAAAGTTATACATACAAAAGGAACTTTCACGGAAAACTATGACCCCTTTGGCTCTATGCCCTGATTCCATAGTAGGACTTCCCGCCTAACGCGGTAACACAATTATGCTAATAACCTCGCATTGCGAAAAGTCAAATGATAGATTTAAATGAAAGCGTTTATGAATTATATTCGATCCACCCAAATACCAATTATGTTAGTCAGTATTTCAAATAAATCCCTATAATCCACTTACTACTTGCCATTGATTCTAGAAAGTCTGGTAGATTTCTAATCGTATTCCATTTATTTTTGTGGAACTTTTCTCGTGCGCTTCGACTCTATGATTTTTATCACTTCAACTCGTGATATAATACCCGTGAATAAAAATCCAATCAGTTTAGATACCGTTCTCGCATTGAACGGCCTTTTCTCACCTGCTAATATGCCTCGTGGAATATTATTCGCTTTAATCCGGCGCGATAGGACTTGAAAATTCCGAAAAGAAATCAAACGCTTTTAACGCAATGGGAATACATAGGGAACTTTTCATACCGATTGCCAAGGAGGTACGCGCCGAACTTCTTATTCTCCGTTTTACTAACGCGCTATAGAACTTGAACTTTTTGAAGTCCCACGACAAAACCAAACCCAACCCTCTAATCCCGACCGAGTTACGAAGGAAACTTCTCGTCCAAGTTTTTTATTCCAGCGTCACAAGCCAATCCAACGCCTTTTTGAGAGCTTTTCATTGGTTTAGAAGATATTGCTTACGTTATGAGAATTGACTAACTGCGTTGATTCTGCTATCGTAAGGCCCAGGTGGCTCAGTCAAAAACGCCATTGCTTGTGCCTCCAGACAAAATGAAAATTATTACTTTGTGATTACTTTGTTGCTTATGACAAGTCGTTCGGCTAATTGTCATGTTCCGTATGCTCGAACTGTAATTTCGTTGCGGGTTGCATATTCTTAGGTTTGATTCTGAATATAATTTCGGTCGATCGATAAGGAATACATCGATCGACTATTGGTTTAATGGATATTATATTACCAGGAAAGTCCATAGTTTTCCTTTCCTCTGTTGAAAGCTTCAGATTATTTCTTAATTAACATTTATAAAACCCTATAATATAAATAACAACTACTGGTTGTTACAGTATTTAATCTACATCATAGTATTGCACTATACTTCTTCTTTGTCCAAATTCAATTGTCTCAAATAATTGTTTCAAATGAATTTTTTTTTTCAGAAAAACTGTTGATTAAAGGCTATCCATAAAATACCAATTAATATTAAGGGAAGGGAGGATAGTAGCTAGAGTGACAAAGTGTGACTAAGAGAATGAAGTAAAAATAGCATGATATTTTAAAACAAAGTTTTAATCTAGATGGTAAGTCAAGAAGATTAATTGAATCTTCTCATGAAAATCTCTTCAAATAACATGGATTCCAGATCAACCCCATTAAAATATCTTAATATTAGCATATATAAGGAAATATGATTTATTACTTACTTCTTACCACACTCGTGGCATTCATATGGTTTTTCCTTCACATGCTTGAACCTGATATGTTTTGCCAATAACGAAGGTTTTGCACAGGTCATATCACACATTGTGCATTTATAATGGTTTATGTGAGAACGAACATGGTCTCTAAGTAACCTTTCACTTGGAAATAGCTTCAGACATTGAGAACACTGATAGCTCTGCACTGAAAAAAAATAATTTTTGTTTACATAATCTAACCAATTGAGTAAGGTGATGAATCACATTCCAAAAACGGATAGAAAATTATCTTCTTTCAATTGTAGAATTTTTTTCTTATGAGACTAAGCCAAATAAAAAAATGGGGTGAAAACGAATCAGTTTCTACAATTTTTAGGTTCTAGAACCGAACAAGAGTTTAAAAGAAACATGGGTACGATTTAAAAAAGAATCGAACCAAACAAATATTTCATTAGGTTATCCTCCTCAATTTGTAAATGAAATAAATCGATGATTTCAGTATCAGTTTGCAAAATACGATCATGGTAACAAATGATTGAAAAAATCGTTCCATTCTTGAAGCAATATTTACACTTACAGGCAGTGACAAATGAATTTACTAATTCCTCGAGGATTTGACTCAATATATTTGAAAATTCTTTTGGATATGTTGATGGGTTTTGTAAATGAAATAAATCGATGATTTCAGTATCAGTTTGCAAAATACGATCATAAGAACTAAAAGTCTTAATTAGGCTTTGCTTTGTTGAGATGCGTTTTTTAAGGGCAATTTGAAAATATTAGTTTACATTAAAAATTGTTTTTTTTTCTGAAGAAAACATAACAAATAAAAAAAGGGGAAAACGAATCAGTTTCTACAATTTTTAGGTTTAGAACCGAACAAGAGTTTAAAAGAAACATGGGTACGATTTAAAAAAGAATCGAACCAAACAAATATTTCATTAGGTTATCCTCCTCAACTGGTAACAAATGATTGAAAAAATACGTTCCATTCTTGAAGCAATATTTACACTTACAGGCAGTGACAAATGAATTTACTAATTCCTCGAGGATTTGACTCAATATATTTGAAAATTCTTTTGGATATGTTGATGGGTTTTGTAAATTAAATTTTTTAAGGGCAATTTGAAAATATTAGTTTACATTAAAAATTGTTTTTTTTTCTGAAGAAAACACTGAACACAAATAAAAAAATGGGGCAAAAACGAATCAGTTTCTACAATTTTTAGGTTTTAAAACCGTACAAGATTTTAAAAGAAACATGGGTCCGATTTAAAAAAAAATCGAACCAAACGAATATTTCATTAGGTTATCCTCCTCAACTGGTAACAAATGATTGAAAAACTACATTCCATTCTTGAAACAATATTTACACTTACAGGCAGTGACAAATGAATTTTTTAATTCCTCAAGGATTTGACTCAAAATATTTGAAAATTATTTTGGATCAGTTTTGTAAATAAAAAAAATTGATGATTTCAGGATCAGTTTGCAAAATACGATCATATGAACTAAAAGCTCTGTTGAGATGCGTTTTTCAAGGGCAATTTGAAAATATCAATTTACATGCAAGTGTGAAAATAATTGCTTCTTATATTAAAAATTGTTTTTTTCTGAAGAAAACACCAAAGAAAAGTACTTATTTTTCATGAGGAGTTGAAAAACATTTTGGGAAATAGAGAACATTATTTCTTAGACAAAATATTTCTTGATTTCGATAAGGAAGGTCTTTGTTGTTTTTGACAATATATCTGACCACAGAACCGAAATAATTGAATTTGACATTAATTCAAAAATAAATTCTGGCTATTACCTCGGTAAAAGATTCTTTGCTCAGGAATCAATTAATAGCACTTTCCAACAGATTTTTGAATCTTCCATCTACTACTTCAATATACATATACATATATATATATATATATATATATATATATATATATATATATATATATATAGATGCTTTTCACATTTTTGTACTTGCCAATAGGTATTAACACTACGAGATATTTGATACGAATTTGAAAGATACCCCAAGCTGTCCTGATGATTGAGAAACCATGAAACAGGCTATAGGCGGATGGTGGGCTCTCTTGGATTCGTAACAAATTTCTCTTTCTCTCGTTATTTGTTTTGCGTTACACGCACTAGGAGTACGACTATTGGTGTCGTGGATTGGCCTATGCTGACATCTGTTGGTGACCTATTAATGTGCACGAAATTTCATGTCATTAAAATTCCACGATAACAGGTCTAAGCTTCACCGCACAGATCATAGGTGTCACTATCTATAATTTGATGCTTTTCACATAAATATATATATATATATATGTAGTTTCATAGTATAAGTGAAGTGTTTGACACACTGCCATAAATGGATTCTCTAAAATAAATTGGTACACTCTATCCATAAGATCAATGTGTTCCAAAAACTCTGTGAATGTTATTCGGACTGAAAATATAACATAGTCTTATAATCCTGATAACTATGATAAAATAATATTAAATAGAAGAATTGAACAATGTTCATATAATATAGTGGAAAATTACTTGCTAGATATAAGCTTTACATTTCACAGAAAAAACTTGATTTTTTATGTGAGTAGGTAAAATACTGTTTTTTTTTTGAGAAATTGTGCTGACAATTTTTTTTTTATATTGTAAGGTTTTCAGTTGTTGTTTGTAACTAAGTGTGGAATATTTTTTCAGGTTTTCATTTATACCCAGATAACACAGGATATCCTATGGATATCCATTTCATGTCCAATTCTGGTCGGGATATCCCTGGATTTGAAATGGACATCCATATAAGATATCCGTCGACGGATTTGAAATGGATATCCTTCAGAAGATATCATATGGATGGCCATAAGATATCCGGAGCAAATATGGATAAGTTTAAATTGCAAGATTGATTTTTATTGTGTCAATTTCTGAGATTCTTTCATGCTCGTACATATAGATTAATTTTTTTGGAAAAATCTCATGTTTCGTTTTTCTACTTGATTTGAAATGGATATTCTTCAGAAGATATCCTAGGGATAGCCATGAGATATCCAAAACAATCATAAATGAATGTAAATATTCTCGTAGATACACAAATTGTACCTTTTCAAAAATATGTTGTCGCGGGGACCCTCTGCGATCACAGAACAGATATACATGTGTCTGCGACAGCCTGGCCATACTATACGCATAATTACTGGCGACGTCTGTCATTTTGTTGAGGAAGGTCGAAGGTCATAGTCATAGCACTGAATCCAAACAAAAATCGTGTTTTTTTTTTCTATTTTCTTTCGTTTTTGATCCCTGTTGGTCTGGACATAATGGTTTTGATCTGTAGCAATTGATTGTTTCCAAAGGGCCGAATACAGGTAAATATCAATCGAGGACATAACCTATAAAAATCTATTATTTCCAATGCATTTATGTGTTTGCTGTTTGAGTTTCAATATTTTCAGAAATGCTGAAAAGCACCTTGTTACATTTGCCACAATACACGAGTTTTTCAAATGTCACAGTGCCCAGATTAAAAATGGTGTGACATGTGATGAAGATGATTCATCAGTAGATTCGAACATTTTCCTATTGATTGCACTGAAAAAATGAATCTTTCGGAAGAATATTTGTGAACTGGATCGAAGTTCAAAGCTTATGTAGGTAAGTTGTATGTTTTTCTATTCTAAAACTCTTTTTTTAGGTACTTAAATTAAATCTCAAAAATATGACTGTGGAACGATGCCTTTCTTCCGTGCTCACTAATATGTTTGCCTCCAAATATAGCTGTATGGAGCAAAAAAAATAAAGTGGACAACTAAAACTGGCTGAATTATCACTAGGTGAAAAGCCCATTCAGTTGTTCAATTTATTTGATAATTTGTATTGTCTCACAAGAGACTGCTAGTTCAGTGAGAATGCAAAATTTCCAATAAAAGTTTATGTAAAAAATGCTTATATATATATATTATATATATATATATATATATATATCATAGTATACCAATAAAGAGAGAGAAAAACTATGGCAGTGGTATATATATTATCATCATCAGTATTCGAATTCAAAAGAAAGCATAATATTTCTCAGTATTTTTTTGTAAATTTCAACGTTAATTATACCCGTCAATATATCATTTCAGAAGCGGCTGACCTCAGTGATTCGACGGAAAATAAAAAAGCTACTGAGGAAGCCATCTATCTAGGCTTGGCTGAGAAGGGCCAAAGAATGGCATCTGTCATCTTCTAGAATAAAGGAAACACCTGGATGGACGAAGAAAATAGCATTCTATTTTTTCAACTTTATTTTTTTGATTATTCTGCATTTAATATTCTGTTTTCATTTTAGAGTTTACATATACATTTTATTTGTTGATAACTCCGAAGTTTATGAGATTTTTTTTGATACCAGAGTTTATTAATACATTTTTTTGTTCAATACCATTATTTCATTTCCCTCCAGATTGCTATTACTATATTTTATCTTCGATGGATATCCCTGAAGGATATCTTTAGAATATCTCTCAAGGAATCTTTCAGATAGCTTTTGAATATCCCTGAAGGATATCTCATGGATATTCCTGAAAGTATCTTATGGATATCTTTGAAATATATCTTATGGACATCTCTGGAGGATATCATATGGATATCCTTGAAGGATATTCTATGGATGTACAGGTTGTTCCACTTTCCAAAAGATATCTTATGGCATCCGATGGATGTCCATAAGATATCTTTTGGATATAATTGGATGTCCATAGTATATCCATAAAATTCATGAAGGATGTCCAATGGATATCCATTGGATGTCCATGTGTTATCTGGGTATATATTCTCTTATTGTGGGTACCTTGAACCTTTGAGAGTATTTTAGTGGCTTTATTTGGTGTTAGATTCGTGGTTAGATAAATTAAATGAATTCCATTCGAAAGTGTTTAATTTTGTTGTAATAAAATTTGGAGAATTCACCTTAAAGTGTAGATTTGAACAGGCAGTTTTTTTCTGTAATTTTGATGTTTTTCCAATTGAGCAGTTAGGGGAGGTGTGTTGTTATACCTTTTTCATTTAAGTATTTACCATGGTCTTGATTTTTTAATTTTTTTTATTGTATGCTGACGAATTCACACAAAGCATACACCAAGTTTTTCAGGTACTATCATCAAAACATACATAAAAAAACTTCAAATTAAAACAAGACTCACTGAATGTTGATTGTTGTCTTCTCCTATGATCACAGAATTTGGTTTTAGATGAGAACAGAGTGTAGCATGTGGGACATCCAATTGTTTTCTCTTTCACATGAGTCCTCAAATGTTCTGCCAATTTTGTTTGTGTTGAATATTTTGTATTACAGCCTATAAATGAAAAATGTATTTAATAAATGTTCTGTTGGTCCCTACTGAGATTTTTTCTCAGCTGAAACAAAAAATCCTAGGTTATTTATCAAATTAAATACATATATTGCTTGTATTTCAATAAAACAAGAAATTGTTTATCGACTGGAGAATTAGGGAGTAATACACATCTTTTTCTGCTGTAAAGTCAGACAGACGGTCTCATGAGAAAACAGGTAAAGCATTAAGATACATTGTAAATTACTGTATACTTCTTCCAATCTCCAATTGTTTCATTCCTAGGGGAATAATGAAGTTTACCTGTCCAGCAACATTTGATTTTATGTCCTTTGGTCTCCTTCGTAACATTATTTGTGACATGCATTTTCATATGAGTTATAAACTCATAAATGTTGTAAAAATTGAAGGAGCAATGTTCCCATTCACAAGTATAACCGAATTTTTCTAGAGGTATGTTGTATTCTTGCACCTGTTTGCACTTTGGCAGGCAATTCCTTTTGACTACATTCTCACCGATATTCATCAATTTGGCGAGATAGCTGTGGTACGATAGGTGCTGCATCAGAAGCGGTACAGTGGTGGCATTGTGAGTACAGTCCGACCATTTACATGCCATAAGATCTGGAAGTTTATTTGAGGTTACCACATCAATGAAATGAGAATAGCGTTCGTAGGTAACAAAAAAT
Source organism: Gonioctena quinquepunctata (assembly GCA_018342105.1). NCBI lineage: Eukaryota > Metazoa > Arthropoda > Insecta > Coleoptera > Chrysomelidae > Gonioctena > Gonioctena quinquepunctata. The sequence goes on from JAFIRS010000105.1 coordinate 894,050, forward strand.
ATTGGACAAATTGAAAGTGCCCCAGAAAGTCGGACAAAAATATCTCTGATTTTTCCAGGTCGGGGAAGCCTAAACTATCCATTAACCAGTTCATGTGGAACTTTTTTTCCTGCATTTTTCAACATTTTTAATTGAAATAATTATTCTCATCCATTACAAAATGAAATGAAAAAATACGGAAACAGGAAACTTATGATGGTCTCTTTAGGTCCTATAAACAGAGTTGAATAAAGGGGATAAAATCAAAATGCTCCTCGATTGAACAATATCCGAAGTAGATGTTTTTTAAAGCAGGTATACTTTTCGCAAACCAAACGCAACTGAAAAAAAAAACTATTAATAAATTAGGATTTCTACAACAATTTTTTCACCTACACCGACATCTGAACACTCAGTGTATACGAAGCAAAATTCTACAATTGGACAATTTTGTAAACAACCTTGATAGTCTAAGTGTATTCTGTCTATCTGTCTGCAAGTAAGTTCTCTTGTTATAATTACAAACTTTAAACTAGTCTCGATCTATTGTAGATCAAAACACATTCATGGAGGCACCTGCATATATCTAAATAACTATCTGAATGCCAAAGAGATTCTCATGCCTTATAGCAGCTATCCCATGAATTTCACTACGACATTTCTGCAATATTCATTAAAAAACTTAACTTACTTGTAATGTGTGTTTCCGATCACCCTGTGGTAATTCAGGCGTCACTAAATTCCTATCAATAATTTCAGAAGCTCTATTCTACACTGAGAAATATTACAGTGAAGCAAATGTCTTGAAATATGGGGACTTTAATGTAAACTTCCTGAGCCAAGAGAGCAAATCAAATATGGTAATTGAACTTTAAAACAGTTTAACATCGATCAAAAAATTTGTTCAACCACCAGAAAAGTGAGAAATTCCAAAACTTTGAAAACTCCAAATCAGGAGTCCTTAGTGCACCACTGTTAGACCATGATCCTCAAACACTAACATACAAAATAAAAAGTCATAAGGATTATTTCAACTATGAACTTAACTTCTCAAGTAGCAATCTACAAATAAATTAATGAATCATGAACAGATATGTATAAAGAATCAACACCCAAGAAATTGACTTTAAAATTTCATGAGATATTTATGAGACATTTTAATTATTCTTTTCCTCCAATCAAATCGAAATCTGCGAGAAAACCAAATTATAGCAATTATGGAGAACCCCTGAAATTAATAAACTAAAGCAAACTGTTCAACTCGCATACAATATGACAAAAATAAATCCAAGTGATTTTAATAAATCACAGTATGAGGCGATTAGGAAAAAATACAACCAAGCATTGGCTGAAGCGAAGAGAAACCACTACTCTTATCTATCTTTATTTATCTGACAACAAAAATAAAACAATATGGAAAATTATAAATAACGAAAGAGGCAAGGCTAGTACCATAACTCAATACGAATTTGATGTAGACATTTTCAATGAATTCTTCACCGACCATGCAGAAGATATTGTTGATAACATTGGGATCCAAGAAAATACTACAATTATTCATAAATTCAATAAATTACCAAATTTTTTTTTTATGCGGCCTTTCAATGAAGAAGAAATTCTATCAATTGTCACTAATCTTAACACCAAGACTACTCAAGATATATATGGCGTCAGTACTAAATTACTCAAAGAGTGCACTCTTGATTAAACCTCTCACTTTCATCGTCAACAACTGTCTTTCTGAAGGAATCTTTCCATCTGTGTTCAAGCCTTCTAGAGTTCTTGCAATCTATAAAAAAGGTGAACTACCTGAAAATTACAGACAAACATTCTACCAACAATTTCCAAAGTAATGGAAAAGGCGATCTTGATACAATTTAGTGACTTTATGGAAAAACTCCATTTGTTTGATGCTCATCAATTTGGATTCAGGAAAAAGAAACGTACCTTAGATGCCGTAAACAGACTAACAAACAACATTCTCGAAGCTTTTGAAAATAAAAATGCATGTTTAACAATATTTTCTGACGTGTCAAAGGCTGTTGATTGTGTCAGTCATTATAAATTACTGCAGAAATTAGAATGGTATGGTATGAGAGGAGTTTCAAGAAACATCATTCAGTCCTACCTCGAGAATAGAACCTAAAGGGTTCCCATTAATGATAACATAACTCAGAAACGTGTTATCAAAAGGGGCGTACCACAGGGATCTATACCTTGCTTATTTCTAATTTATGTAAATGACCTACCCTCACATATGTTGTTGAAACGTGAATTGCTTACCATATTATATGCTGATGATACATCCTTTTCTCTTGGCTTGGAATAAATTACCAATGTTGATAATATTTCAGCAGGCATCACCGCTCATGCAAAACAATGGTTTGACCACAATGAGCTATTTTTAAACGAATCGAAAACAGAGACATACCTATTTTCAAATTATCACAATATCCACCGCACTGTCTCCCAGGCAGAATCGGTAAAAATTTTGGGAGTAAGTCTTGACCCATCTCTTACCAGGGCTGCACAAATTAGCATTATCTGTGGTAAATTGGCAAAATAAGTTTTTGCCATTCGGTGTATAGCCATGACTGTGAGCAAGGAAGCGACTTTAACAACATACTTTCTTCTTCTTCTTCTTCGCACAAGGTGGGCTGGTTCCGAAGAACTCCGTGCACATAGGCCTCTCTATTTGGGCCATTGTGCGCCCACTTGTTCTGAGAAAATCAGCCGGGCATGCCGATTTCTTCGACAAAATTCAGCAACTTCCTCAGCTGAATCTCCTTGACGTCCTCTGGGTTCAGAATTATGCTCCCAAGGTTGATCTCCCTCTGGTGCACCAAAGCTGGGCACTCAGTGAGGATGTGCGACGATGTCTCGTATCTTCCAGGCACCATCTACATAGGGGATCATCTGTGATCCCGATGAGCTCCATGTGCCTGTTCAGGTGATTGTGTCCCGTTAGGAGCCCAGTCACAGTATTGATGTCCCGTCTGTTAAGTGACAGGATCTCTTTAGACATTTTTTTTCTTGGCACCTTTATGTGGAGCTTTGATTGCCTCATGCCTGGCGCCTCTTGCCATGTTATAAGAAACTGCTTTTATAGCTGATCCGACTTCGATAAACTTTCTATGGCGTTTCTACACTCGGACACCAGTCTGGTAACAACATACCACGCAATATTCAACTCAGTAGTGATCTATGGATACTGTGCTGGGAAAATGCGAGCTCCACACACTTACGAGTCTTTACATTACAAGCAGCTGTACGTAGCATTGCCAATGTTAGTTATATTGAACACTGTAAACCACTGTTTTAAATTTAGGAATTATGACATTATTCTCACAAATTGTCCATGAAAACATCACACGTTAAAAAAAACTTACACACATTCACAACGCATTCAGATATTCATGCCTATAATACCCGGAATGGACATAATCTGGTGCCTCTTATGAAGAGATTAAAAAAACAATAGGTATTCCTCTCTTCAATTATCTCCCTGAGGATGTAAGTGAACTACCATTGGAAGCTTTCAAAAGAACGTTAAAAAAAATCCTTACCAAAATGGGTCTCTATCGAATTAATGATTTCAGTGGGTTACTCGAGGACTCACTTGCAAGCAACTAGTGCTCCTGCTAGTTGATTATATGTCATTAATGTGATAGTTGTAGTTTTATTGTATTTTACTTATTATTGTATGTATGACTTGTCCAAGATGACCAAAACTTATGGATGCAATATATTCTATTCTACCAGGGTGCTGACTAGGCAAAAAACACACATTTAATTCTTATTGCAAAAACGACACAAAATGAGCATTCAAACTGGATTATATATTTTATTTTAAAACAAAAAAAGTTGTCAACAAAAGGCCCAAGTGTAATCGGAGGCCAAGGCCAGACGAGCCTATAGGGTGCAGTTTTTAGTGAGTACACCTGACAAGCAACGACTCAGGGATTCCCATACTACCAACAAGTGTCCATAAAGGAGTTTCTCCAGATTCCCAAAACAAGCTAATAAACAACTGGTGCTAAGTAATCGTCACCCAGGCCTAAACCTGCAGTCACAATATTGTGTGATGCAACTTTTACATTTTTTTAATGATTGAAGCAATATTGGTCTAAAGAAGGGCTGCATTCAATGGTGCAGGCAAAAATTAACAGCTGGAAGTAAATTGGATATAAAACAGAAGGAAATTTTGAATTCCCTGAAATTTTTGACATTTCCAGATTATCCAAGTTCTCTACGGTTTGTGAGAACCCTATAACTACAATCTATGATGATCATAATATATGGCATAGGAGAAGATAGCTGCTATTTTATTATCATATACCTGTGTCAGCACAAGCATGGTCCATCAAATGTGAATGAAATTTTGCCCAGGAATCATAGGTCTCACTGCAATGTTCCCATTCACAGTGTAAGTCAAGCGGTTCTTCAGATAATTTTATTAAAGGCTTCTTTTTCTTCCGTTTCTAAAATCAAAAGACCTATATTCTCAGTATTCAGTAACCAATCAAGAACTTTATGGTCATATATTTAGATGTGTTATACAGGGTGTCCCTGGACTTTCTCTTTTCCTCTCGGGAATGTATAAATGGGGTCAAAATATCACCAGTACTTCATATAACTTTTGTTCCTAAAAGCCTTCGTTACCAAGTTACGGGCCCTCAAAGTTACAAAATGAAAAATGTTTTTCTTTGGTAACTTTCAAAGTGAATATTCAAAATCATCTACATTTTGGTGATTGACTAAACAAATGAATTCCTTCGATGAGCTTTCATGCAGGAGTCAGTTGTTTTGCTACAAAGTCAGGAACGGACTACCCCCGATGGTCCACACCCCAAAACTTTGAAATGACTGGGATTTGTCGATATGTTTTAACAAAACAAGGTTACCTGGACAATTTCCTGAATAGAAGTACTCGTGTAAAAAATCGATCGGAGCAACAATTTTTTATAAAAATGCATTTTTGTTCGACGACATCCAACCTGAGATGTCTACCATTATTCGAAAAGATTAATTTGTAATGAAAATATAAATGATAGGTACAATGTTCATAACGAATTTTTATCATGCAAACTCGTTTATTTATTTATTTCATTCTACAAGGTGTTTTTGTTAACATCTGTGGAAGAAATGGAACATAAATATTTTTCTCCTATTCATGTGCAGCCGTTTTTGTAGTTTATTCGTTTGCTTTTTATTAGTTATGTCTTCCGATGTGCGTTTTTTCAGCTAAATTTATCTTCGGGTTAAAGATTTTCTCCCATGAAATTATACTCATCAGTGAAACTCCTCAACATTTAAGCTGTGAATACGAATTTGCAACATCCAAATGTTGAGTTTCATGAGATTCAGATAACACAACCGAAGCGTGCTTATTCCACGCGTACATACAAAATATGGACTGAATTCGATATTTCATAGTGGAGTAGCTTGTTAGTTCAAAAACACCACGAATCTACATAACTTGATATTTCATTTGAAAAAATATCTACATTGTGAATGAATCTTTCAACTAGCATTAGTATTTCTACTGTGAACATTTTTCATTTCAAATAATGGTGGACGATCGGGTTTGGTGTCTTCGAGTAAAACTGCATTTTTATTAAGAATCGTTGCTCCGATCGACTCTCCACACGAGTACTTTTATTCAGAAAATTGTCTACGTAACCTTATTTTGTTGAAAACTATTGAAAAATTATCTGTCATTTCAAAGTTTTGGGGTGTGGACCATCGGGGTAGTCCGTTCCTGACTTTGTAGCAAAACAACTGACTCCTGCATGAAAGCTCATCGAAGGAATTCATTTGTTTAGTCAATCACCAAAATTTAGATGATTTTGAATATTCACTTTGAAAGTTATCAAAGAAAAACATTTTTCATTTTGTAACTTTGAGGGCCCGTAACTTGGTAACGAAGGCTTTTAGGAACAAAAGTTATATGAAGTACTGGTGATATTTTGACACGATCTATACATTTCCGAGAGGAAAAGAGGAAGTCCAGGGACACCCTGTATATATATATATATATATATATATATATATAAGATATTATGGAATTAATGACAATTATGTAATAATATTAAGGAAAAAGCGATGCGGGGGACCAAGGGTTCTGCATCATGTACTATTCCATTTACATTACTGCAAAAAAAGGTTGTATTATTTTCTAGATTCATACAAAAGTAGTTTCTTCATTATCGCTCAGAATTGCTGAACAGATTTGGTCTTACAGCTTCACGCCGAGTACAATAAACGCTTACTTTTTGCACTTGTTGCATGAATAACTATTAAACAATATTTAATACTCTGAAAGAACTTTTGTACATTCATTTATTTTTTCTTCTGAATTCATGATTTTGATTTAATTTATACACATTTGTATACCTAGACGATAGTTACTTTCTTGTTACAATAATGAATGTTTTTTGGGGAATAAACTGTTATAGAGCTCGTCCAGTATTGAAACGACCGTTTGGTAGGTAGAGAGGGGGAAAACACGAGTGGACACGATTTGCTGTGCTACGGCGAATCTTCACCAGTGTCTTGGCATGCAGCGTTTGAAAGGTTAGGTTTGTTTGAATAATAAATAGGTAGTACAGTTATTTATTCAACTTTGCAATAGTTTACTCGATACCTCGCCAAAATTTCTAGTGGTAAGTACTATTCAGTAGTGGAAAAAGAAATAGGAGTGTTAGGAAAGATATAGGAGTGTAAGTTCTCTACGTCTCGTGAATCGCCTATACCAAATAATTTGGTAAGCCTATGGAATTTCTATTAATAGCCACAGTTAGACTATGATTCGGGAATCTCCGAGAAAAATTGGATGTTAGGTAGGGGAAGGCCAAAGTGGTCGTTTCAATACTGGATGAGCTCTATTGAATTGATGCGGCCGATATTTGTAGCGCTCGTCCAATATTGAAACGACCGTTTGGTAGGTAGAGAGGGGGAAAACACGAGTGGACACGATTTGCTGCCGCAGCTTATGCTACGGCGAATCTTCACCAGTGTCTTGGCATGCAGCGTTTGAAAGGTTATGTTTGTTTGATTAATAAATAGGTAGAGCAGTTATTATCTTAAATTCATGAATTTTGACAAAAAAATCATAATCTCCGACCCCGAAAACCCCCATATACCAATTTTGAATCGTATCGGACCATAATCACAAAACTCGTCCGCCAAAAAGTACGTCTCGTGTATCGCCTATACCAAATAATTTGGTACGCCTATGGAATTTCTATTAATAGCCACAGTTCGGGCATCTTCGAGAAGAATTGGTTGTTAGGTAGACGAAGGCCAAAGTGGTCCTTTTAATATTTTGGACGAGCTCTACTAATGCAGTATTATCTCCACTGAAGAAGCTATTGTCCAACGAAACATATGTCGTCTTATATTTTTTACTTTTATATTATTATGAATCTTAGGGCGCGTGTCTATTTTTTCCGTTTGCAAAGCAATTTTTATTAAAGGATTGATTAGTAGATCGCGCCATCGTTTTTTTTATTATTTTCGCTTTCTCATAATGCGAGTTTGGCAATAAAAACTTTCTCAGTGATGCCATCACAAACTTAATAGCATTTAAACTACTGACACTTATCTATCCGGAAGCGACACAGAAGTGGCGCCACCTATTATTGGTAAGATGGTGACTTGATTTTCTTGTTTTTTTTTTCCTTCTTTATTTAACGTCTTCCTATTTCTGCTACCAAGGCTAAACACCGACGCCGGTGAGCACACTCCTCCCAACCGGAAATTTTGCCGAATCCTCTGTTGTTTGAGAGGTAGGGTTCTTTAACGAGCTCAACATCCATGAACTCGGGACCGACATCTTAACGTCCCCTCCGAAGGACGGCATATCTATCGTCTCATCTCGTGCTCATTGATAAGACGCCTGCAGCTGCGAATATGCTACTACGCTACAGTTGTTAGGACATTTAACGTGGAACTTCTGAGTTAATAGATGAGACATCCACGATTTGCAATTCGAAATAAAAAGATGGTGGCTCTGGCTAGCGCTATTTGGTGTCGAAAACATGCATTTTCGATAGGGTATTTCCAGTCCTATAGTGGCGCAAAATTCAAAACATCACCAGGGTCGCCAACAGATTTGTCTTTTGAAAGTTTATATTTTTTCAACTCTATTTTTGAAATATAATAAAAGTAGCTAAATTCTCCCAACACGGATAAAGCACCAAGAGTAAACTAAAAAAATAGTAATTTGAAATTTCAGAATCTGAAAATAACAATTAATAATAAAAAGATTTGAGATTAATCGAACTCCATGGAATAGGAGAGTTCCTGATCTGAGGGAGTTCCGCACAAGTTGCTAACATACAAAAACCCTCAAAACCCTAATTATAATTGTGAACAGGGCAAAACAATAACAGAGTTTTCGTAAAATTCAAGTTCTGTGTCTATTGAAAAAGAAGAAAACTTTTAAAACCCCTACACTCGAGACAGAGAAATCATTCAAGGACACTTCATCCTGAAGAACTGCTCCAGGAATATTTGGAGTAAACCGTCATATTTTGTGAAAAAAGATTTAATAAGAGAATACACGACACAATAACAACTAATAACAACGAAAGTCAAGCAACAAGAGATTTAGTGAAGTGGTGGATATTAGATAGTATTCACACAGCATATCGTGAAAATAACACAACATACCTTTTCCGTATCACGATGATTAATAGGCCTTTTCATTCTAGAAAATATTTTATGCGCATGCCTCAACTTCCGCCATGTTATTCGGACACTTTATACGTGTATAACTCGTGAATATGCGCTATAATCCCCTATACTGATATATTGTCCGTAGTAGACAGGCCAAAAAACAAGCTATTCATATTCGCCGCTTTTTTAACATGGTGGATGCGCTTGCGCGTAACGTGTCGTGAAAAGGCCTATTCTCCTATTGCTGTCTGTTCTACGGGTCTATGAAGCCAGACTAATTTCTATAATTTTGGCAACACTGTTCAAAAATTACAAATATCTTGTCACCATATCTCAAAAGTCAGCTGTTTAAAAACCTTATTTTGTTTTCGTTTCTTATTTCATTGTTTTCCAATTAGATTTCACAACCATGAGTTGAAATGCTGTCCAGTTTGAAAGAAAAAATACTGAGCGTTTCATTATTCAACACCACTGATGAAAAACAACCGTGCAAAAAAGCTGAAATCAATTTGAATGCAGGGGCCGAAATCTTACAACACTTCCAGAACCAGTGGGAAGAACTTCACAAAATCAATGAGGAAAACGCCAAAAATGCGGAAAAAGCAGCACATGAGATAGAGAGAATCTCAGCTAAAATAAATGCCAACAAAACCAACCTGGAGCTCATAGAGCATATATTTACGAATTCTAAACTAGCTGACAACATAAGCAGGTGTTTGAATGCAATAAACGATTTATACAGATCATCAGAAAAGATAGAGCATGATTTGATAAAACTGGAAACTCTGATGGACGAAGGTGATTTCCAAAGATTACAGCGGCAACACAAGTACCACCTAGATCAGTACCAAATCAGAAAAGAAGAGTCATTGGAAACATTCAAATCAAATCTGAATGAAAAACATACTAAAAAAATTGCCGATTATGATGCTAGTAAAAAGATTGTACTAGAAGAGAGGCAAAAAGTTTTTCAAGATGCATTCAAAACAGACCTGGAGATGTACAAGAGCATGGGCACAATACCAGAGATCAGTCATTCAAAAAAACAGAATGGTGCACTGCTAGAAGAGATACAACTGGATTTTGACCAAAATGAGCTTGATCAGTTCTTTAACGATAATTGATAAAGAGCTACTGAGAATTAATTAAATGTATCCAATAAAATAAGGCCAGTGAATATACTCAGTACATTACCACATACTATTTAAGGGTAGACAAGCGGTTGTCAACTTTAATTTCAAAGCAAACTTCAATCACCAGAATTATTTTTCTGGAAAAGAACATGCCAAGGAATCTGTAGGTAGAAATTTTCCATAACAGCAACATTTCAATAACAGATTTTTAATAAGACTGTAAATATCAGGTAAGAGAAAATTGCTGTTTGACTTTTCTTGCGTGTTTTTGCTGCCTGACCATGTATCTGGAAGAAAACTGCGGCGGTCTCATACCGTTTCCTAGTTAGAACCCTTTTTTCTTCTAGCACATGTGATTTTCAAGCATCCTTTCTCGCGCAAAAATCACTCTATGCCTCCTTTTATCAGCATAAAGTACAAACACTGAATCACTCATTTTCAATAAAATTTTGTACAAAATACAGCGGGTTCTATCGAAAAAAATCTTTCTTCAACTTCTACATCCTAACCTCCCACACTGACTCAGATTGAGGGATTCGACTTCCTGGGGTCGTGGGAGGCGGTTGTCTGACCACGCGGACCGGAAGTCAAGTAAATGTCAGTTTTTGTACAGCCGTTCCACGTGCATTGAAAAGTTCAAAAATTATATGTTGTGAAAGTAATGGGCATTTGAGGTATCATTTCGAATGAGACTATCCCGGTGCCCCCCGAAGGGAAATCGAAGCCGACAGAATGTGATGTGGATTTCCGCGACTGGTATATTATCCTGTAGGTTAGACCATAATTAATGAACGAACGAACTCAAATTGAGGTTAGGTTGTTTGCTTCAAAGTCATCTCCACGTGTATAATGATTAAGGTTAATTAAGGCGAATTATGTGAAGCATGTTTCGAGATTCGTGTAAACACATCTTCAGTCAGTGAAAAAGTATTTACAATAATAAGAATTCATGCATTTACAAGAACTTTAAGAGCACGCGCAATTAGTACCTGTGATGACACCAATTAGTACCTGTGATGACACCAATTGTAATTATGAAAATATTAAATGATGTAATTTGCTCAATGGACCAGAATATATAGTAACCCGTTTATAAATCTTTCACTCTACCAATTAGTTATATAAAAAAAAATTGTTGAAGTTTTCCTATTCCATGTTCCCTTATTTGGTTAGTACAAAAGTCCTACAATTAATGATTTACAGTACCTATCTGAAATGCACTTGGATAATAAAAAAAGCATGTAGGTATAAACCAACTAGAATGTGAACAAAGAAGTTGTTACTAGTTAATAAATTTAAGCGACTTACAAATGATAGAATAATATTGTGGTATATTTATGTCTAGATGAATAACTTACTTGGAAAATGTAACACCTTCAGGGAGGGTTTGTTGAAGAATTATTACACCAAAGTAAAGAACATTTGTGATTTTTCTTCGAACTTAACCATACAAACCGGTTAGCAATAAGTTAACCTGTCAATATTCCTCGAAGTGTATTCCAAACTATGACGTAAGAGTTAACCAACCACACAAACCAGCTCACTGAGATGGTTTGACAGAGTAGTTATCTTGTTGGAGGTTAGGTTTTTTGTTTATTCATATGCAATGATAAGGATAAAGGTCCTATCTCAGTGTAAAAGTATATTAAAAATATATAATGGTTTCATAAAAAGTATATGTGAATGAGAGATTATATCAGATTATGTTCATCATCTTCCAGCATTTGCATAATCCAGATATTGATAAAATGTATTCCCGATGAATTGATGGCCACTAAAGAAGGATGTGGTGAAATCTGAATATCTTCTATAAATTCCAGTACTAATAAATTTGCCACATTCATTTTCATTGTATTTTCAAGAACTCGAAGTACACATAAGTAAAGAGAAGATAACAAAATATTAATCAACGCCGTAATAAATTTTTTTAACCCTCAATAACAAAAACCAAATCTGTCAACCTTCACAAGCTAAACCGAAGTATACCATGACATCATACAATAGTTAACCTGGTTTGCGTGGTTAAGTTCGAAGAAAAATGACTATTGCATTTTTCAAGATAATTGCTATCAAAATGGATCCTCAACATGTCAATGTCTCGAATGACATTTAAGCCTTCTGCACTTTGCACAGACACATTCTCAAAATCTAATTGGATGAATTTTTCCAGTGGTGGGGATGTGACCTTTAGCTGTCAAGATTAGGTTATGTCAGTGGTTGATGATGCAAGGAGAGGTTAGGCGTTACGTGTTGTTTTTTTTTATAGAACTGGGTGTATTTTGACACATGTGTGAGTGATTTTTGCCTGAGAAAGGGTGCTTGAAAATCGCGTGTTTTATAAGAAAAAAGAACTCTAACTCGGGAACGGTATGAGACCACCACGTTTTTCTTCTGGATTCATGTTCAGGAGGCAAAAACACGTAAGAAGAGTCAAACACCTATTTTCGGAGAGTAGGTGTGCTCTTACCGGACATTTACAAATAGGACCAAGCTGAAGCCCGGAGGGATAATGCATGATCGCTTGATTATTATATAAAATTATTCGGATGAAAACAAAATGTATATATTATATAGATCTGAGTTTTGTGTGGTAGGTCATTCTCCAGAAAAATTATTCGGATAATTGTAATAAACAACGGAGGGGGTAAGGGTAAACAAATGCTTGTCTCTTCTTATTGTCTATAATACTTTGTATTGAAAATCATCAAGATATTTTTGTAAGGGGTTTAAATTTTAATAAATTGTTTAGAAAAATAATTTGTTCTTTATATCCTTGTCTTGTTGTTGTTGTGGTACACACGTCTGGCAAATTCTAGTCCTGTATCAGATATAAAGAAAGGCCTCAAACAATAAAATATCACAAGCAGAAACGTGTCCAAAGCCATTTGTGGCATCTGTAAATTTTCAAAATATATCAACCCTCATTTTGGACGAAGAAAAGACAAATAACATAATACTAGCAGAAAGGTGTGAAAAAGGCACTTGTGGCCTCTGTGAAATTTTTTAAATAACTTCAGCACCATTCCACTGTCTCATATCGAACTGATAAATGTATGATCAAATTTTCAGACTTCAGTAGAAACTGGAAATCTCAGTGTATTCACGGCCCTAAATGAATACAAATCCATGTGAAAAAACGGAAAAAAATAAAATAATCGAAATTAAATTTGATTTTTTTTAGGGTACTTGTGGATGTGGCTCCACCAGTAAATAATCGAATTTTTTTATGTTGAATTGAACTATGCCAATTGATTCTTGTGAGACAGACAAAATAATCCACAAAATATGAATATAGCAAACTCAAGTAGCAGAAATCTAAAATAAGAAATGATTAATCAGTAAAAAGCAGGTAACAATTCCAATATAGAACTCGACCTAAATCTGTTATAAATAACTGAAAAATCTGTTCGCCAAAGCATCATTCAAAACAAACCTAGGAAGGCACTAATCATTGGAGACGTTCAAATCCAATCTGAAAGAACATATTTAAAAAATTGCCGATTATGAGGCTAGTAAAAAGATTATACTAGAAGAGAGGCAAAAAGTTTTTCAAGGTGCATTCAGAACAGACCTGGAGAAGTACAAGAGTATGGGCACCATACCAGAGATCAGTCACGCAAAAAAATAGAATGGTGCACTGCTAGAAGATATACAACTGGATTTTGATCAAAATGAGCTCGATCAGTTTTTTGTTGATAATTCATAAAGAGCTACTGAGAATTAATTAGATTTATTCAATAATAAAATAAGGCCAGTAAATAATCTCCATTACCCAAGCAGCATTATAGTGACGGAAACTGATACTGCAACTTCGATTCGGTGGTTATCACGTAATCACCACTAAATCTACCACTATACAGTAAGAATAATTAAAATTTTATATTTGTATGGTTGTAGTTACGTAATTCCCATCTATGGTAGCCACTCCACAGTTCTATAACTTATTAGTGTCATTAGAGGTGTCTGAAACAGTATGGCCACTGAGCAAATAACTTTAAAGGTTTTTAAACTTAAAAGTGGAAAATAACCATTGCACTTAAAAATCACTTAGAAGTCACTTTCAAGAGAGTATGATAGTTTCAGTGACGTTTTGGTAACTTCCATAAAACCTTCAATGTGGCAGGCAGTTGATTGTGATATGTGGTAATGGTTGCCACGTTCTTGCTATCTCCATAATTGATAGCCACAGTTTGCACTATTTAAATCTATTTGCAGATGATACCCTTGTATATACAAAAAACTGTGATTTAGAAGAAGCTGTACAAAATATCGAAATATATCTACAGGTGAATAAACTCAAACTGAATATCAATAAATCTAAGGCAATGATTGTTGCATCAAATTCTAACCAAAGAATGATTGATATTAATTCTATTGATATCAGCTCACAATTGTAAATGAAATTAAGTATCTAGGATTTATAATAGACCATCAGTTAACTTTAAATAAGCATGCCGAATATACCATTAGAAAGATATGTAAGAAAATGTATTTTTTCTCCAGAATCGCAAAATCTCTATCAACTTTTGCTAGATTAACATGTTACAATTGCATAATAAGACCTCACTTTGACTACTGTGCTACACTGATGTATCTATTCAACCAAAATCAAATGGGACAATTGCAGAAATTACAAAAATGAGGAATGAGAATTATTTCAAGATGTAACCAATATACCCCTATTGAATTTATGTTGAATACCCTACAATGGCAGCCAGTACAAAAGAGACTATATTACTTGAGCATGATTTTTATTTTCAAAATTACAAGTGGGATACAACCAACCTATCTTAGCAGATATTTAGTCAAAAATAGTGATCTTCATTCATACAACACAAGAACATGTAATACATTTTATATATCTCGAACCAACTACAAGAGTGGAATGAATTCATTGTTCTTTAAAGGCCTAGATAGCTTTACCTGATGAGATCAAAAATGTAAGTTCCTTAAAAGTATTCAAAAAGTTATTACTAGATTATATAAAATCATAATACATAATTGATGTATTGTGAAAAAAAATATTTATTTATATAAATTTATTATATGTTTACGCTTAACTATATGTTTATGTTTATAACTATCTATATGTTTATAACTATATATTGTACATTAGGATTCCTAAAATAAAGTCTACTACTATTTAATGAAAGTCACTACAAATTACAATATCCTTCAAAATTCACCATTCCGTTTGTTTTTTCAAATTATTTTATTGTGGCTTACAAAAAGTTAGTTTAACCTGTTACGTTAAACATATTTTTTTTTTTTTAATGATATTTATTCAATATGATATTGGGTTATGCGTTTTCAATGGACAATTTTCCTTGATTTTGAAGTGACCGTGGATTGGTCCGTGCGACGCCAAAAACTAACCTAACTTTTCTCAAATTATTTTACCTGTTACGTGAATGATATTAATTAAAAAAAAGGGTTTTTTAAGGAATTTTTCTTGATTTTGTGTAAAAAGGTTAATTTAAATAGATCGGATCTCTGACTTGTGCTCCAGCTTAATATTTATACCTTAATTGTTCATTCTGTTTGCATCATCATTTTCATTACTTGTTAATTGATAATTGTGGATTGGAGCTGCATAAATCCACTATACTTGCTATATGTCCTTTTTTAACAATTAATGAACATGTACCCGCAATTTCGAGGTTATAACTTTGAAGTGGCATGTTATAATAGCCCGACCTGTTCGCCTCTTTCAAGGGTGAAGTGGTGAGTCATGGGCCTGCGATGTGGGTGCCACTTTCCAGTGGTGGAAAAGATATTAATTTAGTTCCACTGGGTACTTTATGATGGCAGGAGCTTTAGAATGGTATATTTACACTTTCTGACACTTTAAAGTTATATTATCCAAAAGCCGCCATATTTACAGGAATATGCTGGGTCGCCATTATTAGAGAAATGATCAAAATATTCAATAAAGATTTATTTGTCGTCAGCACTGCATCAAACGTAGTAATTTATTACGTAAGTATTTGTTTCAACTAACCAAGATTGATAAAACAATGTTTGAGGAATTTAAGTACATAGTTTTAGAGGCGAGTTATTTCCAAAATTATAATGTTTTCCTTAAATAAAGAGTATTCAGATGATGCGTGCTCACAATCGAACTACAACACCCATATTTCACATAAAACTTTTGGAGCGTTGTTTTCATTTGAGTGTTAAATATCGTTAATCTTGAGAGTTCTGAACACAGAAATACCTCCATATTTGCTCTGTCACATCAGGTTTTTCTATAAAATGTTTATTTTAAAATTTTGAGAAAAAATCAATTATTATGTTACAAATACGTATATTTAAACATTTATGAAGAAAATATCAAGTACAATCATTACTATAGGACTATTTAGAGTGATTTCTTTTGCAATTTTCTGTAAAATTACGTCTAGGTGTGATTTTTTTGTGAATATCATCAGGAATATCACGTTTTAGTGACCAGTAGTAATCAGCCATCATATTCACATTCCATCGACCTTGGTACTTTGTTTCCATAGTTTTGGTGTCTTGATGAACCCGTTCTCCCTGTTCTTCACTAAGATTTTCAGGGAAAAAATCCAGATGTGAATCTAGAAAGTGGAGTTTTATACTCATATTGCATCCCAATTTTTTATATTTATCCAATAAAGTTGCCACGATATTTTTATAGTCGGGGTGTTTTTGATTCCCTAAGAAATCGTTAACAACGTTTTTAAAAGCCAGCCAAGCTTCTAATTCAGTAGTATTCATTGTTGCATCAAATTCCCCGACTTTCATCAAAGATCTGATTTGTGGTCCATCAAATACCCCTTCTTTTATTTTTGCATTAGATAATCTTGGGAATTTTTGATCCAGGTATTTAAAACCATCATTGTCTTTGTTCAATGCTTCAACAAATTGTTTCATCATACCCACGATTTGAGTTGTATTTTAAAGCCAAAGTAAGCATTATATGCATTTGCACACAATCAACAATTTTTTGTTTTTGCTTTGAAATCATAAAATTTCCACAAATGTGTAGTATTTCTAATCCCAATTGGAATGACATAAAAAGTTTCGGGAAGGAATTCTCTTCGCACTTGCCGTCCGTATATTATTTTTCAGTGGTATTTCTTCAGTTACTTATTCTTACAATCATAGCAATTGATCACCCCATGTAAACACATGTTATCTCAACTGGATTTTATTATTTGTTTCGAAAGGTCTCCAGAAAGCCATATTGATAAAATTATTTTCAATGGATAATTCCTAATCTCAGGCACGGCACTGATTAAGGAATATTGTGAACTGGGATATCATGCAACTTCAGATAACATGTGTCCAATCCAGCTAGCCGAGCTTTTATTACTCAAATATATTTGATAGCGCCTTAACTAATAATCTGGGCAAGTAGAGACACGCGCCAGAACTTTTTTATGATTGCACCAGGAACGCTTTGAAAGTAAAAACACTGGTAGTATATAAATTTCCCATTTGCCGGGCAGTGCATATGAACACTCCTCGTAGTGTTCTTATTTTTATTGCCGTTCCAATTGGGATTAGAATAACTATAACAAAATGTATCCACACTATTTTGACACTTTCTTGAAGACATTTTGTTTTGGAAATGTTGTTCAGCCACAAATCATTGATAAGATTCAATAAGTATCAAAAGTAAAACACTAACACTTTTTTTAAATAAACACTAATATTTCAGTACAAATTTTGTAAACAAAGTTACTGTAACGGCTTATTCTCATGTAACGCCTTAATAACTGGGTGTGTCGCTGTTGCAACTAGTAGATTTTCTCACGAGAGGTCGCACAATTTGAAAAAAGAGCGCCAAAACTTAATAATTTAACTTATTTTTATTAAAACAAATAAAATTGCCAATATATTAATTCTATTAAAAACCTAAGGTGATACGAAAAAATTAGGTCTGGTCTCGTCTTCAGCACCACAAAATTGGTAGAAAAAATTAATAATATTTTAAACTAGAAAAATCATGTTGGCCGATGTTGTTTACAAAAATATTTTTTTCTTATATCCTTGTCTTGTTATCTTTGTGGTATTTACAATTGCAGGAAATTAATTTGTCAATATTTTCATGCACAGAGATCGTGTTCGGTGAATGTTTTCAAGTACTAAATAATTACGGGTGTGAAGTTAGCCTCATCCACAAGTACACTGAGAAAAATAAATATCGATTATTTTCTTTCCTCTTTTTCTGTTTTTTCACTGGAGTTTTATTCATTTGGAGGCGTGAATATACTGAGATTTCCAGTTTTAACTGAAGAGTGAACATTTGTGATAGGACTGGGGAATAAGTTTGAGACAGTGGAATGGTAGTGAAATTATTGTAAAAAATGCACAGAGGCCATGAATGGCTTTGTACACTTTTCTGCTTGTAATATGTTATTGGTTTTTTCTCCATCACTGATGACACGCCCGAATTTGCCAGGCCGTCAAAGGGGTTGAAAATAGAGGTTGATATAGTTTGATAATTCACAGAGGCCCAAATGGTTTCCTTTCTACTAGTAATAGTTATTATTGGTCTTTTATTCATTACTGATAAGATGCCAGAATTTCCTAGGCCATCGAAGGGGGTGAAATGGGGTTGATATAGTTTGAAGATTCACAGAGGCCACAAATAGCTTTGTAGAGCTCGTCCAGTATTGAAATGACCACTTTGGCCTTCCCCTACCTAACAACCAATTTTTCTCGAAGATACCCGAACCATTGTCTAACTGTGGCTATTAATAGAAATTCCAAAGGCGTACCAAATTATTTGGTATAGGCGAAACACGAGACGTAGTTTTTGGCGGACGAGTTTTGTGATTATGGTCCGATTTTTATTCAAAATTGGTATGTGGGGGTTTTTGGGGTCGGAGATTATGAATTTTTTGTCAAGTTGAATAAATAACTGCACTACCTATTTATTAATCAAACAAACCTAACCTTTCAACCGCTGGTGAAGATTCGCCATAGCATAAGCAGCCACATCAAATCGTGTCCACTAGTGTTTTCTCCCTCTCTACCTACCAAACGGTCGTTTCAATACTGGACGAGCTCTACACCTTTCTACTTGAAATATGTTATTGGTATTTTTTTGTCACTGATACTTCGTCAGGATTTGTCATGCCATCGGAGGGGGTGGAATAGGGGTTGGTATATATTTTGAATATTCACAACGGTCTGGCAAATCTAGCACTGTATCGGTGATAAAGAAAGGCCTCAAACAATAAAATATCACGTGTCCAAAGCATTGTTTGAAGCTGATTTTTCGTGGATGAATATTCATTCTTGGCACTTTTTTGGGATTTATAACCTTCCACAATCTAAAAACAAAATTAAATGGATCTGGGAATCTAAACAAGTGTAGAAGGGCAAAGAATTACAATTTTGTTAATGTTGAATTCCGCTATGGCAAATGAGTCTTGTGACGCAGACAAAATAATCCACAAAATATGGACACTTCTTAATGAACATAGAAAACTCCAGCAAGCAACATAAATCTAAAATAAGGCAAACATAAAATGATTAATCAAACAAACCTAGTAAGGCGCTAGGTAAATTTTACCTCTTTGATGTCACATCAGCTGGAGTTTATAGCATTCAAACTTCAAATTCAATGTATAATTAACGCTGTGATTGGTATTTTACCCTCGATGTTTTTTTGATTCATTTTATCATTTTTTTAATGATAATATTGTACTGGTGCCACAAAATGTTGTTCGAGGTAAATTTTCAGCACTATAAAAAAGTTAAATCGAAAACACTAATATGTAAAAATTACAAAGAAATGATTCTTCAATTCACACAGTTACAAAAGGAAGCTTTCTTATTGGTAAAAAGAAAAATAATAGTTTAAACAAACTAAAAAACACGCTTTTATAGAAAATAAGAAACAAATTTATTTTATTTAAAAAAAAGCGTGGGGTGCATGGTATTGCCTCGGCCAACAATTACCTGTGATCTGAGACATTTCTTACTTTACTGCCCTAGGTGTGTAATGTACTATATAATTATTGATACCATGCACCCCACGCTTTTTTTGAAATAAAATAATTTTTTTTCTTATTTTATATTTTTTTAGTCTGGTTTTCTATAAAAGCGTGTTTTTTAGTTTTTTAAACTATTATTTATTTCCTACTTTTTAGTGTGGTTTATTTATAAAAGCGTGTTTTTTTAGTTTTTTTTTAAACTATTATTTTTATGTTTTTTTTGCAAATTAAAAAATAGAATAATCTTATCAAATTAGGTAATCATAATCTCCGACCCTAAAAACCCCCACATACCAATTTTGAATAGAATCAGACCATAATCATAAAACTCGGCCGCCATCTTGAATTTTTCAATTTTTACAAAAGAATCATAATATTCGACCCCAAAAACCCCCACATACCAATTTTGAATAGAATCAGACCATAATCACAAAACTCGGCCGCCATCTTGAATTTTCCAAATTTTACAAAAGAATCATAATATTCGACCCCAAAAACCCCCACATACCAATTTTGAATAGAATCAGAACATAACCACAAAACTCGTCCACCATTTTGGAGCCGCCATCTTGAATTTTTCAATTTTGACAAAGGAATCATAATCTCCGACCACGAAAACCCTCAGATACCAATTTTGAAGCGAATCGGAACATAATCACAAAACTCGTACAGCATATTGGAGCCGCCATTTTGTTTTTTTTTTTCACACAAAAATTCCTTAATGCATTGTCAGCGGAATTATGTAGACCTGCCAAATTTCAAATCATTCGGACGTCTGGAAGTGGGTCAAAATCGCGCCCAAAGGAGTCGGTTACAAACAAACAAACATACAAGTGAAGCTAATATAAAGCGTGTAAAAAGACACAAACCATGAAAATTCAGAATACCGAAAAAAATAAGAATTTGTAGTGTGTCAAAATGTGATTATCGCTAGCACATTTGCTGAATTGAAGACGTGAGTGGATAAAGGTGTCATGTTACAAAATTTTTGAGTAAAGTAAGGTCAAAGTTTTGTATGTATTTTTTTTCCATTCAGGACTAGCTGAGCAACGGTGTGTCCAAGTGGTTATCAAAGATCCTACAATTTCACCCACTAATGATTCATTAATGTGAAAGATGGTACCTTTATTTATTCAAAAAGAAACAGATTTTTAAGGATTGTAATATAACACCTTCATCCACTTGTCTTCAATCACGAGTATCCATGAAATATAGCTACTGCAACTTGTTTTTAAAATATTTTTGAACCTGGAAATTTGAAGAGCGAGTATTTTGTATCATAACAGATTAAGGTAGTTCCGCCACGAGACAGTTGAATTAGGAAATTATTAAAATTTGGCATACGTATTTTTTAACATGTAAACAACACCTCTATAAAATTTTAACAAGTTTCACCATCCCGAACCCGAGATATATATAATTGAAGTTAACTCAATTAACACCTAACATATGGACCATGCATAGGCAAACAGCACATTATTAATTCTACCGTTAGCTCTAAAATTAAGAAGTTTATGAAAAACGAAAAGGAGCTAGAGCAGGATATCACAGATATTGTGAAAAAAAATCAAAGTGATTGACCATCTAGTTTGACAGATATAATCAAAACTACTCTCGTTATTCAAAATAGTCCACGGGGAAGCGCACATTATTAATCCTACCGTTAGTACTAAAATTAAGAAGTTTATGAAAAACGAGGAGGAGCTAGAGCAGGATATCACAGATATTGTGAAAAAAAATCAAAGTGATTGACCATCTAGTTGACATCAAAACTACTCTCGTTAGTCCAAATAGTCCACGGGGAAGCGCACAGCCTAAAGGGGGGGGTCGTACAGAAATGCAGATTGTGCCAGGGGACTTTTTGAAGAAGGACGGGGGGAACATTTAAGGGTCTGAACGCGAAAAAAAAACTCCCTTCTCCTAGTTGACCCCATCGATTTTAACGATGCCCCCCCCTTCCCCCCAAAAAAAAAGTTCAAAAAGAGTACTACAAAAAAGTCCATTGAAGTTTTATCGAAAAAAGATAATTTTTTCCCATGACGTATGATTTCTAGTGAGGGAGGGAAGGGGGGGCCCGAGTCTGATTTTTTTTTGCTGCGCTTTTCGGGGACATCAATTTTTAGAGTCACCGACTTTCTATAACAAAGAAATTTTGTAGAGTCAATTGAGGGGGCAAGTGCCCCCCTTCAAAAAAATTTTTTTTTCACGTTTTAAATCGAAAAGTAGTTTGAAATTTTTCGATTCTGTCGAAAATAATTTCATAATTCAACTGTCTCGTGGCGGAACTACCTTAAGGAGCTGCTGAGGAGCTCAACTTCAGACTTCTGCTAAAAAATAATATCATATATTGTAACAGCATTATACTCAGAAGTTATAGAGGAGTCTTTTGAAAATATCCTTTTACATATTTATAATATCATATTCTTCATGAAGGATCTGCTGAACTACCAGCCAGAAATAGTTGGAGAATAAGTTATAGAAATAGATTTCACAATGGTGTCTATGATTGATAGTCTCCTAAAATTTAGAGAGAGAGAGTATGCGTTTATTGTCAGAAGAAATAAAATCTCATTGGCAAACATTTTCCTTAAAAATAATTTAGTCCACATGATACTCAAATAAAGCTTAAGCCACAAAAATATGAAAAGTATTAGGAGTCAAGAATATATAAAATACAGAAGTAACATATTAAAATGATAAATAAATGTCTGATTTTTTTTTGCTGCGATTTTCGGGGACATTAATTTTTTGAGTCGCCGACTTTCTATAACGAAGAAATTTCCTAGAGTCGATTGGGGCGGCAAGGAAGGGCCCCCCTTCAAAAAAACTTTTTTTTCGCGTTTCAAATCGAAAAATCGTTTGAAATTTCTCGATTCCGTCGAAAATAATTTCCTAATTCAACTGTCTTGTGGCGGAAGTACCTTAAGAAGAGGTTTGAATCACACCAAACTTTCACTTTCTGCATTTCATTGGATATTCTATTGTGTAACTCTACAAGTTCTTCTCCTTGCCATAATATCATCTGCAAAAAGTGTAATTTTGGTACTGATGTTCAACCGAGTGATATCATTGATGAAAAGAAGAAATAAAATTGGCCGTAAAATGGAACCTTGTGTTTTCCAGTTTTTTTATAAGATATGACTCAATCCATTTGACACTCATGTTACTGAAACCACAGCAATGAAGCTTCCGCAGCAGAATTCCATGATCTACATAGTCAAATGCTTTTGTAAAATCACAGAAAATAATTGCTGCAAAAGCCCCAGAGTTAAGTTAGTTATATACTTTACGAAGGAAATTAAAAATGGTATCATTCGTATTTCTATTTGTTTGGAAAGTGAACTGTTGTGCACTCAGGATGTTATTTGCGATAAGGAAATACATTATTATCTTTTTAACTAGTTTTTCAATACAACCTACAAAGTTGAGGTTTGGCATATTTATATTTGATGAACCAAAGGTAATTTTATTTGCTAACAAGTATTTTGTACAGCAAAAATTTCATTCCAACATTTTTGCAGTATAAAAATTCAAAAGTTCCTTTTAAGTTCATATATCTGGTTGAAACCCAAACCCACAGAAAAAGATCTCAGGGTCACTAGTAGTAAATTAATCTGATGAAAAAATTAATCCAGCCGAAATTAAAAATGGAAAGAGCTGTTTACTTATTTGCATGCTGGGAAGGAACTGGGTTTTTTATTATATTCCAAGAACAATGAACTTTGATTATCATACTGCAACAGTACTCAGCAAGAAAGTTGTAACTGACATTTTGGGGATATTAAGTGTCTGCAAATATAACCTATGATTTTTATCACTTTTGGTTTCATAATAGAACCATCAAGGGCCCATTCAATATTTTCAGAGGATTTTAGGTATCATTTCCCAAAAAATAGTTTTTACTTTCGTTTAAACTCCTACATTTTGTTTGGAAAAATTAAATTTGAATATTGCAGAAAATAAAACTCATTTGGATGAAGTCATCAAATCCAACATACTCGCCAAAACAACACAATTTCACTACAAATAAACTTACATTTTTTGCTCTTTTAGTGATTACTAATTCTGATTCTGAAGGGGAGGACTCTTCAGATTCCAATATGTTTGTTGTAAACTCTTCCTTTTTTTGTTTTTTCTCTTTTTCCACCACATGTTCAAAAACTGCCAACCTACTTTTTCTCTTAACACCTCTTTCAACTCCATCCATCTTTCGAAAATTCAGCTATCTGAAAATATACTTTTTTACTTGATCAAGTCAGAAAACTTTATATATCACAAATCACTTGGAAAACCCCAGGAAAAAGAAGTTAAATTATGAAATGCTAGTCCCATCTGATTTTAGTTATTCATGTGCTGAAAACATATTTTCTGCAGTTAGCAAGTTTCCAGCATAGGAAAAAACAGCAAATATATTTTTGCGCATTTATATGCAAATTTTTCCTTTGACCAAATAATTTTGAAAATTATATAAAGCAACACTGATTTCGTAGAAATGACTACATATTTTTGGTATAAATCAATGAAATCATGAGTATTGAATATGAATTGTGACTTGACAGTATTATCTCATGGGTATTATTTTTAAGATGGATTTATAAGTCCAACACAATTTCCAGTTCCAAAATAAATCAAGCACCAGCTTGCTTTTGATTTATTTTCAGCACTTAGAAGATAGTTGTCATATGCGTTTTTTTTACATAAATTGGTTGTTTCTCTTAGTGTTTATTGAAACTCTTGAATATCTTAATATCGAATAGATTTTTGCTTGAATCGCAAACAGTTTTTATATTCATTAGAGTGTTTCTTTGTGACCTGTGTTCATGATTAAAGCAAGGGACAAGTTATATGTTCTTATTATATCATGAAAAGATGTGTTCAAAATGGATGCTAAAAAGTCGTCATCAGAATTGAATTTGAAAACACTCACAATTTATCTGAGATAGTTCTTTATTGAATAGCAACCCCGAATCCGTAATTACCTGAAAGGTATAAATTTGGACACTGGCATATAACTATCTGGACTCAACATGCATAAGGGACTCCAATTCAAATCAGTTTGTTAGTTGATAAAATCTATAAATATTATTTATTTAATGCAATTGTATGTGTCTGGTCTCAACAAGGCAATAATCGAATATCAGACTGAATTTGTATTCTAATGGTAAGAAAACCTATAGGTGAAAGAAAAACTTCCCAATACTAATGATTGTGTTCAAGTTTTGTAGAGGAAATCAACTCACCTTCTCGTTCAATATACATTTGCAATGCAAGACAGTCACTTTCCAAGGTCTGCAGGGGAACAATATCAGCACCACTCACACTAATCTCTTTTTCCTTTACTTCAATCCATGGAAAAGACTGGAATATTCAAAACTTAGGAGAACTATTGAATAATCAATTTATTTGAGGTATGGTTAAATCTTGAAATTGTTTTTGTTGTAAACCAAAAGAATTCAAGAAAAGCAACTTCTGCTACCAATGTTTGAAAATACTATTGATGCAAAATTATTCTTGTGTACCCTTTTTCTCAATTAGAAGTGGTCTTATTTGATGTACCCCTCGAAAACTGTGATTTTACCGATTTATTCATTCAAGTATTGATGTGAGAATATATTAAAATTGACTTTTATATTCCAATAATACTAAATAAAATTTTGTGAAGTTTGATTCTTTAGAAGATATAAACAATTTTGTGGATAGTTTCAGATAAATATACATTTTTGTGAAAATAACTTTAGTTTTCATTGATGGTGGTATATTTTAAAAACCTGGTAATACCACTTCCAAAGGTATACATTTCCACTATCAGTCACCCAAAAAAAAGTATGATTTCCCTAATAAATATTGAATTTACAAGAAATTACCCAAAATGAAAAAAGAAATTGAATATGCAGTTCTGATATACTTACTAATAAAAATATTACTTTGATTATATAGTTTGTAGATATACTCAAAAACATACCTCATAGCTTGGTTCTTGATTAAACTCCACACTTGAATAGGCTGTTGTTTGGAGACTTATACTAAAAGTAGAGTCATCTGGTAAATCTTCCAAATATTCTTGAGCAGTATGGAGCTTTAGAATGAAATTTCGTATCGACTGTTCAAGTTCGACCAAAAAAGAATCACTAGAAACAAGAATATTTAATCAGCAGGTAGGATTGAAATTAATTAATAAGGATATTGAAAAACAATTATTACATTAAAGCTTGCCAAGTTCCTCATCTCAATTTGTTGAAGACAGTTTGAAATGTGTGTTGTAGACTGTGTTTTTTTGTTCACTTTGTAAATAGAAAAAAAAATTGTCATGGAATTGTCACTGATATACTTTTGATAGAAGTCAAATTGTATTGAATTGTTTTTGAATATATCTGCAATAGGTGAGATCACTAATTTCTGGAAAAAAATACCAGAATGTCCAAAACGATGAGAAAAGTGGTTGGATTTTTTTTCCATTTTTATCCAATATTTTTTTAGAATGTGAGCAGGCCAAAAAAATGACAGCACTCGGTATACATACATATTATTCAAGAATAACTAAATCAAAAATAGCTAACAAATACAAAGTCCTCATTTCAATATAACACATGCTGACACAAGTTCTGTTTCATTCATGGGATGAAACAGAATAATATTTCCTCGGAAGTTCCTCAAAATAGTGACACTGGCAACTTGCCTATCACCAGGAGTGTCAGGAATTACAGCTTTGCCAAGCGTTATCCATAATATTTCTTTACAATGTGAGCAGGCCGAAAAAATAATGACATCTCACTCGGTACACATACATATTATTAAAAAATAACTAAATCAAGAACAGCTATCAAATAAGATGTCTTCATTTCGATATACCTAACACATGCTGACACAAGTTCTGTTTTGCAACTGCAATATAAATCTACTAAACACTGGCAGCAGCAGATATTTTCACATACAATCCGGATCCTTCTCCTCAAAAGACCTCAGATCCAGGAACAGCACCCTTACTAACATGGCATACGCTTGATAGCCTTTATGATAGTAACCACTTCCCTATCCTAATTTCAGACAACGAATTAAAACTAGTTAACATTAAAAGAAAGTGGAAAATTGCAAAAGCAAATTGGGAACTTTACAGCCAAACGCTAAAGGAAAACACAGAAAATATCAATTATTCGAACGATGTAGACGAAGCTGTTGGACAACTGACCAACTCCATAATTTTTGCTGCTAATAATTGTACAGGAAAGTACTCCGTCAACACCACAAAACGAACCCTTCCCTGGTGGAATGATTCTTGTAACATTGCAGTGAAGGAGTGCAAAAGGCGTTTAATAAATACTGAAGAGCCAGAAATGATTCAGACCTGATAAACCTTAAAAAAATTAGAGCGAAATCTAAAAGGGTTCTAAAACAAAGTAAACGAGAGTCGTGGAACAAATTCACAAGCACTATAACGTCAAATACCTCTCCTTCTCAAATCTGGACCAAGATAAGACAGATGAAAGGAAGAAACACCAGTTTTAAAATTTCCGGCTTAACCCACGAGGGTCAAGTCATTACCAATGACCAACAAATTGCCAACATTCTCGCCCAACACTTTCAAAATAAAACAAAACCCAACCCCGAACCTCCTAACACAATGAACACCTCTCACCCCAAACAAACCCCTTACAATTGTCACTCTCTCAATCTTCCTTTCACATTTTCCGAATTAAATTCAGTCCTACTTTCACTAAAGAACAAGAACACAGCTGCAGGTCCTGACGATATTCCGATGATCTTCCTAAAATATATACACTCAGCAACAAAAACTAAACTGCTCGAACTCTACAATAAATATGGTGCAGCCAACAATTTCCAGCTGGAGAGAATATCTCATAATACCAATCAAAAAGAACGACTCAAATACCAATCTTCCAAATTCCTTTAGGCCAATTTCTCTAACATGCACACTATGTAAAATTCTCGAAAAAATGGTTAATAGACGCCTACATTGGTACTTAGAATCACACAACCTTCTAATTACAGCGCAGGCAGGCTTCCGAACAAATAGATGCACATTGGACAACCTGGTTACTCTACACACAGATATCTCACAAGCTATTGAAAGTAAAAATGACACAATTGCCATGAGCCTAGATATTGACAGCGCCTTCGACACGATTTGCAAAAATTCCATTTTTGAAAAACTCTCAGACTTTAACTAAACTGGAAACATTCTCTCCTTTTTAGAAAACTTCTTAACCAACAGATCTTTCAAAGTGGTCACAAATGGGCAAACATCCACATTACATGTCCCAGAAAATGAAGTACCACAAGGCTCGGTTCTTAGCACCACCTTATTCCTGATGAGTATCAATGACATCTGTTCCTCAATAATTCTACCTGTCAAATATGTACTATACGCCGACGATCTCATTCTCTACTGCCAAGGCAAAGTCACGGCTAGTACTTGTACCTTACTTCAGCCAAACTAGATTATAGAAGTATCCTTTATATGAGCGCCTGCAAAACGTACCTTCTTAAATCTCTTGACACAATCCAAACCACAGCATTACGAATATGTCTAGTCGCTTTTAGATCTAGTCCAACGGAAAGCATCTACATTGAATCTTCTGAACCACCTCTTTTCATATGACGAGAATACCAACTATTATCCTATTTTTCCAGGATATCTGCCTACCCACAAAACCCAGTATTTAAAACAATTGACCTTATACAACCAGCTCCTGAAAACAGACCTAGAACTCCGCTCTCACCCCACAAATATTATATCCCATTTTAAGAAACATTAACCTTACAGTTACAACTCCCATAAAACTTTCTAAAACCCCTCCATGGACCAAAAAACCGCCGCTATTGAACATAAGCCTAAGTAACTACACAAGTGAACGCTAACATAGTCTACAGACAAAAATTCAGAGAACTGATAAATCACCAACAGTTCGACAAAATCCTATACACTGACGCCTCCAAAGAAGCTAATGGTACCGGATGCGCTATTACTACATCAGATACAACAATAGTAATATACAAACTTCCAGACTTATGCAGTATACACACAGCTGAACTATATGGAATACTACAAGCCTTGAGGACTCCAGTACAGGTTAACAGTAAGCTCGCCATATGTAGAGACTCCCTTTCATCAATACACTCCATCAAAAACAACTACTCACAACATCCCCTAGTTCAAGATATCCTCGACACCTGCCACCACCATCACACTAGACTTAGTGGAACTCTCAAAAACAATCTTGAACTACCCAACCAGTTTAGTGCTGTGATACAGTTCCTTAAAGACTGTCGACTGTTTAATTTAATTTGAATCATATTATGTAATCAAATGTAACACAGATCCCGTGTCAGTGGCCACTAGATGCCGAGACATGTTATATATAATTTTAAAAAAAACTGTTTTATTCATAGGATAAAACAATAACATTTCCTCAGAAGTTCCGCAAAATAGTGAGACTGGCAACTCGGGAAAATGCCAAATCATTGGACGTCAAAAGAAGCGGCAATAACGCTGTGTTTGAATGTCTCACTGAATTTGAGGGTTTTAGAGCAGTGTTTATTCAAATATTACACAATATCTTCTAGGAAAAACTATATTTCAACTTCAAGCACATATGAAGCAAATTTGTGAGTTTGTGATATTGCCTATTCATTGGTACTGTTCCCGTTTTATTTCGATATTATATCATTCATACTATGTATTCAGACACCGGGAGGTAAATTCTCGAATATTTAACATTTGGCGATCGTGACAGGGCCCCGACTATGGAAAAGGCGAAGAAAATACTTTCAGTGAGAAAAAGTTCATTTGACCATGTTTTTGACGATGTTTTGAAGAGGTTGTAGATTTTCTGTTAGATGATGATGAAACTTTGAAAATGGAGATATCAAAAGCAGATTATTCCGCAAAGAATTATAAGGTGAAACTTATGACTGACAATATCTCAAACAAAGATTTCATCGCAGACAATATATCTCAGTGTTCTAGTAACTCCAAAAGAAAACTAAAGTTACAGAAGATAGAATTAAAAAAGTTCGGTGATGAAATAAAAGACTGGCTTTTCTTTTGGAGCCAATTTGAGCGAGATGACAGTGATGAACTCATTGCTCTAGAAGATAAATTTTAATATTTGATTCAAGCTACAATACCTAATTCGAGAGCTCGTCAGCTTGTTGATAGGTACCCTCCCAGTGCAGGGTATTACACTAAGATAATTGGGAGCTTCAGAAACAGATTTAGGAGAGAAGATCTTCTGTTCGAATTCTATATGCGTGAATTGCTGAAGCTAGTACTTAATAATCTTTCGAACTGAAGTAGAAGTTTTCTTTATGACAAAATAGAATACCAGTTACATCCTTTAGAGAACTCGATGTGAACTCAGAAACTTGCGCGGCCATATTATATCTTCTGGTGGAGTCTTGTCTTCCTGAAGATCTCATAAGAGTGTGGCAGAGAAGTAGCTTTTACGATACTGAATCTACTCTCAAGGATCGCCTAGACAAACAACAAACTGATGAATTTTCTCCGAAAAAAGGTTGAAAAGCAAATCCAAAAACAAAAATGATAGGTACTCCAAAACATATTTTACCAATTGCTTCTGGGTTAATCAATAATAAATTTTATAAAAAGTGTAATTACTGCTGTGGGATACATTCGAGTGAACTTTGTACCGAGGCCAAGAAGTGGGCTTTATTTGATCATAGGAAAAACTTGATCGAAAAAGCATGCTGTCACCAATGTCTGAAATATGGACATATCTCAGGTAAATGTAACTTGCACTATTTGGGGTGGCAAATATTTTGCCATTATGTGTCCAAAGCCTGATGAACCACAATCCAAGTCAACTGAAGTCACTGACAATGTGGAGAACAATTTATCGAATAGTTCCTATTCCGAAGTTTTTCTGCAAACATTAGCTGCGAATTCAAGTGGTTTCAATAAATCTAGGATAGTTCGAGTAATTATCGATACTGGATCACAGAAGTCATTATAACGAAAGCAGTAGCTGAAGAGATGGGATATGATTGTTTGTGAAAAGAAGAAATCATTCATGCCCTATTTGGTGCTTCAAGAACAAATGCTGTAAAACATAACTGTTAGCGCATAAGACTAAGAATGATTATGCTTGCAACTTTGAAGTACTTGATCACTTTATCATATGCAGCAATGTAGCTTGTGTTCATAAGCACCTATGGATCAACAAGTTGCAATCTGTTGGTATTGAAATTACTGATTTTTGAGAGAGAACAATTGACTTCTGATTGGTGCCGATATAGCAGGCAAATTGTTCACTGGAATTCGTTACGAGTTGGAATGTGGTCTAGTAACATTGAAAACGTGTTTAGGATGGAGATTAAGGGGAAAACTTGACGAAGACAACAATAAAAGTGAAAAATCATCGTTGGTGATGTCTGTTTCATAAAAATGAATTGCTGATTTGTGAAATATAGATGTGCTTGGTATATCCAATCCCACAGAGAAAAGAACACAGAAAGAAACTGAGGATTTTGTCATTTATTTATTTATTGTGGGATACAAACAGGACTAGCCCAAAAAAAATGTATCCTCTGAGTAGTTATAGAAATTACAATGAAAGAAAAAAAATATTAGTATGATATGAGAACTATAAGAAAAATAATTATGAGAAAATAATTATTGGAAATACAAATATATATGATAGAGATTTATAGGAAAACTATTGTTTGAAATACAACTTAGCAGATATTCAGTGGTACTCTAATTGTAAAAAGTGCGTTTTCAGAATGTTTTGGAGTTTGTGGAAGCTATTTGCAGATATGTCGATGCTGGTGGAACTTGACAATATATTGTAGGTCTGTGTTATCCTGTGTAGAGGGGAGTTTAGAAAATAGTTTGTTTTTGCCTGCTCGGTAAAGAATAAAAGAGTTTGGCGAGTATTATAGACTGGTGTAGTATATCGAATCTGAGAAACTATTTCGATTGCATCAATTTTGCTATTTACGACTTTGCAAAGGAATTTCACATCTGTAATTTTCCTCCAGTGCGCGAGTGAGATGAGATTTAGTTCTTTTCGAACGTTGCACCTTTCATTGATATGTGGAAAGCATTTCCTGTTTACATAATCGATGAATTTATTTTGAATACCTTCAAGTTTTTGGGCATAAATATTATAAAGAGGGTTCCAGATTACTGAGCCATAAGTCAGAACGCTATTAACGTAGGACATATACAGTGTTCTAAGGGTTCTGGGATTTCCGAGGGGATTTCTCAGTTCATAGCAGGATCTGATTATAAAGCCTAGCATCTTGTTAGCTTTCTTTGAGACGCTACATAAGTGCTGGTCAAATAACAATTTGGAGTCAAGGACTATACCGAGGTCTTTTACTTGCTTGACGGTTTCTAGCTTTTTATTTGAGATTTCATACGAGGTTGGTATTATTGTTGAGTTTATACTGAAAGTAATTTGGTTAGGTTGAGGTAGAGGCTATTGTCTTTACAGTACTCAGAAAGCCTATCTTTCTGAATAAGTATCGCATCGTTAGGGCAAGTGACAGGAAAAAAATACTTTCAGGTCATCTGCTTACATGAGAAATCTGGAGGAGTGAAAACACTCGCTTATATCATTAATATAGATGTTGAACAGCAGGGGTCCCAAATGGGATCCCTGAGGAACGCCAGACGTAACCAGAACATTATCTGATTTTTTATTGTTCATAGTAATTGTTTGGTACCTGCCTCTGACATACGAACTTAGCCATTCAAGAAGTGATCCGTGCACACCAAATCTCGCAAGCTTCGAGAGTAAAATTGAATGGTCGATTTTGTCGAAAGCCTTGCTGAAATCGGTGTACAAAGAGTCAACCTGAGCTCAGCGATTCATATTCTTTAATATGTATTCTGTGTATTTAAATAGATTCGAGTCTACAGAACGGTCTCTGATAAAGCCGTGTTGCTGGACATTCAATATGTTCTTTGTATCAAAAAACAAGAAGTCAAAAATAATACTTTCGAATATTTTAGCAATGATACATAGTTTTGAAATGGGCCTGTAATTTTCGATAATGTGTCTATCCCCAGATTTAAATATAGGTGTGATATATGCAGTTTTCCAGATTTGCGGAAAGTGTCCTTCACTTAATGACTTGTTGTATAATACGTACAGGGGCTCCGTTAGATGAAGAGAGCATTTTTTTTTAAACACGTTGGAACATCGTCTGGACCAGGTCCTTTATTAGGTAGACTATTGAGTTTTTTCATGATGTCGTTCTGGTTGATGCTATAATTTGTGATATTTGAGAGTGTATTATTTGGCATTTCTACTTGAACAGCTGAGGGATGAACACCGAGGAAAACTACTTTGAAAATGCATTGCAAATGTCTTGCTCATCAACAATTGATTCGTTATCGTATTTCATGCTATCAGGAGTTTCTTTCGATTTTCTTTTGTTTTTGATGAATTGCCAAATGTGTTTCGGATTACTCACGATATTTTCTTCAACTGTGCCTAGATAGTTTTTGTAAATTTGGTCGATGAGGTGTTTTGATCGTCCTCTTAATAGTTTGAAAGTTAAATAGTCAAGATCATTCTAAAATTTTTTCCAACATTTGTGATATTTAATTTTTTCCCTAATTACTTTTATAGTGGATATAGAAAACCAGGTGGGATATGATTTACAATAGTTTGGCTTTTTAGGGACGAATTTACGTATCAAATCATAAATAATAGAGTAAAACCTTTCAACTGCGTTTTCGGTATCCAAATTTACGAGTTCCTCATTCCAATCGATGTCACTAAGGGTGCGGTTGATTGAAACATAGTTAGCATTATTAAAATTATTATTGTGATTATTACAGTTTTTTCTGCGAATTGGCTGGGTGCAGTTTCTGTTAAATTCGATTGTGGTGTGGTTTGGGTCTTCGGGCACCAGAGGAAATTTACGTATATTGATATTTCTTATATTGCAATTGTTATCGAAAATTAAGTCTAAGGTGTTACCTGATACGTTCAAAAAGCTGTTATATTGGTTTAGACCCGTTGAGGATACGGTGTCAATGAATAAACTGGAACGTTGGTTGTTGAACTTCTCAGGTTTGCAGAAATTATTTGTTGGATCTGGCACCCACTGTATATCTGGCAAGTTGAAATCTCCGTATGACACATTTCTTAAAGACAATTACTAGAAACGATAAAAGCAGATAAAAAGTATATGTGTCTTGGATCGATGACCATCCCCCTCTACCGAGTAATTATGGAATAGCTAAAAAACGGCTTGATTCCTAAATGAAGAAACTGAATAAAGATTACTATCGTGATCAATATTACCAGGTTTTCAAAAAGTGGTTGAATGAGGGTATCATCGAGGAGGTTCCTGAGTCAGACTTTCTGAAAGAGGGACATTATTTACCTGATCATGTGGTGAAAGAAAACAGCGCAATGACCAAAATACAACCTGTATTCGATGCTACTGCTCAGGAGAAAAGTCAGCCATCTCTGAAGCAGTGTCTTGAGAAAGGAATGAATTCAAGCGTGCTTATACCATATTTACTAATGACATATCGCTTGTCAAAATTTTGAGTGATTTCTGACATAAGAAAAGCATTTTTGTCAGATACCCAGTGTCTGAATTCGTCGTATGAAGGATATAATATGGAAATAAAACAGGAACACTACCAATAAATTGCAGATATTATATTCAAAAACAGTTCAATACAATTTGACTTTTAACAAAAGTATATCAGTGACAATTCAATGACAAAAACATTCTTTTTTCTATATACAAAGTGAACAAAAATACAACAACACACATTCTAATTTCGAACTGTCATCAACAATTTGAGATGAGGAACTTAGCAACTTTAATGTAATAATTGTTTTTCAATATCCTTTATATGTTGGCGAATGTTTATCAACAAGATTTCTGTTAGGTTTACTTACCCTTCAGCTGTATTCTTCAACTTGAGTATATCGAAGCAATACCGCTCGCATATATGTTCATTTTTGTAAAAGCACACAAAAAGTCTGGTCAACTGATTTTTCCTAGAATGAAATCTTACTGCTTGCAGACACTGATTGACATATTCATTCACATCTGGATGGATACACTGATGAACTGGAATTCCGTACTTCTTTTTCCTAGCGAAAATAGTTTCAGGGTATATTTTCCTGAGGAACACAATGTTATGTACCAAAACTTCAAAAAATTCACACAATATATCCGCTGGAGCTGAAAAATTTATTTTTTAGAAAACCATAGTTTAGCTTGGAATTTGAAACAAACTTGTCTTAGCGTTAGACATTTATTGACTCAAGCATTTGATTTTTTCAAACATCCATATCAACAAACATTAAAGGTTAGGTTAGGGTTACAAAATACAAATCAAATCATGAAAGGATTGTTCGTTTGTTTGAAGAAAGAACTAGTAGAACGTTGAAATATGTTTACTGAATAAGCAGAGGGAGTTCCGCATAAGTTGCCAGCTTCAAAAACTTCTGCCTCTCCTAACGGATTGTAATAACTTCATCAGGGTTGTGTAAAAAATTGCAAACTGAATATGCTTGATCATTTATTTTCAGTCCCAGAGTATTTATATTTTTGAGGATTTTTTTGAGTTGGCGACTTGTGCGTAACTCCCCTATTTATAATCCATTTTACTTCAATTTTTTGGAACCCATTGTTTATGTACTTATGGTATATTGATTAATCACTGTACAATATTGTTCTGATGGTGCTATTTTCTAAGATTCTGCCAATAGGGTACACGCATGTGCCACTTTTCTAGAATATTTTGATTTGCACATAAAGATCATCAACTAGAAAGCTCAGCCACAAACTCAGAAATTGAAAAAGGGTTCAATGTTTTTAAAAATTCGAAATTTAAAG
Organism: Gonioctena quinquepunctata; assembly: GCA_018342105.1. Lineage (NCBI taxonomy): Eukaryota > Metazoa > Arthropoda > Insecta > Coleoptera > Chrysomelidae > Gonioctena > Gonioctena quinquepunctata. Next base: position 929,676 of record JAFIRS010000105.1, read on the forward strand.
CACCAGTATTTTCATGACATTCAAAAACGTACACCTAGTGCCTCTGTTGGACGTTTGCATTATTACTTTATAGTTCAAACTGGTACCGCTAGTTGTTTGGAACTGTCAACTATAATTTCATCTGTCTTTGTTTACATGTTGTACACATATTTTTATCATCATAGTACCTATTTTCAATTTTTACTGAAACATCACATTAAATTGTATCATATTTCGAGTAAAATAGAATTATCAACTTGGCATGACACGCGGCTGTGCTCGTCACCACGCGGAGGGATACCAACACTGAGCACTAATGTACACGAAAGTTACTGTATACTTTAGGCTGGTGACAATGGTGACTGATGTGATCACAGACAAGTTGTCCTTTGAATTTGGATATAAACAAATTTTTTGCTTTATATTTCATTTTATTTTTATAACCTCTTTGTTATTGTTTACTTATTTTCTGGCTAACATCCTTTTAGGGGAACAGAAATATATTTGATTGTTACTTTGAATAATTTCATACCGCAAACCTCACCAATGACTTGATTTTGGCGGCCGCAATGATATTGGCGAAATGGAGCCGAAAATATATTGGCGAATCGCAGCCGAAAATATTCTCGCTCGCGTCTCTAGCGGCTAATCGAGGAGAAGATCTAGAAATGGAAACGATCTTAATTGACATGCATTCGTTTATATGCATGCACCAAAATTAGACGTCTCTCTGTCACCTACGATGACGTCACAATTTATCTCTCTCTCTCTCTCTTCCAGTATATTGGTTTTTTCCCATCAGGAAGTTGACCATGTCCGAAGGCCCCGTGTGGTTATACCTCACTTGCCTCCCTTCGTAGGGCACCCTGGATGTCTCACTCGAAATGATACCACGAGTGCCCGATTTTTTCCACAAAAGTGTTATTTGCAATGCACGTTAATCGGCAATATGACTTTTAAAATATCCTCTGATTATACAATTAAAGACCGCTTCTGCCGACAAATCCGTTGTAACATCCGGCCTGGTTACCGGCGTAGAGAAGAAGGAACCTGGTATCTTCACAAACATCTATTTAACTGCTTTTATTTTTGCAATGCACGTTTGAAAAACGGCAGGACATTCAAATTTCACATTTACTTGACTTCTAACCTAAAAACGCCAACAGTCCTTCACCGTTGTTCGGAGGCGAATGAATGTCACAATTTACAATTTAATGTACCTCTTTTTTTTCTGAGATACCATATTTTCATTAGATTGGTACCATATTTTCATTCCTAATGGTTGACAAATTGCCAACACTAATTGCATTGCTCGATGTCTAAAAACCCTGGTGCTTGCACTTATACCTGTAGAAGTTTGGGATCGACTTGGCGACACTTGGCCTACTTGATAATAGAGATTACTAGCGTGTCAGATGGCGCCAATTTTGTTTTAGTTTCAATTCAGTAACAGGGTATATTTACAAAGAGATTGATATTTATTTCCTCATCTTTCTTTTTGAGGCGAATTGTTCAGGGGTTCTAATTCTAGCTTTGGTATTGGTTGAAAAGAGACATCTGTCAAACTTCACCAATAGCAAAGCTAGAATTAGAAGCCCCCGAACATTGCACAAAGAAAGCACTGTCTTGTTGTTTTTCGTATTTTGTAGCATTTGAATTTGAGGTTAGCTGCATTTTGACAGATGGAGAATTGGAAATGAAATTGTCATTAAATTGCAGAAAATATAAAATCAATGCATATAATATCATTATTAGTCAATTCGTCAAGATTTTACTTGCTTTTGGTACTGAAAACAGGCGAAAATACGAATCTGCGACAAAATACAAATGTGGCCCATTCTACAAAAAGTATCCTTACACACTACACTACCTGAAAATAAACAATTCCTCACGCACTGATGAACTGAAGAACGAGTGATTTTTTAAAGAACAAACTCAGGAATAAGCTAGGCAAGATTTGAAATCAAAGAGATGGAAAACCATATAGATACCGACAAAACACTGAAACTAAAAATAGTTTCATATAAGATGATGCAGATGTCAGAAATTAATTTCTGACATTAAGTGAGAATATAGACAAACATTTTTGGACGGCGCCATCTACCACAAAGAGAGAAGCTCTGTTGATGTAACAGGTGGTGTCCCCTCGAAAATCTAAACAATATCGAATCAGTTCATTCACCATCTTACTCTTATTGCCAGTTATCGGTCTATGGTAATAACATAACCTCAATAATTTGACAAGAATATGTTCAATTTGTACAGCTAAATATATTTGATTATGGAAAAAAAGGGTTCATTACCGTCCAATATTTGTAGAACTTGCATGAAATCTATGTCTGACAGCCCAATCTCTTTATTTGACGCCATTAGTGTGGAATCCAAAATGGAAATTTTAAGTTTTATTCTTTTGAAATGTACTGCTCTAAAAGTATTCAATTTTGAATATATATAATCCAATATTCACTAGTGATTTTTCAGGTCACCAGAAATGATTCGTATCCCCAATTTATTTGTCGCGACTGTTTGGAAATGTTAAAAGAATTCTATTTATTCAGACAGAAATGTTATCAGACCCAAGAATATTTACAAGAAATTTTCAATGATCCTTCTCCAAACTTATCCAAACAGAATGGTTTATCGCTGGATGAAAATGCTGATAATGGAAATATTTTATTAGATGAGCCTGTAGAGTTTTCAACCCTGAAAGACTACAAATACTGTGATAATTACTTGAATATTGATGTTAATTCAGAACCCAGTGACGACTGTCCTGACATCAACAGTATTATTGATTGTGATTATGAGAACAAGCTAATTAATTTAAAATTATCTTGCAGTGAATGTAGCCAAAAATTTGAGTCAGATGAGCATTTACAAAAGCATATTAGATCTCATTCCAATAGTGAGAAACTGAAATGCAGCATATGTAGCAAGAAATTCACAAGGTATATTTGAGAGCCCATTTTGTACACAGATACAGCATCTAGACATATTTTGTGTTTTACTTATTTTTTATCACTGAACTGAATCTGAAATCAAATAGTCAAGACTTAAAAAATATCTTGGAAAGAAGAAGTCATGAACACAAGTTTCATGTATTTGAGAGTCAAGAGGTAATAAAATCCTGTCCTGAACAGTCTTGACTGAAAATATTTATTGAAATTTTATAGGTTGTTTCGAAATTGCATTTTTTGCATTTTATGTAGCATATTTCTTTTAGGATTACTGTAATTAGAGCTTATTCGTTTCTAAGTGGCGAAAATTTGGGAAGAAAATTAGGTATTAATTTGTCTCAATTTTCTTTTTGGTATAAGACACACTTCCAGTCAGTTCAGATCTCTTTACTTTTGGAATGAAGACACCTGTGGAGTTCTTGCTTCTTGATATTTTTTATGGTAGATTCTGCTTGCTAATAAAGGATTTCTATCAGCTTCACTAATACAGTAGACCATATTCACTAATTCATCGCGAGTGAAATCATTATCAACAATTAGACATGTACAATTATTGAAAGTACATGGATGTGTCAAATTTTACAATAGCAGCCTACTCGTTTTTTTTTTAAACCAACATTTTTTATTTTGCAACAAATCACGCAAACTTTACAAATTAGACCCTACAAACCTGTTATCGACAATAAGCTCTTGAAAAATGCCATGCAATGATGCAATAAAATATAGGGTGATGCATTTGAGAAAGTCAAGTTATTGCCATTTGTAATTGTAATTTTCAAAAAATGGCAGTAGGCTGAAGCATTGACTCCCAGTTTGCATGCATTTCAAAGGATGCGCTAAAGCCTGAGGAACCGACTGGAAAAAAGTTGGTTGAGTTATCTTGAATGGTTTCTTATGAATTTTTCTGTGGGTCTAGGCACGACACTATTTTGACCCAAAAATTGACATTAGTCAAAAAGTATTGCAGATAAGTCTAAGAAACCTTGGTGCGTTATATAAACAATTCGGTGGCGAATTCAAAAATGTTACAAAAATGGGGGTCCGTTTAAAAACAGAGAACTTAGTTGTGTATCTTATTTTGGGACATCCTGTATATAAATAGAAATATTTTAAGAATGTGCCTCATTGTCGGACTAACAAAAACAAGACGATTGCTTGGATAGAAAAAGTTATGAAGCTTGAACGCACCCCTGGGTCACCCTGTATACACATATATATTCAGATGTATAGATTCTTCACAAATATATAAATAATATTAAAATGTTACAGCTAATCAATAAAAATAAGAATACAGTTGAAGTAATATATCAAGTTATAGTTTTCCCAATATCAATTGCAGAAGCATAAAAAAGTCTTGCGGCGAAATTCTGTGAGCAGCAGTGGCGGAGATAACTAATTTTATTTAGATATTTGAAGATTTTTAAAATACTTCATAAATTATGAAAAATGAAAAAAAAATTAAGACAAGCTCTTATTTATACAAATACATTAAGAAAGAAAAATAATTTCTTTCATTGTTTGATGTAGGTTATTATTATATCCTAAAACGTATTTCGATCAGCACACACCAAGACCACAGACGCTACTGGTTTTTAATCTTTCAGAGCTCTTAGAACACAAATATAACGCGTGATTCATGACCTCCCATCGTATAGACACACCCCCAAGCATTGTTGTCCGTTTTGATTGGCCCAGACGAATCGGTGACAGAAGTCACTCAAGTCCACGTTGACTATCGGCTCTTTTGATCTTCCCTTCCCCGACGGCGAATGTTTACGAGTAGTACACATTATTTTTCGTTCTGTTTCTTCGCATATACGCTCGTGTTAGCGAAGTGAGTTTTTATTTGCTCCCTATAGAAACAGCTTCTGCAATTGATATTGGATGGCCTATAATTAAGAAAGCAAAACTGGTCGAAAGGAAGAAAGATGATTATTGTTTTTTTTACGGTTTCAATTCTACTTTTAACTTTCTTTTAAAAAAAATTATTTAGATCTTATAGTTTTTTGTAATGTATGAGTGTGATCTTCGAAATATAGATTTTTTTACTTGTGGTAAAACTGAGATACATTTTTTGCGGGTATTATACTCCTAAGTGGTGGAATTTCACATTCGCACAATAATAAAATAATTGCCTGATATTAATAATTTCGCATCGTTTGTACAGTAATTCTGACAAAAATCTTCGATTTTTCATCATCACTTTCTGGAACCTTTTTTGCGGTATTTTTAGTGATCCCATATATAAGACATGACTTTTTACTAATGTGTTCTATAATATTTTCATTGTTTTCAGTGGTACGTAGTTACTTAGATATATGCATTTTTATATTCCGTTTATTCGATAGAACTCCGTTATTGTATAAGATGGGTTGAGGTTTTTTTTATTAACATATTTTAAGGCCGCCATACACAATCCAGTTTAACGGAAGGCAGGCCATTCGATTTGCAAACCCGGAGGCAAACCGTATCTTTAGTGGTCATATTGGCCGGAAGGTCCGGCCTGAACTCTCAACCTCCCAAAAAACTGCCATCGCTTGAAAATTTGCCTTCCAGCTAAGCCTTCCGCCTGCTAGTCAGAATGTGTATGTGTGACAACGTGAGTACAGGCTGAGATTTTCTGTGAGATGGAAATGTCCTATGCAGTATTGAAAAGGGAAACATTCTCGATTGAATGTTGAATAGAAAGATTTTTCTGTGAATTGAAAAATCTACGATAAAAATTAAGATATTCTTGTGAATATCTAACAGAAAACAACTACTTCCCCGGCTAAAGCCACGCTGGACATTGAACTACATCTGATAGATATTGGTAAAGGACCCAAACTCAAATGAAAAATCTGAAAGTAAAGATTTTAATTTCTATTCCAGTCTTAATTAAAAACTCATATAGATGAATGAGATACAGAAAAATGTTTTCCAAGAAAGGCACTCACCAGAAATCATTTGTAACATTGATACAAGACTGACATTGCATTCGCTAGGTCTTCAATACATTTTTGTTGTCGAAAATCTATTTCACGCTTCCAGGATCACCGGGAAGACCGGAAGAATTGGGAAACACATTTTCTAGAAGCAATCTCACTTTGCAAAAATGGAAAAATGTTACAAATATTTCTTTCGGAGTTACACTTTGAAATCAGTATTTTTTTGACATTATAATCTCTCATGGGGTATAATAGATTGATTTGTTTGAAAATATGAACAGGCTGTTCATAAAATTAGATGTGGAATCATCTACGACTCAAAGATAAACTTTAGTCACTATCTTCCATCGTTCAAGATAACCTCTTGTGGGGTATTCATGTAGAAAAGGGAAACATTCTCAATTGAATATTGAATAGAAATATTTTTCTGTGAATTGAAAAATCCACGATAAAAATGAAGATATTCTTGTAAATATCTAACAGAAAACAACTACTTTCTCGGCTAAAGCCACATCTGATAGATATTGTTTATCTTTGAGTTGCAGATGATTCCACCCTGTTCATATTTTCAAACAAATCCTATGAAGTAACTTAAAAAATGGGTGATATGAGAACGTGGTCTCACGACATAAAAAGCAAGCAATATTTAAATAAACCTTTGAAGTTAGAGGACTACAATAAGTTGGTAGACAAATTAAAGACAGTAGATCCAGCAGCTAAAAAAGATATGGTGGTTAAAAAAATTAACAATATGCGTAGTTCATACTGTAAAGAACTAAAAAGTATTAAGGACAGCAATAATTTCGATAACCATCGGGTTCCAGCTGTAATTCGTTTATTAGGTGCATATGCGAATACTCTTGTCAACTTATTAACTACTCTTTCACCCATTTTGAACGTTTGCACTTTATCTCTTTTTTAGGCAACTGCAACTGCCAGTCCTATTAACATAAGATCATTTTCCGAGATCATGTCTACAACTTTTTGCTTCGCACCACACAAAACTGAACAAAACCCTCCGAATAAAACGTATTGTATATGCCTCAGTCGACAGTACAGATGTAGCCTTCGGGTTTGCAAATCGAAAGGCTTGCCTTTCGGTAAACTGCATCGTGTATGGCGGCCTTTATGAGTATATTCCATTTCATATACGGATCAAGGTATGTGATATTTTGTGCAGATTCAATTCTGAGCACATATTTCAGCCTTATTACAGCTGAAGGATAGGAATTTCGTTTTTTCAGTATTAATTGTCAGCAGTCGACCCAGTCCTTCATGAATGGAAAATCAGATTCAGTTCATGTCATTGTGATAATCGCCGCCCTCGATCTTCAACTCGGAAAAATTAATACCTAATTTACCTCCCAAATTTTCGCCACTCAGAAATGAATTAGCTCTACAAGCTTTTGTTCATCATGACACTACTATTTTATGGCACAACAATGATGAAACTGATCTACATCGAATCATCAGCAATGACATACAAATGGTGAAAAAGTGGTGTGACTCAAATCTACTCACATTTAACACATCCAAAACCAATATAGTTTCATTCAGATGCACAATAGGAGACATATCCCTAGATACTAAAATGATTGAAAAAAAAACAAATTCCAAATTTTTGGGGCTATTCATTGATTGTGGACTAAAATTCAATGCTCATATAAACAACCTCAATAAAAAGTTATCCTCTGGTTGCTATGCCGTCAAAATGGCATCAAATGAGTTGGGATATTCAGCTGCAAAAGCAGTTTATTATGCTTTAATAGACTCTCAACTGAGGTATGGCATTCCATTTTGGGGAGCATGTAATAGTTCCTCTCTACAAAGTGTCTTTGTTCAACAAAAACGTGCTCTGAGAAGCCTATGCAAACTAAGAATTCGAGACTCATGCAGACTTCACTTTAAAAATCACAAAATACTGACTGTCATATCCATATATATAATGGAAACAGTATGCCTTATACACAAGCACAAATCTAATTTTAATAGAGTAAACACTTATTCTACCCGACAAGATCAGCATTTGAAACTACCAATTCCTTCATCTTCTCTTGTGAAAGATTCATTAATATATAATGGATGCAAGATATTCAACCACTTGCCAGAACATATAAAAGAACATAGAAAAGAAGTCAAGGCATTGCTTTCTGATAGACCCTATTATAGTTTAGAGGAATTTTTCAATGATCGTACTATTTTATAGATAGAGGGAACTCATGTTTTTATGAATTTTTAACTTCTTACTTTATATTTAATTTTAACGTGTCTTATTGGTTTTTATTAGGCGTTTTAAATTGTGATCTTACATTTGATAGATATAAGAGTTGCGTTCGGTTATTACATATCTGTTAGCTCGATTCCCTCTATCAGCTCGGCAAGCGTTCGATAAATCAGATCTCTTTCCTCTGTTCAATCTGCTCCGTGTTCGTTTATTGTCAGAGTGAGCCTAAAGATGTGATCGCTCTGCTCTGAATTGAAGATGAGAGCACACAGATTTGATCGCTTGTCAGTTGCCATTCTTGATTCTTGGTCACAAATCACCCACTGTTTTGTGTTCTTGGTCATTTTTTGAGTTTTCTTTTGTGGTGTTGTTTTGATTTTTGAATTTATAACTCTCAGTTCAGAACTCTTGTTAATGTTTATAACAGTAAAATGTCCGAATCCGAAGTTACAGTTGGAAGTATTGTATGTATATGCAATATATGCGATATCAACTGTGGTGATCCACAATTGATGATACATCATGTGAGAGAGAACCATTCATTCTCCAGTAAGTTGAATTTAATCAATCCTATCATGGTGTACCTTAGAATCGCATTCCAATTCGATATAACGTATTGAGCTACATATTCATTTTTCAGATGAGAAAGATGCATTCGAGGCAGTAACTGCATATGAAGTTCAGGACATATCAGATAGTAATGAAGACAAAAAGTTGTGGTCTAAAGAAGCAACTTTTGCACTCATTCAGTTGGTGGAAGAATATGACAACCAATTTCAAAAATCAGTCAAAAAACATATTTGGTTAAAAATTGCCTCGATAATAAATACAAACATGGACATTAATATCACATGGCAACAGTGTGACACGAAGTGGAAGTCTTTGAAAAAGAGTTCCTTTGTTATATTTAAGTTTAAAAATATTCATTATACTTTTTTAGTAGTTAAAATTAGTTCTTTGTTTATAAAATCTTATTCATCATCATCATCGAAAAATAATTCTTGAATAATATTAAAGGACAAAATAACTTTTTCCTCGATAATTGTATTCATGATGAACTGAAAAAAAAAAAAACCTGATTGAAATTCACATGTTCAAAGACACATGTTTTTGGAATTTCTTGGAAAGTAATAAGTACATCCAATAAATTTTTATTAGTGAAAACCACTGAATTTCAAATAAATCTCAATAATTTCAATTCCATGGTGAAATTATATATTGTATGAAGCTTACTGTTGAACTCCGCAAAACTATTTGGTCGCACAGAAAGAATCCGAAAAGCGTAGCAAAATAAGATTTAAGTTAAGTGGATTGTTTTTTTTTTATTTTAAAATTTGGCGGAAAGGTAACAGCACTGACAGCTGACACCAAGATCAATGAGCGTTCGTTAAATAACCTTCGCTCGATTGGCTCGGTGGTCACGTGATACAAAATCTGCATCTGCTCACTCCGCTAAGATTTTCCAAAACCGAACGCACCTAAGATATCCAACTTTTTATTTAATTTTAACCTGTCTAATTTGTTTTTGTTTTGTATTTTTTTGACGATTTGTGTTTTTTACAGATTAACAGTTAGTGATTTAACCTTTTTAACATTTTATTCTTTTACATTATTATATTAGGTGTGTGTGTGTACTGTTTATTTATTGACCTTTTTGTTATTTTAAAGCTGACTCCACACTGTCTCCTCTGTAATAATTTAATGATGGTAGTTATGATCTAACACATGCTTTGTCAATGAGATTATGTTCTTTGACAATAAAGTATATTTTGATTGATTGATTGATATAAAGTGAAATCTATCTAACAGGTCAATTTAGAACCACTTACAATTGACCTAGGTATTACTTTGAAATTTTGCACACAAACATATTACTGATAATATGTTTTATGATCCTACAATAACTTGTTCTTTTCTTCCAAAATAATCAACAGTACCTATACGGTAGATCTTGGAATAAAGCCATCTAATATTGTTATATGATGGACCCTTTTGCATTCCACAAAAGTGACTCTTTACAAAACAATCCATATTTTTTGGAATTTCTGACTGATTACAAGCTACTTTATAGTTTACATAAAACCAAGTTTATTTAGTGTTATGGAAGACACTCTGTAAGGGATAACTTATTTTATTCCCATCAGTAAATTTCAAACAAAGGCTTTTTTTAATATAAGTATTTTTTAAATTCATTTCACAGATTTTACAAAAACTCATCACAAAATACTCATATTGTACATTATTGCCTTGCCTTGTACTTTGGTATAAAATGTCAAACAAATCGAGATATTGACTAACGTACGAGAATATACTTTTTTAGAGGTAACAATGATTCAAAGAGATAAAAAAATTGGGACCCTGTACTGTGATTCCGTTGTATGGACAAGTTCAATGAAAGATAATAAACTCATTAATATTTTTAGAGCAAGTGATGTTAAACGTCACATGTCTAGCCACACAGGGGCCAAGCCCTATCCTTGTACACTATGTCAGAATGCTTTCACCCAGTCCGGAACTCTATCTGTTCACATGAGAAAGCATCACAAAAATGAAGATGTCAAAAAAGAAAGGCAGTGTGCAACTGGAAAATCCCATTTATGTTCGATTTGTGGAAAGTCTTTCAGACAGTCATCTGGTTTAACCATTCACCTTAGAAGACATAGGGGTGAGAAGCCGTATGACTGTGAAATGTGTGATAAAAAGTTAGTATAAAAAATATATATGTTCTTCCATCTACCACACACATATTATCTGATATTAATATATTGATAGTGTCTTGTCAATTTTTCAATATGTTCACCACATGAAATATAATTGAAAGATATGTATTGTCCCTCAGATGTTCATTGAATCTGTCAGTAATGACGTAAACTTTTGTATGTCTTATCTGCTTCAGGTTTATTTCAAGTAGTCTCCTCAGTGCTCATCGAAGAACCCATACTGGAGAGCGACCATTTTCCTGCAATGTATGTGGGAAATGTTTTTCACAGTCCCATGTAATGAGGAAACATCAAAAATCACATTCATCTGACAGATCTCACGTGTGCAATTTGTGTTCCAAGTCTTTTTCAACCCAATATTATCTGAATATTCACAAGCGTAAACATACAGGTAATTCATGCATACTCATGTCCTATATAATCTATATAATAACACCAGTACCTGGGCGACCGTGCTGTGATCGGTGTTTTTTTCAGTAAAATCGTGTTTTTTCGGAGATACGAATCACATACTTATTACATATGAATATTTTTCAATCTTACCTAGTGCACAGGTTGGCTACAAATACACATTTTGAATAAACCATATGAGTTTTTTTGGCTAACCAAAGAAAAACATATCTAACATTGAATTTGGATTATGTCATATAGCGCCATCTCCCAAAGTTTAGAGGTACCAGTAGGCCAACATCCAATAGCAACCATGCAAGTACCTCAAAAATTTACGAGATGGCATTATAAATATCAATACGTAATAAATTTGTTTTGTGTAAAATCGCGTTTTTTCAGGAAAGACGCATATACAGGGTGTGTCCCTGGACTTCCTCTTTTCCTCTCGGGAATGTATAGATGGGGTCAAAATATCACCAGTACTTCATATAACTTTTGTTCCTAAAAGCCTTCGTTACCAAGTTACGGGCCCTCAAAGTTACAAAATGAAAAATGTTTTTCTTTGATAACTTTCAAAGTGAATATTCAAAATCATCTAAGTTTTGGTGATTGACTAAACAAATGAATTCCTTCGATGAGCTTTCATGCAGGAGTCAGTTGTTTTGCTACAAAGTCAGGAACGGACTACCCCCGATGGTCCACACCCCAAAACTTTGAAATGACTGGGATTTGTCCATATGTTTTAACAAAACAAGGTTACCTGGACAATTTCCAGAATAAAAGTACTCGTGTGGAAAATCGATCGGAACAACGATTTTTGATAAAAATGCATTTTTGTTCGACGACATCCAACCTGAGATGTCTACCATTATTCGAAAAGATTAATTTGTAATGAAAATAGAAATGATAGGTACAATGTTCATAACGAATTTTTATCATGCAAACACGTTTACCTTACAAAACTCATGGTGTAAATAATCAATCGCAAGCCTCAAGAGCAAACAGAAATGCAAAATCCGCTACAAAAACTGCTTGATATGACCCCCGTCTCTCTCAATACATTTTCTCAGTCGGCCCAAACACCCTCTCTGCACTTGAAATAGCATGCCAGGGTCGTTTCGTATGGCTTCACAATGTAATGTAATTCTATTCAACAAGGCATCTCTGGTGTGAATAGGTGTAGCGTAAAGGAGGCTTTTTAGATGCCGCCACAGAAAGAAATCCAATGGATTTAAATCCGGAGACCGCGGTGGCCATGAATATGGCCCACCTCTACCAGTCCATCTATTGGGGAAAATCTGGTTCAGATGGTCCCGAACAATCAAACTAAAATGAGGAGGAGCGCCATCATGCATAAACCACATATCTCTTAGGGTTTGCAATGGAACATGTTCCAAAAGTACATTCAAATCGTTCTGAATGAACTCCAAATAACATTCTCCATTCAATCGGTCATGTAGAACGAATGGTCCTATAAGATGGTTTCCTATGATACCAGCCCAAACATTCACGTTGAATTTCCGTTGGTGTTTGGTTTGCAATATCCCATGGGGATTTTCTTCAGCCCATATGTGGAGATTAGGAGAGTTGATTACCCCATCTCTACTGAAACCTGCTTCATCAGTGAATAAAACTCGAGTAATAAAAGTCATATCCTCTCCTCCAAATAATTATCCATTAGACATACCTGTCTCCCTCAAGCTGCGATCGACACGCTCGAACGTTTCTCTTGCCGGTAACGTTCGATTGGGAAAATGCTCGGCAAACAGACGACGGGTTTCTGCAGCATTACCAAATGCTCGTCCATACAATGCATGCATATCTGCATATTCGATGAACGTAAACTCTTTGGCCATATCAAAAAACTTCAAACTGTCCTATTAGAATATTGACAATACAATGACAATGCACCACTCGACAAAACAAAATCGCATTCCAGTTGCCATTTTTTATGCACACTAATTTTATTTCTTTCTACAAGGTGTTTTTGTCAACATCTGTGGAAGAAATGGAACATAAATTTATTCACCGGAAATTTTTCACCTATACATGTGCAGCCGTTTTTGTAGTTTATTCGTTTGCTTTTTATTAGTTATGTCTTCCGATGTGCGTTTTTTTCAGCTAAATTTATCTTCGGGTTAAAGATTTTCTCCCATGAAATTATACTTATCAGTGAAACTCCTCAACATTTAAGCTGTGAATACGAATTTGCAACATCCAAATGTTGAGTTTCATGAGATTCAGATAACACAACACGAAACGTGCTTATTCCACGCGTACATACAAAATATGGACTGAATTCGATATTTCATAGTGGAGTAGCCTGTTAGTTCAAAAACACCACAAATCTACATAACTTGATATTTCATTTGAAAAAATATCTACATTGTGAATGAAACTTTCAACTAGGTAGGTATTATCCGTGTTATGAATGTTGTTGAATTAACGTTAGCATTAGCATTTCTACTGTGAAAATTTTTCATTTCAAATAATGGTGGACGATCGGGTCTGATGTTGTCGAGTTAAACTGCATTTTTATTAAGAATCGTTGCTCCGATCGACTTTACACACGAGTACTTTTATTCAGAAAATTGTCTACGTAACCTTATTTTGTTGAAAACTATTGAAAAATTATCTGTCATTTCAAAGTTTTGGGGTGTGGACCTTCGGGGGTAGTCCATTCCTGACTTTGTAGCAAAACAACTGACTCCTGCATGAAAGCTCATCGAAGGAATTCATTTGTTTAGTCAATCACCAAAACTTAGATGATTTTGAATATTCACTTTGAAAGTTATCAAAGAAAAACATTTTTCATTTTGTAACTTTGAGGGCCCGTAACTTGGTAACGAAGGCTTTTAGGAACAAAAGTTATATGAAGTACTGGTGATATTTTGACCGCATCTATACATTCCCGAGAGGAAAAGAGGAAGTCCAGGGACACCCTGTATATGGACAAACTTAAAAAGCAAAACCCTATCTAACTACACAATTTCATCCAAATCGTTAGAGCCGTTTCCAAGATTTCCGAAATATATATATATATATACATAAGAGAATTGCTCGTTTAAAGGTATAAGATAAGATATTATCCGCCAAGTAAAAAGAATAGAAAAATCGAATTAAACGGTTTTCTTCACATAAAGGATTCAATATAAAATTGAACCCGAAAATGGTAGATCTCAGGTGAAAAACAACTACTTTCCTGGCAAATACCACGCAGAACGTTGAATGATATTCACCTGAAAATCCATGCATACTTCCATATAATATCAATGGACATTGAATGCAAATGTTTCTTTCTGACAAGCTCGATTATGTTTAATTTATGTCGTGTTCACCTAACAATCCGCATACCGGTTTCAGGCTTCTTGGCCCTCATCAGTACGGAGTAGTCAACCAGCCAAAGGTCCAAAGAACTCTGAGACACAACGTAAACAAACCATCATCGAGCTTGTAACACCTATAGGTACGCCGGAAAAGATAAACTTTAACTGGCGGTACCTAGTGACAAAAAGATGAGGGCCAAGAAGCCTGAAACCGGTATGCGGATTGTTAGGTGAACACGACATAAATTAAACATAATCGAGCTTATCAGAAAGAAACATTTGCATTCAATGTCCATTGATATTATATGGAAGTATGCATGGATTTTCAGGTGAATATCATTCAACGTTCTGCGTGGTATTTGCCAGGAAAGTAGTTGTTTTTCACCTGAGATCTACCATTTTCGGGTTCAATTTTATATTGAATCCTTTATGTGAAGAAACCGTTTAATTCGGTTTTTTCTATTCATTCCACTTCACATGGCACTTATCTTTCAAGTAAAAAGAAGGTCCCCAAATAGCATTTAATATTTATAAAATATATCCTCAATCAACTGTAAACACAACAATTTAATATTCTTGGCATACAAGTCTCGTTTATTCATATTGAATAATATCGAAATATTCTCCTAAATATAGTCATGTAGTATAATTCAAAGGTTTTTAAAATTCTTGTTGATAATTTACCTTATAACTCAGAATCCTAGGAAGCAAGAAAAATATTATCTGCAAATAATAACAATATTTTTGAAACTTATCTGTTCCCCATTCTCCAGGAATGTTCCTAGAACACTTCTTGGAAATATAATGAAATTGAATGTAACTGGAAGCATATTTGGATAACATTAACATAAATGTAACTGGAAGGATATTTTCTGTAACATAACATATTCCAAGAATGAAAGTTTCCATTATTCTTTCAATTGATTTATATAGGTCAGTTCAAATGTTTCAGGAATATTCCAATGAATATTTCTGGAATAATCATCTTTTTCTTAGAATATCTAAAACAAAATCTCTTGAATCGATGTTCCATCATTTTTAGGGATATTCTGTGTTTTTTTTAGGATCAAAGATGTATATGTTATTTAGATGATTACCAAAATATTATCACAATTGAAACTATCATTGGTCAACAAACTTGTGCCAATGCTGAATTTAAGAGCGTATTTTTTCCCATAGGATCAAGATCTAGATTTTTTCCTAAAAAGCACGAAACTAATAATTTCACTCACCTGCACATCATTAAATATTTTGAGTAGTTTTCAAAAACTCTGGAATTTTAGGGTAGATATTCTTTTTTATTTTTCATCTGAATTCTTCTGGTAATGTGGCCAAACTTTCAATTTTGTTCGATTTTCCCAAATGTTTACTATACTATTTAGATTTAGAGGAAATTTCATAGAAACAATAAAAATATTGATATTTTCCGATATTTGCATATTTTTTTAAAATGAAAAAAATAGAATAAATTTTTATTTTCCATTATTGAATCTATGTCTCAACCACTAAGAGTTTCCCGAAAAAACAACTTGGAATTTTCTAATTTTGATATAGTCTTCGGTAGAATGAAATGCAGAAATCTCAACCTGATATGTTGAAGGTTTCCGAATATATTTCGGTTTCAAGATGCCATGAGGTATTGATAGACAGACCCCGGAAAATTTCAAAGTTGCTCTAAATTCGATAGGAATAATTTCATCCAAAATAACTGTATCTCTAACTTGCTTAGTTTTGAAGGGAATGATATTATTTCAGTTAACAATTGAGAAAGAAAACACTATTTTTGGTGGGAAATATCAATGTATTCAATAAGTCACTCAGCTTTTCTCTCAATAAATAATATTTCCGGTAATCTTCATTGAATCATCATTTACAGGTGAAAGACCACTGAAATGCAGAATTTGTCTCAAGTCGTTCTCGGATCCAAAGAATCTAAAGGAACACCAAGCCATACATTCTGGGGAGAAGCCATTTCTCTGTGTTCTATGTGGAAAGACATTTCGAAGATCTCATCACCTCAAAACTCATATGAAAGTTCATAGCAAGAGTTTGGTTTGATCTAAAGGTTTTTAGTTCCTTCATGAGTACTAAGATTTGAACTCAATGAAAATCTGTAACGTTGTTTATCCTCAAGAGCTTTTTTTATCCAGAAAAGAACACTAATTATATTGTGATTATTATATTTTGCAAATAGTGTGAATATAATATCGTACCAATCTATAGACGAGAATCACTACTTCTATCGCACTAATGATACTTATTCCCATGAATAATGACAGGAAACCTCCAATGTTACCTGGAATAAAAATAAATCAAATAATTGAAAACACATTTTTATTCAGTCATACTTATTAATTCGAACCATGTTTGGGATAAGTCTATCCTGTAGGTATTTCCAAAAGCTTTGTTGAAGAAAACATTCAAACGAGAATCATTGTCACTGAAAAAAAGTATGAATTATGATAATAGATTTGGATTGCTGTAACATTGAATTCAGTACCTAATATATTGTGTGTTTTTGGAGTAAGGATACCACCAATCATGTTTAGATGAAATTGGTGTTTTTATTTTCAAGAATAATTGTGATAACATTGTAGATTCTTTATTGAATACTAAATATATTTTTTCAAAGAAGGCAGTTTCCCCACAAACTAGTTCCTTAAAAAATACTTTGTGAATAACAGTCAGGCATCAAATATTGTTGTGAAATAGCATCGGAGTGTGTTATAGATGAATGGAATAAAGGAGGGGAGATGTTAATAGAATAGGTGGAGTTTTGTAGACTTGAAACGAACATTTGGAAGACAAAATTCCTGACAAATAGAAATCATATGGTGTTATTGGAAATATGAAGTGTATTGAATACTCTTTGAGTAATAGAAATTGTGTAAAAAATGACATTCAGAGTCAATTTAAATATATGTTGAAGTAAAAGTGCCTCAAACCAGTATTCTGGGACCCGATTCTTTAAAATACATATAAACAATACTCAGTAAATATCAACACAAAACTCCAAATATTTTTGCCAATAATTCAATTATTCATATTTGAAAGAAATATTCAAATAATATCATGAATATTGCGTAGAATAATTAAAATTGGTTCAATTCAATTATTTGAAATTTAATGTCAAAAAAAACAATGGCTTTTGTTGTTTCTCTCTATATTAGCAATATCAATACACGATTGAAAAAATAATTAGTTTTGAATTTGAATTGTTATACAAAATTGAACTTGTGAAGCAAATCATGTTTTAAGTATTGAGCACTAAGGAAAAATTTAATTTCTCGAAATCCCAAACAGGTCAAATGATCTAATCATTATAGGCATTTTAGAATCTGGGGTTTATGTATAAAATTAATTCAGTGCAAGCAAAACTTTCGAGGATGAGAAGCTAAATTAATAATAAGTTATCGCAAGAAAGTGGAGAGCAGATTAACGCCTGGTCTCTATTATGTGACAGTGGCATAGTGTTTTCGTAACAACATAATATGCCACGCATTGCAGTTCTTTCTTTCTTTTAAGCTGGCATTGTTCAATCGCTGGGAAACTCCATATTCATATTTTAACTTGAAATTATGTGATAGTACAAAATAAGCACGAGATTATAGACAAGGACGTAAACAGATGATGCGCTTATAATGCTCCGAGTCCCACTTACAATATCAAAGCGGAGGACGATATTTAATAGTTGCTAGGCTCGTTAGTCGCTGTTCGTCAGGTGCATTCGGGTTGAACAGCGGCGGGGTATATTGGGAATTCAAAATAATGAATACTCCCTCTGATGTCGATTTTTGAAACTATACATAAGTACATTGTTTACTGAAAATATAAACAGGATGTTCATAAAATCAGATGTGGAATCATCTGCGACTGAAAGATAAACTTTAGTCACTATCTTCCATCGTCAAGATAACCTCTTGTGGGGTATTCATGTTGAAAAGGGAAACATTCTCAATTGAATATTGATAGAAAGATTTTTCTGTGAATTGAAAAATCCAATATTAAAATGGAGTTATTTTTTGTGAATGTCTAACAGAAAACAACTAATTCCCTGGCTAAAGCCACGCTGGACATTGAACTACATCTGATAGATATTCTGAAAAGGCCCTAACTCAAAAGAAAAAATCTGAAATTGAAAATTTGCATTTTCATTCAGATAGTTATTTGATTTTCTATTCCAGTCTCAATTAAGTAGTTGTTTTCTGTTAGACAGTCACAAAAAATAACTTCATTTTAATATTGGATTTTTCAATTCACAGAAAAATCTTTCTATCAATATTCAATTGAGAATGTTTCCCTTTTCTACATTGTTTACTTTTTGAAACATTAATGTTTATGTGATTTTAGCCATTGTATACTTGAAATTTGTCGAATCTCTTGTGATTGTTGACATTCAATGAAATTCTGGTTTACCTGGTGAATGTCCTGTTGACTATTGTACGTCCTCGAGTGAAAAAAAAATATGTGATTCAAGTTCAAATCATTATTGTTGTGTACCTCAATGTGATTCTTGGGCAAAATGATCCCGTTGTACTGTAATAAGTTTATATCATTTTCGGTGATAAAATGAACGTAATGTTCTGGTTTAGACTAACGTAAGATTGAGTGAGTCTATAGACGGATGACGGGCTCTTGAAGAAAAATACAGTTCCTTCCCAAAATCTTCCTGTATCGTCTGTGGCCAAAAAAAAGTGAAAAGAGAACCTTCAAAGAGAGTTGATGGGGCATTGCCTACTTATAATACTTACAAATGACATTCTATGCTAAAACTTTAAACATTCACACAACGAGAAGGACACATATTCACAAAATCTTGTTTGTAAATATATATAATATAAATTAAAAAAAACTGTTTTTGTTGGTTTTATTTCAATTCAAACATTCACAATAGTGTGTAACATTTTTTCAAAATAATTCATAACTTCAGATGACTTCACCAAGCTGTCCAGAAACTAGGGAAAATATTTAAGCAAATTAGAACATATTTTGTCTCCTTCAAAGTGAGTTTTTGCAAATGACTAGAGTCTTGAAATGAATAACCCTACACAAAAAAAAAATGGAAACGAATACAAAATGGAAATATTTTGAGAAAAACTCAAAACAAGTGTATAACCTCTAAGAAAACATACAAACAATGTACTTATGTCTGGTTTGCATTTTCGCCACTCTGGCATCTAATTTTGGATTGCCAATTGTTTCTATTTTTTACTTGGTAATTTTAAAACAAGCCACGTCGTAGGGCCCTTTGAGGCAACTTTATGAAGGCCCACTGGGAAGCTTGCGCCTTAATTAGTGCTGTAGAGGTTATCAATTTGAAAAATTAATGAAATATAATAAAGATATGGTAAAGTTTATATGCTCTTTTCTGCTATTTCAGAATATATAGGCATATCCATTTATATACAAGGATATTTAAACTTATATTTCACCTTTTTGGAATACATTCTTAGTCACATGATCAATTGAATTATGATGCATGGAAAGCGGATTCATTTAAGAAAAAAGCATTATTTTGAATCTTTTATAGTATTTGTCTCTTGTAAAATGTTAAGTGCCTCCTTCAAAATACTTTGCATTCTCATAAGAAGACATTCTCAAGATAAATTTAAAAAAAAGTGATTTTTTATGAAAATTTAGACTTTGTCTTTTTCAATAAGTGTTCAACTTTTATTTATACATATAGATACTCACCTATGATGAAGTAATGGAGTTAAATTGGTGGAAACTTTATAAACGATATTATTACAATTTGAAACACAATTTGAACACCCCATAGAATCTTGTTTTTCTCCATTCAAAACTGTCGATGCCGTTCCTGTTGGGTAGTACTTCAACATTTTAGCTGAAACATAAATTTTGTTAACCTATTACAACTTTCAAACGCAATTACAAAAATTGCAACTAATATCAATAATTTTCTGGTGTTACTTGAGAGAATAGAACAGGATGGTATTTTTGGCTCATAATAACATCTATTTCAAGCATTGTGAATATCAAGGACATATCAATTTTTGTACTCTTAGCATACAATGAATCAAATTTAGAAGTTTATTGTACAAGACTTTGTTATTTTAATTTCAACTACTTACTGGATAATATATTTTTTGTCTGAATTTCGTACCCCAGTAAGAACTACCCCTATTATGAAATAGGTTATATCTCAAAGCCTATCCTTAATAAGATAATTCAATTTTAGGGGTGGGTACGTACTGATAAAGGATTTCACAAAACTCGAATCTCAAAGGGTTAAAACTACCCCTTGAATAACTGTATAATTATTACCTATATTGTTAATTAAAAAAAGAGCAAAGCATGTCAATTTTATTTTTTGTCAAAAATAAAATTTTTTCATGTCGGAATTTCATTCCCCAGTTGGTAAAATCTACCCCTATTATAAAACGGTTTATGGATTTTCATCAAGGATTGGCCCCATCAATTTAAAAAACGGTATATATTAACACATAATATAGGTATTCAAAAAGGATTATGACAAAAAAGTCAAATCCGCAAAGCGGAGAAACTATGAAGAATGCATACTAGGATCTATAAATATTTCCAAAGCTAGCTGGTAACTTATAAATTACGAGAGTAACAGAAATAAAAACCTCCAACCCAATTTACTCCTGATCAATTCAATGACTTTTTTGTGAATGAAGCTGACAATCTAATAAAAAAACGTTTTCCTGCTCCCTGTGCCTCATTTTTTTATAACCAGTTTCAAAATTCGAAATTGCAGAAGCAATATTATATCCTTGAAGGACTCAAATAAGTGCCAAGACACAAATGGGTTCACCAGTGACCTGTCTGAAATCATTTTAAATCCATTAACAACACTAATAAATCTTTTATTTACAAATGGCACTTTTCCCAAATCCCTTAAACTCACCAAGGTGATTCATATCTCGAAAAAAAAGCGATTCCACGGCCCCAAGTAACTATCGACCAATATTGATTTTCTCCAAACTTATTGAAGTTAATTTGAAACAACGACTGCTCACCTATTTTGAGAACATATTTCTGACAAATAATCAATATGGCTTCCGGAAAAATCGATTAACCATGAGATAGTCGAGTGCTTTGAAAAGGGCTTTCATACTTCTGTAACAATGTGTGATTTGACCAAAGTTTTCGACTGTGTCTCCCACAAAATACTTTTGGAGAAATTACGGTATTATGGAATCATATCTCTCAAATCGGCACCAGAAAGTAGAAAATTATAACTCTTCCTACCAATCGGTGCAACATGGTGTCCCTCAATGCTCTGTCTTTGGCCCACTGTTGTTCATCATTTACATCAATGACTTGGCCAACTACTTAAGCCCATATAAATGTATATTTTGTTCGCAGGCTATACCTTCCTCATAGTGTCAGACAAAATCGATAGGAATTTAACTGACAAAATCGAAAACATAAAATAGAGTTCGGAGAAATGGTTCTATGAATATCGTAAAAACACAAAATATTACGATTTTTACTAACCATGCAACACAAACTGGTCAAAGTGAAAAAGTATACTAGGTATATAATACTTCATGAGAAGCTAAGCTGGACATATCACGTTGACTTGCTAGGAAAAAACTATCCAGTACAATTTTCATGTTACGTCAACTGCAACCTATCAGCAGCACTTTCATGCAGAAAACAGTTTACTTCGCATGGTTTCATTCTCAAATGAGCTATGGTGTTATCCTTTGGGGTAACTCAAGTGCAGCCACCAACATTTCTAAACAACAAATAAAGCTATAAGAATCATAGCTAAGGTAGGATATAGAGAGCATTGCCGGTCATGGTTTTGCCAAACTAGGCATCATGCCGCTGCCCACTCTATATAATGTACTTCAAGAAATACACAAACAGATTGATTATACTACCACTCAGGGTGACATTCATCATTACATTATAAGAAATCAATTTTTCATTAGAAACCCTGCCTACCGACTGAATATATCAAAAAATAACTCGGTCAACTATAATATATATAACATTTTACCAAATAAAATAAAAAATCTCAATTTCAACAGCTTCAAAAACAAAAATAAAAAAAAATATTTTGACACAAAGCTATTATTCCATAGCTGAGTTCTTGGGTGCTGATCATTGCTCAGTGACTTGCTCTCCCCATAATCTTAATCAAATTTGAATCAAAAACACTATTTATTTATTTCTGGCCTCACTAGATGTTCTATGTTGTTTAATGTTACATGCTGTCTTAATGCCATAGGTTGTGTTAATACTAATTTATATTTATTTTATCTTGACATAACATTGCCATTACTTTTTATTTTTTATTGAGCGCTGACATGTTACAAATGTACTAATGTATATAAAGTAGTCAAATAAATATTCTATATATATATATATATATATATATATATATATATATATATATATATATCTGAGAGTATTGGTAACAGGATAATGAAACTTCAGGGTGGTACAAATTTTTCAGAATTCTTATTCCGAAGGGTAGGGTTGAAACTACCGTCTGATTATTTTTTTATTTTTGAAATCGTTTACTTTTTAATGTAAGTTGTGTTATTTCCATCATGACACACCTACCCTTTGCGAAAAGTTTATTAAAATTAAATTCTTACTTTTGTATCTATTCAGACAAGGAAGATCCATTAGTGTACAAAAACTAATTTCCTGAAACTCTTGCACATCCAAAGTTGGTATGGTGAAAGGAATACAGTTGCATAAAGTGGCTATAAGACGTATCTTGCATTCCACCAAACAATCGCTATGTCTGTAGCTTCCGAATACTGTCGATTCCTCATCATCAAACATACAAGTTCTCTGAAATTTTTTAACAATACCTAAATCACGAAATCTATAGAAAATATATGTCTACTTAAGGTATGGGTTATGGAACACTAATATATTTTTTATTCTTGACACTTTTTTTGGAAATATAACCTTGCACAACCTGAAATTAAATGGATCAGGGAATCTATACAAGTAGAGGGGCAAGAAATTACTTAAGTTACTTCGTACACCAAATTATTTTTCACGAATGAAAAATATATTCAATTAGTCAGTAACTTGTCGTATTCCTAAGTTTTGCTAATAACAAAATAATTATAGAATTAAAATATAATTCTCCTTGGAGCATGCGGGAGAAGATTAACGTGCAGCGCCACAGTGGCGGAAACAGGCAAACTGTGGTCCAGACAGTATCACTTATCCCCATTTACCGGTGTGATAAAAAGGGTGTCTACAAAGTGTGATAGTTTACATTTTTCGGTCGCAAAAGTCAAAACGACGTTTGTTTCGTAATTCGGCGGGTAAAAGCTTCAAATCAAAGAGAGAGTCGATAGTGCGCGTATGATTAATGAACGATTTGGCCGCAAATAACCTCAAATCAAATGTTTGGACGTCCTTCGGTGAGCGTTTATGTATGAAGATACTGCGTAAACGTGTTTACAGTCACCATGAGCATTTGCTCTGCAAGTGCAGGAAGTTCTTTTAACATCTTTGTTAAAATCAATCTACGAAACGAAAAAAAAATGTCAATTGACAAGTTTTTTAATAAATATTTCTGATAAATTTTCACATCGATTAAACAATTGATTTTTGTATACTAATAGTTTTATAATCTGAGAAAGCATGCATGAAATAACTGAAAAAAATTAATCATGTAATACTTCCGACAGTAAACAAACAATACGAAGAAAAAATGAAAGATATATGTATGTAGAAAAGAAAACAATATTTTCAATATATTTATTTACATTTCTTTCATATTTCTTTAATATTTTTTTATTCGTGTAATTTACTTCAACATTATACATGATTAATAAGGGGTTAATTCGGGAAGACAAAATTAATTGTCAATAAACTTGAAAAATCACTTTCTGAGTCAGTCAACTAACACTAACCGTGTTCCAAGGAGAAATCGTTTTTCGATTAGAAGGTTGAAGTAATACCGAGTTACGAACAACCTATATAGTAAGGAATAAGTGGGATAAAAATTCCACCTTATAAGCTGTACACATATGGTTATATATTATGCCCCTATTTGCAGGTCGCCAGAGTGATACCTAAATTTGAGCAAACATAATTGTATCTGAAAACTGTTGTGAAAAACCATAACTACAAAATGAGTAACCAGTTAATTTAATAATTATTACACGCTGTGTTTACTGTGAAAAACCTTTTAGAATTTAGTAAAAACATTTCTGACTGTCTGTCTCTCTGTGAGACATAAAAGCAATCGTATATATAGCTCAGCCCAGTATACAAAATTTGTAGAGCTCGTCCAGTATTGAAACGACCACTTTGGCCTTCCCCTACCTAACAACCAATTTTTCTCGAAGATGCCCGAACCATTGTCTAACTGTGGCTATTAATAGAAATTCGATAGGCGTACCAAATTATTTGGTATAGGCGAAACACGAGACTTAGTTTTTGGCGGACGAGTTTTGTGATTATGGTCCGATTCGATTAAAAATTGATATGTGGGGGTTTTCGGGGTCGGAGATTATGAATTTTTGTCAAAATTCATAAATTTAAGATGGCGGCTTCAAGATGGAGGACAAACATTGTGATTATGGTCCAATTCGATTCAAAATTGGTATGTGGGGGTTTTCGGAGTCGAAGATTATGAAATTTTTGTCAAAATTCATAAATTCAAGATGGCGGCTTCAAGATGGAGGACAAACATTGTGATTATGGTCCAATTCGATTCAAAATTGGTATGTGGGGGTTTTTGGGGTCGGAGACTATGAATTTTTTGTCAAAATTTATGAATTCGAAATGACGACACCAAGATGAAAGACGAGTTTTCTGATTATGGTCATATTTCATTCAAATTGGTATGTGTGTGTTGTAATAAAATTAATACTTCGACAAGTTGTCTACTTTCATGAATACTTTGTAAAAATCAAATAATTGGACAAGTTCTTACTTACCAACTAATCACTGCCCAATCAAATTAATTGGTACCTACTTTTATGAACACTTCGCGCGACAAGCTTTTTGAAACCAAGTAATTCAACAAAAAATAATTAAATCATTGTCAGCGATGACTTACATTTATTTTATACATTTTAGTACACGGCTTAAATAAAAGTTTGTCTTTAAAAGTTTTTTTATTAGTAATTTTTTTAAATAAAAATCAAAGAACTAAAAATGTCGGACAAATAACTATTGTGGTTTATATTTCGATTAGATTTAGTATTGTGCCTACGGTCGGATATTATGAACCTATATATGTATATTTATCTATATATATATATATATAAAGTATATATAGATAAATATAATATATATAAATTCATATATACAAGATGGCGGCTCCAATATGGCGTTTTGTGATTAGGGGATCGGAGATAACGATTTTAAAATCCATAAATCCAAGATGGCGGACGAGTTTTGCGATTATGGACCGTGAGGGTTTTTTGGGTCGGAAATTATGATTTTTTTGTTAAAATTTAAAAATCTCTACGTAAAGCTCTACTTAAAGCCTACATTCTTTTTAAAAATTCAAAAAGTGTCAAAATACCAGACCCCTGGACGTTCCGTATCTCCATCTGTTGCTACCCTACTGCGTGGAGAAATCTGGCGCCCGAGATTTGAAATAGAGAAAGGAACATATTTCCTGCATAATATTCTGGCGTCATAAATAACGAGAATTTTTAGGAGCTTAATGGTTATTATAACGGCCCTAGAAAAACACGTCACAGTTACTGACTAATTGAATATTTTTTCATTCGTGAAAAATAATTTATATTTGTGTGCGAAGTAACTTCTCGGGACAAAGTAATTTCTTGCCCTTCTACACTTGTATGTATTCCTGATCCATTTAGTTTTGTTTTCAGACTGTGGTCAAGAATGAGCATTCCTCCACAAAAAATAAGCTCCAAACAATATGTTTTCTGCAAATGTGGCCGTTTTTCCGCAATTTCAGCTTGTCAAATAATGATGCGTAGTATTGTTTTTCTTTTTTTTTAAAGATAATTGATCACTTTCGCTGTCAAAAAAATTGTTTTTTTTGCAGCCGATTCCCTCTTCGCAGTCCGCTGTTTTGACTGTATTTTTGTTTCTGAGGTATAATGGTGTAACCAAATTTCATCTACAGTAATTAATTAGCGCCTAAACTCTGATTTATTGAGCCTGAACTGCGACAAAAAAGCGTTGGAAATTGGTCTAACGTTGGCAAATGCGGCACCCAACGCGCGGGCAGCTTTTTCATGCCTAATTTTTCATTATACGGGGTGTTAGTAGTAATAAGTGTCCGATATTTTACATGACGATTCCTCAGTTATTTATAAGGTGAAAATTTCATATAAGCATGGGTCCGCAAGGCCTTCATTTTTGATATACAAGTTGTTAAACATTTATTTTTATTTTGTTTTTTCGTAAATGATTTCAAAAATAATGTCGATATTTCGACGATAATTGGTATTTGGGGATTTTTTAATATGATAAATTCAAATTTGATCTTAGTTTGGCCCTTAATTGTAGGGGGCGCCGCCTACAGGTATTTGTCTCTTTTGGGGAGTCACAACTTTGTCGTGCATGTATGTATCAAATTTTCTTGAAGACAAATCGATTCCTCTATGATTTTTACGTGAAAAAGATATTTCTTTCAAAAGTCGCTACAAGCAGCCGTTTTCGAGATATTTTGATTTAAATTAATCGATGCATCCAATCTTCTTCTCATTGATTCGCGAACTGAAAATAAAAGTATCAAGTAGGCTAGTAAGTTTATTCCAATGTTTTTTTTTGTGCTGTCATGACAAAAATTATATATTGACGCATAGTTAAATAGTTTTATTTATTATTATTGTGATTATTTGTTAAACAATGGCAAACTTCACCAATGCAGAGTATGCTGACATACATTTTACATACGGACTTACCAACGGAAATGAATATGAGGCTAGACGTTTGTATCAGGAGCGTTATCCGAAACGCACAACACCTACTTCAATAACGTTTTCGAGAATTCACGCTCGGTTAGGGAAACAGGAAGTTTTGAGAAAGCTAGTCATCTGTCGGATGCATATCGGACGGTAAGAACCCCAGAAACCGAGGAAGCAGTTCTTAATCTGGTAGGAGAACACCCGGAAACAAGCTCCCGAAAAATTGCGTTGACGTTAAACATTTCTCATGTTCTGGTATGGAAAATTTTAATTGATAATTTGTTATATCCCTACCATATTCAAAGAGTTCAGGCACTACTCCCTCGTGACTTTCCGTTACGTATCAACTTCTGTCGTTGGTTTCTCCAATGCCTTATTCAAAATCCTTCATTTGAAAATCAAATCCTGTTTACCGACGAAGTAAATTTATCATGCAACGCTATACGCAATTTTCACAACAATCATTTGTGGTCAGAGGAAAACCCCATGCGCTACAGGAATCACATTTCCAAGAACAGTTCTCTCTTAACGTGTGGGCAGGAAACCTTTGAGATTATTTTATAGGTATTCCGGGAAGATTAAACGGAGAGAGATATCGTCATTTTTTTAAGAAGATTTGCCCATTTTACTCGATGATGTGCCACTCTGGCTACGAAATGAAATGTGGTTTATGTATGACGGTGTCCCGGCACATTTTAGCATCCAAGCGCGAGAATTTTTAAATCAAACTTTCGGCAACCGTTGGAGAGGTCGGGGAGGGCCTCAACCATGGCCCCCTAGGTCACCAGACCAGACCGTAACAGTCTCGATTTTTTCCTGTGGGGACATCTAAAATCCCTAATTTACCAGACACATATCCAAAATGAAGAAGAATTAAGTAATCGAATAATTAACTCTTGTAGAACGATTCAAAATACTCCAGGAATTTTCCAAAGAGTGATACAAACGTCTAGCCTCATATGCATTTCCGTTAGCAAGTCCGTTTGTAAAATGTATGTCAGCATACTCTGCATTGGTAAAGTTTACCATTTTTTAACAAATAATCACAATAATAATGAATAAAACTATTTAACTATGCGTCAAGATATTATTTTTGACATGACAGCACAAAAAAATTGGAATAACCTTACTAGCCTACTTGATACTTTTATTTTCAAAGATTTTGCGAATCAATGAGAAGAAGATTGGATGCATCGATTAATTAAAATCAAAATATCTCGGAAACGGCTGCTTGTAGCGACTTTTGAAAAGCATACCTTTTTCACGTAAAAATGATAGAGGAATCGATTTTTCTTCTAGAAAATGTGATACATACATGCCCGACAAAGTTGTGACTTTTCAAAAGAGACAAAGACCTGTAGGCGGCGCCCCCTACAATTAAGGGCCAAACTAAGATAAAATTTGAGTTTCTCATATTTAAAAATCCCCAAATACCAATTTTCGTCCAAATATCGGCATTATTTTAAAAATTATTTACGTAAAACCAAAATAAAAATAAATTAATAACACCCTGTATATCAGAAGCCTTGCGGACTCATGTTTATATGAACTTTTCAAATAACTGAGGAATCGTCCTGTAAAATATCGGACACTTATTACATAACACCCTGTATATGTGACAAACACGTTCTTTGGACATATTAATAGCCTCTGCTATCTCTCTCACTTTAATTCGACGGTCGTCTAGCACCATTTGGTGAATACGAGCGTACGAGCGATGTTATCGTTAGTGGTTGCAGTTTTTGGACATCCCGAACGTTCATCGTCTCCCAAGTTGGTACGGCCACGTTTAAATTCAACTGCCCAAAATTTCACGGTTATAAATGATGGTGCAAAGTCCCATTACACAGCGTCCAACTCGTCTTTGATTTGCGAAGGCGTACTTCCTTTCAAAAATAACTATTCAATGACAGCTCGATACTGGATTTTTTTCCATTCTCACAGTGCCAGGAGGCTCCTATTTATTTTTCTAACAAGTTAAACAATTTTTTTCTTCCAAGTATTTGAATAATTTATTGCGGAAAAAATCAAAATATTTCAACAAAAGCATATGCAGGTATAATAAAATAATCTAATTAAATTACAGCTTTGACGAATTGATTCTTGCGAGCTTTTTTCGACGAAAAATCTTTGTTTTATCGTAGTTTGCAGCCTATTTTTTTAATGTTTTTTTTGGAAAATGAGCGCTCTCCAGTGCAATTCGACACCATTAAAACAAAGTACATTCTCAGTGTAATTTCAATGTTTGCGGGCATGTAGCTCTGAAATTTAGATTTTACAAGAATTTGGTAGTAGAACAGCTCTTTTTAATAAATAATCCTTTTTGTAGAAATCTATCAACGATACAAATTGGACCAACTCATTTCCAAGACTTGCAGCGCATTCATAAAGTGAAATATTATTTTATTTTGTATTTGATTATTGAATTTCATTGTGTACCTAGATCGCTTGTATCGTTCAAAGAATACATCGACGAAGAATCCTTCATTTAATTGAAAAAAAAAATGCAATTGTTCTTAGTTTTAATCAGCTAATTTCGATACGATATAATATTTTTCTATGTGGATGAATTCATTTCTTTACTGAATAATAGTGTGATGATTTGCTTTGTGATTGTTTCCCGCATATACACATGATTTATCGGATCGAAGATTAATAATGACCATTAATTTTGACAAGAATACGAAACATGTTTTGGAATGTTCAGAACGAAAAATGAGTGGAAAAAAGTGGGGGAACTACTCTTCCATTGTCAGATTTTTTTATATATTTTGCTTATCATTCGGTATTCGTTAGGAAATTTTACCTAAAAAATTTTATTGTGGGGGCCGCTCTCTTGTGGAGGCCCCAGGGCTTCAGCCCCGGTTGCCCCCCTCTTAATCCGGCCTGTGAGTACCTTTCAAAAGTTGCGTAAACACATTCCCTAGCTATTGTTGACGAGAGCTGCCATCTTCATGTTCAAGTCGGAAACTTTTCAGACTACCCTCGTACATTTTTACATAGTTGAAGAAGAACATTCAAAGAACGGCTCTTCGTACATAGGAAAAGTTTATATATAATAATAATGAAACACATTTATTGTTTGCTATTCATCTCTTGGATGAAAAGTAATGCTTCTCTACTGATTCAAACTTATTACATGTAAAAAAGTAAGGTAAAAACCTTGAAAAAAATGGAAAATCGATAAAAACTAAAATTCAAAATATTTAATACTGAAATTTACCATTGTAAAATTTGTTTTGATAACGGTTCAACTGATTTCCCAGATATGGATAAAATTTCTGATTTGTAAGTTAACATTGTGTAATATGTTGACAATGGAAATATAAATATTAACCTTTTCATAAGATAGAGCCCTCAGTATGTTCGAGGACTTGACCACATCAACATCAATGCCCAGAGATACATCACTTCCAAATTCCACTATAGTTTCTGATAATGATCCACTAATTTGGTCCGGATAATCTTTTGGGTAGAAAATTTGTACCGTGTACCCTCTAGTTTCCAGGGTGGTTAAAAAGTAGTCGTCGATGTTATTGATCAGGGTGGCTTTCAGGCCATTTTCGATGCCAGAGTGATAAAGTCGTTGTGCCGTTGCATTCTGTACTTCTGTTGCGTATCTGTGGAAATTGAGGTGGAAATGTAAATGTTCAATCAAAATTTGGTGGAAGTTACGGTACATACAAAGTGACTTGACAAACTCCTAAATTTGACATTGAATACAATGAAGAAATATAACAAGCATACTCCCATATTATCTTTTTCAAATTCATTCAAAATATAATACCTACTTCTTATTTTATAAGGGAAACAAAGATCAGATCTATAAATCCATAGAAAATCAATAAGTTGCTCATGTTCATATCAACTAAACAACAAAAATCAAACAAAAAATGACTACGTAAAAAGCAAAGTTAGAAACAAACACAATTCCACAATTCGATTAGGAAAATTCGCAGGCACTCTAAACTCATACCAACCGAGATGGAACGCAGTCGGAGACCATATGACATTCTTTCTTCCATCCGACAGTGTCTTTGTATAATTTTTTCTAAGCGAACCGTTAATTGTAGTTCATGTAATTTATTAATCGAATGACTCAAAAAACACTTTTCGTATGCGGTTTAGATTTTTCACGTATTAAATCAGAAAGCGCCAAGTTTACGAGACTTTTTAGCTTTGGGAGAGTGCAAGAAATTGAAATATATCCATTGCTTGATTACTATCGTTTCGGACATCCATCGTCTTAATGTATTTAAAAGGTTTTCACGACGTTTCGAATGCTTGTATCTGTAATCGTCTTCAGGTGAATACTGACAAGCTTAGGTGCTACTTACCAATTTATATGACTGTCGGCGCAATGATGCGTGCAATTCCGCCATGTGCAGCAGTGCGTGTAATTTGGCGCGGTGTGGTGGTGCGTCTAAACTTGTCAGTATTCACCTGAAGACGATTGCAGATACAAGCATTCGAAACGTCGTGAAAACCTTTTAAATACATTAAGACGATGGACGTCCGAAACGATAGTAATCAAGTTACCACATCGTCTACAACCTTCAAACAAATATCCATTGCTGTTAGAGATTTCCACAATTTTCAAGAACTATCACAAAGTTTTGTATAAATGTAAAACTGGCCAGTTCCATATAAAAGATGTAACATTGAGACCACCAGTGTATTTTTTTATATTTACATTGATTTGTTGGCTGTTTTACAAGTCAATCCATTTTTTATAATTAAATAATTTTCTTGCACAAAAAATTGTATACCATAACTACAAAATTGTTGAGCGGCCCCAGGATTATTCTGTCGTGGGTACCTTTTAAGCTATACAAAGATGATACAGTAAACCCTCAGATGACCTATACTGGTTGTTATATTTTCTTGTCGAAAAATAACCAGAAAATTCGGTTGAGCGGCTAACGAAATTCTCCCCCTGTATATTGAGCGAGGTTGTTGAAATTGTGTACGCCACTAAATCTCATATACTACTCAAGAAATGGAGCACCCATAAATTAATTCTGAATATGTATTAACCAAAATTAAGGATATAGTTGTGATCTCCTTAGTCATGTAATAAAAATCTTATAAACCTCAATAATACCTTCCAAACCCAATTCCAACAATTATATCAATGATTCCTAAACGAATACCATGTACTATTACCCCTCACGGTGATAATTTATTACATTTTTCTCCAAATATAATATAAATTCAACTATGCAGAAATAACTATATGCCTCAGAATTTGCCAGATCATAATACAATAACATGTCTTCCCTTAGAATCTGCCTGGATACATCGTTTAGTAGTGAAGAAAATGCATCAAGTTAATGACACCAGGAACTGATTAAATTAACAGTTATTTACGTTTGGACGACTATTTACTAACTGAATTATTCGTATGATTAATTACTGAACCTCGCACTTGCCATGCTACTTTATTAAATACATTTTATGTTTATTCTCTTTTTGTTATTAGCCATCTTAAGCCGCGTACTGACTTGAATGTACATGCGTTGAGTTGACGCGCATGCATATGCTCATTCAAATCTAGACGTGTCATTCGCAAGGGCTCTCAGCGCATGTTTGATTTCTCGCGAGTCACCGCGAATGCACATGACCTGAGCCGTTGGCTGTCGGTTTTTGCTTCTGCTCAAAGGAAATATATCGTGCGTGTGTGCTCAGTGTGGACCGGTTTTTAGTCTGCAATAGTCTATTGAGCGAATAGTAGTGAGGAGATTTTTTCAATTGCTTCGATACTCTAAATACATACTGTTAGCTAGTGTCCAGTTGCTATAAACCGAAGTGTTATTGCTAGGCGTTCTTCAACCGAGACAGCATTCCTGAGTTTGAGTTTTTTTTCCAATGCTATTAATTAAATATTTCAAATTCTCAGACGAGATCATAACAAACTTTTCAAACTGTTCAGAATGCAACTGCCCCCAAACATCTTCGAGTTCTATATATTTCGTGGGTCCAGAACCGCTTTGGTTTTTTAATTTGATCTTTTTTCAATAAATTTAAAATCACTATATTTATATATATATATATATACATATATATATATATATATATATATATATACAGGGTGGTCCACCACATTCGCCTCGGTATTTCTACGAGAAATGAAGAGAGTTAGGGAAAAACATTTAGCACAGTCATATGTGGATCCATGAGGAGCATATCCCAAAATCATTTTGAAATATATAGGGTGATCCCCAAAAAAATTACATACCAAAGTTATATTTTTTCTTATGGAACACCCTATATTTTTTTATATTTTTAGATACTATAGACAAAATAAAGGTGAGTAACTATCATATTTCCCATACTTAAAACTGACCGTTTCTGAGAAATTTTGAGAAATTTAAAAATACAGACCATAATTTGAAAATTGTTTTCACCCTGTAACGTGTGACGAGCTGCTCGTGATTAAATGTACTGCTCAGCTCAAAGGTTAAAGTTAACTACTACATGAAATTTTTAATGCAATATTATACAAAGTGGCGAAAAAAATAGCCTCAAAATTTGGACACACATTTAATTAAATAACTTCTTAAAGTTGAATGAAACACCCCGTATTCAGTGGCGTAATTTGACGCAGAATTAGATTCCCTTCAAAACTATATTAGGATTCCC
Source organism: Gonioctena quinquepunctata (assembly GCA_018342105.1). Classification (NCBI taxonomy): domain Eukaryota; kingdom Metazoa; phylum Arthropoda; class Insecta; order Coleoptera; family Chrysomelidae; genus Gonioctena; species Gonioctena quinquepunctata. Next base: position 963,710 of record JAFIRS010000105.1, read on the forward strand.
TATACCTATCTCTTCTGCTTTTTACACAAAAGGCGTTTTTATATTTTACTTATGAGTAATTTTTTTATCTTAAAAATGAAACACACTGTATTGTAATGAAAAGCTCAAAAAGCGTTTTAAAAACCTTTTTATTAAGGAATACGTAGATTCGCTAGAAGCAGAAGTTTAAATTTTTGAAAATACGGTGTATCTAAAGTAAAATGCAGGCAAATGTAAAAACTCAAATTTATTGCCATTTCTGAAATATTAAAGCATTCTTCAAAATAAGAAGATGCACGTGTCTCAATTATTGAGGCGAAATATGTTAAATTCGCTTGTTTCTTAGCAAAGTAGACTTCATATTGAAATAAATACCAAAATTACAATATGGGGTCAATAAAAACATACATTTACGATTTCCTATAAAACCTATTATACTATTTTTTTAATAATAGTGGGCTCTGGCCTAGATGACGTTAATTATTATTATGAAACAAAAAGTATTTGACAGTGACACAACTTGTTAATCAAACCATTATCATTGTTTTAACTAGTTCAAAATTATTGTTTTTTTGAAATATTGTAAAATGAGAACTTATCCCCAGGAAGAACGAATTGATATGATTTTGATAATCGGTGAGTGTGAAGAAAACTGTTTATCAGCGTCAAGAGTATATGCCCAAAGGTATCCTAACAGGAGTCATCCTAACAAGCGTTCATTGGAAAAGTTGTTGCAGCTTTTCCGAAGAACAGACAGTGTATCTTATAATAAGCAAGAACGGCAAAAACCGGTTACTGGAAATGAGGAAAATGAATATTTAGTGATGTTATCTCTAGTTGAACACCCTCACACAAGTCAGCGAAAAATATATGAAACAACTGGAATAAGCAGACAGAGTATCCAAAGAATAATTGAAAAGTACAAATTCCACCCGTATCGCATTCAACTACATCAACAGCTTTTTGAAGAAGATTATGACCGACGACTGAATTTTTGTTTATGGGCTTTAGAAAAGTTTGGTGATGAAGAAATGTTTATTGATTATGTGCTTTTTTCCGATGAGTCAACTTTTCATAACAACGGATTAGTTAACAGACATAACTTCCACTATTACAGTGACGAAAACCCTAATATTTTTAGAACCCTTTATCACCAGCACAGATGGTCTGTTAATGTGTGGGGTGGAATAATTGGAACGCAAGTAGTATGTCCTTACTTTTTTGATGGTCACTTGAACGGCGTCATGTTTCTCGGATTTATTAGGGATAATTTGCCTGTGCTGTTGAAAAGTATACCTATTAATATTCGTCAACGGATGTGGATGCAGCTAGATGGTGCTCCTGCACACTTTGATAGACGTGTTAGAAACGAGTTAGATCGACAATTTCCAAATAGATGGATAGGACGAGGAGGTCCACAGAACTGGCCAGCCAGGTTTCCGGACCTTACAAGTCCCGACTATTTTTTATGGGGATATATCAAAAGTATTGTTCACGATACACCGCCAACGACACCTCAGGATATGAAAGTACGAATAAGAAATTCGTTTCGTTCCATACCGCAAAATATGTTATCCAGAGTTCAGCACTCTTTTCAAGAAAGAGTTCACCTATGCATCGAGAATAATGGACACCATTTTGAGCATTTATTAAAATAATGAACTATTTAAGATTCTTAATTTTTCGATAAAATGACTTCAAAAATGCTTTTTAAGCTCTTCATTACAATACAGTGTGTTTCATTTTTAAGATAAAATTACTCATAAGTGAAATATAAAAACGCCTTTTGTGTAAAAAGCAGAAGAGATAGGTATAGGGAACTCTAATATAGTTTTGAAGGGAATCTAATTTTGCGTCAAATTACGCCACTAAATACGGGGTGTTCCATTCAACTTTAAGAAGTTATTTAATTAAATGTGTGTCCAAATTTTGAGGTAATTTTTTTCGCCACTCTGTATAATATTGCATTAAAAATTTCATGTAGTAGTTAACTTCAACCTTTGAGCTAAGCAGTACATTTAATCACGAGCAGCTCGTTACACGTTACAGGGTGAAAACAATTTTCAAATTATGGTCTGTATTTTTAAATTTCTCAAAATTTCTCAGAAACGGTCAGTTTTAAGTATGGGAAATATGATAGTAACTCACCTTTATTTTGTCTATAGTATCTAAAAATATAAAAAAATATAGGGTGTTCCATAAGAAAAAATATAACTTTGGTATGTAATTTTTTTGGGGATCACCCTATATATTTCAAAATAATTTTGGAATATGCTCCTCATGGACCCACATATAACTGTGCTAAAAGTTTTTCCCTAACTCTCTTCATTTCCCGTAGAAATACCGAGGCGAAAGTGGTGGGCCACCCTGTATATATATATATATATATATATATATATATATATATATATTATATATATATATATATATGTATATATACAGGGTGTAACTGAATAAGTGTAAAACATTTAAGGAGGTGATTCCTCATCGAAAAAAAGATAGGATCTTTCATATAAAGAAACTTCATTGGAGCATCCCTTGTTAAGATACAGCCTTAAAGGGGTACATAAAATTTGTATAACAATTTTTTCAAAGCACTGAAAAGTTACAGTATTGAAATTAACCTGACGTTTTGTACTACCAAAAGACACTTAGCCAGTAATTTATTTGGTTTACCCCATGGTTGTAAGGGGTGAAAACTCAACCCCTAAAATTTATTTCCAATGTAACTTTTTGTCTTATTATTTGTTTACCATTTAAAAATTTATTTCCGATAGCCTGTTTCATTCTAAACAAAAAATGTCTCTTGGGTTTTTTGCCCAAAATAAACCAGTAAGCAGCAAAACATTATTTCACGAACAACTACAGAGATACATCGTCATAAATGCGAACTGGATTTATTGTTATTTTGTAGTTAAACGATTAAAGGGTAATAAACAAAACTAAGTTATTAATAACAAAACACACAACATGTAGAAATCATAGTGAATGTTCAATATGTCTACCTTCAAACATTACGCATGCGTCTAGACGTCGGCGCATTGAGCCACGTATTCGCTCAAATATTCCTGGAGTCTCTCTGATTACCCTGCACGCATCGATGATGCGGTTTCTTAAGTCCTCTACATCGCGAACAGGAGTACGATATACCAAATGCTGTGAATGGCCCCAAATAGAGAAATCGAGAGGATTGAGATCCGGGGATCGAGCGGGCCATTTATGTGGTCCTCCTCGACCTATCCACTGATTTGCATATGTTTCAGTTAAATGCTGACGTGCTACTTGACTAAAATGGGCGGGAGCCCCATCATGCATAAAAAACATATCCCTTCTGACGCCCAAAGGAACTTCCTCCAGCAGTACTGGATGCACTTCTCTTAAAAATTGAACGTATGCCTCACCATTTAATCGAGGAGGTAGAAAATGAGGCCCAATTAAATCATCCCCAATAACTCCGAGCCACACGTTAAGAGAAAACTGTTCTTGATGGCTAGTTTCGACAATAGCGTGAGGGTTTTCATCAGCCCATATGTGGTAATTATGAAAATTAATAATCTTGTCCCGAGAAAAACTACATTCGTCTGTGAATTCTATCGTCTTCAGAAAGTCACAATTTCTTCTAATCATTTCCAGCATCCAATTGCAAAATTCAAGACGGTTCGGAAAGTCTCGCGGTAACAGTGCCTGTACTCGTTGCAGATGGTAAGGGTATAAGAGTTGTTCCTTTAAAATTCGAAATACCGTCATATGATCAACATTTAGCTGGAAAGCAATCTTTCTAGTACTGGTAGTAGGTTGTTCTTCAATCAAATTAAGTACTGCTTCCTCAAGCTGTGGTGTTCGTATTTCTCGATGGCGACCACAATCCTGCGTTCTTTTGTCGAATGAACCATATTCTCGTAATCGTTGATGAAGTCGAGCAAATATTCTATGTGAAGGATGCTGCCGTTGAGGATACATTTCAGCATATCTTCTAGAAGCTTCTAACCCATTCCCTGCGACAGACCGTAAACGTAATGCATATCAGCCATTTCCTCATTTGTGTATGCCATTTTATTAACAAGTGAATTATTAAAGTAACAAATTAAGAACAGAACAACAACACACAATTAGTATTAATTCAATTTCGAAAATTCCCAAACTGACAGCGTCATACCAATTTAATTGTCACTATCGCTAATAGCGACCTACTAGATAGATTAGTTTCGTATTTTCGCATTTATGACGATGTATCTCTGTAGTTGTTCGTAAAATAATGTTTTGCTGCTTACTGGTTTATTTTGGGCAAAAAACCCAAGAGACATTTTTTGTTTAGAATGAAACAGGCTATCGGAAATAAATTTTTAAATGGTAAACAAATAATAAGACAAAAAGTTACATTGGAAATAAATTTTAGGGGTTGCGTTTTCACCCTTACAACCATGGGGTAAACCAAATAAATTACTGGCTAAGTGTCTTTTGGTAGTACAAAACGTCAGGTTAATTTCAATATTGTAACTTTTTCAGTGCTTGTGAAAAAAATTGTTATACAAATTTTATGTACCCCCTTTAAGGGGCTGTATCTTAACAAGGGATGCTCCAATGAAGTTTCTTTATATGAAAGATCCTATCTTTTTTTCGATGAGGAATCACCTCCTTAAATGTTTTACACTTATTCAGTTACACCCTGTATATGTATATATATGTATATAATATATATATATATATATATATATATATATATATATATGCAGCACCAGCACTTCTGCCATTACACACGAATGACCGGAAAGGAATGAAACAACTCACAATGCGTGCGGGGAAATATATTTGAACAAATGTACCAAGTCGATACACACGCATATGCATGCGCCTCGACTCAACGCATGCACATTCAAGTCAGTACCCGGCTTTATGAGTCTGAACACGAATGGATTTTATGTGATAGAGTCGAAACACTGAAGTTACTATTGAAGACTTCTCAAAATACTGTTAATTCTATTTGTCAATAAATTTCTGTACCTTTAAAACTTTCTGACTAGTAATTTTTAAAAATTACTTGGGACTACATACTGGTTAAATTCTGATTTAGCACTGTATAAATGCATGAACCCGAATTTACTGAACACAGGAACTGAATTGCCGAACGCCAGAACTGAATTACTGAGCGCAGGAACCGGATTGCCTTTTGAGTTCTGTACTCGCGCTTTTTATAGAAATCTGTGTGACGCTAGCGCTTGGGGAAAAATGTATTACATCCTCTGATTGTTTATGACTGTATGCCAGATGGCCAGTTTATGACTTTTTTTTACAAGCTTTTTTTTAACTTCTTCGTTCGTATGTCATTTGTTCGTTCTGTCATTCGTTCGTTCTGTCATTCTTTCCGGTTCAAATTTTTTTATCCATTTTTGGAGAACTTGCCGACATCCGATTGAGCTGAAATGTGGCAGGTGTTCATAATTCCGGTGACAATGCATTATGAAATTTTTGTTAGAGGAAAAAACAAAATGGCGGTTCCAAAATGGTGGACGAGATTTGTAATTATGGTCCGATTTTATTCAAAATTGGTATGTAGGGGTTTCGGGGTCGGAAATTATGAATTTTTTGTCAAAATTCATAAATTCAAGATGGCGGTACGAGTTTTGTGATTATGATCCGATTCGATTCAAAATTGGTATGTCGGGGTTTTGGGGTCGGAGATTATGCATTTTTTGTCAAAATTTATAAATTTAAGATGGCGGCTTCAAGATGGTGGACGAGTTCTATGATTATGGTCCAAATCGATTCAAAATTGGTATGTGGGGGTTTTCGGGGTCGGAAATTATGAATTTTTTATGCCAAAATTTATGAAATTGAAATGACGGCTCATCGAATTTTTGTTAGGGAATAAATTAAATGGCGCTCCAAGATGGCGGACAAGATTTAGGTTTATGGTCCGATTCGGTTCAAAATTGGTATGTGGAGGTTTTCAGGGTCGAAGATTATGAATTTTTCTCCAAAATTCCTGAAACCAAAATGACGGCTCCAAGATGGCGATGATCTCTGTGTTTATGGTCCGATTATATTCAAAATTGGTATGTGGGGGTTTTCGGGGTCGTAGATTATGAATTTTCTATCAAACTTCACAAATTCAAGATGGCGGTTGAGTTTTGTAATTATGGCCCGATTCGATCCAAAATTGGTATGTCGGGGTTTTTGGGGTCGGAGATTATGAATTTAGTCGAAGATTATTGATTTTAGTTAAAATTCATGAATTGAAGATGGCAACTGCAAGATGGCGGATGAGTTAATCTCTAGATGGTCTCATCATTGAAGGACTAGATACCTCAGAACTCACAGGAAAAAAAGGCCTCATGCTTTAACAAAAATGCATAGATTAAGACATACTTAAGTACTAAAAAGCACTAAAAAGTAAAAAAAAATGTTTTGGATGTGTGACGTACGTTATTCCGTAAGTTATAGATTCAAAAGCTTGTTGCTTTTGTATTCGAACTGAAAACTTTGCACGACAAGCTTTTGAATCTATAACTCACGGAATAACCTACGTCACACATCCAACGCAATTATTTTTTCTTTTTAGTGCATTCGAATAAAAAATTGTCTTTTAAAAGGTTTTCTATAAAAAAAAAATTAACTGCCTGCAAAATTCTCAACATTAAACCACATGATCTTGAATGCTTATCTGCTATATAAGGTGTTTCAAAAGCAAATTGGAAACTCTCTAGTTGTGGATGAAATTCATTCATTTAACATTGAACTGTCTGAAGCATTCCCATTGAGATTAGGGCCTTTATAAGAAAATAATCTTTGCTTCCCTTATTTTCTTTATAATACTTTAATTGAAACTTCTTATTTTTGCTAGTTAGAAAACATGTGTACCCTGTTTCTAATGGGAAAAATGCAAATAATGTTGTATTTTCACTCTTTTATGAAACTCACGTAAATTTCCCCTTTTTTGAAAGTGGTCTTATATAATTGAAGACGCAGCATATTCCCTCGTAAGTCATTCTGGTCTTGAATAGATCATCACAGTTATATTTTTTTCCAGACCACATGCAGTCCTTTATCATTTCCTCACAGGGTGTTGTCAACTGGATGATTTAGAAAGTCAATATTAAACATGCCAAAAAACAAGGGAACTCCACATAAAAACAATAAATTGGTCACATAATTAAAGAAGTGAGGGGCCCACTTTTCACATAATGATAGCGTGTATGTGCACATCAATATACCTTCTTAGCTGAGATGAGACTCCTCGTTTCTTGCGGAAAATCATTTTAGGTAGTCTGATGGATACATATCTGTTTTTGAGATTTGAAAACGAAATCCGAACGCATCTCTAGAATGGAATGTGCATATTCCAAAAGCAGAAATTCAAAAGTATTAACGTAAGGCATTTGACACTGTCTCACATAACAAACTGTTATAAAAAATGAGGGACTATGGCATTCGGAGCCTATCGCTAAATCTGTTTGAGAGCTACCTAAAAAACAGAACACAGATAACCGACGAAACCAAAAAGGAGGAGGTTCTCTAGTCGAGGCGTATATTTTTTTTTATGTAGGACCACACATAACTTTTTACTGAGACGTCCGATTCCGATAACTCTTTTTTCAGTAGATAGGGTGTACTTCGAAGTTGGTCCCATTTGAATTTAAAAGATGAAATCCACCCCTAAGGGTAGCAAAATGAAGGATATTGATCACTCACCCTCTGAATTCGGGTCCGTTATCCGATTCTATCAGGCATAACTTTGTACTGGGTTCTTCGATTTGGATGATTCTTTTTTTATTAGATAGGGTATACCTCATAGTTGAGCACATTTGGACTTCGAATGGAATTATCCACCCTTACGGGTAGAAAAATAGGGGATAATTGATTTTCCACTTGTGAACATTGGCACACATATGTAGTTGACAATGACAGATCGCTATTGTCATTATTTTTTAACCGACGAAACCAAAATGGAGGAGGTTCTCTAGTCGACGCGTATATTTTTTTTTATGTATGACCACGCATAACTTTTTACTGAGACGTCCGATTCCGACGATTCTTCTTTCAGTGGATAGGGTGTACTTCGAAGTTCCACCCTTGAGGATAGCAAAATGAAGGATATTGATCACTCACCCTCTGAATTCTGGTCCGTTAACCGATTCTATCAGGCATAACTTTGTACTGGGTTCTTCGATTTGGATGATTCTTTTTTTATTAGATAGGATATACCTCATAGTTGATCATATTCGGATTATCCACCCTTACGGGTGGAAAAATAGGGGATCATTGATTTTTCACTTGTGAACATTGGCACACATATGTAGTTGACAATGACAGATCGCTATTGTCATTATTTTTGTTCTCCTACATCCGTCACAATCATTATATTCTATGAGAGGATGGAATGATATACAAAGTAATGAAATAAACTAACCAGAACAACAAAAATAATTTATATTACAACAAATAGTAAAAGTAGATAATCATATTATTTAACTGGTAATAGTTGAAGTAAGGTGGGTAAGTAAGTATTTTGGAAGTAATCAAAAAACAAGTAGGTAATAATTAGTAGATTTCAGCCACAAAAAATTGAAAAATAAAAACTTTTTAACAAAAAATTAAAGCGACAAAATACGGAACTGAAAAGTAAAAAATAAAATAAACCTTCTCAGTCTCAATAACTAAGCTCCTAAACTAATGTAAGTAACTATTGATCGATGTTCGACGGTGAGTAGGTGTGAAATTGTGCTCCCACAAAAACGATCTAATATTCGAGAAATACAGCTAATTTAAGTGCGAAAAGTTGTACATCCACATTGTAAAGTATTGCCGATTCTTTCAGTGCATTGGAAATTTTGTGAAAATGGTGCTTACGCGAGAAACCAGTGAAGAAATCAGAAATGTAGTCAACAACGCGATAAAATGGTTTGTCAAAAAATTAGATAATGGAAAAAAGGAATTAAAAATGAATGAAAATAAAATCAAGAATTTGTATGGAAAATTGAATGCGTCACAACTCAAAACAATACGCTTGTCCAAAAATTAGATAATATGGATCAAGAAAACAGAATGAAAAATTTAAGAATTTTCAACTTGAAGGAAGAACCGAAAGAAAATACTAAACTACGACTAATACAACTCCTAAATGAAAAAATGAACATCGAATTGAATGATAATGACATTGATATATGCTATAGAGTGGGCAAACTAAATGAAAAGCCAAGAGGTATTTTCCTGAAAATGAAGAACATAGAAAGAAAACAAGAGATATATCATAAAAAAAAATTACTTAAGGGCACTGGGATCGTGATACGAGAGGACCTCACAACCCTTAGGGTAGAACTGTTAGCCAAAACTGTGGAAAAAACCTCCCTTAGAAGTGTATGGACGGAAGCAGGCAAGATTTACGTTATTCTGAACAATAAGATAAACATAATAAAATCCAAAACTGACTTTTATAAAATGTTTCTTGATACGGATGCTATATAAATACCTATCATGTTATAGGGAGTATGAAGTTCGCTGGATGAACACATCAATAATTGTTACAAGTGTTACTTAACTTTTATTTATATTTTGTCTTATCAAACCTGTTCCATTAATTTTATTTTTTTTTCTTCTTACAAACATTTTCTTTTCAGTAATCGATACTACATATAAATGATAGATTTTTTAGATATTCTGGACAGTCAAAAAGAAATTAAAACCTATGTTTTCAATGATTTTGAAGAATGGTGTAGGGGTGAAAATGAAGCTAAAGAAGTCACGTTGGGGATTGTGCATTTTAATATAAGGAGTTTGAGAAAACATTTTGATGAATTGTTAGTATACATAGCGGATAATCTAGAGAATTTGGACATCATTGTACTATCTGAAACGTGGAATATAGACCTGGTAAGCGAATTCAATATAGATAATTTCACTGCTCACTATAATGAATCGAAGGTGAATAAAGCTGCTGATTAAATAAATAAAGATATGCAGTAAAGAAACGAAACTTATAAGAACTTCACTCATATATGAGAAAACTCTACAAGTTGGTATAACGGCTTCCTATAGACCCCCATCTATAGATATTTTAACCTATCAAAGGGATCTTCAGAACCACTTTTTAAACTTATCAAAAAACCCAATTGAGATTTTCATTGGCGACATCAACATTAATTTACTTGAAAATTCGAACAACCTACAGAACTATTTAAATATAATGGATGAAAATGGATTTTTATCATATATTAATGTCCCTACTAGATCATTTAAGGAATCCAATAGTATAATAGATCACATTTTCGTAAATAAAAAAAATAAATGCAAAAACATAAATATTGAATCGTCGGTTATACATACAAATTTGTCAGATCATTACACCACCGCACTTATCATACGAATACCGAACAAAAACGAACTCACAAAAACGAATACCTCAATTAATGACACGACAAACTTCTATGAGAGAATTGATTATAAAAAACTAGATTCCCTTCTGGAAAAAGAAACGTTGCAAGAAACCCACAATTGCAAAGAGATACAGACCGCATATAACAGCTTCGTTGGCAAACTTAAAACATATTTAAACAAATCAACCAAAATAATAAAAATACCATATAAAAAAAGAAAACTAAAACCCTGGATTACAAAGGGATTGGTAATATCAATACGTAAAAGAGATAAAATGAAAAAAATTATGCTAAAACACAAAACAGAACAATTAATAATAGAATACACGGTTTATAGAAACAGACTAAACAATTTGATTAAACATACTAAGAACGAATACTATAAACAGAAACTCAATGCCACCGAAGGAAACTCGAAGCAAACGTGGAAAATAATAAATGAGATAACAAATAACAACAAGGATAAAAAGAATGTTGCAGATATTCCCATGAAACTGCCAAACGGAGAACTAGCGAACGAGAATAAAAAAAAAGCAAATATTTTAAATGAGTATTTCACATCTGTGGGCATGAAAATGGCAGAAAAAATTGAAAAACCAGATGTTCCCAATACCTTTTTAAAAGAACCGTTTGTTCATACTAGTTTATTTCTGCAGCCTGTTGAAAATAATGAACTGATTGAGATAATTTCTAAATTGAAAAATAACTGTTCACCAGGTCCAGATAAAATAACTACAAAAACAATCAAACAAATTCATAGACACATTCTTGAACCGCCCACATACATAATAAATCTCGCATATAGTGAAGGAAAAATTCCTTCCCAATGGAAAGAATCTACCGTAACTCCCGTTCACAAAACAGGGGATAGAGGTGATCCAGGAAATTATAGGCCAATATCTGTGATAGATAACTTCGCGAAAATATTCGAACAAAGTGTTAAAAAGAGACTAATTGGATTTTTCAATACACATAATATAATAACCAACAGACAGTTTGGTTTTTTACAAAATTCCAATACAGAAAATGCTGTACTTGATTTCACAAAAAAAACTGTTGATGCCCTGGATAGGTCGGAAAAATGCTTAGCAGTTTTTCTTGACCTGGCCAAGGCTTTCGACACAGTTTCTCACGACATACTCCTAGATAAATTATTCAGGTATGGAGTAAGAGGCATACCACTGAGTATCTTGCGAGATTATCTATCACAGAGAAGACAAAGGGTCAAAGTGGGTGATCAGTTAAGTGAATGGTCTACAGTGACTCTTGGTGTGCCCCAAGGGACGGTGTTAGGGCCTATACTGTTTCTGGTGTATATCAACAGCATCACACACATAAAAAACTTCCAGGGTCACCTTGTCTCATATGCTGATGATACCGCCTTAGTTTTCACTAAAGATACTTGGTCAGAGGTTTTTACAGCAGCTGAAAAAGGAATGAAAGATATAAAATTATGGCTTGATCTCAACCTCTTAAGTTTGAATATTGGCAAAACAAAATTTATGACTATCTCACTACAAAATAATGATCAACCAGAAAATGAAACCCTTAAAATACACAAATTTTATTGTAATCAAGATCCATGTACATGCCCCAGGATTGAAAAAACCGACAAAATGAAATATTTAGGGTTTGTCTTAGACAAACACATTCGATGGGATGAACATGCCCTTTACATACGAAACAGGCTGAGACAACTCATCCACAAATTCCACTATTTGAAAGATATAGTAGACAAAAAAAATATGCTAACCATATACTACTCATTAGCAGAATCTGTTATCAGGTATTGCATCACTGCATGGGGGGGAATGTACAATAGCAACCTAGGGTGTATACAAATAGTTCAAAATACTATTTTGAAGATAATATTTAAAAAAATAAGTTATTTTCTACTGAAAAACTCTACAAAGAATCTAATCTACTCGATGTAAGAAGCCTTTATACCTACTCATGCCTGATCTGGATGTTTTTCCATAAAATGAATATGACACACCCAACCAAAAAAACACCAGATCATGCGAAAATATGTCTGTGAATTTGCCATTGTTCAAGAAGAGTCATTCTCAAAGATTTGTACACTTCCATGGTCCAAAAAATTAAAAAAAAAAATATACGAAAAATTAAAAAATTGAAAAATTAAACAAATTCAAATATTCCATAAAAAAATTCATACTCGCCAACAAAGAAAAAATTGATAATCTCTTTTAGAAAGTACAAAAAAAAAAAAAAAAAAACTAATATCCAACCTAACACCTTTAGCTTCAATTTCTCCCCCATCAAGCGTCAACCATATTTCACACACAACCCCCTTTTGATGAGTGCTGCAAAGCACAACACAAGCACTCAAGTGTTTAGGTGTAGCAGGCTACTCAAATTGGGTTGAAAAGTTATATATTTAATAATACTCATTTAATATTACTATGATTATATTCACTATGTTGTACATTGCCATCAATAAAGAAATTGAAATTGAAAAAAAAAAAAAAAAAAAAAACTAATTTTGAGTCGGCGCCAAACGAACAATCAACGAAGATCATTAAATTACTTCAAAAAAATTATCAGAATGTCACCGCGCAACTCGATGCCATCATTTTACGCCTTACCTAATTCATTTGCTTGTTTATATCACATTTTCACCAACCCAACTTAACTATTAAATTACATTCCCCCAAATGTTATATTTTAGATGGATGTAACTGCCCCAACTCAGAAAAGTTGCAGTCATAAAATATCTTGGTGTCATGATTGATCAGCACGTCAAATGGTCCGACCACATCACATACGTGGTCCGACCACATCACATACGTAATAAAACGGCTAAGAACCCTGATTCACAAATTCTACCTACTGCGAGACATTTTATCAAAAAAAATCTAATCATGTTATACAACTCTTTAGTTGAATCTACTTTGAGATAGGTATTGCATAACAATTTGGGGAGGAGCATTCACAACTACATTGCAAAACCTTCAATCAACTCAGAATACTCTACTAAAAATATTATTCCATAAGGAAAAACTCTTCTCCACAACAACACTGTACCAAAATGCCGGCTTGTTTCATGTGAGGCAAATTTATATTTACCAATGTCTCCTACGAATGCATCAAAAACATGAACAATTTTCAAAGAAGCGCCTCTTAATACCAGAGCAGCAATCTGAATGTCGAAGTCACTCATTTCAGAAAATCTGTCATACAAAAATATTTCCTTCATTTCGGACCAACACTTTTCAATACCATCCCAGCGGACATTAAAATCATCCGTAACAAAAAAAAAACTTTAATTTAATTATAACGAATCCTCAAAAATGCCTCTCAATTTGATATCTTCTGGAATAACCATATAAATCCATACTGTTCTCTGATTTACATTACAATATTGGTATCGATACTTCCCCAACACTAAACTTGTAACTACCAACCACTATTCTCCTTTATTATTCTCATATTACAATTACTCTTGTATCTTGTTTACTCATTTTTACTGTCTGAAGTGGACAACGACACAACAGGTACGTCTGCCTAGGTCGTCTTTTTCAGACAAATATGTTCTGTATTATGCCTGATCGTAGAAATATATTTGATATACTAATTTAACTTATATTGTTCCAATTCATAAAGAAGTTGATAGAAGAAACTTTAATATATATGACCAAATTCACTAATCAATACTATAGCTGAATCATCAGAAAAATTTCTCAAAACACGTTTTCATAATTTCTTCGAAACCAATAATTTATCATTTCCCCCACAATATGGTTTTTGAATGGACTAAATATTTTTGATAATTAAAAAACAACAGTATTTCTTCAGAAATAGAACTTAATTAACCTAGTAACACAAGGTAGCCACATGGAAGTCCATTGAAGATCTCTTTCGAACATTGTGGACATCTGTCAATCCGTCCTCCTGGCTGTATATCACTGCAATTTTTATCAAAGACTATTCGACTTTTCGACTGGTCCTCAAATGTCTTCTCAGCTAGAACTCAAAAATCGACTATCTGAACGTTCTGGAAGTTCACAGGAAAACTATAGCGATTACTCTAGGCAGTGGCATAACTATACATTAGAGGCCCGTGGCAAATTCATGGGATGGGGCCCTCTCTCAATGTGAAGAAGGTCAACCAACGTTGTATAGTTTCTTTTTAATAAACCACTATGTAAAGTAAGTAGTAGAGCTCATCCAGTATTGAAACGGCCACTTTGGCCTTCCCCCACCTAACAACCAATTTTTATCGAAGATACCCGAACCATTGTCTAACTATGGCTATTAATAGAAATTCCATAGGCGTACCAAATTATTTGGTATAGGCGATTCACGAGACGTAGAGAACTTACACTCCTATAACTTTCCTAACACTCCTATTTCTTTTTCCGCTACTGAATAGTACTTACCATGGGCATTTTGGAAAGGAAACGAGTAAACTATTGCAAAGTTGAATACATAACTGCACTACCTATTTATTAATTAAACAAACCTAACCTTTCAAACGCTGCATGCCAGGACACTGGTGAAGATTCGCCGTAGCACAGCAAATCGGGTCCACTCGTGTTTTCCCCCTCTCTACCTACCAAATGGTCGTTAGAATACTGGATGAGCTCTACGTACAAACGCTATTATAATTATTGTGTGCATTTTTCGATGATTTTCTAGTAACTTTTGATTGCGTATTGGAATGATTTTATTTTTATTCAAAATTTTAATTATTAAAATTCTCTTTTTCGGGCTTTCTGTTCAGCAAAAGTGTTAATGACAACAAAGTTCAAATTTCGGACCATGGAATGTTCGAAAAATAGAATAGCTAAGTTCCGTAATCTTTCTTTTGTCCCATATAATTTCTTAAATAATAATTAACTTTGTGACTGATCGCGGATCCGATAAAACAAAAACTGTAATATCGAAAAAAAAACACCTATGTAGGTATGCCACAAACCAATTCTCATAACAATCAAGAATCAATTGATGTATGCGCGTAGTTAGTGGAGCCTTTCTTATACTTAAAAAAAGAAAGTGGGGATTCCCCGAGCCAAGCGTAACTATAACTAGAGCGCGCCACGAAGGAAGTCCCGCGACGAAAATATGAACTAACAAAAAAACCATAGAAAAAACATTTCTTCCATAGGTGACAACGTTGCAACATCGCCGCGTCTACATGTGGCAAGGACTTAACTTGAGCACAGTTTATAGCAAAAGAAACAGTTCGCTCACTTGGCGTCGGCACTTTGATCTTTATGTTCCCGTTTGTACACTGCGCAACTCTGATTTTTATCCTTCGCGCATACCGCGTGTTACTGTGTTAGAGCTCGTCCAGTATTGAAACGACCGTTTGGTAGGTAGAGAGGGGGAAAACACGAGTGGACACGATTTGATGTGGCTGCTTATGCTACGGCGAATCTTCACCAGTGGCTTGTCATGCAGCGTTTGAAAGGTCAGGTTTGTTTGATTAATAAATAGGTAGTGTAGTTATTTATTCAACTTTTACAAAAAATCCATAATCTCCGACCCCGAAAACCCCCGCATACCAATTTTGAATAAAAATCGGTCCATAATCACAAAACTCGTCCGCCAAAAACTACGTCTCGTGTTTCGCCTATACCAAATAATTTGGTACGCCTATGGAATTTCTATTAATAGCCACAGTTAGACAATGGCTCGGGCATCTTCGAGAAAAATTGGTTGTTAGGTAGGAGAAGGCCAAAGTGGTCGTTTCAATACTGGACAAGCTATACTAATACTGACATTTTTCGTATACTTCGAAGAGCGATAATCGCGTACAGTCTTCTGCGCATCCTGAATTCTTTCCCTGGAGTGGATGTTACCTTGGAACATGCATTTGGGCCAAGTGAGCTAACTGCTTCTTTAGCTATAAACTGTGACTTGAGTGTCAAGTTGGATTTATAGTTAGACGGACTGTAAATGTAGGCGCACTGCAAAAAGATAAACCATAGAATTCATGTACTCTTGTTTATAAATGAACGTAAGCATAACGTAACGTAAGTGAAACGGACTGGAACGGAAGAGTTGGCCAACTTTCATCTTTTACAGTGCGTTTCTTGCGTCCGACCAATCAAAATAAAGAATTATGTGTGCTGTTAACCCAATAATTCATTAAATACTGGAACATCATTCGCGTATACTTGAAAAATTGATCTGGATATTCATCTTTAAAAAATAATTGTAGGCATTCTCTACTTTTCTGTTACGGTTTATGGGTCTTGTTTATAACGTCTTGGTCGCCTAATTATTGTTCTTCGAGTTTGTCGACACTTTTCAAATGCTACTGCACACAACAGTTCCACGGCACCAAGAAGCATACCATCACGTATTTCATAATCCATTGTGACACGAAAAACGAAGCATAGATAAATATTTAGAATATAATACAAATCCAAACCAACTCAGGCTATTTATGATTCGTATAATTTGTAGGTTATGTTAAATGACACTCATCGCCGCTACCAATGCGCAAAAATTCCGTTCCTTCGATTTATAAATTTAATAGTATTTTACAGTCAGTTTGTTACGTATACAGTCCGTCTAACTATAAATCCAGCTTTATAATGTCTTGGTGACCTAATTATTGTTCTTCGAGTTTGTCGACACTTTTCCAATGCTACTGCACACAACAACAGTCCCACGGCACCAAGAAGCATATATCTTCATTTATTTGATAATCCATTGTGACATGGAAAACGAAGCATAGATAAATATTCAGAATATAATACAAATCCAAACCTACACAGGCTGTTTATGATTCGTATAATTTGTAGGTTATGTTGAATGTCACTCATCTCTACTCATGCGCAAAAATTTCGTTCCGTCGATTTATAAATTTAATCAAATTTTACAGTCCGTTTGTTACGTATACAGTGCGTCTACGTTTACAGTCCGTCTAACTATAAATCCAGCTTCAGTTGTGCGCCTTCTAGTCTTGGTTGGATGAGGACTGGCGGCGTCCTCGTGGCTTGAAGTCAAGTTGATGTTTGTGATCGACCTGCCGTTGATAACGTGCATTGCAAAATTACACAAATGTTTGTGAAGTTCAATAATTGTATGTGAAAATATCTCTACGCCGGTAGCCAGGCCGGATGACAACGGATTTGACGGAACGAGGGGAACGTTAACAAAGGAAAAAAATTGTATCAGTCATATTGCCGTTTAACGTGCATTGCAAATATTATTTGATGTGAAAATACTCGGGCACCCGTGGTATCATTTCGAGTGAGACATCCAGGGTGCCCTACGAAGGGGAGTAAGCGAGGTTAATCCCATAGGCCCTCGGACATGGTCAACTTTCTAATGGAAAAAGGCCAATATACTTAAAGCTTCCGAAAAATCACTTTCATTTAACAGCCATCTAGGGAAGAGTACCCAAAATGAAGGCAGCGCCTAAGAACATTCATTCTCACAGGTTCTTCGCCCAATGGCAACGTGTGTTCAGGATTATAGAATGATTGTTTCATTTGTGGTATTGTTATTTGAAAGAAGCCCTCTCTTTGAAGATATATTTGTTAAAACATTTGCTATGTTCATAAGACGGAACATGTTCAGCAATTTTGTATCGACGAAACTTATAATAATTATATTGAGTATAATGAAAACCAATATCTTGTTCTATGTCATTTTGGTATCAAAAATACTGAACTCACCTCGAACATTGTCTGCTTAAGGTTGTCGGTGGAACTTATATTTTCGAAATCGTCCAGAAAATCTTGGAAATTAAATTGTTTTGCTTGATCGCCCATATTGAAGTCGTATAGGTTCCCTAACAATTTTATGTTTTCTAGTAGAGTTATCATGTTGGCTTTCTTGTCAAATTGCATCCTGAAAAAAGATTTCATTGCCAAATCATATAATAACAAACAGTAATCGATGGAGTTTTTCAAAACTTTTCGATCTGAAACTTGATTATATAAAACTATATTCTCACGCGATCCATGTAGGGGAGAAACAGGATCCTTGAACACTTCCTAGGAACATTCTGAATAAAACATATATATTTACAAGAACATTTTAAAACTATTATTATGAAATTGGGGTCCGTGACTATTAAAATACAGAACTAATTTTTGTTCGTGTATAACAAACACTCCACTAAAGACAACACAATAAGGTACGACAAATAAATCAATCAAGGTCACATCTAAAATATTGTGCACGACAGTGTGTCTGAATCACGTTAGGCTGGCTCTTATATAGATCAATAAGGACACAAACATTCGTAACGGTGGTTCGTCGGCCTTTTTGCAGTCGCTAAATATATCCTGATTATTCCAGAGTTTTCTTGGAATTTTGATGTCACGCTAGGTAAACATGCGTTGGCGGTTCGAATGCGTTGGCGGTTCGAGAATGAACTCGACCTTTCGCTGACGTCGTATGAGGTCGGTCACGCTACCTGCTTGGGGTTTTCCGCAGATTCCTACACAAACAACGGCAGCGACCCATCGAAATCGCCTGCGTTTTGTCAGGATTTATCGATATTTTCCATCCAGGTACTATTGCTCGATGTCGTTTAATGCGGCATAGGAAAGTAAGGCCGTATCGACCAGCCGCAGAATGAGAGGTGAACTTCTCATTCGGCAGGACATTTTTATCCTCCACTTCGTCATAGAGCCTTTCCAGGATGATTTTCTCAGCCAACTTATTCGAACTGCAAAGAAGACTAATCGGCACATAATTTTTAAAGTTGGGTTTTGTCCCTCCTTTGATACTATAACCTCAATGGCATGCTTTTACCTTCGAAGGAATTTTTAGCGTAAAGAATTATTAATACTGTTCAGGTTTTCCAGGAAATTTCTAATAATAAGATTGGTAATCCCGCCATAACCAGGTGCTTTCTTGGGATTTAGTCTCTTTATATGTGCCGTAATTTCATCGTTCGAAACTGGATGAGTTACATCACGATTGGGCTTTCTTAGGGTACGATTAACCAGATCTTAAAGCAAAAGGTCACAGTCAGATCATCTGGATGCTTGTTCAACCTAAATTGCCTCTCCATCAAGACTGCAAATGCTTTGGACTCGGAGCACATACTAGCTTCACCATGAATGGCAGGAAGATAAGATTCTTTTTGACTTCAAATTTAGGCATAATTTACATCGTTTCATAAATCGTGAAGAGAGTGCCGAATCTTTCGTTCCTAAATTCCAACACGCCAATTCAGTTGGTTAGCCCAAATTCTGTCCGCAGGGAACATACTCTTTTGAAGTAGGTAGACAACACAAACAAAATTTTGAATTAGTCGCCAAATCATACGAATGCTTTAACCAATGACAGAACGCGTCCTCGAGCATTTTACTGAAGTCTATTGTGTAGCAGATCAACTGAGATCTCCCGGACCTGTATTTTATCAGGTAAGATACAATGGGCCAAAAGGCTCAAGTTTCATCGGAGGCGAAGGTTTCAGTGGGTAAATCGGAGTCAGGGACTCCCACACTACCGCAAGGTGTCCATAAAGGATTTCCTTCACCTTCCAAAAAAAAAACCGTGATAGGTGGGATGTTTCCCTTTTTGGCATTGGGAGGGCAGGAAATTGTTTCTTTCTTTGCCTCGTTGTGGCTGGAACATGCCCATTGTTTTCATATCTATGTTCACTAATCTTGTCAGATACTAAGGAGTTTATCGCAGGAATTTCGATGGGATCATCGCCTAATGAGGCAAGAAGGGAGCCCAGCGCTTTCATCAGATCGGCCCTCGAAAGAGAGCCAATCCATGCTAGCGTTGAATCCCTCGCCGCCAGATTCACTTTCCCGTCGGACGTAGGAATTTCCTCCTCGGACGATTTGGGTTCAATCTTCGATGGTGTGGACACAGAGGAGTTCCTTGTCACATCTTGAGGGGTACAAGACTCACTCGAGCAGTGAATATCACGAATTTTCTTAGGAGCAAATTTCATACCATGTGATACAAATGTATGTATATAGGGTAGTGCTCTGCTAAAGGTTGCCACATTGAGTAATGAGCCAAATCTGTATGCTATATTTCTTTATAATTTATTGACACTCAACTAGAAAGTTGAAACTAGCAGCTACCGTTCATTAAAAAAACAATCATTGCACTGGAAATTCATCTACATTTCCAGAAGTAGTTATGTGTACCTTCCCGTGGGAACGGCTGACACAAGCATCTCTGCTGTAGCTGAATTCCAGTTATCGTCCATCTTTCCAGGTGTCTTCTGAAGATTTCCATATACCATTTTCAAGTGAAAAAGTAATTAGTTGAAATTTCCTGTGAAAAATACAGTAGAAAAATGTGAAAAATTCATATTTTGCAAAAATAAAAAGTCAGATTTGTTAGAAAACAAAAGTTTCATCAAAGATATCTGCATATCATGTAAAAATTTGGAAGATAAATATTGTGCACGAAGATCAAAAAAATGGAGAGGAAAAGCTGATATTTTGGTTATAAATTACAAGAGGTTCTAAAACATATCAAATAGGTTGAAATTTCATGTGAAAAATACAGTAGTATAATAATGTGAAAAATTTTTATTTTCAACCGACGAAAAAAAAAAAAAAGAGGATATTCTCTAGTCGACGCGTATATTTTTTTTATGTATGACCATGCATAACTTTTTTTAATGGAAGTTGGCCCTATTTGGATTTGAAAAATAAAATTCCACTCCTAAGGGTATGCTTAGAAGTTGGTCACATTTGAATTTGAACTAAATTTTTTTTTAAAATTTGGGAAATCCACCCATAAGGGTAGAAAAACAGGGCATGATTTATTGATTTTACACCTGTGAACCGATTCTGTTGAAACTTGGCACACATATGTAGTTCTGATGATACTACAACATGATGAAGGCCCGGAGTTAACCTGATGATGGAAACGGAAGACAGTCGAGGGATCTCCTCAACGGTTCACAGCAGCTACCTCGTCTTTGGGGTAATATGTACATATATAATTACATGTCCTATCTATTTGACAGATATACGATCAAAGCCCAGACCAAACCGCTGGATCTAAGAGCTGAAATTTTAACAGCAAAATTTTTTTATATTCCATCCCTAAAGGGGTGAGAAGACTAAAAAGGCCCATTTTATTTTTTGATTTTCAGTTTCAGTCGCTTTAATTTTTTGCTAAGTTTGTATGTAAAAATAAATGTTTTCGGGAAGGAAAGAAGAAATTTGCAGATTTGTTATATCACGAAAACATTTAAAAAATATATATTGTGCAAGAAGTAGAAAAAAATTGAGAGGGAAAGCTGCTATTTTGCAATGGTTGTAAATACTTCAGTATTCTCTATGTTTGTGAGACAGTTTTGCCACCATCAGTTTCACAATTGACTTCAAATCAAATGTTATTTATTAGAGGAGTGATAGTTCGAGTTATTTTACTGGGAATATAATAATAGGGCGATATGCATTCGTGTTTATTTAATATAAAGGATATTATTCGTGAGTGTGCCATTCAAAACCCAAATCGAGCGGTTAAATAATTTATCAAAATATCTTACAGGTATTTAGCAAAATTGATGGCTCGTTTTTTGCTGATTTTATTGACATTGCATACAGCAACTCCAGGAAATTTAATGTTTTTAATTGGTAGATCTGATGATTCCAAAGTAATGATGACTGGGTTGCTGAAATTGTCCTCATACAGATGTTCCAGTAGGAAGACAGTACATATCAACAATGTTACATTTAGAAATATCCAAAATAATCTGAAAAAAAAGATAGATATAAACATTGTCTAATATCTTTAGACAATGATATAAACTTTGAATGGTGTATTTCATTTCTTCAAATCCAAATTACAATGTCGGATAAACACGCGTACTGTACCTTTTGGCGTAACACTATATATATATTAGGGTGTTTTTTTACGACTACTTTTTTGTTTTTTGCTCCAAACCGATTTTTTTTTTGGAAATGTACATTAAGTACTTTCCCAGAGCGAGGAAAGATTTCCCATTCAAAATACATATAAACTTTGTTTTTTTTTTCAAATATCTATAACTCAGCGGCATTTCATGCTATTATATCGTATTAAAGCGCGATTTACTCAAGATTACATACATGGTCTACAAAAGTGCCCAGTGCAACGTAGCTGCGTAATCTGCACCTGTAAGATTGTACGGGTACCTAAATCTGATTTTTGTAGAGAATTCAATTTTTCTTTACGTTACTTTTAAATGACTGGATTTATGGAAAAAATGTGAATGACAAACTTGTAGGAAATTTAATTTCCTACAAAAAAAAACTCTATAAACCGAATCGCTAAGATTGATATTTCTGGAGATATAAAGCATTAACTTTGTCGTTATATGAAAAGTTTGATTCGATCATTCTCAAAAATTTCAGATTACGACAAAGTTAACGCTTTATATCTCGAAAAATATCAATCTTAGCGATTCGGTTTATAGAATTTTTTTGTAGGAAATTAAATTTCCTACAAAAAATAAGAATTTTCTACAAAAATCAGATTTAGTGACCCGTACAATCTTACAGGTGCAAATTACAGCTACGTCGCAATGTGCACTTTTGTAGACCATGTAATCCTGAGTAAATCGCGCTTTGGTGCGATATGATAGAATGAAATGCCGCTGAGTTATAGATATTTGAAAAAAAGTTTACGTGTATTTTAAATGGGAAATCTTTCCACGCTCTGGGAAAGTACTTAATGTTAATATTAAGGAGCTTAATTTTCAGGGATTTTTTTTTTTACATTTCCAACAAAATTTTCGGTTGAGAGCAAAAAACAAAAAAAATAGTCGTAAAAAACACCCTAAATATATATGTATATATATATATATATATATATATATATTTATATATATATATATATATATATATATATATTATATATATATATATATATATATATATATTTATATATATATATATATATATATATATATATATAAAACGAAGCAATTCTCATTCGTTTTGCCGAACAATTCATTAGGAGAATTGAACGAAATTTTTGTGAATTTAACATTTGTACAGCTTGCCTGATTCTGAATTCTGATGTAAATTAATATAAACATGTAGATATAATACCTTTCGAAGATTGTAATTTTTTTCACAACCACCCAGTTAACTCCTGGTACACTTGAATTCTCACAGAAAAACTTGAAGATTTTCTTCAAGCTACTGTCAAAACTTGAAGAGGGTTTTGCTTTACTCATGTTCAAATTTCGTTTAACTAGAACAGGTTTCATGAGAGCTCTCAATTAACATCAAGGCATACACGAGGTTGTGAATTATTAATGAAAATTGTTAGAATCACAACAGCATATAAAAAACTATAATATATGTGCATGCATGACCCAAAACATGAAAGAACTTTTTAAATGATATTCAGAACGTCGATAACATGAATCATAAATTGTGGTCGTAAAATTTAATTTTGGGGTTCAAGATATTAATCAAGATATTATTTATCTAGGATGTTCAACGCTTCTTGAGTTAGAATAAAGCAATTTCCTACCATAAGGAACCGGTCAAAACAATAATCTCAGGGTGCTTTTGATCTTTGAGGTCTTGTAAGCTGAAAGTTATTTCGACGTTGTCTATAATAACGACCAGGCGGCAACAAAGGCCTCAAATTGCACGAGTTAAATATCTTAGAAGCAAATTGCTTGAGGGAAAATAAAAAAAAATGCGATAAAATCCTGAGATGAATCATATTTTATGAGAATTATTTCCCGTATAACATTTGAAACTGGTTAAAATTACCAGAATTCATGTTATATTTAAATTTTTAAAGGGGAAAGTTACAACAATTCTTCTAGTTCCAAAATCGAAGGAATCGTGCTTCGTTTCACAAATTCATTCATTCACAATGATCATTCACTGCTCTTGAACCCACCCAAAAACCTATATCTGCTTCACTTTTATCAACCGATTTGAATGGAATTTTGTAAATAGTTATAAGACACAATTTCAAATTGACAGACATATGAAAATAAAATGGCCGATTTCCGGTTTCGCCAGAATAGCCACCAACTTCGATTTTTCAAATGTAACACCCTGTATGTTTAATGTTTTTCGGATTCTACGGCTCAAATTACATACAACAGAGTTGCCAAATATTTATTTTACAGAAAAAAAAACTTTTTTTTAGCCCAGGAGGTCTTGATCAGGTTATAATATATTCCAATTTACATCAGTAACTCATAATAATAGTCATTTCATCGATAAGATCAATAACAAATCCTACAGCAAGATTTGATATTTTCTGAACGCATTTTTAACGAAAAAATAGTTTTTTTCAAAGGGTACCTACCGAGGGCCATCTTGCCATTCGATAGAGAATTTAATTACCAATTCAACGATATACATTATGTACCACTTTCTTTTTGTTCAAAACGTAGAGAGCCATCTAACAAAATGAAATCAATCTGAAAAATTGGTAGGTAACATGGCATATATTCATTCTTTCAAACTTTACTTCAGAATGGTAACAATGAATTGAGAAAAATAATCGACTTGACAATATGTAAACACACATTATAGAAAAGATAACTTTAATATAATCAAACTGTTTGAATAAATCTAACGACTGAAACAGTGAAACATTCAACGTACAAATTATTACTCACAATACCATTATCCTGTTTTAAATAGAAGAGTTTCACAACCATCGAAAAGTGATTTTATTTATTAATGACCAATGATATGTTCGAAGTGTTGCCGGTTTTCCCTAACACATAGACTAGTTCTATTTATTGTACACCTCATCACATTTATCAGTTTGTGAGCAGGAATTTCTTGAAATGCGCGCTCAACTCTATCTCTCAAGTCCTCCAAAGAAGTCTCCTCGAGTATACTTTGGATTTTATGTGACCTCATAAATAAAAATCAATAGGGGTTAAATCGGGCGATCTGGCTGGCCATCTGATTGGACCATTTGTTCAAATCCATCTCTGCCCAAAGGTATCACTGAGATATTGCCGAACAATATTAGCATTATATGGTCCTGCACCATCCTGCTGAAAAAACATATTTTCCCTGATGTTCTCAGGTAAATCGTTGATATTATTTTGAATATCGTTCTCTAATAATTGTAGATATCTTTAGCCCGTCAAAGGCCCTTCGAAAAGAATTGGTCCAATGATTCTTGTCCCTATGATTCCTACAAAGTCGTTGAATCCAAATCTTTCTTGAAAATTACCTTCTCTCAGCAACCTAGGACTTTCTTGAGCCCACTACCTTGTATTGTTCCTATTGAACATACCATTATTCGTAAACCTAGACTCATCTGTGAACAGTATCTTCGAGACAAAACCATTATTCAAATCATGATGACGCAAAAGCCAATTAAAATAAGTTAGTCTCCGTTCAGGGTCATTTTCATATAGATTCTGATGTAAACTGTATTTATAGGAGCGATATTTATGTTCCTACATTCAATTTCCAATTCTCGCACTGAGGCGGATGGAGAAAAATGAACATGTGCTAAAACTTTAGTTTCCGCTTCTTCACACTGACCTTGAAGTGGATGTGGTTTTGATCAGCTGGTTCTTTCCTTAGCATCATTTCCAATTTCCTGAAATAGGTCCTCGTTGGGTGCCGTCTTAACGGATAACGAACAGCGTATAGCATACTAGCATTGACAGCGTTCTTCTGACATTCTCCGTATATCAATATCATATCAATTTGTTCGTTTCGAGAATAACGATTATTATTTTCCATTTCAAAAAAACTTTTTACAAACGAAACGGGATGACAAGTAAAATTGGTATTTTACTTTTGACATGACATTAATCACCTACTGTTTTCCATGATTCCACGGCCACCTTTCATTTCATCAAACCTAAACGGATAACTCATTGGAATTTGTAGGCATCGTATAAAATATGTACAAATTCAATAATTGATCGTTTTTAGTTTTGAATAAAAATACAGTGGTACAATATGATACCGTTGAATTGGTAATTAAATAATCTTATCGAATGGCAAGATGGCCCTCGATAGGTATCATTTGAAAAAAAAAACTATTTGTTCGTTACAAATGCATTCAGAAAATTTCAATTCCTGCTGTAGGATTTGTTATTGATCTTATCGATGAAATGACTATTTCTATGAGTTACTAATGTAAATTAGTATAGATTTTAACCTGATCAAGGCCTCCTGGGCTAAAAAAAATTAAGATTATTTTTTTTTCAATTGTAAAATAAAAATTTGGCAATACTGTCGTATGTAATTTGAGCCGTAGGATCCGAAAAACCTAACATACAGGGTGTTCTATTTGAAAAATCAAAGTTGGTGGCTATTCTGACGAAACCGGAAGTCGGCCATTTTGTTTTCATATGTTTGTCAATCCGAAATTGTGTCTCATATCTATATGTACAGAATTTCATTCAAATCGGTTGATAAGTGAAGGAGATATAGGCATGGCCCTAGTCCCATTGTCACCCGGTATATAATTATATATATATATATATATATATATATAATGAAAAAATTATATATATATATATATAATTTTTTCATTATCAAATCAAATATGTTTGTATCTGGAACCGATTAAGAAAAAGTTCCTTGAACTGGATTCGAACCCAAGCCTCCCACGTGATAGACTGACACGCTAACCACTACTCCACGAGAACTTTTCTTGATATTTTCAAAATGACGGAATTCAATTATTCATTGCCTTACTTGAAAACCTGAGGCTTTTAACATGCTGAAAAAGGTATAATTGAATTCATATATCAACTCACTGTATGTAGTGAGTTCAAAATCAAATTTGCATTTCCTGTTTCCCTATATAGGAATTGAATGCGTTGACATATAATTTTGACAGGACTTAGTGTAGTATCATCGTAAAATAATCTCGAATCGGTATTAAACAGCGAGAAGACATTCATCACTATATAACTTATCTGATTGGTTATCTGTTTGAAATTTCGGCCATTTGGTTGTTAAAAAATAATGAGGGAAAAAGTCAGCAATATTTTACATAATTGCTTAAAACCAAAGGGTTCAAACTATAATCAACATCGCAGCTTGTCACTTCAGTTGGAACAAAACATCCCCTTTTGAAATATGAAATCGAAAGACCCAAAAAAACGAAATGTTTATCTCTTCTCGAGAATTGTTTTTTTTTGTCATTTCAAACAAACTATAATAAAATAACTAATAAAAAATATTTTTAAAGACAAGCTTTCATTCAATTCGTGTACTAAAACGTATAAAATAAGTTTTAGTCAACTGACCATGATTTAATTATTTTTTGTTGAATTATTTGGTTTTAAAAAGCTTGTCGCACGAAGTGTTCATAAAAGTAGGTACCAATTAATTTAACTGAACAATGATTGTTTGGTAACTAACAACTTGTCCAAGTATTAATTTTATGACAATTCATGCGATAAGCTTTTTGAAACCAAATAATTCAACAAAAAATAATTATATCATTGTCAGCGATGACTAAAACTTATTTTATACTTTTCAACACGGATTGAATGAAAGTTTGTCTTTAAAAATGTTTTTTATTAGTTATTTTATTTTGTGCTTTTTAGTTCGCCTCAATCTGTTCATTTCTAATAGAGCACGTTATTACAAGGTCTCTCCCCTGTAAGTTTTGAGCTGAAAGAAATCATGATCTCCTATCCCAAAGACTCCCACACACCAATTTTCAATAGAATCTGACCATAAGCACAAAACTCGTCCGCCATCCTGAAGTCGCCATCTTGAATTTATAGATTTTGACAAAAAATTCATAATCTCCGAACCTGAAAACACCCGCATACCAATTTTGAATAAAATATGACCATCATAAGAAAACTCATCCTCCATCTTGGATTCATGAATTTTGACAAAAAATTCAAAATCTCCGACCGCGAAAACCGCCGCATACCAATTTTGAATCAAATCGGACCATAATTACAAAACTTGTCCTCCATATTGGGGCCGCCATTTTGAATTTATGAATTTCGACAAAATATTCTTAATCTCCGACTCCAAAAACCCCCGCATACAAATTTTGAATCGAATTGGACTATATGTAATCACACCACTCGTCCTCCATCTTGGGGCCGCCATCTTGAATTTATGAATTTGGACAAAAATTTCATAATCTCCGACCCCAAAAACCCCCACATACCAATTTTGAATCGAATCGGACCATAATCACAAAACTCGTCCCTCATCTTGGAGCCGCTATTTTGTTTTTTGCTCTAGTGTGAATTTACACGATCCAATAAAATTGATCAATGAATTGAACAATAAAATTGACCAATATGGGTTATATTTACACCTGTCAATTTTGGCAACAGTTTTTACTCAGAAATACCAACATACTGACAAGAAATGGTTCTACTATTCTGATCTAGCAGGCATCAAATTCATGGCCGAAAGTTACTGTAAATTGTCACTAAAAATTGATGAAAAATTAGAACCGATTCTAAAATCATCAATTTATTGGTCAAGTTCAAATTGACGACAATTTTCTGTTTACACCTATCAATAAAATTCAAGGTCACAAAATTGACCAATTTATTGGATCGTGTAAATTCGCACTAAAACAAAAATTCCATAATACATTGTCAGCGGAACTATGAACGCATGAAAAATTTCAAATTAATCGGACGACTAGAATAAGTAGGTCAAAATTCACTTGCAAGATTTGACCCTAACGAACGAACTAACAAGTGAAACTAAATAAAAGCTTGTAAAAACCACGATAGAACGTGTTGTACTTACGAATGCAAGGCGAAAGGTAGGTAGAAAAAAGCTCATCCAGTATTGAAACGACCACTTTGGCATTCCCCCACCTAACAACCAATTTTTATCGAAGATACCCGAACCATTGTCTAACTATGGCTATTAATAGAAATTCCATAGGCGTACCAAATTATTTGGTATAGGCGATTCACGAGACGTAGAGAACTTACACTCCTATAACTTTCCTAACACTCCTATTTCTTTTTCCGCTACTGAATAGTACTTACCATGGGCATTTTGGAAAGGAAACGAGTAAACTATTGCAAAGTTGAATAAATAACTGCACTACCTATTTATTAATTAAACAAACCTAACCTTTCAAACGCTGCATACCAAGACACTGGTGAAGATTCGCCGTAGCACAGCAAATCGTGTCCACTCGTGTTTTCCCCCTCTCTACCTACCAAAAGGTCGTTTCAATACTGGATGAGCTCTATCAAGGGTTGCCCCTGATCAGTCGACCAGATGAATAAATACGTTAGGAGGAATCAGGAATTCCCTCTTCCCTGAGAAAATAACTCCACATGGTTGAGGAGGGGGGTGTTTTGCTATAATAGTAGCTATTCGATTTTTTCATTTTTGAAACTGTTACCTTTTAAGGTCAACAACGCACGACAGACAAGTAACACCCACAGTCTGTGTATGAAGGCAAAAAACACAACTCACTCTGCAGTGGGAGCACGATGAATAGAATTCTATTTCTATTGACGTCATAAAAAAAAACTATATTCAGAGTAATTTGGTAGCACACCGAATAGAATCCGATAATAGAAACTGAAACTCGGCAAACTTCGTGAATTACTATGCATACCAATAACATACGTTGGAAATTTCGTGTTCCATGCAATATTATTGTTTTAGTTCAAATTGATATTTACCTAGTCCACAGTGTTTTGGGTGTTTTATTTTAATTGAAGATATGCTTCCATTATACCGATTAATTTTTGAGGAAATCAATGAAGATGGAAGACTGCATAAAATTCTGCAGAATAATATAGAACAGACTTTGCCATTGTTTCTTTGGGTAATTTTTATTACCTTCTTCCATTCCTTCATTGTTTTCTCACCATAACCAAGCGAATTCAGCGTATTTGAAAGTTCATCCCATAACTCTCTCTGATTCTGTCTACCATGCACTCCTTGAAATTTGTAGGTGATGATTGTTTTTCGGCAAAATCTAACAGAACATTCCAGTGATCCGCATTCACTCTCATTTTGAAGTTTCAACAACCACAAATATGAAACCCTAACCTAAAACGATCACTTCGAGTGTGAAGTTTACAAACGATTTGAGGCGGGTGTTTAGGGGAGAGGAAAAGGTAAATTCTACAAGGCATGCTACCAACTTCTCGTCCCAAAGCAAGATTTATCGGTTGCTAGGCGACGTGACGTCACTAAAATAGAATTCTATTCATCGTGCTCCCACTGCTGATCGGATGTCGGATGGCTATTAGCCAAAGCAGGAAAAGCAGAGTTGAGGCAAAATTCCTGGAATTTGGACATGTTCGGGATATTAGAAAATCTAGGCGAAAGTCAATAAGGGAAGATTCTGTTAGCAGTGCAAGATAATCCTAAGGTCGGGTCCACACTATGCGTATTCCACAGATGCGTAAAATACGTATGCGTATTATCGGCAAGAGAGTGATGCGTACATATTGTGCAGATTTTCGGCGTCTATGTGCGGAACATTTCTGATGGTCGTAGTTGTCTCAAAATATTGAAGTAGAGGATTTCCGGTGTTTTACAGCGATATTAGAAAACACGATAGCATGTTTTTTAATTATTATCGAATGTCCATGAAGACGCGCGTTCGACGAGTTGCTAGAAATTTCGAGACCACACATGACCAAAATGAATACAACATTCAGGAATGCAATAGGTGTTGAAGAATTTTGTCCACGAATTGAAATATTATGAACTGCAAAAATTATAAACTGCAAATACGCACCAACCGATGATCCGGACAATATGAACGCTCGCTCAGGAATGCACGTGTTTTCTATCAACTTCCCGGTGATAGAGCTCGGCACCAGCGTGCGGACGTACGTATTTCCGGCAGCATACTGCGTGGTTGCGTATTCTACGCATACATGTGAACGCTCCAAATTAAAACATTGTGTTGTCATCTTGCCGATAATACGCAGCCGAAATACGCATCCCGGGAATACGCATAGTGTGGACGCGACCTAATATACCACAATTACGGACACGGCTGCTAATGTTGATGTAGCGCGATCTATTGTGCCAGCTTTGTTCCTAGAGTAAATTTTTTTGTACTTGATCGTCTCCGTAAAAACTACTAGATTTATAGTGAAAAGTAGTATTTTGTGAACAAATGCAACAATTATGCAATGGTAATGATAATTTTGTAAAAATAATCATTTTTATCGATTAAGCAATATTTGCTTTGAACAGCCATGTGAACAGACAAAATTGTCGTTATTGGGCAACCGAAAATCCTCATTGTTTTTTCACACTCAGAAGTTTCAAAAATTGAACGTGTGGTGCGGTATAGTTGACAGAAGAGTTCTAGGTCCTTGCTTCTTCGAAGTGGTGCGAGATATTTGAACTTTCTTCAAAATGTCCTCATCCCCGCTGTAATAACTTTGTTCCGGATTTAGAAGAAACCGATATACACCAGCGTGACCTATTTTGTCAACAAATGGAGCGCCGCCACACTACGCTTACCCACGCTTATTTGGATGAACTATTTTCAAATCGTTGGATAGGTAGAGGAGGGGCAGTTGAGTGGCCAGCTAGATCACCAGATTTAACTCTTCTCGATTACTTCTTGTGGGGATATTCAGGAAGTAAAATATACCGTCCAAAAATAATTTGATATATATATATATATATATATATATATATATATACAGTGTGACCCATTTAAAATGGAACCACCCCTGTAGAATACGCATTTTACATCATTCTCAAAAATTATTTTTTTGTAATATTGAGCATCAAAAACTATATCTCGACACAAATTTTCATAACTTTAGTTTCATTTCCAAGGCACTCTATGGTTTTTTTCTTCGTCGAAAACGGCAGATGTTTATTAGGCAATTTTTGTCTTGAAATTTGACTACACCACTGGATTCGCAGTCGTTATAAATGGAAACCATGGAAGTTTCATAAAAAAATATTGGTTAACAACGAAGTTACAACAACTTCAATTTTGGAAACAAAGTATTTGATTATAATTTTTATTTAGATTATAGACATATTTAAAATCTGGCAACACTGCCGATACAAAGTAGAACACCAGTGAATTTGTACAGCGAAAATCCGAAGTCAATAGCTCATTCCGTTCTACAGTTATAACTCCTGAAAGTATGGTAATGTGAGCGATTTGTGGTGGAAGCGATTTTGTAATAAAAATCTGACTACGCCACTGGATTTGTAAATTATATTCCCTTAAAATAATTTATTTAAGTTTAGGTTATGAGTGTGTTCGAAAATAACAGGAAATTAAAAATTCCTTATCAAGTTATGCAGTCTTCCATAGCCGATAAAAACGAAAGAACCGAATCAAGTTTTAAAGTATCAAAATTATTTATTGAATGATAAAACAGAAAGCAGTACAAAAAATATTCCTTTTAAATTCTGCAAAACTCAATTGAAACAAGCTTTTAGAGAAGGTCTCAATAATTTGAGGAAAGGTGAACTAATACATTAGGCATAGGTATTGTACTAAATCAATAGTAGGCTGTGATTTAGTACACCACAAATCGCTCACATTACCATACTTTCAGGGGTATAACTGTAGAACGGAATGAGCTATTGACTTCGGATTTTCGCTGTACAAATTCACTGGTGTTCTACTTTGTATCGGCAGTGTTGCCAGATTTTAAATACGTCTATAATCTAAATAAAAATTAGAATCCAAAATTAAAGTTGTTGTAACTTCGTTGTTAACGAATATTTATTTATGAAATTTTGATGGTTTTCATTTATGACAACTACGAATCCAGTGGTGTAGTCAAATTTGAAAACAAAAATTGCCTAATAAACTTTTTTCGTTTTTGACGAAGAAAAAAAACCATAGAGTGCCTTGGAAATAAAACTGAAGTTATGAAAATTTGTTTCAAGATACATTTTTGAGATTGACTGAAAAATGCGTATTCTACAGGGGTGGTTCCATTTTAAATGGGTCACACTGTATTATATATATATATATATTTATATATACATATATATAAATATATATATATATATATATATATATATATATATATATATATATATATATATATTCAAATTGGGTACAATATATTTGAGAATATATTTCAAAAATGATATAATGAATGAATGAATAATACAAAATTCATTTAATGTTTATGGTGCTATTGATGACGATTGTTCTGCAGCATTCTGCACTTTTCTAACATGTGATTTTAAATTATCTTTGAGTTGTTTCTTTTAAAGGTGCAATTGCATTAATTTTATCTTCATGATCTTTTTTACATGCCTTTTTACTTCTTACATACGCTAAATGATCGACGATTGTATTTGCATAGTCGGGTGCAAGCGAGAATTTGCACAGCATAAATAACGCAGAGGTTACCAATGTCACAGATTATATCTGTGCCAATGTTCTGACGTCAGCATGGGGACTTTGTACTTCTGCACGGAATAGGAATTTCGGTTTTAATGTCTAGTTTCTGATTGCTCCATATATGTATTAAGTACCAATATTGATAATAAAGACAGCAAATGTGAAGCCCAAACAAATGAAGCATGACCATCGCCCGGATTCTTTCTAATCGGCAACGTTGAATTGATGCGCATGCGCGAAAATGGAGGCGTGACATGTATTGGTTGATGTTCGGTTGTCATAACTATGCGCTGCCAATATGACAAGGAAAGACATATATAACCCGACTTCACTTTCACTGCATTTCTCTTATGGCCAGTTATCAATATTCGTAGTTAATAAATATGGATCGCTACTATTCTGTGGTAAAGCGTATGCTGAAGAAGAAGAATGACAGATGAAGGTGTTTGACGTTTGCTTTGGAGGTTTGTTGATTGTATTTTTAACAACAAACCCAAATGCATAAACAAATTCTGAGTGAAATCAGTACAACATTTTGAAGGTAAATGAACTTATTTAAAATATTTATACTCTCGAGGTTGAAGGCATTCTGTATTCTTTGATTTCGTAAGCTTTTGGCTTTTTGGGGTGCCGGATAGATATCTGAATAATTGTATTTGCATTATTTCTATTAACACTTGTTTCTCTTAAGATGCAGTCTCAACTCGAAGCCGCATTGTTAGGTCATGCTATGTTTAATCAAGACGATGAGGAAAATAATTTTCAAGAAGACGAAAATGAAGACGCCGAAGAATTCGATGAGGTTTCTTTTGATTTTACTTATGTTGTTTTTTGGTTCATTGGTTTCTCCTGCTTATTTAGTTGCATGCATTTTAAGTTATTTTTTACAGAGGTTGTTGTTTTGGGGTGGTTAGTGAACATTGGTAATTTGCATGATTTCATGAAGAGCGATTGAAAATAGATTTGTCACTTGACGAAGAAATGCATAATTGGAGTACTCGAACCCCTCAGAAGTTTGCAAAGAGGTATGACAAGTTAGAACCATTTTTGTTATATATTATCTCACAAAACTTATTATTATTACCAAAAATCCAATAAATGGAAACAAAATTTCACCAAAATCTAACAAAAATTTAAAAACAACAGAAATTCTGGATTTAGGTAGTTGAATATCCATTAAACAATTCTTTACCAGGCCACGGCCCAGAAAATAAAAAAAATCCGAAAATTCTTTTAATTTTCATATTCTGAGCTACAACTCCAGAAGTATTGGATATATGAAAAATGTCTAGCATAAAAGTTGTAGCTCGTTATTTTGTCTATAAAAATGTTTCCTATCAATTTTGCGATTTTCCACTTGTAGTCTGACGACCGGTTAAAATTGTTCGGGTCTAGTCGGTCTATGTTCCTCGCTACTAAGAGCTACTTTAAAAAAAAAGCACATGGAATGTAGAAAAAACTACCATCTTTCACATGAGACAATTTTTGAAGTTCATACAAAATCCAATCATAATACAAAGAGTGTTCAAAGATTTCCGATTAAATATCTGTGAGTGAGTGAGATTTTGGGTAATTCTAACACCACAAAGGAACAGAAAAGGTTCATGGCAAGATAAAGAAAAGGAAGAGAATGAGTCCAGAAGTGCAAGACAAAAAGCGCATTCAATAGAATGAAAAACAACGAAGAATGAAGGAAAACCCCCCCAAAAAGCTGTGAGTGTGGAGGAACCGAGGAGAAGCACGAGTATTTATTCAAAGCGGATGACCACACAATCGGCACAGAGTGTATGGGCTCGATTGCAGACACTGAGTTCTTGGTGGGTTACAAACTAACCACCAAAGAAGCACTCGAAGATGAAAATAAGCCATGTGAATGCGGTGGTACATGCAATCAACACAATTTCTTACTAAATGCAGAAGACTACACAGTCAAATGTTAAGTGTGTAGGCAGCATAAAAAAACTGAACTAATTATGGGAATTATCACAAAGTCTGAAATGTTATACAAAGAGCTATCAAATCCAATGAAAACTATATAAGCCAGTATGAAATTGAGAATGACAAACTAAATGGGAAAGAAATAAATAATCAGCACGAAAACACAAATAAACGAATCCAGAGCGACCCCAGAGACTCAGACTCCGGAAAAAGCCTGAATAAAGAAAAGCAGAAAGCACACGAAATAGTAATTGCAGAACAAAACAAGAAAATGTTTGTGGACCTGACAAATTTTAACTTGGAAGAGAAAAGTGGAAAAATTGAGAGGGAAAACAGAAGAAAACTCATCGATCAAAGGAGGAAGTTTAGCGAAAAGCCTGATAAAGAAAAACATTAAGAAAAAAAAATCGTAAGAAATCATTGTCATGTTGATTCCTTGGGGCTTGGTGCTGTTGGAGGTGGATATATTAGGCCTGTTCAACCGGATTACTCTTGGTTTTGTTGGAAGAAAATATTATGACATGTAATTCGGGGGTATTTTACTTGATAAAAGTCAGATTCTGTACATCTCCAGGAATTTAAAATAATTCAAAAAGTACAATACTTATT
Organism: Gonioctena quinquepunctata; assembly: GCA_018342105.1. Lineage (NCBI taxonomy): Eukaryota > Metazoa > Arthropoda > Insecta > Coleoptera > Chrysomelidae > Gonioctena > Gonioctena quinquepunctata. The sequence goes on from JAFIRS010000105.1 coordinate 999,838, forward strand.
CAAAAAATTCGAATGCTATTTGAAAGTCCATTTTTTCATATACTTATAAACCAGCTGATTATTTTTCTATGAGGGGCGTTATTGATTAAATCATCAAATGTACAACGAAAATTAAGGTTACTCTTTATAAAAAAAAAAAATACCCCCGAATTACATGTCAAAATAATGCGTAATTTTAACTGGGCGTTAGACTACAAGTGGAAAATTTCCTTTATCTCCCTAACGACATGATTTATCACAAAATTGATAATAAACATTTTTGTAGAAAAAATAACGAGCTACAACATTTTTTCATATCTCCAATTCTTCTAGAGTTGTAGCTCAAAATGTCAATTTTTGGATTTTTATTTTATTTTTAGGGCCGTAGCATGGTGAAGAATTGCTTAATGGATACTTCATACGTTCAACTACATACTTGAATCCAGAATTTTATCTGTTTTGAAATTTTGGTTAGGTCAATTTCTCTATTTATTGGATTATGAACGATTTGGAAAACATGATCAAATATAAAAGTAGGTATTATTTTTCAAAGATATGACTTTCTGAGGGATTTTGTTTTGGAAGACTGAGGTTTTACCCTGCTTCAAATCCCCTGTTTGTGTGCTATGATTTTCCATAAACTATATGTGTTTGGATCCTGATCACCACAAACCTAATGGAACCCAAACATAAATGGTAAATTATTTGTGGCTTGCAAAATTCAAATTAAATTGAAATGCTTTGAGTTGATATTTTTTTAGGATATCGAAGAACATGTTAAAATCCAGAACAAACAGATTGTGGGAAGAGAGACTAGTACCAGAACTATCACCTTGCAGAATTTGTTAACAGCAGGCATTTTGGAACCAGGCCCTGGGGCTATGACAATTGAGTATTTGGTAAGGAACAGTAGCAGTTTGAATGAATAATATTTAATACATATTTGAAAAACAAAGATTTTGGGATTTTTGATGCCACCAAACAAAGTATAAAGTCAAGAGGAATAACACATCTTATACTTTTAATGTTTGATATTACCAACTGTCTGATTAATGATGATAATTGTTCTCAAAATGTATTTTTTTTTTCAAATCAAATATATTTCTACGATCCGGCATAATACAGTACATCTTTGTCTGAAGGGGATGCCCTAGGCACATTGACCTGTTGTGTCATTGTCCACTTCAGACAGTAAAAATGAGTAAACAAGATACAGGAGTAATTATAATATGAGAATAAAGAAGGAGAATAGAGGTTGGTAGTTACAAGTTGAGTGTTGGGGAAGAATCGATATCAATATCGTAATGTCAATCAGAGAACAGTATGGATTTATGTGGTTATTCCGAAGATATTAAATTGAGTGGCATTTTTGAGGATTCGTTTTTTTTTTGGGGATGATTTTAATGTCCACTGGGACGGTATTAAAAAAGGAGATTTTTGTATGACAGATTTTATGAAATGAGTTCAGATGGGTTGCTGCTCTGATATTGAGGGGGTTCTTTGGAAATTGTTCATGTTTTTTATGCATTTGTAGGAGACATTGGTATATATAAATTTGTCTCATTTAGATCAAACCGGCGTTTTGGTACAGTATTTTTGTAGAGAAGAGTTTTTCCTTATGGAATAATATTTTTAGTAGAGTGTTCCGAGTTGTTTGATGGTTTTGTAATGTAGTTGTGAATGCACCTCCCCAAATTGTTATTCAATATCTCAAGGTAGATTCAACTAAAGAGTTGTACAACTCTATTAGATTTTTTTTTTAAAGAATGTCTTGCAGTTGGTAAAATTTGTGAATCAGTGTTCTTAGCCGTTTTATTACTTATGTGATGTGGTCAGACCATCTGATGTGCTGGTCAATCATGACACCAAGATTTTTTATGACTGCAACTTTTTCTAAATTGGGGCAGCTACATCCGTCTAAAATTAAACATTTGGGAGAGTGTAATCTAATATTTAAATTTGGTTGATCACTTCTCATACGTGAAATTGTGATATATTTTTGTCTCAAGTTATTATTCAACCAGATTTTTATATTTTTCAAACCTATTCCAGAAGTTGTTTTTACTTAATTCCCCATTCTTTCCAGTAATGATAATTGCTGTGTCGTCAGCATAGCAGACTAGTTGACCTTTGAAGTTATTGATTTTTGCAATACTATTTATATATAATAAACAATATGGGTCCCAATACTGTACCTTGTGGCACTCCTGTCTCAACTGCCGATTCAGAGCTCAGTATATCTTTATTACTGTGTTCTGTGTTAAGATTATTGAATGATTGATTGTAACTCACATATAAATGACATATCGGGGTTAGATAAACTATTTAAGCTATTTCAAACACATTTATGTAACATATTGGGGTTAGATAAACTATTTAAAGTGATGATTTTTTAAGCATATGTTTTTTTTAATGTGGAGAAAATCCTTTATGGACGGTATTGTTGAAATCTGTAGATTTACCCAAAACTCCACTTTTTTATGGAGATCCTGGTACTATTTACCTGTTTCCAAGATGCTTACAGTTTGGATTTAGGTCTGTTTGCCAGAGCCGAGTCACGGCCTCCCATATGAATGTCTACAAACCGTTCCATTTGCCGTGCGGCGGCAGCCCGTTTACTCCAAACCACGTGAAGGTAGGATTGGTTTTCAAGGGGCAAGCTTGTTGCTTAGTTACATCCTGATGACATTAGGCAACTTGCATGAAGTATTTCGCAACATATGTGATTCAATCAATGTTCGAGGAATATTTATTTATTTATTTATTTGGAATAAAGGGAAAACCCCTATAGTTACAAGAAGTTGTACAAATTAGAATATGAAAACTACTTAAAATACTTGAAACTAAAAAATAAATACATACAAAAATCTAAATCTAATGCAAAAATACATAATTAATTGCAGAACTCTTGAAAGCCGTTGGAGTCAGTGAAAAAATCACCTTTGGAAGCATTAGCTTCCCTTGATATTCTTGACATTGGACTATTAAATCCATAATTAGTAAGATGCGAGTTCTCTACAAAAACAGTTTTATTATCCCTTGTTACTCTTTGTTTGGATCTCAGATTAACTGAGGAGAGAGGTTCTGGGCAATTTAATTGGCCTGACAGTAATTTGAATAAAAATATTAGATCAGTTCGAGTCCGCCTGTTTTCCAGTGAGTTAGGTGTAGTATGGAACAAATATCAGTGTAGTTATGACAATGGTCCATTTGAAAGCCCATTTTCCAGGCAACAGTACGTAACAATTTATTTTGGACCCTTTCCTGTGATGTTTTGTAAACTGAATGGGAGGGACACCACACAATGGATGCATATTCCAAGTGTGACCTTATTCATGAACAATACAAAATTTTCATTTTGTTTACTGAAAAGTATTAGGCAATCCATCGACCTGTCAAAACGAAAGCAATATGGCGGCTGTTGGCACACATTGCAATTCGTCATAAGCGACCATAGTGGTAAAAGTGTTTATTTTGTGATTTTCTGTGCGAATTTGAGTAGTTTTTTCAATTTAGGATTATAATTCGTGCTTCAACTGAAGAAAAATGCCCCTTATTTGCATTGTAGTTAACTGTGGGTCCCGTCACGACAGGGATAGAGTTGGGTTTCACTCGGTGTCTACAGTTTCAAATCATAAGTTTTTGACCAATTAAAATGACTTATCGAGGAGGAGAAGAGCTCTATGGTTAGCTGCAATCAACCTAGAAGATCTTACGGATCCGAAAATCAAGTATCAGAGAGGCTGCAGCAGACATACCCTGTGTGCACATTCGTGATAACATCCGTCATGGATACCTACCTATAACTTCAGACTTTTGTGATTTGATTTGTTCCTTAGATCTTACAGATTCGAAAATCAAGTATCAGAGAGGCCGCAGCAGACATACCCTGTGTGCACATTCGTGATAACATCCTTCATTCCTTCATGGATACCTACCTATAACTTCAGACTTTTGTGATTTGTTCCTACGATTACTTGTATGATTTTGCCTACTTGTATATCTCTGAACTATTGTACATTAGGAGGTCCCATTTCAAATAAAGTTTATATATATATATATATATATATATATATATATATATATATATATATATATATATATATATATATATATTTATATAGATAATTGATATATTTTCCACTTCAAAAGTAGAGAAAACTCCTAGTGAATGTTCATATATATGTATGTACCTACCTCCTCAAAAAACACTCTTATAGGTATGTTATTGAATTACTGGAATAAAAATTTTCTTTAGGATTCTGGTGACTCAATAAATAAAAATATTTAGAAATATGTCTTTCAATCTCAACCTTCCCTTTTTAGATATTTCAGGCAATTATCGAAAGCCTCGATCAAGTCTTGTAAAGGGTGTTGTATTTGATTACTCTCGTTTCGGACGTCCATCGTCTTAATGTATTTGAAAAGGTTTACACGATGTTTTGAATGTGAATACTGTATTCAGACGATTGCAGATACAAACATTCGAAACATCGTGAAAACCTTTTCAAGAACATTAAGACGATAGACGTCCGAGACGAGAGTAATCAAGTTACCACATCGTCTACAACCTTCAAAGGGTATTGTAATTTATTAACAGTAAAAATTGGATATATCGTGATATTTATCGAAATTGTACTATATACAAATATCAATAGATAGATAGATAGATACTTTATTGATCTCTACAGGTCTTATTTACAAAAACATGAGATAAGTCATTAAAAAGATACATGAGTGCTATAAACTAACAAACAATTAGGTATAAGTAAAATACATTATTATGGGATATTCAAGATATACAATAGATATACAAGATATAAAATAGATATAAAAATAGATACAATTAGACATTGAGTATAAAAGGAACTAGTTGTAAGTAAGATTTTTTCTTCATAGTTTTTATTTCTGCTCTATGGTCTGGAATGAGGCTGGCCTCCGAAAATTTTAATTCGCGTAGAATTCATGTGGATGGTCCAGAAAGTGCTTACCTCGAGTGAAGTTGAAGCGGCTGAAGTATATATTTCTTGGCCAGAAATTGGGCTCGTACACTTGTTCCTTAGCTTTTGGGTCAACTCCAATCATAAAAGCTTGGTTGTTGGTGCTTGTGTTTCGAGTCTGGAGCTTCTTCACATAGACGTCATCAGAGTTTGTTTGCTTTGTGATGAAGTTTTTTATGTATTCTGGTGCTATTTTATCTGGAACCTTTGATATAAAAAGCCATATTTTCTTGCTTATCTCTTCGTTGCCACAAAAGGCATCATCTCCATCACCACTTCCTACTTTGTGAGTTCGCTTTTTTCTCCGCTTTCTCACATCAGTGAAGCTTTCTTCCAATTCCTCATTTTTTGTTGAGTGGCTAGGATGTGGATGATTAATCTCATCCCCATTCACCATATTTATTAATTCATTAACTTTTTGTTCACTTTGAATTTTCAATATCTCAGCAGCTACCTGATTCACTGTGATACTTGGGACACCCTGTAGACTGGAATTCTCATCAGGTGAATTTATTGGAATTTGCGAGTCTTCTGTTTGTTGTGGGTTTTTTATGTTTTCGTTTTTTCTGGGGTTTGTGGTTTTATCTTTTTTATCTGTCGACGGCCCTCTTTTTTCGTGGTTTGAATTGTTGGTAGTTTTTGTTTCTAAGAGCTTAATTTTCTCGTGCAATAGTTGGATTAATTGTTCTTTTCCAGCAATAATCACGTTTTTGTCCACCTGCATTTGTCTGAGAAGGTTATTTTCTTCTTTAAGGTAGGATAGTTCGGCACTGTTTGGGTTAGTTGTCCCTTGTGAGATTTCATGTTTGCATTCTGCGTTTTTCTGCTCACTAGATTGTTTGAGACATGCAGGGTGAAAAACCTCATCACATTTAACACACTTCACTTTTGCCACCACTTTTTTTAAACAATGTTTGCAACTGTAATTTTCATTTTCTTTGGGAGCAAGTATAGCACAACCTGTGCCGCCCGCCATATTGTGTGTCATTTTTTTATAATTGGTATTAAATTAAGAGTAATCAACTGAATCAGTAAAACAACAAATAAACAAACATTTATTTATATATATTTATTTGAAACATTTTATTTTTTAAAACAACTGAACAAGAGGCAAGTCGTCCAATACATTTTTTGACTGGATGGCATTGGCCACACAGCTTCCAAATCTGTGCGTGACATTGCCTCTAATATAGCACCAATATGACCACCTACTTCACTGTTTCCGGCCATACAAGTACAGTGAGCAGTACAAATGCTTTCATCCTTTTCAATTATGTACCAAATGTCTGAAGGTGTTTAATTTGCCTTTTGTGAATACTTGACCTGAAAAAAAGTTATGTCGATTAGAAAGAACTATTATGGAAGTTGAGAAGTAATATTCTTAAATATCAAATCAATGTCTCTTATAATAAACAAATGTGGCAATAAACATAATAGATCAGATCAGAAGTTATAAATTGCTTCTTATGTATTGTAACGAACCTAGGCCGGACCTGTCGCCTCACACGTTGCCATCGACAGCGATGAGATCATCCCCGGAGATATTCGAGAACCATCCAGTCGCTCTTCCGCGGAAAACAACGGTCAATATTGGAAACAATTGGAACATGCCGTCGCCAACTGTCCGAATTCGAAACATCGAGAATGCTGTATCGGAGATAAATAGACAGCCCTCAAGAGGGAGTACACAGTCTGAACGAGCCCATACCATCGAGCTATACAGTGGCGTAGTAATATAAATTAAGTTGTATATTTAAGTGTGAAATAAATTAGTTTAACCAAGTTAAGTTTATTTACGTTACAATTGGTGTCGGAAGCGAGATTTTGAAAATAAACAAGTGATCGTGGAGTGGATAGTCAGAAAAATAAATTGATAGACCTTTTTGTACGCGCAAAATAGACAGTGGCCCGGTTTTCGCGAAGTGGACAATTGTGCGTGGGAATATAAACTGATACACTGTTCGCGTGAAACAGAAAATAGATAGTGGCCCGGTTTTCGCGAAGTGGACAATTGTGCGTGGGAATATAAACTGATACACTCTTCGCGTGAAACAGACAATAGACTGGTGGCCCGTGGAAAAGAATTCGCGAAGTGAATTTTAAACAAACTGATAAACTTTTCGTGTGAAACAGACTGATACCTCGTCAAAGACAAAATGTGTTCAAGAAAAGTGCGCCTTGCGGATTTGAAGGTAGCGGAATTGAAACAGGAATTGGAGGAAAGGGAACTGGAAACAACAGGTAAAAAGCAAGTACTCCAGGAAAGACTTGCAGAAGGACTTATACAAGAAGGTGAGGACCCCGAAACATTTTTATTCGAAATTCCCGGAGGTGATTTAAGTTTGGTAATGAATAAACTGGAAGAAAATGCTAGAAATCTGAAGAGAAGCTTCAAGAAAATTCTATAAATCTGGAAGAGAAGCTTCGAGAAAATTCAAGAAGCCTGGAAGAGAATGCTAGAAATCTGGAAGAGAAGCTTCAAGAAAATTCTAGAAATCTGGAAGAGAAGCTTCTAGAAAATTCAAGAAGCCTGGAAAAAAATGCAAGAAGCCTGGAAGAGAAGTTCCTGGAAAACACAGAAGGCCTAAAAAAAGAATTGTGTGGTGTGGCTAATTTTCTAGAAGAAAGAATGGGAACCGTTGAGACAGAGATAGATAAAATTAGGGAGCAAAATGAACACGGAGGTAGATAAAATGAAGGAAACGATCAGTAAGCTGGAAAAACGAATTAATAGTGCGCCTCCACAGAGATGGTTAACGAAAATGCAATGCTGGACTTGAGTTTGAACTTGGATAAAGTTCAAGAGGGTATAAAAGATGTCAAGGTCATTTCTGAAATAGGAAGCTTTCCATGAAGCGCCTCAATTCGACGGAAAACTCCATGGGAAAATTACCGCCGACAGTTTGAAGCAGCGGCCAAAGCAAATGGATGGAATGCAGGGGAAAGAGCTGTAGCACTAACACTTGCATTACGTGGAGAAGCGACTAATATTCTACAAACTCTTACCGCCCAAGAACAGGAGGACTATGATCAGCTGATTAAACATCTAGAATTACGATATGGCCAGGCCCATTTGGAACACGTATACCACTCCCAACTGAAAAATCGCTCCCAGAAATCGGGCGAATCCTTACAAGAATTCGAAGCTCACATTGCGCTGGTTGCTCGCATATCCAGCCACACCGAAAATGTAATGGAGCGATTAGCGGTTCAGGCATTCTTGGATGGACTCCGTGACCAAGAAACCAGACAAGCGTTGACACTAGCTCGTCCAACACATCTCGTAGACGACTGGCACGCGCTTTGGAATTTGAGGCAGCAAAGCAATCCTGCAAAACCAAAGTAAAGTTCGAAGTATTGAAGAAGACTCACAGGAGCATGCTGACTTGGAAGCTGCCATAAGAAAAGTGATGAAGGAAGTTTTGCCTGAGAAAAGACAGATAAGATGCTGGAATTGTGGCAAAATTGGACATGTCGTAGCAAATGTCCAACATTGAAAACACGACTCGATGCAGGAAAACTAAAGAAGGTCGACGAAAAGGGCAATCGTCGGCCTGTGTCCAGCAAGCCCGGTTAACAACGCATATGTCGCTATCCTGAAACGACAGAACAGAGGTGTTTTCGTAGGCGGTCTCATCAATAACGAGCCTTGCACCATGCTGCTAGATACAGGTGCGACTAGGACAATTCTCGGACCTCCCTTTGCCAGAACACCGGAAAGAATTGAACCGACAACTTGAAGCTACGACAGCAACAGGGAGCCAGCTACTGTATATGGCGAGCTACGATTGAAATAATTTTGGGCAGCACTAAAGTGAAACATCAGGCACTTGTAGCGGAATCGAAGACGATGCAATCATCGGAATGGACATCATGAATTCCAGAGGGTTTGAATTGATTTCAAAGACGGCGTCCTACGTGTCAACGGAGAAGAGCTGGTACTTCATGGGAGAAGTGAAGAGTTGATCCGTGTGCTGTTGGCTGAAGATGTAAGCGTACCTGAGAGGGCTGAAACCATCCTGGAGGCTCGCCTGGACGGGAGTGCGAGCAGTGGAGACGTGATGATGTTCGAGCCCAAACTTCATGATGAGAAAATTGGACGAGGGATTGCCCTAGGGAAAACCCTGTTACGTGCTGAAAAATTTGTACCGGTAAGGGTCATGAATGTCAATTACTTTCCAGTGACCTTAAAGAAAGGAACAATTTTAGGGCACTGCTCGTCAGTTTCATCTGTGATCCGGCGTACGAGGTACGATTAGCCAACCCAACAACTTGCCCACAGAACTAGAAAAATTAGTTGCCATCTCTTCCAAAGACATAAAACCAGCTCAACAGCCCAAACTAAGAGATTTAGTCAAAAAGTACCAAGACATCTTCGATACCGGACAAGGAAAAGGGGGTCGAACTAATGTGGTCCAGCACAAGATTGATACTGGGGGTGCCCGACCGATCCGGCAATCAGCAAGAAGACTTCCTCTTGCCAAGAAGGAAGAGGCTGACAAAATAGTCAGCGATATGGGAAAAGAAGGAGTTATCGAACCATCTGACAGTCCCTGGTCTCTCCAGTCGTACTGGTGAAGAAAAAGGATGGATCGACACGCTTTTGTGTAGACTATCGCCAACTTAATAATGTCACGAAGAAGGACAGTTACCCTCTCCCGAGAATAGATGACACCCTAGACACGTTGGCTGGTTCCACGATTTTCTCGACCCTTGATCTGAAGAGTGGATACTGGCAAGTAGAACTTGCTCAGGAAGATCGAGAAAAGACTGCTTTTACCATCGGCTCAGGATTGTGGCAGTTCACCGTTATGCCATTCGGGCTCTGTAATGCTCCCGCCACATTCGAAAGATTGATGGAGACAGTGCTGAAGGGACTCTCATGGAACACGTGTCTAGTGTATCTCGACGACATAATTGTGGTCGGCAGATCGTTCGAGGACCACGTGAAAAACTTGGAGGAAGTATTCCTGCGACTGAGGAACTCCGGATTGAAGCTGAGCCCTAAGAAATGCCATCTGTTCCAAAAAGAAGTACGATACCTCGGCCACGTTGTCTCTGGGGAAGGAGTAGCAGTGGATGACCAGAAGATCAAAGCTGTTAAGGATTGGCCCATCCCAAAAGACATTCACCAACTTCGAAGTTTCCTTGGTTTATGCACATACTATCGCCGATATGTGCTGGGATTCGCCAACATCGCTAAACCACTGACCAGGCTCACGGAGGGCCAAACAAAGTTCCAGTGGTCCGAAGAATGTCAAGACTCATTCAGGAAGCTGAAAGGAGCTTTGATCAACGCACCTGTACTGAGCTATCCCCTACCCAAAGGGAAATTCATTTTGGATACGGACGCCAGCAACGTGGGACTCGGAGCTGTCCTATCTCAGATCCAGGAGGGACAGGAGAAGGTCATTGGTTATTTCAGCAAGACTCTTAGCAAACCAGAGCGCAATTACTGTGTTACCAGGCGAGAGCTGTTAGCTGTTGTAAAAGGAGTGGAGCACTTCTACAAGTACTTGTATGGAAGAAGATTCCTGTTGAGAACTGACCATGCAGCTCTCAAATGGCTCTTACAGTTCAAAAATCCTGAGGGTCAAGTAGCACGTTGGATCGAGAGACTCCAAGAATTCGATTTCGAGATCGAACATCGAGCCGGAACTAGCCATAAGAATGCAGATGCCTTGTCGCGAAGACCATGTCCAGATGATTGCTCACATTGCCGACGAGCAGAAGAGAAAGAAGCAACACTTTGTAGAACCGCGGCAATGGATGACAACTGGAATGACAGCAAGATCCAGAAAGACCAAGAGAAAGACCCCGACCTTGGCTTAGTTGTCAGCTGGAAGAAGGGCAATCGGAGACCATCATGGCAGGAAGTTGCAGGTTACTCGCCGGCTGTTAAGTCCTATTGGGCACAATGGAACTCTCTTATTCTGGACAATGGGATCCTGAAACGTGTGTTGGAGGCCGATATTGGTGGGGAAGACAGACGCCAAATAATTGTTCCCAGGAACAGAAGAGAGGAAGTGCTGCGGGAAATCCATGATGGAGTCGCCGGAGGACATCTGGGAGTGACGAAGACCCTGCAGAAAGTGAGGCAACGGTTTTACTGGGCCAATTGTCAAGCTGACGTCCAGGACTGGTGCAGAAAGTGCGCTGTATGCGCTGCTAGCAACGGACCTCGAATACGACCCAAGGCCCCGATGCGTCAGTACAACGTAGGCAGCCCGTTCGAGAGAATCGCCATTGACATCGCCGGCCCGTTCCCCGTATCCGACCACGGGAATGAATACATCCTTGTGGCAATGGACTACTTCAGTAAGTGGGCGGAAGCCTATGCCCTGCCCAACCAGGAAGCCATCACCGTCGCCGACGTCTTGGTGAAAGAATGGATATGTCGATTCGGTATTCCAATGGAGCTGCACTCGGATCAAGGCAGAAATTTCGAATCCAACCTTTTCCAAGAAATATGTCTACTGCTGAACATCCGCAAGACAAGAACCACGGCCCTACATCCGCAGTCCGATGGAATGGTGGAACGGATGAACAGGACGATCAACCGCCACTTGTCCAAGGTTGTCTCTGACCATCAAAGAGACTGGGACCAGTATCTTCATTTGTTCCTGATGGCCTATCGATCCGCAGTACACGAGTCAACCGGTCAAACTCCTGCTAGTATTATAATGGGCCGAGAACTGCGACTGCCTTGTGACCTGAAGTTTGGGATACCGCCAGGACAAGACACTGCGGGAGAGGACTACGTCAGCAAACTTCGGCAGAGAATGGACGACATCCACGAACGAGTCCGGTTGAACATCCAGAGTGCCAGCGATAAAATGAAGAAGACCTATGACATCAAGGCCGACGCTGGAGGATTTAAGGTTGATGACCTGGTTTGGCTGTACAACCCCAAACGTCGTCGTGGACTATCACCAAAGTTGCGGAACTCGTGGAAGGCCCGTATAAAATCGTGAAAAGGATAAACGACCTTGTGTACCGAATCCATAAGCCACCCCGAGGGAAACCAAGGGTCGTCCATTTCAACAGGTTGGCCCCTTACGCTGGAAACCATGACCAAGTTCGCACCCTCAAGCCACCGGAGGATGATATGACGTTCGAGAAGTTTATGTCCTTGTATTCAAACGGGCAGAAAGTTCTACATGGGGTTACTAGAGAGGAGTCACGAGACCTTTTCGAGGTGCCTGCTGACAGGGCAGAAAGACATCTATTTACCATTTAATGTCCAGGGGCATGCCGTAGTGTTCCCAAATTCACTGCGGGAGCAGAATCCAGAAGTTGGTGGGGTGCTACAGTTGAAGAAAGGCCAGAGAAACATCTACTACCTAGTTACCAAGAGGCATTCCCAAGATAAACCGTCCTATGAAGATGTCTGGAAGAGTCTCACCAAACTAAGAGATACTATGGTGGACCAGAACCTGGTGGATCTAGCAATTCCAAAACTATCCTGTGGTATTGATGGGTTGGACTGGAGAGTCATAAGAAGTATGCTGGAGGCGATATTCAGATCCAGCGGCGTCAGGATTTTGGTTTGCTGTAACCCTCTTCCACGACCGATCATGAAGACCGTGGAGTGTTACTCCATCGAACTTCACGGTGCAGATATGGGAGTCATGCAGATATCGTCACACTCCAAGGATGAAATTTCGGGACGAAATGTCTTTAAGAAGGGGGCAATGTAACGAACCTAGGCCGGACCTGTCGCCTCACACGTTGCCATCGACAGCGATGAGATCATCCCCGGAGATATTCGAGAACCATCCAGTCGCTCTTCCGCGGAAAACAACGGTCAATATTGGAAACAATTGGAACATGCCGTCGCCAACTGTCCGAATTCGAAACATCGAGAATGCTGTATCGGAGATAAATAGACAGCCCTCAAGAGGGAGTACACAGTCTGAACGAGCCCATACCATCGAGCTATACAGTGGCGTAGTAATATAAATTAAGTTGTATATTTAAGTGTGAAATAAATTAGTTTAACCAAGTTAAGTTTATTTACGTTACAATTGGTGTCGGAAGCGAGATTTTGAAAATAAACAAGTGATCGTGGAGTGGATAGTCAGAAAAATAAATTGATAGACCTTTTTGTACGCGCAAAATAGACAGTGGCCCGGTTTTCGCGAAGTGGACAATTGTGCGTGGGAATATAAACTGATACACTGTTCGCGTGAAACAGAAAATAGATAGTGGCCCGGTTTTCGCGAAGTGGACAATTGTGCGTGGGAATATAAACTGATACACTCTTCGCGTGAAACAGACAATAGACTGGTGGCCCGTGGAAAAGAATTCGCGAAGTGAATTTTAAACAAACTGATAAACTTTTCGTGTGAAACAGACTGATACCTCGTCAAAGACAAAATGTGTTCAAGAAAAGTGCGCCTTGCGGATTTGAAGGTAGCGGAATTGAAACAGGAATTGGAGGAAAGGGAACTGGAAACAACAGGTAAAAAGCAAGTACTCCAGGAAAGACTTGCAGAAGGACTTATACAAGAAGGTGAGGACCCCGAAACATTTTTATTCGAAATTCCCGGAGGTGATTTAAGTTTGGTAATGAATAAACTGGAAGAAAATGCTAGAAATCTGGAAGAGAAGCTTCAAGAAAATTCTATAAATCTGGAAGAGAAGCTTCGAGAAAATTCAAGAAGCCTGGAAGAGAATGCTAGAAATCTGGAAGAGAAGCTTCAAGAAAATTCTAGAAATCTGGAAGAGAAGCTTCTAGAAAATTCAAGAAGCCTGGAAAAAATGCAAGAAGCCTGGAAGAGAAGTTCCTGGAAAACACAGAAGGCCAAAAAAAAGAATTGTGGGGTGGCTAATTTTCTAGAAGAAAGAATGGGAACCGTTGAGACAGAGATAGATAAAATTAGGGAGCAAATGAACACGGAGGTAGATAAAATGAAGGAAACGATCAGTAAGCTGGAAAAACGAATTAATAGTGCGCCCTCCACAGAGATGGTTAACGAAAATGCAATGCTGGACTTGAGTTTGAACTTGGATAAAGTTCAAGAGGGTATAAAAGATCAGATCAGAAGTTATAAATTGCTTCTTATGTATTGTAACGAACCTAGGCCGGACCTGTCGCCTCACACGTTGCCATCGACAGCGATGAGATCATCCCCGGAGATATTCGAGAACCATCCAGTCGCTCTTCCGCGGAAAACAACGGTCAATATTGGAAACAATTGGAACATGCCGTCGCCAACTGTCCGAATTCGAAACATCGAGAATGCTGTATCGGAGATAAATAGACAGCCCTCAAGAGGGAGTACACAGTCTGAACGAGCCCATACCATCGAGCTATACAGTGGCGTAGTAATATAAATTAAGTTGTATATTTAAGTGTGAAATAAATTAGTTTAACCAAGTTAAGTTTATTTACGTTACAGTATTATTATTCATAATTTTTAATCATTCACTTCGATGACTCAAGATTTGCAACTGTACATGTACCCATTAGAAAAAAACCTGCTGCCTAGGAAAAAACATACTAGACTAACTAAAATATATAAATGATTCTGAATTTTTGTTCTCACCTTCACAACGAAGCCAGATTCAAAGTATGTATGGATTCTAAACTTGTATAGGGCTTCATCTGCATTTGGGAAAGCTGAGGAAAAAGCAAATACGAAATAATATCCATATTCGTAACAGGAGGAGCACCAACAATTGAACAATTCAGTTCAGAAATATTCAGTGTAAAAAGGATCTAAATCACTGATCAATCCTCAACTTAATTTTATACCTGTAACAAATACATTGATAAAAAAGATGGGGATGTATTTTCAAGCATACCGTTCACCAAAGCCTCTGCTTTTCAACAATAGTGTCTTCAGGTAATCACTCTCCATCTGAATATTATTAATTAACAACACAAAAGCTCCGAAAATAACTAAAAATACACTTTTACAAGCCAAAGGTACACACTGACAATGATGTTCTTATGGGTCACGTGGTATGGATTGCCTAATTTACTGATCCTGCTTACATAACCTAGAAGTTTCAGCGATTTCAAGGTTATTTTGTTAATATGGGTGGAAAATGCCAGTTTTTTGGCAAATACAACACCAAGACCTATGACTTCGTCAACTTGGTTCAAAGGCAAGGAGTTTATGCAGTATTCGTATGTGATCTGTAGATATAAAATTAAGTGTTTTCCAAAAAAGGTTCTAAAAAATACATATGATAAAAAAAATATTTCTAGGGTCAAAAATTCGTTGGAGATCTACTTCAAGACGGTAAAATACGAAGTCAAGAAACTGATATCATCTTTGCCTCCCCTAGTGCTTGGGCGATTGCCTGCAAGAGGTTCATCAACCCTGATAAAAAGTCTGGTTGTGGTTGGGCTTCTGTGAAGTACAGAGGCAAAAAGTTGGACGCATACAAGAACGTTTGGTACAAGAAGAAAAAAGAGGAAGACGAGAAGCAAGAAAGGGAAAGTAAGTGGCCATGAAGGTTCTGTGAAGATTATGTTTCATATTTTTATGGTAATAATAAAAAAATCTACAACCCAAAACACATGTGCAAAGTTGCTGACTAGTATATAAATTTTGTTTCAATTTTCAGATGAACAGCTTCTTTCATCAACATTAGGAAATATGGAGCAGATATTGCAAAAGAACATGTTGAATTCTTTGATGTACCAGAGGATTGTTGTCAAACATAATACCATAGCAAACAGAACTTTAACACAGTAAGAAGTATCTGATATTTAATTTTAAATCTAAAATCACCATGCAAAACCTGAATATACCTTTGTTTCAATGTAAAAAAGAATTGAAAGACAATTTTTCCATGAGTCATAAATTTATTTCAACCAAATGAAATTGTGAATGTACTTCTCAACTGAAAAAAATAGTAAGCATTGAGGAATGTAAAACATTAGAAAATTGAGTTCAAGAACTGTTTTCTGTAACAAATGTAAAAACACATTAATAGCAGATCTCTCAAAGTGCTCTCCCAAATCATAAAATAAACCTCATTTTCCTAAAATTACTTCTAAATATTTGAAATTATCATAAAAAGACCCTGACCTTTATGAGTCGTAACATTTCAACCTACTATGCTAAGTCGAAGTATTCCTAGTTGGTTGCGGCACAACATTAATTTGAAAAAATTATCATCATACATGCTTTTGAATATTTTATTTCTTTGTATGCCTTGTATGTACATTCAGTGATCTTAAATCATTTTATGTTATTGTCTCTCATATACGAGGGTAGTCTTAAAGTTTCCGACCTGAACATGAAGATGGCAGCACTTGTCATCAATAGCTTGGGAATGTGCATCTTTTGAAAGGTACTCAAGTATCAAGCTGTCATTAAATATTTGTTTTTGAAAGGCAATATACCTTCGCAAATCAAAGACGAGTTGGACAATGTGTACGGGGACTCTGCACCATCATTTATCATCGTGAAATTTGAGGCAGCTGAATTTAAACTTGGCCATACCAACTTGGGAGACAATGAACGTTCGGGACATCCAAAAACTGCAACCACTGACGATAACATCGCTCAAGTTCAACAAATGGTGCTAGATCATTGTTGAATTAAAGTAAAAGAGATAGCAGAGGCTATAATGTCCAAAGAATTTGTTTGTCAGATATTGCATGAAGAATTAGGGATGAGAAAGTTGTCGGCACGTTCTGTGCCGCGTTTGCTAACGTTAGACCAAAAATGTGTTCAAATGAACATTTCCAACGCTCTGTTGTCGCCATTCAGGCACAATAAATCGGCGTTTTGGCGCCGATTAACTGTAGATGAAACTTGGATACACATAATTATACCCCAGAAACAAAAATACAGTCAAAACAGTGGGCAGCGAAATGGGAATCGGCTCCAAAAAAAGGAAAAACTGGGAAAATGATGGCAATTGTTTTTTGAGATAGTCATGAAGTTATCTTCAAAAAGGAAAAACCATTACAGGAGCATACTACACATCATTACTTGACAAGCTGAAGGCAGAAATTACGGGGGAAACGGCCTCATTTGCAGAAAAACATGTTTTACCAAGAACACAGTTGCCATGGCGAAAATCCACGAATTACAATTTGAACTGCTTGATGATCTAGCTGCAAGCGATTTTTTCTGCTCCCTAAGCTAAAAGTTGCGCTCAGAGGATATAGATTTTTGTCAAATGAGGAGGCCATCACCTTCATAAACAATTATTTTTCAGAGAAAGACGCAGAGTACTACTTAATAATAATATTAATACAAATACAATTTTTTTATTCATCACTTGAAACTCCTGTACATAACATAATTATACATTACATATCAAAAGCTTATTGGAATAGTAAAAAAACAAATGGTAAAATTCAAATTCAAAATAGATGTGTGTTAGACAATACATATACAAAATATACACAAATAAATTACAATACACTTTGATGAAATGTTGTTAAATCACATTTTTTTAAATTCGTCTGTAGAGTAAAATGCTTTACTCAAAAGATATTCATATAACTTTGTTTTCAAACTTCCAACAATATCAAAAAATTTGTTATAGAATTTTATTTGTTGGTAGGCATGAAAGGCCTGACCAACGGTGAGTCTGGAGTAGGGCTAATGCAACTGGTTCTTATTACATGTGTCATAATTATGTAAATCACTTTTCCTCATTAAGTTATTGTTATTTTGAGTCATGTTTAGAATAAGAAGATATATATATATATATATATATATATATATACAAAGTGATGGCAATGTCATTATTTCTAACAGAATAAATAATTTTTTACAAGATTCTCGGGTGTACCCCTCTCATGCATCTTATAATTCTTTTCTGGATTGTGAATGCTTTATCTAAATGCTCCCCAAAATATAAGGCCATAGTACAATATTGATTGAGCCAGGCCAAAATATGCAATCCTTAGAATATTTATTGAGACAGTGTTTTTTAATTGTCTGATAAGAAAACATACAGAGCTCAATTTAGACACAATGTTATCAATGTGTTTTCCCATATCATTTTGTTATCAATGGTAACTCTTTGTGAGATTAACTTCCTCTATTGAGTGTCTATTCAATCTCACTAGACTATTATAATTCTTGCATGATTTTATTTTATATTTTCAACAAATCAACATGACGACAGTTTTACTATTGTTGATTATAAGGCCATTGCTCAGGCAATATTGATGAAATTCTTCTGCACTCGAGTTTGCTTCAGCTACAGAGTCCTGGGATTTACCATTGACACAAAAATTTGTATCATCTGCATAAGCTACTATCAGATTTGGAGTCTTACAGGATATCTCTATATCATTCACGAAAAGTATAAAGAGTAAAGGACCTAGGTTAGGATTTAACATGATTGATGACAACTATTTGTTTTCTCTCACTTAATTATGATTCAATCCACCTGTTGACATTGCCTCGTATTCCTTATCTATATAATTTATCAAGTAGGAGAACGTGGTCAATAGTATCGAAAGCCCTAATGAGATCAAAAAATATAGTTGTGGGTGATGACTTTTGTTCAGTGAATCATATATAAATGAGGATAATTCACCGTAGTTGTTGAATTTTTCTTTTGGAAGTCATGTTGAT
The DNA here is from genome assembly GCA_018342105.1 of Gonioctena quinquepunctata. Classification (NCBI taxonomy): domain Eukaryota; kingdom Metazoa; phylum Arthropoda; class Insecta; order Coleoptera; family Chrysomelidae; genus Gonioctena; species Gonioctena quinquepunctata. The sequence continues at coordinate 1,018,382 of JAFIRS010000105.1, forward strand.
TAGAAGAAATGAGGTTAAATATTTCTAGAAAATTGACTGCCCTCACATTGTAGCACATTTCAAATAATTTCGAAAATTGATTTTGCAAACATATATTTCTATAGTTCGTAATGTCACTTCTAGATCCTTTACTCTTATATATTGGTATAGACTTCAATAGTTTTATTCTGTTTGGGTATTCTCCTTCAATGAATGATAAATTTATAAGGTAAAATAGCTGAGTGCATACGATACCTGTAAAATACGACCTCCGATCTCATCAATACCTGCTGCTGATTTGGAAGATGTTTTCTGAATCAATATTATTATTTCCTCAGGTGTTGTGGGATATAAAAGTAATGTTTTTGCCTTGAAGTCCGAGAGCTTTAGATTTGCATGGTCAGGGCTGGCACAATCAATATTCACAAAATGATCACTGAAAGCATTGACAATATTCTCAGTGCCATGTATAGTATGTCCACTATTAATGATAATTTCATTTGGTATTTCATTGTTTTTATGATTTATCCCCCTCATTTCCCCAATGATTTTCCATGATTCATTTGAAATATTTCTAGCATGGATTATTCTGCTGCTACTGATGCTTCAAGAGTCTTTTCCATATCACTGGAGAAAGTCCATGATATCATGGGAACATTATTTTTTGCAAATATACATACACCTCCACGTTTGAAAACTTTTCTACAATTGGTACTTATTAATGAGTAATTTTTTATGAGTAATTCATTTATCTCATGATTTTTTAACCAGTGTTCAGTAAGACAGCATATATCATTATCATATTGGTTGAAAAGTAATTCTAATTTTGGAAATTTGCTCCCTATGCCTTGTATATTGAAATACATAACATATTTTCTCTAAAAAAGAGTCTGTCCTGTTTAAATCATGATTGGTGCTGATAACATTTCTGGAGTTGTGTTTCTTATAGTTATAGATTAAAGTCAAACCTTCTGAAAAAAACACCTTTGGGCCAAAATGTAGGTTTATAGAGATCTTCCTTATATTTAAAATCTGCTGCTATGTACGATTTCATGTCCCCTGGTTCCTTAAGATCTTTTACAATGATATATTCATCATTCTTTCCAATAATAATAATATAATATTTATTTCGAAAATAGGTAAGTCAGCAATAAATCACAGTATCATTACCCTGAACGAACTAGGCGTATATACAAATCTAAAAATCTACAACCATTGGACAGAAATTCTTATTTTACCAGATGTCATTTATAAATTCCAGTTGTACTATCGGTTTATGAATGCCTTTTTCAAAAGCATTCAAACTCGTGATAGATTTCATACAATTTGGAAGCTTATTGAAAAATTTGATGCAACTATAGTGAGCTCCTTTTTCTGACATTGAAAGTCTGTGTATGGGATAGGTATAATTTAATGATATCATACTATATGTATGTAGTGTCTGATTTGTGTTGAAATATTTCCTGTTTTTGAATAGAAATAAGAATTCTTGGATATATACTGCTGTTACTGTTAATATTTGTTTTTCTTTCAATTAACCTCTACGTGTCTCCCTGAAACCAAGGTTGAAGATTGTCCTTATTGCTCTTTTTTGTGCAGCAAATACCTTTTCAGTATCACTGGATGCTCCATAGAAAATCACTCCATATCGATATAGTGCTTCTAAGTTTGAGATTTATATAATTTTCATTACTTTTTGATCTACATATTGTTTCAGAACTTTCGTAGTGTAGCACACCGAATTCAGCTTTTTACTTAGTATACTTATGTGTATTTCCATGACAAACACTTATCTAAGGTAATACCCAAAAACCTGGTGCTGCTGGTCAATGTAATTGCTTGATTATTTAAGTGTACAGTATCTGGCACATGCATGTTGGAATGGTTTGTTTTGAATAGTATACAACTTGTTTTCTCTGTATTTAATAATAAACTTTTGTTCTTGAACCAGTCACACAGTGAAAGAAAAATTTCAGATGCACCATTGACCAACCTTTCCAAGCTTTCAGCCATTACCAGTAAGTTTGTGTCATCGGCATAGTTTGTTATTGAGCAATTCTCTATATTCACGCACTTTGACATATCAGTAATATATAATATGAATATCACCGTACCAATTATACTGCCCTGGGGAATGCCCAAGTTCATTTGATTTGAATTTGATATGAAACCTGGAACATTTTTTGTGACCATAACCTTTTGACTTCTTCCAGAAAGATAAACCATGAAAGTGCCTTCCCCTGTATCCCATATTGTTCTAGTTTTTTCATCAACAGTTTATAGCTTATGCAATCGTTTGCTTTGGTTAAATCTAGGAATAATCCCAAGGCAACTTCATTCTTTTCCAGTGTTTCATAAGTGACCTGAGTGAACCTATATAGTGCAGTTTGGGATCCTTTTCCCATCAGGTAGGCACGCTCGCCTTCAAAGAAAAAGTTGTTGAGTTTCATAAATTCCATTACCCGGTTACACCTGCATTTTTCAAAAAACTGAAAAACCCGATAGCAACCTGATTGGTCAATAATTTTCAAATTTTGTGGGATTACCTTGTAAACCAAGTTACTTTTTGTATTTTTTTCTTGAAATTTTCTTTATTTGTTTGATTAAAGACTCTTTTGACGATGTGTTTTTATTTTTGCCATTTTACATAGTAAATAATTTTTTGTGCCCTATGATCTGATATTCAATTGTGTAATACTGGTAAAGAGATGGGAGCATCGCTGGGAGAAGTGTGCAGATTTACAAGCCTACTAGAGAAATTAAAATAAATTTGAAGGAAAAATGTCTTCTATCTTTGATGGGTCGGAATTTTTTCAGTCCACCTTTGCAGGTATGGGAAAATAGAATTAAATCACTTTTTTGCCAAATGCATCATTCCTTTTTCTTCGCAAAAAAAATTATCTATCGAGAAACAAATACGAGCTAATAACAAATGAATAACACTTTTGTTCCCAACATAAAATATTTCTTATATTAAATATTCCATCTTCCTGTCATGCTTTTTTTCTAAGAACAATTGAGAAGATATTGTTACGAAACTGGGTCCGTGACTATAACAAATTGAATTCAATGTCCATTTATTCCACTTTGAAAATCACATCACAGAACTGCACTCTGACACTAAAATAAATCATAGTTCTAAATACTACGCTGTACTATCTTAGAATGAATCACACTAATAGTATCAGTGAATAAAAACTGTTCGTCTGTCGTGTGAGACCCGCTTATATAGCACGGCCGAAAACTCCAGAAATAGTGGCAATTTCTTGAGAATGACCTCTACTGTTTTCTTGGAAGTATCTTGATGCTTCTATGACGTCACCAGGGGCGTACTCTACTTATTTTTTCAACAGTATTAAGCTTAAAAAAAAACTGATAAATTATCAGTGATTGATACATTTCTTTGATATATGGAGAAGTAGGGTACAGTGAAATTATCTATTTCTTTTTACAATTACTCACAAATATGAAATCACTCATGGAGACATACAGTGTGACTGGAAATATGTCCAACCCCGTAATGCTGCAGAGTTTGTTCCTAAATCGAATAAATTTTTTTTTACCCACCTTCTCATAATGATAGAAGCAATGGGATTGGGACATCATTATATTGTAAAATTTGTATGCAAATTAATTTCTGGCAGATAGTTCTAATGAAGTCCATAATTGATGCCCTAAATTTTCACTGAATAAATGTTTTAAGTGCTTTACTCAACGTCTGTAGACCACTCTTACTTTTTTTATCTGAATTCACCATTTAATTTCAGTGATGCTAACACCATGGTTGAATGTATTCCTTTCTCAAACCTGGGAAAAATACAACCTTTTTTGGTAACATTGTCTACGAATGCTGCTCTTCTTATGGATTTCCACTGCCATTTGACCAAATCTGAGGTATCTGGATACCTTGCTGGATATTGGGATGTCAACTCACATAGTAAGTCATAAATTTATTTATATTACCTCCTCAAGTGAGTTGAAATTATTATTTTCATTTAGAAAATAAATGAATTGACATGTAAAGAATTAATAACTCTACTTACGATTCATTGAGGTAGGCGAATAAAAATGAATAGACTGTTGGTGAGGTTAGTTGTGATCCTTTTTTGGTTCCTTGAATGATTTTCCTCTTATTTATGTGTCTAAAAACTTATCAACTTCTACATAAATTTTCATGTAGAGTTAAACGATTTTCAACTTTTTCTTCAAATAAAATCTTTGAACTTCCATACAGCTCACAAGCACAAAATAAATTTGATAATTGGCGGTTCTCTTTTAACTTTATCTCCCCCAAAAACATTACATGGGATAACAAATCACCAAAAATAATAAATCGTAGTTTTCCATAACTTTTTGAGTATTAAAAAAATCGTTTATAATACTACAAAATATTGATTGTTGGCCAGTACCTATTCGGATTATCATGTTAATCACTGTTAATTTTGAAAACGGAATTGAAGTATTTTTAGTGGCTTAAGTATAACATTTTTTTGCTGATCCCCAAATTATAATTGAATATTGGCGCACTGAATAGACCAAAGAACAGTTTGCTTTGACCAGGAAATTTTCGTCAATCAGTCGAGTCCAAGAAATTCTAATGTTGGAGATTAATTTACGTTCTCATTATTAAAGTTATTGGGACCTTTTGGGTGGATGTTTGTTTTTTGGTTATAAACATAAAATGTAATTTTTCATAATTTAGTGTTGGTTTATGATATCTCAGGCCATGTAGAAATATCATGATCATTGCTGATATTAATTTTGATTTCTTGTAAATTCTGCTATATATTATAGTAGTGTCTTGGTCAGAAAACATTTATTTTTCCATCCGATTCCAAACTATCCTTGTGGAACACCACATGGTACCGTTTTTTTGTGAACTTATTAAATTTCCCATAGTAAAAAATTATTTTCTATTTGACAAATAATTTCAAAACTAATTGTATACGACCCTTTGGATACCTACATATAGATACAGGGTGACTCAAGCTCCATAACGTTTTTTTCTATCCAAGGATCCAAGCTATCGACTTTTTTTTTTTTAACGGTAGATCCGACAATGAGGCACATTTTAAAAATATCTCTATTTACATAGAAGATGTCCGAAAGAAAAACACACATTTTTTTAAACGGCAACCCCCCATTTTTGTTACATTTTTGGATTCGCCACTGAATTGTCGATATAACGCACCCAGGTTTCTTAGACTTATCTGCAATAATTTTTGACCTATGTAAAATTATGTGTCAAAATAGTGTCGTGCATAGACCCACAGAAAAATTCATAACTTGAGAACCTTTCAAGAGTGAATATTTTGAGAGGCAAGCGAACTCAGAGTCGATGTTCTATCGCCTACTACGATTATTTGAAAATTACAAATGGCAATAATTCGACTTTTTCAAATGCAACACCCTATATTTTATTGCATCATTGTATGGAATTTTTCAAGAGCTTTTTGTCGGTATAGGGTTTGTGGGGTCTAATTTGTAAAGTTTGCGAGATTTGTTGCAAAATAAGAAATTTCAATGTTTTTTTGGAAAAAAAAACAAATTGAGTAGGCCGCTGTTGACACATCCGTGTACTTTCAATAATAGGGAACACGCATGTGCCACTTTTATAAAGTATTTTGATTTAGACATACATATTACTACTTAGAAAGCTTAGCAACAAACTTAGAAGTTAAAAATATGTTTAATGTTTTTTATAATTTGAAATTGAAAACGACATTCTTTTCATCACATTCAAAAACGTACCCCTAACACATCTGATGGAGTATGCATCGTTACTTCACACAGTTCAAAATTTCACTGCTAGTTGCTTCAAAACTCCTCCCACTGTAATTTCATCTCTTTTCGTTTAGTCAAGTCAAAAAGGGTTTTATTGTTGAAGATGTGAAATCTCACGGACAGCATATAAACTATTATAATAAAATAAAGATAAACCTAGATAAAAATTAAAGAATATAAATCAGAGTAAATGCACTCAATAAAATATGGATACTGATAAAATTATGACTCAGGGTAACAAAGGAGCTCGACAAGTTACAAGATTTCATATTAGAATAACAAATTTGTGCCTAATTAGGCAAAAATTGGAGAAAATATGATCCTTGAAATATTTCTTCATAAAATTCCTTTACCGAGTAAAATGCCTTATCTAAAAGCTGCTCCTTAAGGGCATTACTAAATTTAAAATATAGAGATATAAAACGAACATCTTTTGACAGGTGGTTAAACATTTTTTCGGCGTTGGATATTATAGATTTTTTTGTCATCGTGCCATTGGGGATTGGTAAAGGAATCATGTGGTTGACATGCCTTGTATTATAATGGGATAGTTGAGCTAGTTTCATGGCGGAATTTTCTGTATATCAGACATACACTTTCAAAGATAAATATACAAGTCAATGTCATGATTCTGTGGGATTTAAACGGAGGTTTACATTGGACCCTTGGTTTCTCCCTGCAAATATAACGAACGGCTCTCTTTTGAATAGCAAATACAGAGTTCTAATAATTGCCCCAGAAACAAATACCATATCTCATGAGTCAATTAAAGCAAAATATGTAGCTTTAGCAGCAGGAAAATTTAGCTCATTCGCATTAACCCTAGTAGCAAATAATCCTGCCAGTTTTTTGCATAAATACGAGATATGAGTAGAGAAGGAGAGATCCTCATCCACAGAGAGTCCAAGAAATTTGGTTGTTGCTTCATTAACTATTGTTGAATTACCTATAAACATTTCATTGAGCACGCATTCAAAGGTTAAGATGAGGGTCTTTGAGAAATTAAGAGATAATTTGTTCGCAACACACCAGTTTATCCAGTGCTCTTCTAAAGTCCCTTCCCCCCCTACTAATTTTTGAACCACCTGGTATATCGCAACGAAATTTGGAGGGCTTAAATAAGAGATAAAAACCTACTTTTTCATGAAAAAATCACGGCTAAAAGTTTTAAAATGGTGGCAGAGCGCCATCTTAAATAATTTTTTTAAATAGAACACCTTGTATATTATTCCATTTTCGAAATCTGCTCATAATTCTCAACAGTTTTCTCTTATACACTTTACTCCTAAATTCAATTGTTTTCGAAATATTAACTTTTGAAAAGTGACATTTTGGTCATTTCAAACCCAACCAAAAATACTAATGATGCTTTCAATCAAGTTTGCATTGGAAAAAATCGTTGTCACGGTAACATCTTGTTTACTGTCAAACGAACTGCTAACTGTCAAATAGTCCGTTGAGCGCCTAAATCCTTTTATGAAAAGTGTGATTTCCCAAGAATCCTATTTCGAGGTCATATTTGCGCAAACTTTTAAATAAGCTCCAAGCAACTGGTATGCTGAAAGATGCTCCAAGATCAGGAAGACCGCCTCTTTCAGAAGAAAAAAAGGTAGAAATTGTTGCTGAAATGGTAATCAATCCGACTCAGTCGACGTCTGCATTTGCTGAATCCTGTGGAGTAAGTTCAAAAAGTGTCCAAAGAGTCCTAAAAAAAGAAAAGTTTCATCCCTATTAAATTAAAATCCTGCATGCTCTCACGGAGGATGATCCAGACTGGAGGGTTGAATTTTGTGAGTGGTTAACAAGAACAATTGAAGGAGAACGGGGCTTCCTAAAACGTGTATGTTTCGCAGACGAATGCACGTTTTTTCTTAATGGAAAAGTCAACAAACAGAATGTACGATACTGTAGTGATACTAATTCGCATATTTTTAGAGAGGGACATACCCAGTTTCCTTAAAAGGTGAATGTTTGGGCGGGGATTTTAGGCAATCGCGTTGTTGGACCGAATTTCATCAGAGGCAATCTTACAGGAGTTCTTTACAGAAATCTTTTAGAAACAGAAATTGAACCTCGAATAAGACAAATTGTATTAAACAATCAGGAAGAGTTTGAAAATAGTGAAATCATATTTCAGCAGGATGGGGCACCTCCCCATTTTGATCGCATGGCTAGAGAGTTCCTCGATACAAACTTTTCTGGGCGATGGATAGGTCGCAGGGGAAGTACAGCATGGCCACCAAGATCTCCGGATTACACCTCTAGATTTTTCCTTTGGGGGTATCTGAAGTCAAAAATCTACGCCACTGAATGCCAAACAAAAGAAGAGTTGGAATGCAGAATAATAGATACATGTGAAGAAATAGATGAACAGACTTTCATCAACGTGAGAGAAGCTTATTTTATCCTTGTCTGACATGCTACAAATGTACTAATGTATATAAAGTAGTCAAATAAACTATTCTATTCTATTTATAATATGGGACTTTATTGTCAAGATTTAGGAGGGGGCCACATTGAACACTTGATGAAATAATTGTTGGGGTTAAATAAAAGTGTTATTCAAAAATAAATTATAAATTTTTAGCTAACTAATTTGTTTTTATTGTGAATTTACAGAACACATTTGTAGGCTTCGAGATTTTCCGGTAAGCGGTACTGTTTATCCATAATAAACTCTCTTTACGCCTCTTATTAGTCGAATTCATTAAGAGATTTAACTACAAATTAATAACAACGTTTAGTTAGAAAAATGTTTTACCAAAATCTGTACTCCATTTTAAACCAGAATGTCACTTTTCAAACGTTAATATTTCGAAAACAATTGAATTTAGGAGTGAAGTGTATTAGAGAAAGAAAACTGTTGAGAATTATGAGCAGATTTCAAAAATGGAATAATATACGGGGTGTTCTATTTAAAAGAATTATTGAGGATGGCCCTCAGCCGCCATTTTAAATCTTTTAGCTGTGATTTTTTCATGAAAAAGTAGGTTTTTATCTCCTATTTAAGCCCTCCAAATTTCGTTGCGATATACCAGGTGGTTCAAAAATTAGTAGGGGGGAACGGACTTTAGACGAGCAGTGTATGTTGTACTAATATATTTATTATCATAGTATTTTCAATTGTTACTGAAACAACACATTAAAAGTGAGGTTGAATTTAAGATTGGGTTGTAAGAAATAGTATTGTCTATCAACATTTTTGAAACACCCACAATTGATTGGCACTAGTGTTTGGGGGAAGTTATTCAAGTGAAGGTCAAATCCAGTTTGAATTGTGGAGCATCTATAAATTTGAAAATATCACTAAAACTTTGGGAATTGAGAAATTATTTTCACAAAATGTAATTTTTGAGGACCGAACTGACCCAAAGAAAAAATAAAAGAAAATCATTAGTGCTTCCTATTGTACAAGTTCCCTATTGTTATTGTTAATAATGAATTTCACCCGCGAAGAATTAGTGAATATCCAAAAGCAAGAACTCCACGAGTGTCTTCATACCATAAGTTAAGACATCGGTTTGAACTCACTGGTAGTGTGTCTTATACCAAAAAGAAAATTGTTGGTGGTCGGATCAATGAGGAAAATGAGTTGTAAGTTTTATTAATGCTACAGGAAAATCCTCACTTGAGTACTAGGGAAATAGCTGGGAAAACTGATATTTCACAAAGTAGCATAATATTGAAACATAAGTTTCAGCCTTACCATCTGAACCTAGAATTGTATGGTAAATGATTTTGCAAAGAGTTGCATTTTGTATTCAAATTAATGGCAAGATTGACGATGACTCTAAACAAAACTCTGATTTCTGATGAAGCAACTTTTAAGAACAACGGGTCGGTCAACAGACATAATATGCATTATTATGCAAACGAAAAATCACTGTTGATCACCAAAAGCGATGGTCTCTTAATGTTTGGGGAGGAATTATTGGAAATCACATTATTGGACCCTATTTTTTCGACAATGTGCTGAATGGTGAAAGGAATTTATTTTTTCTTCGCGAAAATCTTCCCAGGATGTTAGAAGAAGTGGATTTGAACACCAGAAGGACCATGTGGTTGCAACACGATGGTGCTGCAGTGCATAACCATAGGATTGTGCGATAATTTTTAGATCAATCCTATCCTAATCGTTGGATAGGCAGAGGAATTACTATTCCGTGTCCCGCACGATCCTCAGACCTTACTCCTATAGATTCAATTCTTTGGGCGTATGTGAAGGGAAGGGTTTTCAGAGATTGTCTCAACAACTGCAGATGCTATGAAAAACAGGATCATGGAAGCCTTACGTTCAACTGATGGAGCAATGCTTGCTACAGTTTGGGGCTCATTTACTAGAAGACTAGGATATTGTGTGGAACATAACCTATTCGAGCATTTATAAGTAGCCTTTCCACAAAATGTTTACATTGTTTTCTGTCAATAATTATTTCCTGTTCTTGTAAAGAATTCTAGACTTGTTTCTTTTGTGATGTACTCCTGTTTCTATTGCAATTTAGTTTTGTTGCAACATATTCTTTTCAGAATTGTATGGATGTGTCAATTTTTGCGACAGCGGCCTACTCGATTTTTTTTTTTCGAAAAAAATCATCAACATTTCTTATTATGCAACAAATCTGGAAAATTTTACAAACTAGTACCTACAAACCCTATTTCGACAAAAAGCTCTTGAACAATACCATGCAATAAAATATAAAGTGTTGCATTTGAAAAAGTCAAGTTATTGCCATTTGTAATTTGTCATTTTCAATAAATCGTAGTAGGTGATGGAATATCGACTCCCAGTTCGCCTCAAAAGATTCGCTAAAGCCTAAGAAATCGACTGGAATGAAGTTGGTTGAGTTATCTTGAATGGTTCTGAAGTTATGAATTTTTCTGTGGGTATATGCGTTACGCTATTTTGACACATAAATTGACAAAAGTAAAAAACTATTGCAGAAGTCTAAGAAACCCGGGTGCGTTATATCGACAATTTAGTAGCGAATCTAAAAATGTAACAAAAATTGGGGGTTGCCATTTAAAAAACAACTCAGTTGTGTATCTTATTTTGGGACGTCCTGTATATACATAGAATTTTTTTTATAATGTGCCTCTTTGTCAGACCTATTGTTGATAACTTCAATAGAAAAAAAGTTATAGAGTTATCAAAAGCAGTTTTCTTATAGAATTATGTTTATCCCTTTGCGGACTAGTGGTTCATCATTGGATGCACAAATCAAACCTTGTTGTTATAGCGGCCTAGTAAGCACTGGTCGGAAACACATAGTAAATGTACGTTCATCGTCATCCTCCCTTCCTAATCAAGAGATCGCCCGCTGTATTTATTCGTTTTCCTGCAGTTGTTTGTGAATCTTGTATGGAACGTTATCTATGTGTTCACGAATGCCCAGTTATTGCAAAAAAAACAATGTCACGTGAGTTTATCATCTTATTATTTCAAATACACATTCTTGTACGGTTATGTATCAAAATATTGATAGTTTTTCAATGTGTGAGTTTTATTTATTGATAAATACGATGTGGTTCCACTTGGGTCCACAAGGCCTCACGCACTAATTATAACTTTTCTTAGGAAACAAATTCTTGGATTTGGAGGACATGGATTTTGATATGGCATTCATTATGATAGATGATATACGAAGGCATACTTTACCTCAAATGGATGGACACAATGTCAGTTTGATTTTTGAGTAATTATCATAATCCCGATGATGTAACGACTATTTGATGAAAACTGAAAGATGGGTCCTCTGTGGAATTTCCCTGTTCACAAATAGTTGAAGACTATAACATGCATATGAATTCTGTGGATAAATCAGATATGCTACGTACAGAATTGATCGCAATTCTAGGAAATGGTGGCATCGTCTCTTTTGGCACTTCTTAGATCTATCCATTATCAAAGTGTACATAAATTTCAAAGATCGTGTACCGGATTGCAAAAGCATTACTTTGAAAGAATTTTGTTTGTCTGTGGCATGTGGCCTCATAGAAGCATACCCAGAAACTGCACAAAGAGGTCGAAGAAGATCAGATTTACCCATCAACAAATTCATAGTGACAGTTCCGCCAGAAGTAAAATTCGATAAAGTTGCACATTTACCCATTCATGGGAGAAGGTTCGATGCCCCCGTTGTAGTACCCGATCAAAACCATATCGTACTAGAAGGCATTGCAGTCCCTGCCAAGTCAGACTTTGTTTAACCGATAAATTTTCATGCATTCCATATAAAATAAAATAATATGTTCAACAAAGGATAATTTAACATAGTTCCTAGTGGTTCCATAGTGGAACCACATCATTCTGTTCCTTCTTTATAATTAAAAGTGATTTTTGTACATTATATAACTTTTTTTCACCTTTTTAGATCATTTAATCGCTGAAGAACTCATGAATAAATATTTTGAAAAAGCTCGAGATAATTCAGGCCGCAAAGGGTTATACCACTAACCCTAAGGAGGCATTAATTAGAATTTTCTCAAATATAACGTTATGATGTTTTGTTTCCAGATCTACAAATCACACATGCTTTTCCATGTCGCAGCACCAAGAGCGATAGAGAGAATGCTCCACAAGTCGAAGCCGCCATATCAAAGGCTATCGAAAAGGAAAAGCTTATATTAGTTGGTTGGTATCATTCACATCCCTTTGCAGCAGCCGCACCAACTTTAAGGGATGTGGATGCGCAGCTGGATTATGAGATCAAGATGAAAGGGACATCTGATAACACTTACACGCCTTGTATTGGAGTTATTGTATGTGAGTAGCTGATGAAAAATTGACAAAATTTCAAATATACATGACAAATAGGAGGTAATTATCAGATTCCAAAAGTTTGATTGAATGAAAAAATTACACTTTCTGACAGCAACATTTTTTTTATTTCATTAACGGACAAGCTAATTTATATTGAAATATTTTATACAAAGAGAAAATTTATTTATTTACATATTTACTACAAACTATAACTTAACTTACTATTTAGCCATTAGTATTGAATTCTTTTCACAGAATTTACAAATGTATGACACGAGCATTTGAAAAAGTCACAAATATGGGATGACAATTAAAATAACTGTTCTTCAGTTATTTTAACAATTGATAATATTTTTACTTTTGTCAAATCAATAATTTCTTCTACTATGAAATCAATAATGGAATATTTCCTTATTACACTATACATATATACCTTGCCAAATAAACCGTTTTATTTTCTTACCCTCAACTGGAGAACCACCACGTTTTTAATTATGACTTAATTATTCTGTGTTATAACCGAGTTTTATTACACGTTCACTTGTCGTAATATGATTATTTAGCTTCTTGATAAATATTAATTCCATTTATTTAGTTATTACTGAGATGATTTCTGAGAGTTACACTTTCACTATTATTCTGCATATTTTTGATTAATTGGCTACTTTACATAAACTTTACGAAGTCTACGCTTACTTCACGTAGGAAGATGGGAATGCATCTTCTCTAATTGAAACTAGACTACTTTAATTCGCTTCATAATTATGAAGACTAAAGCAGAACTTGCTCTGTATTTGCTGAACTCTGATTGTCGAATGAATCTCGATCGTCGACTGAATATTCGTTGATGGTTGACTTCCCCTTTATATAGAACCTCGAATTTTTTTCAATACGTCGTTAAAATCATAAATTTAATTTATGTGTCTGAGAATACCCCGACTCGCCTTTGAGTTGACAAGCCACCATGATATGTTACAGTAATAGGTCATTACTTTTTATAGTTTACGTAACCCCTTAAGTTCCTTACCGATATCACCGCGGCTGTTAACGCTTCAGAAAGACCGCGAGTGATTCATCTGTCGAGAAGTACTATAAGATTAGTTATGAATGTCTGAAAATATGGTTGTCGATTCGTTTGGTGTGCCGGTGCAAGTGATAGTGGAGGTGTCAATTTTACGAGCTGTTACATTCTTTCAACTCTTACTGGGGTCGCATTTAATTTCGAACAACAATAAAACGTTGACTTTTTCTGCATTTTCCAGTTAATGGTATTACACATGGATACATTAAAATACTTGATTTATCATGGTTATCACAAAAGTTCACAAACAAGCAAATCCAAAAAAAACGAAAAAACGATAAAGAGTAGTTAACGAAAATTATTTCGGTATCCTTCAGAAAAATTAGAGAGGGCACTGGAAGAAATAAAGGAGAAACTACAGGGAATCTGGGAGGGGAGTAGGCTGTTCAGTATCCCTAAAACAACAACAATTGACCGTCTCAGGTGTCAAAAAGGGGGATTGAAACTGATTCAGAATGCATTCTTACTGCCTAAGTTAAAAAAAAGGATTGTGGAGTGGATAATTAATAATAATTAACTGGTCGAAAACCGGTGCAGCAGCGGTCGACAATCAGTCCATTGTGGTCGAGAAATGGCAAATGGCGCATTTGTTCGTTTCGGATTTTTTCCGAATTTTCAGTAACCTATAAACAAAAATCTTAAATCTGTAAAATATTTCTTATATTGTGAAGAAATAGAAAGTAATAATCAAATTTTATATTTTACATATTTTTTGTGATTCATTGAACTTTAAATTTCTCTTAAGTGGTCGAAAACCAGCACATTCACTCTACTTTAAAGAGGTTCGAGATCAGAGTCCTCCTATTCAAATTGAATTGGACGCTTGATAGAAGATCAGGATATTTAATATAACCTTTAATAATTTTTATGCAAGAAGCGTAGATCATGTTCAACTCTCCTATGCTTGAGACTATTTAGATTAATTTCTTCGAGAATTTGAGAGTAACTATAAGCTCCATATGTATAACCCATTTTGAAAGCACATACACGTAAGAATTATTTTGAACTGATTCAATTAAATCATTGTCACAATCATAATAGGGACTCTAAATAATACTATTAAATTCTAATACTGAACGCACAAGTGAATTATACATCAATTTAAATGCGAAGAGAGAGAAGTCAGATGTTGTCCGCTGAATAAAGCCTAGCATTTTCTGGGCTTTAACAACAATGTTAGATATATGTTTTGAAAGACTTTTGCTATCAAAAACTATTCCCAAATCCTTTACTGTATTTGTGGTGCTTTATTTTTAATTCTATACAAAAACTCTAGTGGACTATTGATCTTTCCAAAGGTTATTTGCTGCAAGTTTATGTCACACCAACGTACGAGATTATCACGGTCATTTTGTAATTGGTGGGAGTCAGATGTATCATCCATTTTTCTGAATAATTTTAGGACGTCACCGAACATAAGGAAGCTACATCTATATCATTTACACAGAGGTTGAATAACACGGGACCAATGTGGGATCCTTGCACAACACCAGAGTTGACAGTTATGCTAGGGGACACTGATCGGGCATATCTAACAAATTGCAATTTATCTGAAAGATAACTCTCTATCCATTTCAGAACATTTCCCTCTATTCCCATAGCATGTAATTTTGCTAATATCATGATTGACTCTATCAGGCTTTTGAGAAGTCTGTGTAAATAGAGTTAACTCTTTTCTAACGCATTCAAAATGAAATTGCTGTATATTGATGAGTTTGTTGTTGTTGACTTCCCAGAATTGAAGCCATGTTGTTAGTTGATAATTATGCTCTTTATCTCCCAAGTGAGTTGTGTAGTGACAAGGCGGTCTAGAAGTTTTGGGATTTCAGATTGGTTGCAAACTGATCGATAGTTTTGTACTTTATCCCTTTCTGCAGATTTGTGATTTGGGGCGAGAAAACTGTTCTTCCAAAATTCTGGGAATTTTCCAGTGATACGCCCGAACTATACAGGGTGTTATGATAACAGAACACACCTGTAACACCGGAATTTTTGTTAGATTGCGAAAACAAGCATCAAGAGCATTGACTATCTGAGGATGGTCGAACCGAGATTATGTTCCTGGAGCGGTGTACAGGAAATACCCCTTTCTCTCTGTGCTTGGGCGTGAGTTGTTTATTTAGGAAATACGTACCGTGTTTCAGAAAGATTCGAAAAATAATAATAAAAAATAATAATGCACTCATAAAAATGTTACGAATCGACATATATATTTAATAAAAGTTGACAAAAATAGTTCATCCGTTCTATAAACGGATAATATGAGACAATATTCAGAAAAACAACTAGAGAGTAGTTTACTTTAAGTTAATTTTACATCAGTCTACAAATCAATTAGATTGACTAAAAACAATAGTGACATCAATTGTCAAAAACTGCTCGAAATAATTATCTTTTGGAAACTTGGGTAACATGAAATTATGGAGATACATTTATAGACACATTCGTATTATAAAAAAAACTTCAATTTGCCCACACATAAATACAGAAAAATACATATGAACTTACTTCAACTCAGCATATCCGACACTGTTCACTTGGTTTTTAAACGACAATTAGTTAATTGTATTATTATTTCGATTAACTCCTCTAAAAATGTTTATTTTATTTTTAACTCGCACGGTATATTAGTATGGAAACGGTTTTCTATGAAGTCATGAACTATCGATATGAGGTTTTTCGATGACTTATTCACGGTCTTGAAGCGTTGATAAAAAATAGGAGATTTTTTTTGGAAAAATACTGTTCACTCGTGCCTTCACTTGGAGCGACCATTACTCGGTTGAACTTGAACTGAATCTAATTATTCTTAATGGTTTCTTAAGTTCACTTCTTGACTACCATATTCGTACTCTTCTCATTGTTATTTCACTATGTTGTGACCGAATGAATTCTAACCTCATTTTGAGCATACTTGTTCTTTGGTTCACTGTTGAATAACGAGAGCTTGAAGTTTTCACTTTCTTATTAAGTTATCATGGCCGTCGGCGAGGTCATATTCTCTCTATTTTATCATCGACTGATTTAAAGTGTTACTGCATTGACTTGTGTTCTAAGAATAATAATGTTTCGTTCCGCGGTTCGCGTTTTATATGAAATCCAATGTCGTGTTTTTGGTGGGTGTGTCCGCAGAGTGGGATAAAGGGTTTTGTTGTTGCATTTAATCGTTTACTTGTCAAAATGAATCATTTTCTTAATAATTAATTGCTTTTTGCTGTCATACGCAAATGAATACGAGGGATGTTATCTCTCTCACGATTGAGTTATATTACTGGACCGTCGTAATCTATAGATTTATAGCGTTTCTCTGTCGTCCTGAATACATTAAACCAGTTTTATGATATCTCATAACGCAATGCGATTAGGCGAGCTGTCAAAAAACTCTGAATTTATACTCTTGTTTATTAAGAACTTTGTTTTTCACTATATAAATAAAAGGGTGATGTTTCATTAGGACTTCTTAATTGCCTTTCTTATCTTCAAATGACGAAATATTTTCAATGGCTTATTTGTTGATTAGCTTGGTCGTGTGGAGGATTTCTGATTTTATTATCTCTTCTAGTGAACTGGTTTTTCTGGCTATAACGTTCATATTAAGACATATCGTGTTGTTTCTTAGGAATTAACGTTTTTCTGCAATTATGGGACATCACACCAGTACTTAGTGACAAGTTGAACAATATGTGCAGTGGTGTTGCTAAGGAGAAATTGCACTTTTTCAGAGGAACACCATTTGGGCTGAACGACAACTTCCAAGGAACAAATTAAATTGAATCTATGATATCTTTCATATCTATGGTATAATTTTTTTAAATCTTTGGTATAGTTTGTAACTTTTTTTTTATTGGAAAATTCAAAGTGCGGTATTTGATTCGTTTTTTTATCGGTGTAAATAAAATGAATATTTCGCAAATAAGTTTACAATTTTGTCATTGTTTGTACCATCTTCATTTTCGTATAACATTTTGCATGGTAATCTGTAGCCTTTCCTTTTGGAATTGATAAACTTCCAAAAGTTTCGTGGGTTTGAACAGAGGTTACTTTTTCGAATAGTTCCGATAGCAAATAGTCCTTAACTCTATACATCTCTCTCTCAATCTGGAAAGCTTTTGGAAATTCAGGCAAGCATATATTTTTTATCTCAATTTTTATTTTTCAGCAAAAATCACTTCCTTCCCAAATTTAGCATAGTTAAGAACTTTTCTTCGCTACTTTTTCCTAATAAATGTATGTGTACACCATTGAACAGTACATTTGATTTTAGAAAATCTTTCATTATTATCATCACATAACTGCCAAAAAAATTAATGTATATATATATAATTTTGAAGTTGATATAATTATTTGTTGCAGCTCCATACAACTACGAAAATGCGTCTCTTGAATCAAGCATCATTGCATATTGGGTCATCCCCCCTCCTGAAGCCAAGCCCAATGAATACGGCCGACCAATGCTCATGTCCTACAGTGTCATTCAGGACACCATACTCACCATGCACATCAAGGATGAGATGACAAAATGCATCGACTACTACAAAAAGGAAAAGGACTTTATCAACTTCAACGAACGCTATCTCAGCAACACCCTCTACATTGACAAACTGAAAACGACATTAATATCAAAGTTTCCGAGGGACGAGAGTGAAATGGAGCTGTGGCGGTTCATCAGGGAAAATTTGGGAGTTTCGTCAGAAGAAAAAGAAGCCCTGCTCTCGATTCCAAATGTTAGTAAGACGAGCCAACATTTACCTAACCTCAACACGCCTGTTAGTCTCAACTCTAATTTGATGCTTTCTGGGGACATCTCCAGTTTACTCTTCAACTCGGGAAAGTTTCAAAGTGCCAGCAGTCTACTTGGGCTTCCCGATCCTATGGCACACAGCACCTTAGCCGCTAATAATATGTTCCTGCAGACAAACTTTTTCAAGATGCAGGAATTGCTCAAACCCTTGTCGTCTAGTAGTCCCATTCCCAATAAGTCCAAACAGGATCACAAGTCACATTCTAGTTCTCCTGCCGTCATTACTAGTAGCAATCCAGTGACTTCATCTTCCCTGAAAATTCCCAGCGATGTGAAGAACACTAAACCCTCCGATTTCTCTATAGACATGCTCGGCTTGAAGCCTAAAACAGATTATCCGTCCCCCGACTTGAATCTGTCGAAACTCTCCAAGGATTTCTCCATGACTGACTACATCTCCTCCCTGAGCAGGGCCAGTGGAGGCAAGCAAGATTATTTCATGCCTGATCTGAGCATTACCAAATCTATCGGCGATTACAGTTTGAATTTGGGTAAACATACTGCGGACTCGGTGGAGAAAATGGCAAAGATTCCGAGGATGGACTATTCGGGGAGCATGCTGGATTTGAGCATGATGAAAACTTCCGCAAATGAGTCTGCT
Source organism: Gonioctena quinquepunctata (assembly GCA_018342105.1). Classification (NCBI taxonomy): domain Eukaryota; kingdom Metazoa; phylum Arthropoda; class Insecta; order Coleoptera; family Chrysomelidae; genus Gonioctena; species Gonioctena quinquepunctata. The sequence goes on from JAFIRS010000105.1 coordinate 1,037,388, forward strand.
TCAGATACGCCGACTGACTTGAGCGTCGGAATGGGAGAGACCAATGAATCTGCGGAAGGGGGAGCAGAGGATAAGCCTTTGAATTTGGCTGGGGAATCATAGGTGTGTTTTTGTTTAGGTTTTGTTTTTCGGAATGGAGTATTGAGCTTAATCGAATATGAGAGGAAAATTTCTCATGAAAAATGTCCAACAAGGTGATGTATTGGTGGGAAATCAGAATTCATATCGGGGACTCATTCTCTGGAGTAATATTCATAGTGGACCACCAAAAGAAAGTGCTGAAACACTTTGTAAATGAAACAACATAATTTTTCAAAATACTCCCAATGATGTTAATGGAAGTAATCTTCATGCATCACATTAACCCCCATCATCTTCGTTACTAACACAGAACTATTTTCATTGATATTTAATTACAGACGCTATCCACTTCATATTTATATTTACTTGGCTCAAGTCATGCACACTTGAAAATTTTGGGTTTGAAGTTGGTCGATATATCATTTGATGGGATATCAAGGAATTTATTATATCACTTGTGAATTTGTTCCTTATTTTAAGCTCCTGAACCCATCTATTATTTGGCAAACATTGTATTGGTGTTGCCGATGTTGTACAAAAAAAAAATATTGCAAGAAAGCATTGAAGTATGTCTGAATGGAGTGAATGGAAAATAATATATTATTTTGAACATTTTGAGGTTTTATAAGATTTTGATGAGAACTCTAGGAGTGAAGTTTTTTTATGTCCGAAAGGAGTGTGAATGTAGTGTATTGAGATTTTATTTTGAATTTTATATATTTTTGTACATGACTTTTCTTTAACTTTTTAAAATATTTGTATTATGTATTCAACGTTTTCTGACTTTTAGGTTATTGTGATCTCAGTAGTCAATAGCAATGCCATTTTTATTTGATATATTTATATAAGTATCTCCATGTTTTTTACCTACATATCTTTTCTGAAGTTGTATATACCATATATAAAGACTAAAAAGCTCAATATAGTTTTTTTTTTCGAACTTTCATTAAAAACTTATTAAAATTATTATTTCAATGGTCAGAGTAAGTTTGAAAACATAGATGAAATAATTAAAATGAAGATATATTGCCAGGATCAGTCACACTTCTTTTTAGTTAATTTTTCAACTGTTAATAAAAAAATCTTGTTTCTATATTGAATATTAAGTAGATTATTTTTTGAAACACTTTAAAATTAAACAGTAGGAAAACATTTAAATCTATATCTATCTATACTGATATTATAATGAGGTAAAATTTGTTTGTATGTATGTGGGGTACTCTCTGGAACTACTGTAGTGAAAATACCGGCAAAGGTGCTAGATTTCCAGCTTTTATGACTTTTAAACATAGTGCGTTAATTTTATAATGGAATTACAAGTTTTCACGAAATATACACTTCAAAACCATCCAATCACTGAATAATGAGGGTTATATCATTCCAATAAATCAATCAACTCATTTGACCAAAATGAAAAAGATATTTCGCCACCATATTTTGTTGAAATCTTAAATTTTCTATATTTAGTTAAATCGATCAAGGTAGTTGGGAGTTCCTTCATAAAAAGCTTCTTAAAGACGATAACACACAATATACTCTTAGCGTAGTTCATAATTCTTATAGTGGCTTTGAAAACAATCGTGCTGCATACGCCCAAATCCTTAAAATGCATTAGTTCATGTACAAGTGACGTGAATTCAATTCTTTTTGAAATTATTGCAAGTCAGAAGAAATCTAATTGCATTTTGGAATTATTCTTGTATGAAAATTGAGGTGAGCTGGTGATAGTGATAGTATTTGTTAGTGAAAAAGAAAAAGGGGGAACAAACAATGGTGAGATTACGAAAAAGCGGCTTCGTTCTCCACTTCAGGTAAGAACTTTGTGAGTAATCAATCAATCAATCAATCAATACTTTATTGTCCAAGAATAGCTTCTTATTGACAAAGTGTCATAAATAAACATTAACAAAATAAAAGTACAAGTATACAAGTGAAGTATAAATGTGGAAGTAAAACATTAGTCGAAAGAATGAGATAAGATAGGATTAATCTGTATAAACAAATACTAAAAACAATGAAAATAAAAACATGCATTTAACGCCACGCCTGCCTACTATACAGTACTAAGGTACACTTAAAACTACAAAATCATCGCATGAGTTTTACACTTAATGATCGTTAAAAACTCATCCAAAGTGTAATATGCCTTATCCAACAGTAACTCTTTGACACTTTTCCTGATTTTTCTTTCTGAATTTAGAATTTTGATATTCTGAGGTAGATGATTAAAAACTTTTTTTGAGTTATAAATCAGTGAATTCTTAACTTGTGTAGTGTTGGGCTTAGGAAGATCAATATTATCCATCTGTCTAGTCTGAAAGCGAGGATTTCTTATGGAGTTTTTATTTAGCTTATGTTTTTTAAACATCAAACACGCCGCTCTAGTATAAATATGCAGGTAAGGGTCAATATTCTATGTGATTTGAATAAGGGCCGACATGAATCTCTGAAGCCAGCCCTACACATATACCGGACAGCTCTTTTTTGGAGCATAAATACATATTAATTGATGCTTTGTCTGAGTTCCCCCAGTAGCAGTATTTTGTATGGTCTTTGGAAAACCACATTTGAATCTCAGATCTCATGTAACAAATTATGTGAACTACGTTATTGAATTTCATATTCCAAATCACCATTTGAGTTGCTACTTATCAGTTTGTCACAGCCTTCCAGAATCAAACCCATTTAACTAAGTTTACAACATGGAATTTGTCACGGTTATGCCAAGCTCATCTATACTTAAAAAAAATCTGTGTGAAGCCGGGATGGATCAGCTTGTATGTTATAGAAGGCTAGAGGGTTTATGCCTCATAAAGTGTACATTAATCCTTGGCTACAGTACACAAGTGGCAGATATTTGGTATATGGGATTTCATTTATACAGGGTGACCCAGGGGTGCATGCAAGCTCCATAACTTTTGTATCCAAGCTATCGACTTTATTTTTTTAAACGATAGGTCCGACAATGAGACACATTATAAAAATATTTCTTTTCATATACTGGATGTCCCAAAATAACACATAATTGAGTTCTGTTTTGTTAAATGGCAACCCCCCCATTTTTGGATGTAAACTCAAACTTGGAGTCGATGTTCCATTACCTACTGCAGTTTTTTGAAAATTACAAATGGCAATAACTCGACTTTTTCAAAGGGAACACCCTATGTTTTATTGCATCATTGCATGACATTTTTCAAGAGCTTTTTGTCGATATAGGGTTTTTGGGGTCTAACTTTGTAAAGTTTGCGAGATTTGTTGCAAAATAAGAAATGTTGATGGTTTTTTTGTAAATAAAAAGGAATCGGGTAGGCAGCTATCGTAAAATGTGACACATCCGTGTACTTTTAATAATTTCACTGGCGAAGAATTGGTGAATATGGTCTACTGTATTGGCTAAGCTGAAATGAAATATCCAGAAGCAAGAACTCCACGGATATACATCATTCCAAAAGTTAGGAGATCGGTTTGAAACTCACTGGTAGTGTGTTAACTCCTGTTCCAGAGTTCATCACTGGAGATTTGGCAACCGCCATAGTGGAAGTGTCAAATGAAACAGGCAAGAGGCAGATTGTTGTTGCCTCGGCCTACTTCCCAGGGGACTCACCGTCACACCCATCACGAGAGGAAGTCCAAAGCCTTATCAGATGCTGTCAAAGAGGAAACAGGCATTTCATTCTTTAACAAACCCACCTTTATAAATGCGATTAGAAAAGAGGTTCTTGACCTAACCCTTGCTGATCCATTTATAACAAACTATACATTCACAACTGGCACGTATCTGATGACTCCTCGATGTCGGATCATCAACACATAATATTCGACTTGGAGTCATCAAAAACACGCTTCGAAGGATATAGGATACCCAAATAACTGACCAACTGGGGATTTGTAAAGAGCATCTCGAGAGGAAGTTGGAGGACCAACACATATCCATCGATTCAGCTGAGGAACTAGATACATCCTCCAAGCAGCTTCAAAATGATGTAATGAAAGCATATAAAATCAGCTGCCCAGAAAAACAAAAGGCAGTCAATAGAGACGTGCCTTGGTGGAGATAGCCAAACTTAGGAAAAAAGTTAGGTAACTCTTCGAAAGATCTAAAAGTCTGGGACACTGGCAAGACTACAAAGCGGCTCTTTCTGAGTACAACAAGGAACTCAGAAAATCTAAATGAAGAACATGGAGGCAAATGTGTGAGGGGCTTACGGAATTAGCCCCAGCTCAATGTCTCCAGAAAGGTCTTTCTAAAGAACATACCAATGGCATCGGTCTGATCAAAAAGCCGAACGGTGGATATGCAGAAAACCAGAAGGAAAGCATAAGTGTTCTCATCCAGATACCCTTTCCTGGGACCAAGGTTGTTGAAAACGAACTGCAAAGTGCTCAGCTGGAAGGGGTTGTCACCAACCCCAACAGAACCAGCAGGAGCCCAGCGGGGAAAATTTTCACCCCAAAAGATCAAATGGGCCATTAAGAGCTTCAACCATTTTAAATCGGCCGGAAAGGACGGAATATTACAAAATGGCCTAGAAATAATAGAGCCGTCCTTGAGAAGGCTGTTCAAAGTCAGTTTCAATTTCGGTCACAGACCAAAAGCCTGCAGGGAGGCTGCAGTGGTGTTCATACCAAAGACTGGAAGACGTCCAGCAGACGAACCTCTCACCTCCTTTCTCCTGAAAACAATGGAGAGCATATAGACTGTTATATATCCTTTTGGACAGACCGCTTCACAAAAAACAGTTCGCCTATCAAGCAGGCAAATCAACGATTAATGCTCTACAATGCTTAGTAGAAAGCATTGAAAAGATATACTTGGCCAAAGAAATGGCTCTATGTCCATTCATAGATATAGAGGGTGCTTTCGATAACACCTCACATGACTCCATCATCAGATCGCTAGAGGAAAGGAATATAAACCCCTCACTGATCAGGTGGATACATGCAATGCTGAAAAGCAGATTCATTGTAGCTGCTCTCGGAGAGGAAACGGTCAGAATGACAGCGAAAAAAGGTTGTCCGAAAGGTGGGGTTCTATCGCCTTTGCAGTGGTCACTGACTGTGGATAATCTGATAGTGAAGCTACATGAATCTGGAATTACGACTCAAGGTTACGCCGATGACCTGGTCATCACTATTAGGGGCAAACATGACAGGATAATATCCAATCGCATGCAGACTGGTGCGCAAAGGAGGGACTAAATGCAAATCCTAGCAAAACAGGTTCCATTCACAAAGAGGCGTAAGTATGAACTGAAAGCCCCAACCCTGAATGGAACTTAACTAACTTTTTCAATGAAATCAAATACCCGGGCGTCATAATCGACCAGAGACTAACATGGAACAGTCATATTAAATATATTCTGCCCAAGGCTACAGCGGCAACCTGGACGTGCCGCAGAGTAATGCTGAATCTTCCGCCACTGCACTTCTGTCTAATGAAAGAAGTGGCAAAAAGTGCCTTCAGACTGCACCAGTAACGGGTCCTAATTTTAGGCTCTCAAATCCCTAGGCAAAGCTCCAACAATTTTTCAAGCAGAAACCCATTCTATGGATATTTGCGTACAAGAATGCCTTGAAAGAGGCTTCAGGGGGCAAAGACCTATCAGACATCCAAGCAGCACTAAAAGCTCTAAAGTCACACACTTGTGAGTCTAGACTGACTTGGGACTGCAAACTCTCCCTAAGACAACTGGCTACGAACAATCATGTTACTCTGATGTGGGTGCCAGGTCACAAGGGAATCAAAAACAATGAAGAAGCGAACAACCTTGCCAAGGAAGAGGCAAACACTCAATTTTCTGTCCCAGAACCCTTCTGTGGTCTTTACAAAGCCCACATTAAAGAAAAGTTTAGGCGCTGGGAAGCTGACCAAATTAAAACCCACTGGAATAAGGTTCCAGGGCAAAGACAAGCGAAAAGGCTTCTGAGTCCATTGCCAAAGAAAGCTGAACAGCTTCTCGAGTTGGACAGACTTGAAACTGGTAACGGGACTGCTCACTGGACATTGTCCTCTGAGGTATCACCTCAAAAAAATGGATAGATCAGACAGTGAACTGCGCTGTTACTGCGAGAACTTCGCTGAAACTGCAAACACCTGCTTTGCGACTGCCAAGCGCTGTTTTGCAAAAGGCTTAAGTTCCTCGAAGGGGTTTAACTAACGCCCTTAGACATCAGGAACTTAGCTCCCAGGAAACTGATACGCTTCCCAAGGAGTCTCGGAATGTCGGGTCTTGAATAGATGAAGGGTACAAAAGACCTGCTTCCAGGTCGAGGTACGGAGAGGCTGAACAGCCATATCGAGCCCCCTACAAGTTACAATCTATACCGAACAAGAAATTGTTGGTGATCGGATCAATGAGGAAACTGAGTTGCAAGTTTTATTGATGCTAAAGGAAAATCTTCACTTAAGCACTAGGGAAATAGCAGCGGAAACGGATATTTCACAAAGTTGTGTGAACAGAATAATATTGAAACATGTTCTACTCTTAGCATCTGAACCTACACAAGAATTGTAAGTTAATGATTTTGCCAATAGAGTTTTGTATTTAAATGAATGAAGGGCAAGATTGACGAGAATTATAATACTTCTGTTTTCTGATGAAGCAACGTTTAAGAAAAACGAGTCGGTCAGCAGACATAATATGCATCATTATGCAATCGAAAATCCTCACTGGTTGAGGACTGTTGATCACCAAACGTGATGGTCGCTTAATGTTTGGGGAGGAATTATTGGAAATCATATTATTGGACCCTACTTTTTCGACAGTGTGCTGGATGGTGAGAAGTATTTACATTTTCTTCGAGAACATCTTCCCATAATGTAAGAAGAAGATTTTAACACCAGAAGGACCATGTGGTTGCAAAAGGACGGTGCATAACCATAGGATAGTGCGACAATTTTCAGATCAATCATATCCTGATGGTTGGATAGGCAAAGGAGGAACTATCCCTTGGCCCGTGCGATCCCCTATATTTTACTTTCAGAGATCGTCCAACACGAAAAGCCTTCCGTTCAACTGATGGAGGAATGCTTGCTAGAGTTCGAGGCTCATTTACTAAAAGACTAGCAGCTTATGGTGATCTATTTGAGTATTTATAAGTAGCCTTTCCTCAATTTTTTTACATTGTTTCCTATTAATCATCCTTTCCTGTTGTAAATATTAATGGAATTGTTTCCTTTGTGATGTTCTCCTGTTTCTATTACAATTTCATTTTATTGAAAAATATTCTTTTCAGAGTTATATGGATGAGTCAAATTTTACGACAGCGGCCTACTCAATTCTTTTTTTTCCGAAAAAATCATCAACATTTCTTATTTCCCAACAAAATTGCAAATTTTGCAAAGTAGACCCCACAAACCTTATTTCATCAAAAAGCTTTTGAAAAATATAGGGTGTTGCATTTGAAAGAAACGAGTTATTGCCATTTGTAATTTGTCATTTTCAAAAAAATTTAGTAGGCGATGGAACATCAACTCCTAGTTCGCCTTCATCTTAAAAGATGTGCTAAAGCCTAAGGAACTGGCAAAAAGTTGGTTCAGTTATCTTGAATGGTTCTGAAGTTGTGAATTTTTCTGTGGGTCTATACACGATGCTATTTTAACACATAAATTGACATACAAACTATTGCAGATAAGTCTACGAAACCCGGGTGCGTTACATTGACAATTTAGTGGCAAATCCAAAGATGTAACAAAAATGGGGGGTTGCCATTTAAAAAAACAGAACTCAGTTGTGTATCTTATTTTGGGACATCCTGTATGTAAATGGAAATATTTTCAGAATGTCAGAACCTATCGTTAAAAAAAAATCAAGTCGATATCTTGGATAGAATAAAATTATAGTTTAAAAAAACACGCCTATGTAGCAATAAGGACAAAAAAGTTGATAATAATAAAAATAAAATCATTGACCAAAAAATTTCCTCATGTAAAAAAGCGTGAGGTGCTTGATATCAGTTATTTCAATATTATGAAAAGTAAGTGGAGAGCACCCCACGCTTTTTTACATAAGAGGACATTTTTTGGTTATCGACTTTATTCTTATTATTTTAAACTTTTTAGGTATTGCTACATAAGTGTGTTTTTTTAAACTCTAATTTTATTTTTATCTTTTTGGTCCATATTGCTACAGAAGGCTTGAAAAGACTACGGGAGAAAAACTTGCAATGGAAGTTTTATCGAAATTATGGTGAATGCGATGCATGCTGCATTTTGGAGAATCTGCGCATTCGCCATATATTTGAAATGTAAATAATTTTTTTCTGACGATCTTTGTGAGAATACCAGGTTATAGCCATGGAATTATTGTATTGTCATCGGTTCTTAATACGTGTGCAAAATTTCAGTTAATTCGGAAGTCTAGAAGTGGGTGAAAATTAATTTCAAACCTACATAAGTACATATACAGTGCTTCTCAAAAGTCCCTTCCCCCCCTCTTATTTTTGGAACGATTATACATAAACAAGTGAAATTTGGAAACTGAATATTAAAGGTTGTAAACTTCCCTACTAGTGACGATAGATGACGAAATCGTCAAAGATGACGTCACAAGGCCATTGTGACCAATAATTTTAAATGGAACCCTACGGCAAGCGACACCTCTTTTAAAAGGTATCGAAAAAACCTATTCAATGATACTAATTTTGTTTGTGTTTATGGCAGTTTTGGCAACTCGCTTTTGAAAAACGCAAAGCTGTGATGAATTCAATCAGTTAATACTAAAATTCCAAATTCAAGCTCCGCCTTTGGATAGTTGTCAAATAAGCTGGCGTTTTTGTTAGACTCCCTAATTCGACATTTTTGTAATTGTCCAAGTTTTTGTACATTTAATAATTTGTGTATTGTTGATCGAACGTTCAACTGTTTTAGCAGCTTTTGGTACTTTTAATATTTTTGTACATTTTAATAATTTGTTAAACTGTTCTGAGCCGAACGTTTAAGTGCTTCAAGAAGCAAAATGGTACGTGCTTTAGGTGATAAAGTAGCAGCGATCCTAATTCTTGGTGAAACTGGACAAAATATTCATGCAGCAGAACGAATTTTTAATGAGAGGTTTCCCGATCGTCCCGTTTCGAGGACTTATTTAAGGGGGCTTCTTCGTAAGTTTTAAACAACGGGTAGTATTAATGATGCGAAACGATCTGGCAGACCACAAATTTCTGATGAGAAAAAAAATTGATATACTGGCAGAAGTAATAGTTAATCCTACTTCTTCAACAACTCACGTTGCATCTACCTGTGAAGTCAGTCGAAGTACAGTACACAGGGTGTTAAAAACAAATTTCATCCATACAAATTAAAAATGATTCATCAACTCTCAGACGACGACCCAGACCAAAGACTAGAATTTTGTGAAAATATGGAAACTAAAATTAACCAACAGCCAGACTATGTCAAAACAATTTGTTTTAGTGACGAAAGTACTTTCTGTCTAAATGGAAATGTAAATACGCAGAATGTGAGGTATTGGAGTGACGCAAATCCTCACCTGTTTCGTGAAACACATACCCTATTTCCCCAGAAGGTGAATGTTTGGGCAGGTATCCTGGGAAACCACATCGTTGGGCCTCTTTTTTTAAATACTAATTTAATTGGTGAGGTTCATCTGGAGCTGTTGCAAAACGCAATAGAACCGTTAATCCTTGAAATTTTGGAAGATAATGCAGATGAATTCGGCAATTTGGAAATAACATTCCAACAGGATGGTGCTCCTCCACACTATTACGGTGCAGTAAGACGGTGTTTGGATGAGGAGTATTGTGGTAGGTGGATTGGACGACGAGGTTCAACGGAATGGCCAGCTCGATCACCGGACCTCACACCTTCGGATTTTTTTCTGTGGGGGTACCTTAAATCGAAGGTTTACGCCACTGAACCTGACAATATTGACGTTTTAAAACAACGTATTGTTGCCGAATGTGAGGCTGTTTCCCTCAGACAGATTTGCAAAAGTACGAGAAGAGTTTAAAAATAGGATATTTCACTGTCAGGAAGTAAATGGAGGTCACTTCGAGCAATTTCTTTAAGTAGATACTGATTCTTAAATCTCTAATTAATATGATACTGAATGGAATTTAAATTTTAATGTTTACTAATGAGCCATTAAGACTGCCATAAACACAAACAAAATTAGTATCATTGAATAGGTTTTTTCGATACCTTTTAAAAGAGGTGTCGCTTGCCGTAGGGTTCCATTTAAAATTATTGGTCACAATGGCCTTGTGACGTCATCTTTGACGATTTCGTCATCTATCATCACTAGTAGGGAAGTTTACAACCTTTAATATTCAGTATCCAAATTTCACTTGTTTATGTATAATTGTTCCAAAAATAAGAGGGGTGGAGGGGACTTTTGAGAAGCACTGTATACAGGTGTAATATAAAAGAGTACTAAGACGAATGTGGTTTAATCAGTTGTTGAAAAGACAGTCTCTCTGACAGGTCATGACATTGATTCTCACTATAGGGTGATTCATGTAATGTTACATCCCCCCTTCTTCATATCTAAACTAAATATCGAACACTATCAACAAATTGAATAACATATTTAGAATTCTTCAATAAATCTCCTTGGCCTGCGTATTTCTCTTCTCGGCCGATCTTCTTGTATATTTCGACCTTGCATTTCCTCCCTTTCTCTTCTTTCCGCAGGTATCCATTTTCTTCCTCAACATTTGTAGGTGGACCATAATTGGTCTCTCCTTGTGAATGAGCATCATTTATGGTGTAGGAATTTCCATAATTTGGTACCAAAACTATATTTGGCTGAACATTGGCCATAAATGTCTTCAAATGTTTTGAATTCCTTTCCAGAATCTGCCCTTTATTTGTCTCAACTGGAATTGATCTTGGTCTATTTGCTTTTTCAAGTACCTTATATTCCACCTATCCACTATTTCGGTTCTTCTTGAACAATTATTTTGTCCCATACATCGAAGCTTCTTGTAATGTTACTCATAATTGAAGAGACGTCACGTGATCCCGAATCATCAATCTTAAAAGAAGTGATAATGAAAGGGTGGCCGAATGAAATTAAAAAACTTGACGACCTTTCGTGACCAACTTTCCCTTTTTGAATCGTTTTCTATTCTCAATGGTTTGGGTGGTTGTACAAATGGCACATAATTTGATGTTGAGTGTGGACTTGTTTGAGATCCAGATCGAGTAGAAGCCTAATAGATATTTTCAAATCCTCCAGCTGTTTTCCATTTCAAAGTTGTATATTCTGACACCATGTAATATAAAAGAGTACCAAGACGAATGTGGTTTAATCAGTTCTTGAAAAGACAGCCTCTCTGACAGGTCATGACATTAATTCTCACTATAGGGTGATTCATGTAATGTTACAACAGGTGAAGCTAATAAAGCGTGTATAAAAAAAAGTTATGGAGCTTGCACGCACCCCTGGGTCACCTTATATAATTCTTCTAGAATAAACCTGTATCGTGACATTTACAGGGTAGAAACTGTTTTTCTAAAGCAATTGGTTAGTAATGATTTCATTATTGACCGGGGTTAATAATGCATATCAAAAGCTGTACAACAACTGAATACTATTAGTGGCCAATCAATTATTAAGAATTCGCTTGATGATAAAAATCTTTAGATTTTTCTGGTAATTCATCATTTTCAATATCCATTTCACCCAACCTGATTGAATATTTGAGCAAATGAAAGGTCGCAAATTGAAATGACACTATAATCATAGCATAACTTTATATTTGGTGAGAGAATATAATGAACATTATCAGATGAAATAAACTTCTTAATGTCGAAATGACAGTCTACAATTTTCATTAGAACACTCACACTTCTAATCTGAATGAATCTTTCTTTGGCACTGTACTTGTACTCCAACAGATAAAAACAAATAACTCGCGTGCGATGCATTATAAATATACCAGAAAGGTCAGTGAACTTACGAGAATGACCTCGATTCTACCTGCTTCGGGTTTGTTTACATTCCCATATCTCGTCGGCAGCGTGTGATTACATGCTGTGGCGTAGTGGATTCGATACAATATCATCGACGCTTCTTATTTTCCTTCTTGATTTTTGTACTAATTTTGATCAGAATTCATTTAGGATGTTATACCTTTCGCCCTAGGTAGATTGTAGGGTAGTCCTTAGGGCTCTGAAGCCTCTCAGCACCTTGACCTATAAGATATTTTGTACATTATCCTTTATCTATTCAAGACACGGCATTTCGAAACTCCTTGGTTTCCTGGGAGCTAAGTTCCTGCTATCTCAGATGACAGGTAGTACTCCCGTAACTAGTTTCAGGTCTCGAGAAGCTATTTGGCTTTCTTTGGCGATGGGCTCAGAAGTCTTTTTGTTTGCCTGGAACCTTGTTCCAGTGGGTTGCGAATTGATCAGCGCCCCAGCGCCGAAACTCTTCTTTAATGTGGGATTTGGGATTTGGGGAGACCACAGAAAGGTTCTGGATCGGGAAATTGATAAGGCCGTCTGCTTCATGATTGCCTTTGATTCCCTTGGGACCTGGCACCCACATCAGGGTGACCTGATTTGTCGCTGCCAGTTCTCTCAGGGATAATTTGCAGCTCCAAGTCAGTCTAAACTCACGAGTGTATGACTTTAGAGCTACTGCTTGGCTGCCTGATAAGATATTGATTTTTGCCCTACAGCCTCTTACAAGGTATTTTGGGCGCAAATTTCTATATCATGAATTTCTGCCTGATATATTGTTCGGGCATTGCCGAAGGGGTTTTGAGATCCTGAATCTAGGACACGTAACTCCCACTTCAGCCTTTCATTGATGCATCCCTTTCTAGTTTAGGCCCGTTCGTTATGCTTGTTTGATGGTTGTTTATGGCCACTTCGTTAAGCACTTCGAAATCGTACCTAGCTGGCATAATCTCTGATGGTTTGAACCTGAATTCTAGGGGAAGATTTTACAGAATCTTCAGATATTCAGTGAAATTTCCTGCTTTCAAGTTTGATCTCTTCCATTTCAACACCCAGGTTGAAAAGGGAAATTTATATTAAATAGAAAGATTTTTCTGTGAATTGAAAAATCTACGATAAAAATGAAGTTATTTTTTGTGAATGTCTAACAGAAAACAACTACTTCCCCGGCTAAAGCCACGCTGGACTTTGAACTACATCTGACAGATATTCTGAAAGGACCCTAACTCCAAAGAAAAAATCTTAAATGAAAATTTGCATTTTCATTCAGATATTCATTTGATTTTCTATTCCAGTCCTAATTAAGATGAATGAGGCAAAGAAGAATGTTTTCAAAAAGAGAGTACTCACCAGAAATAATTTGTAACAATGACGCAAGAAAGGCATCGCATTCACTAGGTCTTCAATACATTTTTGTGGGCGAAAATCTATTTCACGATCATCAGGGAGACCGGAAGAAATGGAAAACACATTTTCTAGAAGCAATGTCACTTTGCAAAGATGGAAAAAGTTAGAAACCTTTCTTTTGGAGAGTGGAGTTTCTAGTGTTTTTCTGACATTAAAACCTGTCATATTCAAGATTTTCTTATCAAGAAGGCGACACTCTTCCACATGCAGGAGACATATTAGCTGAAGCAATCCATGTATAACCGACTAGTGTTGATATATCGTTTCATTTTCTATATTGCATTAAAATGTTTATATTTTGATTTTTTTTTTTTCTTCTCTATTTAACGTCGGCCTATTTCTGCTACCAAGGCTGAACACCGACGCCGGTGAGCACACTCCTCCAATCCGGAAATTTTGCCGAATCCTCTGTTGTTTCAGAGGTAGGGTTCTTTAACGAGCTCAACATCCATGAACTCGGGACCGACATCTTAACGTCCCCTCCGAAGGACGGCATATCTATCGTCTTATCTCGTGCTCATTGATAAGACGCCTGCAGCTGCTAATATGCTACTACGCTACAGTTCGTGGAACTTTCCTTGTCCGGTGGTCACCCATTCAAGTACTAACCACGCCCGACGTTGCTTGACTTCAGATATCGATAAGACTCTTGTCAACCTGACCAGCCATCGGTGCCCCTACTTTGATTATTATGTATTTATTAGTTATTACTTCACCTTAATATAATTCTGTAGTTCCTTGTAAATTGCATCACATACTTTTGGTATGAATGTTGATATGGTACATTTTGGAAGTCTGAATAAATATTGTTACGGGGTAGGGCTATCACCTGATTCTAAATATCTTAAAGTAACTTCTAATTTTAATTTAGCATCTACACATCCTAGAAGTATATTGAATTGTTCTTCTGTTAGAAGTAAATGATTGATGTAGTCGTTCGGGTATATCAGAAAAACACTAATTTCATAGAGTTTTTCTGACATTAAAACCTGTCATGGGGTATGACAGGTATGTCAGAAAAACACTAATTTCAAAGTGTCTCTCCAAAAGAAATGTTTCCAACTTTTTTCCATCTTTGCGAAGTGAGATTGCTTCTAGAAAATGTGTTTCCCATTTCTTCCGGTACTGACGATTGTGGAAGCGTGAAATAGATTTTCGTCGTACAAAAATGTATTGAAGACCTAGTGAATGCGATACCTCTCTTGTGTCATTGTTACAAATGATTTCTGGTGAGTACTCTCTTTTGGAAAACATTCTTCTTTGCCTCAGTCATCTATATGAGTTCTTAATTAAGACTGGAATAGAAAATCAATTAACTATCTGAATGAAAATGCAAATTTTCAATTTCAGATTTTTTCTTCTGAGTTAGGGTCCTTTCAGAATATCTATCAGATGTAGTTCAATGTCCAGCGTGGCTTTATCCGGGGAAGTAGTTGTTTTCAGTTAGATATTCACAAAAAATAACTTCATTTTTATTGTGGATTTTTCAATTAAGAGAAAAATATTTCTATTCAATATTCAATTGAGAATGTTTCTCTTTTCAACATGAACACCCCACTAGAGGTTATCTTGAACGACGGAAGATAGTGACTAAAGTTTATCTGTCAGTCGCAGATGATTCCACATCTGATTTTATGAACATCCAGTTCATACTTTCAAACAAATCAACACCCAGGTCTTTTATTTCCTTGACTTTATTTATTTCACATTGATTCATTCTGTAATTGAAGTTAATTTTATCTTTTTGTTTGTGAATGAGATGAAGAGGCATTTTGTTGGGTTTAGGAGGAAAAGACTATTTATTAGTTCACAATATTCAGCAAATCTTGCTTGTACCAGATAACAGTCGTCAAAGTTTTTTATTTGATGATATAAAGTATGGAAGACTGTATAATTCTTCAAATTTTTGAAAGGGGTACGTCACTATTTTCATCAAACTCGAAGACATTTCATCAGAACACCCTCGAATAATGATGAAATATCTGTAATTTCCATAGAATCAATATCTGAAATGATGAAAATAACACATTTAGATTGTATATCGAGAATTTTGTTCTTTATAAATCGAAATCTGAAAAATCTTTTTTCTTCGTTTTTCAGACTATCTCATTTGTTAATAACTCAAAATGTCTGCCGTAAGGACAATGACCTCCACCGACGCCCTAGTTTCGTATACAATGTAAGTGGTAGGAATTGAATAAAAAAAAATTTCAATGTTTCTTCTCTTTTACCCTAAAAAACTATAATACGCTGCAGATTTCATGATTTTATGCAGGGAATGATGAAATTTAACCAAATCTTGGCCCTGAATTCCATATGGTAGAGTGAATGATTCTGCTGAAAGTATGAAAGACTGTATAATTCTTCAAATTTTTTAAAGGGGTACGTTACTATTTTCATCAAACTCGAAGACATTTCATCAGAACACCCTCGAATAATGATGAAATATCTGTAATTTCCATAGAATCAATGTCTGAAATGATGAAAATAACACATTTAGATTGTATATCGAGAATTTTGTTCTTTATAAATCGAAATCTGACAAATCTTTTTTCTTCGTTTTCAGACTATCTCATTTGTTAATAACTCAAAATGTTTGCCGTAAGGACAATGACCTTCACCGACGCCCTATTTTCGTATACAATGTAAGTGGTAGGAATTAAATACAAAAAAAAAATTTCAATGTTTCTTCTCTTTTTACCCTAAAAGTTATAATACGGTGCAGATTTCATGATTTCATGCAGGGAATGATGAAATTTAACCAAATCTTGGCCCTGAATTCCATATGGTAGAGTGAATGATTCTGCTGAAAGTATGGAAGACTGTATAATTCTTCAAATTTTTGAAAGGGTACGTCACTATTTTCATCAAACTCGAAGACATTTCATCAGAACACCCTCGAATAATGATGAAATATCTGTAATTTCCATAGAATCAATATCTGAAATGATGAAAATAACACATTTAGATTGTATATCGAGAATTTTGTTCTTTATAAATCGAAATCTGACAAATCTTTTTCTTCGTTTTTCAGAATATCTCATTTGTTAATAAAACAAAATTAGTATCATTGAATAGGTTTTCGATACCTTCTAAAAGAGGTGTCGCTTGCCTTAGGGTTCCATTTAAAATTATTGGTCACAATGGCCTTGTGACGTTATCTTTGACGATTTCGTCATCTTTCATCACTAGTAGGGAAGTTTACAACCTTTAATATTCAGTTTCCAAATTTCACTTGTTTATGTATAATCGTTCCAAAAATAAGAGGGGGGGAGGGGACTTTTGAGAGCACTGTGTTTTCAAATCGTCTGCGTAATTAGTATTTTGGAGTATTTGAAACATCTTGATATATCGATGATATGAATAATGAAGAATAGCGGACCTAGGTGACTACATTGTGGTACTCCAGAGGTAATTGGATATAATGTAACGTAAATAAACTTAACTTGGTTTAACTAATTTATTTAACATTTAATCTACAACTTAATTTGTATTACTACGCCACTGAATAGCTCGATCGTATGGGCTCGTTCAGACTGTGTACTCCCTCTTGAGGGCTGTCTATTTATCTCCGATACAGCATTCTCGATGTTTCGAATTCTTTCAGTTGGCGACCGGCGTGTTCCAATTGTTTCCAATATTGACCGTTGTTTTCCGCGGCATAGCGGCTGGATGGTTCTCGAATATCTCCGGGGATGATCTCATCGCTGTCGACGGCAACACGCGAGGCGACAGGTCCGGCCTAGGTTCGTTACATTGCCCCCTTCTTAAAGACATTTCGTCCCGAAATTTCATCCTTGGAGTGTGACGATATCTGCATGACTCCCCATATCTGCACCGTGAAGTTCGATGGAAGTAACACTCCACGGTCTTCATGATCGGTCGTGGAAGAGGGTTACAGCAAACCAAAATCTTGACGCCGCTGGATCTGAATATCGCCTCCAGCATACTTCTTATGACTCTCCAGTCCAACCCATCAATACCACAGGATAATTTTGGAATTGCTAGATCCACCAGGTTCTGGTCCACCATAGTATCTCTTAGTTTGGTGAGACTCTTCCAGACATCTTCATAGGACGGTTTATCTTGGGAATGCCTCTTGGTAACTAGGTAGTAGATGTTTCTCTGGCCTTTCTTCAACTGTAGCACCCCACCAACTTCTGGATTCTGCTCCCGCAGTGTTTGGAGTTGACCAAATTTCTTGGAGAACACTACGGCGATGCCCCTGGACATTCGAAGATCTTCTGCCACACAGTGCGCTAGTGCGTAGTCAGCAGGCACCTCGAAAGGTCTCGTGACTCCTCTCTAGTAACCCCATGTAGAACTTTCTGCCCGTTTGAATACAAGGACATAAACTTCTCGAACGTCATATCATCCTCCGGTGGCGAGGGTGCGAACTTGGTCATGGTTTCCAGCCTAAGGGGCCAACCTGTTGAAATGGACGACCCTTGGTTTCCCTCGGGGTGGCTTATGGATTCGGTACACAAGGTCGT
Source organism: Gonioctena quinquepunctata (assembly GCA_018342105.1). Taxonomy (NCBI): domain Eukaryota; kingdom Metazoa; phylum Arthropoda; class Insecta; order Coleoptera; family Chrysomelidae; genus Gonioctena; species Gonioctena quinquepunctata. The sequence goes on from JAFIRS010000105.1 coordinate 1,055,295, forward strand.
TTATCCTTTTCACGATTTTATACGGGCCTTCCCACGAGTTCCGCAACTTTGGTGATAGTCCACGACGACGTTTGGGGTTGTACAGCCAAACCAGGTCATTAACCTTAAATCCTCCTGCGTCGGCCTTGATGTCATAGGTCTTCTTCATTTTATCGCTGGCACTCTGGATGTTCAACCGGACTCGTTCGTGGATGTCGTCCATTCTCTGCCGAAGTTTGCTGACGTAGTCCTCTCCCGCAGTGTCTTGTCCTGGCGGTATCCCAAACTTCAGGTCACAAGGCAGTCGCAGTTCTCGGCCCATTATAATACTAGCAGGAGTTTGACCGGTTGACTCGTGTACTGCGGATCGATAGGCCATCAGGAACAAATGAAGATACTGGTCCCAGTCTCTCTGATGGTCAGAGACAACCTTGGACAAGTGGCGGTTGATCGTCCTGTTCATCCGTTCCACCATTCCATCGGACTGCGGATGTAGGGCCGTGGTTCTTGTCTTGCGGATGTTTTCAGCAAGAGACATATTTCTTGGAACAGGTTGGATTCGAAATTTCTGCCTTGATCCGAGTGCAGCTCCATTGGAATACCGAATCGACATATCCACTCTTTCACCAAGACGTCGGCGACGGTGATGGCTTCCTGGTTGGGCAGGGGCATAGGCTTCCGCCCACTTACTGAAGTAGTCCATTGCCACAAGGATGTATTTATTCCCGTGGTCGGATACGGGAAACGGGCCGGCGATGTCAATGGCGATTCTCTCGAACGGGCTGCCTACGTTGTACTGACGCATCGGGGCCTTGGGTCGTATTCGAGGTCCATTGCTAGCAGCGCATACAGCGCACTTTCTGCACCAGTCCTGGACGTCAGCTTGACAATTGGCCCAGTAAAACCGTTGCCTTACTTTCTGCAGGGTCTTCGTCACTCCCAGATGTCCTCCGGCGACTCCATCATGGATTTCCCGCAGCACTTCCTCTCTTCTGTTCCTGGGAACAATTATTTGGCGTCTGTCTTCCCCACCAATATCGGCCTCCAACACACGTTTCAGGATCCCATTGTCCAGAATAAGAGAGTTCCATTGTGCCCAATAGGACTTAACAGCCGGCGAGTAACCTGCGACTTCCTGCCATGATGGTCTTCGATTGCCCTTCTTCCAGCTGACGACAAGCCAAGGTCGGGTCTCTCTCTTGGTCTTTCTGGATCTTGCTGTCATTCCAGTTGTCATCCATTGCCGCGGTTCTACAAAGTGTTGCTTCTTTCTCTTCTGCTCGTCGGCAATGTGAGCAATCATCTGGACATGGTCTTCGCGACAAGGCATCTGCATTCTTATGGCTAGTTCCGGCTCGATGTTCGATCTCGAAATCGAATTCTTGGAGTCTCTCGATCCAACGTGCTACTTGACCCTCAGGATTTTTGAACTGTAAGAGCCATTTGAGAGCTGCATGGTCAGTTCTCAACAGGAATCTTCTTCCATACACGTACTTGTAGAACCAATGACCTTCTCCTGTCCTTTACAACAGCTAACAGCTCTCGCCTGGTGACACAGTAATTGCGCTCTGGTTTGCTAAGCGTCTTGCTGAAATAACCAATGACCTTCTCCTGTCCCTCCTGGATCTGAGATAGGACAGCTCCAAGTCCCACGTTGCTGGCGTCCGTATCCAAAATGAATTTCCCTTTGGGTAGGGGATAGCTCAGTATAGGTGCGTTGATCAAAGCTCCTTTCAGCTTCCTGAATGAGTCTTGACATTCTTCGGACCACTGGAACTTTGTTTGGCCCTCCGTGAGCCTGGTCAGTGGTTTAGCGATGTTGGCGAATCCCAGCACATATCGGCGATAGTATGTGCATAAACCAAGGAAACTTCGAAGTTGGTGAATGTCTTTTGGGATGGGCCAATCCTTAACAGCTTTGATCTTCTGGTCATCCACTGCTACTCCTTCCCCAGAGACAACGTGGCCGAGGTATCGTACTTCTTTTGGAACAGATGGCATTTCTTAGGGCTCAGCTTCAATCCGGAGTTCCTCAGTCGCAGGAATACTTCCTCCAAGTTTTTCACGTGGTCCTCGAACGATCTGCCGACCACAATTATGTCGTCGAGATACACTAGACACGTGTTCCATGAGAGTCCCTTCAGCACTGTCTCCATCAATCTTTCGAATGTGGCGGGAGCATTACAGAGCCCGATGGCATAACGGTGAACTGCCACAATCCTGAGCCGATGGTAAAAGCAGTCTTTTCTCGATCTTCCTGAGCCAGTTCTACTTGCCAATATCCACTCTTCAGATCAAGGGTCGAGAAAATCGTGGAACCAGCCAACGTGTCTAGGGTGTCATCTATTCTTGGGAGAGGGTAACTGTCCTTCTTCGTGACATTATTAAGTTGGCGATAGTCTACACAAAAGCGTGTCGATCCATCCTTTTTCTTCACCAGTACGACTGGAAGGGACCAGGGACTGTCAGATGGTTCGATAACTCCTTCTTTTCCCATATCGCTGACTATTTTGTCAGCCTCTTCCTTCTTGGCAAGAGGAAGTCTTCTTGCTGATTGCCGGATCGGTCGGGCACCCCCAGTATCAATCTTGTGCTGGACCACATTAGTTCGACCTCCTTTTCCTTGTCCGGTATCGAAGACGTCTTGGTACTTTTTGACTAAATCTCTTAGTTTGGGCTGTTGAGCTGGTTTTATGTCTTTGGAAGAGATGGCAACTAATTTTTCTAGTTCTGTGGGCAAGTTGTTGGGTTGGCTAATCGTACCTCGTACGCCCCGGATCACAGATGAAACTGACGAGCAGTGCCCCAAAATTGTTCCTTTCTTCAAGGTCACTGGGAAATAATTGACATTCATGACCCTTACCGGCACAAATTTGTCAGCACGCAACAATGTCTTCCCTAGTGCAATCCCTCGTCCAATTTTCTCATCATGAAGTTTGGGCTCAAACATCACCACGTCTCCACTGCTCGCACTCCCGTCAGGCGAGCCTCCAGAATGGTTTCAGCCCTTTCAGGTACGCTTACATCTTCAGCCAACAGCACACGGATCAACTCCTCACTCCTCCCATGAAGCACCAGCTCTTCTCCGTTGACACGTAGGACGCCGTCTTTGAAATCAATTCAAACCCTCTGGAATTCATGATGTCCATTCCGATGATTTCATCGTCTTCGATGTCCGCTACAAGTGCCTGATGTTTCACTTTAGTGCTGCCCAAAATTATTTCAATCGGTAGCTCGCCATATACAGTAGCTGGCTCCCTGTTGCTGTGCGTAGCTTCAAGTTGTCGGTTCAATCCGTTCCGGTGTTCTGGCAAAGGAAGGCCGAGAATTGTCCTAGTCGCACCTGTATCTAGCAGCATGGTGCAAGGCTCGTTATTGATGAGACCGTCTACGAAGACACCTTTGTTCTGTCGTTGAAGGATAGCGACATATGCGTTGTTAACCGGGGCTTGCCGGACACATGCCGACGATTGCCCTTCTCGTCGCCTTCTTTAGTTTTCCTGCATCGGAGTCGATGAATGTTGGACATTTGCTACGCACATGTCCAATTTTGCCCAATTCCCGCATCTTATCTGTCTTTTCTCAGGCAAAACTTCCTTCATCACTTTTCTTATGGCAGCTTCAAGTCAGCATGCTCCTGTGAGTCTTCTTCAATACTTCGAACTTTACTTTGGTTTTGCAGGATTGCTTTGCTGCCTCAAATTCAAAGCCCACCAGGCTTTTAAAATGTGTGGACGAGCTAATATCAACGCTTGTCTGGTTTCTTGGTCACGGAGTCCATCCAAGAATGCCTGAACCGCTAATCGCTCCATTACATTCTCCGGTGTGGCTGGATATGCGAGACGAACCAAGCGTGCAATGTCAGCTTCGAATTCTTGTAAGGATTCGCCCGATTTTTGGCAGCGATTTTTCAGCTGGGAGTGGTATACGTGTTCCAAATGGGCGTGGCCATATCGTAATTCTAGATGTTTAATCAGCTGATCATAGTCCTCCTGTTCTTGGGCGGTGAGAGTTTGTAGAATATTTGTCGCTTCTCCACGTAATGCAAGTGTCAGTGCTACAGCTCTTTCCCCTGCATTCCATCCGTTTGCTTTGGCCGCTGCTTCAAACTGCCGGCGGTAATTTGCCCATGGAGTTTTCCGTCGAACTGAGGCGGCTTCATGGAAAGCTTCCCTATTTCTGAAATGACCTTGACATCTTTTATACCCTCTTGAACTTTATCAAGTTCAAACTCAAGTCCAGCATTGCATTTTCGTTAACCATCTCTGTGGAGGGCGCACTATTAATTCGTTTTTCCAGCTTACTGATCGTTTCCTTTATTTTGTCCATTTCTGCCTCGACCCCATCTTTGATTTTATCTACCTCCGTGTTCATTTGCTCCCTAATTTTATCTATCTCTGTCTCAACGGTTCCCATTCTTTCTTCTAGAAAATTAGCCACACCACACAATTCTTTTTTTAGGCCTTCTGTGTTTTCCAGGAACTTCTCTTCCAGGCTTCTTGCATTTTCTTCCAGGCTTCTTGAATTTTCTAGAAGCTTCTCTTCCAGATTTCTAGAATTTTCTTGAAGCTTCTCTTCCAGATTTCTAGAATTTTCTTCAAGCTTCTCTTCAGATTTTCTAGAAGCATTCTCTTCCAAGATTTCTTGAATTTTCTTGAAGCTTCTCTTCCAAAGTCCTAGAATTTTCTTGAAGCTTCTCTTCCAGATTTCTAGCATTTTCTTCCAAGCTTCTTGAATTTTCTTGAAGCTTCTCTTCCAGATTTCTAGAATTTTCTTGAAGCTTCTCTTCCAAAGTCCTCGAATTTTGTTGTTCGAATAAAAATGTTTCGGGGTCCTCACCTTCTTGTATAAGTCCTTCTGCAAGTCTTTCCTGGAGTACTTGCTTTTTACCCGTTGTTTCCAGTTCCCTTTCCTCCAATTCCTGTTTCAATTCTCCTACTTTCAAATCAACGCCGTTTTTTTTGAAGAGTGTATCGTTTTATTCCACGCACAATTGTCCACTTCGCGAAAACCGGGCCACTGTCTATTTTCTGTTTCACGCGAACAGTGTATCAGTTTATATTCCCACGCACAATTGTCCACTTCGCGAAAACCGGGCCACTGTCTATTTTGGGCGTACAAAAAGGTCTATCAATTTATTTTTCTGACTATCCACTCCACGATCACTTGTTTATTTTCAAAATCTCACTTCCGACACCAATTGTAACGTAAATAAACTTAACTTGGTTTAACTAATTTATTTAACATTTAATCTACAACTTAATTTATATTACCACGCCACTGAATAGCTCGATCGTATGGGCTCGTTCAGACTGTGTACTCCCTCTTGAGGGCTGTCTATTTATCTCCGATACAGCATTCTCGATGTTTCGAATTCTTTCAGTTGGCGACCGGCGTGTTCCAATTGTTTCCAATATTGACCGTTGTTTTCCGCGGCATAGCGGCTGGATGGTTCTCGAATATCTCCGGGGATGATCTCATCGCTGTCGACGGCAACGCGCGAGGCGACAGGTCCGGCCTAGGTTCGTTACAATAACCTAGATTTGAATCCATTGATAGTGATGACATGAGACCTTTTTGTTATTAAGTATATAACCTCATGAACGAGATTTGTCAATTTGTGAGCTATATGTTTTTCTTTCATATTCAAATTTAACATTTATGTAAGTAACAAAAAACAAGCAGCAGTGAATCTCACATGCAGAATCACCCTGTTTCTACGACGCCAATAAGAAATTATTGATTTGACGCTGTCTTTCCTCCATCAAGACGTCGGGTCCTGAACCGTGAATAGCGATTCGAAGTTGTTTCCTGTCGCTTCGAACTTTCCCATCAGAATGATCAGATCGAGGAAGGAGATAGGAATTATTAGATGGAGCCGTCTAATTTTTAATCATTCGCCTTTCGCGGCACTCTTTTTCGTTGTGGCATTCGGTCGTATAATGAGGTTGTCAGCCACTAACTGTTTTTCTTCTGAACTTTTTTCCGTTCAGATTATATCTCCGCAATTGGGATGTCTGTGTGGGACAGAAAAGAGGATGGTGGTATATGATCTCCAGTTCATTAAGTAAATTAAAATATTTGATTGTTTTTTAAATGAAACACTTTTGGTGGAAGATTGCCACAAAGAAGATTATAAAAATCTATATGCCTTCTATAGGATCAAATGAATAATTTTTCAAACATGATATTTCTGCCAATATTCTGCTCCACCTTCCAGTTGAAGCTATTACAATCCTTGCAGAGGCAATCAATCGATAATTCATTTTCGAGTGGAATATTTCCCGAATGTCTGAAAGTTGCAATAATAAATCACAAAGGAAGAGACCGATTTCATATTCGAAATATAATAATATCCTTGCATTTGCCAGTTTGGATTTCATAGAAATCAAAACACAAGTGATGCCATGTTCGCTCTAATTGAGAATATAAACGACTCCCGAGTCCTATCAACTTAAAAATTCATGTTGAACCACATAACCCTATACGAAACATGTATGTGGACGGAACTGTAGACTAGTGCGTGTTTTATGTAATCAACAATGCTCTATGGGATTATATTTTCAAGTGATCGTGCATGTACACATGTACATGTTCTTCGATTTGTAGTTGTTATAGCTCTCTGAAATGGGTATTGGACATGTCAAAGAGATATATACAGTGCTTCTCAAAAGTCCCCTCCCCCCTCTTATTTTTGGAACGATTATACATAAACAAGTGAAATTTGGAAACTGAATATAAAAGGTTGTAAAGTTCCCTACTAGTGATGATAGATGACGAAATCGTCAAAGATGACGTCACAAGGCCATTGTGACCTATAATTTTAAATGGAACCCTTCGGCAAGCGACACCTCTTTTAAAAGGTATCGAAAAAACCTATTCAATGATACTAATTTTGTTTGTGTGTATGGCAGTTTTAATGGCTCATTAGTAAACATTAAAATTTAAATTCAATTCGGTATGATATTAATTACATATTTAAGAATCGGTATCTACTTAAAGAAATTGCTCGAAGTGATCTCCATTTACTTCCTGACAGTGAAATATCCTATTTTTAAACTCTTCTCGTACTTTTGCAAATGTGGCTGCGGAAACATCCTCACATTCTGCAACAATACGTTGTTTTAAAACGTCAATATTATCAGGTTCAGTGGCGTAAACCTTCAATTCAAGGTACCCCCACAGAAAAAAATCGAAAGGTGTGAGGTCCGGTGATCGAGCTAGCCATTCGGTTGAACCTCGTCGTCCAATCCATCTACCACGATACTCATCCAAATACCGTCTTACTGCACCGTAATAGTGTGGAGGAGCACCATCCTGTTGGAATGTTATTTCTAAATTGCCGAATTCATCTGGATTATCTTCCAAAATTTCAAGGATTAACGATTCTATTGCGTTTTGCAACAGCTCCAGATAAACCTCACCACTTAAATTAGTATTTAAAAAAAGAGGCCCAACGATGTGGTTTCCCAGGATACCTGCCTAAACTGGGGAAATTGGGTATGTGTTTCACGAAACAGGTGAAGATTTGCGTCACTCCAACACCTCACATTCTGTGTATTTACATTTCCATTTAGATAGAAAGTACTTTCGTCACTAAAACAAATTGTTTTGACATAGTCTGGCTGTTGGTTAATTTCAGTTTCCATGTTGAAAAGGGAAACATTCTCAATTGAATATTGTTAGAAAGATTTTTCTGTGAATTGAAAAATCCACGATTAAAATGAAGTTATTTTTTGTGAATGTCTAACAGAAAACAACTACTTCCCCGGCTAAAGCCACGCTGGACATTGAACTATATCTGATAGATATTCTGAAAAAGACTCAAAAGAAAAAATCTGAAATTGAAAATTTGCATTTTCATTCAGATAGTTATTTGATTTTCTATTCCAGTCTTAATTAAGAACTCATAAAGATGAATGAGGCAAAGAAGAATGTTTTCCAAAAGAGAGTACTCACCAGAAATCATTCGTAACATTGACGCAGGAGAGACATCGCATTCACTAGGTCTTCAATACATTTTTGTCGACGAAAATCTATTTCACGCTTCCACGATCATCAGGAAGACCGGAAGAAATGGAAAACACATTTTCAAGAAGCAATCTCACTTTGCAAAGATAGAAAAAGTTAGAATCATTTCTTTTGGAGAGACACTTTGAAATTAGTGTTTTCTGACATTAAAACCTGTCATGGGGTATGATAGATTGATTTGTTGAAAAAATAAACAGGATGTTCATGAAATCAGATGTGGAATCATCTGCGACTGAAAGATAAACTTTAGTCACTATCTTCCATCGTCAAGATAACCTCTTGTGGGGTATTCATGTTGAAAAGGGAAACATTCTCAATTGAATATTGATAGAAAGATTTTTCTGTGAATTGAAAAATCCACGATTGAAATGAAGTTATTTTTTGTGAATGTCTAACAGAAAACAACTACTTCCCCGGCTAAAGCCACGCTGGACATTGAACTACATCTGATAGATATTCTGAAAAAGCCCTAACTCAAAAGAAAAATGATGATTTCATGACCATCCTGTTTATATTTTCAACAAATCAATTCAGTTTCCATATTTTCACAAAATTCTAGTCTTCGGTCTGGGTCGTCGTCTGAGAGTTGCTGAACCATTTTTAATTTGTATGGATGAAATTTGTTTTTTTCAACACCCTGTGTACTGTACTTCGACTGACTTCACAGGTAGATGCAACGTGAGTTGTTGAAGAAGTAGGATTAACTATTACTTCTGCAGTATATCAATTTTTTTCTCATCAGAAATTTGTGGTCTGCCAGGTCGTTTCGTATCATTAATACTACCCGTTGTTTCAAACTTACGAAGAAGCTCCCTTAAATAAGTCCTCGAAACGGGGCGATCGGGAAACCTCTCATTAAAAATACGAATACGATTTCGTTGCGGATGTCTTCTGTTGAATTCATGAGCAACTTGTCTGCTACTTTTTCTCGTAAATTAAGACGTTCAATGGGCATTTTGTTACTGTTTTTGACGCATTTACTGTCAAACTGACATTTGGTATAAATAGTTCATTTGTGTCCATGACACTTTAGCCCAAATTGAAAACACAAAATATGAGACTTCTTTGAAAAATTGAGAATGACGATTTTCCATCCAAAATTCAACAGAAAATAATTGAAAAATTCTTCAAAATTGGAGACAGGCTGCTAGTAAAGGAGACTAAATTCAATTAACTTACATTTGATAAAATAATAATTCTTAATTTTAGTTATTTCAATACGTTTATTCAATTGATTTTGACTGAAAAGGGAAACATTCTCAATTGGATATTGATGAAAAGATTTTCCTGTTCATATTTTCAACAAATTGATTTTGACTATTTTATCTCTGTAGCTTCTTATTCAGAACCATTAATTGAAAATCGGACTTGAATATGAAAATTACAAAAAAATTCAAAATTCGAATTTTGCGTTGAAATTCGGTATTTAGGCTCGAATATCGAGAATTTGCCATTTTCGCGGGATCGCAGTAGGCTGGGTTTAAGGCTGTCACTCGGGCTGAGTATTGCGAAAAGTGCGGCCCATGAAGGTCTACGTCTGTACCAAAAATCAAATCTCTGCTTTCAAAAAAGTCTAAAATAGGGGTGTCTTCACCTTAAATGTGTCACACTGTATATATATATATATATATATATATATATATATATATATATATATATACAGTTAATACAAATCTATCTATCTTCCAAAATATCACTTATATTATCATAATATTTCTCAATTAATAGGATTTTGATTGATTTCTTTAAACGTATTTCAGTTTGTTCACCCTTTATGATCCCGGGAAGAGTTTTGAAAAATTTTATACCACTGTATTGGGGACTTATTTCATACAGTGCGGCTTTCAAGAGTCCCCCCCCCCCCCGGTAACTTTTGAACGGTTCGACGCAGAAAAATGAAAAAAAAAACCTATGGAATGATATCACCGATATTCCTTTTTGAAATGAAAGACATTGTGATTGCCCGATAGATGGCGCGGGGGGGGGGCAAATCAAAATTTCAAATAGCATAGGGGGTCAAGTGGCACATCGTTGAAGAGATAATTCAATTCTCTTTTCAACCATCCTATTTTTTTAAATTTCGTCCACATTTTTTTTTCACAATATGCATTTGAAATGTCAAATATAAGTGCGGATCTGAATGGTACCGTTGCCTCAATAACTTTTGAACCGTTCGATGTGAAACAGTGAGACATGAAATTTATTGAATGGTATTACCGGTTTTACTTTTTGAGAGAAGATACATTACAAATACTCGACAGAGGGCGCTAGGAGCACATCAACTTGAAAATTTCGAAAAGCATAGAGGTCCATTTGCACATCGTTGAGAAGGTAATTCAATTTTTCTTTCAACTATGGTTGTTCTACGGAATCACAATTGAGAGTGTGGCTTTTTATACGTATAATACTAGGCAATCAGTATTCATGTATTTTGGAAGATCGTTGATGAAAATGAGGAATAACAATGGCCCCAGTATTGATTGAGGTGCCTTAAGATAAAATTGAAGTGAATAAATGGTGTGATGTGGATAAATTACATTTCTCAACCTTCTCTCCTTCAATTTTCACATCTCAATTTTTTTTGGGAAATTATCATCAGGATGCTTTACAATAAGAATGGTTTCGAAAGAATTGAATATGTCGGCAGCAAGAGAGGTATATTTTGCCTCAATTGACTCCCATTTGAGGTATGGGATATGTTTCTGAAGAAATGGCTCTCTATATATAATAAATGCTGTGTTTGCCCCACAGAAGATGCCTGTTTGATAAATTTTCAAGACATAACCCAGATACCCTTGTGTACCATTCTTTCTTTCTTTCTCATAAAATCATGACATTGATTTGTATCTATCTTTATTTCAGGAAGTGTATGTATCAATATCGGCTTAAAAATCGTTTCTACCCTGCAAGATCTCTTAACCGCTTCCCAGAAGCACAATAACAAAAAAAACGACAAATTGTGTTGCATATTTTTCAGTAATCGACAGTACAATTCTGAATTGTAGGTAGCTATAAAATTCATTGAGCAAAAGGAGTTGAATGATAAGAAAATAACTGCATTTTTCACTCAATCCAATCCAATAAAATAAAAACTTGAGAGGTGTCAAGGGACACCCGGATGGAACGAAGTTCCTTTCGATTAATTAGTGAAGGAATTGTAATAATTTTTTTTTTTTTTAAGTTATAATAATATTTTATATATATATATTATATATATATATATATATATATATATATATACTCTCTCGACTTCGTAAACACAACAGCGTATAGGTTAGAACACGCACGGCTTGCTAAATACATACGCATTGATATTGTAATATTAAAATATAATTTGCTTTTAAATTTATTAAAGTTATGACGCGTTATGACACACAATAATGGAGAGATTATAAGGCGTATGACTTGGTTAGCACAATAGTAAAGAGAGGTTATAATGCGTACTTGCTAAAAATACATAAGCATTTATTATTGTCTGTAGAAAATCTCTACTTACCTAACTCCATCAGAAATATCCGAAACTTGTGCAGAAACACTGTCAGAATTCATTTTTGTTATTATTTTTTATTATTTATTATGTACAAAAAACCTGTATACACTCAACAAAAATAATCGTCGCGACACCACACTTTTCGATGTGAAATAGAAAGACGAAACGAAAATAACTGGCTTTCTATGAGAGAGAGAGAGAGAGACAGACAGAGAAACACGCGCACGCCACACGGCTTATAACCATAGCGAAAGTCTCGTTACAACTTTTGGTCTTAATTTATTCCGTCTAGCCCTCTTTCGCAACGCGCGATAAGGAACTACGTTCCAATAACATTTATTTACAGTTTTGTGTGGTATAATTACATGGCATTTCTTAAAAGCTACTTATTACAATATATACAATTTTTCACTCAATGGAAAAGGTTTGAATACCAAACCGAACATTCAGGTTAGTTCTACCTGCCTAATCTAATCACAATGGTTTCAACGGAATAATGACCGGATAAAAATTGTAAACTTGGCCATTGTTCGAAAGCAAACAGAGCAAAAATACGGGCCCATCGATAGCAGAACACCATCACTTGTGAAAGCGAGCACTGGAAGTACAAATCAGTATAATACGTCTTTGTAACTTCACTGGAAGGCTTGCCGAGGGGAATATGTCCAGTTTTGTCAAATATTCACTCAAAACAAAAGAAATCTATCATGAAGTATTGGTAAAACTGAAATGCTGCTTTTCTGAACACTGTGGAATGACAACTAAGATTTATTATTGGTATCATTAGAATATTAATTTTGATGTTTTGATACATGGTTATCTTCCACGAGTCTCCAGGAAGGGGATAGACTGCAGAAAATATATCTGGCACAAAATTAGGGAGATTCGCTTCTAACTTCCAAAACTGTTGATTTATAATCGTAAATTCATTTTCCAGGTTGCATTAATCATGTACCTGTCGATAATTTTACATTATGGAAAAACATATTGTTTTGTTTCTGACAGAGTCAGCTGCCAACTAATACATCTGTGGATGTTAGAGCAGCGTGGTAGTTGGAAGTCGATGACACTGGCAGATTAATACATTGACACTTCCATAAGGAATGAAGTGGGTGCGGCTGATAATATTTTAGAAGCTGTTTAAGCATATAACAGTAATAACAAGTAGTTATTTTATTTTTTGCTTTTTATTTAGTTCGCATTGATCTGTTCATTTCTAATAGAGCATCGTTATTACAAAGTATCTACACTGTAAGTTTTGTAGCTGAAAGAAATCATGATCTCCGACCCCAAAAACTCCCACACACCAATTTTGATTAGAATCTGACCATAATCACAAAACTCGTTCGCCATCCCAAAGTCACCAACTTGAATTTATAGATTTTGACAAAAAATTAATAATTTCCGAACCTGAAAACCCTCACATACCAATTTTGAATGAAATATAACCATAATCAGAAAACTCCTCCGTCTTGGGGCCGCCATGTTGAATTTATAAATTTTGATAAAAAATTCAAAATTTTCAATTTTTATTCAAATCGGACCATAATCACAAAACTCGTTCGCCATCTTGGAGCCGCCATTTCAAATTTACACATTTCGACAAAACCTTCATAATTTCCGACCCCGAAAACCCCCACATACCAATTTTGAATGGAATTGGACCATAATTACAAATCTCGTCCACCATCTAAAAGCCACCATTTTGTTTATTTCTCTAACAAAAATTCCATAATGCATTGTCACCGGAATTATGCATACCTGCGATCAAAATTCACTTGCACGATTGACGAACGAACGAACGAACAAATCATAATCTCCGACCAGGGCCGGATTAAAAGGTGTGGAGGCCCTGGGGCTACAAAGGAGTGGAGCCCCCTAATTATTTTTCAAACAAGTTTTTTTTTTTTTAATTTATTGCGAGCACGAGCATATGTAGATATAATAAAATTCAAGAAATAAATTAAATTACAGCGTAAACGAATCGATTATTGCGAGCTTTTTTCGACGAAAAATCATTGATGATTTCGGTCAAATCCAGCATCCGGAGAAAATCATTCTCAATACTAAGAAGCGATAACTTTGATAGGCGGCTTTGTCTCATCGTAATTGGCCTATTTTTTTCATTTTGGAAAATGAACGCTTTCCAGTGCAATTTGACATTCTCAGTTGTAATATCACAAGAGAGTGAAAATAATTCGACAGATTTTCGAAAACTTGTTGCCAGGCAATAGACAAGAGAGACCAACTGGCTCGAGTGGCTATTGCCAAGAAGTTTGAGAAAGAAATCTAGATAATTATTTTCTACTATATCGAACTCTCGTGTGGTATTCTTTAGATTATTTTTTGATGTTACGATCATAAACACATTTCCTTGCAAAATTATATAATGTACTAAACCGGCTTTGATTCATTTCACACTTTTCATGCGAATTGATGACAGACGTCAAATTAAAAATATAGGTTGTCAGACAATAAAAACAAAATACCTCAAATTATTCCCGCGACAATTTTCTAGGTAGAATATTCCCACTATTGATTGGCCAAAATGTATATGAATTATTTGAATTGAACGTTTCCATTGGTTTCTAGCAATGTCAAAAAATAATCACTGTAATTTCAATGTTTGAGAATGTAGCTCTGAAATTTTGGTTTTCAAGAATTTGATAGTAGAACATCTTAGATTGGTCTTTTTGATAGTCCTTTTTCAGAAGGATTTACATTTGTTGCGGAATGTCATCCTTCTCTTAGACTCACACTTTCAGATTTCGGGGATTTCTCTGTTACAAGCGCGCCACTCAGCGGACACTTGTCAACGCCAATAAATAGGAAAAACAGGTATAGACGGGCAAAGTGTTTGTAGAATAGGCAGAAAAATAGTCAACAGAATTTGAACTTTTGTTCTATTATGGAAGGCGCACAGGGCTCTTATAAATAATTTGATGCAATCATATTCATAAATTGAAATATTATTTCCTTTTGCTTATGATTATTGAATTTCATTGTGTATCTAGATCGCTTGTGTTATTCGAAGATCACATCGACAAAAAATCCTTCATTTAATAAAAAAAAAGTTTTCTTTTTATTAAATTGTTCTTGTTTTTACAGATAATTTCGACACGATATATTTTGTATAATAGTATGATGTTTTACTTGGTGATTGTTTCTCGCATATACACATGATTCATCAGATCGAAGATTAATATTAACCATGGATTTTGACAAGAATACGAAACATGTTTTTGATTGTTTAAAACGAAATATGAGAGGAAAAAGTGGGAGAACTGCTCTTTCGTTGTCAGATTTTTTTTATATAATTTTGCATATCGTTCGGTATTTGTTAGGAAATTTTACCTAAAAATTTATATTGTGGGGGCCCTCTCTTGTGGAGGCCCCGGGGCTGCAGCCCCGTTTGCCCCCCTTTTAATCCGGCTCTGTCTCCGACTTCGAAAACCCCTAGATACCAATTTTGAATAGAATCGGACCATAATCACAAAATTTGGAAAAAATCGGACGATTAGAAGTGGGTCAAATTTAACTTGCAAGATTTAATTACAGACAGACACACAGACAGACAGATAGATAGACACCGGGGCAGGTGAAACAAAAAAAAAGCTCGTTAAAAGAATCTTCGACCCCAAAAACCCCCACATACCAATTTTGAATAGAATCGGACCATAATCACAAAATCGTCCGCCATTTTGGAGTCGCCATATTGAATTTTTGAATTATGACAAAAAAATCATAATCTCCGACCCCGAAACCCCTAGTACCAATTTTGAATAGAATCGGACCATAATCAGAAAATTGTCCGTCATATTGGAGCCGCAATTTTGTTTTTTTCCTAGCAAAAATTTCATAATGCATTGTCAACGGATTTATGTACACCTGCCAAATTTCAAATCAATCGGACGATTAGAAGTGGTTCAAATTTAACTTGCAAGATTTAATTACAGACAGACACACAGACAGACAGATAGATAGACACCGGGACAGGTGAAACTAAAAAAAAGCTTGTTAGAAAAATCTTTGACCCCAAAAACCCCCACATACCAATTTTGAATAGAATAGGACCATAATCACAAAACCGTCCGCCATTTTGGAGCCGCCATATTGAATTTATTAATTATGACAAAAAATCATAATCTCCGACCCCGAAACCCCTAGATACCAATTTTGAATAGAATCGGACCATAATCAAGAAAATTGTCCGCCATATTTCCTAACAAAAATTTCATAATGCATTGTCAGCGGAATTATGTACACCTGCCAAATTTCAAATCAATCGGACGATTAGAAGTGGGTGAAATTCAACAAGATTTGATTACAGACAGACACACAGATAGACAGACAGTCACCGGGACAGGTGAAACTAAATGAAAGCTTGTAATTAATTTTTTTTTATAATAACGTACTCCAAGAAATACGTCAGATGACATTATTATAAAATAAACCGATAAATACACAAAGTATATCAAGAAATAATTTGTTCTTATTACTCATGGTTCGGGTGTCGAATAATTGAATATAACAAACCCTTTAAGAAAAACTCATCGTAGCTGTGTAGGTAGTTTCAGAAATTTTAATTATTTTTCCGCTTAATTGATGCAACTATTAATTTCACGCAGCAAACAGCCACCGGCACCGTACCCTGGATCCCGAAACAGCTTTACTGTCAGTGTTTCGGACCTCTTTGTGCCCTTTCTCCAACGAAGCATTGATTGCATTTCAGATATACGGCCTACATCAATACCGGAAAGTCCCTTGGTCTGATTTGTGGGACGTCTTTGAAGTCATACAAGCTATTTTTCACGCTGCCTACTCATCTCAATTCTTTTGATCAAGAACTTCTCAGTTGTTGTCATGGATACTGTTGCTCTATAATCATGTGGTTGGGTTTTCCATTTTCCCCCCATTAGTTTCATTCCTACCCAGCGTATTTGTGCTGATATACCTTGTGTCTCATTCAAATCGGAACACGCTAAATAACAATGAAATGGAAAATTGTGCTCCAATTTTAACCGACCAAACCAAAAAGGAGGAGGTTCTCTAGTCGACGCGTATATTTTTTTGTATGTATGACCAAGCATAACTTTTTACTGAGACGTACGATTCCGATAATTCTTTTTTCAGTGGATAGGGTGTACTTCGAAGTTGGTCCCATTTGAATTCAAAAGATGATTCCAGAAAAAAATTTGTCAAAAACAAATTGTAGACAATTTAATTGTTAATAACATTGCTCTCTTTAACAATCTTAAAAAAGTTAATAGTTTTTAAGATAAATGATAAATAATGATTCAGGAAACAGAGAGGCCGATGCAGCGCATGAGTCAGAGAGAGACGGCGATACTTAAAGGTAAGCGATGCATACTTGTGAGCGCGCGAAATTGATAATTAAAAAACAGGTATAATCAATGAAATTTTTTTAAATCTCTATTGAGAATGTATTGTATAAAGAATAAAAAAAAAATATTATTTCGATTTTTTTTTTAATATATTTTTCATGGGTCAAAAGTACCCAAATATGAGATTTTTGAACCTTTAAAAATTCATATCTTAAAAATTTAACTTTTCTAAAAGTCGGCTTTTTTATTTGTATTTTAATAAAGAATATAAAAAAAAATTGTCCGGTTGAAAAATAACAATTGCAATTGTTTAAACAATTTCGGTTTAAACAATATGGCACGGGGTTGCCCCATGGCAACATGCATTTGTATCATCAGTAGGGCAATTTGAAGAGGATCGCATAAAAAAATTGAGGTGGAATAGTTTTCGGTACTCATGCGCCGATTCCTCCTAGTCTATCTGAATTCTGGTCCGTTAACCGATTCTATTAGGCATAACTTTGTACTGGTTTCTTCGATTTGGATGATAATTTTTGTATTAGATAGGGTATACCTCAAAGTTGATCATATTTGGATTTCGAATGAAATTATCCACCCTTACGGGTAAAAAATAGGGGATAATTGATTTTTCACTTGTGAACATTGGCACACATATGTAGTTGACAATGACAGATCGCTATTGCCATTATTTCTGTTCTCCTACATCCGTCACAATCATTATATTCTATGAGAGGATGGAATGATATACAAAGTAATGAAATAAACTAACCAGAACAACAAAAATAATTTATATTACAACAAATAGTAAAAGTAGATAATCATATTATTTAACTGGTAACAGTTGAAGTAAGGTAGGTAAGTAAGTATTTTGGAAGTAATCAAGAAACAAGAAGGTAGTAATTAGTAGATTTCAGCCACAAAAAATTGAAACATAAAAACTTTTTAACAAAATATTAAACCGACGAAATACGGAACTGAAAAGTAAAAAATAAAATAAACCTTCTTAGTCTCAATGACTATGTTTCTAAACTAATGTAAGTAACTTATTTTGAGTCGGCGCCAAACGAACAATCAACGAAGATCATTGAATTACTTTAAAAAAATTATCAGAATGTCACCGCGCAACTCGATGCCATCATTTTCACGTCTTACCTAATTCATTTGCTTGTTTGTTTGGCAACGACTCAAAATTAGTTACTTACGATAGTTTAGAAGCTTAGATATTGAGACTAAGAAAGTTTATTTTATTTTTTACTTTTCAGTTCCGTATTTTCTCGGTTTAATTTTTTGTTAAAAAGTTTTTATTACCGACGAAATCAAAAAGGAGGAGGTTCTCTAGTCGACGCGTATATTTTTTTTATGTATGACCACGCATAACTTTTCACAGAGCAGTTCGATTCCGTTGTTTTTTTTTTCATTGGATAGGGTGTACTTCGGAGTTGGTCCCATTTCAATTTGAACAAAATCCATCCCTAAGGGTAGCAAAATGAAGGATATTGATCGTTCACCCTCTGAATTTTGGTCCGTTAACCGAATCTATCAGGCATAACTTTGTAGTGGGTTTTCCGATTTGGATGATTCCATTTTTATTAGATAGGGTATGCCTCAAAGTTGATCATATTCCAATTTGGAATGAAATAATCCACCCCTATGGGTAGAAAATAGGGGATGATTGATTTTTCACTTGTGAACATTGGCACACATATGTAGTTGACATTGACAGATCCTCCTACATCCGTCAAAATAATTACAGTAGAAAATCATATTATTTAACAGTTAATAGTTGAAGTAAGCTAGGTAAGTAAGTAAAAAAACCAATTAAAAAAATTTTTTTAAAAAATTAAAAAAATTTTTTTGTTTGGAAGTAATCAAAAATTGAGTAGGTAGTAATTCGTAGATTTCAGCCTCAAAAAATTTAAAAATAAAAACTTTTTAACAAAAAATTAAACCGACGAAAAAATCAACTGAAAAGCAAAAAATTAAATAAACCTTCTTAGTCTCAATGATAATTGAGCTCCTAAACTAATGTGAGTACCTAATTTTGAGTCGGCGCCAAACAAACTAGCGATTGAATTTGGTGAAGCGTAAAATGATGGCAGCGAGATGCGGCGTTTTGATTACTTCTTCAAAGTAATATAATGATCTTCGATAATTGTTTGTTTGGCGCCGACACAAAATTAGTTACTCACATTAATTTAGGAGCTCAATTATCATCAAGACTAAGAAGGTTTATTCTGTTTTTTGCTTTTCACTTGATTTTTTCGTCGGTTTAATTTTTTGTTAAAAAGTTTTTATTAACCTACGAGTTGTAGTGCCCTCAAAAAAAAAACTGTAGTCGATATATAAACTCATAATGATACATACACAATGAAACCTCTTGTGACAATGACAACTTTTGTTATCAATTAACTTGTATAGGGTGAATACATCACACACCTACTTCATCAGATCCTTCATAACATTGAAATATCATTTAAATTCTGTATCTAATAAGTAGTACAATGTTTCTCTTGGGTATCTCAGAACTGTTATGCGAAGTACCAGATGAAATATTGGATGGAACATATAATACGTCATCTTGAACGGGTTCTGAATATAACCTCGACGATTTATGATTCGATCTGGCTTCATCTTTTATATGTTTACCAATACCAGGAGAGACGGAATTATCAGGAATATAAGCCTAACCTACACAGGGATGTCCAAGGTATGTCCTTTTTAAGTACCGCGGTACAAGGACATGATTGGGACATTCAGGGGATGTCCCGCAGAGGATGTCCAGAGGGCATCCCATCTGGTATATCCATAGGTTGTCCCATTTATGTCCCTGGTATTTCTGATATCCATTCTCATATAAGAATCGTCGAAACTCATCAAAATGTTCATTGAAAATTCAAAGTTGATATTTTGTTTTGAAAATGTTTGTTTTTCTTCTGGAAAATAACTATGAAGAAAATGGAAATATATCTCAGAAATTTCTGGAAGTTACCATTTCGCAAGCAAAAAATTATTAATGCATAATATATATACCCTTAGTATAAATTCTCAAGAATGATGCAAATTATACACAAATCCCAAACACAATTACATTTCGGTTTCTGTGGCTTTGCCCTGTTTGACTTTGGCAACATTGTTTGAATTATTTGGTGATCTGTCAACAATGGTTAACCTCACTTTGCATATTGTGCAAGTTTCTAATTTTTCTTTGTTTTCTTTGTTCGATGTAAAAAGATTAGCGGCATCCTTATTCTGTTTGACGATTTTTGTGAGCATTTGAAGTATTTTATCAGTTAGTATCAGTGTGTAGTCGAAAAATTGAAATAATAAGTTGAGTTTAAGGTTGGTAAAACAAATATCAAAATATTGACTGTAACCTTTTGGATCGAAGACTTGATTGTGAATATGGTTATTCGATTCTGAATATTATGTTTATAGTAGTATATTCATTAATCTATTAAAGGTACATATTGATATAATGGATCGTAGGAGGAAGGTATCCTCAAGACTTGAGAGAAAAAATACACTGAGTAAATATTATGAAAGGACAAGAAAACTTGGAAGACAAAATGAAGAATTTTGAGAGGCTTGTAGTGTGCCTTCTACTAGTCGATTGATAGATAGATTATTTATTACCTTTCTGCCATGTTACATGTAGGTTCGTCATCTGAATTTAAATAACAAAAAACATACAACATACATAAAAAAACATACAATTCATAATTTGATAATACATAAATATATAAAGTTTTCTGAAGTTTTTTTTTAGAAACTCATTAGAGTTTTTTAAATTTATGGCTGGTTAGAGACAGATGCAATATAATATAATGTACAGTTAGTTACAAATACTATAGCTATGATAGTCGAAATTGAAAGTGAACAGTTGAATGGTAATCATTTTATGGATATTAAGTATATTTGAAATTTGGAAACGTCGTAGAAACTATTTGAGGATAGAATTTTTTTTAGATCAGTCTTGAATCTTTTCAGAGATTGATTTGTTAGTGATTCAGGCAGTAAGTTGTAGAGATGACTCCCGCTAGATTTCGGAGATTTTTTGTACTCCATATGATGAAACTTCTCCATGTAAATATTATTTTGATTTCTAGTATTGTATTTGTGAATTTCAGAGCACTTTTTTAGATGGTGTTTGCTTTTGTGGATGTGACACAATATTTTCAATATGTAGATAGTGACCACTGTCAATATTCGATGTTTCTTGAAGAAGTTTCTACAGGAGTCTTGATACTTTAAGTTGAAAATTAGACGAATAATGCGCTTTTGTAGGGTGAATACTCTAGTTATCTCTGTGGCTTGGCCCCAGGAAATTATATTATAACTTATTGTTGAGAATGCTAGTGCATAGTAGACGTTAATCAGACCTTGAACATTGATATATTTTTTGAGAGAGAATATAGCGAAATACATTTTATGGAGCTTGTTACAAAGGTGATTTATTTGGTCATTCCAAAATAATTTCGAATCAACTAGAGTTCCCAGAAAGTTGAAAGAGTTGACAGCCTGTATATTTGTGTTGCCAAATGGTATACTTGGATCAATGGTAGGTGATTTGTATTTGCCTGTGAATTCCATGTAGCTGGTTTTTTTCAGGTTAACAACAAGGTGGTTAATTTTACACCATAACGAAAACTGGCTATTTCAACTCAGTGGGTAACCTAAATAAATAAAATGAATAATCTATCTATCTATCTATTGATGGCTGTAAATTATGATATTTATATAACATTACCTTCTACAGATAAAATGATCAATGTGAATCAAGTTCTGAAAATTGGCCTGATGGTTCTTCCCTTGGAGAATTGAGCCCTACATCAAAAGAAGACCTAGTTCAAAATTATCCTGTTGAGAACTTCCATGAAAACATTGAAAATTCAATTGATAACTCAAATTCAAAGTTGACTGAATGGATTTTGAAATACAACATAACACATGCAGCAATAATACTTGGTGAGTATTTTTATCTATTATTGTAAATCCCAAAAGAGCAATAACATGATATCTGTATTAGTAATTTTTTTCTTTGTCAATTCAATTCCACCTGCAATAATATTTTTGTTACAGGATCTTCTGGAGCCATTGGCAATAAAAACAGATTGAGGAGGCTTTGCAGAAGTTTTTCAGGAGGACCAAGAAGAGAAGCCACAGAGAAAAAGATAATGCAGTGCCTGCAATAAATGCAACACCCTAATATGTGTACAATTTTCAACTGATTCACCTAGTCTTCTTTGTGTATTTGTCATATGTTGACATATTGATTTCTGAATTAAACCCGTTTTTTCTTGAGAATCTTAAGATTTAATTTTTTCCATATTTTCCATGAAATTTTTCAAATTAAATGAATGCAAGAAAAGGACATTCGAGGACGTCCAGGGGATGTACCATATATCCCAGGGATATCCCTGGGACATCCCTAGGGTGTCCCTTTGATGTCCATTGTCGTGACTTGGTACATCCCTGGGACATACCAAAAGGATGTCCTTTTCGGTGGAAAGTAGATGTCCCTGGGACGTCCCTAGTATGTACCATGTCCCGACAAAGGATATCCCAGGGACTTCCAAGTAGCTAATGAAGGACGTCCCTGGAATGTTCAGGGGATGTACTTGTCTTGTTAGGGAGTGCATTCACTATTAACAGCATGTTTGTCCTTCCCCCTCTTGATGAACAGTTCGAGCCTGCACTAAAATGTCTAAAAACCATGGTGTATTCACTTATACCTGTAAAATATTGAGACAAACTGGGGGACACCAGCCCACTTGATGAATGGAGTTATCTAGAGTTTCAGATGGTGCCGACGTCTTGTCATAATTCAGTAAACTGCAATTACAGACCACACAGGGTGTTTTTGTGATTTGTATCTCTGATCTTTTCTGTGATTTTGTCGTCTTCAAGGTTATCAATTCGTTGTGAAATATTTCGAGGTTGATCGATCGATGTACATATTTTAGAAGAACAAACTACTCCATGTACTTAAGTGAGTGTTATATAGAATTTTTGAGAAGTGTTCCGAAATAATTCTAATTATGAACAATTGTAGTGCGTACCAATTTTGTATGCTTAATTTTCTGTTGATACGGCTCCACCGAGTTGGAACTTATGTATTTCAGTCCCATGAACACAAATTCAAAGTCGGTGCTTGTTCAAAATGTACGTGGATAGTGGAAAACGCCTAACAAATTTCATAAATTATAATTAAGATGTGTTTTGAACGTTTTTTATTGCTATGCGGCGGAAAAGGGGCTTTTCTTGATCTTTGAACCTCCGAGGGTATATGAGAACGACGCGTTTTGACTTCGAATTCGTGTTCATGGGGCAAAATACGTAATTAACACCAAGCGGCAAGGCTCAACTCGATGGAGCCATATCAACAATTAACAACAATCTCGCTTTGCTTAAGAAATTGAATTTTATTTATTTTCTCTGTTCAAGATACTTATTGAAATTTCATTTCATTCCATGTCAGGAAATAACTACATGTTGTGTATAATTTTCAGCAAATGACATAAACTTCACAAAAACTTTTTTAAATACTTCTTTTTCAAAATAATTTTGGACAGATTGATGAATGAAAGGATTATTACCTACCAAAATTTCCCGTGAGATTATGTGAAGTATTGGATTTAGAGTATTATCACGTAAAAAATATAAATGTTTGTTGTTGCCTTGTGTGGCACGTGTTATTATATTTTGAGGGTAGCCAATTCCTTCTCATTTATTCTGGAAACAGCAAATGATCAGAAAAACTTGATTTAATTTTTTTACATAGAATTCATCATTGAGTGAAGAATCCAATTTTATGGCTTTTCGCAATGAATTAAAGATAAAATCTAGAATGTATTTTCGTATTTGCAAAATCAATAAAATAATTATATTTTTGGGTAGATCCTTTTCATATACAGGAAGTTTCAATCACCCATCAATCGACATTTCGCCAATTGAGGTGTGAAT
This sequence comes from Gonioctena quinquepunctata, assembly GCA_018342105.1. Taxonomy (NCBI): domain Eukaryota; kingdom Metazoa; phylum Arthropoda; class Insecta; order Coleoptera; family Chrysomelidae; genus Gonioctena; species Gonioctena quinquepunctata. Next base: position 1,079,103 of record JAFIRS010000105.1, read on the forward strand.
TCGAGTAACGAGTATGTTTTGCGAATTGGTTAGTTTTGCTAGTCATTGGTGGGAAATCGATTGTGGTTTATTCTAAAATTCCATATTTATTCACAGTTAGGTATTACAGAGGTGATTAGAGAATATACCACGAAGCAGTAGATCCTGCTTGTTTGTGGACGTATTCGACAGTGGTGCTTATATTACTAATCTTATAAAACTAAGTGTGGATTCATGCAGCACAAAATAACAATTATCAGATAACAAATAAGAAATAACATTTAGCAATATAAGTTGAACTCAATAGTTTTCAATGACTATGTTCATGCAGACAAATAACAATTATCATTTAAGAAATAACATGTAGAAGTTGGCCAACTTTTATCTTTTTACATTATTTTAACGAAATTTTCTTCTAGTGCGCAACTAGTACGCAGATGACAGCGGATTGGTCAAAGCGATGATGAAAATAACCACACTTTTTCTAATATTCGAGGTATTGTTTTTGTTTCATATTGTTTATTGGACATTTTGAATTTTCACTTGTTTCTTATTATCGAGGGGACATGGAATTTCGAAAAAGTAGGATTTCCTAATTTAAATGCCTCGGATCTCCGTCTTGTGCGCATGCTTACTTTTTATTTCTTAATTGTTATTTTGAGTTCATGAATGCTACATTTTAATTCTTGTTAATTAATAATTGTTATTTGTTATTTCTTATTTGATAATTGTTATTTTATGCTTCATGAATCCACACTAAGCTAGGTTCATATTCACTTAATATTTAAATTATAATAAATCCAAATGTAAAATATGAAATATGTAAAATCTATATAATATGTGATAGGACATACGGACACAATTTAATAAGGGTTACATGATTTGAAATTGAAATTAAACTTAAAAATTAAAAGTTAAAATTTAAAAATTAAAATTTAAAAGTTAAAAATTAAATTTTAAATAGTAGAGAAGGTAAAATGTAGAAATGTAGCATTTTTTTGAGTGTTTAATATATTTAAAAAAGTGTATATGTAGATGTATGTATTATTATATTCATTATTATATATCTATTATTTCAAGTATTTTTTGCCGAGAATTTTCGAGGACATATTTTCTTATTTGTTTTTTGAATTTTTGAATTTTTTTCTCGTTTCTCAGGCTTTCTGGGATCGTATTGAATATTTTTGGTCCTAGGTAATTGTAAGTCCTCTGGCATATTGATTTCTCAACATATATATAGGTACGAAACATTTGTAATGAAATATGAGCATATTCAGTTACCTAAAATATTGTTATTCAATGATTTTGTTTTATTTTTTGATATTTTTCGAGATTCTTTTACCTTCACTCGAGTCGTTCTACTACTCGTAATATATATAGGTTTATACATATCATTCAAAATATTCCAGAGAAAATTGTTGAAAAAATTTAACAGTTTGTGACGAACATATATTTGTAGAAATGCTTCAATGACATCAATATTAATCATAACTTCTTCAAGGAAATTATTAGTAAAGGACTCTGATTTTTTATGTATCTGCAGAGTGAACTTCCACCGTGAACGATCGAGTTTGTAACCGACTTTTCCGGAATTTCAGGCATTTGGATATATCAATAAGCAGTGCAGTTTCATGAGAAATACATAATAGATATGTCAGTTTAATTCAGGAGATGCTAATATCATCAATCGCAATTGATATTGGTACCCTACAAAATATCTGAAAATGAATAAAATTCCACCGCTCAATTTTTTGGAAATCACTGAAAAACTTGTTATCTTTGAACTCACCCTGTATATCGTCTGTACGTGCAGGAATCATTGTTCTCTGTAGTGTATTCAAATCGGCCGTATGAACAATCGATGCATACTCGATTTGGTTAATATATTCGAAAAAGTCTATTCGCAATGGCCATTTGAAATTTTGGAAGTTAACTTTGGCACCCTATATAATCTAAACTGTTGAATTTGGAACGGTGGTGGTTCCGAAATATATAAAAAAATCGATCAAATTCACCGGAAGCCAATTTCCCATTGATGCGGTGCGAGGTCCTTTGTCACCGTCATCGAGCGCATCTAGCTGTGTGCGTCTTCCTCACCTATAGCTGCGCCACCTAATGTATTTTCATTTGGAACGGAGTATAGTTCAACAGCATTGTTTCAATGAAAACGATTCAGTGTGAATACAACGTGTATCAACAACATTTATGAGTGAAATAGTTTCAATCTTAGATGGGCTCTTGAGAATGGAACAACCACCAGGCGTAACCCTTATAGGCTTCGCTGACGATATTGCCATGGTAGTAGTGTCCAAAGGCGAAGAAAGTCTGATGTGCGCAGCAAATACAGCACTGCAACTGTGTCGAACTGGCTGGAGAATAACGGCCTACAACTGGCGCCCGAGAAAACAGAAGCAGCTTTGCTAACGACCAAAAGAAAAATAGGACCTATTGAATTTGACTTGCATGATGTTACTGTGAAACCAAAGAGGGCAATCAAGTACCTGGGAATTTGGTTGGATACAAAGTTGACTTTTGCGGAGCATGTGCATAAAGTCTCTCAGAAAGTGGAGAGGACAGTGGCGGCTCTCTCTGGACTTATGCCAAATGTAAGAGGACCAAGGGCATCCAAGAGAAGGTTGCTTCTGAGTGTAGCCCATTCCCAAATGCTGTATGGTGCACCAGCCTGGCATACAGCTGCAAGCAACCAGAAACTAGTGTCGAAACTTAGCAGTATCCAACGCAAAATGTGTATTAGGATATGCTCTGCATACCGAACTATCTCAACAGAAGCAGCCGGAGTAATCGCTGAAGTACCTCCCATCGACCTTCTAATTATAGAAAGAGACGAAAAGTACAGAGGAGTAGTCGGACCTATCGCCAGAATGAATCTCATGGCACAATGGCAAAGAAAATGGACTAACGGTAAATATGGTAGATGGACGCACAGGCTGATACCAAGTATACAGGAATGGACAAACAGGCCATATGGAGAAGTCGACTACTTCACGACACAGGCGTTGTGTGGACATGGGTGCTTCAGGAAGTACCTTTTTGGTCGCATGCGAGCAGAATCTGAAGACTGTCCATACTGTGGAGAACAAGATGACGCGGAACACACTTTGTTTGCTTGTCACAGATGGGAAGTGATTCGCCAAGGATACCAAACTGAAACGGGTGTACTTTTTGAAGCAGAGAGTATGATGGCGTCTCTGATCTCAGGTGAGGAAGGGTGGAGAAGTGCATACAAGATTATAAGGTACATAATCGAAAACAAAGAAAAAGACGATAGAGAGAGAGAGAGAGAGCGAGAGAAAGAGAGAAAGAGAGAGAGAGAGAGAGAGAGAGAGAGAGAGAGAGAGAGAGAGAGAGAGAGAGAGAGAGAGAGACAAGTCGACAACGTCAGACATATGCACCCCCATTGGAGTAATGCGAGAGCGGTACCAGTGGGAGATGCGAATGGAGGAGAGGTTTTTAGCCGGTAAGAATCCGACATTCCGGAAAGACCGGAATCTTATGCAAGATTCCCTCTCCTCAGACAAAAAAAAGTTTCAATCTTAGTTATAAATAAAATAAATAAATTAATAAATAGTTTATTCATCCTTAAGATCACAACAGTGATATCAATATACAATTTGTATAAAACACGGTAGAGCATTAAAATTACATCAAACATATTAAAATCACTAAGCTTATTGTCCTTGTGCAACAAGGAATTTATATTCATTAAAATTATAGAAACTTCCTTAAACGAGAAATATTTTAAGTTTTCTTTTTAATGCACGAAAAAGTTTCATTTTTAATATCTTTGGGTAGATGGTTATAGAACTTTATACCATTGTATGTTGGAATTTTTTTAAATAACTTGGATGTATGCTTTGGAATCTGTAGTAATTGCCATTTCTGGTAAAATGATCATCATTGCCCGAATTTTTTGAGAATTTACAAATAAAATTCCTTACATAGAGAACACTGTGGTATATGTATATTCAGTAGAATGTCATGATATCACTTTGAGAGAAGTATGACTTAGTGGTTTCAATTGATTTTAACTTAAAAATTAGTCTCATGATTCTTTTTTGAGATATGAAAATTCGAATTGCATTTGTGGCGCAACCCCATAGTATTATATTATATAAAAGTAAACGATTGCATAATAGACATTCAATAAATACGTTAGATTTTTCAGTTGAAGGAGTGCATAGAAGCAACTGTTGATTTTTTTACTAACATGAACAATGTGCAGTGTCCATCCCATATAATTCATGTAAGTAGGTACCCAAAAACTTTGTAGAGTTTGACATTTTAATAACCAATGGGAATTGAATTTTCAGCCTGGAGTAGAACTGCATGAACATAATTTTCTTAGAATTAACAATTAAATAATTTTTTGAAGAACAGTTCGTGAATTCTAACGATATTATGTTAAGTTCTTACAATTTTTAAGGGTTTTCTGATAACAAAGATAACAGTGCATTCTGTACTCATATATGCATGCATATCGTTTATAAATAACAGAAAAATCAAAGGATCCAATATGGAACCCTGGGGAACTCCTAAGTCAATATCATAGAGATCTGAGCTCTCATTGTTGAGTTTTCACATACATTTGTTTTTGTAGATACGACATTGGCCAAGATAGTAACCCAAAATCCTAGATTATATAGTTTTTTTCATAATAGAGTGTTTTAGACTATCAACTGCTTTTGATAAATCGAAAAAGAGCGCAGCAACATGACTTTTTTCATCTAGATGAGTATAAACATACTCAAATAGATCACAGGAAGTACTGTTCGACGATCTACTTGAGCGAAATCCATTTTGGTGATTTTATTATATTATCACCAAAATGCGTTCGAATGGCTAATAATGGGGTTTGAGAAAAATATTTGCCGAAAGCATTAGATATAATTTTTTTTAAAGTTCTATCACTTACCTACTCTATTACAACTACTACTAAAATATATACGAGCAAATTATCCCATCTATATTATTCACATCATATCTAGGATTGACAGCTGAACAGGTTATTCCAGTTTTCTGGAAATATTTCAACATTTTGAACAAAGTTTGGCAAGAAAAGTAATTATAATTTAAATAAACTTCACGCATCCGGTAAAATATATCCCAAGAGAGAAATTGAAATCATCTGTCAAAAATGTATGTTCCAAGTTGAGTTTTTGTAAATTATTCAGCACTTTTAGAGAAAGGTCGTTTGCATATTGAAATACTTCGACATTGTGCGAAAGATTCAACATTGTCAAATTATTCAAACCTCCGAAAATGCCTGGGCTCAAACTTTTCAAATTGTTGCCGTCCAATCTCAATTCATCGAGAGAATTCGAATACCTGAAGGTTTCGTATGGAATGCTTTCTAATTTATTATTCTGCAAATGCAATATTTCCAACTGAGTTAGTTTATGGAAAATCCCAGAACTAAAATTTCGTATGAAGTTATTATCCAAAAACAATCTCCTAAGATTGGAAAGCGAATATTCTTCCTGAACATTCAGTGTTAAATTAGTTAATTTACCAAAGCTGAGCCGCAAACTATTTAAACTCTTGGTATATTTCAGAATGTCAAATATATCGATTGATTCAAATGAGCCGTTCGATAAATCTAGAATTTTCAGTAATTTTAAATGATCGAAGATGTTTCCCCTAAGGGATTGAAATCATTACCACCCAAATATAATTTTAAACCCCAGAGAAAGCTTCAGGTTCTACTACACACAAATTTAAATTCGATAGTTGCAGAATTTTTATACTGCGTAGGTCAGCAAAGAGGTTATTTTGAATCACATGAGTATTTTTCAATAATATCTGGACATCCAAGTGAGTCACATGATACAATCCATTCAGAAACCCAGTTTCGTATGCTGAAATTTCTGTATTTATTAAATTCAACGACTCCAAAGCATACAACCCTCTGAAGCAGTCCTTTTTCAAGAATGTTATCAAAGAATCAATGAAAATAACTTCTCTCAAATGAGCATTCGCTATAGCATGTCTCTCCAAAACTCCGTTGAACTGCAAACTAAGAGTTGTTACTGCCACATAATTATTGATTGGGGCTAAATTGGTAATATTGTTACCACTTAGATGTATACGACTAACGAATAGATCAGAAAATACGTTCGTTTTAAGTTCTGATATATTGTTACCTCTCAGATCTATCGTATCGAGTTGTTTTAAACTAGAGAAAGCGGAAGATTCCATTTCCTGTATTCCAAGAAGCGATAAGTTCAAGAACTTCATGAAGTACATATTGTCAAATGCTCTTGATTGTATAATTTTAATTCTATTACCGTTTAGTAGTAAATCGCTGATTGGTAAATTGCTGAAAGTATTGCTTGAAATTATTGTTATATTGTTGTTACTCATATCTATAGTTTTCAATGCAGGTAGATCGAAAAAAGCATAATCTTCCACATTTTTTATGCCAGTACCAGATATATTCAGAATCATCAACTTAGATAAACCGTTGAAGGCTTTATGCTTTATGATGCCGATTGTGGTATTGAAAAATCGAAGATCTGAAACTATTGATTTGGAGAACGCATTAGTTCCAATGATCTCCAAATAATTCCCCGAAATATCAATTTCCTCAATATTTCTCAAATTACTGAATGTGTTACGATCTACAAGAGTGAAACGATTGTAACTCAAATCCAGTTTCCTCAACGACGCCAATTTTGAAAATGTACCTGGTTCGATTTTGCTAATACGAGAGTTGGAAATATGGAGAGTATGTAGTTCACTGCAACCATCAAATGCATCAGGTCCAATGCTGTCCATCATATTATAAGACAAATCGATGACGGAGAATTTGGTATACTTGCAAATATCTTTAACATTTTTCAAATAATTTCCCTTCAGATTGACTGTTGGGAATGGTTTTAAATTCATGAAGAAATCAGTGCTTATAAATCCTATCTCAGAGAAGGATAGATCCAAGTATTCAATAGCCGAGCCACTGAATATTATTTTATCCAGAATCGAGAGGTTATTGTGACTCAAATTCAACAAAGAACATTGTACGTTCCAAAAGAAAATGTCAGCTATATCAGTTATTGAAGAATTGAAAAAATCTATTGTGAGATTCGGATCGTACTTCAGCCGACCAATATCAAGTTTGGTCCTATTTAGTAAACCAATTTGTGCGTTTCTGACACTGAATTTCTCGAATATCTTCAGTCTAGGTGGTAGATGAATAGGTATGTTCGACAAAAACAGCTGGCTGCAAGTGAATGGTTTGTTTTCGATTGATTCCAGGAAAGTGACGTTATTACCTTCCAAGTTGACGATCCTCTTAAATCGATCAGTAGTTTTCTTCGACAACGGAAATTCATCCATCAACGAGACATTCCGGATGCGATTATGGCTCAAATCCAATGAATGGAAGAAATAATTCAGGAGGGCCTCGTTGAAATTCTTAAGGCGGTTATAGCTCAAATCTAGATAACTGCATGATTTGAATTCTTTGGATGGAACGATTTCTTTGATCTTGTTTCCTCTCATGATGAGGTGTTCGAAATTGTTCGAAAGTGAGTTCAAATCAAAAACACTCATTTTGTTGAAACTCAAATCCAACAGTTTTAACGATGGAATATTTTCGATGAAAGATATATCTTTTATATAGTTGTTTGCCAGGTTCAGTGTCCTCAACAAGTCCAAATCCTTGAACGCACTTGTGGCAATGGTTTCAATGGAGGAATTCCCAATAGTCAAATGGGAAACACGAATGCGGGAGAAAAGACTTGTTGGATTGTAGAACGACTCTATTCTTGAATAATTTGAGTTCATTATTTCTATAATGCTTACGTCATTGTTCAGCACGAATTTCTCGTTTCTATAGAGTTGGTCGAAAAAATCCTCTTGTTGGATACCTTTACAGGTAATGACGTTTCCAAAGAAAGAGCAAGGGTTGTCCGCATTACTTAGTGGAAGCCACAGAAGTATGAACATAAGCTTGAACATGTCTCCTGCAAAAATAAAATGATTGATACATTTAGTCCTCAGTCACGAATGTGAAGTTTGTTTGATTACAGAAATAAGTTATATATTTTTATATACAGGGTGTCCCGAAACTATGGTGCCAAATTGAAACGGAAGATTCCCTTCAAAAAATAAATACGACTTTCCTAATATCTTTTTTCTCAAATTTCGTTCGTTGTAGAGATACAGGGTGTTGAGTATTAAAAATTGAAAGTATTTTTTATTCATAACTTCCACAGTTTTGAAAAATTTTCAATATTATTCGAAGGAATTTTTTTGTTCAATAAGTGCTTTATTTAGAAAAAAATACATTTTCAGTTGCCACCAGTGGCGTACAAGAAGGGTATCATGGTCCCTTTTCTTCCTTATTTTTTACGACACTGGTGATCTCAGCAAAAATAATTTTTCGCATTTCTCATTCAATTGTGAGTAAATGAAAACTTTTTAACAACAAATTAAACCGACGAAATACGGAGCTGAAAAGTAAAAAATAAAATGAACCTTCTCAGTGTCAATAACTAAGCTCCTAAACTAATGTAGGTAACTAATTTTGAGTCGGCGCCAAACAAACAAGCAAATGAATTAGGTAAGGCGTAAAATGATGGCATCGAGTTGGGCGGTAATTTAATGATCTCCGTTGATTGTTTGTTTGGCGCCGACTCAAAATTAGTTACTTACATTAGGTTAGGAGCTTAGTACTTGAGACTAAGAAGGTTCATTTTATTTTTTACTTTTCAGTTCCGTATTTCGTCGGTTTAATTTTTTGTTAAAAAGTTTTTATTTTTCAATTTTGTGTGGCTTAAATCTACTAATTACTAACTGCTTGTTTTTTTATTACTTCCAAAATACTTACTTACCCACCTTACTTCAACTATTACCGGTTAAATAATATGATTATCTACTTTCACTATTTGCTGTAATATACATTATTTTTGTTGTTCCGGTTAGTTTATTTCATTACTTTGTAAATCATTCCATCCTCTCATAGAATATAAGGATTGTGATGACACTAGCGATCTGTCATTGTCAACTACATATGTGTGCCAATGTTCACAAGTGAAAAATCAATTATTCCCTATTTTTCTACCCGTAAGGGTGGATAATTCCATTCTACATCCAAATATGATCAACTATGAGGTACACCCTATCTGATAAAAGAAGAATAATCCAAATCGAAGATCCCAGTACAAAGTTATGCCCGATAGAATCGGTTAACGGACCAGAATTCAGAGAGTGAGTGATCAATATCCTTCATTTTGCTACCCCTAGGGGTGGATTTCATCTTTTAAATTCAAATGGGACCAACTTCGAAGTACACCCTATCCACTGAATTATCGGAATCGGACGCCTCAGTGAAAAGTTATGCGTGATCATACATAAAAAAAAATTATAAAAAAAATATACGCGTCGACTAGAGAACCTCCTCCTTTTTGGTTTCGTCGCTTAAAAATGTATACCTGTTTGAATCCAGAAAAAACATTTTCAAGATAATTGCGCGTTTATGAATACAAATATACTGGAATAAAAAAATTGTTGGGCTGAAGATAATTTTAAAATCCTAATTACCTGGTTCAGATTATAACTGGATATTCTACCAAAAAAATTAATGACACTTTCACTTGCATTTTATCACTATTTCCTTGCAGAGGTACAGGGTGTTGAAACTGGAAAATTAAAAGGCATGTTTCTCGTTACTTTCATAGTTAAAAAAAACAATTAAATTTGAAGGTATGCTTTAATGGGTGCTCTATTTTGAAAAGAAATCAGTTGTGATAGTGACGTGCAGAAGAGTACCATAGTTTCTTTTGTCATCTCACAACTCACGAGACTGATACATTTTTAGTAAAAAGTGTATAGCACTTTCAAAAATAAATTTTGAATATGTTTACGATTTTTTTATTGTATTGTATTATTATTTATAAAACAGATTTTGCATTGAATTTCCACCCAATTATTTCAAACGGACGCACTTTTAAGGTGGATTTTTTTCAAACTCATTTACCATAATATTGGAATTCTGTCAAACTCATTGTTTAAGTGCTTATTGGAAGGACCCGATTGAAAAGATAAAACTACAACAAAACCATTTGATATACAGAAAAATATTCCAAAATGATATCCAAGTGAAGTAGAAAATTGAACTAGTTCACATCATTATTTATTTCAATTCAATTTTGCAATGCACTCCTATCCGCAATGTGGTGATTCAGATGATTATGTACGTTAATCAAGTTGGCATCTGTCATTGCAATGATATTTTATGAAAAAAGATTTGAATCAAGTAGGTACCTACTTGCCATCGAAGATGGACAAAATTTTAGTTTTTTTTGGACAGAGTAATAAATACAGTTCCTCAGAACTTATTGCAGAATGCAAAATTTTTCCTTTAATGAGCTTGCAGATATGCATTTTGTTTATGGTATGTGTCTTGGAAATTCAAGGGCTTTCTTGAGAAAATATCAAGAATTATATCCGCATAGGCGACAACCTAGTAAAAGGATATTCAGTTCCTTACATCGGAAGTTGAGTGAAAATGGGTTTTTCACGACCAATATGAGATCGACAGGAACACCAAGGTCCGCTAGAAATGTACGGGCAGAAGAAAGGGTTCTCGAAAATGTATATCAAGACCCTCCAATGAGCGTTCGAGGAATTGGTTTCGCGGAAAATTTATCTAAATCATGTGGTCACAGGTTATGTAAGGAACAGCAACTTCATCCATTTCATTTGGTCAAATCGCAAAAACTTCGTACTGCTGACCACTGAAAATTTTAGAGTTCTGTAATTGGGTTATCGAGAAACATGAAAGTGTTGCTAGATTCATTAACAAAATATCGTTCAAGGATGAAACAACATATACCAGGAAATGTATTTTCAATCAACGAAACGCACATGTGTATGCAGAAGAGAATCCACATGAAACTATAGAACACCATTTCCAATATTCATATTTAGTGTGGGGTAGTAGCCGATAACCTATTGGGATTCTTTGGAATCGAAGGGGCACTAAATGGACATGAATATCTCGACTTCCTGAACAATAATCTAGCAGAATTCTTGGAAGATATAAATTTACAAGATCGACAACAATTATGGTTTATGCATGACGGTGCACCTCCCCATTACACACTGCCAGTGAGGGGATGGCTACATCTTCATTTCAATAACAGGTGGATTGGGCGCGGCACCTCCTAGTTGGCCTCCCCGAAGTCCAGACTTAAATCCAGTAGATTTTTATGTTTGGGGAGAATTCAAACATAAAGTTTATTCAAGACCATACACACAATAGAGGAGTTACGAGAGAGAATCCAGGAAAACATGGAAAGGATGCAGCTAAATGAAAATGTTTTAAGAGAACTCAAATTTAATTTCTTCGGAAGGGTTAGAGCTTATATCCAAAACAATGGTGGACACTACGAACAGTTTATGAGATAAAAGGATTTTTTTTTTTTAATAAATAGATACTATAGTCTTCTATTTGTATTTTTAAGAAATTACCCTGATACTTTTCTTGTACGCCACTGTGGCAACTGTTTTTTTTCAAAATAGAGCACCCATTGAATGAAAACATCTCTGTGAATTTGATTGAATTTTTTTGAAATCTAAGATAGTTATGAGAAAACATGTCTTTTATTTTCCAGTTTCAACACCTCTGCAAGAAAGCAGCTTTGTGAAAAAAGGCATGTGAAAGTGTCATTCATTTTTTTGGTAGAAAATACTGTTGTAATCTGAACCAGTAATTAGGATTGTAAAATTCATTTCAGCCGATTTTTTTTTTCATTATTAGTATGTTTGTATTCATAAAAGCGCAATTATCTTGAAAACGGTTGGTTTTTACAGATTCAAAAATGTATACATTTTTCATTCAGAATTGAATGAGGAATGCGAAAAAATTACAATTTTTTATTTATTTATTTTTTAAAAAATAAGGGAGAAAAGGGACCATGATACCCGTCTTCTACGCCACTGGTGGCAACTGGAAATGTATATTTTTTTAAATGAAGCACTTATTGAACAAAAACATTCCTTCAGATGTAATTGAAAATTTTTCGAAACTGTGGAAGTTATGAATAAACATTATTTTTTTTAAATACAAGATTTTATTTATACAATAGCACTAAAAAGGGAAAAATAATATCTTTAATTGTTTGATCTAGGTTATTCTGTGAGTAACAGATTCAAAATCTTCCGGCGCAAGATTAACTATTTTGTATCCGCAGCAGGCTTTTGAATCTGTTACTCACAGACTAACCTAGATCAAACAATGAAAGAAATCATTTTTTCCTCTTTAGTGCATTTGTATAAATAAAAGCTTTAATAATTTTTATTTTCAACTTTTTAGTTCTGTTTTTATTAACAACTAATGAAGGCTTGTTTTTAAATTTTTTTCTTTGTTTATTTATTCTTTAGTATTTATAATGGAAGAGGGAATTCTGTGGCATAGTGGACAAATCATTAAATTAAAGAAAAAAAGCATCCTCAAGTGGGAGTCGAACCCACGACCTTATGATCTCTAGCCATACGCTCTACCATCTGAGCCATTCGAGAATAGGAATCGACACACACTCGTGAATCCTTTCCTTCCATAATTTAATATTCATGTTAGAAAATGAATCGAAAATCAAACGTACTTATTACTGGCCGTCGAGATCCATTACCTGTCAGTCAACTTCATCGTCGTTCGAAGATTTCAGTAGCAGAAGTATTTATAATGTTAAATAACTATTAGTAATATCTATCTGACTTATCTTTAAATTTTGACATAAAAATCATAATCTCCGACTCCGAAAACCCCTAGATACCAATTTTGAAAAGAATCGGACCATAATCACAAAAATTGTCAGCCATATGGGAGCCGCCAATTTTTTTTCTAACAAAAATTTCATAATGGATTGTCACCGGAATTACGTACACCTTTCAAATTTCAAATCAGTCGGACGATTAGAAGTGAAGTCAAATTTAACTTGCAAGATTTGATTACAGACAGGCACACAGACAGACACACAGACAGACACCGAAACAGGTGGAACTAAAAATAAAAGCTTGTGAAAAAAATCTTCGACTCCAAAAGCCCCCACATACCAATTTTGAATAGAATCGGACCATAATCACAAAACTCGTTCGCTATTTTGGAGCCGCCATATTAAATTTTTAAATTTTGACAAAAAATCATAATTTCCGACCCAGGAAACCCTTAGATAATAATTTTAAATAGAATCTGACCATAATCACAAAAATTGTCTGCCATATGGGAACCACCATTTTGTTTTTTTCCTTACAAAAAATTCATAATGGATTGTCAGCGGAATTACGTACACCTGCCAAATTTCAAATCAATCGGACGATTAGAAGGGGGTCAAATTTAACTTGCAAGATTTGATTACAGACAGACAGACACACAGACCGGACACACAGACAGACACAGACAGACACACAGACAGAGACAGACACAGACAGGTGAAACTAAATAAGAGCTTGTAAAAATACTTCAACACCCTGGATCTCTGCAACGAACGACATTTGAGAGAAAATATATAAGGAAAGTCCTAGTTGTTATTCGAGGGGAATCTTCCGTTTCAATTTGACACCATAGTTTCGGGACACCCTGTATACAAGGATTAGTCAACAATATTCCCGTGGTCAATTGATCCGTCGTGAATCACTATTTCAAATTTTTATATTTTTTTGCCAAACGGACCATTTAAGATCTTTAAAAATTATCTCGAAATGTAAAATAGGTGATTTAAAAAAGTATACAGAATGTTTTTTTTTAAATAACTTCACAACACCGAGACGCAATTCGAAATCGCTGAGCAGCCAATGAAACAGCGGATCGGAATATATGAAATATACTGGGTGTTTGAAAAAGATCAACTCTTAGTTAGCCACGTTTCAATGATGCACCCTGTATGAATGATAATAATTTCGGAAGATAGTCTAAAAGGTTCTGAACCTCGAAATGGCGATTCACAACGGAGTAATTGACCACGAGAATCATGTTGACTGACCTTGTATACACAGTGAAATCTAATCTCTTGCACTCCCTTGAATGACGAGTGTCAACAAATTACAGTGTTGAAAAGGGAAACATTCTCAATTGAATAGAAATATTTTTCTATAAACGATAAAAATGAAGTTATTTTTTGTCAATGTCCGGCGTGGCTTTAGCCGGGGAAGTAGTTGTTTTCTGTTTGACATTTACAAAAAACAACTTCATTTTTATCGTGGATTCAATTCACAGTAAAATCTTTCTATTCAATATTCAATTGAGAATGTTTCCCTTTTCAACTTGAATACCCCACAAGAGGTTATCTTGACGATTGAAGATTGTGACTAAAGTTTATCTTTCAGTCGCAGATGATTCCACATCTGATTTTATGAACATCCTGTTCATATTTTCAACAATTCAAATTTCAGTGGTTAAAAATTCGAAGAAAACATTGAAATAAATATTGTTTTCTTTGTCAAATTCGACAAAATTTTGGGAACCGCTATCCGCCTAATTTCAGCTGACCTGCTCAGAGTCTGGCAATTGCCGGATGCAATAAACATTTAAGTAATGAGGAATGTCGAATTGATTGTTTGGTAAATATACAAAAAAGTCAAAAGCATTCACTGCAGGCTACCCCGATATGTATTCAAATCAATAGTGGTGAAAATAAAAGAACCTCGTTATATCCAAATCGGTAGAAGAATTCATAACAAGTAGATGAAGTCAACACACTTTAAGTACTTAACGAATCACAATTATGAAAAAATCAGTTGTAAGAACAAAAAGACACCAATAGTATTTTTTTTTATAATATCGATGGCCAATGTGTCGTAATGATCCAAAATGACAGGTAAATACTGTTTGCAGGTAGTGTTTTCAAGATTATTACACCCGCCCCTACTTAGGAATCAGAAAGCTATTTAAAATCGAACATTCGTCAGATTCGACTACTGTTTTCTAATTGGCTGGTGAATGAAAGATCTTACTCAGCAACCAATCGGAAAACAGTACGCGATATGCATGAGATGTAATTTGAACAGTTTTTGTAAACGGTACCACCAGTTTGATCAAAAGGTCCATAAAGCGCCCACATTTAGATAAGCCCAAATATTTCATAGAGTCGACCTGAGCGATGGAAGAAGTATTATTAGCAGGCGGTATGAGAGATTCACGATCAGGACATTGAATTTAGTACAAATATATATTTTTGCTGAAACCCCTTCAGTTCTGAAAAATCGGAATTTGACTCATGTCTCATGGAAACACCTCCGTATCTTCCGTAATTATTGAAGTAGACTTCTAAAATTATCACGATCGGTAGATATACCGAATAGAAGCCTAAATGTGTGTGGAGTGACAACTGCGCGCCAGGACACAGAAAA
The DNA here is from genome assembly GCA_018342105.1 of Gonioctena quinquepunctata. Classification (NCBI taxonomy): domain Eukaryota; kingdom Metazoa; phylum Arthropoda; class Insecta; order Coleoptera; family Chrysomelidae; genus Gonioctena; species Gonioctena quinquepunctata. The sequence continues at coordinate 1,094,451 of JAFIRS010000105.1, forward strand.
AACAAATTGTTGAATCAAATAAAATTTATATGCATTGCTTCAAATGAAAAACATTATTTCTTCAGGTTGATATAAACATTTTTCTCGAAATAATAAACGTAATAATTTCAATGAATAATTCCATTCCTTGATCCTACAACTTGAATACGCATTTCTTCAATAGAAAAAATTCAATTTCTTCAAGTTGATATTACGATTTCTTCAAATTAAAAAAACGTAATATTTTGATTCTTTTTTTTCCTCGATAAAATAATATAAATATGCATTGCTTCAAATGAAAAAATAGTTTCTTCAGCTTGATATTAATTTTTTTTTCGAATTGAAAAGCTTAATATTTTGATAGAATAATTTTTTCCTTGATACAAGAAATTAAATATGAATTTCTTTGATTAAACAAGAAATGTAATTTCTTCCTAATAGATTTTCGAAATAAAATCTTATTTCTCAAAATTGAAATTTATCTGTTTTTCGAATTCTAATATTTGTCCAATACTATATTTTCTTAATCCAAGAGTTTTTATATGCATTTTTAGGGATGTAGGTTGAATCAGAAATAAAGCCATCAACTTGATATTCTTGACTATTCAGATTGTATTTTATTTATAAAATCCTCAAAAGTTGAGGCTGCCTGAAAGTCTTGACGATTGTTCTACAACTCAGTTTTTGGAGAATTAATAGATATAACCTAGTTCACTTCTTTATACATTTCAAAAATGAAATGAATACGCAAGGATGTTTTTCCCACCATAACACTCGGTACAATGGTGTCACTTCTTGGTTCGTTTAGATAATGTTTGTTTTTACATTTACAGAACTTCCTGGAAACTATTTCTCCACTTACAAGGTGAATTTTTAATTATTTTCGAAACATTGGCAACTTTCTATATTTTTGGTTAATATATTGGGTATATTATCCTTGAATTTGTTTTCTCTTTAAAAAGGATTTCTTTGAAATGAAACTTCATTGTGATGAATCATCTCCATTTCCATTTTCTCATTTCAAGAATGCCGATCTCTTGAGAATTGGTAGCTAGGCGATGATGCCACATTTAGTTTTTCAATTGGAAGGGTACAGGGAAAGAAAATGCAAAACGACCAAGTTAAAAAAATCGGTTTCTGCAAGGTGACGCCACCTTTTGTAGCAAAAACTGCCCTATAACTGACAAGAAGCAGCTAGGTCTGTAATACATTTCAGTACCTAGGTATACAAAGGAAGAAAAAATATTTTTTAAATTAAAATTATAGGTACTTTCAAATTGCAGTAACACATAAAACGCCTCGCTGCAACAGTAAACTGTATACATTGTGTTGTGTTACAAAAAAAAAACGTTCTTACTCGTGGAAGACAGATGATGGAACCATATCTAATTTCCTTGGTAAGTATCACAAAGAAATGGCGATTTTTTAGTCAAACATTGTGTCGACGATATATCTATTGGCTTGTTTGAAGTCACTATACCTTATAATATGAAGGAAAGTAATCTCTTTTGTAGTATGATTTTGCAAAATAATTCCTCTTACTGATGTATTTTTCATTTCCTTTAATGTAGGGAAACACTGTAATAGGTCAAAAAACAGGCTCTGACCCATTGTCATATTCTTGGTTTGAAACTATGAATATGCATTTCTTTGAACAAAAGAAATATTTTTTGAATTGATCTAGAGTTTACAATATTCAGCGTTTGAATTCAAAGAAAATCACATTAAATTCATGACTGAAAAAATGACATATTTATTATTTTCTGCTTGACAGGTGTGTTCATTCCAAAAAGAAAATATTGCAACAGGATATTTTTTCTAAAAGAAACAACATTTTATCTTTCCAGATGTAATGGTTACTTATAATTAAGCCCCCATATAGAAGTATCGAATTTGTCAATATTATATATTTTTTCAGATGTGAAATTGATCAAACAGATTTTGCTGCTACCTCAATTGATTCCAAATAGGGGCAAAGTGAAACTAAATAATAAAACTTGGAAATTTTCTGCAGTGGAGTGCCAGGAATAAGTTTACCATTTCCATGGATTTATTTCCTTAAGTTGGTTAACTCCAGAGTGTTTTTATGATTTCAGGTCATTGTGGTAACATTTTCATTTTAAATGCTTTAATGCTTTAATATTTTTATTTTTTTCATCTCTTAACCAGTGAAATATGTTTTTGATTTAGATCGAAAAAAGTGAATTGTTCCTTCAAAATTTGTTTTGTTTTTATATCTCTGTGATCTCATAGTATTAAATAACAGTTATTTTTTCTTTAAATTCTATGAATAAAAACATTGTATTGTTAACGAAAAAATCATATTTTTTAGTTGTTTGATGGCAGAATTTTGTTTTTATACTATTATGTCCATTAAAACTTTTTCATAGATACTCTTGTTTCAATCATTTTGAAAAACTGCAATTTGAATGATTACGCATTATGTATTTGAGGGGGGAGGGAGATAATGGGGGTTATTCCCCCCCCCCCCCAAGACGCTATTGTCGTCTATCCGAGAAGTGAGTTTCCTGCGAAAAATCGTTCCAAGCCTTCTAAAAATATGAGCGATGGCTCATTCAATTTGGAATGTCATTCTGAGAAAGAAGTATTTTTCGATTTTTGCCGCCGACAAAAATATGCTATTTTTTAACAAAAAACAAAAAAAATTAAAATGTCATTAGTTTTTTGGCAATAGCTCAAAAACTATTGATGATAAAGAAATAAAAAAACAGGTTCTAGAAGAGCAGGAAATTTCCCATGAAAAAGTCTGAACTCCCGGAATTCTATCACAATTATTTATAATTTTAATTCAACGTTGAAAATAGGGCTCCGCGTGGGCGTTAATGCAAGAGTACAGCACCTCTCGAGAGAGCAATGCACATAAAATATTTTTTTTATACTACTAAATATGAATTTAAAGATTCAAAAAATTTAAAGTATCATCTGAATACTTGATAGAATGTAATTTCGTTAGGAAAACATGTTTTAATTGAATTTTGAAAATGTGAGTCTATTGTTAAAAGTAGTTTTTTTGAAACCGCCGATTTTATTAAAAACCGAAATGTTTACAGAATGACTTTATTAAATTGTTTAAAAATTGATTATCTTTTTAACTACAAATTTCTAAAGTTGACAAAATATGAGCAATCGAATAAAAATTGTTTTATTTTACATTATCAGTTTCGTGTCGGCATAGGCATTTTACAACTTTTTCAAAAATTGCTTTTTTTGCATTAGTTTATAATAATAAAAAAAAATCGTATTGATTGTTTTTATTGTTTATACTGGTTTTTTAATTTTTTTATTATTTATATAATATAATAAGAATTTTATTCTTTAAAATTAATAATTGGTTCTTCTCTACCTAATAAGGATATTTTTTTATGAATAATGTAATTGTTTATTCACTTAACAATTAAACAAACTTTAATTGGAATTATATTTTTAGAATGGTACAAAAAATAACAAAAACAACCATATACGATAAACTGTTCCAAAAATTTTGTTTGTAATTTTTATAGAAGTTTCTAGAAAAATTACAAAATAAAAATTGTGAATAGTTTGTCGTATATGGTTATTTTTTGTTCCACTCAAAAAAAATATAATGCCAATCAAAGTTTGTTTAATTAAATAAACAATTACATTATTATTAAAACATTTTTTTTATTAGGTAGGAAATAACCACTTATTAATTTCAAAGAAGAAATTCTCAATATATTATTTAAATAATAAAAAAAATTAAAAAACAATTATAAACATATTGAACTTATGTATTTGTTTGTAAATATTTTATAAACATATTGTGTATTTTTTTAAATTGTGAAATGTCTTTGTCAGACATAAAACTGATGATGTGAAATATCAATAAAAAAAATTGACAATATTTACTCGATTTCTTATATTTTGTTAACTTCAGAAATTTATAATTAACAAAGTAATCAACTTTTAAACAGTTTTATAGCGTGATATTATTAAGTACACATGTAAAATGTGCTCCAGGAAGCAAAAAAATTATGGAGTAATTCTGTGAACAATTATTCGGTTTTTAATAAAATCGGCGTTACCAAAAAAATTACTCAATTAACGATTAACATTATCAAAATTCAATGAAAAAATATTTTCCAACGAAATTACATTGTTTCAAGTGTTCAGCTGATGCTATCATTTTTTGAATTTTAAAATTTTTTTTCTTTTTAAATCTTGCGACTAACATATTTCCCTCGATGAAAAAGTATCTTAAAATTTTAAATGAATTGCCAGTTACTGTGTCATCCGCTGAACGAAGTTTTTCTTCATTGAAGCGATTTAAAGCTTGGCTGCGATCAACGATCAACAGAAGCGGTTGGTTGGATTAGCTCTACTTCATGTTCATAGAGATGTGCGAATAGATATTTCAAATGTTTGCAAATAAGAAATACAGGAGACTGGTTTTCATTTTCTCATTTTAACGAAAGAAATTTTGGTTTTTGTACCTATTATAAGTATATGTATATATATTTTTTATTTTATTACATTTTGTATTTTTGTTTGGTTTGAATGAAAAAAAATACTTGTTTTTTGTACCTTTAAATAAGGTATATAATTTTTTATGTCATTACCCTCCTCCAAGCAAAATTCCTAGACACGCCACTGTTTGTAAATCAACATGGTCTTTAGAAGATTAGCTCGATTTTAAGCATTGAATCTCTATTATTTCTTCGCAATTACTTGTCATGAATATTTTCTGCCAAAAACTATTATATAACTATTTTCCATCAGCACTTAAATATTTCTAACAACTACACAAAGTTGAAGTTAAATACTTTTATTTACTGCTTGCATAATCACAACATATATGTTATGTTGATATAATATATTCATGTCATTTTTCCACAGTAAGTATAATGGAAATTTAGTGTTTCAAATCACTGTATTTCTCCACCTTAGCAAACGATGAAAATTATTTCTTTGAAGTAACAATTTGGATGCATTACCAATCAAGAATATGAAATTATTCAATAAAAGTAAGGAATGTTTGACTTAAGCAACTGGTAATGTTAAAGGGAGAGAACGAACATTTTATCATGCATAATAATTTTATTCATATTAAGAATATTATTTTTTCTGGTCCAGTTAATCAACATTTTTACTCAAACAAACGGTTTTGATGAAGAGAACGAATGGAAGTTTCATTATGAATAATTCATAGATTTAAATCATGAATATTACTTTTTCCATTCGAAGTATTCAATATTTAATACAAAGTATTTTTCTTGGATTGAATGAATGCGCTTCTCAATCAGAGTAATTCATAGTTTTAAACCAAGAAAATTGTGTTTTTCAATAAAATAAATGGATTTCTAACTCAAAGCAATAAGTGAATAATCATTTTCTCAAATTGAGTAACTTTTATTATCAATTCATCATTAATAACATTTTCATTTATGCATATCTTTGTATTCTGTCAAGAAATATGTTGAATAAATTACATTTTTGAAACAAAAAATCATCTCTTTCGTTAGATACAAACAAATTATTTACTTGAGTCAATACAGTCATGCTTCATCCAAGATAAATTTTTTTCGTGTGCTGACACGCAGTTAATGTCATTTAGGTCAACTCCAGATGATATATAGACTCATATTTTGTATACCTACCGAATGTGAGATTTCTGAATTTAATAATAACGGAAGATGGGTGCCTCCATGAAAAGTGAGACAAATTTAGATTTTTAGAACGGAAATTTTTTTCAGCAAAATGTAAATTAATTATTTCATAATTTGTTTGTGTTCTTACGGTGCCGGCGCGAACGAAATACACCCTCCATCAATGTTTTCGGGATGATTCTCTCATTTTTTTAAAGGGTACATATTCATTCCTAAAATTATTTTTCCTTAGTTAGCTTAAATATACTCTGTTGAATTAATGTGGTTGAAAATAATTTCAGGATCAATTATTTCATAATTTGTATTTGTTCTTACGGTGCTAAATGAATAAAAAAGGAATGGCTCACTATGAGGTGTTTTTAAATACCATATACACTCACCTGCAATTATTGAACACTCTGCACTGTTTGAACAGCAGAATAAAACGATTTCACGATCCTGCCAACAATAATATTCCTTATCGATGAAAACAAATCATCATAGCAATAAATAGAGTAGGTATGATATAATTTGTCTGATACCAAAACAGCTTACTCAGGCCTTAAGGTAGGCGAATGCTGTAGTGTGAGCCACAAAAGTATAACATAAATCTCGCCTAGTTGATCTGTCATATGCAGAACTTCATGTTAATGGCCGAAAATTGGAGATGAATCCGCGGATGAAACTGAAATTGTGGAATTTTTAAGTCTGCGAATATATAATAGAAAATAGAAAGGAAATTGTGGCAATGCAGAAAAAAACCATCTTCGAGCATGATTCGAACTCACAATCTCAATATTACTAGTCTTAGGCTCTACCAACTGAGCTATCGAAGACCCTGGATTCAATATCTGCATTTCGCGATGCCGCTTTTTCCCAGAATTTAATGTTAGTTGCTGAAACATGGAAATGAAAATCTACGTGTGTAATCTATGGTGATCAAGAACAGATTTTCATTTCCATGTTTCAACAACTAACATTAAATTCTGGGAAAAAACGGTATCGCGAAATGCATATGTGAAACCAGTGTCTTCGATAGCTCAGTTTTTAGAGCATAATACTAGTAATCTTGAGGTCGTGGGTTCGAATCCTGCTCGAATATGTTTTTTTCTGGAATTCAAAATTTTTTCTGCAATGCCACAATTTTTTTTGGATTTTCTATATAAATATATATGAACAGTGGGGAATAACGGGGATCTTCAGTCAGCACAAGTTTATATATATATATATATATATATATATATATATATATATATATATATAAACACATTCACAGTATAAACAAATCGGATAAGTAAGTGAGAATTCTGTGAATGTTAATGGTTATGACATGAAAAACTTGTATAAATAAGTAATTAACTTATTGCATGAGTATGTAGATGAGGTGTACAGGGTGAGTCAACAGGATTCCCGTGGTTCATTGCTCCTTAATGTATCACTATTTCGATTTCTTATATTTTTTTTGTCAAAGGGACCATCTGAAACCACCTTCCAAAATGATTCTCATTCATACAGGGTGCATCATTGATGCGTGGCTAACCAAAGGTGTTCTTTTTCAAATGAAACACCCGGTTTATTTTCATATATTCCGATCGGCTGTTCCATTGGCTGCTCAACGATTTTTTCAATTTTGAATTCTGTTGCGGCGTTGCCGAGTTATTCAAAAGAAATCTATTTTGTAGACTTCTTTTCGGAAAATTACCTATGTCACATTTCGAAATATTCAGTAAAGATAATTGGGAAATCGTTGGTCCATATGATGATGTTCATTGAAAATATCAAGAATTTTGAATAAATTGTACAGGATGTTCGATACAACAACACAAACTTAGCCATTTTCAAACCTCGGTATTTTGATTTTTTCCAATAGAACACCCTGTATATTTTCATTTAAATCAACTCCCTTTCAATAACTCTACACTTTTCCCTCTCCATGTCATGTACCTTAAACAACTCGTTTCCGAGATATTCTGGTTTAAAAGACTTGGTCAATATCAAATCAACAATTCTATAGATTTTTTTATCTACATGTTTGTTCATAGAAAATACTGATACTGAATGATGTTTCAATAATTTTTTTCCATCTTAAAAAGCATTCTTGGCAACTCATGAATAACTAGCATAGCAAAGAGACATTTTCGCAACAATTTTTTCTAGTTTAGTTATCCATGACTACCGCTGAAAAAATGATAATCGTAATTTGTAAATAGAGGTAACTGTCAAACTACAATCCAGTTGTGTTAAAAATATTGTGTCATTATGAATTATCATTTAGAGGACATGGTTAAAATGGTGTATGCTTTGAGGGAAAGTGATGGCAATTGCTTACTGGCATCTAGATTATACGAACAAAAGTTTCCTGAGAGAAGACATCCAGACCAGCGAGCATTTCGAGACCTCAAAACAAGATTTGAGGAAACCGGAAAAGTATTTTACAAAAAGTTTGATCGTGCTTGTCCTGTAACGAATGATGAAAATACTCTTGATATTGCATTGCATATTAATTACCGAGAATCCCCATGTGAGTATACGTATTTTCAGTAGGGAGTTGGGAATATCTCAAAGTGGTGTTTCTCGGATGGTGAGAAAATGCAATTACTATCCATATCATATGCAGTTAATGCAGGAGTCGACTGAAAAATATTTTCCAAAGCGAATGCGGTTTTGCCAATGGAGTGTAGATAAAATCAACCAAGAACCTGATTTTGTTGAGTATGTTATATTTTCGGCCGAAGCCACGTTTCACAACAATGGCCATGTGAATCGGCATAATATGCACTATTATGCAACTGAAAATCCTCATTTTGTTAGATATGTCAATCACCAACAACGTTGGTCACTGAATATTTGGGGAGGTATCATTGGACGGCGTGTAATTGGGCCCTTTTTTTTCAACGGTCATCTCAATGGAAGAAAATATCTAAGATTTCTGCGAAGTCAGTTATCAAATTTATTAGATGGTATTCCATTGGCAATAAGGCAGAGAATGTGGCTGCACATTACCACACTGATGTGCGAGAATACATTGATAATGAATTCCGTGAGAAATGGATAGGTAGAGGAGGGCCAGTTCAGTGGCCTCCAAGGTCACCGGACCTTACAAAAATTGATTTTTTTCTATGGGGATACATTAAATGGGTTGTCTATCAAACTCCGCCTACAACTCCTGAAAATATGAAAGCAAGAATTCGTACTGCTTTCAGGGAAATTTCAGAGAAAAAGCTGGCACATGTGGATACTAATTTCCGAAACAGATTGAGAGTGTGTATTGGTGAAAATGGCAGGCACATTGAACATTTGCTGCATTAATTATTGTTATTTTCTGTTAGATTCGAATAAATATGATTTTTAGGCAAAGTTTAATTCCAAATATGATAGCAAAGGCGAACATTGTCAATATTTTCTGTGGAAAAATATCCATCTTTTGGATGTAGAATATCTCGGAAACGAGTTGTTTTAGGTACATGATATAAATAATGAAAAGTGTAGAGTTATTGAAAAGGAGTTGATTAAAATGAAAATATACAGGGTGTTCCATTTGAATAAATCAAAATACCGATGTTTGAAAATGGCTAAGTTTGTGTTGTTGTATCGAACATCCTGTACAATTTATTTCAAATTCTTGGTATTCTCAATGAGCATCATCATATCGACCATCGGTTCCCCAATTATCTTTACTAAATATTTCGAAATGTGAAATAGGTAATTTTTCGAAAAGAAGTCTACAAAATAGATTCCTTTTGGAATAACTCGGCAACGCCGCAACGGAATTCAAAATTGAAAAAATCGTTGAGCAGCCAATGGAACAGCCGATTGGATTATATGAAAATATACTGGGTGTTTCATTTGAAAAAGAACAACTTTGGTTAGCCACGCATCAATGATGCACCCTGTATGATTGAGAATAATTTTGGAAGGTGGTCTCAAATGGTCCCTTTGACAAAAAAAATATAGAAATCGAAATAGTGATATACTAAGGAGCAATGAACCACGGGAATCCTGTTGACTCACCCTGTATAGTAAATGAGAGTAGTTTATGAAGAGGATATCCACTAAAGCCATTTGCGTACGTATTGCTTAGAACATTTTTTTGTATTAGCTTTCCAAATAAGGAGAACGGAAACACTACACAAATTTTGTCGCCGTTCTTACAGATTTTTTCTAACTACACTTTTATATAAATAATTCCTAAATTAGACATTTTTGAGAAATGCTAATAGACATTTGATTTTTTTTGATATTTTTAATGCCATTTTTCATGGAAAATTGAGTTATGGCATATTTTTCTGAATATTATTGAAAACCACGTCTACAGACATTTTGAGAGAAATATTTGCAGAGGATCTATAAATTTCGTGGAGACATACAATATACATGTACGCATAATAGTGCAACAAGTGCAGAAAGGTGCTAATGTCTCACAAGTTTGAATAATTCAAACGAGAGAGAAATTGCATTTCTGCACGTGTTACACACTATACTTTTTCTGCAAACACACTTGTTGCTAAAAATAAAACCATTTGAGTTTATTTCCAAACAAATTTTATTATAATAATTATTTCCTTTTTTTAGTAAACACTACTAATTAATGGAAATTACTGAGAAAAAAATTACACTACACAAATTTTGCCGCCGTTCTTACAGATTTTTTCTAACTACACTGTTTTTATAAAGAATTCTAAATTAGACATTTTTGAGAAATGCTAATAGACATTTGATTTTTTTTTTATATTTTTAATGCCATTTTTCATGGAAAATTGAGTTATGGCATATTTTTCTGAATATTATGAAAACCACGTCTACAGACATTTTGAGAGAAATATTTGCAGAGGATCTATAAATTTCGTGGAGAAATACAATATACATGTACGCATAATAGTGCAACTAGTGCAGAAAGGTGCTAATGTCTCACAAGTTTGAATAATTCAAACGAGAGATAAATTGCATTTCTGCACGTGTTACACACTATACTTTTTCTGCAAACACACTTTTTGCTAAAAATAAAACCAATTGAGTTTATTTCCAAACAAATTTTATTATAATAATTAATTGATTTTTTAGTAAACACTACTAATTAATGGAAATTACTGAGAAAAAAATTACACAAAAACACCTACAAATTTATTCATGGCATAATTGAAAAAAAAAGTTTATTTGTGGTTATAATTCACTGTAAAATTGGAACAATTTTGAATCAAAATTTTGAGAGAGTTAGTTTTGGAAATATTTTCTGTAATATTCAAATTAGATATAGAAGTTGGAGATGCATCACTCACGAAATTTCAAATGCTCACTTGGTGTCTTGAAAAATCGCAACAGTATATTTATTGCCATCATATTCATTTTTACATTTAGAGACAGTATACTGATTCACATGAGTAATTCTCTCAAAACCCAGATTTGTTGATTTAAGAATAATTTATTTGATCAAAGTAAGTAACTAATTGCTCATGTACTGCCAATTTCAGTACTTTTTCCAGAGTTGGTGAAATATTTATTGGACGGAAATCTTCAAATGAACCGGAAAAATTCCTCTCTCTAGAGATGTTTCATGTTTGATAATACATGCTCAAATGTTTCTTTTAACGAAGAGTTATTCAGTACTTCAGACTTATGTTTCTTTTTGTCCAATGAATGTATAATTTTTCGCAATTTGGCCATAGTTCAAAACTTGAAATTAGAGAATGAGCTTGTATAACTGGGAAATTCAGATGGTGAAATACTTCTTGGGTCTTTTTTGGGATTATAATTAATAATGATTCTCTCAGGATATGTTGCTGCATTTTCTACATCGATTCGTGATACTGAGGCGAATTTACGAAACCGTGCAACAAACACCAGTTAGTATTCTAATTCTGTATTTTATCAGTAGAACCGAACAATCGGTACATACCCGTATTGCACCAATACTGTAGCAGGATTAGACGTATTAAACAATGACCAAGTTTGACCCACTTTCAAATCGTATTTGTTATCAACATGTCCTGTTTCAGAGGTACGTGGTCACACGATTTGAGGAAACGAACATATTTTGAGGTGTACTACAGTTCAGGGCGTAGTATAAATCTCAAATATTCCATCGGATAAATTATTAATTCAATTCCATATATGGTCCAATGAATAGAAACATGAAAAGAGACCTAGTTATTTGATATGGTATTCACTGGCACAAATTTTGAGAGTTGAAGCAAGCATAGTTATTTCTAATGTTTTCTATTGATAAATTGTATCAGAAATTTATAGTTCTCTTTCTGCCAGCCAGTATGAACATGTAGGGAAGAACACTCCACTCAGTGGAGAAGGGGAGATTCTTGATGTGTAATGGTTATGTTGATAACAAACCTAGTTTTAAGAGAAAATATGAAAAGTCTATATTGACCAGAAAGTTTCATATACAAAAGAGCCCGTTTTTAGGGCTGAAATTCCTAGCCCGATACGTGATAGTTCTACAAGCTGTAACAAAATCAAAAGAATCACCCTGTAATAGTATATCACCGGATTCAATAGCAGATTTTCTCACTCGGGTCCTGAAACTTTCTTTTTTTAAGGGTAGAAATCCGACGCCATAAACAGTTGGATCTGAGTGAGTTGAACAATCACAGTTTCGGGAAACCTTGTCATCTGGACGCAGGTTTGCTGTGCAAGAAGTCGAAAACAAATTTCTTGAAAACCAATTTTGACATCTGCTAGCCGGTTGTTTGGAAAAAAATCTCGAATGGAAATAAAAATTACAAGCGAGCTAGCGGGTGGTACATCTGCAGACAGAAAAACCCATTGTTACTGCTTGTAAAATAGTTGGTATTGTTTCCGTCACGTACGGAATAAAGCCTTCGATATATGGGAATTTTGCCAAAAAATATAGTTCCACGAGTCGAAAGCGGGAAACTGTAACAAATTCTTATGCAATCGGAGAATTTGTTTGTTTTCGTTGGCGAAATTAAATGGCACCAGATGGAAAATTATTTGTATTGAGAATAACGGCTTATTAGGCTGTAACGAGTCGAGGGTAGAGGTTTTTCTGATCATTTTCTTTCAAATGGCAACCCGTAAACTCTAGCTGTCAGAATGATCACTTTTAGCAGTCTAAAGGAGAGAGATAATTGTTAAAAACCACTAAAAGTAGTACAGAGAATCCCATAGTTTTGTTTAAAGTTTTGCAAAATCCCACCCCATTGGTTAGGTTAGGTTAGGTTACTCAAGTACGGATACGTTGTAAAATAGGGATTGGAATTATTTTTATCTGGCGAAGTGTTACTTAAGTGGGGGTTCTCAAAGAACTTGGCAAGATAAATTTGACGTAGAAAAATAGTCAGTTGATATTTCATCGTGGCCCGGGTTGAACTAACTTACCAGAAATTTTATTCGAGTCAGTAGTTCCTTTTCTTTTCGATTGGGCTAGAGAAAAGTTGAAAATTCATTTAATTCCGTATCGAGATAAGTGCTTACGTGCGAGTTAGGGTTTAACTAGTCGGTTTCGCGGGGGAGCCCTTTCAGATAACTACCAAATTTCGTTTACCAGAAACCGTGGAATTCTTTGTTCTAAGTAGTATTTTCCAACTGTCGAAAGTAGTTAAGTTGACTCAATTTATTTTCTAGTGTATTTTTTTAATCTAGTCTTGATACACAAAGTTTCATTCAATTTATTTCCTTTACGTATTTATTTTATCCACATAATTGATCTCCTCAATAAAAGCCATCTTTAGAATCGGTTCGTTTTCTTGAGAAATACTGAGGAACTGGGGAAGTCTTGAGCAAAGTTGCAGGCGATTTGTTTGGTGATGAGTGAACGCGGAAATCACACCGGAGAAGTAAAACCTAAGATTCCCAGCAGTCCCGACGTGGAGAGACGACCTGGTCTCTTTTTGGAGAGGGTTGAGAGAGGTATGTAATTATATATGTTAGAAAAATGTCTTCGAGTAGACGCTGAGATAACAACTGACCATTCACCCAAATTATCGAGATTAGTAATCAGTAAGTCAGGAATTTCCAGTAAGATTTCAATGCCAAGTCGAGTCCACCTATTGTAGGGAGTATTCGGCAACTCGCTGGTATTCTTCTCCAGCAGGCTTGTTAAGATTCATCCCCGCGCGGAATTCTCCCAATGATGGATAGAAGGCCTCAGAGTCTGATTTCGGTTTATAATCTCCCTATTAAAGTCAGGAGACAGATACCAAGTAATTTTGATAATCACAAAAAAACGAATACATAGATTAAATACCCACACTTGGGATATTACAATAAAATTAACAGAATGTCATGCTTGCTCATGGATAATGTATACGCATATATAACAATTCGTTGTAGAGACAATGGTATAAAAATGATGGTGAATAAATTAGTATTCGACGAAGCAGAGTATGTCTGCTTGTGTGTAAGGAATACAGTAGTTTCTTTAGATTGTGCCATAATATATATATATATATATATATATATATATATATTTATTTATATATATATATATATATATATATTATTAATTAAGTGATTGGTATTTGGGTTATGCAGCAGGCAATAAGTGTACTCTTTTACACGGATTCCAAGCTTTCGATAATATTTATTATCATCATCAGGATGCTCAAATAGAACAATAGGAATATATAATGAGAAAACAAGGCATTCATAACTTACAGTGAGTGAGGTAGGCCGATGATGTTAAATCATATATAAAGTTATATGACAAAACTGTGTATCAACTCAGGATCAATACAACCATTACATACGTTAACAATGTATTCTTATGTTGAGAATTATGAATCGTGTTTTACTTTGAAAGGGTTGTCAACTAGACATGTGAATGGATGAATTCTCAAATAGACTGACATGTCTAGTTGACAACCCTTTCATAGTAAAACACGATTCATAATTCTCAACATAAGAAAACATTGTTAACGTATGTAATGTGGATTGTAGTTGATTCCTGTGAGTTGTATACACAGTTTTGTTCATATAACTTTATATATGATTTTAACATCATCGCCGCATGACCTCACTTACACTGTAAGTTATGAATGTCTTGTTTTTCTCTATTATATATTCCTATGTGTCTTCCTATTTTGTAGCATCCCTGATGATGATAATAAATATTATCGAAAGCTTGGAATCCGTGTACAGAGTACACTTATTGGCCTGCTGCATAACCCAAATACCAATCACTTAATTCGTATTCAGTCAGCAAATAAAACTACAAAAATATATATATATATATATATATATATATATATATATATATATATAAAAGAAATACTATACTAAAGATTAATAATAAAAAACGGCCATCATGGTAAAATCAGATATTAGAGAATTTTTGAATTAGAAGAAGAATGATAGATGATAAAATTATATATGACCCGACAGACGTTGTCCTGCCCAAATTTCTATGTTCCCTAAAATGTTTTTCCCGAAAACTCTCGTCCGCGTAGAATTTCTTTTTTCTATGTTTTCCTTTATGTTGTTCCATCTAGATTATGCTTTTGACTCCTCCCGCTTCCTGTTGTCCCGTTATCTCGTTTTTCCGTTATCCCATTTTTTCTTTTCCCCGTTATCCCGTTATCCAGTTATTCGCGTTATCCCGTTTTCCTGTTATCCCATTTTTTCTTTATCCCGTTATCCCGTTTTCCTCTTATCCCCTTATCCTGTCATCTCGTTATCCCGTTTTCCCGTTTTTTCGTTATCCCGTTATTCCCTTTTCCCGTTATCCCGTTATCCCTTTTTCCTGTTACCCCGTTTTTCTTTCCGTTATCCCCTTATCCCCCGTTCTCAATCCAGTCAACAGATACCGCCATCTGTTAGAATGGTTTGGAAAAGGTTTGGAGCTAACAGATAATTAATAAACAAATAATTTGCAATAAAATAATATTGCGGCTATAAATTGAGATGTGAGCTATCCTATCTTTCAAGTTAGATCAAACTGCACACGGTGTGCAAATTTGATTGAAATCGGTTAAGTAGTTTAGGAGTCCATCGCGGACAAACAACGTGACGCGTAATTTATATATATTAAGATAGGATTCAATAAAAAAAATGTTAGGGACCTGATACCGAGTACTACAGGGAGAATCATGAAAAGATAAGTGAATTATAAAAATATATAAAACAGGAAATCGAATGTTTCCATTTATTTTTCGATTATCTCTTGTATTTCTGCACGGGGGCATGTTAAACATGAAGTTTAAGATTTTTTTAAAATTTTAGTATATCAGGTAGATAGATAAAAAGTTTCGGACCCAGGTAGTGATAGTTCCTTTGACCGACTGACTTTTGCATGACTGGAATCACAATACTTTTTTTGTGGCAGGTTCTGTAGTTACGACTGTATGTGATCAATTCGTTTTTGTATTTATTTCATGAAGAATAGTTGTCTTGAGTCAAATATTGCAGTTTCTGAGTAGAGAAGATCGCTAGGGTAGGTGTGTCCCTTTTGCAGGATACATCTTAAGAATCGTTTTTGAATGACTTCAAGGGAGTGCAAATGTGTTTTAGATACTCCACCCCAACCGATTATCCCGTAGTTTGAGTGGGATTCTACCAAACTCTTAGGGGCCATTCAAATATTACGTAAGCACCAAAGAGGGGGGGGTCTTTGCTTTGCTTATTTACCAATGCTTACCTAAGCATAAGAGAGTGGGGCTTTATTACTTTCGCTGACAAGGGGGGGGGGTTAAAAAAGAAAAAAATTCTGTTTACGTAATACGTGAACGGCCCCTTATACAACATTATTTTTTGTTTATGGTTGAGAATGATGATAATTTTTTTGTATTTATACAAAATGCATCTTAGTTTTTTCACAAGAAATAATATATGTTGGTCCCATCTTAGGTGGTTATCTAGAATTATGCCAAGGTACTTGATTTTTTCAACAGGTCTAATGACGATCTTACCAGATATTGCTATAACACATTCTGGTAGGGATACATCATAGCTACTGAATGGTAAGTAGAACGTTTTATCGAAATTTATTGATAACAATCTATAGTCAAACCACTTCTTAATTTGGTTTAGGTCGTGCTCCAGCTTTATTTTGTCGTCATTGCAAAATATGACAGTGTTATCAGCAAAGCTGATAATATTCGAGTGGGTATTCAGTAAGAAGAGGTTATTGGGGTAAATATTAAAATGAAAGTAGACACCACTGTGCTCTCGCCTGGTTCGGCTTTTTAAAATGTTAAATGGGACTCTCGTATACGCGTGAAATACTCCCAAGTGGAGTACCTCGACAGGTCATCCTTTTTCATCACAATAAATATTAATAAGCAACCTATTGTCGATGGGGGGATTGGCGCGGTGGGTTAGCGTCCGACTCATGATCGAAAGGTCGTGAGTTCGATTCTCGGCCAGGGCAGAAATTTTTCTATTTAATTTGAGAGAATTAAATGTTAAATTTCGTAGCCGGGCCGAGGATGGTCCTCGACGTGTTTTAATAATATTCCACTTGTGTCTGGCCGAATGACGAAATGTCCAAGCCAAAAAAAAAAAAAAAACCTATTGTCGGTTTTCACTGCTGTATTCGTTTACATGTAGAACGACTCACTATACTGGTGTTTCCCACGTTTACATGAGGTCAAATGATAGAACATCCACATTCTTTGTAGGGACAACGATAACTAAGGTTCACTGAAAATATTAGTGCGCAATACAAGAAAAAAAGTGGCTCAATTCTAAAAATTCTGATCTGAAAATATACCGTAACATATTGTCGAAACTTGAAAATACTGGGATATGCCGTACATCTAAAACATAATGTACCTTGAAAATAACAGCCACTGAGTCGAAATAAATGATAATTCCAGTGACTTTGAAACAAAAGGATATGTATTAGGTCCAAGGCTATTCCGACTATAGGCCAATAAACGAATAGTTATTTGTGTAACCAGTTGGGAAAAGCGCTATTTTTCGTAACGAGCGGATTTCTGCGGAACGACCGAAAAGAGTTCCGCAAAAGAAAGCGAGTTACGAAAAACGTGTTTCACACAATATTTTTTCTAATTTTGAATATGAAGTAATCTTTTTAATTCAAGTTAAACATATAAAAAAAAATAAAAAACCAAAGAACACGCCTTTAACGCACTAAAAAGTAAAAAATAATAATATTCAACGACTAGGCAAAAAAGAATCGGGTGCTTTTTGGTTACGTATCTTTCAGAAACAAAATACTTTTAATTAATTTCGATAAAGCACCCCTCGCTTTTTGGCATAGTCTTGAATATTAAAATTATTTTTAACTTTTTAGTGCGTTAAAGCGTGTACTTTAATTTTTTTGAATATAATTTATTTTTTACTTTTTAGTCTTATAATAATTCTAACATATTATACCAATTTAAATAAAAAAAAAAAATTGTCCGGTGTGTGGTTCCGAACCCACGCTCCCTTTCAAGAACTAAACTTGGCCAATGTAAGGATGTTCAGAAGTTGGCTAAAATTATTGTTAACAAAGTCATCGTTGCCAATATGAATAATTCTGAATTCAATCTTAATTTTGAATTTTTTTATTTGATAGGTGTGCAAATTGTTCAAATTGTGTTATTAATATTTATAATTAGTTTTTACCACACATATTATGTATTAAATTTGAATAAAATTGAATATTTATAATATGAACAAAGAATATAATAACAATAAAAAAGTACTTCAAGTAGTTTAGCCTTAAAATTATAATAAATATTATTCCTGTATTTTTTGCAACTAATGGTAACATTTCACTTTTCATCACTAGTTGCGAAAAATTTTACTTTTCGCAACTGGTGATGAGAAGTAACACATTTGATAACGTCAACGAGTTTTGAAAAGTGTCACTTTAAATGTCAAAATAAGAAAAAATATATTAGATGTTTGAATATACGCAATAAATTATAGATAAAATTTTTTTTTGGTGACAGCAACCAATTTCTTTGGAATACTCATTTCAGGAATTCAGAAACGACAAACAAACATTTTCTGATAAACCCGTCATTAATAAACAATCGATTTCTACATGAATGCACAGCATTGTTGTTTTTTGACGAATCCATCAACAAATAAGAACTATTTCATCCAAATACAAATTACATAACATAGAAAGCGAATCAAAGTATGAAATGAGCATACACTGAATGAAACAGTGTATGTTCATTAAATATTTTTTAATGGACTAGGTTAGACCGATTATCGTCAATGTAACGAAATGATATACGTCTCTGATTTTTTTTTAAGCTTTGGTGAGTCTCATATATTGGATTTCAGACTATTGTCTATTATTTATAAAAAATTTAACTAATACATTTTTGAGGGTAAAAAGATCCCAACCTTTGCTTTTCTTGAAACAAACAATTATCCCAACATTTACTTAATGAATAAAATAATGCTTATGTATAATGTTGATTACGAAGCACTCCTATGGAAAACCAAAGTTATATTTCCCCAATATATGGAATCATCAAAATTCAACAATTGCCTATTGAAGTCCATACTCAGTGGTTATACTGGTAATACAATCATCTACACAGATGGTTCCAAAAAAGAAGATGGTAGTTCTGGATGAGCGATATATATTCCCACATTAAACCAATCATTCACTGCAGAAGCTATAGATATTGAGAAATCACTCTACTGGCTGGAAGAAAATAATATAGGTCCAGCTTTGATTGTATCGGACTCTTAAGTCTGTTCTCAGTAGTTCAAACTCAACCATAAAATGTGCAGTGGTCGACAAACTAGCCAAAGACAGTCTCTTTGACTAGTTAATCGAACATTTGGAAAATTTCAACTTGGTAAGATATTACTATATTGAAATACACAAAAAATGGCAAAAACATTGATAGAACACTCGCGAAATTCAAATAACCCATATTACCTGATACACCCATTTCTCCCCGTCAAGATCACACATACAGAGTGGGCCATTGAAAACGATACAGCGGCTCTGTAGGTCGGCAGAACCGAAATATATAAAAATGCTCGGACACATCAACTACATTTTCGAGGGGGACATCGTTCGCGATGAAATTCACCCGAAATACATTCCATCCCTCGGAGCTGTGACCGCCCCTTTAAATTTTTAAATGGCAACATATGGCAAGTGACACCTCATTTGAGAAGTATTTTCCTTCTTAATTACAAACAACAAAAATAAATTAATTCTATCGATTCGTTTTCGAGATATAGGAACGAAATCCATTCTGACTCGCCTAAGGTGTTCCAGGCATACACTTAATTAAACACTCTACCTCTATTCCGATGTTCTTGAACATTACAGGATATCTTCGGAACCAGAACTACAATATCTGATAAAGCAACTGTCACAATAATTATTATTGTCAATTAACTGAATGTTCGAACTGTCTACTACCAATTTCCATACAATAGTACAACTTCTGTTCAAAACGAGACCTCCCATTTCGTAGCATTTCCGGTGTTATTCGACGGCATTCTTCAATAATTCTCCTTCGTAAATCTTCCAGAGATTCTGGTTCGGTTGCAAAGATTTTGTTTTTCAAGTGACCCCACAGGAAAAAGTCGAGGGGGGTTAAATCTGGAGATCTGGCTGGCCACTCTATAGAGCCTCTTCTTCCAATCCAACTTCCAGGAAACATTCTATCCAAAAACGCCCTAACAGGGTGTGCATAGTGTGGAGGTGCCCCGTCTTGTTGAAATATCAAGTGATCTTCATGGTAACGATCGTCATTTTCAATGATGTTTACTAATTGTGGATAAACAAATTCATTCAATAATTCCAAATAAGTTTCTCCTGTCAGGTTGCCGTCGAGAAATACTAGTCCAATCAAACGGTCCCCAAAAATACCGGCCCAGACATTGAGTTTTTGGGGAGTTTGAGTATGGACTTCGTGGAAAACATGTGGATTGGCATCTGACCAATAACGACAATTATGACGATTCACAGTCGAATTGAAAAAAATTTAGACTCCTCAGAAAAGCAGATGTTGAAAAGGAAATTCTCATCAGCATCTATTCTCGTAGTCATAATTTCACAAAATTCCTGTCGCCTATCAAAATCATCTTCATTCAATTGGTGTACCAAATGTATTTTGTAGGGGTGGAATTTATGATGTTTCAGGATTCGGCGGATACTGGTTCTACTAATATTGGTAACACTAGCCAATTTCCTTGTGCTCAATGTTGGGTCTGCATGAACTTGTCCCAAAAGTGCAACTTCAACAACTGCATTTCTCAACGGAAATTCACGTTCAGGGTCTTGTTTCTTGTTGGCTACTGATCCAGTTTGACGAAATTTTTGCACTAATACTAGAATGTATTTTCTGGCAACAAGTTTATCTGGATGCGTTTCATTGAACAAATTAGCTGTACGGTTACCGCACTCATTATTCTTAAAAAAATTGTTATTATTTCAACTCTTTCCGCGAACGAATACAGATATTCAGCAGCTTTAGTCAAGTAATTCACTCTAATGTCGTCCAATCAGAGATCAGTTTGACACTGATAGACGTCCACAATTGCGATTTGGCGAAAAAAATTATCTCATACATGTTTTTGTTGTACTCGCATTTGAGTCGAATTCGAGAAAACGTCTTTTTATCGATTCTTAAGAACCTTAAATTTTTTTCGATCAAGTAAATGAGGATAAAATAAATTTTTTAATCGGAATTGCATGTTATTTGTTGGTAAACAGTTAGATCATTTAATTCCTTGACAATGATAATTATCTTCAAACAGTTGCTTCGTTAGATGTTATTTTTATTGATTGAGTGAATAAAAAGTGATTTCCCAACTTCAAGTTCCTATATCTCGAAAACGAATCGATAGAATTAATTTATTTTTATTGTTCGATATTAAGAAGGAAAATACCTTTCGAATGAGGTATCACTTGCCATAAGTTGCCATTTAAAAATTTAGGGATGGTGGTCACAGCTCCGAGGGATGGAATGTATTTCGGGTTAATTTCATCGCGAACGATGTCCCCCACGAAAATGTAATTGATGTGTCCGAGCGTTTTTATATAATTCGGTTCTGCCGACCTACAGAGCCGCTGTTTCGTTTTCAATGGCCCAATCTGTATATTCGATTATCACATGTCTAAAAGATGTGCTGCAACAATTAAGCGATTGAAAACCAATCATGGAAGATTCCCGGCTCACCTCGATAAATTGAAAATAATCCCTTCATCTCTCTGTACTTGCGATAGATAATTCCTCCGTGTGTGATATTAACCACATTTTTTTCAAACGCTTCAATCATAATGAAACTGTAGCTCTTGTTAAATTTTGTTTAGATAACGACTTTTTTCTGCCAGTTAATATTTCCCATTTGCTGGCTGCTGAAAAGAAAATATTAACGATTTTTTATGTAAAATGAAATCTACCTTTTCCAATATTCTGTGGCAAATGTCAAATTTCCATGCAAATAAAAAAAACACAATCTGAATCTCACGAAATATACGTATAGTAGTAGTTTTTCCAAATTTGACAATTCTCTGGAGTTTTCGACAAGGAAAAACCTCATATTTTACTAGCAGAAGCAGATTTTCTCTATACGTTTTTTGAAAGAGAGCTTTTGATTAGAATAAACGCCTAGATTTCCGATCTAGTTAGGGCGGTCTCTTCATGAATGACATAACATTGAAAGTAGATGTGGGTTTGAAGGTAACATTATCATGAAAGTAGGATTGTGTATACTTTGGCCTGCATTGAAGGCTCCAGATCTTATTCACATTTCGATTTATTAATGTTCTTGATCATTATGCTCTGTAGCTTAGCACGAGTATGCACTTCTGTAAATGATATCTGCGAAATTAAAATGGAAGTGAGCATGGGGAATCGTATTTTGCGCAATATGCATATTCAGTTCAATGAAATGATTTCTATTTTTCAAATTCAACGATGAACAGTGCAAGTATACTGACATGATGCGTCATTCCTGGATGCTCGTGGCTCACATATTAGGCAATCCATCGACCTGTCAAAACGAAAGCAATATGGCGGCTGTTGGCACACATTGTAATTCGTCATAAGCGACCATAGTGGTAAAAGTGTTTATTTTGTGATTTTCTGTGCGAATTTGAGTAGTTTTTTCAATTTAGGATTATAATTCGTGCTTCAACTGAAGAAAAATGCCCTTTATTTGCATTGTAGTTAACTGTGGGTCCCGTCACGACAGGGATAGAGTCGGGTTTCACTCGGTGTCTACAGTATCAAATCATAAGTTTTTCACCAGTTAAAATAACTTATCGAGGAGTAGAAGAGCTCTATGTTAGCTGCAATCAACCTAGATGATCTTACGGATTCGAAAATCAAGTATCAGAGAGGCTGCAGCAGACATACCCTGGGTGCACATTTGTGATAACATCCTTCATTCCGTCATGGATACCTACCATAACTTCAGACTTTGTTCCTACGATTACTTATATATCTGAACTATTGTACATTAGGAGGTCCCATTTCAAATAAAGTTCATTTATATATATATATATATATATATATTATATATATATATATATATACATATAATTGATATATTTTCCACTTCAAAAGTAGAGAAAACTCCAAATGACTGTTCATATATATGTATCTACCTCCTCAAAAAACATTCTTATAGGTAGTGTTATTGAATTACTGGAATACAAATTTTCTTTAGGATTCTGGTGACTCAATAAATGAAAATATTCAGAAATATGTCTTTCAATCTCAACCTTCCCTTTTTAGATATTTCAGGCAAAGC
The DNA here is from genome assembly GCA_018342105.1 of Gonioctena quinquepunctata. NCBI lineage: Eukaryota > Metazoa > Arthropoda > Insecta > Coleoptera > Chrysomelidae > Gonioctena > Gonioctena quinquepunctata. Next base: position 1,117,718 of record JAFIRS010000105.1, read on the forward strand.
CTCGATCAAGTCTTGTGAAGGGTGTTGTATTTGATTACTCTCGTTTCGGATGTCCATCGTCTTAATGTATTTGAAAAGGTTTACACGATGTTTTGAATGTGAATACTGTATTCAGACGATTGCAGATACAAACATTCGAAACATCGTGAAAACCTTTTCAAGAACATTAAGACGATGGACGTCCGAGACGAGAGTAATCAACCTTCGAAGGGCATTGTAATTTATTAACAGTAAAAATTGGATATATCGTGATATTTATCGAAATTGTACTATATACAAATATCAATATTGTGTGTCCTTTTTTATAATTGGTATTAAATTAAGAGTAATCAACTGAATCAGTAAAACAACAAATGAACAAACATTTATTTATATATATATATATATATATTATTTGAAACATTTTATTTTTTAAAACAACTGAACAAGAGGCAAGTCGTCCAATAAATTTTTTGACTGGATGGCATTGGCCACACAGCTTCCAAATCTGTGCGTGACATTGCCTCTAATATAGCACCAATATGACCACCTACTTCACTGTTTCCGGCCATACAAGTACAGTGAGCAGTACAAATGCTTCCATCCTATTCAATTATGTACCAAACATCTGAAGGTTTTTAATTTGCCTTTTGTGAATACTTGACCTGAAAAAAAGTTATGTCGATTAGAAAGAACTATTATGAAAGTTGAGAAGTAATATTCTTAAATATCAAATCAATGTCTCTTATAATAAACAAATGTGGCAATAAACATAATAGATCAGATCAGAAGTTATAAATTGCTTCTTATGTATTATTATTCCTAATTTATAATAATTCACTTCGATGACTCAAGATTTGCAACTGTACATTTACCCATTAGAAAAAACCTGCTGCCTAGGAAAAAACATACTAGACTAACTAAAATATATAAATGATTCTTAATTTCTGTTCTCACCTTCACAACGAAGCCAGATTCAAAGTATGTATGGATTCTAAACTTGTATAGGGCTTCATCTGCATTTGGGAAAGCTTAAAAAGCAAATACGAAATAATATCCATATTCGTATCAGGAGGAGCACCAACAATTGAACAATTCAGTTCAGAAATATTCAGTGTAAAAAGGATCTAAATCATTGATCAATCTTCAACTTCATTTTATACCTGTAACAAATACATTGATAAAAATGTAAACAGAAGATGGGGATGTATTTTCAAGGATACCGTTCATCAAAGCCTCTGCTTTTCAACAATAGTGTCTTCAGGTAATCACTCTCCATCTGAATATTATTAATTAACAACACAAAAGCTCTGAAAATAACCAAAAATACACTTTTACAAGCCAAAAGTGCACACTGACAATGATGTTCTTATGGCGATTATCAGTATGTGTGCCAACAACCGCCATATTGGGTCACGTGGTATGGATTGCCTAATAGTTTGAATCCCATTGATATGGTGCAATTTTTTTTAGTTGAAAAAAAAACCATCAGAAGCATTCTAACCTCTTTTATCTTCAAATGAGATATTTGGTACGAGGGCTCAGTATTCTGCCCTATCACTCTTTTTGCGGATGACACAACTTTCCTTTGGCATGATATTTTATCGCAACATAGATTTGTTTGGAAATATAAACGGGGTGTTCATAAAATCAGATGTGGAATCATCTATGACTCAAAGATTTAGTCACTATCTTCCATCGTTCAAGATAACCTCTTGTGAGGTATGCATGTTGAAAAGGGAAACATTCTCAATTGAATATTGAATAGAAATATTTTTCTGTGAATTGAAAAATCCACGATAAAAATGAAGTTGTTCTTGTGAATATATAACAGAAAGCAACTACTTCACCGACTAAAGCCACGCTGGACATTGAACTACATCTAATAGATAAAATCTAAACAGAGTTGATTATAATGAAATAATGGTGCGACTCCAATTCTTGGTGATTAACATGAAAAAACAAAATAATCACATTTCGTTCTAATCTTCCAGATTTACCATTTTCTGATGAAAATATTCTTAAGAAAACAACAACACGATTTCTTGGGATAAATATCGACATTAACATAAAATTTCATTATCATATTATTGAGTGAAAGTGTCATGGGCTCTACTCAATCCTATAACTAGTTTTCTAGGTACGGGCTGGTAAAGTTAAAAATTGCTCAGTTTCTCCGTTTTTTTATTAAAACTTACGAGCTAGATTGAATCTCTGTTGCATACACACGTTTACTACATGTTTACTACCTACATGTTTTGGAAATATATTAGTAAATACGTACAGTTATAGTTATTTATGCAACAAGTGCATCGAGTGCAATAAACACTTTTTGCACGAGTTGCATACAGTATTTTTTCTACGTTCATACAAAAACCAAAAAATGTTTTATTCAGATGGCACTTAGTGTAGGAAAATAAAAAGCCTACTAAAAATTGCGTCGATTTGACATTTATGTTTGTCATGATCACAAATGACAGAGGTAGAATGACAGATGAGTGCAATAAAGAACCACTTTTTTTCACTAAATATAGTTCTATAAAGTTTAGTTTTTTTCATGAACGTAGAAAAAAATATTTACATTTCACAAATGTATAACGGTAGTTTTTGCGATATAACACTTTTTCTACTGTGACGACAGGAAAGCATATTTTCAAAAAGTACTCCTCAATAAAGTATTTTGACGAGAAAAGATTGCACAGTACACATTTCTTATACAGGGTGTTTCATTGAGAGAACCACAACATATTTTTTATGGATTAATTCAAAACTCTGTACTTATGGATTGGTTTTTGGGAAAGGTGATACCACTAACATATGTGTGTCTAAGCTTCAAAATATACAAGGTGGTTTTTATTTGACGGAAGGTATTATATTTTAAAAATAGTACAAAAACCATACCAGTACAAAATTTCCCCCGTCAAATGTAACCATTTTCCCAGTAAAAAAATATTTTAAAAACGTTTTGAGAGGCATGAATTTTACATACGATCCTTACATTTTTGCAAACACTAAATCATTCCACAGTTGCGCCATGGATAAATTTTTTCATAAGGTCAATACGTAATCACAATTTTGAGGATAAAAGATTTCGCTATGATAACTCTTCATACAGGGTCATACAGCCAAAAATAATTATGCTTTGAAATTATTAGATCGAGAACTTGCATTTCATTAGTGACTAACTCAATAACATTAAATTAGGTATGTATAAACGTAAGATATAAAAATATACAGGGTGATTTAATTGTTTTATGATTACCTACAAAATATATCGCTATAATTGACAAGTTTTTATACACAGGGCAACGGAGATAATAATTATCCATTTTCTTATGTATATAATTCAAATACTGGATACCTATTTCGTACAGGCAGGTACTTATCAATATACGTGTAGATCGAGTTATATAGTATATTAAAAATTATAAAACTTATAATAGTTAGTTATTACCTCGCTAATTACTAGATAAATGTACCATTTTGATCAGAAAAATATAAGTTAGGATGATCTATACAGGCAAGAATTAAACGTTTATTGCAACAACTATCAGAAAAATTAACTGAACCGTCAACTCATTTCCACACCACCACAGAGGTAGAGGTTTTGGTGCGTTTTTTTTATAGTGGTTTCCCCAATAGGCCTATTCCACTTAATTGAGACTAATCTTTTCTTATTGGAAGTGCTTGTTGAATTGGAAACAGCGAGCATAGAAATAGAACTGACCACTAGGGGGTGTAACATACAAAGCTTGTAGCAGATAAACGTGCAACTGAAATTCAATCTACCTCTTAAGTTAAAAAAAAAAACGAAAAACTGAGCAATTTTCAATTTTAACACCCCTTATCTAGGAAACTTGAGTTGGGACCATTGACACTTTTGGTTACTAGGTCGAGTACAACAACATACCAAAGTTTCAGGAAATTTGACCGGTCACCAGTTTACATAAAAAACGTGGTGGGTCCTTTGAGAGTTTGCATTTACATATTGAAATCAACGATCAACGGATATACATGGTTTAGGCAATGGAATAGTTGGGATTCATCGTTGATACCCAACTGGAATTTGATAATCATATAGACTATATTGGAAAAAAAAATCGATAAAAAATTGATTTATGAGACGTCACTGCAGCTGTAGAACAGTGTACAATACTTTATTACTGTTCCACTTTAATTATTGCAGCTCTATCATATTCACAGATATTTCAAATTATATGAGTGACTACAAGTTCTACAAAATAAAGAAATACGTATTATTGGTTGCAGCAGGGAAGCAGCGAATATGGAATTGATGTTCATTGTCATTATATTCAAAAATGATTTTCATTTTCAAAATACTCATTTATTTACAGTGTGAATTGATTTCTGTCAGAAATATTAATGATTGAACCACATCAGTTCTGCCTTCGAAGGTATTGTGGAATTTGATTTATAAATCAAGGATATCCTCTCATAAAATTGTTTGAATCAAAATAAAGATGATATTTCAGAAACTAAATATAATAATAATATTTGTTTCTAAGAGTCGATAATATATTAGTTTATTTATAAATACGAGTAAATGTGTGTGAAATTATATCTGACGATTTATAATATTATATATATATATATATATATATATATATATATATATATATTTATATATATATATATATATATATCTATCAGATGTAGTACAATGTCCAGCGTGGCTTCAGCCGGGGGAGTAGTAGTTTTCTCTGAAATATTACAAAATAAAACTCTTTTTTTCCGTAGACTTTTCAATTTCCGGAAAAATCTCCCTATTCAATATTTAATTGAGAATATTTCTTTTCCAACATGAATACCCACCAAGAAATTATCCCGAAGATAGTGAAGTTTATATTTCAACAAATCAATCTACTATACCCCATGGTAAGTTATGAATGTCGAAAAAACAAAGTGTCACTCCGGATGAAATGTTTCTAACATTTTTCCATCATTGTAAAGCGGAATCACTTCTTCAGAATGTGTTTCTTAATTCTTTTGGTCTTTCCCATGACGCGTGAAATATATTTTCGACGACAAAAATATATTGAAGACCTAGTGAAAGCGATGCCACTTTTGCATCAATGTTACAAGTAATTTATACTCCTTTTTGGTTTGGAAAACATTCTGTTTTACCTCATACAATCATATGAGTTCTTAATTAAGACTGGAATAAGAATTCATATAACTATCTGAATGAAAATACAAATGTTCACATAATTTTTTTTCTGTTGAGTCCTTTTACAATATCTATCAGATGTAGCTCAATGTCAAGCGTGAGAAGCTACTCCTATATCGGCATTAAAATGTACTACACTATCCCTGGAAGCATAAAATCTATTAGCAACAAAATTTCATTTGAATCACATCTGAAAAAGTTTTTACTAAAGACTCCTAGAACATACTTTATTACCATGATAGAATCAAATGGTTGATGAAAATAATATAAATAAACAAATAGATGACTATCCCGAACCCTACCTATGTTAAATAAATAAATACTACTGAATCCAACTCTACATATGTCATTTTTATTGTATTTTATTAAAATTGTTGTATTTTATTAAAATTGTTGTATTTTATTGGATCTCATGTATTATTTGTGATATTTTCTCAGATTTTACATTTTGTAGCTTACATGTGTCATGAATTATGATCTCATTCATTAACATGCATTTAATTCATCTTTTTTTTTCGCAAGCAAGTACTTTGCACTTACCCATAAATTACTTCATTTACTTCCAGCCTGTAGTCATTTATTGGTATGTATTTTATTCTGAATAAAGTTATTAATATTATTATTATACACTTCATCCCACCAGGAAAGATAACTGAGTTTGTCAATGGATTAGTTGGATATTCTATAGGTTTTTTGTAATAAAAATCCATTTGCATTTAGTCAATCTCCCTCAAATATAGTAGTTTTGAATCAAGTGTTTCAAAAAAAAATCCACATTTTTTTGTATTGCGTTTCCACTGAAATATATTTTTTTAAATATAGGGAGAATAAGAAGCCGCAGAACATGTCAGTTGACATTTACTGATAGCCATTATAACCCCTCATATTCAAAGGCGCTACGCAGAGGCACCAGGTGATCAACTTTCATGATATTCAGAAATAATTTATTTTAGACATTAGGCACATTTGCCGGCACTTTTCTGTAGAAACATTAGGTGTCATAGGCCGCTATGGATAATGTTCACCCGATCAAAGGTTCTTTTGGTGTATTCCACTTTCCCGTATGTAATTCATGGGTGTATTCAAAGTGTCAATTCTATTGAGCATACTGGATAAAAAAATCGAAACAACTGATTTCACATATCAAAGTAGAAGAAGTGATGAATACTGCCCCAACTTCCTCAGTATTCTGTGTCTGCCAAACAATACACTGTACACAGTCCCACTTCATCCACCAGAAGTAACATGTTATTTTGGAAATAGATCAGTTGAAAAATAATGACAGAATATAGAAAATAATGAGTAACGTGATGTAGCTTTCTATTGGTACTCAAGCTAATAAAATAAATGGAAAAAAAGAAGACACCAACAATATTGGGATCAAACTGTCGGGCAAATACACAGCAAAGTCATGGTAGGGCATCCAAACCGGACCCTGACGGCTGACCTTCTGAACCTGAACAGAACGAAGGCACGTATAATAATAGGACTGTTGACTGGACACTGCGGCCTAAGAAAACACCTAAACACCATGGGAGTACGCTGTGTGATGAAGAGGAGGAAACAGCCTCTCATATTATCTTCGACTGTGACGACCTAAGTAGTAGGCGACACAGAACCTTTGGAGAGATCAGCCCGGAAAATGGCATGAATCCGAAGAACCTCATCAACAGGCTACTGAACCTAATTGAAGGCACAAACCTATTTGAATGAGGAACCACTGACGACAGAGTGATATAATAGACCCCAGCTGGTCGCAGTGTCAAGGGAAGCTAAGTGCCAACCCTGTCTCTGGCTCGTCAGCTTTCAACCAACCAACCAACCAACTCAAGCTAATCGTATACTTCACGGAGTACAACATGAAATGAAAGTATTTGAAAGTACATGAACAGAATCCGTTGCGGGAAGTTATTTAACCGACGAAACCAAAAAGGAGCTTCTCTAGTCGACGCGTATATTTTTTTTATGTATGACCACGCATAACTTTGTACTGAGACGTCCGATTCCGATAATTCTTTTTTGACTGGATAGGGTTTACTTCGAAGTTGATCCCATTTGAATTTAAGAGATGAATTCCACCCCTAAGAGTAGCAAAATGAAGGATATTGATCACTCACCCTCTGAATTCTGGTCCTTTAACCGATTCTATCAGGCATATTTGTACTGGGTTCTTCGATTTGGATGATTCTTCCTTTATTAAATAGGGTATACCTCATAGTTGATCATATTTGGATTTTCAATGGAATTATCCCTTGCGGGTGGAAAAATGGGGCATAATTGATTTTTCACTTGTGAACATTGGCACACATATGTAGTTGACAATGACAGATCGCTATTGTCATTACTTTTGTTCTCCTACATCCCTCACAATCATTATATTCTATGAGAGGATGGAATGATATACAAAGTAATGAAATAAACTAACCAAAACAAACAAAAAAAATTATATTACAACAAATAGTAAAAGTAGATAATCATATTATTTCACTGGTAATAGTTGAAGTAAGGTGGGTAAGTGAGTATTTTGGAAGTAATAAAAAAACAAGTAGGTAGTAATTGGTAGATTTCAGCCACAAAAAATTGAAAAATAAAAACTTTTTAACCAAAAATTAAACCAACGAAATACGGAACTGAAAACTGAAAATAAAATAAACCTTATTAGTCTCAATAACTCAGCACCTAACTAAGTAACTAATTTTGATTCAACGACAAACGAACAATCCACGAAGATCATTAAATTACTTCAAAAACATTATCAGAATGTCACCGCGCAACTCGATGCCATCATTTTTCGCCTTATCTAAATCATTTGCTTGTTTGTTTGGCGCCGACTCGAAATTAGTTACTCACATTAGTTTAGGAGCTCAATTATCATTGAGACTAAGAAGGTTTATTTTATTTTTTGCTTTTTAGTTGATTTTTTTGTCGGTTTAATTTTTTGTTAAGAAGTTTTATTTAATTTTTTCAATTTTATGAAAAGAACACGGAGAGAATAATGTACATTGCGGAATATCACACAAAGTCCGAGTATGTGAACAGATTGGTAGAAAAGGTATATGAGCCAAATCGTATACAGAATGATACGTTAGTCATTCTTCATTCCATTCCGTTGATTATTTGAAAAGTACATGAACAGAATCACATATATTGCGGAATATAATACGGATTATGGATATGTGAACAGATCGGTGGGTATATGGCCGAATCATTCTATCTCGTTGATTATCTGAAAAAACATTCACAGAATCATGTACATTCCGAGATATAACACGCAACGCAGTGTGAGTATGTGAACGGATTGGTAGGAAAGGTATATGAGCCGAAAGATTAACAAAATGATTTTATTCATATTTTTGTTTAATTTCGTTGATTATTTCAGGAGAACATGAACAGAATCAAATACATTGAGGAACATAACAAGAACTATGAATATCTGAACACATTGGTAGGGGAGGTAAATGAGCCGAAATGTATAAAAAATCATATTTAATTTATTGTTTATTCTAATTCTTGGGTTATTCGAATTGATCATGAAGAGACCCAAGTACATTGCGATTTATAACACGGACTGTGAGTATTTGGACGGTTGAAAGTGAAGGTATGTGAGTCGAATCATATACAAAATTAGAAGTTATTCAGTTTGTATTTTATCTCGAAGGCGATTTGAATAGTGCATGAACAGGATCATGTACATTGCATATTTGAAATGGATATGAACAGAATAAAACATTGCGGAATATAACACGAAGTGGATTGGTAGGAAAGGTATATAGCCGAATCATGTACAAAATGATAAGTTATATATTTCTCATTTTATTCGTTGATTATTCCAAAAATACATTGACAGAATCATGTACATTGCGGGATATAACATGAAGTATCAGTATGTCATCGGATTGGTAGAAGAGGGATATGAGCCGAATCATATATAAAATTATATCTTTTAATTTTTTATTCCACTTTGTGTATTATTCGAAAAGTACACGATAAAGATAATGTAAATTACGAAATATAACAGAAAGTGTGAGTATGTGAAGGGATTGGTAGGAGAGGTATATGAGCCGAATCGTATACAAAATGATGAGGCATTTATTCTTTATTTCATTTCGTTGTGTTGGTGTTTCATTTCCCTCAATAGTTTCCGGACTATGTTTCAAGATTTTTCGGTTGAAAGGAGAAGAAACAAGAGAGTTATATAGAAAAAGCAGTTAAATATATAATTTTTCAACTCAACAAAGTGTTACAGTCCACCAAACCCAAAACATTGGTCCAACGAGCCGATATTAATTGCAAATTTTCGTGAATCTAAAAAAGTATTTCCAAAAATTCACGGAGATCCAAAGTGCAACTGGATACCAATCGATAAAACGCATTAGGCAGTGCGTTGAGCTTCAAAGATTCCTGATATAACACCATAAATAAAAATGAACTGCCCGAAATGCGTGATAAAAAACAAACGTGCATGTTAACCCAAAATAAGGACGATTTTCCTTTCGAAAGGTATTCAAGTCTTCCAAGATTAATTAGAATAACAGCTTTCATACTGAGATTCAAGCATAACTGCACAAAATCTAAGGATCAACGCGAAGTTGAATTGCATATAACACAATCGGAGGCTAATGAATCCCTTTTGCTTTTAGTCAAACTATCCCAACAAGAAGCATTTCCTTTAGAGTTTGCGTCATTAAAAAAAAACAAAACAGTTCATTTGAAGAGCAAAATTTTAAGTCTTAATCCATTTATGGATCACAATAACTTAATCCGAGTGGGTGGAAGACTCAATAATTCCAGTTTCAGTTTTGATAAAAAACATCCATTACTTTTGTCTCATAAGCACCCCCTTACCATTTCAATATTTACCAGTGAGCATGCGGGGTTACTTCATGCAGGACCTCAATGTTTACTATCGGCCATAAGAGATAGATTTTGGCCACTTGGCGGTCGAAATTTAGCAAAAAAGACGATTAGAAATTGCGTACGTTGCTTCAGAGCAAATCCAAAAACAATAAACCCTGTCATGGGTAATTTACCGAGAGACCGTTTGATTTTAGATATTCCTTTTACCATTACAGGTGTAGATTATGCCGGCCCCTTCATAATAAGAGACCGTGTCGTGGGGCAAAATTGTCAAAATGTTACGTTTGCTTATTCATATGTTTTGCAACGAAGGCTATTCATATAGAACTCGTGTCTGATTTAACTAGTGAAGCATTTGTACTTGATTTACTAAGATATTCTGATAATGGGTCGAATTTTGTTCGTGCCAATAAAGATTTGATCGAATTAGGTAGATTTTTAATTTCCAAGAATGATCAACTTGAAGATACCTTCTCTCATGAGGGGATTAATTGGAAATTCATTCCTGTGAACTCACCGCACTTCGGAGGTCTGTGGGAAGCGGGTGTAAAAAGTATAAAGCATCATCTTCGTAGAATCATGGGTAATGCGAGCCTTACATTTGAGGAATTTTACTCCGTTTTAGTTCAAGTGGAGGCAATTGTTAATTCCCGACCTCTGCATCCCATTTCCTGTGATCCAAATGACCTAAATCCCTTAACCCCGGCGCATTTTTTGGTGGGAAAACCTTTAACATGTGTACCTGATCCAAACGTTCTACATATCCCTGATAATCGCTTGTCAATTTATCAAAGAATACAACAATTACGGCAGCAATTTTGGGATCGCTGGAGTAAAGATTATTTATCCGAACTTCAACAGAGGAGTAAATGGCGCCATAATCAGCAGAACATCGAAGAAAACACTCTAGTGTTAGTGAAAGACGATAATTTGCCGCCTATGAAATGGTGCCTCGGGCGCGTTGTGCGCTTGCATCCCGGAAAAGACAATGTTAGTCGTGTGGTTTCGGTAAAAACAGCTACTGGTGAAATCAAAAGAGCTGTATCAAGAATTTGTCCTTTACCAATAGCCTAGCAGCCAATGTTATTTGAAGCATGTTCCTTCAAGGCTGGCAGGATTTATGTTGGTGTTTCATTTCCCTCAATAGTTTCCGGACTATGTTTCAAGATTTTTCGGTTGAAAGGAGAAGAAACGAGAGAATTATTATGATTGATTTGTTAAAACGAATGAATTGTCATTATCTCAAAGTTATATAGAAAAAGCAGTTAAATATATAATTTTTCAACTCAACAAAGTGTTACAGTCCACCAAACCCAAAACACGTTGATCATTTGAAAAATACATTATATTACATTGCGGGATATAACACGAAATATGAATACCTGAACCGGTTGTTAGGGAAGGTAAATGAGCCGAATCATATACACAATGATGAGTTATCAATTTTTATTTCATTTCGTTAATTAACAGAATCACGATCATTGCAGGATATAACACGATGTGAGAGCATGTGAACGGATCGGTAGGAGAAGTATTTGTGCCGAATTGTATGCGGAATCATGACATTTTTTTTTAAATTCTAGTTCGTTGATATTTGAATATATCAGGAAAAGGCCCATGTTCATTGAGGGATATAACACAAATTGTGAGTATGTGGACGGTTTGGTAGAAAAGGTATATGAGCTGATCATGTATAAAATGATATTTATTATTTCTAAATATACATTGCGCGAAATAACATTAAGTCTGAATATGTGAAAAGATTGTGAGGAAAGATATACGAGCCGAATAATTCATTTTTCATTTAACTTTGTTGATTCAAAAAGTACACGATCAGTATCATGTACAATACCGGATATAACAAGAAATGTGAGTATGTGAACGGATTGATCGGGAATGTAAATGAGCTGAATCATATTCAACATAATGTGTTAATAATTTTTTGCTTCATTTCGGTGATTATTCGAGAAGTACATGAACAGAATCAAATATATTGGAAAATTAAGGGAGATGAATGATACACATGATAAGTAATTTATTTCTTATTGTATTTCGTTGATTATTTGAAAAGAACATAGACAGAGTCATTTACATTTCGGTATATAACACGAAGTATGAATATGTGAACCGATTGATAGGAAATATATGGTAGATTAATTTTTATACTAACTTTATTTTTTATAACACGAAGTATGAATTTGTTAACCGATTGGTAAGAATTTCCAATCCCTTACACAGTGATAGGTTATTTATTTTAAAACGTTGATTATTTGACAAGAACATGGACAGAATCATGTACAGTGCGAGATATTACGTGAAGTGTATGTACTTGGGCAGGTATTTGAGCCGAATCATATACAAATCATAAGTTATTAATTTTTCGTTATTGTTATTTGAGAAGTACATGAACAGAATCATTACATTGCGGGATATAATACGAAGTATCATATGTAAGGAAAGGTATTTGAGCCGAATCATATACACAATAATAAGTTATTTATTTTTTATTCCATTCCGTTGATTATTTGAAAAGAACATGGACAGAATCACATATATTGCGGGAATATTATAGGAGGTATGGATAGTTGAACAGGTATTTGAGCCGAATCATATACACAATCATAAGTTATTTATTTTTATTCCATTCCGTTGATTATTTGAAAAGAACACGGACAGAATCACATATATTGCGGAATATTATACGAAGTATGAATATGTGAACAGACCGGTAGGAATCATATATAAAAAGATAAGTTATTTATTTTTGTATTTAATTTTTTCAGATTATTTGAAAACTACATGAACAAAATCACATATACTGCGGAATATAAAACGAAGTATGAATATGTGAACACATCGGTAGAAAAAATATGAGCCGAATCATAACCAAAATCATAAGTTATTTAATTTATTTTATTGATAATTTGAAATTGGTAGGAAAGTTATGTGAGCAGAATCATATACACAATGATGAGTTATCAGTTTTTAAATTCATTCTGTCGATTATTTGAAAAGAACATGAACATAATCATGTACATTGCGAAATATAACACGAAGTGTGAGTATATGAACGAATGGTTAGGAAAAATATGAGCCGAATCATATACAAATTGATAAGTTGTTAATTTTTGTTTAATTCCGTTGATTATTTGAGGAATACATGAACAAAATCAAATAGCATTCAGTATCCCTTATGATTTATTGTAGTTTAGATATAGAAGGTGTTGGGGACTGGAAAAATTAGACACTATTTCATTATTACTGACGTTTCGAAATTCTTTAATTTCTTTTTCAAAGTTAAAATAAAACACACAATGTAATAGGTTATGAAACATGATATGATTAAACTTTACCTCTATGAGTTGTGTCATGGAAATAATAAGTACAGTACAAACATGGATTGTGAAACAATCAAACAATATGGTAGTATATCAACGTTCTGAAGAGAAAACATTAAAAACATACAATAGTTGAAATACTAATTCAGAACACCTGTTGGGTGAATGACATATCTAACCTAGGCATATTTTCCCCACATGTGAATGTAAATATTAACCATTGTGTTGTAAGTGTCTATGTAGAATTGTCAAGGGTGAATAGGATTCATGTAACTATCATATTATAAAGCGTCACCTGATATAGAAGTATGGCGTCACCTGATATAGAAGTATGACGTCACCGTAGTTTTGGAACATCGGTGCCTAGGTTAGATCTGTCATCCACCCAACAGGTGTTCAGAGTGAGTAATTTCAACTATTGTATGTTTTTAATGTTTTCTCTTCAGAACGATAAAATACTACCCTATTGGTTGATTGTTTTACAATCCATGTTTGTACTGTACTTATTATTTCCATGACACAACTCATAGAGGTAAAGATTAATCATATCATGTTTCATAACCTATTACATTGTGTGTTTTATTCTAGTTTTGAAAAAGAAATAAAGGAATTTCGGAACGTCAGCAATAATGAAATAGTGTCTAATTTTTCCAGTCCCCAACACCCATTATACCTGAACCTACAAAATCAAATACATTGCGGAGTATAACACGAGTTATTAATGATAAGGTACATTGCATATTTGAAATGAACATGTAAATCATGTACATTGCGATATAAACGAATTGTGTGTATGTGAAAAGATTGGTAGGAAATGTATATGAGCCGAATTATATACACAGTGATAGGTTATTTTTTTGATTATTTGAAAAGTACTGAATAGAATCACATATATTGAGGAATATATGAGGTATATGAGCCGAATCATACACAAAATCATAAATTATTCATTTTTCATTTAATTTCGTTGATTATTTGAGAAGTACATGAACAGAATCATGTATATTGCGGGATATAACATGAAGTATGTGTTTGTGAACATATTGGTAGAAGAAGTATATGAGCCGAATCATATACAAATGATAAATTATTTATTTTAATTCGTTGATTATTCGAAGTGTTCTTGAACAAAATCATATTCATTGTAAATAATAACACGATGAATGAATCTGTGAACAGATTGTTAGGAGAGGCATATGAGCCGAATCATATACAAAATGCTAAGTTAATAATTTTTATTCAATTTCGTTGATAAGTTGAGAAATACCTGAACAGAATCATGTACATTGCGAGATATAACCCAAAGTGTACCTATGTACGTGGACAGGTATTTGAGCCGAATCATATACACAATCTTCATAAGTGATTTATTTATTATTTCATTCCGTTGATTATTTGAAAAAAGTATGGACAGAATCACATATATTGCGAAAAATTATACAAATTATGCATATGTGGACAGACCGCTGAGAATCATATACAAAATGATAAGTTGTTTATTTTTTATTTAATTTTTTTAGATTATTTGAAAACTACATGAACAAAATCACATATACTGTGGAATATAAAATGAAGTATGAATATGTGAACACATCGGTAGAAGAAGTTCATGAGCCGAATCATAAATAAAATCATAAGTTATTTAATTTATTTTATTGATAATTTGAAATTGGTAGGAAAGTTATGTGAGCCGAATCATATACACAATGATGAGTTATCATTTTTAAATTCATTCTGTCGATTATTTGAAAAGAACATGAACAGAATCATGTACATTGCGAAATATAACAGAAGTGTGAGTATATGAACGAATGGTTGGGAAAAATTTGAGCCGAATCTTATACAAAATGATAAGTTGTTAATTTTTGTTTAATTTCGTTGATTATTTGAGAAGTACATGAACAAAATCAAATTCATTGCGGAATATAACAGAATTGCGGGATATAACATGAATTGTGGGTATGTGAAGATTGGTAGGAAATGTATATGAGCCGAATCATATACACCGTGATAGGATATTTTTTTGATTTTTTGAAAAGTACTTGAATAGAAACATAATTGGAGAAAATATAGTATATGAGCCGAATCATACACAAATCATAAATTATATTTTATTTATTTCGTTGATTATCAAAAGATTGAACAAATCATGTTTATTGAATATAACATGAATGAATTGTGAACAATTGAGGAAAAAGTATATGAGCCGAATCATATATAAATGATAAATTAATTATTTTAATCGTTCATTATTTGAAGTCTACTTGAACAAAATCACGTACATTGTGAATAATAACACGATGAATGAATATGTGAACAGATTGTAAGGAAAGGCATATGAGCCGAATCATATATAAAATGATAAGTTATTAATTTTTTGTTCAATTTCGTTGATATTTCATGAAGTACATGAACAGAATCATGTACATTGCGGAATATAACCCGAAGTGTATGAACGTGGACAGGTATTTGAGCCGAATCATATACACAATCATAAGTGATTTATTTTTAATTTCATTCCGTTCATTATTTGAAAAGACCATGGACAGAATCACATATATTGTGGAATATTTATGGATGATGAAGTATGATATAACAAATCGGTAGAAGAAGTTTATGAGCCGAATCATAAACAAATCAGAAGTTACTTAATTTATTTTATTGATTATTTGAAACTTATGTGAGCCGAATCATATACACAATGATGAGTTATCAGTTTTTAAATTATTCTGTCGATTATATGAAAAGAACATGAACAAATCATGTACATTGCGAAATATAACAGAAGTGTGAGTATAGGAACGAATGGTTAGGAAAAATATGAGCCGAATCTTATACAAAAGTTAATAATTTTTGTTCAATTTCGTTAATTATTTGAGAAAAAGTATATGAGCCGAATCATATATAAATGATAAATAATTTATTTTAATCGTTCATTATTTGAAGTCTACTTGAACAAAATCACATACATTGTGAATAATAACACGATGAATGAATATGTGAACAGATTGTAAGGAAAGGCATATGAGCCGAATCATATATAAAATGATAAGTTATTAATTTTTTGTTCAATTTCGTTAATAATTCATGAAGTACATGAACAGAATCATGTACATTGCGGGATATAACCCGAAGTGTATGTACGTGGACAGGTATTTGAGCCGCATCATGTACACAATCATAAGTGATTTATTTTTTATTTCATTCCGTTGATTATTCGAAAAGAAAATGGACATAATCACATATATTGCGGAATATTATACAAAGTATGCATATGTGAATAGACCGGTAGGATCATATACAAAATGATAAGTTATTTATTTTCGATTTTTTTTTAGAATATATGAAAACTACATGAACGAAATCACATATACTGCGGAATATAAAACGAAGTATGAATATCATCGGTAGAAAAAGTTAATTTATTTCATTGATAATTTGAAATAGCTAGGAAAGTTATGTGAGCCGAATCATATTACACAATGATGAGTTATCATTATATGGATTCACTCTGTCGATTATTTGAAAAGAACCTGAACAGAATCATGTACATTGCGAAATAAAACACGAAGTGTGAGTATATGAACGAATTAATAGGAAAAATATGCGCCGAATCATATAAAAATGATAAGTTAATTTTTGTTTAATTTTTTTTTTGTACTAAATTTTCTTAGATTATTTGAAAACTACATGAACAAAATCACATATACTGCGGAATATAAAACGGAGTATGAATATGTGAACACATCGGCAGGAAAAGTTCATGAGCCTAATCATACACAAAATCATAAGTGATTTACTTTATTTCATTGATAATTTGAAATTGGTACATTGGTGAGCCGAATCATATACACAATGATGAGTTATCATTTCATATATTCACTCTGACGATTATTTGAAACGAACATGAACAGAATTATGTACATTCCGAAATAAAATACGAAGTGTGAGTGTATGAACGAATTGTTAGGAAAAATATGCGCCGAATCATCATATACAAAATCATAAATTGTTAATTTTTGTTTAATTTCATTGATTATTTGAGAAGTTCATGAACGAAATCGAATACATTGCGGAATATAACACGAATTATGGATGATAAGGTACATTGCATATTTGAAATGAACATGTACAGAATCATGTACATTGCGGGATATAACACGAATTGTGTGTATGTGAAAAGATTGGTAGGAAATGTATATGAGCCGAATCATATACACAGCGATTGGTTATTTGAAAAGTACTTGAATAGAATCACATATATTGAGGAATATATGTGGTACATGAGCCGAATGATACACAAAATCATGATTTATTCATTTTTCATTCAACTTCGTTGACTATTTGATAAGTACATGAACATATTGCGGGATATAACTGAATATTGTTTTGAAATTGGGGGAAAACGAAATCATAAAAAATGAACAGATTGTTAGGAAAGGCATATGGGCCGAATCATAGAAAAAATGCAAAGTTATTAATTTTTTGTTTAATTTCGTTGATTATTTGAGAAGTACATGAACAGAATCATGTACATTGCGAATATAACCAAATGTATGTACGTGGACAGGTATTTGACCGAATCATATACAAAATAAGTTATTATTTTTTATTTATTTTTGATTATTTGAAAAGAACATGGACATAATCACATATATTGCGGAATATTATATGGAGTATGCAAATGTGAACAGACCGGTGGGAGTCATATACAAAAAGATAAGTTATTTATTTTTTATTTAATTTTTTTAGATTATTTGTAATATACAGTAAAAAATATTGGAAATAAAATAATATTTGAATTATGTGAGCCGAATCACATACACAATGATGGGTTATCATTTTTAAATTCATTCTGTCGATTATTTGAAAAGAACATGAACAGAATCATGTTCTTTGCAAAATATAACACGAAGTGTGAGTATATGAACGAATTGTTGGGAAAAATATGAGCCGAATCATATACAAAATGATCAGTTGTTAATTGTGGTTCAATTTCGTTGATTATTTGAGGAGTACATGACAAAATCAATACTTGCGGAACAAAATGAACATTGCGGGATATAACACGAATTGTGTGTATGTGAAAAGATTGGTAGGAAATGTATATGAGCCGAATCATATACACAGTGATAGGTTATTTTTTTGATTATTGAAAAGTATTAATAATATAGATATTGAGAATCATATAAAAAATAATATTTTATTTTAAAATATATGAGGCAAATAATTAAATTTGTATTTTATTCCTTTGATTATTTGAAGTGTACATGAACAGAATCAGGTACATTGCGAGATATAATCATCACATATACTGAAGGATATATGAGGTATATGAGCCGAATTATACACAAAATCATAAATTATTCATTTTAACTTAATTTCGTTGATTATTTGAGAAGTACATGAACAGAATCATGTATATTGTGGAATATAACATGAAGTATGTGTTTGTGAACCTATTGGTAGAAAGAGTATTAAGCCGAATCATATACAAATGATAAATTATTTATTTTAATCGTTCATTTTTTCAAGTGTACTTGAACAAAATCATATACATTGTGAATAATAATACGATGAATGAATATGTGAACAGATTGTTAGGAAAGGCATATGAGCGAATCATATACAAAATGATAGTAATTATTTTTGTTAATTTGTTGATTATTTGAGAAGTACATGACAGATCATGTAATTGGGGATATAACCCGTAGGAAAAATATGAGCCGAATCAAATACAAAATGAAAAGTGTTTAATTTCAGTTCAATTTCGTTGATTATTTGAGAAGTACATGAACAGAATAATGTATATTGCGGGATAGAACATGAAGTATGTGTTTGTGAACATATTGGTAGGAAAAGTATAGAGCCGAATCATATACAAATGATAAATTATTTATTCTATTCCGTTGTTTAAAAAAAAAGAGAGGCATATGAGCCGAATCATATACAAAATGCTAAGTTAATAATTTTTTATTCAATTTCGTTGATAAGTTGAGAAATACCTGAACAGAATCATGTTCATTGCGAGATATAACCCAAAGTGTACCTATGTACGTGGACAGGTATTTGAGCCGAATCATATACACAATCATAGGTTATTAATTTTTCATTTCATTCCGTTGATTATTTTGAAAGAACATTGACAGAATCACATATATTGCGGAATTTTATATGGAGTATGCATATGTGAACATACCGGTAGGAGTCATATACAGAATGGTATTTTTTTTTTAAATTTTTTTAGAATATTTGGAAACTACATGAACGAAATCTCATTTACTGCGGAATACAAAACGAAGTATGAATAAAACACAGGTAAAAAATATTATGACCGAATCAAAACAAAAATAAATTTAATTTTTTTTAATTTTAAAAAATTTAAAAGAACATGAACAGAATCATTAAATTGCGAAATATAACAGAAGTGTGAGTATATGAACGAATTGTTAGGAGAAATATGAGCCGAATCATATACAAAATGATAAGTTGTTGAGTTTTTGTTAATTTCGTTGGATTATTTGAGAAGTACACGAACAAAATCAAATACATTGCGGAATATAACAGAATTATGATGATAATGTACATTCATATTTGAAATGTACATTGCGGGAAATGTATATGAGCCGAATCGTATATATATTGATGGGTTATTTTTTTTATTACTCGAGAAGTACTTGAATAGAATCACATATATTGGGAAATACATTCATTTTTCATTTAATTTCGTTGATTATTTGAGAAGTATAAGAACAGAATCATCTATATTGCGGGATATAACATGAAGTATGTGATTGTGAACATATTGGTAGGAAAAGTATATGAGCCGAATCATTTACAAAATGATAAATTATCAATTTTTTGTTCTATTTCGTTGATTATTTGAGAAGTACATGAACAGTATCAAGTACTGAATTTTCTTAGATTATTTGAAAACTACATGAACAAAATCACATATTTTTTTTTTTTTTTTTTATGTTCTGGTTCCCACGAAAAGGGATATCCTGTAATGTTCAGAGAACATCGTGGGAACCTAGGGAAAGAAGGTAGGAGTTGGTGTTCTTCTTAAATTTCTGAAGGTTGTATGCCTCGGGAAACACCTCCCTAGGCAATGAGTTCCAAAGCCTCGCTGTTCGTTGGATGAACGAGTCTTTGGAAAGTGATGTTCTGCAGGTTTCCAAAGTGACCACGAAGGGGTGTGATGACTGAACTTGACGGGTTAATCTCGAAGAGACTGCCAAAGCAGGAACGATTGTTGATATTTCAGAAGAGCATCGCCCATGAAAATATCTATAAAATAGAGACAAATCGCCAACTTTTCTACGGTGTTCCAGACAAGTGAGCGAGTTTGTAAGCGAGGCATCACCGACGAGACGAATTGCCCTTTTTTGGACAGAATCCAATAGCCTCAGGATATGTTTAGGTGTCGCACTCCAAATATGGGAACAGTATTCCAGGACAGGTCGGATCTGTGCCTTATAGATCATAAGCAGCTGACTGGGGGTGAAATAGCTCTTGGCACGAAACAGAAAACCAAGTTTTTGGGATGCACTTTGGCAATGGACCTCACGTGATTTTCCCAGGAAAGGTTATTGCTGATAGTAATACCAAGCATCGATATGGATGGCTTCAGTGGTATGGTTACTCCTGACAAAGTTATGTTAGGCACAGTGAGATCGGCTTTTCTAGAGAAAAGACATGCTTGTGTTTTGTTTGCATTGAATTCTACCAAGTTATTAGATCCCCATTCGAGAATTGTTGCCAAGTCCATATTTATATTATTAACATTTCTTCCTCGTTCATTTCTGGTTTCACGGGCTGATATAGGGGCCCTGGAAGAGAAAGCGGTATGGAGGGTACTATCATCGGCAAAGCTGTGTACTGGACATGAAGTTGATTTCAACAGGTCGTTGATGTGAAGTAGAAATAGTGTTGGTGCGAGAATGGATCCTTGCCGAACACCAGCATTTATGAGTAGAGTGTCAGATGAAACTCCATCGACCACTACATGGAGAGACCTGTTTGAGAGAAAACTAGCAAGCAGAGAACACAGCTGAGGGGGCAAGCCATAAGACGGAAGCTTGGCGAGGAGTCCCTGGTGCCAAACTCGATCGAACGCCTTGGAGATATCTAATGCCACAGCTAAAGTTTCTCCATGCTTTTCAATAGATAGCTGCCATATATGTGAGACGTAAGCGAGCAGGTCACCAGTTGATCTCTGATGGCGGAAGCCATATTGCCTATCGTTGACAATTCCTGAGTCTTCCAGATATTTCATGAGCTCGATGTTGATGGCTTTTTCCATGACCTTTGAAATAATAGATAGCAGTGATATACAGTGATATACTGCGGAATATAAAACGAAGTATGAATATGTGAACACATCGGTAGAAAAAGTTTATGAGCCGAATCATAAACAAAATCATAAGTTATTTAATTTATTTTATTGATAATTTGAAACTTATGTGAGCCGAATCATATACACAATGATGAGTTATCAGTTTTTAAATTCATTCTGTCGATTATATGAAAAGAACATGAACAGAATCATGTATGAGTATATGAATGAATTGTTGGGAAAAATATGCCCCGAATCATATACAAAATGATAAGTTGTTAATTTCTGTCCAATTTGAGGAGTACATGAACAGAATCATGTATATTGCGGGATATAACATGAAGTATGTGTTTGTGAACATATTGGTAGGAAAAGTATATGAGCCGAATCATATACAAATGATAAATTATTTATTTTATTTCGTTGATTATTCGAAGTGTACTTGAACAAAATCATATACATTGTGAATAATAACACGATGAATGAATATGTGAACAGATTGTTAGGAAGGCATATGAGCCGAATCATATACAAAATGATAAGTTATTATTTTTTGTTCAATTTGGTTTATTAGTTGGGGAGTACATGAACAGAATCATGTACATTGCGTGATATAACCCGAAGTGTATGTATGTGAACAGGTATTTGAGCCGAATCATATAAACAATCATAAGTTATTTATTTTTCATTTCATTCCGTTGATTATATGGAACGTACATGGACAGGATCACATATATTGCGGAATATTATACGGAGTATACATATATGAACAGACCGGTAGGAATCCTGAACAAAATGATGAGTTATTTATTTTTTATTTAATTTTTTTAGGTTATTGGAAAACTACATGAACAAAATCACATAAACTGTTGAATATAAAAAGAAGTATGAATATGTGAACACATCGGTAGGAAAATTTTATGAGCCGAATAAACAAATCATAAG
Organism: Gonioctena quinquepunctata; assembly: GCA_018342105.1. Classification (NCBI taxonomy): domain Eukaryota; kingdom Metazoa; phylum Arthropoda; class Insecta; order Coleoptera; family Chrysomelidae; genus Gonioctena; species Gonioctena quinquepunctata. The sequence goes on from JAFIRS010000105.1 coordinate 1,140,363, forward strand.
TTATTTAATTTATTTTATTGATAATTTGAAATTGGTAGGAAAGTTATGTGAGCCGAATCATATACACAATGATGGGTTATCATTTTTAAATTCATTCTGTCGATTTGTAAAGAACATGAACAGAATCATGAAAATTGCGATATAAAACGCGAAGTGTAATTGTTAGGAAAAATATGAGCCGAATCATATTCAAAATGATAAGTTGTTGATTTTTGTTCAATTTTGTTGATTATTTGAGAAGGACATGAACAGAATCATGTACATTGCGGGATATAACCCGAAGTGTATATACGTGGACATATATTTGAGCCACATCATATACACAATCATAAGTTATTTATTTTTTATTTCATTCCGTTGATTTTTTGAAGAGATAATGGTCAGAATTATTCACATTGCGGGAATATGAACGGATTGGTTGGAGAGGTATATGAGCCGAATCATATACAAAATTATAAGCTATTTATTTGGAAAGAACGGGAGAGAATCGTATACATTGCAAAATATAACACGTAGTATGAATATGTTAACCGATTTGTATGTAGGAAAGATATGAGCCGAATCATATACACAATAATGAGTTATTAATTTTCATATCATTTCGTTAATTATAATGAATCATGTTCATTGCGGCATTGGTGTTTGTGTTTTTTGTTACAAATAAAGAAATGACGTGTTTTAGTGTTTTCAGAAATGCAACCCCCAAAGGGGTGGAACGGGGGTGCAAGTTTTTATGGGGGTTTCTTTCGTTTTCAAGTTGAAGTCTCATCTTATGGATTGGTATTTCAGATCTTTGTTACAAATTAAGAAATACGTGTTTCAGAATTCTCAGAAATTCAACGCCTTAAGTTGTTCAATGAGGGTTGAAAACAAAACAGTTTAACCTTTAATGGAACAAGCCCCGGTATATTAATGACTGTATTATTTCTCCTTTTTCATTTGATTTTACACTTGCCACACTCTATCGAAAACATTTTGTAACACTAAAGATAACATTTCTGGAGTTCATTCCCAATTTGCGATCATGAGTATATCGGTCTGAGTGGAATATCATTACCAGAGTCATGGAACATGTCGAAATTATTGAAAAACATCTTGGGTCTAACATTCTCCAAGCTAACACAAAAAGTTATTTCGCTAATCACATAATCAATTCAGAACACAATTTTCAAATCGATGAGGACCTAAATATCTCACACATTTGTGAAAAAAAAACAATAAATTCAATTTTCCAGTAAATGTTTTCAGTAAATAAAATTCTCCATTTTTAACAGACGAAAAAAAAGAAGCAGGTTCTCTAGTCGACGCGTATTTTTTTTATGCACAACTTTTCACAGAGTCGTCCGATTTTGATGATTATTTTTTTATTGGATAAAGTTTACTTCGAAGTTGGTCTCATTTTGATTAAAAAAAATATTCACCTAAGGGTAGGAAAATGGGGGATGATTGTTGGTTCACCAACTGAATTTTTACTTCTTAATCGATACTACCACGCATAACTATGCACTGGGTAATCCGATTTAGATGATTTTTTATTGTATAGGGTATGCTTGAGAGTTGGTCCTATTCGAATTGGAAAAAAAATTACACTCCAAGGGCTAGAAAAATAGGGGATGATTTATTGATTTTACAGCTCTGAACCGATTCTGTTGAAACTTGGCACACATATGTAGTTCTGATAACACTACAACATAATGGGGACGGAAGACAGTCGAGAGATCTCCTCAACGGTTCACAGCAGCTATCTCGTGTTCGGAGTAATACGTATAGTTTAACCATTTTCAATTGCAGAGGCTGTTTCTATAAGGAGCAAGCAAATCAAAAACTCACTTCGCTTACTCGAGCGTATATGAGAAGTAACGGAACGAAAAATAATGTGTACTACTCGTAAACATTCTCCGCCGCCGAACGGAAGATCCGACAGTCAATGTGGGTTTGAGTGACAGCTGTCTAGTTCTACACCAGATTCGCCTGAGCCAATCAAAACCGACCGCACGCCAATGATAATGCTTGTAGGTGTGTCCATACGTTGGAGGTCATGAAAACTAATAAATTACGAGTTATAGTCCAGGATCCATGGTCCACTTTTGCACTTGATTACTATAAAGCTAATTTTCCATGAATAACTTCATTTTGATGAGACGCCCAACAATTTCCTGTACGAAACTCTCGATTGTGGTAGCTAACAGAGGTAGCAAGGATAAAATATGTCGATTTGATGATGCTCAAAAATTTATTACTATTTGTTTTTTTTTGTTAAATCTCAAGATAACTATCTAAATTATTCGAAAAAATATTTGTCCTACAAAATGTATGGTTTGATCAAAGAGTCCCCTCCTTCCAATATGTATCGAAAACGGGGTCATCATAAATGATTACTAACCAGCTGATTTTTTTTATTTTTACTTGGTTAATATTTATATCATTTAACAGCAATATTGTCCTACAAATTGCGTGGTACGTTATCCCGGTCCTTTGCTCAAAAGAAGTGGTACATATCCTTGATGTAAAAATAATTACTATCAAGCTGAATCTTCGTGAATAGCTTCGTTGCGATGAGACGCCCAACAATTTCCTGTGGGAAAATTCTCGATTGTGGTAGCTAACAGAGGTAGCAAGGATAAAATATGTCGATTTGATGATTCTCAAAAATGTATTGCTAACTGGGTTTTTTTTTTGGTAAATCTCAAGATAATTATCTAAATTATCTGAAAAAATATTTGTCCTACAAAATGTATGGTTTGATCAAAGAGTCCCCTCCTTCCAATATGTATCGATAATCAAGTCATTAAAAATGATTACTAACCAGCTGATTTTTTTTTACTTAGTTAATATTTATATAATTCGACAGTCACATTGCCTAAAATTGGACGTTATCACGGTGCTTCAATTAAATATATATTTGAAATTCATGAAATTAAAAATCAATTTATTTCCCAAGCGACACAAAAAAAAAGATGACTTTTTGGTAGATTTCACTCAACAAGAAGTTAAAAAATTAATAATCGTCAACATCGAATGAGGTAGTTCAAAGTATTGAAGAGTATGTAGCAGAGTGTATTCATTAAAAACAAAAACTGATATCAACAAAGGACGGTATGAGTTATTTGAAAAAGGGTATAAATCAAAAAATGAAAATGAAGAAATTTCAAAACAAAAAATCGTAGGATATGATCCTTCCAGTTTGAAATCAACAAAACAAAAATTATTGCAACAAATTAAAAGAACTGCATTCATCTGCAATGTATGGTGTAATGCACACATGCGGTGCCCCACGGAAAAATTGCCAGAAAATTTTGGATGGACGATAATTGATGGCAAATATGAATATTATTGGTTTGATGGTCCCAAAAGTCCATCTTTTGAAGAATTTTCTTCTGACATACAAGGTACCCTATTAATACTATTGTTATTTATTGATGATTATGCATTATTATATAATTTACTTAATTTTCTCATGTTATTACAGAGTCAGATATCACGAATGAGGAAAGTGAAATAGATGAAGATGACAGCGATGTTAGTAGCGAAGATTATGAAGATTTATCAGATGAATCTGATGAAGATTAATTTATATACAGTGACCGGCAGAAAGTACGCATCATATGGGAATTTTTTTTAATATAATATTTTGACGAATGTCGATACATGCAATCGCTTCTGCATCAAAAGAAACCCCAAAAGATGTTGTACAGTGCCGTTCGTCTTTTCTTGTTCTGCGGGAAATTTAAAAAATTTAAAAATTATGTCTCAAAACACACTTATTTGGGAAAATATTGAAAAATGTTATTTGGAAAAGTTGTTTAGAACGACATTTTATAGCTATGTACTAGTTTGGAAAAAAATCTGAGATAAAAAAAATAAAAATCAATTTTTGCCATAAAAAAATTTTTAATTTGGAAATATACATTTCTGACAAAGAAACTCATTAGTAAAGCCCGAGAGTAATATTTTGAATAATATTTTGTAAAGATTCACCAGCTACTTCTATTTTATTCGAAGAAAATTTTTAATCTGTGGATTTGCCATGTGTTCAGCTGCTTCATAGGAGGTCACAGAAATATCTTCAGGACATTATAATCTCGATACTGTTTATTATTGACAAAGAACCATGTATCTACGGAATTTTAATATGAATTTTTTATTATAACGTCTTTGAGATATTTCAGTGACCTCTTATGAAGCAGCTGAATACATGGCAAATCCATAGATTTCAATTTTTTTCCGAATAATATAGAAGTAGCTTGCGAATATTCACAAAATATCATTCAAAATATTACTGTTGGCCTTACTGATGAGTTTCTTTGTCTAAAATGTATTTTTCCAAATTGAAATTTTTATCATGGCAAAAAATTTATTTTAATTTTTTTATCCCAGATTTTTTTCAAAACTTGTACATAGCTATAAAATAACGTTCTGAACAACTTTTTCGTATAACATTTTTCGATATTTTCCCAACTAAGTGTGTTTTGGAACATAATTTTAATTTTTTTTAAATTTTCCTCCGAAAACGAAAAGACGAACGGCACTGTACAACGTCTTTTGAGGTTGCTTTTGATGCAGAAGCAATTGCAGATATCGATACTCGTCAAAATTTATTAGTAAAAGAATTTCCCATATGATGCGTACTTTCTGCCGGTCACTGTATATATATATATATATATATATATATATATATATATATATATATATATATATATATATATATATAAATTTGTGTATATATATACACAAACTTTTGTACCTAGTTTACTGAAACAAAGTTATTTAAATTTAAAAAATATTTTTTTACTGTATTTTATGTTACAAATAGGAAAACGAAAAAATGACAATTCTTGTCGGCCTAGTGATACATACCTGTTTTCTTGTAGGACATTGTTTCATTTGGGCAGAGAACACACTAACCTATCATGTAATATTTTTGTCCTACAGTTAGTAATGAGAAAAATGGTCTTGTGGTATTAACAATTTCTGAGCGTAGGACCGGGATAACGTACCACGCAATTTGTAGGACAATATGACTGTTAAATAATATAAATATATATAAAAAAAAATTAGCTGGTTAGTAATCATTTATGATGACCCAGTTATCGATACATGTTGGAAGGAGGGGACTCTTCGATCAAACCATACATTTTGTAGGACAAATATTTTTTCGAATAATTTAGATAATTATCTTGAGATTTAACAAAAAGTAATAAATTTTTGAGAATTATCAAATCGACATATTTTATCCTTGCTACCTCTGTTAGCTACCACAATCGAGAGTTTCGTACAGGAAATTGTTGGGCGTCTCATCAAAATGAAGCTACTCACGGAAAATTAGCTTGATTAGTAATCAAGTGCAAAAGTGGACCATGGATCCTGGACTGGAATAATTAAAAGCCAGTAGCGTCTCTGGTCTGGGATCGAAATAGTTCTAAAATATTCTATAGCTCTGTTGTGTTTTGTTGGAAAATATGATTCTTTTTCGACCATAGGAAAATGAAATTATGATTATCCGATTCCCAATTAATACATACTTGCTCGCTTATGTACTTTTTTTTTAATTTTAACTTATTTTTAAATAATTCAAATATCAAAATAAAATTAGTTATCTCCGCCTCTGCTGCTCAAAGGATCCCGCTTCAAGGCTGGAAAACTTGTTTTTTATGCTTCTGCAATTGTAAATGGTTCAACTATACATATATAATCACATGTAGGCCAGTAGAGATACACAGGATTTTCCCAAAATTTAATAATATTTACAAAATTTCAAAACTTCAGTAGAGTGAAGAGGACTTTCAAATGATATTAAGTCTGATTTTGCAAACTTTTTTTCTGAACGAAAGATGTTGAAAATCAGGATTTAATACATTTTCACATTATTAACGCGGAAAAATTTGCAAAAGTCCTGCAAACTTTCGAAGTTTTGAAAAATAGCTATTTACATCCTCTGATAATTTGGCAACCATTCAAACAAAACGGAAATATTTGTTATCGAAATAAAAATGTTGTTAATCCTAATTTTTTTATGAAAATTCCAAAAGTTCTGCAAACTCGAAAAAATTACTAAAATAATGTTCTTGAGAAGAGTTTCAATTTGCAACTTCTTGCGTCAAACGGTAAAAAATATATTTTTTCATGAAATCGTTTTTTTAGTAAAATAAGTATCGGAATTATTACAAAAGTTTCAAATGATGGATGCAAGTGCAACCTCGTCTGCAACACGGAAATGAGGGTAAAAGTAAAAGCAAAAGAACAATATTTTCGTATTTGTACTCTACCAAAGAAAGGAAAAGTTCTGCGAATCGGGCAGACAACTAATTTTACCAATTGGTGGCAGTTAAATAATTTGCAAACTATGTTACAATGCGGAACATTAGGAATTGAAGAAGTATATATATTTTTGCAACACCTGTGTTATCTGAATAATAAAGATTTTTATATACCTAATAAACGACATTCATTGTGTTACCAAGTTACCTATCGACCAAGAAGAAGCTCGTCAACGGTAGGTGAAAGCTAACGTTTTCATTCTACAATTAGGAATTTGCATAGAAAAATACTCTGAGTACGTTTGATGAAGGATCGAGAATCTCTTGACACGTTTTCATGATTTTCTTGATTCATAAAAAAATTGATTAAATATTGTACATTATTAGTACCATTAACCTACAACTGTGTTACGTCACACTGTTTTTCCCTTCTTTGCTTTCAAATTTTTTATAAATGAAAGAAAATGATTCTTACATGTCGATTAAATTTCAATCCTCCATTCGGATTCAATGTGATTTTTCATGCGAAACCACAATTGGAGTAAGGAAGTAAACATCAAATTTGAGATGTAATATCGATTTAACAATTTTTTTTCCAACAACGTTTCTATTTGATGATGAAAATTATGTACTTGCGAGATTTACAATCGATAACGTTTTGATATCCTCACTTCCATAGAGTATCGATTATTCATTTCAAAATCTCTTCGATTGCTAAAAAGTCAAGTTGTGACAAGTGAAAATTTTAAATGAAGAATGATTGCTTGTCGTTTCTAATGCGATAAAAATCTTTCCAATAGTCTTTCAGCAGAATTTAGCAAAATTTTGTACTCTTTCGATTGTTGCATTCGAAAATATTGGAACAAATTTATTCCGATTATTATTCGAAAACAGTGATTGCTTCTAAGAATAATAACTAGTTTCAAATTTTGTAGTGGTTAACTACGTAACCGTATTATTCCTCGGATGCAATTTCAAACAACCAGTAAAAAATATAACAGATATACGCGATGGATAATCAAGTATTTAACTGGACCACTGTAGACATATGTCGGTTTAATATATATCTCAAACCCATTTGACAATGTTTACAATTTATGGCCAAATTAAAAAAAAAAAACAAATCAATTATACAAAAAAATGTTCCGTTGAACAATGACGGTTGCAAATTTGCAGAACTTTTGCAATTATTTCAACAGTTGTAAAAATGCAAAAAAATATATTAGTAAATAATAGGTTCCGTTTTTCGTATGAGGTTGCAAAGTTAAATATCCACTGAGACCGATATTTTCTTTATTTGCAACCACAATAAAACACTTTTGTAATTATTTCAATGCTTGTGTGTATTGAAAATGGGAGCGTCGATGAAAAAGTTTGATGAATAAATGATGCGTTTTTCAGAAATGGTTGCAAATGTACGTGAATATGTTAAACTTTTTTTCCGTTCACTTATCCAATTTGCAGAACTTTTGTAATTCTTTTAAACAAATTATGGTGAAAAACTTGAACAAATGACAAAAAACAAGGTTTCGTAACTTTTACAAAGTTGCAAACTTAATGCATGTTGATATGTTGAAAATATGAACAGGATGTTCATAGAATCAGATGTGGAATCAGATAAACTTCAGTCACTATCTTCCATCGTCAAGATAACTTCTTGTGGGGTATTCATGTTGTAAAACATTATTACTATCGGTATGCCTGGAATTAATGTTAATTGATTGTCTATATCTACTGGCCTAATGTCCTGACTAACTGACTCACTGATTGACTGATATACGATCAACGCCCAGATCAAACCCAGATCAATTTGCTTGAGTTTGGTGAATTCTGTTTCAGTTTCTAATATCTTTGAAATTGTCACCATATGACGGTTATATTCAAACACAACATTACGAATAGGGGAAGTTTATTCAGTCCATTCATCTTTTGGAAACTAAAAGTGCCCCAGATATAAAAATGTTACCCAAGATATAAAAAAAAGTAAAAACGAAAAACTTTTATGTAAAATATTCGAGAGCTCCATATATCTGATCCAAGTCATCAACTAGGATTGCGTGTCCGCATTCCCTCCCCATCTCTTCATCCCACTGCGGACTATTCCTTTACTTTTCCACGGATTGTAAATGCCGTGTATATATATTTCGGCATAACGAATCCCGAAGATTTACATCTGTTGTATGTTTATTGACAGTATCTTGCGACCCACTTTGGCAGATCTTTCAGCTGGCAAACTTCTATAAACAAGATTCGAGCAACTCACTTTTCTTCCCGCCTGGAGACTGGCGAGATTCACAATGGAAACAATGGAACTTTTTACAAGTTGTAATAAAATGAATGGTATATACAGCAGTTTTTTATTTTCTTTGCGATAAACTCTGAACAATAGAGATTTCACAGAGAAAGGCTAAATCGTATGAAACCAGTATACCGGGTGATAATTCAAGAAGGTCTGATAGAAGTTATTTCCTTCCGGAACTGTAGAAATAGTTCGGAATTCTAATCAAACTTCTTTTATTAGTGTAAAGTGGAAAAAGCGTATGAATTATATACATTCAGCTATCTACCCTTGAAAAAATACCGATTCTCTTGATAAAATCATTTAACGGAAGAAAGCACATATCAGTAGATATTTCTTTCCATTCTCAAAGTAGCATAACAGCTCCAAAGCGAGGCATTGTGGAATAATCTCATAAGAAAACCAAACTGGTGAATTATGGTGGATAAATTGTTCGAGATAAAACCTTTCGGGAATTCTCACTGGTTATGAACCCCCGCTGGGTATCCAATGCCAGAATTTCAGGTTAGGTTTCACCAGGTAATGATAATCAACTATGAAAAATAGAATAGATTTACTTAAAACAATAATACACAAGTCTGAATTTGTGACAGAAATTTGACCTCTTCTTAATCGACGAAAAAAAAGGGGAGGTTCTCTAGTCGACGCGTATTATTTTTTTTATGTATGACCACTCATAACTTTCCACAGAGGAGTCCGATTTCGATGATTCTTTAATGGATATAGTATACCACGATGTTGGTCCCATTTGGATTTGAAAAAAAAATACACTCCTGAAGCCAAAAACGCCCTAGAAATGAATATTTTGATCAAATTTATGCATTAGTTCCAAAATGGAATTCGGTAGACCAGCCAGAATTCATATATACGCAAATCTAATAAGCAGACCTGTAGATGCTTTTCATTGAGAAAACCCATAAATAATCAAAAGCGTCAACATTTCAAATTCCATCCCAACATAAATTTGGGCCAAACTAATGAATCCAACTGGAAACAAATACATGAATGTAATCTGAGATTGCACAGAAGGCAATATCGTGAGTAAGCAAGTCAATGACCGCACTGGCCTGAATTTGACGGCGTTTTCAGGATGAGTAAACTGAAAATTCCACAAAAGACCTCTTTTGCTCCACTCACCAGCACTCATTTGGCCGTTAAGCTGACAGCGAATAAAAATGGGAACTGGAAAGAAAGCACGTATCCCGGAGGAAATTTACATTTAATAATTTCCCAGTCTTCCATTCATTCGGGAGAAATTGGTGCAGATATGGCTTTCCAGAAGACCATTGTCACTACTAAAATTTCCACTACTGCGTAAATCTATTACAATGACTATTTTACTATCTACCGACTCTGAATAACAAATTCGTTTATAGAGGGGAAAGTGGGAATAATAAATTAATTGTAAATAGATAATTTGGCGAAATATAAAGAAAAAGATCGCGTGCAACTCAGTACACGTGACAGAAATGAAAGTCCTCCTCGATTCGTAAATATCGTAGAGGGGATGATAATAATACTATTGATTTCTTTTCTTACATTAGGATTCTTACGCGCTTAGAAAAGACAAGAAAAATCCCTCGTCGCATTCATGAATGAAGTAATAAATTTCAATTCTGGTTGGATTCTGTAGTTGCGAATCGCGAGTCAGGAAAATACTGTGCATATCTAAAATGAGTAGATGCTTAGGGCGTTTTTGTACTAGAGATATTAACATAATATAAATAATTTTTGTATAAAATGGCAAATTTTCAGAATTATATTGCGATATTGAGGCAATTTGGAGTGCCTTGAAGAGATCCACAATTCCTTTTTTCAGAATTGCAAGTTTTCATTAGTGGTAAGCTTCGGCTTTAAAATGCAGTTGAAGAGTTATACATACCTGCTGCAGGTTTGTGTTTTGTGATTTGCTCATATAGCTGAAATAAGAAACATGGAATTATTCATTATCCATATAAAATTATAAAGAATCCATCATATCATCGTCGATGAATTAGATAACTTCTTCAATCCTGAGAATCTAAGTTTTGATCCTTATATTAGTGGCACATATTTATCTAATTCATCGCCGATTATATAATGGATCCTTTATCATTTCATATGGATATTAAATGATTCTATGTTTCTTATTTCAGATTCAATAACATGAACAAATCACAACACAGAAACCTGTAGCAGATATGTAAAACTCTTCGATTGCATTTTAAAGCTTACCACTAATTAATTCTGAAAAAAGGGAATTATAGATCTCTTCAAGTCAATTTGGAAAGCCTCAATATCGCGACATAATTCTGAAAAATTTGCCATTCTATAAAAAATATATTATGTTAATATATCTAGTACGAAATCGCCTGAAGCGTTTACTCATTTTAGATATACACAGTATCTTCCTGATTCGTTATTGGCGACTACAGAATCCATCCAGAATTGAAATTTACTACTTCATTCATAAATGCGACGAGTGATTGTTTTCCAAGATTCTCTCTCGCACGCGCCTGTCTGGTTCTTACAACTTAACACCGAATTGATCCGTGCGTCTAGTCAACAGGTGCTTTTTGGACCAACTTTTTTCAACAGTCTCCGAAAATTATGATCGAGGTGTCATTCGATTCGGAATGACATCCAGATGATTTTTGAAAAAAATGAAGTTCCGCTTGCAAAAATTGTAAAAGTTATTAACAATTAACTAAAAAAAAGGGGGCTTCGGTTTTTTGCAAATATCTCAAAAACTAATAAAGATTTTCCAAATCTGAAAAAAGATTCAAAAAGAGGAGGAAATTTCCTGAGGAAGTCACGATTCCCGGATTTGTAGGATCAATATTTATAATTTTCCCAGAGGGATGAAAATACGGCCGAAAACGGGTACTCTGGCTTGGGAAAGCCGCGCCCACTTTGGACACTTTAACAATAAAAATTATTTAAGCATACTAAATATAAAAATAAAAAATTGAAAAAATTCAGACACTAATTGAACAGATGAATGAACAATAATCCGCTTGAAAAAAAAATTTATCACAATTTTTCAATTAGTTATTCAATAGTTAATTAATATTTTTTTTCTGCTTGAACATGAACATTGCAAGTGTGATAATTGTTAAACTATAATTTTAAGATTTTTTTCCTCTTTTGGAGCAATTCTTGAATGGCTTCAGAATAGAACCCCGTTGGAAAAATTGAAAAATTTTCATTTTTCAGATTTTTATTAATAATTTTCGTTGTTGCAAAATTAAATACTTAAATTACTCATTGAAAAAAATGTTTTTTTTGCAAATATTATTAACGATCCGTTATGTTATCAGGAACTGCATAGAATTTTTTTTTTTTTTTTATCTCTAATTGTTTAAAAAACTCGTTATAAACAAATGCGTTGTTTATAAGATAATTGAATTTTTTTTTATGGAATTTAAATCTTTGATACAAAAATGATTTTTAAAGAAAAATTTTCCATAAAAATATTTTTTTATTTTAAAACCATTTTTAATTAAAATTATTTTCCAATTAATTAATTAAAACCTTTTTAACAATCATTATTTGTTTTTCTTTTTGATATAAAAAAAAAAACATTTTATTTAATTTTTCATTGTTTATGCAATAAACAATTTGTTATAAACAAATAAATTTTTACCTTATATTTTTTTTTCTATTCTACTTTCCGTCACAAAAACAGACATGATTTTTTATTTTTTTTTCAATTGTTTTTATTATTTTTTTAAAATTTTTAAATATAAGTTCTCTGTAACTTCGTCATTCTTACCTGGTTTTTTATCCTTAAAATTATTATAATTTATAAACTAATCGAGATACGATGAAAATACTTGAGACTTATTTATTGTCCATTGGATAAAGAACAAAGAGAAAAGTTTAGTTGTTACTTATTTATTTATCAAATTTATAGCAATTGTTGATGAAAAATACTTGGGGAGAAATTTATTTTTTGCTTTAATGCTTAAAAATCTTATCAACTATTGAAAATATGACTACCTCATTCAAGTATCTTATCAATTATTGTTCATTACTCAACATTTTTACCTTTTACATATTAATATCACTTAATTATACTCCGAACTCTGAATATTACTATGTAAACAAAAAATTTTTGCAGAGTTCATTAGCCTAAGCGTATTAGAAAGGAAGAATGATCTTTATATTGTTTTTCATTTAACAAAATTTATTTATAAGTACTTAGTTATTAACATTTATAATATTTTTTTTTTACATTTTATTTTACATTCCGTTTATTTTTTTGAACGTTTCTTTGATGGTGGCTCGTAGTCTACAGTTTCTTCTTGTCTTATGTTTTCATCGTTCTCTTCGTCCTCCAGCAAAGTTTCCACAAGTTGTCCAATAGAGACGGTATAATCAGCACAGCACTATCGTCTTCATTCTCATTTTGTAAAGCGTTTTCTTCAACATCGCCGAATTCCTCATTATCATCTTCCATCGCTATCTTTTTGCAATTATCGCAACTCTCTCCTTTGCAATGCTTGCAGAGAGACGCACATGGAAGACCAGACTTCCTGCATCCGCATCTTTTTGAACAATTTTTGAGGCAATTACAGTGAACTATTTGGAAAACATTACTTGCCAACAGTGTTCACGCATTATTTATTGTGAATCTCACTAGGCCACAATGATGGCCGATATTATTTTGAAAACAATATAATTATGTGACTTTGTGTTTTTATACCTGATTTTTTCATATTTTTGATTCGATAAGTACCTTAAAGCTGTGTTGACCTCATCTACTAGTTTCGACTTTATCTACCAGTTTGATATAACGAGATTCGTTTGTTTTCATCACTTCGAGTATCTATCTATTGAATTTCTAACCCAAGCAATGTTTAGACCCTTTTTGTACATTTACCACACAATCAATTCAATATACCACATTATTTAAATGTTTATTGCATCGGCAATTGAGTTAACTTACAGCTGAGGTCGGGGAAGCGGTGCTTCCCAAAATTTTCTCGAATTTAAAAAAGAACAAAACATGTTTTCGATTTTTTTTTCGGATTTTTACCCACTGTAATTCGTTATACATTGGCATTACCACTCGTAATTCACGGGTGTGCAAAAGGTTAGATTATACCCCGTATGTAAAATACAAACATTCATAAGATATCCTTAACATAATCTAAGTATATCAATTAATCAAAAGATTGACAAATAAGTTTTATTTCTTGTAATGTTTGCCCGCACGGATCGTACTTTTTTCAACTCTCTCCGGGGTTGAATTTTGAAAAACTCTGAAATACGTATTTCTTTAAACTAACTTCGGAACTGACGGAACCCCTATATGAAAGTTCAACCCCCATTTTACCACCTCTAGTGTTTTAAATTATATGTTTCTTCATTTGGAATAAAAACTTTTTAACAAAAAATTAAACCGAAAAGCAAAAAATAAAATAAACCTTCTTAGTCTAAATGATAATTGAGCTCCTAAACTGATGTAAGTAACTGATTTTGAGTCGGCGCCAAACAAACAATTATCGAAGATCATTATCTATGAAAGAAGTCATCAAAACGCAGCCGTGCATCTCGCTGCCATCATTTTACGCTTCACCTAAATCGATTGCTAGTTTGTTTGGCGCCGACTCAAAATCAGTTACTTATATTAGTTTAGGAGCTCAATTATCATTTAGACTAAGGTTTTTTTTATTTTTTGCTTTCCAGTTGATTTTTTCGTCGGTTTAATTTTTTGTTAAAAAGTTTTTAGTTTTTACTTTTCAGTTCCGTATTTCGTCGGTTTAATTTTAAATTACTACCTACTTGTTTTTTGATTACTTCCAAAATACTTACCCACCTTACTTCAACTATTACCAGTTAAATAATATGATTATCCACTTTTACCATTTGTTGTAATATAAATTATTTTCGTTGTTCTGGTTAGTTTATTTCATTACTTTGTATATCATTCCATCCTCTCATAAAATATACTGATTTTGACGAAACAAGAATAATGTCAGTAGCGATCTGTCATTGTCAACTACGTATGTGTGTGCTAATGTTCACTTGTGAAAAATCAATTATCCCCTATTTTTCTACCCGTAAGGGTGGCTAATTCCTTTCAAAATCCAGATATAAGGTATACCCTATCTATTAAAAAAAGAATCATCCAAATCGAAGAACCCAGTACAAAGTTATGCCTGAACCCTCATTCTACTCGACAACTAGGAAAAATACATTCCCTTCATTCGGAAAAAAGAACGCAAATACCAATTTCCATGACTTTAATTTCGAAACTAACGGAACTCCCTACACAAAGTTTAACCCCCCTCCATTTCACACTTTTGGGGGTAGAATTTCCAAAAACACTGAAACACGTATTTCCGTATTCGTAACAAAGATCTCAAATACAATTTTTTTCCTAACTTGAAAACTAACGGTACTACTATACAAACTTTCAACCCCTTAAGGGTTGAATTTTCAAAGACCTTGACTTACATGACTACCTATTTATTATTCAGAAAAGGGTTGTAAGAATTATGTTTGAACTAAATTATAGAGAATCGTGTAGGACTAAGTTTCGTTCAGCTAATATATTAACAATTGTTGGTGTATATATTCAAGAGTGTCTTTTGTTTCTCACTAAGAATAGGCACAATTTTTCTGATTATAAATCCCATATTAGTTATAAGACCAGAAATATAAATTATAATTATCCTTTATATAGGTTGACCGAAACCGAAAAAAATTATTTGTATACTTCCATCAAATTTTTCAATAAGCTACCAGAAAGAATAAAATTACTTTCTTCTCCAATTGGTTTTAAAAAAGAAATTTGGAAACTCCTAATGAACCTGGAACCTTACTCCATAAGGGATTACTTAGAAGCACACCTAGAATAGCTTTTGTAGTCTGTTTGTTTTTGTGTATCTACATACTGTTTATATATGTTTTGTGATGGTCTTAGTGACCTTCAATGTGTTTTTTACGGCCGTTTGTTTCTACCACCTTTTACAGGTGTAACTTCTTGTACGTGGTTGTTTTTTCAAATAAAGATTATTATTATTATTTATTTGGAGAAAAGAGCCCACGACTCAAGCTTCAAAACAAACGGAACCCCCATACAAATTTCCTCCCACCATTTCACCCCTTCAGGAAGTACCTCTC
This sequence comes from Gonioctena quinquepunctata, assembly GCA_018342105.1. Classification (NCBI taxonomy): domain Eukaryota; kingdom Metazoa; phylum Arthropoda; class Insecta; order Coleoptera; family Chrysomelidae; genus Gonioctena; species Gonioctena quinquepunctata. The sequence continues at coordinate 1,156,032 of JAFIRS010000105.1, forward strand.
GAACAATAAACTAGGATGTTTCGTTTTTAGGTGATACCAAGAGTATATATTGCGGACGTCATCACATCACGACTTTGTATATATATATATATATAAGTGTGTGGGAAGTATTTGCTGACTGGTTAGTTCCAGAACTAGGGATATTGGGGTAAGCAGCAATGAAAAAGTGAACTCTTTAAGGTTCATCCAAGCATTTGGAAATGTTTATTTCCATCATCAGGGAGACTAGTATAGATGAAAAAAAAAACAATAGTAATGCATAGTAAAGTTCGAAACATTATGCTACTTACAACTTTGTTGAGGTTGGTTTCAATGATGTTAAACATATTCATCTAATATAGTGATACAAAAGAAAAAAACGTTACTACAACCACATAAGCGTTGTTTAAAATTATATAAATATAAGAGTGCATGTGGTGTGACAAGTGAAACTGACAGGTTAGGAATGAATCTCGCAATTATATTTAAGCCAACGACACCTGACGGGTGTCACTTGGAAATAGTTACAGTGGTACCAACTGTTAGATTAGTACCAACTGATGTTACCAGGTGGCGGTAATGTTAAAGAAGAACTATTATTTTATATTGCTTGGATAAACCCTAGTTTTGTATATATATATATATATATATATATATATATATATATATATATATATATATATATATATATATATATATATATAAATATATATATATATTGTATATCTTCAGCGATCATGGTTCCCAGAACTATAAAATACCATCATTTCAAAAGTTATACGCATATCTGCCCACATATACAGTGTGTCAAATTTAAAAGTTTCTAGTGGGAATGAATATCTCGGAAATGAGAAGAGATATCAAGAAATATCGGAACCCTTATTGAGGTGAGGTCGGGGGAACCAAAATAGCATATGAGCGAACCTCGATACTCTTACCCCTAACTAACATTATAGGAAAATTATACCAAGCAGAGGGGTAGAATGGCTTCAAGAAGTCCGAATTTACCTATTTCTTACCAAATATTCTTCCTTCAACTACTAACTAACCCCAAAGTTATAAATCCAGTTATAAAAACCGTAATTGGGACCACCGAATCTCCTTCAAAAACCAAAAATAGGCATAGTGCATATAATGAAATTACTTGTTATGAACTTCAAATACACAGCCTCATGGGTCAATAGAGTTATTTATCAAGATAAATTTCACCTAAAGGTGAACAGCCAAATAAATGTGTTCAAAATACTTGAACTTTCTGGGAAAACTTTCTAGTAAATATTAACCTAATTATTATCTCATGTATGTTCACATAGTCAGGGAATGAACGATTCGGTAAATAGGTCTTCTATATAATATACATTACCTACTTTGGCACTAATCGTGTTGCCTGGGCATTTTTGTCCTAGTTTATACCTAATGTTTCACAATGAGGGCGAGGTTACTACAATATTTGTCTAATTAGACTAAATGTCTACAACGAAGTCAAAGTTACCAAAAATGAAATCTTCAAAATAGCTTGCTTGATCTATTAGAAGATTTCGAAGCCCGAATCGATTCGGATGAGGATGACATGTTACAATTTACTCTCTTCAAATAATTTATTGTGGAGCTGAATTTCATGAATCTATGAAATGGCAACTAGAAATTCGACTAGAATTAATAAACCATACAAGTATACCACCAGCTATTATCGATTAGCTGCCAGAATGAAAATATAATACGAACCTACACTTCTCAATGTCCAAAGATCAGAGCCATCATGTTCCCACTTATGTGGTACATAGAAATATTCTACTAAGGGCTCCACGTCTTTTCATGACGGCAACTATTTTAAAATACTCATCGTCCATTATTATTCATAAAAATATGAAAGTAAATAAGTGTTAACCATCGACGATGGCAATACAAAACAGAGTAATGTTAGGTTATGAATGGAGGCATAGATAAGCTGCGTTCAGCAAGCTTCGTATGTCGCCAGCGGTAAACCACTGCCGCGACATTTTCAATGATGTGACAAAATGGAATGAATTTGAAGCTGAAGCAACTGGGTAAAAAAAAAATTATTGGATAAAGTGCAAGGAAACGAAAGCAAACAGCAAAACAATGAAATATTGATGTGTTGAAACGATGACTTCGGTTAATTTCAACACTAATCATTTCGGCGTCAGCAAACGTCAAATTAAAGGTTTTAAGGAAATCATAATATCTCGATTTTTTTCAGTCACAATTGGCAAACAAATTGAATTGGATATTTTCGGGCACCGCTCTCTGCAAAGTTAACAATATAAGAGTGCTTTCAGACTATGCGGAACGCGGAAATGTCAAACTACAATTTTTGAGCCAATCACTTCACACCATCTAATATTCAAAATGTTATTATTGGCTGTTTCTCTTCGGCTAGAGATTCCCTTCTCACACCGAGATAACATTATCATGGATATTATTATGGCAAAATATGAACTGAATACAATTCGTACTATTTTCAACATCACTGATATTTGATGTTCAATTCCAGAATAAACACTACGGGGTTTTATAGTATATGTGGTTATCCTTGAGTAACTAGGTATAAGCTAGACAGAGGTACTTGGTTTTACCTTCAACAAGAAGTAAAAAATAATGTTTATTTTTACTCCGTATTAGTAATTAAAATGATAATGTGAGTGTTTCTGCTTAGAATATCGAATAACAACAGTATACATTTATTATCTCCTTATCCTAATAATGGCACAAATACAATTCTTTAGGTAGCCGAAAGACTCAGTGTTAAAATAATGATTAACTTTACAATCAGCGATAAATAACTAGAATGATAAGTTTGCACAGAAGTAGCCAATAAAAAAATCTAAATGTATAATTTTTGCTGATATGTAAAAAAACTTTTTACTTTTCTCTCTTTGTTGGGTATTTCGCCATCAGCGTATCAGAAAAAACTATTTTAGAACTGATCACAGCAAAGCCAGAGCATTGGCCTGTATCACTGACGATATTCTTGCCTCCATAGATGGGGACAAATAACAATTCTAATTCTATTGGACTATTATAGTAAGACATTTGACACTATGGAGTACCTACGGAATACTAGGAAAGAAGCAAAAAATCTTATGAATTGACAACGAAATGCGGTACTCGAAGCATGTTAATCACCTCTGTAAAATTGCATACGGTACCCTAAAAGCACTCTTTCCCCATATAAGTATTCTGAATCGTGACCTGAAACTCCTTATATGCAAAACTTTAATAATTTCCAAACTAGCACACTGCGACTGCATTTATGGCCCAGCCTTAATTGATCACGATAACACCAGATTACAGCGGATCCAGAACTGTTTTCGATTTGCACTTGGTTTACGAAAATTTTACCACATTTCACCAGCATTCAGAACTACCAATAAACTAAATTCGTCATCTTTACGCACCCTTCATCTCCTAACCTTCGCACATACAATTCTAAAAACTCATTACCCCTCACACCTGAGGAATAAATTGACTTACTTAAATATTAATAATATCCCTATAAGGAACAGACGTATCCTAGTTGTCCCCCAACATTCCTCTGGTGTCTACAAGCATAGTTTTTCTTATAATGCCCCACAATTTTTAATTCATTCCAAATTTAACATCATGTTTCATTAGGGACGCCCACAGCTTTTGTTAGGTACTTGATTCACGTTTTCTTTGTATTTATTTTTTCTTTTTTCTTGAGATATATTGTTAATTATTCATGAATACCCTTTATGAATATATAACTAAATTGTAATTAAACTATTTTGAAGTTCTTATTGTAGTGAGGTATTAGTCATTAGTTCTATGTAGGATTTTCTCATTTATACCCCCTTTTTTAATTTTGTTTTTTTGTTTATGTCCCATTATTTCAAGGTAAAGCTGAAAAACACTGTTAAGTGACACCACGCCTTTTAATTTTTTATGGATAAAGCCGTTTATTATTATTATTATTATACATTTGAATTGAATATTTATGACTCAAAATCAATTAGAAAAGTCAGATTCGATAGATATTTGGCGCATAGGCATAGTATAAGAAACATTTGATTGTAAACATTTTAAATATATACTAAATTCAAAAACCCTATATTGCTGGATAGAAAACCCTTTCAAATAAGCTATCACACGCATTCTCATTCTATTAAAAATTTTCAAAAGGGGTTGCTGTCACTCCAAGGGGAATGAAGGGGAAGGTATTGAATTATGCTTAAAAAATATCATTTTAGAATTAAAACGGACGTGTTTCAGGATTTTCTCATAAATTATAAATTACGTTGAGAATGAATGGACCTCACTGTATATAAAATCCCTCATAAATATACTGCTAGTGCATAATTTTAGGGGAAGAGAGGACTATTTACCTTTGTATAATTTTTGCTCAACTTTCAGGGTACCTATATCATTGTTTTTTTTTCATTCGTGGACAAAACCACATAGAAACTAGACCACCGTTCACTGAATCGAACCAAATATAAATCATATCCACTTCATCATTTGTCAACAATTATATGGACCAGATCTGATGTAAAATCATAATTTCAACAGTTCCAGCGGGAACACAAATCGCCGACATGGATAGCAAACATGAGCAAAAACCTACTTTGACTATGAACTTTCACAAGTGTTTTGTCGAGAGGATATGTTTTGCATCTTGTTATATAATTAGTTTGGACAAACTTCGTGATGTTGCGAAAAAAGTTTTCATTGTCTCCAAGGAACAGTTTGGAAGCCAACAATGGAAGTTGATGAATAAAAAATCGCATCACTGGCGCAGGGATTTTTAAAAAGGGCTTAGATTTGAGTTTTTGAAAGGGCTTAGATTTGTCTTGAATGAAAAACATTGTTTTGTTATCTATTTCGAAATATTACAATACTAAAAAGAAAAGTTATAAACACGACCTTCTAGAAAGTTTAGAAATTATTAAATGCAAAAAGTCGCAATATTACTTGAATGCCAGATCAACTTAAATAACTCTCCTTTGTTGAATATATTTTACTGAAGACTAAACAGTTCATGTATACAATCTCCGTTCTACTTAGCCTCATTCCTAATAAATACCTAATTGATAATCCTTGATATCCTTATCCCTAATTAGATTCATATATATCTGCTACTACCTGCCTTGACTATTTAACATGATATATCGTGATTCATGATGATGTATTATATCCACTTGAAAAAGCTATTGTATAACAAAAAACAATTAAAGAGCGATGTTTTATCAGTTGACAAAAAAAAAGTTATTTTTGACGTTTATACCACCCTTCGCCAACGTGAATTATCAAAATTTAGTGCGGTGAAGGGAGCTGCAGCCTTAAGGTAGTTGTAGTGCTACAGTGTCAAAAATTAGGCTCGATTGTAGGGCGACGCGATACATGTTCAATCGCTGAATTAGTGGGATATTTTTTAAGAGAACTGTACACTCAGAAACGCAACTAGTATGCGTGATACAGCAAATAAGCCATGACTGGCCTATTGGCAACGTCGCAATCCAACGATCGCTCGCATTTAGTTGTTCAAGATACAGTACAGTTTGCTCTAAAAACATTGGTAGGTAAGGTAGTCATACATATGCTCAAAGATACGATTCTGATAAGAAAAAACAAAGACAGTTGCTAACATCAAGAGAAAAAAAGTTGCGCAGAGTTGATTTGTCTAAGAAAATCGAAGGAAAAGTCAGAAGGTGTAACGTATCAACCAAATTTCGGAATTAACGAATTAAGAGCATCATCACTTTTATTGAAAAACATCGAATAAATATCAATAAATTATTCCATAGTTTATTTTGATTTAGAAACATCTGAATTTTGCATGACTGATGACATTTTACAAATGTGAAAATAGAGAATTTTATATATATGTTTGGCCTACGAAGCATCAATCCTTTGGCAACAAAAATTACGGGATGTACTACAATTTCTGGTCAATTATATTTGAATGATGTCGATTCACTAAATTTAGAAGTTCATTTGGTAGCATTTGAAGAATTTTTAAATTTATCTTTAACTCCAAATTTACTCGTTGTGCATAATGCGAGATTCGATGAGATTACTAAGAGCAATCATTAATAATAATTTAATAGAATATTTTACCATGATAGCAGGATTTGGGATAGCTTAATTATTTTTATAAAAATGTTCCCAGATTGAAAAGGGCCAGAAATGTTCGAGCTATCAAAATTAGCCAAAGATTCAATACCAAACGAAACATCAGATAATTTCTACGAAGCGATGTATGATGTACACATTTTGCAAAAATTAGTTCGCTTCATTGGTAAAGCGTTAGAATTATCATATAAAGAATGTATTTCAGAGCGACCTGAGAACGAAAGAATATTTTGTAATTTACCTAATTTAAGTGCTTTGAAAAATTTTATATCACGGGAATTATTGAAAAAAATTGCGCATATAACATAAGATTTTCTGAAACAAATGTATCACGATAAAGGAGAAGAAGCTGTGATTAATCACCTAACTGAAAAATTGGAGAATAGAAAACATAGAGTCACTAAAAATAGGAAACATTTACTAAAATATTAATGTTTGAAAATAAATGTTTAGTAAATCAAGTGATTATTCAATATAATCCATAGAAAAATAAATAATATTACATTCATTGTTGTGTATATTTTTTGTAGATTTATACGTTATATTTTATTAGCCTGTTGAAAATCTGAATCATTTTTGTTTATGTTTAAAAATATTCGAATTATGTAATATAATGTATAATTAAAATAAAGTTTGTGCACTGTTGTTTGCCGTTACTCGCTAAAACTACATTTTATTCTATATCTATTCCTATTGTAATGTGTTTGAAATGCATCAGTATATAATAACAGAGTTCTCGCTTATTTGAATCACGAGCGCTCGCCTACCCTCTCTTGCACTTCTCATACGCAATAATTTAGAGAATTCTTATGGCAATAACTGAATAACTGTATGGCTATGCGTGTTTAATTTTTTTTACAAAATGTGTTACTTACCTTTTAATAATATACTAGTTTTTCAAAAAGTTCTGCCTTGAAATGTGGTGTAAGCGGTAGCTCACTATAGGGATTACGTGTTAAACGTTGCATGTTTGAAGCCTTATATCTCGCTTTCGGCGTGGTAAATGATTCCAAAAATTCAATATGATACAGGTAATGATGTCAACTAAAAGTGGTATGAATATAAACGAAATCTGAGTGAATTTCACAACAACTACCTTAACACGCAGGCCAGTAAAGACAGTGTGGCGTGTAGTAAATAAGCCTATAGTAAAGAGAAGAAAAAGGAGAGACTCTAGTACTTCTAAGAAACGTGTATGATGTGGATATAACTCATCGAAAAGTAAATAACATGTATAGGGAAAAAATGGTCCCTACTTCTAAGACTAATGCAAATATTAAAAAAAGGTGACACAGGAATAGAGTGTGGCCGTGAGACACTCAGAAAATGCATTTCACGAAACCGATTTGAAATTAAAAAAATTGTTGACGGCAAATAATTATGGAATCAGCCTCTTTAAACAGATGGAGAATGGAATATTTGATTGAAATCCTAGAATATTGAGAGGGTGGGAGGGATATAGTTTATGTGGATGAGACATGGTTTGACACTCATGAGAGTGTTCGGTAGATTCGTCTGGTCATTGCACAACCAAAGTTTCAGCGAAAGCGTGTTGAAATAATTTATGCTGGAACAAAATATGGTTTTATAACAAATGCTTTGGCCTTATCTGCCAAAAATATAAAGGACTCCTGTGTTGACTATCACGATACTACGGCAGAATAATTCGAAGACTGGTTTAAAAATAAACTTTTAGCAAATATATCACCAAATAGTGTGATTGTAATGGATAATGCGAGCTACCACATTCGTTAGTAAATATAATATTTTATACCACCGACCCGTGAATGAAACATCATCTTGTGAACATTTCATTATATCGAGTACGTCTCTGCTTGTGGTCGGTTCCCCGTTGAGCTTCATCGGCAATGAATAATAATGAGACTCTTAGAAGTATTGCAGTACTATACCTACTTTATAACATAGTGTGTTCGTGACATTGTAAATAAAAAGAGTATTTAGAAGGCAACCTTGCAATAATATTTATTTTTCTAAACTACAGTTTTTAGTACCTAAGGAAAACAAAACTCAGTAAACAAGAGCAAACAAAAATTTTGATTTATGTGAAGAACATTCGCCTTCACAATAGCAACATATACAGTCTAATCCTGCTTTTAAACAACTACCATGTCCAATACAGGTCTCAAATTTACATTTGCAGCACACATTATCAAATTTTAGGTATGGGCGACTACCATTTGCGATGAATACAGGAATTACTAAATTATTTCTCAAATCCCAACCAAAATTAATTGGAGTGGAATTTCGGGATTTACTAAAATTGCACTCTTCCAGACAATTATTTGCTCTTGAAACATGTTTATAGAATGCGTCCTCAGTAGTTGGTAAAGTTCTTGAATCAGATTTACCAAGAGTATAATAGATGGAATAATTTATTTAAACCACCTGTAAATGCTGCTGGATTTTGGAAAGAAATTAAATTCTGGCTACCATTTTGAGAATACTCTAATGGTCATCATTCCTAAACTTTAAACACATTTTTAACGCACTAGCTTTCTTTTTTCAAATAAGAAACTAACTGTGTCATAACCAGTCAAAGCATAAACACATAATGGTAAATTAACTAACGCCATTTGGGCTTCTAGTACATTTTCGGTAGTTGATTCTCGCATAAAATGGTGAATTGGTATAAACAGATAATCTGGGAAAAAATATAGATATAATACAAATATATCTGTATCCGCAGCTTTCATTACTATTCGATTGTATGCTATATTTGACAAATATTGAAAGATTTGGGGTGTCAGCTTCAGTGTGTTGAGAAAAATTTTGTTCCGATTTCATTTTTGTAGTTGCAGCAGATGTTGGTGTTGTACTGAACTGAATAACTAAACACCAACCACTGAACCAATAGCATAGTTTCCGCGTGATCAAGCGACAAAGTAATTGATAACTTCAACATACTTGCTACTCACAACGTTGCTTTATTTACAATTTCACGAACAAAGTCTGTAAAAAAGTAAGTAACCTTTTTTCTATGTGTTTTTTTACATGATGATAGCCGTAATTTATCCCAAGCTCCTACACATGAAAACATCATATAATATAACTACTCAATTATTATTATTATTGTTACGATTCACCAGCTTCACCTGGATATTTTTTATCGGTATTTGCTCTGCCATGCCCGTGTAGTTTGAGTGAACGCTTATTTAAACGGCCTGCGCTGCGGCGTGCCATCGTCTTAAGTGCTAAAACAACATATACCGTTGTCGCTAGAAATTTTTTTTTTCAAAAACTTTCTCAATGTTTTGGGTGAATTTTTTGTCCAAGAACCATATATCTATCTTAAACCGTTTAAAACTTCCTTTGATGCAAAAGTTTCCTCGGCAGTTTTCGTACCTTTTCACTTTAAAAAAAGATTTTGACAAATTTTCTTACAAAAAATGAAACTTTGACATATTTTGTAACAAACTAAACACATGAACCTTTCAGGTAGTGAAGATTTTTGGAAATGTATTGAAAAATGGCTTTGCAATCGCGAGTTAAACAATTTTTTTTTCACCGTATTATAATTTAAAAGCCAATTTTTTTCTTTTACTTTTTTGCAATAAAGAATTTCATCGAGGCATCCCGATATACATCCGCAAGATCACCCCACATATTTTTTCAAACCTATATATTCGAGTTCACACCTCATGGACGAATGATGGGTTGCTGATTCCTGACTACATCTGATCGAGAAATGTCAATATGTCTTTGGGTAAATCAGTAATAATACTATAAGTACTCCAAAATAATCAGGTTATACATCAATAACTTGTTGCATAATTACAAAGAGTGTCAGTTTGACAGTTTAAATAATCCGACCGCGAAGCGGGAGGATTATTCTGTCAAACTGACACGATCCTAGGTGGGGTTTGATAGAATTGCTATTACCTTGTCCTGTTATTTTAACGAGTTCTTGTTCCGATACCCCTGCTTTCGCCAATTGTGGAACAGCAGTGGCTCGGTGAGAATGATTTGAAAATGTTTTGTTTGTCATATTAAAATTTGCCCATTCTGCTGACTTTTTGGTCCATTGCATACTTTTTGTACCAGCCAAGGGTTTTTTGTTTTCTCCAGTTAGGATTTACTGTCAGAAATAACCTATCTGTTTTAATATTGATGTTTTCGCTTCGTATATATAATGAATTACTTCATTATGGTTGAATACAAGCCATTTATTATTAGCAGACGGTTTTGCTCCTTCCTGGGTGGTTTTGGAAAAAATAGGATTATATTGTATTCTCCCAGTTGGAGTGTCATCATTTCCAGTTTCCTTTTGAAAATAATAAGTCAAGCATGACGCTCCTTCATTTCCTCTCCACGCAAGTTCTACAGAAGCAATTAAGAATTTTTTATTTGTAATCCTTTTGGTTTATCATCCACGCTTCTATCATTGCTATGTACTCGGTATCTTTAAAAGCTGATGCACTAACCTTTCTCTTGTCCGGTAACATTTGAAGTCTCCTTCTTTTTGAATTTCTTGCATTTCGTGCGGCTAAAAATATGGAACTAGAGAATGGAGTAATTACTCTATTAAACTCCTCCATATATTTTTCTTTATAATTTTCTCCATTACCTTTTCGCATATTGAGAGCCAATCTTTCAAAATGGATGCTATCATTTCAGTGGAAATTGATTCATTTAGTACATAGTTCCTTTCACTACAAAACGTAATAAATTGTTTCCATGCGTACTTTTTTGTTTTCACTGTATTATGGAGCTCATTATTTTGTATACTTTCGTCTATTGCATTTAATGATAAATCTCCAAATCGACTCATTTTTGAACAATTATTGATGAACGTCAAAATTTGACGGTCCTGTTAGTTTGTGTATTGTTGTATATTGATGTCGATGTGGTTAATACGGAAATGAAATTATTGTAAAATTTTCGATTGGTGGAGCTACTCTATGTATAATCAGGTATTATCGAAATTAAACAAGGTAACTCAAATAAATTGAACGTTCTGATTGGTTAAAAATTACACGAAAACAATAATCGCGGATATACTCAAAGAGAGTAAACGTTATAGGAGAGTCTATTCGCTGATATTGGGATATGATTGGTTACATAACTGCATTTAATTAGCTGAATTCATTTCGAGGTAAATATATAAAAGAATAACTGACTGACATATTAACGCACAGCACGAACTCCTGGGGCTAGGACCGTGAAAATTTGCATGTGGGTTTCTTTGACACTGTAGGTGATTACTAAGTAAATTCAACTCCTAAAGTGGTGAGAAAGGAGATGGAAGTTTTTAAGAAAATCCGTTATTTTTTAATCATTAAATCTGACAAACTGTCAAATTAATGTTCGAAGGTGGATGGAATCATATAAAGCAAACAAGAAATAAAATACAAATTCTACGCCAACGAAGTCGCGGGCACCAGCTAGTCATGATTTGAGGTTATTTGCGGCAGAATCGTTCATTGTCGTTCATTTAATATATGCGCACCTTCGACTCGAGTCTCTCTGTTTGAATCTTTTACCCGCTGAATAACAACACAAATGTCGTTTTGACGTTTGTTACGAAAAATGTAAACTATCGAACTTTGTAAACACCCGTTTTATCAAAGCGGTAAATGCAGATAAGTGACACTATACGGATGAGTTTGCCCGATTCCGCCACTGCGGCGCTGCACGTTAAACTCCTTCCCCATGCTCCAAGTCCATATCTAGGTTCCTCTCGAATGTAGCGGATAGATAGGGATATATGGATGGTGTTGATACTACTAACTTCAATAACAGTTTATAGAACAATCATACAACCGCATTTTGAATACTGTGCTAGTCTGCTCGACTTAATGAGTAATAATAAGATTGCTGCTCTCCAAAAACTTCAGAATTGAGGTATGCGTATTGTGCTTAGATGTAACAGGTATACACCTACTCAATTGATGCTGAATGTGTTGAATTGGTTATCTGTTAAGGATAGTCTGTTCTATTTTTCAATGGCATTTATTTTTAAAATATTGCATAATTCATGCCCCGCTTACTTTGGGGAATATATAACATTTTGTCATCAAATACACAACCATGATACTGGGAACAATAGAGATTTTTATGTTATGAGAACTAATTATGCTAAAACCATAAATTCTTTATTCCATCAAGGACTTTTGATATATAACAAGCTTCCAAACCACATAAAAGAATGTTCAACACTCAATTCTTTCAAATCAATGCTACTTGAATATATTAGAAATAAGATTAATTAAAGATAAAGAATGAATCTATCAGTAAGCTGATTGTATATATATATATATTTTGTAAAAAATGTACCGTAATTGTATATTATTATTATATTATGTAACGTATTTGTATATTAGGATTTCCTTCCTTCCTATTTAAATAAAGATTTTCATTCATTCATAGGTTTGGGTTTTTTTCATTCCTCTTTGACACCTTTTCGATAAATTATTCGCCAGCGAGTGATTTCACAACGCCTGACAAAAACGTCTATCAGAGTTCTTGAATCCATTCTGTGTTTGATATAACCCGAAGTTTGCCCTGGAGCGAAGCAAAGTAACAGATTGAAAAAATTTGCCAATGAAACGCGTCGTTATAGAACTGTCAGTTATGCGTATTTTCAAGTGACAATCATATGAAAGTCGAACAGTTCTACAATACTCTACCATGAACCTATTGCTTTTCTCAACAAAATTCAAGTCATGTCGGGTAATAGAGTGCAGAAACTCCTCTTCTCAGAATACAGCGAGTTCGAAGACATGGTTCTAATTGAAAGCCCATTCGCTCAGACCACCAAAGATGGCACAGGCATCCGACAAGTCCATTTAGGCTTAACCCCATCGAAGCTAGTACTAGCCACGGACGTTTTGCCACCAGTCGAATATGTCAATTTCACATATTCTCCTGGGATAGATCCAGAAATAGAAACCTTCGAGTTGATAGCTATTTACCCAGTAGAATGCGTCAGTCTCAGTGTCTACAGAACGAAGAAAACACAAGCGCTCAAAGCCAGGTTCTGCAATAACAGAGTATTGTACTTTGAGCTCGGGGGGTTTGAGAAAAGGGCTATGTTCTGGAATCTATGGTGCGAAAGGGTGAGATTTCTTTGTCCTAGCGAGAGCGGTTCCTCGCGCTCCGAAACATCAGTGGGTACCTCTTCTACGGGCAGTACTCTATATCTCCTCGATCAGAAATTCGTGGCTGTAAATGGGATCAAACAACTCTGGTGCAAGTTCGGACCGGATTCAAATTGCGACACGATTCCTCTGAATCAAACTATAAACACGCAGGTTAGGATGAGAAGCAAGTGGACAGATAGGCATTTGTATCTTGGAAAACATTTTGAGGGTTGTGATGTTCAACCAGTCCTAACTCCACCTGTGGTGGAGGATTTCATCAAGACTCCTAACAGCTCCAAAGTAATTACAAATAGGAAGTATCCTGAAATTGTTACATATATGGAACAAAATGATCTTAACGTCGGGGACTCAGTACATGTGAGTATTTTTTTGTATTACCGGACATATTTAAACCTACTGAAAATACGAAACGGAAGGATATTTGGTTTTGTGTATGATAAAAATAAGTTTTGAAAGATGTGCCATTTTATAATAGTGCGGGCGCTAACAAATGTCACGTGAGCACTTATATGTGCCCTAAGTTTGTTGCAGTTCTTTGTTGAACATCTATGGAAATATAAAAATTAATTGGTCACATGGTCCAGATAATGGTCGTCACACTCAAAGAGGACCGCCAAATTGCTAGATATTCAGTATATCTCCGTATTCAGTGGTCCGAATTCATTTTTTTAAAGCTCACTTCACTCCTTTTTTAAATGCCAAAAAATCATGTGATAAAACAATTCTGTGGTAAATCCAATAGTTATTGAGATACACTGAAGTTTTTGATATTCCAAGTTCGCGAAGGAATTTAGACAATACTCATTGCTTTTTTATTGTAGTTAATGGTAGAAGTAGTGGAATAAAATTCAAGTGAAATAAATGAGTGACACAGCTACGTAGAGACGATGTAGGAGACATTTACTTAGTTATTTAACTAAAAAAGTTAAACATTCTTTGCAATTATGTTCAAACGAATACGGTATAAAAAACATTACAAATGTTTCTGAACTCGTTGGGAAATATGTATTGTGAAGCAATGAAGATGAGAAAAGCATAAAATATCACAAATATCTCACATACTGAAGGGAAAACGAGCTGAAGAAAAACATGAAAAAGATGCTGAAGAATGAAGCTTGGAGGGTAATACCGGCACCCAACAACAAAGACAAAAAAGTAGATCTGGATCTGGTGGAACATTAGCAAAATTTATAGTGTATAACCAATTAAGAGTAAGAGGAGACTAGAAACTGTACCGTATTTGTAAGTTCAGAGCTGAGCAACTACTGAAAGCCTCGCGGTTTCACCTTGATGCGGTTTTTCAGCGAGAAGCTACATAGGAAGATGTCAATAGTGTTCTCACTGCAGACGTCCACTGTCACAAGAACTGTATAAGGAAATATATTTTGAACAATCAAATATATATTAAAAAAGATGCAGTTGAATGAGCTGCTGGTTCTGAGGGCCTAAGAAAATTTTTCACATCGTTTGTGGCTACAATTAAATTCGCAACCAAATAATACCCAATTGCATACCTACGCAATGAATTTAACGATAAATATTTGCCCAGTGACATCCATATTTCAAAGGGAAGGATGAAAAGTTTACTCCTAGAACACTTTGGCAATAGTATTCATTTTACTCACTCAAAGGATCCCTCTGTATCACAAATGGTATTTTCAAACAAAATAACTGAGGCACCATTTGCAAAACAAATCCGTGGATCTGATTGAATAATGTGCTGAAACCTTACGCAGTGACATTAAAAATATGATTTCGGTTCAGAAAGTACTGACTGCGACGCGAAAGATCTATTTAAATCGCTTTCAGAAGCAAAGAACAAATTACCGATATCCTGGTTGAAATTTTGTTCAGCTATATTTTCTTGCTACCAGACTTCTCAACAAGCACAGCTGAAGTAGTTTTCCAGATACTATTTTATCTAATACACAGTGGTGCTCAGAGTACCCCTCTGCATGTCGGATCGGCAAAAACATTCATGAAATGCCTTACTTTATATTGTTACATAAGATTATGAACCGTCTTGGAATGACTGTTAGTCAAAATATGATGCGTTGGAGGGACATAACAAAGTACTTGATTCGTACCCCTTCCTTAGGAAAATAATATCACCAAAGTGCTCTACAAGTAAACTTTAAATTTTTCTCCAAAATATAGATGTTACTGGACACATATTTTTCTTACAATTAATTGCGTAGGTATGCAATCGGGTATCCTTTGGTTTCAAATTTTAGTGTAGCCACAAACGTTGTGAAATATTTTTTCGGGCCCTCAGAACCAGCAGATTCTCCGGCTGCATCTTTTTTAATATCTCTTCGATTATGCAAAATGTATTTCCTTATGCAGTTCTTGTGTGAGTTCACGTTTGCAGCGAAAACACTATTTACATCTTCTAATGTAGCTACTAGCTGAAAACCTCATCAAGATAAAACCGTGAGGCTTTTACTAGTTGCTCTGCTCTGAACTTGGCTTTGCTTAGCTCGAGCCTCCGTTTACTTTCAATTATTTACACACTATACATGTTTTCGATTGTGCACTAGATATCCTTCTCTGTCTCTGTTATTGGGTACCGATATTACCCTCCTCTTCCGAACTTGATTTTTCAACATATTTTTCTTGTTTCTTTTCAGCTCTCTTCCCCTTGAGTATGTAAGGTGTGTAGCAGACCATGTGATAATTTGTACTTTTTTCATCTTCTATGCTTTCCAAACAAATCGTCCCCGATGAGCTCAGAAGCACTTTCAATGTTATTTATACCTTTTCCGCTTGAACATAATTGCAAAGAACGTTTTACGTTTTTACAAAAAATGCACAAGTTTTCATTCGCTTCACTGTGTCACTAATCTTGTTTCACTTGGAGTTTATCCTACTACCTCTATCGAGAAAATAACTAAATGTTGCATTTTATTATCACTACAATTGAAAGGCAATAGGTATTGTCTGAATTCCTTCGCGAACTGGAAATATCTCAATAACTGTTGGATTTACCAAAAATTGTTTGATAACAGGATTTGTTTGCGTTCAGAAAAGAAGTGAAATGAAAAATTTAAATCGGACCACTGGGTACGGAGATATACTAAAACAATTTTTTTTGCAATTTGGTGGCCATTTTTAAATGTGGCTACCAAACGTCCATGATCTGGACCACGTTACCATTTTTTCAAACTGCTATAGGTGTTTAACAAAGCCCCACATCAAAACTCAGGGCACATACATAGCGTCTAGACTATAAACCCTGTTCATTTATGAATGAACCAACCTATGTGCATGACTGGGATCGCTTGGTTTTGAGAAGTGTCTTAACCAGTGCTGCCAACCCTACAGTTTTAACTGTAAATTTACAGTTTTTTGGAAATCTTCCCAGTTTTCAGTTTAGCCCTCAAAATCTACAGTTTTTCATTCAAGATGCTAGCATCTGCTGTGTAGTCCGTACACTAACTCAGCTTCAGCAAAAGTATCAGTACCGAACGGAGTACGTAATTGTGAACCGGTTGACGCCTACTTGCACCGTTATACTTAACTATAGTTTAATGTTAAATCTAGGTTTTATGGCTCCATTTTTCTTGCACCAGAACTCAATCTGAGTTTACTGTGACTAAACCATAGTTTTAACTAATCTGCCAAATTTTATGGTTTAAAATGAGGGATTATAAGTAATCTAGTGATTCTAACCAATAAAATAGATCAAATTTTTTATTTGCGAATAGTATTCGATTTTTCATAGGAGTTTTTAATTCAAATAATCAAAAGAAATGGATTATATAGATATGGATCTTTTCAAAAATATCCTCGAGGAGGATTTAGACATTTTGGATGTGATAGACTTAGGATTCCCTCGAAAAATTCACCAAAGGCAACATCATTTTGAGGAGAAGGATGATCTAACATTTTTTAAAAGGTTTCGACTCATAAAAGAGACTTATTCGATACTGGAACTTATTGAAGATGAAATTGAATATCCAAACGACCTGTAAGCTGAAATATGTGAGTTGTTGAAATATTTATTAATAAACATTATAAACATTTATAGGAACAATAGTGTTTCCCGGATCAATCAACTATTGACAACATTACGATTTCACGCCAGCTCTGGTCACCTGGCAGCAGTATTCCCTAGAGACTCCATTAGTCTTTTTATTCTCAATAATATTTTTGTATTTGGATGAAAGATTTATCAGAATCACTTTTTCATTACTTAAAAAGTTGCTACTTCTCGTCCTTTTTTCAATTGGTAGTTGCCTTGTTCTTAGAGAAACAATTATTGGGGGCAACCAATCCTTCAAGTTCTCATTTTTATGAATAATAATCAAATATAAAAATCGAAAGCAGACTGATTGTATCCAGTCTGCTTTCGTGATTTCAAAAAATAAGTCCACGCTCACAGACAACTAAACACAATTTTGAGGTTAAACATAACAGCTACGATGTTATAGTCCATCCAATATCAATTGCAGAAGCTGTTTCTATAGGGAGCAAATAAAAACTCACTTCGCTAACACGAGCGTATATGCGAAGAAACGGAACGAAAAATAATGTGTACTACTCGTAAACATTCGCCGCCGGCGAAGCGAAGATCATAAGAGCCGATAGTCAACGTGGACCTGAGTGACAGCTGTCACCGATTCGTCTGGGCCAATCGAATCGAATCGAATGCTTGGGGGTGTGTCTATACGATGGGAGGTCATAAATCACGCGTTATATGTGTGTTTTGATAGCTCTGAAAGATTAAAAACCAGTAGCGTCTGTGGTCTTGGTGTGTGCCTATCGAAATACGTTTTAGGATATAATAATAACCTACATCAAACAATGAATGAAATTATTTTTCTTTCTTAATGTATTTGTATAAATAAAAGCTTGTCTTTAATTTTTTTTAATTTTTCAGTATTTATGAAGTATTTTTAAAATCTTAAAATATCTCAATGAAATTAGTTATCTCCGCCACTGCTGCTCACATGATTTCGCCGCAAGACTTTTTTATGCTTCTGCAATTGATATTGGGAAAACTATAGCTAATAACTCAGCAATACCAATTTTTATAAAAGTCCTCAAATAATAGGATTGAATTTGACTGTAGTTTAAAAAATAACGGTGCAAGAAGGCTGAACAAAATCTATAATCGAAAATATAATCCTAGTTTTATTTAACAGTAGATTAGGTTAAAACGGTGCAAGTGGGCGTGTATAGATGGCGTTAGCGGATAGACTAAGCAGTAAGTTCCATCTTTCGTCGTTCGGTCGGAGTCTGTTTTAAAAATAACTTCAATTTCTGATTTATTATATTATTTTCCTAGTATTTACCCGGAAAATATAACAGAATTGGATAGGGAATGGAGAACTCTTTTTTGATAAGACTGAGACGGCCAATGCGGAACAGTTTTTGGGCCATGTTTCCAAATTAAAAAAAGGCGATGGATATAAATTAAGAAACCCCAGAGAAAAGGTAGTTAATTAATGCTTTTTTCCACACTTATTGAAAAGAACGAGTTGGAATACACAGATGCGAAAAACATCAAGTGCTTCTCGTGCTTGTGGAACAATAACTTTCAATCAAAATGAAGTTTTAATAAAGTTGCCCAAACAGAGAATACCAGTCTACATTTCTTATTCCGTTAGTGACACATTGCTAGATCATCCCAAGAAAATTACTTCGTCCTTCATAATACTAGCATCTTGGTGAAGAAAGAAAATGGTCGGAGTCCCATTAGGAAAATCTATAGTTGAGGAAGGTTGTCAACTTTCCAATCATGATGAGTCCGAGACAGAGCCTGCACTAGGTAATGAAAACTGAGATAAAAATAAAGAATTCGATGAGAATGAAGAAGACTCAAGTCAATAGAAACACAATGAAAGTATGGAGGAGGAGCAGGACGAAAAAAAATAGCTCTGAGATTTTATCGGAAAAATTATCAATGTCGAAGATGAAGAGTTGTACCTACATTACTCTCTTGGGGAAAAGTAATAGCGTGCTACTTTTCGTTCTGTTGAAGATGCTTCTCTGGTTTCAGAAATGAATGTAGTACAGATATTGCCTCTTCCGAAAATACATCGAGGTTGCCATTATTCGAAGGCAATACTTTTTATCTTCGAAAATTTTGATGGATATGTTCATCTGTTGTTGTATCTTTCTTATATTTTTTAGGATTATAAATGTTTGATTTTTCTTTTATATATGGTGACCCAATTACTATTTTCAATTCAGTTGATTACTATATGAACATATTCTCTTTCTGAAATGTTCCCAACATTCAAACTCTAATTTGCATAACAATGGGAATCCTAAGTATTAGCAAATCAACCCTTATATCCTGCTGATTTAGACAAATTGAAAAAAATATCAAAAATTCCGGAATGCATATGAAATGCCAGTTGGGAGGCACGCAGCCAAAGTAGATTGTACAGAGATATAGAGAAAGCCACTGTTTTCGCAAAATGGAGAGAGGAATATTCAACAAAGTCTTCTCCATGACAGTTCAATATAAATTAAACTAAAGGTTGATAGATGAAGAGCAGAAAACTACTTTCCTAGCTAATACCACGCAGAATGTTGAATGATATATGCTAGACATCTATGCAATAATTCATATAAATGAATACTCAATCGCCAATGTTTCTTTCTGAAATACATGATTGTGTTAAGTTCAAATCAGTCTCGCCTGACACCTATAGATCTTTTTCGGGCTTTTGGCCCTCATCACTCATCAGCATAAGGCAGTCCCAACCAAAGATCCGAAGATCCCTGGCTGAAGCAAGACTGAATTAAACATCAAACACAGCCATGCTTAGTCAACAATGGGTATATGAAACTCAATAACAACCTATTTCGAATGAAGTTGAAATAGGAGTGGCTACTTGCTCGACTACCATATGAAATACAGAGAAAGCCACTGTTTTCGCAAAATGGAGAGGACCATTCAACAAAATAAAAAATCCCAAAGTCTTCTCCATGACAGTTTAATATAAATTAAACTAACGGTTGTTAGATGAAGAGACATTATATGGTAGTTCTGCCAAGTAGCCACTCCTATTTCAACTTCATTGGAAATAGGTTGTTATTGAGTTTCTGGGGTGTTTCATTCTGTCACCAGGTGCCGTTTCGTGATTTTAAATATCAACTCGTTACATGTACCCATTTTCGACTAAGCATGGCTCTGTTGATATTTATTTCAGTCTTGCTTCAGCCTGGGATCTTCGGATCTTTGGTTGAGACTGCCCTATGCTGATGAGGGCCAACAGCCCGAAACCGATCTATAGGTGTCAGGCGAGACTGATTTGAGCTAAACACAATCATATCTTTTGGAAAGAAACATTTTCAATTTAGTATTCATTTAAATGAATTCTTGCATGGATGTCGAGCAGATATCATTCAACATTCTGCGTGGTATTAGCCACAAAAGTAGTGGTTTTCTGCTCTTCATCTACCAACGTTCAGTTAAATTTATATTAAACTGTCATGGAGAAGACTTTGGGAATTTTTACGTTTTGTTGAAAGTCGATTGTTGTCGCTAGACGGATTCATCTTTATCAATCCATCCAGACTGATTTTTAATACATCTAGCAACATTGCTTCGTAAAAAAATTTCGACATTCAATATATTATCAATTCATGTGGCTTTCAAATTTAAAATATTGTTACGAAAGGGACGTACTGTACTTATTTCCGTAAAAATATATACTTTCTCAAACTTTCGAGGATAATTTATTGATAAAAAAATTGTAAAAGCAATTCAACATTGTTTGGCATGCTGGTTGAACCAAAATATGAGAAAATTCCAATATAAACTGTTAGTGTTTATAGTATAAAAGGTGATGTTTCAGGTGAACCGTTTCGGTTATGGTATAAAAGAAGGTTGTCACACCGGTCTCTTCCTCACTGTAGATGACTATGTGGTTCCACGCAGATACAGCCATCTACTACCTGAACCTTCCTCAACCACCAGTATATCGAACATAATCAACTACGAGCAACTAGCCGAAACAGCCATCTTAACTTGGGAGTTCTACAAAGTCACAGATCCTGACAAATACAAGGTGAAGCATAGGCGTAGGTACGGCTTGGCCACCAAACCACTATTCTGGTACGGTTTCGAACAGTGGGATGTTTCAAAAGGAGCGAAGTTCTCTTTACAGCTCAAGAGGGCGGTTTCCGAAATCGTTCTGAGTTCAACTCCTAAAAAATGGAAGCTGACGCCTACTCTGCCAAGAAGACAATTGATGGCGTCTTTGTCGCAGGAAGATATATGCATGAAAAATACATCGGGAAATAATTATAATATGAAAGCTCCAAAGGTGCCAGTGATACTTTTTTGGACTCCAGGATATAGGTATTTATTCTATCTGTAAAAACGTCTAGAGTTTTGAAAATATTTTCCGAAATGATTCAAAGAAATTTATTTTCTACCATGAACTGGCAGGTCTACAAATCAAAACATAAAATATGTGCCATATTTTAGAATATGCGGCTATCCCTGCTGATGGTAACAGTTTATCTTTTACTGATATTGTTCATTGCATTCCCTGAATCACAGAACTTTTCTGTTCTATCTTGAAAATCATTGGTACGAAACTGGAACAGTTTTTTTTATCAAAAATACTCGATTAATTTGATGTCCGTTCATTACACTTCGGAAACACAACACAATAATGCACTCATAAATACTCAATCGCAGTTTACTACTAAAATGTACCGCGTACTGCACTGCACTAAATTCACCTTGAACTCGATATGACTGAATTACTACTTGAATGAATCCCTGATCGTACCACTAACCTTATTATACAGGGTCACTCACGGAAGATGGTAGGTTAGACGTTTACGGAGAACAGGACACCAATGTTCTGTGTATAGTTATGTTTAAGGGGATTTGTTCTCTATTATACAGGGTCGTTCAAAATTTGTGATTTTACCGATAGAAACAAAAATGGTTAAAAGTGCATTTTTTAAATGGAACACTCTGTATATCACCAAATATCCTGAAAAACAATTGAAGTTCCTTTCGAATGATGTGTCATGTTCCTATACCTTAATTGTCAGGTTTCCGAAATAAAAGTAAGTTTCTTTAAGGTGGTTCCCCCAAGAGACAGTTGAATCAGGAAATCATTAAAATTTGGCATACGTATTGTTTAACATGTGAACAACACCTCTATAAAATTTCAACAAGTTTCACCATCCCAAACCGAGATATATATATATATATATATATATATATATATAACTGAATTTGACTCAATTAACACGTAACATATGGACCATGCATAGGCAAACAGCACATTATTAGTTCTACCGTTAGTACTAAAATTAAGAAGTTTATGAAAAACGAGGAGGAGCTAGAGCAGGATATCACAGATATCGTGAAAAAAAAACAAAGTGATTGACCATCTAGTTTGACAGATATAATCTCGAGAAGTACTAAGGTTAAGTCTGCATACGATATATTTTGCAAGCGAACGAGCGAATGGTGGGGAACGGAACGGAGAGACGGCAACAGTGTACGCACGGCCAGGCGCTCAGTTTGAACAGCTCACATATCGGTCTCTTTCAGTTTTGACCAAAATAAAATCTTTGAGTACAGCTCTGAAATTTTGTGTAGTTATTGTTTCAACTGCAGGAATTAAATAAAATTATTGCCGGAAGTCTAGGTCGGGGATTAAACGTTGCCAGAAGTTGGTAAAGTTGGAAAAAACATATGAAAAGTGCAATTCTGGCGATTTTGTTCTAATTTTGTGTTTATTGTTTTTAAAATTAAACGTTGCCAGAAGTTGCTAAAGTTGGAAAAAAAATATGTGAAAGTGCAATGCTGGCGATTTTGTTTTTATCAATTGATGGCTCAAGAAAGCTGGATGACAGTTGTCAGAAGGCGAAGTGATGGCTAAGTACATGAAAAATTATAATATCGCCAGAAGTTGATGAAACAAAAAGCATTTTTTTCAAATTTAAATAATAAGGTGCAGTTGTGGCAATTTGTTTTTCCCTTATTTATACTGTTAGTCAACTATATACGCAATTACAGGAAGCTAAGTGGGGGAGATGCTCTATAGAGTGTGGTTATTTAAGTGTGCAACATATGGGAATTTTTAAAATTAATTGCACAACGAAAATACAAATATTGCCGAAAGTTGGTGCATGTGCGATAATCATATTAGGTGCACTTCAAATCGTTGCAAGTCAAACAGCATTCAATATTTTGATTTACATTAACAAAACAATCCATAATGTAGGCACTAAAACTAAAATTATCCACTACATGTTTCAAAAGGAGACTCAAAAATAGCCGATTCATTGAAACATAATGTACTGCACTACTTTATATTCAGTTATTCACGTAGTTTTAGGTTATTTAGTTTAGTTCAATACTAGACTCCATAGGTTGAGTGGAAGAAAGCACTTGTTCGACTCACCAATGAGTTCGAACCAGAGCTAACTCTGCCTTTTGATAGTTTTGAGATAGTAACATGTTCCTTCTGTTCAGCATTCATCTATCAATAAAAGAGATTATTATTATTATAATTATTAAACGCACCCATGTGGTGCCGATGGTTTTGCCAATTTTTATAGGCTTATTTTTATCATAACTTAACAATTAACAAATCAAAATAAAAACAACAAAAAATATTTGAAATGCAAAAAAAAAAATTGTGAAAAAATTCATCGAAGGGTCTCTGTATGTCCACCTTCTCGTTCAATGCATCTAACTGTCCTCTACACCATGGGCCATGTTGGACGATCACAGAATGGGCCATGATTGCCACGATCATTCAATATCATTGCTCTAATGTCACCGATCATGGGCAATTATGCCCTCTACACCTTCGTGAACGCATGAATTCGTCCATCATGGCCGATGGTGTAGAATCGGCGTAAAATTCGCTATGAGTAGAATACATTTGCTGGAATATTTTTGCAATGAAAACCTATGGAATTTTCAAGCTCCTCAACATTATTGAATGGTCGATGCTTGTATACTTTTTTCTAAATATCATCATGAAAAATCTATTGGGGTGAGATCTGGCGAACGAGGAGTCTAACGTGGATCGGTATTTCGTCCTAACCATTTATCATCAAATTCCCCATTTTACCATTCAGAAATAATCCTATCAGAATGAGCGGGACATCCATCATGTACAAACCATAATTCATTTCGTTCTTGTCAACTCGTATCCAAAAAATCCGTCAGTTAGTTTTCCAAAAACTATAAATAGGTATGACCATTTAGGTTTTGGCGAAAAAAAACGGCCCTATTAATTTGTCGTTAATATACCGCACCACACGTTTGTTTTTTGTAATACTGGTTTTTATTGGCAATGACAAAATTGTGATTTCGTCCGACCACCACCTACAATTTTGGGAAGAGACAACGCCATTTGTTGTGAACGTGGATTCATCCCCAAAAAAATGTGTCTATGGAAATCACGTTGATCTTCTATTTGTCCTTGAATCCACATACAGAAGTCAAACCGCAAAGCATAGTCTCGTTCTTGAAACGTGCAAATAAACTTTGGCTTATAGGCGTGATATTTTTTTTAGAATCTTCTTAACAGAAATTTGGATATAGTAATAATAAGGAACATTAACAAAATTCACGTTGTGACAGTTTTTACGAGCAGTCAGACAAATGAAAGGTGGCTACAGTTTCAATGCTAATGTTTCGGCGAAAGATCTCGCCTTCTTCAGGGTCCAAAAGTAATACGAGTAATGTTGCCAGGAAAATGATTATTTTTCCATAGAAATCTTCCATTTATTTTCCTAGAAAGAAGAGTTTATTCGTTTGTATTTCAATTGGGATTATAATCTTCTTGAACGTAAATTTTAGGGTATATTCAAATTCGTAAGAGACCTAATCAAGTGGAATTTTCAGGTTCACTTCAACCTGTTTCTGATGCTATTGAATTATTTTCTGAAGAGACATTTCTCAATATCTAACTCTAAATTATATTATTTTTCGCCTGTGCGAATTTATTTTTAGCTCTATTTTCATTTGTGTGGAACCTTTCATTTTATCTTTGTTTTTAATGTATTTCTAGGTTGAGAGTGTACACTATTATATTAGCGGCATGATCTTGTAATTCAAATTATTCTTTATCGGGCAATTTACGTTCTGTAGCTCAAACGATTTCTTATGAGGTTACTTTAGCTCTAATTTTATTTTTTTTATTAAATTCAAGAATATGTTTATTTTTTATATTTCCTCCATGTTTAATATGATTAGTATCTAGATTAGCTGAAACTAGGCGTACCCCTTTCGGTTATGATGAGGGTGGATAAGAATCAGTTTCACGGTTCAATGTGGAAACAGAAGAGGAAGATTTGCATTTTTTTAAAGCTGAATATTTCAATATTTTATTCATATGATTTTCATGGTAGTGAGGTTTTTTTAATTTGGAATTGAAGTACTGACTTCGCACGGGTTTCGATATGGTAAATTAATATATTCAGCTTGAAAAAGTTATTTACCGATTTCTTTTAATTATTTTATATTTCATTTTATTTAAATTGAGTATTGGTATTTACTTTATTTAGTTAATAAACATTAGGAAAAGTTACTAGAAAATGTTAATCTCTATTTATATTATCAAAGTATATACTTCACTCAAATTTGTTAACCATCTGAAAATAAATATGAAACTTTTGCAGTTATAGCATTAATAATATAAAAATATATTTCTGTTATAATTTGACATGTACATTTATGAGGGTCTTCTACCGGCCGGGCTCCAATTCAAGTTGAGAATAATTCTATGTTATAAATTTTAAAATACCTATTTTTACCGTGTAGTGAGAATTAATTATTTTTCAAACGAGTTATTATAAGATTCCAATTAATATAATTATTTATACTTCTCTGTTATTTATACTTATCTTCTAGTGATTCATCAATAATTCATTAGAAGTTTAAAAGACAAATGCCAAAAACTGCATAAAATTATTTTAAATTAAAAAAAAAAGTTTTACCTGTTCAGCATTTGTCGATATAATAATTTTTCATATACTTCAGGCATTTTATGTAAAAGCTGTATTTAAATAATATGAGAACGAAATCACCAGATCTGCACCTTGACATTAAAATTTTGACTTCTGGCAACAAATTCACGACATTTCTGCAGTAAAAAACTATAACTACACAAAATTTCAGAGCTGCACTAAAATATTTTATTTTGATTGAAGATAAAAATTAACGCACTTGACGCTCAAATACAAATTTTTATTGGAATCTGGCTATAACCACAAAACTCGTCGCCATATTGGAGCCATCATCTTGAATTTATGAATTTTGACAAAAAATTCATGATCTCTGTCCCCGAAAACCCCCACATAACAAGTTTGAATAGAATCGGGCCATAATAACAAAACACGTCGCCATTTTGAATTCATGAATTTTGACAAAACATCATGATGTCCGATCCAAAAACCTCCACACACCAATTTTCATTCAAATCGGGCAATGACTACAAAACTAGTCGCGATATTGGAGCCGCCATCTTGACTTTATGAATTTTGACAACAAATTCTTGATCTCTGTCTCTGAAATTTCACACATACTAATTTTGAATAGAATCGAACCATAATCACAAAACTCGTCCGCCATATTAAAGCCGCCATTTTGTTTTTTCTCTAACAAAAATTGTATAATGCATTGCCACCGGAATTTTGAACACCTGCCCAATTTCACGTGAAGTGGACAGCTAGAAATCAATATTGATTAATAGTTTTCACTGTCGCAACCTTTATAAATTATGAAAATACTCAAAAATTGTGTATGCGTTTTTAATATTTTTCAGTTTATATTGGGGTTTGACCTGTCCGATTTGAACGTGTTACTTATTTCAACTGTGTAATCTAGGTATGTTTTTTGTTCGTTGAAGAATTCGTAACTGACGACATGTTTCAACTTTTTTTCCCCTGTTGACTTACTTCCATCAAACAATTGTAATTCTATTCTCATCTGGGGTGATGAAAAAACTCAAAGTCTTCTCCACAAATAGTTATCGAAGATTTTTTTGAAAATATTCAAACATGTTTCGATCAATGTCCATTGATCATCTTCAGTGGGAAATTAATACAAAAATACCTAAGAAATAGAAAAACAAAGTGTAAACAACTTTGGCTGAAAGGAAAAAGATTCAATAACTTACGTATGTAGCCGAGGGTATAGTTATTCTAATCCCAATTGGAGCGGCAATAAAAATAAGAGCACTACGAGGAGTGTTCATATGCACTGCCCGGCAAATGGGAAATTTATATACTACCAGTGTTTTTACTTTCAAAGCGTTTCTGGTACAATCATAAAAAAGTTCTGTCGTGTGGAAGAGAATTCCTTCCAGAAACTTTTTATGTCGGTCCGATTGGGATTAAAAATACTATACAAAAGTTTATCCAAAAACAAATACCTACATCTCTTATTTCTATTATTTGTTTTTGGATAACCTTGTGTACCCTCGGCTTCATACGTAAGTTATTGAATCTTTGTCATTTTACCAAAGTTGTTTACACTTTGGTTGTCTATGTCTTAGGTATTTTTGTATTAATTTCCCACTGAAGATGATCAATGGACATTGATCGAAACATGTTTGGATATTTTCAATTAAAATCTTCGATAACTATTTGTGGAGAAGACTTTGAGTTTTTTCATCACCTTAGTACGATACTCCACTTTGAGAAAGGGACTACTTCCACAGCATGTATTCTCATCTAATGAATATATCTATCTATCTATCTCACCTGTATCAACGCCTCTGAATATGACGAACTATCTAATTTGTTCCCCTTCAAAATAATTTAAGATTAAGTTTTAATTGTTCTAGGTACAGACCACGCTCAACCAGAGAACAGTACGAGGAACGTTTGAATCATTTGAAAAAAATCTCTGACTACCTGGAATCATTCCCAAAAAGAAAAAGAAGAAAGCGTAGCAAGAAATTCTTTAGAAAGTTTTATCATAGCCAGAACAAAGCCGTAGAAGATGACACGGACGAGGGGGCTAGTGACGAACCTTTCTGCAAAAAGAGCAGAAAAAAAAAGCATAGCTTCATCTACAACATGTTCAACAGTAAGATAGGAGAAATCACAGATTTGGAACGGACAAGAAAGCCGAAAGAAAGTCCCCAGCAGTGCTTCAAGCGAATTTTGTCAATGGACAGGAATCTGACAGCGTGGGACTTCGATTCTACAAACCTAGCTGAACAACTCACTATGATAGATAGAGATTTGTTCTTGAAAATACAACCTTCTGAACTGGAAATACTACTTTGGCAACAGACGTCGGTAAACGCACCTAATATATCAGCCATACTGGCATTTTCTCAGCGGATCAGCTGTCTTCTGACATCAGAGGTTCTTAAAAATAATACGGAAAAATCGAGAGCTAGGCTAGTTGCAAGATTTATAAACGTCGCTAATAAGTGCCATAGGATTGCGAACTTCCAATCATGCAGAACGGTGCTGTGTGGCCTGCAGAGTCCGGCTATATATAGATTAAAGAAGACTTGGGCTTATATCAGGAAAAAACACGCCAGTAAATACCAACATTTTGAGTCTTTGTGTAGGTTTTACCGAGATCCCAGACTAGCTACATACCAGAAGACCTTTTTCATACTATCACAAAATACTCCATTTTTACCTTGCATTGGAGATGTATTGAGTAGGCTGCTGGGCAAAGTTCCCGAGTATATTACATCGTCTTCAGGTCATAACTTATCGAGAGTTCCCAGTATTGAAACAACCAAGTCCTATAAGACAAAATCGACCGAATTGGTTGAAAATATGTTCAGGTGCCCAACTATTTTCAACAAGTTGCTCAGGGTTTTTGGTCCAACTGTCACCATACCCACATCAACGAAAGTGAGAACTCGCAAGAGAAGTCCTCAGCACAAGAGAACTGCCAAGTTCAAGAGTCTGTACGAGTATTATAAACAATTCGATGACCACGAATACTGCAGGTTGCATAATTTGGAGGCATCCAAGGTATTTTTAGAGAAATGCCAGCTAGGTGCCATGAATTACAATTTTGGCATCAACGAGTTGACGAAGAACTATCTGCTGAAGGCGAGGTATAGAGAAGATAGGGAAAATTTTTATAATTCGTTTAGTGTAGAGTCACCGCGTAATTTTTATGAGTCAAACCAAAAATAAAGTATGTAAAATATGCTTTTTTTTCCTATGTTTCACGGAATCTTTTTGGGAATTTGACAAAACTCTCGAAAATATCGCCAGTGCTGAAAAATATATTGATTATACTTTGCAGATATTTTCATGAAATTTTGTGAAATTGAAAGGCATAATAATGTATGACAGTTATTTGTCTATCATAAGTGCTAGGGATTTTTTGGCTCAATTTTTTTTCAAATTTACGAGACAGCGTTTTGCTTGGAAATTTTACTGAGTGCGATTTGCGGATTTATTATCCGATTAAACCACGAAAGCGGAGCTATGTCATCTTTTCGAAGGAAGTATAATAAAAAATATACTATTACAGGCACTTCGAGAGTTCATATACCTTCTCAAATGAGGATGGCCTCTTGTAGAAAATGTAATTTTTAAATTGCAACTGATTAGCTCCGAACATCACAAACAGCGGAAATCTTCTGTGGTTCCAAAATCAATTAAATCCACCTTCGATTCCACATCTCTGTTGAATAACGATTTTGAACGGTAATTTGTATAACCTGACAGCTGGTGACATTTGGGCACTACGGAATTGTAATAAACACTCCCCAACAAAAAATAAAACCGACGAGAAAATTAACTAAAAAGCAAAATATAAAATGAAACTTTTTAGTCTTAATAACTAAGCTCCTAACTAATTTTGGGTCGGCGCCAAACAAACAAGCAAATTAATAACGTAAAGCGTAAAATGATGGCAGCGGGGTGCGTGGCGGCGGTGCGCCCCTTCACCGGAAATTTCAGCGAGACAGCTACCCGAACGGGCACACATGTGAGGGCACATGCCATTGCGAATGGTCGAGCGGAGATCGCATTTTTTGAATGTTATTGTTTATCGCTTTTCACGTTGCATTTTTATGTTATTTTGTTCATATCATCGACTGTTTGTTTGGCGCCGACTCAAAATTAGTTACTTACATTAGTTCAGGAACTTAGTTATAATAATAATATTAAATCGCCTTTATTCATATTTAATATGAAATAGTGAAGTGTCAGCTAAGAGCTGTTTTTCAACTTTACCAATTTTTTACAAGCAATTTGAAGAAAAAAACAAGAAGAAATCGATCAAATATACAAATGCAAACAGAATATAATAGTGGTGGCAGAGATTGATATTTCATAGATATAACAAACAATAAATATACATCAATGCAATAAATACAATAAATATACCCACACACATATCTCATAAATTTACATACACATTCACATTAAACACATATACGCATATAAATAACTTCTAAATAATAATACTAACTATTAAATACATGACTCAGGTTAGGTTTACATGGCAAGGTTCGTGAGACGTTCGGTGACTAAGATTCCAAAGAAAAAAAAGAAAGTTTGAGTCTTCTTTTGAAATTAATCATTGAATAATCCCTAATAGGAGTCGGAAGATCATTATAAAGCTTGGAAGCAGTGTAAATGAAGCTTCGTTTATAGAGTGAGGTGCGATGCTTGGGAATCTGTAAAGTCTGTTTTTTCCTAGTATTAACATAATTATGCTTTAGGAATCTGAGTTATCAAGACTAAAAAGATTCATTTCGTTTTTTGCTTCTCAATTTCATTTTTCGTCGGTTATTTTTTTTTTTGAGCCTCAATGTACTAATTACTTCCTACTTAGTTTGGATTACTTTTGAAATACTTACTCACTCACCTTACTCCAACTATAACTGGCTGGTACCAGCGAATTCGTCCGCATTGAACTTTGTTTTTTTTGCGAATATTAAAAATTTACTGGCCCCTTTAGGGACAGAATTTCTACAAATACTGAAACATATATTTCTTTATTTGTAACAAAGACCGCAAATACCAATTCTTATGACCTTCAAAACTAACTGAACCCTTACACAAACTTTCACTCCCGTAGGGGTTGCATTTATAAAAATACTGAAATATGTTTTTCTTTGTCCCTTACAAAGGCCCTCAAATACTATGTTTATGACCCTAACTTGAAATCTAACGGAACCCCCATTACAAACTTTCACCCCCATTTCACCCCTTTAGGGGTTGATTTTTAAAAAATACGAAAATACATATTTTTTTTTTAAAAAATACAAACTTTCAATCCCAATTTAACCCCCATTTCAACCCTTTAGGGGTTGAATTTCCAAAAACACCGAAACACGTATTTTTCGCCCCTTTAGGGATGGAATATCAAAAAAATATGCTGTTAAGATTTTAGCTCTTAGGACCAGCGGTTTGGTCTGGGCGTTGATCGTATATCAGTCAATCAGTGAGTCATTTAGTCAGGAAATGTAATTATATATGTACATATTACCCCAAACACGAGGTAGCTGGGTAGCTGCTGTGAACCGTTGAGGAGATCCCTCGACTGTCTTCCGTTCCCATCATCAAATTAACTCCAGGCCACCATTATGTTGTAGTGTCATCAGAACTACATATGTGTGCCAAATTTCAACAGAATCGGTTCACAGGTGTAAAATCAATAAATCATCCCCTATTTTTTACCCTTGGAGGTGTATTTTTCTCAAATTCATTTGGGACCAACTTCGAAGCTTACCCTATACAATAAAAAAATAATCATCTAAATCGGATAACCCAGTACAAAGTTATGCGTGGTAGAATCGGTTAGGAAGTAAAAAATCAGTGGGTGAACCAAAAATCGTCCCCCATTTTCCTACCCTTAGGAAAATAATTTAATTTTCAAATCCAAATGTGACCAACTTCGAAGTATACCCTGTAAAAAGTTATGCGTGGTCAAACATAAAAAAAATATACGCGTCGACTAGAGAACCTTTTTTTTGGCGGTTAAAAATGTATTCAATGGTAGTTGAATTGACAATCGAGAGTCAGGAACGGGTTTTTTTGTAAACAAATTGATCACAAAAATATTCTTTATGCACTGTGAATTTTTTTGGTCTACTATTTTAGCATTTATAGAATCCAGAAATGAGAATCCCAGACTATTTAGATGGTTTTGAAGAATGGCCTTACTGCCCGAATTAATATTATCAATTTATGGACAAAATATACTTCAGGCAGTTTGAAATTTTTGTAGTATATTCATTAATTATCATTAAATATATATGCAAACGCCTGATCAAAATGAAGGTTTCAATTAATTACCAGAACAAATATTTTTCATGTATGCGAAAAAAGTGTTATTATGGGTAGACATCGAGTATGAGAGAGAACGTTCATTGGCTGATGTCGGAGTTTTTTGGGTGCACTACAATGGTTTATTCTATAATAATAATAATATATGTTTATTCTGTAAAATATCATTGTACAAGGCGATATAATAGTTAAATAAGACATTACAAACAAACATGGAGAATCCCACTAAAACCGAAGTTGTGCGTGGGTACTCTTTTGTTGCTGCAAATGCAACGTGTTAAGACAAATTCTAAAATGCAACATGTGTATATTATCTGGCCCTTGTTCAACTATACGTGAGCATGTTAATAGGTTATAGAATTGTTGTGAGTGACGAGGATATAAAACTTAACTAATCTAATCTAATCCTAAATCTATAAAGTAAAGTAGAGTATAAAAATAAGTATGAAGTAAGAACTCACTGTAAAAAATTTCAGTAAACAATAGAAATAAAATAAAATGATAAAAAATGAAAACAATATAGTATTATGCTTCGGCTATGAGTAATTATTCGTAATTATATTATGTATGGACGGAAGAATTGAAATGATTTATCTGTATGCGAAACAGAATAGTTATTTCAGAAGAACTGTAACTGTTTCTAACGAACAACCGATTCGGCTATCATGTGTGTGAAAAGGATGGCATCCAGAAGAGAAAAACAAAAAAACATAATTTTGGATAATGATACAAATTTTCGAGGAGCAGCTGAAGAGTTGAAGAGGGAGGTGCTTGGCAGAGACTGGTTCGTTCAGTGAAGACAACGTTTTGCGTGGTATTGAATGGAAAGATCCTGAAAGAAGAACTTCTTCAAACTATATTTTTTGAGTGCGAGAACATCATAAATTCGAGACCACTGATGAAAACATCTGTTGATCCAAATGACTTTGAGTCCCTGACACCGAATCATTTTCTACTACAATAGAGTTTCCGAACAATATGGACTACAGAAAGGAATGGATGAAGGCCCAGAAAGTATTCGAAAGTTTCTGGAAGAGGTGGACCAGAGGATATCTCTCTACCTTGACAAAACGAACGAACTAGACTGATGATGGAAAACCGCTGAAAATTGATGACACCGTCATCATAGTTGAAGACAATGCACCGAGGAAGACTTGGAAATTAGGAAGAGTAGAAGTTATTTACCCGGGACCTGATGATAGAGTTCGTATAGCAGATGTGAAAAAGTCTACTGGAATCTACAAACAACCGGTGGCTAAACTTTGCAGAATTGATGTGGAAGATTAGAAAAGACTGGGACGAGTTAAACTCTTTCACGGGGGGATGAGGATGTTACTTCGTTTATGGACTGAACATTCTGTATATTTTTGGGAGTGACAATATTGCTATGATATTTGATGATGAGAGTAAAAAAATGGCCTCACTACGTGTACTTGATGAAGCTACTACCGTGGAAGTACTGGGACAATTTGCAATGAATTCTCAATTTTCGTTGCAAAAAACTTCAAGGAAAACAGGAATTTGTCATGAATCGGTGCAGAAAGTTCTGAAGCATCATAAGTTTTTTCCGTACAGAATGAAAATTTTGCAACAACTAGGTGATGATGACCTGGATAGAAGAATATAATTTTGCGAACTGATGGTTTATTGAATTTATGCTGCGCCTGGAATCATAAAAAACATTTATTCTAGTGATTAATGTAAGTACATTTTTCCTGAAGGGAAAGGTCGTCGTTATTGGAGTGATGAAAATTCGCACCCAGCATCCTCAAGAAGTGAATATGTGGGCTGGAATTTATAGAGATAAATCTTCAGGACCCCCATATATCGATGGCAGTCTGAATGGAGAACTGTATTTCAATATGTTGCAAACTACGATAGAGCCTTTAATTGTGGACCATCTAGAAAATCAAATTGATCTTGACGGCAACCGAGTCTTGGATGAAGATCAGCTTCATTACCAAAACAAGACGGCGCTCCACCTCACTATTACGGCTATGTGAGACAATGGTTGGATGTCCATTATAACCAATTGCCAATTTGCTTAGACTGCAGGAAACATGATTTGATAGTTGTTTGAAAGCTTTTTCCAATTGCCACTGTACAAATTTGACACTCGACTAACCATGTGAGTTACTCTGAACGTACCTAATGATAGTATTAGATAGAACGGCAAAACTTTTAAGTGAGTTTTTTGAGAATGTTTGACAATAACACCCCCACATCTCCAAAATTAGGTACCACTGAAAGGCATTTTTAAAGATCTTCCCAATGACTTCTCACACATGAGGGGTTGCCTTTCAAACTTTTTAAGTGGGGTTGATGGGGCTCATATGCTATTTTGGTTTCCCGTTATTATGCTATTCGAGTTCCCTCGACCTTGCTTCAAAACGAGTTTGGGCATTTCTTGATATATTCGGAAATAAGAGAATGAAGTTTTGCAGGATGGTTAAATTCCAGGTGTAGGTATTTACTTAAAAATTATTTTTTGTCTTTAATATCGTTATTTTTTTATGTACTGTTTTCTTGCGAAGTTTCAGCATGAAACTAGAATTCAATGTGTGTCAAAACATAAATTATACATTATAGTCTAAGAGCTGGCTACACAAATTAAAAATGTTAAGGTACAAGGAAATTTTTCACATATAAACATAGTTTTGAGCTGAAAGAAATCATGATCTCCGACCCCAAAAACTTCCACAAACCAATTTTAAATAGAATCTGCCCATAATCACAAAACTCGTCCGCCATTCTGAAGTCGCCATCTTCAATTTACCTGAAAATCCCCACATACCAATTTGGAATGGAATATGACCATAATCAGAAAACTTGTACTCCATCTTAGGATGGCCATTTCAATTTCATGAATTTTGAGAAAAAATTCAAAATCTCCGACCTCGAATACCGCCGCATACCAATTTTGAGCCATAATCTGAAAACTTGTCCTCCATCTTGGGCGATCTTGAATTTATTAATTTTGACAAAAAATTTATAATCTCCGACCCCGAAAACCCTGCATACAAATTTTGAATCGAATTGGACCATAATCACAGAACTCTTCCTCCATCTTGGGGCCGCCATCTTGAATTTATGAATTTTGAAAAAATAATTATAATCTCTGACCCCGAAAACCCATAAATACCAATTTTGAATCTAATCGGACCATAATCACAAAACTCGTTCACCACTTGGTGCCGCCATATTGAATTTATGAATTTTGACAGAGAATTCACAACCTCCGATCCCGAAAACCCCCACATACGAATTTTGAATCATCTTAGAGCCGCCATTTTGATTTTTTCCCATAAACCGATGATATAAATGTTTTTTCGAAATTAGATTGGAAAATGATAAGCATCTATAGTACTGCCGAGAGAATATCGTGGAAATTCAATCCGCCGACAGCTGCTTGGTGGGGCGGTTGCTGGGAGAGACTGTTTAGAATAATCAAAGACCTTCTTCGAAAGGTTTTGGGGAAAGCTAGTCTCACTTATGAGGAATTATTCACCATTATTTGTGATTGCGAATCAATATTGAACTCTAGACCCCTGACATATATGCATGAGGATAGCAAAGATCTCGTACCATTGCCTGCTGCTATGTTTCTGAAAGAAATTCCTGAGTGTGGAGTACCAGATCTAGATGCTGTGGAGAGTTCAGATTTCAGGAAGCATTTTAGATACAGGATAAAATTGAATCTTCGTAGAAGATTCAGGAACGAGTACTTGGGACAACTCAAATTATCGTCGAAAAACATATTGGAAGAGAAATCAAAGTTGGTGATATTGTTCTAATAGGAAATGACAATGCGAAACGGTTAGATTGGCCTCTAGCTTTCGTTGGAGAGTTTGTAGATTGATCTTTGGATTATACAAAAACTGTTACTTTCGTTTCGTGAACTTTAACAACCTTTTTATTAATATCACTGTCAAATCTGACATCAACTTGAAACATCATGAACTACTCAGTGATCACATATAAACAAGTAATAAATCATTATTCAAATATAAGGTTGCCACAGTACTCCCCCCTCAGTGTCAACGATATCAGAATATTATATATATATATACATATATTTTAAATACGGAACTTCACTATTCTTCCCGAACGTGTCTTGTAAGTATTAGTTGATTCCATAGATGGAGTTGTAGAGATATCTTCGACATTGTTTTCCATGAATGCTGGTTTGAGTCTATCGATTGATACATTCTTTTCCTTGCCACTAATTGATATTTTAAAATATTTTTCTGTTCTGTTCAATACTTGGTAAGGTTCAGAGTAGGGTTGTTGTAAGGGTTTTTTAACGGCATCGGTTCTCAAGAAAACGTATGTTGCATTTTTCAAATCCTTGGATACGTAAGCCTTCCTGGAATTGTTATGGTTACTTCCTTGTTTCGGTCTGAATTCTTCCATTGCAGTACGTAGCTCTTCCAAAAATTTTTGAGTACCCATGATTTTTCTATCGGGATTTTGGACAATCATTTCCCCTGGAATCCTCAATGTTGAACCATACAACAGTTCTGCACTAGAAGCTTCCAAATCGTCTTTTGGCATGACCCGTATTCCGAGTAACACAGTTGGTAATATTTCGGTCCATTTTTCGTTGTTGTGGCATTTTAGAGCAGTTTTCAGAGTTCGATGAAATCTTTCGATCATCCCATTTGAACATGGATGATATGCAGTTGTTCTTATATGTTCAAAACCTAATAGTTTACTGAATTCTCGAAATAGTGTGGATTAAAACTGTCGTCCTTGGTCCGTAGTTACTCGTGAAGGTATTCCAAACCTTGTTATCCATCCATTATAAAACTCTTTGGCTACCGTTTCTGCAGTAATGTCATGAAGTGGAAAAGCTTCGGTCCATCTTGAAAAACGATCAATACATGTAAGGCAATATGTAAAACCATTCGATGGAGGAAGAGGACCAATAATATCTATATTCACGTGGTCGAATCTATTTTCAGAAATCTGGAATTTCCCAATGGGACTCCTGGTGTGCTTGTTAATTTTGGATTTCTGACATTGTAGGCAGCATTGTGACCAATAGCGGATATCCTTTTCCATTCTCGGCCATACGTATTTACTTTTATGAGTTTCACCGTAGCTTTAACTCCGGGTGCGACATATCATGTAATTTGTTGAATATGGATCTTCTCATATTTGTCGGGATATATGGTCGGATTCTGTTACCTGTCACATCACATATAATCTCTGTATTAGATTGTGGAATTTCGATTGTTTTCAAGTTCAGTGCAGTGTCTTCACTGGTTATCAACTGTTGTAATTCTTCATCTTCTGTTTGATTTCTTTGCCATTCTTTGAAGTCTATCGTTTCTTGAAGACATATACTAGATATCCGTGACAATGCATCTGCAACTACGTTATCTGTTCCAGATATATGTCGTATGTCAGTTGAAAACTGGCCAATATATTCCAAATATCTGGCCTGTTTTGGAGATGATGAATCCATATTTTTATTGAAAGCATAAGTAAGTGGTTTATGGTCTGTGAAAATAGTGAAATCGGTGCCTTCCAACATGTCACGGAAGTATTTTATTGATTCATAGATAGCAAGTAACTCACGATCATAAGTGCTATACTTTCTCTGCACATTCGACATATTTTTAGAGAAGAAACCTAAGGGTTCCCAGGAGTTTTTTTTTAGTTGGTGAATTGCTGCTCCAATGGAAGAATCAGATGCATCAACCATGATACATAGTTTAGTGGATGAAGAAGGATGTGCTAATAAAGTTGCATTGGACAGTGCTTCCTTTATCTTGCTAAAAGCTTCCTCTTGTTCAGTATTCCATTCGAGTTGTTCATTCTTCTTGTGGTTTCCTTTTTGAAACTCGTTTAGGGGTGCTTGAATTCGGGCTGCGCTTGGAATCGTAGTTCGATAAAAATTTATCATTCCAAGGAATCTTCTCAAAGATTTCAAATCCTGTGGTTTTGGATAATCTGTGATAGCTTGGATTTTCTTATTTGTCGGTCTAATTCCATGTTCGTTTACCAGAAAACCTAGGAATTCGATGCTTCCTTTACCGAATTCACTTTTATCTGGATTAATGACTACGCCATATTCTTGAAATCTTCCAAAAAGTTGCCTTAGATGAAGTTTATGTTCAATTTCGTTTTCAGAAGCAACAAGAAAGTCGTCGATGTATGGAAAACAGAATTCTAAATCTCGAGTTATTTGATGAACAAATCTCTGACAAGTCTGTGCTGAATTTCTTAATCCAAAAGGCATAGTCAAGTATTCGAATAGACCAAACGGTGTAATTATAGCCGTCTTTTCGATATCCATTGGTGCTACTGGAATTTGATGAAAAGCCTTAACAAGATCAATTTTTGAAAAAACTTTCTTTTTATCCAGGTGAGCTGCAAAATCCTTGATATTCGGCAAAGGATATCGATCAGGAACTGTTTTCGCATTCAACATTCGATAGTCTCCACATGGTCGCCACTCACCGTTGGATTTCTTAACCATATGTAGGGGGCTGGCCCATGGGCTCTTGGATGGTTGAATTATCCCCTGCTCTAATAGATATCCAAATTCTTTTTTGGCTGCAGCTAATTTCTCTGGGTGTAGTCTTCTTACTTTGCAATGTATTGGAGGTCCCGTGGTAATAATTTGATGGAAAACATTCGTAGAATTTTTATAAAAATTCATTGAAACTCTGGTCAGATCTGGATATTCTGCAAGGATATCATGATATGGAAATTGTTTATTGATTGTTCTGATCGTGGGTATTCTATCAGTTTGATGAACCTCGCAAGAATTTGTTAAATTTGTTTCAGTGTCTATAATTTTTGTACTCTGTAAGTCTACTAAAAGTCCATATTTCTTGAGTAAATCTGCTCCAATAATTGGTTGATCAACATCGGCCGTCACGAATGACCAGTTGAAATTTCTTTTCAAACCCAATGTTATACAAAGTATTTCTTCTCCATATTTGAGTATTTTCGAACCATTTGCTGCATATAGTGGTTTGTTTGACGGTTGAGCCTTTTTAGATGAATTTGGTAGAATGGATATGTCTGCTCCAGTATCGATGAGGAATTTTATTCTGGTATTGGGGTCTTTTATGAATAGGCGACTGTTGCTTTGGCCATGATCATTAGTCGCCATCAGTGATTGGCCGGGAAGTTTACCGATTGCTTTTGTTGTGGAAATAAACAGGGCTGTAGACATTTTGTAGCATTTTCTTTGAATCGACGATGATAATAGCATATATTTTCTTGGTTTGGTCTTGGCTTCTACTTCTTGTGCGATATCTTGGCGATTTTCGAGATTCAGGTTCGTAATAATTTCGATTTATTTTTTCGATAAGTTGATCAATTTTATTTTCGATCGAAGTTGTGGGAGCATATGTGTTTCGCACGGCACTTACATGATCATTGCTATTAGAAACTCTCTGCATGCCATCTGCCATATTGATGAGCTCATCATCAGATAATTTGTCGTGAAATGCTCGAATCACTTGTTCAGTTGCTGATGGTAGTTTTTTTAACCAAGCCAGAATTATAAATTTATTTGTCATTTGACCTGATGCTAAATCTGTCATTTGTCTGTACAGTTGGCTTGGTTTTTTGTCACCCAATTCACATTCAGCGAATAATTTTGTCATTTTTTCTTCTATAGATATTTGATACATCTTCATTAGTTGGGATTTCAAAACTTCATATGCGTTTGGATCTTCTTGAAGTTGAAATAAGTTGGAATTTTCTTTTGCCAAAGAACAATCTAACATTGAAATAACTTTTCCAAACTTAATTTTATCAAAAGTAATTCCATTGATGTCAAATATTGTCTCCGCAGCATTGAACCAAAGTTCGGGTTCATTTCTCCAGAATGAAGGTTCGCAGGCATAAGCCAAATAAAGGTGCCTACAGACGTACCAATTTATCGGACTCGATATTGGGTGGCCGATGTCGGATCCACTGTACACACGTTCCGATTTTAGTCTTCCCAATCAAGTGCTATCAGTTACTAGTTATACGTGAACCGACAAGGATGGCTCTTGAGTTGTTTCTAACGTTCAGTTAATACAATAATTGCACTATTATCACTTATTGAGTTCGAACACGTTTCTTGAATATCGTGATATCGGGAATGCAATTATTTAGTCGGCCGACGAGCCTACAAACGTTACAATTTCGATTCCCGACGTCGGCTCCCCGATATCGGGTCCAATAAACTGGTACGTCTGTATGCCCCTTAAAGCGGCACAATCTGCACCTCAGGCAGTAAAAACTGCCTTATTATGAAAAATGTTATATCACAAAGATTATCGGCAATAGGTTATTCAAATTTCGCATAAGAGTTACATGCCGGGGTATGGCGTACCAAGGAAAGATTTTATGGAATCGAATCCTGAGGTATTGAAACTACCCCTATATATTGAATGAATGTGGTTTTTTGTGGAGGAACAACGTTTCTTGACATGTTTTTTGGGTAACCTTCCACAGTCTGAAAATGAAAATATAATCAGGAAAATGTATACAAGTGTAGAAAGGGCAAACTAATTAGTTCACCCCGATAAGTTACTGCGTTCACCAAATTATATTTCCTATAGAAAAATGATTCGATTTATCAGTAACTTTTCGTTCCCTGAATATGCCTATAAAAAAAATAGTAAAAATTCAAAAGATACTTCTCTATATAGTTTTTGATTGACGTTTCGGGGTCTATATCTGCCCCCGTTCTCAAAATCTTCTAAATCTCCTCTAATTGTTTGAATGATTTGGATTTTTTCGCTTTTTCAACTGACGGATGTCAATTGAGATCCGCCAAAAAAGTTTGAGAGTGACGTATTGCTCATTTGATATATGGGGTGTTGTTCAGATCAGTTTATTAGCATTCTACCATATCTCACTTCCTCTCTGAGTAGAGGTAACCATGTATGGTTCATTTCAACGGAATTTGTTGAAAAGCAGTTGTTATTGGAAAGAAGAATACAGGCAGTTTCTTCCAATTTTCTCCTCTCTTGATGTGGTTCTTTCTTCAAGATTTTAGTCCTATTCCATTCAATCGTATGATCGCCATTGGATGTGAGGATATGTTCTGCAATTTTTGATCCGGTTATTTGTCGATTTCTGATGTAACTCTGATGTTCAGTTTGGGGCACTTCCAATGGTCTTGACGTTTTACCTATATAACTATCACCACACGAACAAGGTATGTTGTAAACACAGTTTTTCATACTTCCTTCTGCGTTTTTTGGTTTTGTTTGTGTTAGTATAGATCTCAGTGTGTTTGTTGTTCTGAATGATGTTATCACATCATACCTATGTCCAATTTGTTTGATCTTTTCAGATACTCCGGGGACATAAGGTATTATGTTGGTTGTGAAATGTGTAGGTGGTGGGAGTACTCCTGTTGGTTGTGTCAATTGGTTGTTTGATGAATTTTTGTTTTCAATGTCAGTGATTGTTTTTTCCACAAACTGATCCGGATATGCATGATAGTGATTCACTAGTCATTGCGGCCATTGTTTTCACGGTCCTCATGTCATCTTGGTATTTTGCATCGGCTAATGTATTTAGCCCCCCTAAATTTAAAAAGGGGACACTACCCTTAAAGGCAAATTTTCAAGTTTTCATTTTGTCCCAATATGATCTGTTGACTTAAAATAATATTAATCTTTAACCTATAAAATAATTTTTGTAATCTCCATAAATTTTATTCCCCGCTGATGATGAACCTATAGAGGTTCGAAACATGTATACCTTCCACCATCTTTTAACTAATCGATTGTTGATATTAAATTGTGGAGACGACTTCGAATTTTTCTACTTCGTAAAATCAAATAATGGGTTGAATTTAGAAACAGGATAGCAAAAACTCATAAAAATAAACCAAGAACGAATATGATTCACAACATAAGAGATGAAGGTTGTAATATACTTCAAAAAGAAGATGACCGTATGGCAAGGATATTTTGTGAAATTGCAAGAAAACCAAATAGATAAAAAAACAGAAATCATGAAGAAACCATACAGAAGAAAA
Source organism: Gonioctena quinquepunctata (assembly GCA_018342105.1). Lineage (NCBI taxonomy): Eukaryota > Metazoa > Arthropoda > Insecta > Coleoptera > Chrysomelidae > Gonioctena > Gonioctena quinquepunctata. The sequence continues at coordinate 1,198,488 of JAFIRS010000105.1, forward strand.
TAACAGGAACAGAAATGCGGAAAGCAAATGTTAATGAAAATAAGAATGGGAAAATTACCGGGAACCTATGAAATGAAGATGATGAAATTCCTAGATGAAGAAGACAATTACTACTACAAATCCTAAAATAAATAGGGGCTCTTCAGGACAGCCATAGTCCAACCACTTTTTGAGAAAAAAATAATGCTAGAATAGTAAAAGAAATATGACTAAGAACCATATATGACACTCTAGAGGTTACAAAATGGAATCACACAAGGCAGAGATATCCAAGAACGAGTTTGTATATGAAGACAAAATAGTGGAAAGGATGCAGGACAGGCAGAAGAATACCTTTGCTCCATTGATATAGAAAGGCTTTCGATTGAATGAAAAGAACATATTCATGGAGAATATTGAAAGCAAAGAACGTTGAAAAACAACTAAAGAGTTTATATGGAGATCATGAAAACTATATGATAAGCAAGCACAAAAAACATATGATAATCGATTATTGTTGAATCGCCTCATATTTCCGAAACTCTGAACTATATGGAGTTGTCTATGAGCTGCTTTGAATATCTGCACAAATCATTGGGTATTTGTGAAATGAAAAAAGTATTCGTAGTAGGTATAATTTTTCACGAAAATAAAATAAAATACTTTCAAAAAGTAAACTTTACATTACACTGACTCATTGGCTATTCTCGTTGTTAAATCACCGGTTTTCCGGTCTCATTTGGACGCAGTTTTCGTAATATGAAAGGAGAGCCAGAACATTTTCTGGTCCTGTATAATAAGCACTCCGTTTTATCAAAGAGTTCTGGGATGGATATGTTTTTGGTATTATTATAACTCACCCAATATGAATAATGATAAAAAATTATGTTTATGGATCTTCCTGAGAGTGTATATAATCAATTTAATAGTTCCCAAAATAATTTATAATAGAAGTTCTATGAAAGCTTTCTATGTATATGTGGGAATACTATGCAAAAGTTCGAATCGATTCGAACTAACGTGAAATCTCTTTATTGATTATCCTCTACATAATGATCGCTTGGTAACTGATATTCGAAATACAAAGTGTTCATTAAAATATAACATATAACATCTCCTATACTTCGCATAAAAATCTAAGACATTTCAAAATAAAAAATTTCCTAGGTAGTCTTGTTTCTCTTCTAGGCCTCGTACATTTTTCTCTCGCCTCGACTATATTATTTTCTGGTGTTTCTACTTTATTTTTCATTGGTTTGATATCTGTTATATTTCTTCTCAGTTCACCGCTCTCATTGTCTATTGTGAAAGATCTTGGATTTATTTTTTGTTTTATAATTCCCGGACTCCAGAATTTGTCTTCTTTCTTTCTTCTGAATAACACTTCATCCCCGATGTTTGGACTTAGTAGTGATCTTGTCGTCCTGTCATAGTAACTTTTTGTTTTCTGCCTTTGTTTTTCAATTGTTTTGGAAACCGCTGGAATGAGATTATTGTCCTTGATTGGTATGGTGCACCTCAAATTCCTAGCAAACAACTTTTTTGCAGGACACCCATTTATTAGGTATATTCCTTTCGAGCAGAATAATTTCATAAAAATCGTTCTTGCTTTCGATGCTTTTCATTATAAGACTTTTCGCAATTTTCACAGCTGATTCTGCTTTACCCTTACCTTGTGAATGGTTTGGACTTGATGTTACATGTTTGAAGTTCCAATCTTTTCGGAAATTCGCAAATTCTGAATTGAAAAATTTTGTTCTATTATCACTTATGACAAGTTTTGGGATTCCATATCTACTGAATATTTTTTTACACATCATAATTGTTGTTTTTGCAGATAAATCCTTCAGTTCTTCTATTTCGAAAAAAATCTGAATGGTGGTCTAGGATTAAAAATGTTCTTGGCTTCCCTTTTATATTGACTTCAAATACATCCATACTGATGAAATGGTTTTTCTGGAATCACATGTGATTTCATAGGGGGATTCTGTTGACTTCTGGAATATTTCGAACAAATTTCTCAATTTTGAACTTTTTCCTTAATTTGTGTGGTGATTGAAGGCCAAAATACTCGTTCTTCTGCTAGGTTGATAGTGTATTCCATTCCTAAGTGGCTGTAGTGCAGTTTATCCAAAATTGTCTTTCGTAATGATGGTGGAATGACAATTTGATCCTTGCGAAATATAATGCCGTGTTGCGTGTGTAATTCTTCTTTGAATTTCCAATAGGGTCGCACTGATAGTGGTGTTCCTGACAGTTTTTTAGGTCATCCATTATATATTATTTCAAACAATTTGTTCATGATCTCATCTTTTTTCGTTTCTTCCCGAATTTCTTCGAAGGTCTTGTCCGATATTGACTTGTTTTCTAAAGAATCAATGTGTTCTATCTCTTGGAATATTGTATGAATTCGTATATTTCATATTTTCCGTCGTTGTCACCTGGTTGTCTCGATAACAGGTGAGCAATATACATTTCCGTGCCTTTGATATATTTCACTTTCATGTTATATTTCTTCAGTTGTAAGATCATAGTTTGCGATCTCTTTGGGGCTTCTGTCAGTGGTTTTATATATATATATGTAATATATATATATATATATAATGGGCTTATGATCTGTCTGTATAACATAATTTTTTCCAGAAATATACTGATTTAATTTTTTGCAGGCATTTCTTTTTCAAGCTGGCAATATCTTATTTGAGAAGTTGGGAGCATTTTTTATGCTTATGCTACAGGTACATTTTCTTGCATCAAGTTGCATCCTGTAACGAGAGATGACGAATCTGTTTGAATGGTTGCTGGTTTCTTTACATCAAAATATCTCAGAATGGTTTCCTTCTGGATCAGTTCCTTGATATTACCAAATGATTTTCCAAGTTTTCGTTCCCAAACTGAATGTTCATCAATGTGGGTGAGTTTTCGTAGAGGTTCTACTACATGAGATGAATTTGGAATATATTTGCTCAAGTATGTTACCATTCCCATGAATCTCATGTCACCAACCTTTGTTTTTGGAGTTGCCATGTTTTTAATTGCATCAACCTTTCTTATATCAGGATAACAAATGAGGAAGTGAACTCATTTGTTAAATTATGACCAAAAAATGTGACTTCTTCTGGCATATTTTCATTTTTTCCCTATTCAGTCTGACATTTTTTCTCTGTAAGCATTCGAGTAAACTCATAAGATTCTTGTTATGATCAATCAAAGCTTCTTCATCTGTCTGGCCACTTCCATAAACAATCAAGTCATCTGCAATTGAAATCACCCCCTTCAATCCATGAACGATCTGGTATAGTTTCATCTGGACAATTTCCATACCTGGAGCTAATCCAAATAGTAATCGTAACCAACCCTATTGTCGTGTGGAAAACTATTTTCTGGGCCAAATCCCTGTCATCAAATTACCCTGTGTACATTTAATCTCAGAGCGCATATGCATATGAGGAATGAACACGGTATTCGTTTTTCCAGTTTCAAACTGAAATTGACCTGAAGGACATAATTGGGGTGCGCTCGACGGGTGGGCCATAAACCCAGTATCTATTGTAAATAGCACTTGAGATTTTCGGCAAGAAAGGCGTAATTTACGATTTGCAGTTAATACTTGGAAGGGCTTTTGAAAGTTTGGGATTTTATAAAACAAGTGTACGAGATATTGTGTCTTTGTTCCGCTTCCGGTATATATTTTCAAGATGTGAGTTAAAAACAGATTTTCTCTGGGAACCATAGAAGAAAATACAACGGACGAACGGGATTTTAGCCGGCTATGGGTGGGGGGAGTAATAGTCTTCGAAGCGTGGAAGGCTTTTGAAAAAAAATGGAAAATAGTCAGTTCACTTCACCTCACCGGCCTCTTGAGCTCGAATACGTGAGTGATATATTTTCTTTTACTCTGCAAAGGCGCGCTGATGGCGTGCGATTTTCTGCGACTGTAGCCAGTACGAGTGGGAGTTCACTTCTCTCCGCTCGGCCTCTCGATACGCTCTATGACCTGGGGGTGAGTGATATTTTTTTTATTTCTTCGAAGGCGTGCTACCTGCGTGCGATTTTTTGCGACTATAGCCAGTCCAGTGGATAGTAGGCGAGTGCTTCCTGGGGAAAAGCAGCTCATTCTTTCACAGTTATTTTGAGTCCTAGCGATAATTTTTATTTTTGAGAATTCCTAAGGACTAGATAGCCAACGGCAGCAGATTGAGGGATTTTTGGATCGTCAACTTCAAGAGTTCTAGCCTCCAGTCTTTTGATCAATCAACCTTTTCGTTTCAGCTCCTGATACAGGTTTTTCCAGCGTCCAGCTGATTTCTACGTTATACGTTGATTTGTATATTAATTAACCCTTCTCTTGCAGGATCCTGCACACGTGTGCTTTGGTATGCGGGGTGGAACAAGCCTAATTCGATTTCTCTTGAGGCTGGGAGAATACCCCCATATCGTCGGCAGCTCGCTGACGTGATATCCCTCACAAACCGCGATTTGTGACAGATACACTGAAGCGAGACGTCAACCAGAATTGAACCTAGAGATCATACACGTGTATGAACCTCAGTGCACAGGTCTTTCTGCAACTAAAAACGTATCAGTTACACTGCGGTGATAGGTGTAAACACGGGTTATTAATAATAAATTCTGTCAACACAACTAAAAGTTTTAGTTCATGTGTGTCGAATATGTATAGGGATCGTAGGGGCCTCTGTATGACCGTCGTGTTTGCAGTTGTACGCGTTCGATAGTTCTGTCTTAGGGAAATTTTATCAAGATAGGCCACGGTACGCGTTTAGTTTTTTAGGGAGTAAATTCATTTTTGACATCCCCCCCTCCATGTCCTACAATTTACGCTCGAGGACTCGCCCCGAAACACAAATTCAACAAACTTCATGTGTACTTCACCCCGTTGAAGGTATCACGCGAGTTTCATATACCCAAGCTCTTGTTTGTTCTTCCCATGAGAACCGGTCGGCTTTTCAGCCCATCTTAACAGCGCCAGTCCGTGATTCATTTTCTGTTGAAAATAATTTTTCTTTTGGCTCCAGCTTGGAGAACCCTGAAATCAATAGGGATAATTCTGTCTCAGAAAGTTTAGGCCCGAAGAGCGCACAGCTGTTTGTTGAATCGCGACGCGTCAAAAATTGCGCAACGGAATCTAGTGTCCCACTAGATTCGCAAAAAGCGGTGCATTTAAATTCACTTACATCTCCTAGGTTAAACCGTATGAGAGAAAGTATGGATAGTATGAATGCGAACAAAATTCCCGTGGGGAACTTTCCTGTTGAAGACAATGATGAAACACCGAATAATTTTTCTGTTGAACAGAATACAATGCGTGATCTGAGTCAGAGGAAAAATTCCAATAATTTCTGTTTCAATAGGCCATTGAGAGCCTCCAGTCATATTTTGAATTTCGGCGATAGACCCGCCAGGGTAACTCAAACCCCAGTAAGTAATGGCTCACCTTGTGGAAGCTTTCCAAAATTTAGAGCGCAATACATTGAGTTCAGGGGCCTCCAGCCCACTCAATTTTTCTGAACAATTTTCAAACAAATCAGGAATGAATGAGAATAGAATGTATGAGTCAAATCGCCCCCACACTCCAGACAATTATTCCAGTATATCAGAGCCCAATTGCTCGCGAGCGAATGTCGGGCCCCCGATCGAAAGGGTCCCATCTGCACGCGAGGCCGTTCATCAGACGGCCCGCCCGAATAGTGAAATCCCTGCTATTCGGCAGGTGGTATCGCAGGAGGAACGGGAAGAATGGGAATTATTCTTAAGGTTCGAAAGATTCCGTGAGATGAAACGGAAGACACTGGTAATAAATGCCGGTGAGGAAGTCTCACCGATCCCGTCCCCTGTAGGTAATCGACCTGTTTCGAGACACTATGAGAAGTCCAAAAAGTTGTCATTTTACTCGACTTTCCATCTAGCTCAATATGCCAGAAGCCATTTTTGACATCTAGTGTGGTAAATACCCTGGCATTTGCTAGTTCTGGCATCATCTCTTCCAATGTAGGAATTCGATATTTATTACTGATCAAGGCTTGATTGACTTTTAATGGATCTATGCATAGACGTAATTTTTTGTTGCTTTTTTTCACTGAAACAATGTTGCTTGTCCAATCGACGTGCCCTTCTTCTTTTACAATAATCTAATTTTCCTCGAGTTATTTTAGCATGTTTTTTAATTCTTCTTTCACTCCTACAGATACTCGCTTTGGGTGCTGTATTGTTGGCCTTATTTTTTTTATCTATTTCTAAGGAAATCTTCCCTTCAAACTTTCCTATTCCTTCGAAAACATTATTGAATTCTATATTTCTGACAACTTTTCTTGATATCTGTTTGCATACCTTGATTAATCCTAATTTCTCGCATGCATTTGCTGATAACAAAGGCTGTTCAACAACTTCGAACATCAATTTGTATTCTGTTCCAACCCGTAAACATTTCGAAATTTTCTGACCTACTGGATGTATATGATCTGCCCACCGAAACATTTAAGTTCAGATGTAGATTTTATCAGCTTTTATCATCACATTATTGACCATATTTCTTCGTAACCTATAACATTACACGTCGTCCCTGTATCCAACTGACAGTTCACTTTGCAAGTGTCACCTTTGACTATGAATGTGAGTTCTGTGATCACTTCTTTTCTGTGTTCATCACTTATACTAAAGATTATTTCTCCACAGTTGTCGGAATAATCACTTTCGTCATTAGAACTATCGTTAATATGCTTCAAATTCTTCATTCGGGTGTGTTTTTTTCTGCACATCTTGGCAAAACGATCTTTTCTGTGACATAATTTGCACGTTGCACCTTTTGCTGGACAATTGATCTGCTCCTTATGCTTATATCCATAGTAGTTGCATTATTCTAGTACTTTTTCTTCATATTTCATTTCACATTTTCTACTTGCGTAGTTTCTGCTGCTGCATGGCCTGTTCTCTCTTTGTATTGAACTTTATCTGTCGAACTTCGAGCGATTTTATTGACTTCGGCTTCTTTTTCATTCTTCAAAGTATTCAATTGCTTCTCGGAAAGCTCTTTTGCTTTACATTTATCGATAGCTTGACTCAAAGTGATTTTTTTATCAGGCCAAAGATTTTCTCTCAGTCTAATGTCTTTGATAGAATACATAATTTTGTCTAGCAATAAATCTTCTTCTAAGGTACTATATTGACAATTCTTTATCAACGACTTCAATCGATTAAGATAGTCTGAATAGCTTTCATCATCCTCCTGCTTGGCCATATTTAATATTGCTCGTTCATACCTCTTATTGATTTCTGGAGATAGATTTCTTCCTATTGCTTCAAGTAGTGTGGAACATTGAGTCTTTTCTGCATCTGATATGGTGACATTATTATATCTTTTGGTAAATATCTAGTTATACCACACATACACTCTAAAAATGGGGAAAATACTTTTCTTACGTGTTTTTTCCTCCTGAACACGAATCCGGAAGAAAAATGCAGCAGTCTCATACCGTTCCCGAAATACAGCACTTTTCAAAAAAACATCAACCTAATTTTCAAGCACCGTTTTCTCGCACAAAAATCACTCAAAATGCCTCCTTCTTTTCACCAGCATAAACAATACACCCTAAATCACTTATTTTCGACAGAACTTTTCACAAAATATCGTAGTTTTTATCGAAAAAAATCCTCTTTCTTACACAGTTCCAAATCAACAATTGTCATACTTTTGACAGAAGACATTCAGTAACTTTGCCTTATTTTTCATTGGTAATAAATGAATCACCGCCCACAACAATTGCACACATAAATGAAGGGGAAACTATTGCTCACATTTGAATTTGAAGTTGGCGGTGATTCACTTATCACCAACATGAAAAATAAGGCAAAGTTACTAAATTCCATGTGTCAAAGTCTGAAATTTATTTATTTGGAACTGTGTAAGGAGGATTTTTTCGATAAAAACGACCATGTTTGTGCAAAGTTATGCGGAAAATAAGTTCTGTCTGTTATTTGGAACTGTGTAAGAAGGAGGATTTTTTTCGATAAAAACGACGATATTTTGTGCAAAGTTGTGCCGAAAATAAGTGATTTAGGGTGTATTATTTATGCTGGTAAAAAGAGGAAGGCATTTTGAGTGATTTTTGTGCGAAAAACGGTGCTTGAAAATAAGGTTATTTTTTTTTGAAAAAGTGCTGTAAGTCGGAAACGGTATGAGACCGCCGCAATCTTCCGGATTCGTGTTCAGGAGGCAAAAACACGTAAGAAAAGTATTTTACCCATATTCAGAGTGCATGTGTGGTGTAACTAGATATTTACCATATCTTCTGAATATATCTTCACCAAGTGCAGTCAAAAGAATCGCGATTTTTTCTTTTTCTGATCTTTTTTTTTTCAATCCACTAGCTATAATATAGTTCTCCCAGGAACGTCTGAATAGTTTGAAATTTTCAGACACATCTCCTTCCGATAATGAAATTGGCTTTGGTAGAGGAATATTGAAGTTCGTATTTTCAACACAAATCTGGCTCCTTTCATAAATTTTCAGCTTGTCTTCTAACTCTTTCATTTTATCTTCAACACTTGTCATTTTTTCTCTTGTCAAGTCTGTCACTTACTTTTTCACTTAACTTTTCCTAACTTTTCCTAACTTTTCTTAGTTTTCTGTTACCTCCTTTCAGAACAATCTGACACCATGTTTTACGCTTCGTAATTTAGGTAGCCTGAGCTGGGATTGTCCTTGAAGGTATTTCTTTAGAAGCTTTTTCAACTAACGGAGTAATACGTGAAATCTGTTTATTCACTCTCCTCTATATAATGATCGCTTGGTAACTGATATTCTAAAATACAAAGTGTTCAACAAAACATAACATATAACATTTCGTCTTTTGGCAGTTTCACATTAATAACGTTATAATTAAATTCAAATGCCGTGGTCGTGCGTATTTTTTATTCTTGATTAACGGCATCTCCATTGTTTTTATTTGTGTATCGAATTATAATGTTTGCTTTTTGTAGTTGACATTGTAATTATACCTTATTAATGTAAAACTGCCCGAAGACTTCAATAGAACTAAATAAACAGGAATATCTAACATATCAAATCAAAAGACTTGTTTACTAATTAACACGATGATAGCAATCAACACCTAATTTATTTCAGTTTAATTAATTTTTGCCGTAGTCGAATTACAGTTCTTTAAACTTTTTCGTTTTAACCTTTGATGCGACAACAAAAAACAGAATGATGTGATAACGTGATTAATAGATACTTAATAACTAAAAAAATCTAGACTAGGACATTCATGATAAAACAATTGTTCAGTATACGGATAAAGTAAATCCCCCTTTACCCTAGTATTAGCTATTTTACCTAACCCAGAAAAGAAGATAACTAATTATGGAAGAATTTATTGTGCATGAATGTTCATCTTGTGGCAGTAGAAAATGAAAATATATTTAAAATCCGCGCTAAGAAATTGTTATTACGGACACGACCGTCAACGCGCTTGGCCCGCTTTGGTAGCTATCTCAGTGACATTCGATTTTATTAGTATTATTTTTTGCACTGAATTTGTACCTTATTGGAGTTATTAATATTATGTGAGATTCCAAAATCAATGTCTATCCAAAAGAAACAGGAACACAAAACAGGTCAGGTGGGGATTCTGTTGTTTTTACACGGTTCATATTCAGAACTGCCAATAGAAAGCGCTAGTAGTATTCATAAACGCTGATATATAAATTGTTTTTCTGTTTCTTGGTATATTTTATTATATTTAATATCGTACTATGTTTATATTTATGAACTCAGAATTTTCTCCTCTTTCATTTGACATCCCACTCGATACAATAGCAAAAAAAAATCAAAGACCCCACTTTTTCTATGTAACATCCGCCATTTAGATTTTATTCGTATAAAATGTAGCCTGTGTTACCCGGACCATAATAACGAATCGATTGACACCTAATCCATCAACATCGCGTTTACGCGCTACCGTGAAACATTCGTAGACTGCTAAAATAATTACCCTTCCTTTTCGGCTGTGCCGCAGAACCGCAGTCGGGTGATAAAACTATCCACTAGAGCGGTAGTTATAACGCTCATATTCATGTATATTAGATTCGACACTATGCGTTTCATTTCTCTCGGAACATCCAACTCTGGCGGAACATCCAACTTGTACTGCTAGAAAGCCAAAACTATTATATAAAACTTGTAGTGGCCAGACTTGACACTTATCACTGTCAACGAAGTAATAAACTTCCATGTTTAAAAACACGAAAGGTCTTGCATTGGCAACATACTGAACTTCTATACTGAACCAATCGAAGGGCTTCAGCTGGAGAGTTGTATCAAAATGCCCATAGTTGACGTGAAATAACATCCCGAATGCATTAAATATTTGACGAAGTTTTTCTTAGTTTTTTATATATACACCCATAAAAGTCATACGATTCAATAATTTACTTTCCTTTTTTCCTATACTGCATACCTTCCCAATGGCGAGATTATTTCCAATTCACTTGTGAGCATGTGACTGGGCATCATCCATTGCTACTAGTTCATTCCGAAGTAATGTCCACAACATCTGATTTGGTCTGAAAGCGTCAAAGTGCGTTGGATTGATTGATTTAACAACCCCCCTCCTATGAATTAAAAGTTGTTCTTATCTCTCGAAATCTGGTATAATTAGGTAGGATCAACCATCACCATTCACGAGTTCTATCCATTCCGTTCCACCAATAAATGACCAGGATTTGATGATTGATCAAGTGGAAAGCAGAGCTGTTTGATCTAACTCAATATATAATATAATTTATAAAAAATTATGTTCGTGTATAAACTGTACATAGTAAAGAACTCCGAGTGATCCCAGATCAGATCCTACCACCTTGATTTAAAAAGTCCTGCCAACTGAGTAAGACTCAATCCACATAACTAGGCCCATAGAAAGTTAGGCAATTAGGTTGGGACATGCATTTTTTTTATTGGATATTTGAAATCTTCGCATACCATTTAATCATAAAAATGTTTTTCCTACGTTTCTAAAACAATTTTTGCGAATACTACAGTGTTTTGAATACGCCGAGTTTCAAATCGCCTCCATGACCTTGGAGACAGAGAGAGTGACGTCACAGTACTATTCTGAAGTAGACAGGGAGTACGTGTTGCTGCCGCTAATATTGCGAAGTGTTAATTATTCGCGTCGTTATAAATATGCATACTGTAATTTTCAAAATGCCTACTCTAAAAACGAGTTATCGTTGTTGTTATGTGCCTGGTTGTGAAAAATCAACAAGAAAAACACCACAAAAATAATTTTTGTGCGTGTGTTTGAAAAAAGAAGGAAAAAGTGGCTCGTCGTAAGTAAATACCAACAAAAACACAATTGTTTTGCTGCGAGGATCCTTTCACGTTGAAGGATGATATGGAAAACTACTTACAGTATTCATTAACGGGTAGGTACTGCAAGAAAATTGAAAAAAAATGTATTGCCCCACAATTTCAATGAGCATTTATATGGAATTCCCAGCCCGAATTTCATACCTCGAACAATAGGCTATGATTACGGTATTGGATTACCATTTTTAATGAGTCTCTTAGATGTCTGGTAGTAGTATACAATGGGCAGCTTGATGCAAATTTAGGGCTGTAACTCGACCATATCGCAACTCATGCCACAATGAAGAGCCGTTTTGAGATCTTCCCCAAAGTTCTGCTAATTCACACAATTTTTTGTCAAAACAGTGCTCGCGAAAATAATGAATTCATCAACGGAAGTTTGATTCAATTTTTTGAATTTTATCACGATTTGATGACTTGACGAACACATGATTTCACGCTCTTTAATATTAAAATAATATCCATTAAATTAAACTGCATGTCAATTTGTTTTTCCTGAGCTGTCACTAAAAATTCACGTAAAAGTATTTTTTCGCATCGTTTGTGCATGGCGCAGAACAACAGCAGAATTATCGAATTCAGATAGACTTTTATTAATTTTTAGTTGTTTCCACTATCGAGAAAACCGATTTTTTTCAATAGCACAGTACTTCGGTAACAGCAGGTTCTTCGTTCCGGCGATATAACCACATTGAAAAAGCTATCGCATATTAACGCCCTGACAAGAAAAAAAGGGCTGCTGCTTAAAAAATGTTGCTACAGAAGTTACTGACAAGTTCTATGAATTTTCAGGTGGTTTCCGAAAGAGTAATGCAATAAATTTCTAGTTGTAAGTTCCCAAAATTACGTGAATAAATAAATATAAATGTAGTACACTCTATGTATTGATGTATTTTTGCATATTTCCATCACGAACGAACAGGGATTTTCCCAATGAAAAAAATCTATAAAATATCCGGATTTTCTTGATTTCAATAACATTATTCCCATTACTATCGATTCGTTTTATATTTTTATCTTTCACAGCTGCACAATCCAAACAGAAAACGTTTCAAATGACATATTCTTCTTCATCGACTATCATTTCCACACTATGCATGTGGCCGGTCCGAGTTCCAACAGTATCGTGACGTCACACTACCGAAATGCCACTCTTCGAATATTGAAAATAACTCAATTTTTGATGTATTGATGTATTTTTGCATAGTTCCATCACAAACGAACAGGGATTTTCTCAATGAAAAAATCTATAAAATATCCTGATTCTCTTGATTTCAATAATATTATTCCCATTACTATCGATTCGTTTTATATTTTGCCACTCCGAGCGGACGGAGAATTTATCGATTTTTAAAGTAATTTTTAACGAAAAATTGATGGCGAAAGTAGTTTTTTTTCAACGGTATTATTGTTTTTAATGATTCATCTCTGTTATTAAAAGACGTTTTATACTGATTTTCCACATCAGATCCCAACCTAATTCGTGTGCGTCCATGCAGAATGCTACTGATATGTCAAATAGTGACCTGGAGTTCGGTGGATAGATTTTTCCGAACAATAATTATTCTGCTGGCGAACGATTTTATTTCTACGCCCCTTCCTTGCCTAGTCTTCCTAATTCAGTTTGTGTTCCACTCTTGGAATGATAATCACTCTGTTTTTACTTTCGAAAAATACACTATGGGTGAAGTGATATGATAATCATAACCATTAGTGAGGGATTCCATTATCCCGTGGATTCTCAAATGTAAAATGGAAAATCCCAAAATAATAAGGTGCTTTCACGAGATTAGGTACCTTCATGACATGTTCTAGTTCTCCCTGAGTTCGACAAATCGGGTATTCCAACAGAACTTCACAATCCAGATCATGGCCCGTGTCCACTTATAGTTGAAAATCCCCTTCCATTGTATGACGAAAAGCTCGAGCCTCAGACACAGGGTAGTGACAATCTTCATTCAGGTATTGGTAGGGGTTTGGTACTTCTGACTTCAATTATTTACATTATTTCTTATATACATACATGTCAGTATTGGACATCATGATACATCTCTATTGATTTTATTCTTTTTGATTTTTCTATTTCTCAATATATTTTGATATACACATACTTATAGCTGTATACTGGTGAATTTATATTTTCTTGTTTATCTTTGTTTTTTTTGTAATTTTTTTTATTTCAATACATTGATGTAAATCATATTTAAAGATGTTCTCAGAAGCTATGTGAATACAGTTTGTACATAGTTATTGACAGTTAGTAGGTTATATTGACGTATAATGGCATGATTTCAAATCTTAAGTAAAAACTTTAAAATTAAGAATTTTGAAAAATATCCGTAATGGATGGGATTTTATTGCATTGCTTACGTACCTCTTGGGAAAGTTTATTTCAAATCTGCAATGTGGAAATCCATAATGATGTGTCAGTACAATTTTTTGTAAATATCTACATTGTTGTTAATTTTAAGTACGCTTAATAAGATATTTTTAATTCTTGAGTAAGTGCGGGACTTCATTGAAAATTCGTCGTGGCAATCTCCGTTCTCACCATGCATTGGTAGGGGTTCAGTGCTTTTGATTGAAACAATTTTGAAAAATATCCATGATGGACTGGGATTTTATTTAATTTCCTAACCTACCAATTTCATTCATTTGCACGGGCTCTGTTTCCAGGGAACAGACTCCTATGTGATACCCTCTTGGCATTTTGCTCTAGCTAGATTTTTGAAATCCAAAATGATGTAACGGAGCATATTCCCTGGAGGAAGAGTCCTCTAAAGCATTTTCAATGGTGAGTTCGTAGAATGCACAAGCCTCATTCAGCAGATGCATATACATAAACTTTTGGTAAGTTCGTAGAATGCCTCAGGAACTGAAGTATTTATTCACTCAGGAAAGCGATACAAATTTTATATATGTAAATGTGTAATATATGCATACACCTTACATCAATATTAACATATATACATTATTATGTATAAACATACAGTTATGTTAGCACAGGACTTATAATAAATCTCTATTGACTTAATTTTTTGTTTATTCATTCATTAATATTTTTCAATATATTTCCATTTATACTTATTTTTTTATAGATGTATACTGCTGTATACACTATTTCTTTTTTTCTTCTTTTATTTTCTTTTTTTATTTTATTTTTATTTTTTTTATTGCTTTTTTTGTCTTTTTTTCAGTACGTCAATGGATATAATTTTTTCATTTTTTCAGACTTTATATAAGTACAATTTTTGTAAATTTCTACATTGTTGTTAATTGTTAGTAGGTTATAGAGACGAGCAATTATATGGTTTTTAAATCATTAGTAAGTGCGATGAATTCATGTAAAATTCGTCGTGGCAATCTCCGTTCTCACCATTTATTGGTAGGGGGTCAGTACTTTTGACTTGAACAATTTAGAAGAATATCCGTAATGGATTTGGATTTTAATGAATTTCTAACCTACCACTTTCATTCATCTGCACGGGCTCTGTTTCCAGGGAACAGACTCCTATGTAATACCCTCTTGGTATTTTTTTCTATCTGGATTTTTTAAATCCAAAATGATGTAACGGAGCATATTCCCTGAAGGAAGAGTCCTCTAAAGCATTTCCAATGGTGAGTTCGTAGAATGCACAAGCCTCATTCAGCAGATAAATATACATACACTTCACATCAATATTAACATATATACATTATTATGAATAAACATACAGTAATGTTAGTACTTGACATTACGATAAATCTCTATTGAGTTCATTTTTTGTTTATTCATTCATTAATATTTTCCAATATATTTCCATTTATACTTATTTTTTTATGTATACTGCTGTATACACTCATCATTTCTTTTTTCTTTTCTTTAATAGCTTTTTTTTGTTTTTTTTTCAATACGTCAAGAGATATAATTTTTTAATTTTTTCAGACTTTATATAAGTACAATTTTTGTAAATTCCTACATTGTTGTTAATTGTTAGTAGGTTATAAAGACGAGCAATTATATAGTTTTTAAATCATTAGTAAGTGCGATGAATTCATGTAAAATTCGTCGTGGCAATCTCCGTTCCCATCATCTATTGGTAGGGGGTCAGTACTTTTGACTTGAACAATTTAGAAGAATATCCGTAATGGATTGGAATTGTAATGAATTTCTAAACTACCAATTTCATTCATATGCATGGGCCCTGTCTCCAGGGAACATACTCCTATAGAATACCCTCTTGGCATTTTATTTTCTGTGATTTTAAAATCAAAAACAATGTAACGGAGCATATTTCCTGAAGGAAGAGTCCTCTAAAGCATTTCAAATGGTGAGTTCGTAGAATGCACTTGCCTCATTCAGCAGAACTGAAGAATTAATTTAAGGGAAATAATATTAATTTTATATACATATATATATATATATATATATATATACATATATATATATATATATATATATAATATATATATATTTATATATATTTATATATACTCCACATCAATATTAACACATATACATTATTATGTATAAAATACATTGATGTTAGTACTGGACAATATAATAAATCTCTATTGATTACATTTTTTTCAATATAGTTCCATTTATAGCATACTTTTGTAAGATGCATACTGCTGTTTTCACCCATTATTTGTTTCTTTATTTTTTTATTTTTTTCTCAATACGACAATGGGTATTATTTTTTCAGACTTTATGTGAGGTATAGTTTTTGTAAATTTGTACATTGTTATTAATTGTTAGGTTATAGTGACGAGCAATAATATAGTTTTTAAATCATTAGTAAGTCCGAATTTGTCGAGGCAATCTCCGTACTCACAATGTATTGGTATGCGATCAGTACTTTTGACTTAAACAATTTTGAAGAATATCTATAATTTCTAACCTACCAATTTCATTCATGCTGCACGGTTCCCTGTTTCTAGGAACATACTCCTATGTAATACCCTCTTGGCATTTTTTCCAATCTGGATTTTTTTAATCCAAAACATTATAACGGAGCATATTCCCTGAAGGAAGAGTCCTCTAAAGCATTTGGTGAGTTCGTAGAATACCTCAATCAGCAAATGAAAGCGAGACCAATTTTATAAATATAAATATATATATATATATATATATATATATATATATATATATATATATATATATATATATATATATATATATATATATATATATATATATATATGCATAAACTTCACATTAATATTAACATATATACATTATTATATATAAAATCAGTGTTGTTAGACTGGAGATTATGATAAATCCTTATTGATTATATTTTTTTTTTCATTTATTTATTTTCTTCAATATATTTTTATTAATACATATTTTTTTTAAAGATGTATATTGCTGTATTCACCTATGATTTCTTTTTTTTTATTTATTTTTTCGTTTTTCCTTCTTTTATTATTTTTTTTTATTTTTCAATAAGTTTATGGATATTAATTTTTTAATTTTTATCAGACATCACGTTAGTACAATTTTTGTGAATTTCCACAATATTGTTAATTCTTAGTAAATTATAGAGACGAATAATAACATACTTTTTGAATCCTTAGTGTATTGACTCAAAATTCGTCGTGTCAATCTCCGTTCTCACCATGAATTGGTAGGGGATCAGTGTTTTTGACTCGAACAATTTTTGAAAAATATCCACAATGGATTGGGATCTATTTGTATTTCTATGGGTACCATTCCATTCATCTGCATCGGGCTCTGTCTCCAGGAACATACTCCTATATGATACCCTCTTGGCAGACTTTTTTTTCTATCTGGATTTCGGCAATCCATTCAAAATTTGCGAAGCATGTTTCCTGATGGAAGAATCCTCTCTAGCATTTCCAATGGTGAGTTCGTAGAATACAACCGCCTCATTCAGCACAAGGAAGCAATATACATTTTCCAAACATCTGTATCGAAAAGGGAAACATTCTCAATTGAATATGGATAGAAAGATTTTTCTGTGAATTGAAAAATCCACGATTAAAATGAAGTTATTTTTTTGTGAATGTCCAACAGAAAACAACTACTTCCCCGGCTAAAGCCACGCTGGACATTCAACTACATCTGATAGATATTCTGAAAAGGCCCTAACTCAAAAGAGAAAATCTGAAATTGAAAATTTGCATTTTTATTCAGATAGTTATTTGATTTTCTATTCCAGTCTTATCTTTCAGTCGCAGATGATTCCACATCTGATATTATTAACTTATATACATTATTTTTCATATACATACATTGATTTCAGTACGAGATATTATGCTACATTATCATTGATATTATTGTCTTTGATTATTTTAGTACATTAAAATTGAACATTTTGAACACCTTATACTTCTATATTCACCCATTATTTCTTGTTTGTTTTTTGTTGTTTCTCACTCTTTTCTTTGTTTTAATTTTTTTTTCAGTACCTTGATTCTCATATTTTTATATTTTTTCAGATACTATTTGAGTACAGGTTTTTGTAAATATCTACATTGTTGTTAATTGTTAGTAGGTTATTTTGGCGTACAATAACATATTTCCTTAATCTTGAGTAAGAGCGTTGACTTCATTGAAAATTCGTCATTGCAATCTCCGTTCCCAATGTGTATTGGTAAGTGGTTTGGTTTTTTGACCGTGACAATTTTGAAAAAAAAACATAATAGATTGCAATTTTCAATGTTTTCTAATATGAAGGAAAATATTGCATTCTGAACTTCATTCATTTGCACGGTCCAGGGAACAGACTCCTATGGAATACCCTCTCTGCAGAATTTTTCTTCATATATGGATTTTAGAAATCTATCATAAGTTTGGTAGCATGTTTCCTGGAAGAGCATTTTCAATGCTGAGTTCGTAGAATGCAACTTATTCAGCACAAGGAAGCATTTTTTGTTTATGTGTTATTATATCTTGAGTAAGTGCGTTGACTTCATTAAAAATTCGTCGTGTTCACCATGTATTGGTTTTTTATTTTTAAAAATCCTCAATGGATTGGGATTTTCCATGTTCTTCAATGTGTTGACAAATCTTGTATTCCGAAAATCATTTATTTAATTTCTCACCTACCTATTTCATTCGTTTGCACGGTCCCTGTATCAAAGGAACAGACTCCTATAGAATACCCTTTTGACAAATCTTTTCTTTCTATATGGATTTCGGAAATTCATCACAGAGTTGCGGAGCAAATTTTATGTAGGGAGAGTCCTCTAAAGCATTCTCAATGATGAGTTTGTGGATTGCAACTGCCTCATTCAGTAGAAGGGAAGCAATATTTCCGGATAAAAATCGGCAGGTTCACTGCTTTCCGCATATATTGTTGTACTGATCCTCAAAATGGGTTCGGTATTACAAGGTTTCGTCCAAATCACATTTGCCGTCCGCAGATGATGTCTTGTTGAGTTATAGCATTTTTGTGGTTAAATTGTGATTTGATTTGAAGTGGCATCCACTACAAAATGCTTAAAACATTTGTGAATATCACAGTTTCGGTACCAGTTCCTAACAAACGCATTCTTTAACCCTCCTGGTATGAAAGCACCCATAAACTATCAAATCTGTCATCATGAGCCTCAATATCAATTCTCATGTGTTTCGCGTCCATCCAATGATACTGAAGCTGGCAGACCAAAATCAGTTGGCTAGTTATTGGCGTCAGTGGAAGTTTTGATGGGGAATGTACTTTATATGAGACGGCGAATATTA
This sequence comes from Gonioctena quinquepunctata, assembly GCA_018342105.1. Classification (NCBI taxonomy): domain Eukaryota; kingdom Metazoa; phylum Arthropoda; class Insecta; order Coleoptera; family Chrysomelidae; genus Gonioctena; species Gonioctena quinquepunctata. The sequence goes on from JAFIRS010000105.1 coordinate 1,217,546, forward strand.
CATACGTTTGGAACATAGGGCTATTTGAAAGGAACATTTATTCGTTCCATAATAATTTTTTTATTTATGCATTAGTTTCACATATTTTCACGATCTCCTGTGAAGTAGCAAAATAAATTAAATAACAAGGAAGGACTAGCAAATGTCTCAATCGCGAGAACTAAAGCACAGGTTTCTCAGAAAGTATTCTGAAACATTACGGAAAATGTTTATATTTCAATTCCGGATTGTCCACATGAAAGAATAGAACGAATGGGTCAACAAGTCAATTTCCAGGAATTTCCACTTCTAATAATTCCGAAACGCCAGAACTCTATTTATATATATATATATATATATATATATATATATATATATATATATATATATATATATATATACAATTTTCCGAGTAGTAAGCTGAATAGGACGCCTTTTTTTATTTTCCCCTAAAAATCTCGAATACAAATCAAATTGCAGTTAATTCGACTAACTTTTTTTTTCACCACTCAAACGCATGGACTGTGATATATGAAAATTCTCAGAATTTTTTGCCGGAACATTACTCAATGAGACTGTATAGATCAATTTTCAATACCTCTTCTGTTTTCCGTAAAAAATTTGCGAATGCAAAAATAAATCAATTTGCAGTGATTTTTACATTTTTTTTCTTCGCATCTCTCAAATGCATGAAATAAAATATATTTATTTCATTAAAATTGTCAGCTGGAATATCACTGAATAATTTGCGGTACATCTATTTTCCCGTAAATGCAAATGCGAAAAGAGGTCAGTTCGCAGTTATTTCCACTAATTTTTTCTCCATATCCCTCAAACGCGTGAACTGAGATATATACATTTTATTAGAATTGTTAGCCGAAATTTATGGCCCTGTTCTCGTTTTACCGTAAAAAAATCGCGTATACGAAATTAAGCCGTTGAGCTGAAGTTCAATAACTGAAAGTACTATCGTTATTCTGCCGGCGTTCTGATTTTCATAAAGTAATCTTCAGGGCATGTAACATTCAGTTTTCTTGTCGATGAAATGATAAAAAAAAATAATGATAGGAACATTCACATATAAGCAAACTGAAAATTATTTTGATATCATTCTTTCTCATGTGGATGTTGGAGGATACTGTTCACAAAAACAAATCAATTGCGCTGAAGATGAAGAAAACAACCGGAAAATAAGTCAACTCTCGAACACCAGGAATTAGTTTGGGAAAGAACATCATCCAGAGTTCACATTGGAAACAAAAAATATTGTTGAAATAGTAAAAGATTGATGCTAAATAAAGACAAAATTATTGTCATATGGTTCAAAATACAGCATGCTGGTATTGACATCCCAGAAAAGATCAGAATAGATATAAATTATGTTCTTTTGAGAACAACAACTGCCATGGAATGAACAAATGAGGTGAACTGAATTATCATAGTAAATATGGAGATCAAAATATCCGTTTATGGGACGGGCATTTGAAGTATATTTCAAGTTGAAAAAAAGGTTGAACTTATTGATTCATTTAATCAAAAGCAATATAAAATTCACAATATTCAACTAAAATTGCAGTATATGAAATCAAATTGCTTGCAAATCGAGAAGCATAATTTTCTAGGAGATTCGGATAATTATAGCAAAGAATCATTTTCGGAAATTCGTTGCTGAAGTCAAACACTGTTTCGAATATTACTGAGGAAGTAATTTTTTATGAAGGGAACATGGATTTGACTTTCTCCTTCTTTACTTCATACGAGAAATTGAAAATATAATCAAACATTTTCTAAAACTCTTTCAGAAGAAATCTCACACATAAACTGATTTCAGACACAAAAGGATTTTTCACATTGTTTTCCTTTCTATATGAAGATAAATTATGTTCGAGATTTCCACATCTGAGTTTTAAATAATAGGTGAGGTATGAATGCCGAATTTTCATTTCAACTACTAACTACATAAGAACCTGAACAATGAATTGTGTTGATTGGGGCTTTATTCTTATGATTTTTTGGACAATGGATATCCGTTTAGGGGGCCTGTTTCCAACTTTGTCAAATTCGTTCGTGTCTATCTCTGGAATATAACACGCATGCAAAATTTCATTCTCCTATTACAGATACTCTTCGAGATATAACGTCTTAGCTTTTACTGCCGTCGGGGGAGGGAGGGGTCAAATTAAGACATGAAAATCATTCTTCCGTTGATCACCGATAAAATTACAATTATTCAGTGGGTAATTTTCTGGAATACTCTTTGAGATATAATCTGATTTATAATGGGGGTAGTTTTCACTGGGGCGAGACTCGAAAATATCAGTTTTGAGTGAGCCTCTACACTGTAAAAGAACTATTGACAAAATATCCAAAATATCATATTTATATAGATATGATTATACTAATGAATGATTACAATAAAACTTTCCCTAATGTTAACACCGATACTTTTCAAGTATTTTGAAAATCACGAACAATTAACCTCACTCACTTCATTGCAAACCTCTACTGAACACGATTCAGTGAAGACTGATTTAAATATTATTTATTTCACTTATCAGACAAATTTTACCTAAGAATATGAATCAACTTGATATCATTAGTCGCTGCGATTTCTGGCTAGGAAATCGTACCGAAAATAATATACTATACGTTAAGAGAAATTTTGATGCAAATAATATTTATAAAAAATAATAGTAATAGTGACAATGTTGATAATTTTTGTTTTCGATTTTCATCATTTTGCGCAATAGCCTCTTTTCAGAGTGGGTCCTTGGGTGAGAATGCTTGTGTTTCCAATACAACTGCTACTATTGGTGACGTCACCACAACAAGACTTTCAAAAACTTCTATATATTTTCGCCGAACATAGTCCCGCCAGAACCCAAAAATGCTATCAGTTCGAAAGTTTATGTATATATATATATATATATATATATATATATATATATATATATATATATATACTAGTGGACCCGACAGACGTTGTCCTGTCCAAATTTCAGTGTTCCCTAAAATGTTTTTCCCGAAACTTTTCCTGTTATCCCGTTATCCCATTTTCCTGTTACCCCTTTTTGTCATTACCCCATTATCCCGTTTTCCCGTTATCCCCTCATCCTGTCATTCCGTTATCCCGTTTTTTCATTATCCCGTTATTCCCGTTATCCCGTTATCCCATTATCCCATTTCCCTGTTATCACATTTTTTCTTTCCCCTTATCCCCTCATCCTGTCATCCCGTTATCCCGTTTCTTCGTTATCCCGTTTCTTCGTTATCCCGTTATCCCGTTATCCCGTTATCCCGTTTCCCGTTTTCCCGTTTTCCCGTTTTCCTGTTATCCCGTTTTTTTCCGTTATTCCCTTATCCTGTCATCCCGTTATCCCGTTTTTTTCGTTATCCCGTTATTCCCGTTATCGCGTTCTCCTAAAAAAAAAAATAGGGGTTGATCGTAGAAGGGTGAATTTAAGAGTAATATGATTTTTTTTATTCCGAGTCATGACGCCAAACCGTTCTTGAAAATTGCCATCTCTTATTGCATGTTGATATTGTTGGGCGCAGTACCGAGTATTTTGCTTATTGAGCATACCATTATTTGTGAATCGTGATTCGTCGGAAAATATTTGGTTCAACTCTATGATTTTGTAGCAGAAAATCACGAAACAAGCATACAAATGTTGATGTAACTGATATTTAAATGCTCGATATCTGTGCTTTTTCAGTATTTTTCTTGCAGATTCGTGACTTATCTGCATTTCTTGACTAATTTCTCTCAAAGAAACCCTTTCATCAACCTCTCCATTTATGATAAACCTCTGTTCCGCCTCTCGATTTCCTTCTTGCCTAAAACGATTCTCAACATACAGAAAATACTGATGGGCTGGATGTTACCGATTGGGATATCTCAGAGCATACATATCCACGTTTTCACATTGAGTATACATTATTTTGAAGAAAAATTAAACTGTTATTCAAGGAAAATTAAGAAATTTCTACTGTCTGCTCATAACGCTTGTCAATGTAATTATCTAAGTGAAAGTTTTGTTTTCCAAAGAAGACTTAATAAAAATAACTGCAAAATATTATGCAGCATGGCTATCCATGGCACGCTTGACAAAAGTCAATAATTATAATCTAGTATTTCCTTAGTGATATTCATTTTAGTTCTTATTTTCAATCCAATCGCAAATAAATTAGTATGGTTAGATTCGTCAAAAAATCCTATTTTCGGAAAGTGCTAGTCAAAAAAGGGTGGCCATTTGAAAAATAATAAGTTAGACACGAAAATGTAATTTTGCCAACTTGTCCCATTCCTATCTATCATACTAGTCACTGAAACTTTGCAATTGTAATTTTCTGACATCAGCTGAGGTCCACAGATTAGTTTACGTCCGATCATGGTCATGGTCACCTAGATGCAATATTAAAAGTAACTCTAAAAAAATTAAGTGGGCGTAAAAACTTTTTAAAATGCCATATTCTGATCCAGAACTGTCTCAGAAATACAAAAATGTTACAATATACAGGATGTTCCATTTAAAAATTCAAAACCTTAGCCATTTCCGGTGAAACCGGAAGTGACCGGAAAGTGAAAACATGCGAAAACTCTCCTCTTCACATATCATTTACCTATACCAAATCTAATTTTGATACACCTGGAAGTTATGACTTGTCTAATAGATTTGTTGACACCCGGTATATATAAAATTGGCTAATACTCTCGAGGAGCCCCACAATAAGCCCCAATTTTCCAAAATGAAATTACTTGAAAAATCACTCTTAACTAAAAACTAAACACAACCAGAACCACAAACGAACCCAATTTGAAAAATCCCGAAATTGCGTAAAATTATTGCCTGGGTCGGTGATTAAACGTTGCCAGAAGTCGGTAAAGTTCATTCCAATGACAAGGTGCAGTTCTGGCGATTTCATTTTTATATTATTTAGGGCTTAAGAAAGCTGTACATAATTTGCCAGAAGTATATATTAAAAATTATAATATCGCCAGAAGTTGGTAAAACGGAAAGCAATTCCTTAAAATATAGATAATAAGGTGTGTAGAAAGAAGTCCGATTCCAGTCGTTTTACATCTAGCAGTGTCGTTAGAAGACTGAAACTGGAAGCTCAAATGGAAGCTGATGAAGCAATGGCAAAACAAATTGATCATAATAGAACAAGTGAAATTCTCGCATAATACTTTCCATCGACAAATTTGAGCTATTTCCTGGGAATATTAGCTAAAAAATCAGGTTCAGAGAATTCTCAGCAGCCTTCGGCCGCTAAGGAGCAAGTCATGCTTTGTAAAAATGTTTTGTTTTTGAGGAGTTGTTTAGGTAAATATTCTGAGGTAATATGTTTTGGTAACTTATAGAAATTTTGCGGTTGATTTGATTCTAATCGAAAATTGAAAAAAAAGCGTGTTCCATAGCCCGGGATCGAACCGGGGTCCTTGTACTTTGGAAGCCGAAGCTCCTTTACGTGAGCTACTAGGCTAACTTAAAATACATAGTGTTTGAAATTGTCTGAGAGCTGGGCAGCGCTGTGGGAAACATGTAGACCTCCCGCCCCCGCTTCCTTCATCGGGACTGACTTCTGCCTGCAGAGCTACAGACTTGTCAGCTACTAAGGAAGGTTTCTAGGTGAAAATTTCCCTTGTACTTATCATTTTAATTTACGTAGCCAGCTCCCGTCTATTATCCCTACTAACATTATGGTAGATAAAGTTTACGTAATGTTGATCTTCGAATATGTTGGCGCTGAATTTAGATAGGGGGAATTTTGGGTCATATTTTCGTCAGATTCAGCAGTATTAAAAAAAAAAGAATTTCGGCAGTCGAAAGTAATTGGAGGTTGACAAAAAATATTTTCATTCCATCTGCATTAACTAACATTTAATTTCCTTTTCAATTTACGCAAGTTGAGCAATGAGATTTGAAATTGTGTTTACCAGCTAGTACAAAAAGTAGGATGTTTTGAAATCGCGCGGACAAAGCCGCAGACATAAGCCAAATAAAGCAGCACACTTTGCACTCCAGGCAGTAAAATTGCCTTATTACGAAACAGGTTATATCACAAAGATTATCGTCAATAGGTTGATCAAATATCGCATGAGGGTTTTACATTGCCGGGGTATGGCGTATCAAGGAATGATTTTATGGAATTCGAATCCTGAGACGTTGAAACTACCTCTATATATTGATTCTTTTTTCTTTGAATCTGTTGATTTTTCAAAAAGTGAAATACGTTAATTCCCAAAAAATTCCCTCGAAAGAAAAAATAACAAATATGATAGGGAACGTATACATGAGAGAATAATGTCGATTCAAAATTGGAAATGAGAAAATGAGTTAAAAGTAGTATGCGCATCCAACGAAGCTGCTAGAGTAGATGAAAAGAAATATTCTGAGAATCTACAAGAAGTAATGGACAAAATACAATAATTTTGGTTGACGTGAACGGGAGAATAGGTGATGAGAAATGGATGGGACAAGAAGGTGAACAGAAGATAAATGAAAATTCAATAAAAATCATTGACATGTGTATAACAAAACTATTCAATAGTAGGCAATTCGAAGTTCATATATGAATATACACATAAATTCACGCGAATGGAGCCGTGAAGGAATGAGAAATCAATAATTTACTGCTTTCCGATAGAAATATGTGGGAAAATGTTATAGATGAGGATTTACCCTACATAGGAAAAGTTAGTAGCGCCCATTACCTACCAAGATGCATACAAAAAAAAATATTTATGAAAAATATCCTCATAAAGCTTGAAAATATTATGAACCGATAGGGAAAAGTCACAAGAAGTTTACAATAAAAAAAGAAAAGCGGAATTTAAAAATTGAATCAAAGAGGCAGCGAACGAAAATTGTGGAACAAAGAAACAAACTTCTCGATTTAAAATATACGTAGAAATAATATCGGAAGCTATTTTAAAAAAACTATTAAACAACGAAAGGTGATGAATTTTAAAATATACGTAGAAATAATATCGGAAGCTATTTTATTTTTTTATTAGTTAACAATCAACAATGGGTTGAATTTAGAAACAGGATAGCAAAATCTTATAAAAATAAAATCCAAAACTCTATTATAGAACTTCGAAAAGACGTAAACCTAGAACGAATATGATTAATAAAATAAGAGATGAAGGTGGTGATATTATTCAAAAAGAATATGACAGGATGGCTATGATATTTTGTGAAATTGCAAGGAAACCAAATAGACAAGAAACAGAAACCATGAAGAAACCATACAGATGGAAATAACCAGAACAGAAAGGCGGAAAGCAAATGTAAATGGAAATAAGTCGTTGAAAAACAACTAAAGAGTTTATATGGAGATCATCGAAACTAAATCAAGATTATGGAACAGCAAGCACTAAAAAACATATGATTAGTATACAGAGTGACCCATCGAAAACGTACCGCAAGGCATAACAGGGTGGAAAAGAATGTTTTGGCAAAATCCAAAAACACGTCACTATTGTTTGTCAGGGGGGCACATTTTGAGGCAAAAAGCATAGTAAAACCTTCAACCCCCTAAGTAGGGGTGTCATCCCAGAAAAAAATTCAAATGGGAAGGGGGGTCAAGTGGTACCCCATTAGAAGAGGCTTGTCATTCCCTATATAGTGCGGCTTAGGTTTTGAAAATCGATCCACTCTTTTAGTAAATATGGAGCGTTCAAACTCCAACAATAATGTGTGACGAAAAATGCAAAAATCGATTCAATTGTACTTTAAAACTTATCGTAGGTTGAGTTGTTGTTGTTAGACATTCACAAAAAATAACTTCATTTTATTCGTGGATTTTTCAATTCACAGAAAAATATTTCTATCAATATTCAATTGAGAATGTTTCCCTCATCGTAGGTATTATTGAAATAAATTCCTTCGAATGAAATCGCTGTTTTTGCCGATTTGCAGATTTTTTTGGCTTATTTTAGTGAGTAAAAAATTATCGGGTTTCTTTCTGCACGTTTGAATTAGGTCAAGTAGTTGCTAGATACCTGTCGTGGTTAACGTGTTTAAAAATTGTTGAATTTAAAATTTATCATTATGGTGTATTCACTTGCATAAAGAGTGGAAATTATTGAGCTTTTTTTCAAAAATGATGAATATGGAAATCGGGTCGCGGGGTAGTTTAACCAACGGCATCCTGACAAACATACTTCTGGAAAAATTGTTCGCGGATTGGTGACAAAATTTCGCGAAACAGGTTTGGATCATAACAAAAAGAGGCAGCTTGAAAATCGAGTACTAAATGAACCTACGGAGGAGATAGCAGTATTGTGGCAAGTTGCAGTAGATAGTACGCTAAGTACAAGACAATTGGCCATTGCGACGGGTGTATCTCGTACTAGTGTCCAACGGGTATTAAAAAATTACGAATTCCATCCTTATAAAATTCGCTTAGTGCACGAACTAAATGAAGACGACTTTGATCGTCGCTTGCAATTTTTCGAAGTTATGAGTGAGCGAGCGTTAAACAATGGTGATTTCCAATTCAATGTGTGTTTTTCGGACGAAAGTTCCTTCTTCCTAAATGGTTTAGTGAATCGCCACAATTGCCGTTACTGGGCTGACACCAATACAAGTTTTTCCACGAGTCACACACGCAACACCCCCAGAAGTTAAATGTGTGGGCTGGTATTTTCGGAAATTCCATTGTAGGACCTTTCTTCCTTCCTGGAAATTTTACAGGCAATATGTACTTGGATTTACTACAAACTGCCATCGACCCAGCTCTAACAAATATCATTGAGCACGATCCCGCATACAATGAACAGGAACTGATGTTCCAACAAGACAGAGCTCCTCCGCATTACTCCCAAAATATGCGCAAAAATTTAAATGACACGTTTCCAGGACGATGGAGAGGACGACGGGGCACAATTGAATGGCCACCTCGGTCACCCGACTTAAGTCCTTCAGATTTTTTTTGGGGACACCCAAAAAGCCTTGTTTATAAAACACCACCAGACCCATTAGAAGAGTTGCAAAGAAGAATTATTAACGTATGTCGCGAAGTGACACCGCAAATGCTCCAGAATGTACGACAACGGTTTGAAAATAACTTGTACCACTGTATGCAGGTTGGCGGACATCAATTCGAGCATTTACTTGACTAATAAATAAGTTTTAAAGTACAATTGAATAGATTTTTGCATTTTTCGTCACACATTATTGTTGGAGTTTGAACGCTCCATATTTTCTGAAAGAGTGGATCGATTTTCAAAAACTGAGCAGCACTGTATAGGGAATGACAAGCCCCTTCTAATGAGGTATCACTTGACATCCCTTCCTATTTGAACTTTTTTTTTGGGGCTACTTAGGGGGTTGAAGGTTTTACTATGCTTTTTGCGTCAAAATGTGCCCCCCTGACAAACAATCTTGACGATTTTTTGGATTTTGCCGAAACATTCTTTCCCACCCTGTTATGCCTTTCGGTACGTTTTCGATGGGCCACCGTGTATAATAGATTAATGGTAAATCGCCTCATATTTCCGAAACTCTGAACTATATGAAGTTGTCTATAATCTGCTTTGAATATCTATATGAATCACCTACAGAACTTCATTCAAATCTTAGTTGGCGATCGTGGGTATTTGTGAATAAAAATAAAATAAAATACTTTAGTTACAAAATAAAATAGATAGTATTGAATGTTGGCAAATTTCTGAAATTTAGACGACTTTCTATTGTTCTTGTTTCCATCATCTGAATTCCAAATTGATCTGAAGGATAATTATTTCAACACTATATAATTTCCAGGTCTCCGAAAATTTAACTCAAAAGTTGCACTTCGTTTTATCAAAGAGTTTCTGGGATGGATATGTTTTTGATATTATAACTCACCCTATATGAATGATGATAAAAAATTATGTTTATGGATCTTCCTGAGCCTGTATAGAATCACTCGAAAAAATATCCATTTATATCAATATAATAGTTCCCAAAATAATTTGTTGTATGATGCGATTTTTTACGATCATGGAAAAAAATCGCAATATTTTTAGAAGTTTTTATTTAGTGTGCTGTGCAATGTATTTAGGGTCCGATTCTATTCATAATTGGTAAGTGGGAATTTTTGGTATCGGAGATCATTATTTTGTTAAAAAAAATCAGAAATTCAAGATGGCGGCTCCGATATGGGTGACATGTGTTCTATCATTGATGGTCCGAATCTATTCAAAATTAATATGTGGAGGTTTTTGAAGTCGCAGATTATGATTTAATTGTCAAACTCAAGATGGAGGATATAATGAGGCAGCCGAGATTTTTTAATTATTATCCGATTTCAATGAAAATTGGTATGTAGGAATTTTTGGGGTCGGAAATCATAATTTGTGAAAATTCGATAATTCGAGGAGACAGCTTCAAAATATTCGATATCAATATGAATGAAGTTTTCATTTTGAGCGTGCGAGTCTATTAATTTCTTCACGCCAGTTAATTCAATGCCACACGCCACACTCATAAATAGTATATCATACGGGGCAGAGCATTGCGTTTTACATAATTATTCTATTTCCATTGCTGTTCTGGACTCAATTCGACGTGATTAATCCAAAAATACAAAAACTTCTTTTTATTTGAACTAAATTGTTTATTACAGCAATTCTATATCAAAGGTAACTTGAGTGCCAACAGTCTCACCCTTTTGAAAAGTGCTTAGTGCTTAGTGCTCGAAGTACTTATCGTCAGTGCTCGGCACCGCTCTGGTCAGGTTACAGTTTTTTAAACTTGTCCTTTTTAACTGTTGATGAGACAAAAACAAAGAATGATGTGATAACGTGAGCAATAGATACCTAATAATTAAAAAATCTAGACTTGACGACCCGCATCATCTGTTTTGTTGGAGAATTTGAGCCAGGCAGCGTTATGTACATTAAAGTCTCCCATGATTATGGTTTCAGCTGTTGGATGGTTCTCCTGAATGTAGTCCAGTTTGAGTGATAAAAACTCAAAGAGGTCGTTATATGAAGGTTCATTAGGTGATAGGTAAAGGCAGCAGAGGAACTTAGTCAGTTTGGTATCAGATAGCTTGAACCACATCACATCAAAGTCTTTCGGTTCCAAACTCTCTTCACGCTGGCATGAAAGGTTAGCCTTAGCGTAAAGGCAGACTCCACCTTTGAACCTGAATCGAGAATGGAGTTCGTAACCAGGACAAAGCATATGGACCTTGTTGGTGGACGAGTTTACTTGTGTTTCTGTTAGAGTCAGAATATCCGGTTTTTCCGTCTGTAGGTGATGGTGGAAGTCATTGATGTTCTTGTTGAGTCCGCGGATGTTGCAAAAATTAATCTTTAATGTTGAGTCCCCTCGAGTACCTCTCGCCCGGAAATCCGAATGGAGAGGTATTTTGCTTCCGGAGTGTTTTACTCTAGGAGACTTCATCATTATTACTATTAGGATGCACCTGAAAATAAAGGAGGAATTGGGGAAAAGGAAAGAGGGAGACCGGAAAGTATCGACCGAACACTGAAACATGGAATGATCCATTTCACAGCAAGTCGATATGGTGGTATTTCACCGGGCGATGAACCATCTTCCACCTACGGTTATCCTTTAGTCGCCTCTTACGACAGGCAGGATTTACCATGGGGCTATTCTAAAGCCGACCCCATCAGTATATTATATATTTACTGTATTTATACAGTATATTATATAGTATATATTATATTCGACACTATGCGTTTTATTTCTCGGAACCTCTCACTCTGGCCTATCAGGGGCGTATCATTCAAGAACCTCAGTACCACTGAGAAATCTTATTCTACTCGGAATATTTTTTTCTAGGGCAAGAAAGCCAAAACTATCATATAAAACTTGTATTGGCCAGACTAGATACTTCATCACTGTCATCGAAGTAATGAATTTTAAGTTTAAAAACACGAAATGTCCTTGCATTGGCAACATACTGAACTTCTATACTGTGGACCAATCGAAGGAGTTTCAGCTTCAGCTGGAGAATTGTATCAAAATTCTAATAGATGACGTGAAAAAATATCCCGACGCATTCAATTTTTGACGAAGTTTTTCTTGGTTTTTTATATATACACCCATGAGTGTCATATGACTGAATAATTTACTTTCCTTTTCTCCTATACTGCATACCTCTTCAATGGCGACTTCAAAGCATGCATTATCTAGCTGCGGTAAATAATGAATCCAGTCAGGGACACAATATGCGTGCTCCACGAACGGATTAGATTACTTCCAATTCCCTTGTGCGCATGTGATTTGCTTGTGACTGGGCATCATCCGTTGCTACTAGTTCATTCGGCAGTAATGTCCAGAACATCTGATTTGGTCTGAAAGCGTCAAAGTGCGTTGGATTGAGGAATTTGAAACACATGTCTAGCTGAAGACCATTGAGGCACACTTAATGACAGATCCTACCCTCCTATGAATTTAAAGTTGTTCTTATATTCATTGCGATCTCGAAATCTGGTATAATTAGGTAGGATCAACCATCACCATTCATGAGTTCTATCCATTCCGTTCCACCAATAAACGACCAGGATTTGATGATTGATCAAGTGGAAAGCAGAGCTGTTTGATCTACCTCAATGTGAATAATTAAAAAAATATAATGTTCTTGTATAAACTGTACATAGTAAAGAACTCCGAGTGATCCCAGATCAGATCCTACCACCTCGATTTAAAAGTCCTGCCAACTGAGTAAGACTCAATCCACATAACTAGGCCCAGAGAAAGTTAGGCAAGTAGGTTGGGACATGCATTTTTTTTATTGGATATTTGGAATCTCCGCATATCATAAAAATGTTTTTCCTACGTTTCTAAAACATTTTTTGAGAATACTACAGCGTTTTGAATACGCCGAGTTTCAAATCGCCTCCATGACCTTGGAGAGAGAGAGAGAGTGACGTCACAGTACTATTCTGCAGTAGACAGGGAGTACGTGTTGCTGCCGCTAATATTGCGAAGTGTTGATTAGTCGCGTCGTTATCAATATGCATACTGTAATTTTTAAAATGCCTACTCTAAAAACGAGTTATCGTTGTTGTTATGTGCCTGGTTGTGAGAATTCAACAAGAAGAACACCACAAAAATTAGTTTTTTGCGTGTCCTTCGAAGAAAAAAGGAAAAAAGTGGCTCGTCGTAAGTAAATACCAAAAACACAATTGTTTTGCTGCGAGGATCCTTTCACGTTGAAGGATGATATGAAAAACTACGTATTCATTAACGGGTACTGCAAGAAAATTGAAAAAAGATGTATTGCTCCACATTTTCAATTAGCATTTATATGGAATTCCCAGCCCGAATTTCACACCTCGAACAATAGGCTATGATTACGGTATCGGATTACCAATCATAATGAGTCTCTTAGATGTCTGGTAGCAGTATTCAATGAGCAGCTTGATGCAAATTTAGGGCTGTAACTCGACCATATCGCAACTCATGCCACAATGAAGACTCGCTTTGAGACCTACTCCAAAGTTCTGCCAATTCACACAATTTTTTGTCAAAACATTGCTCGCGAAAATAATGAATTCATCAATGGAAGTTTGATTCAATTTTTTGAATTCTATCACGATTTGATGACTTGACAAACACATGATTTCACGCTCTTTAATATTAAAATAATATCCATTAAATTAAACTGCATGTCAATTTGTTTTTCCTGAGCTGTCACTAAAAATTCACGTAAAAAGTATTTTTCGCATCGTTTGTGCATGGCGCAGTAACAACAGCAGAATTATCGAATTCAGATAGGACTTTTAGTAATTCTTTAGTTGTTCCCACTGTCGAAAAAACGGATTTTTTCAATGGCACAGTACTTCGGTAACAGCAGGTTCTTCGTTCCGGCGATATAACCACATTGAAAAAGCTATCGCATATTTACGCCCTGACAAGAAAAAAAGGGCTGCTGCTTAAACAATGTTGCTACAAAAGTTACTGACAAGTTCTATGAATTTTCAGATCTTATATCTTTGCGCACCTATTTGCTGGAAATGCCACTCTGGATTCATCGGGAAAACAACCTCCGAACATCACACCTACTGACAGTCACATGCCCGAGATCACCTTTCGCCAACGTACTATCAGAAAGATTTTGCTGGGTCTCAACACCAACAAAGCCTGTGGATCTGACGGAATCCCGCCGATTGTTCTCAAGAAATGTGCCCCCGAACTAACACCTGTTCTTTGCAAGTTGTTCAACCACTCTTACAATTTGGGGGTATTTCCGTCCAATTGGAAAATTGCAAGAGTACAGCCAGTGCAAAAAGGCCCTACCTAGCAACTACAGACCTATCGCACTACTATCTATTATTTCAAAGGTCATGGAAAAAGCCATCAACATCGAGCTCATGAAATATCTGGAAGACTCAGGAATTGTCAACGATAGGCAATATGGCTTCCGCCATCAGAGATCAACTGGTGACCTGCTCGCTTACGTCTCACATATATGGCAGCTATCTATTGAAAAGTATGGAGAAACTTTAGCTGTGGCATTAGATATCTCCAAGGCGTTCGATCGAGTTTGGCACCAGGGACTCCTCGCCAAGCTTCCGTCTTATGGCTTGCCCCCTCAGCTGTGTTCTCTGCTTGCTAGTTTTCTCTCAAACAGGTCTCTCCATGTAGTGGTCGATGGAGTTTCATCTGACACTCTACTCACTAATGCTGGTGTTCCGCAAGGATCCATTCTCGCACCAACACTATTACTACTTCACATCAACGACCTGTTGAAAGCAACTTCATGTCCAGTACAAAGCTTTGCCGATGATAGTACCCTCCATACCGCTTTCTCTTCCAGGCCCCCTATATCAGCCCGTGAAACCAGAAATGAACGAGGAAGAAATGTTAATAATATAAATATGGACTTAGCAACAATTCTCGAATGGGGATCTAATAACTTGGTAGAATTCAATGCAAACAAAACACAAGCATGTCTTTTCTCTAGAAAAGCCGATCTCACTGTGCCTAACATAACTTTGTCAGGAGTAACCATACCACTGAAGCCATCCATATCGATGCTTGGTATTACTATCAGCAATAACCTTTCCTGGGAAAATCACGTGAGGTCCATTGCCAAAAGTGCATCCCAAAAACTTGGTTTTCTGCCAAGAGCTATTTCACCCCCAGTCAGCTGCTTATGATCTATAAGGCACAGATCCGACCTGTCCTGGAATAGTGTTCCCATATTTGGAGTGCGGCACCTAAACATATCCTGAGGCTATTGGATTCTGTCCAAAAAAGGGCAATTCGTCTCGTCGGTGATGCCTCGCTTACAAACTCGCTCACTTGTCTGGAACACCGTAGAAAAGTTGGCGATTTGTCTCTATTTTATAGATATTTTCATGGGCGATGCTCTTCTGAAATATCAACAATCGTTCCTGCTTTGGCAGTCTCTTCGAGATTAACCCGTCAAGTTCAGTCATCACACCCCTTCGTGGTCACTTTGGAGACCTGCAGAACATCACGTTCCAAAGACTCGTTCATCCAACGAACAGCGAGGCTTTGGAACTCATTGCCTAGGGAGGTGTTCCCCGAGGCATACAACCTTCAGAAATTTAAGAAGAACACCAACTCCTACCTTCTTTCCCTAGGTTCCCACGATGTTCTCTGAACATTACAGGATATCCCTTTTCGTGGGAACCGGAACATAAAAAAAAAAAAAAAAGATGGTTTCCAAATGCGTAAAAAAAGAGTAATGCAATAAATTTCTAGTTGAATGTTCCCAAAATTACGTGAATAAATAAATATAAATGTAGTACACTCTATGTATTGATGTATTTTTAGTTCCATCACAAACGAACAGGGATTTACTCGATGAAAAAATCTATAAAATATCCTGATTCTCTTGATTTTAATAATATTATTCCCATTACTATCGATTCGTTTTATATTTTGCCACTCCGAGCGGACGGATAATTTATCGATTTTTAAAGTAATTTTTAACGACAAATTTATGGCAAAAGTAGTTTTTTTCAACGGTATTATTGTTTATAGTGATTCATCTCTGTTATTAAAAGACGTTTTATACTGATTTTCCATCATCATATCTCAACCTAATTCGTGTACGTCCATGCTACTGATATGTCAAATAGTGACCTGGAGTTCGGTGGATAGATTTTTCCGAACACTAATTATTCTGCTGGCGAACGATTTTATTTCTACGCCCCTTCCTTGCCTAGTCTTCCTAATTCAGTTTGTGTTCCACTCTTGGAATGATAATCACTCTGTTTTTACTTTCGAAAAATACACTATGGGTGAAGTGATATGATAATTATAACCATTAGTGAGGGATTCTGTTTATCCCGTGGATTCTCAAATGTAAAATGGAAAATCCCAAAATAATAAGGTGCTTTCACGAGATTAGGTACCTTTATGACATGTTCTAGTTCTCCCTGAGTTCGACAAATCGGGTATTCCAACAGAACTTCACAATCCAGATCATGGTCCGTGTCCACTTATAGTTGAAAATCCCCTTCCATTGTATGACGAAAAGCTCGAGCCTCAGACACAGGGTAGTGACAATCTTCATTCAGGTATTGGTAGGGGTTTGGTACTTCTGACTTCAATTATTTACATTATTTCTTATATACATACATGTCAGTATTGGACATCATGATACATCTTTATTGATTTTATTCTTTTTGATTTTTCTATTTCTCAATATATTTTGATATACACATACTTATAGCTGTATACTGGTGAATTTATATTTTCTTGTTTATCTTTGTTTTTTTTTGTAATTTTTTTTATTTCAATACATTGATGTAAATCATATTTAAAGATGTTCTCAGAAGCTATGTGAATACAGTTTGTACATAGTTATTGACAGTTAGTAGGTTTTATTGACGTATAATGGCATGATTTCAAATCTTAAGTAAAACTTTAAATTAAGAATTTTGAAAAATATCCGTAATGGATGGGATTTTATTGCATTGCTAACGTACCTCTTGGGCAGGTTTATTTCAAATCTGCAATGTGAATCCATAATGATGTGTCAGTACAATTTTTTGTAAATATTTACATTGTTGTTGATTTTTAGTACGCTTAATAAGATATTTTTTAAGTCTTGAGTAAGTGCGGGACTTCATTGAAAATTCGTCGTGGCAATCTCCGTTCTCACCATGCATTGGTAGGGGTTCAGTGCTTTTAATTGAAACAATTTTAAAAAATATCCATGATGGATTGGAATATTATTTAATTTCTAACCTACCAATTTTATTCATTTGCACGGGCTCTGTTTCCAGGGAACAGACTCCTATGTGATACCCTTTTGGCATTTTTTTCTATCTAGATTTTTTAAATTTAAAATGATGTAACGAAGCATATTCCCTGGAGAAAGAGTCCTCTAAAGCATTTTCAATGGTGAGTTCGTAGAATGCAGCAGGTAAATATACATAAACTTTTGGTAAGTTTAATCATTCATTAATATTTTTCAATATATTTCCATTTGGACATATTTTTTTTAAAGATGTATACTGCTGTATACACTCATTATTTCTTTGATTAATTTTTTTTTCTGTTGTTTTTTTTGTTTTTTTCTTCAATACGTCAATAAACATTATTTTTTCATTTTTTCAGACTTCATATGAGCACAATTTTTGTAAATTTCTACATTTTTATTATTTGTTAGTAGGTTATAGAGACGAGCAATTATATAGTTTTCAAATCATTAGTAAGTGCGATGAATTCATGTAAAATTCGTCGTGGCAATCTCCGTTCTCACCATGTATTGGTAGGGGGTCAGTACTTTTGAGTTGAACAATTTAGAAGAATATCCGTAATGGTTTTGGATTTCAATGAATTTCTAACCTACCAATTCCATTCACCTGCACGGGCTCTGTCTCCAGGGAACATACTCCTATATAATACCCTCCTGGTATTTTGTTTTCTGTTATTTTAAAATAAAAAACAATGTAACGGAGCATATTTCCTGAAGGAAGAGTCCTCTAAAGCATTTCCAATGGTGAGTTCGTAGAATACACAGGCCTCATTCAGCAGATAAACATAAAGTTCACATCAATATTAACATATATACATTATTATGAATAAACATACAGTAATGTTAGTACTTGACATTACGATAAATCTCTATTGATTTCATTTTTTGTTTATTCATTCATTAATATTTTCCAATATATTTCCATTTATACTTATTTTTTTAATGTATACTGCTGTATACACTCATCATTTCTTTTTCTTTTTTTTATACTTTTTTTTTGTTTTTTTTTCAATACGTCAAGGATATAATTTTTTATTTTTTCAGACTTTTATAAGTACAATTTTTGTAAATTCCTACATTGTTGTTATTGTTAGTAGGTTATAGAGACGAGCAATTATATAGTTTTTAAATCATTAGTAAGTGCGATGAATTCATGTAAAATTCGTCGTGGCAATCTCCGTTCCCATCATTTATTGGTAGGGGGTCAGTACTTTTGACTTGAACAATTTAGAAGAATATCCGTAATGGATTGGAATTGTAATGAATTTCTAAACTACCAATTTCATTCATATGCACGGGCCCTGTCTCCAGGGAACATACTCCTATAGAATACCCTCTTGGCATTTTGTTTTCTGTGATTTTAAAATCAAAAACAATGTAACGGAGCATATTTCCTGAAGGAAGAGTCCTCTAAAGCATTTCAAATGGTGAGTTCGTAGAATGCACTTGCCTCATTCAGCAGAACTGAAGAATTAATTTAAGGGAAAGAATATTAATTTTATATATATATATATATATATATATATATATATATATATATATATTATATATATTATATATATACTCCACATCAATATTAACACATATACATTATTATGTATAAAAATACATTGATGTTAGTACTGGACAATATAATAAATCTCTATTGATTACATTTTTTTCAATATAGTTCCATTTATACATACTTTTGTAAGATGCATACTGCTGTTTTCACCCATTATTTGTTTCTTTATTTTTTTTTTTTTTTCAATACGACAATGGGTATTATTTTTTCAGACTTTATGTGAGTATAGTTTTTGTAAATTTGTACATTGTTATTAATTGTTAGGTTATAGTGACGAGCAATAATATAGTTTTTAAATCATTAGTAAGTCCGAATTTATTGAAAATTCGTCGAGGCAATCTCCGTACTCACAATGTATTGGTATGCGGTCAGTACTTTTGACTTAAACAATTTTGAAGAATATCTATAATTTCTAACCTACCAATTTCATTCATCTGCACGGTCCCTGTTTCCAGGGAACATACTCCTATGTAATACCCTCTTGGCATTTTTTCCAATCTGGATTTTTTTAATCCAAAACATTATAACGGAGCATATTCCCTGAAGGAAGAGTCCTCTAAAGCATTTGGTGAGTTCGTAGAATACCTCAATCAGCAAATGAAAGCGATACCAATTTTATAAATATAATATATATATATATATATATATATATATATATATATATATATGCATAAACTTTACATTAATATTAACATATATACATTATTATATATAAACATACAGTGTTGTTAGCACTGGAGATTATGATAAATCCTTATTGATTATATTTTTTGTTTTTTCATTTATTTATTTTTTTCAATATATTTTTATTAATACATATTTTTTTTAAAGATGTATATTGCTGTATTCACCTATGATTTCTTTTTTTTATTTATTTTTTCGTTTTTCCTTCTTTTATTGTTTTTTTTTATTTTTCAATAAGTTTATGGATATTATTTTTTAATTTTTATCAGACATCACGTTAGTACAATTTTTGTGAATTTCTACAATATTGTTAATTCTTAGTAAATTATAGAGACGAATAATAACATACTTTTTGAATCCTTAGTGTATTGACTCAAAATTCGTCGTGTCAATCTCCGTTCTCACCATGAATTGGTAGGGGATCAGTGTTTTTGACTCGAACAATTTTGAAAAATATCCACAATGGATTGGGATTTATTTGTATTTCTATGGTACCAATTCCATTCATCTGCACGGGCTCTGTCTCCAGGGAACATACTCCTATATGATACCCTCTTGGCAGACTTTTTTTTCTATCTGGATTTCGGCAATCCATTCAAAATTTGCGAAGCATGTTTCCTGATGGAAGAATCCTCTCAAGCATTTCCAATGGTGAGTTCGTAGAATACAACCGCCTCATTCAGCACAAGGAAGCAATATACATTTTCCAAACATCTGTATTAAAAAGGGAAACATTCTCAATCGAATATTGATAGAAAGATTTTTCTGTGAATTGAAAAATCCACGATTAAAATGAAGTTATTTTTTTGTGAATGTCCAACAGAAAACAACTACTTTCCCGGCTAAAGCCACGCTGGACATTCAACTACATCTGATAGATATTCTGAAAAGGCCCTAACTCAAAAGAAAAAATCTGAAATTGAACAATTTGCATTTTTATTCAGATAGTTATTTGATTTTCTATTCCAGTCTTATCTTTCAGTCGCAGATGATTCCACATCGATTTTATGAACATCCTGTTTATATTTTCAATAAATCAATCCGTATTAACTTATATACATTATTTTTCATATACATACATTGATTTTAGTACGAGATATTATGCTACATTATCATTGATATTATTGTCTTTGATTATTTTAGTACATTAAAATTGAACATTTTGAACACCTTATACTTCTATATTCACCCATTATTTCTTGTTTGTTTTTTGTTGTTTCCACTCTTTCTTTGTTTTAATTTTTTTTTCAGTACCTTGATTCTCATATTTTTATATTTTTTCAGATACTATTTGAGTACAGGTTTTTGTAAATATCTACATTGTTGTTAATTGTCAGTAGGTTATTTTGGCGTACAATAACATATTTCCTTAATCTTGAGTAAGAGCGTTGACTTTATTGAAAATTCGTCATTGCAATCTCCGTTCCCAATGTGTATTGGTAAGTGGTTTGGTTTTTTGACCGTGACAATTTTGGAAAAAAAACATAATAGATTGCAATTTTCAATGTTTTCTAATATGAAGGAAAATATTGCATTCTGAACTTCATTCATTTGCACGGTCCAGGGAATAGACTCCTATGGAATACCCTCTCTGCAGAATTCTTCTTCATATATGGATTTCAGAAATCTATCATAAGCTTGGGAGCATATTTCCTGGAAGAGCATTTTCAATGCTGAGTTCGTAGAATGCAACTTATTCAGCACAAGGAAGCATTTTTTGTTTATGTGTTATTATATCTTGAGTAAGTGCGTTGACTTCATTAAAAATTCGTCGTGTTCACCAAGTATTGGTTTTTCATTTTGAAAAATCCACAATGGATTGGGATTTCCCATGTTTTTTAATGTGTTGACAAATCTTGTATTCCGAAAATCATTTATTTAATTTCTCACCTACCTATTCCATTCGTTTGCACGGTCCCTGTGTCAAAGGAACAGACACCTATAGAATACCCTTTTGACAAATCTTTTCTTTCTTTCTTTCTGGATTTCGGAAATTCATCACAGAGTTGCGGAGCAAATTTTATGTAGGAAGAATCCTCTGAAGCATTCTCAATGATGAGTTTGTAGATTGCAACTGCCTCATTCAGTAGAAGAGAAGCAATATTTCCGGATCAAAATCGGCAGGTTCACTGCTTTCCGCATATATTGTTGTACTGATCCTCAAAATGGGTTCGGTATTACAAGGTTTCGTCCAAATCACATTTGGCGTCCGCAGATGATGTCTTGTTGAGTTATAGCATTTTTGTGGTTGAGTTGTGATTTGATTTAAAGTGGCATTTACTACAAAATGCTTAAAACATTTGTGAATATCACAGTTTCGGTACCAGTTCCTAAACAAACGCATTCTTTAACCCTCCTGGTATGAAAGCACCCATAAACTATCAAATCTGTCATCATGAGCCTCAATATCAATTCTCATGTGTTTCGCGTCCATCCAATGATACTGAAGCTGGCAGACCAAAATCAGTTGGCTAGTTATTGGCGTCAGTGGAAGTTTTGATGGGGAATGTACTTTATATGAGACGGCGAATATTACATACGTTTGGAACATAGGGCTATTTGAAAGGAACATTTATTCGTTCCATAATAATTTTTTTATTTATGCATTAGTTTCACATATTTTCACGATCTCCTGTGAAGTAGCAAAATAAATTAAATAACAAGGAAGGACTAGCAAATGTCTCAATCGCGAGAACTAAAGCACAGGTTTCTCAGAAAGTATTCTGAAACATTACGGAAAATGTTTATATTTCAATTCCGGATTGTCCACATTGTTATGGAAGAATAGAGCGAATGGGTCAACAAGTCAATTTCCAGGAATTTCCACTTCTAATAATTCCGAAACGCCAGAACTCATATTTATATATATATATATATATATATATATATATATATATAAAACTTTCCAAGTAGTAAGCTGAATAGGACGCCTTTTTTTATTTTCCCCTAAAAATCGCGAATACAAATGAAATTGCAGTTAATTCGACTGTTTAGATCAATTTTCACTACCTCTTCTGTTTTCCGTAAAAAATTTGCGAATGCAAAAATAAATCAATTTGCAGTGATTTTTACATTTTTTTTTCTTCGCATCTCTCAAATGCATGAAATAAAATATATTTATTTCATTAAAATTGTCAGCTGGAATATCACTGAATAATTTGCGGTACATCTATTTTCCCGTAAATGCAAATGCGAAAGAGGTCAGTTCGCGTGATTTCACTAATTTTTTCTCCATATCCCTCAAACGCGTGAACTGAATATATACATTTTATTAGAATTGTTAGCGAAATTGGCCTTTTTTTCCAATTAGTCCGTTGAGCTGAAGTTCAATAACTGAAAGTACTATCGTTATTCTGCCGGCGTTCTGATTTTCATTAAGTAATCTTCAGGGCATGTAACATTCAGTTTTCTTGTGATGAATGATAAAAAAAATAATGATAGGAACATTCACATATAAGCAAACTGAAAATTATTTTGATATCCTTCTTTCTCATGTGGATGTTGGAGGATACTGTTCACAAAAAAAAATTGCGCTGAAGATGAAGAAAACAACCGAAATAAGTCAACTCTCGAACACCAGGAATTAGTTTGGGAAAAAACATTATCCAGAGTTCACATTGGAAACAAAAAATATTGTTGAAATAGCAAAAGATTAATGCTAAATAAAGACAAAATTATTGTCATATGGTTCAAAATACAGCATGCTGGTATTGAATCCCAGAAAAGATCAGAATAGAATAAATTATGTTCAACAACTGCCATGGAATAACAAATGAGGTGAACTGAATATATAGTAAATATGGAGATCAAAATATCCGTTTATGGGAGGGCATTTGAAGTATATTTCAAGTTGAAAAAAGGTTGAACTTATTGATTCATTTAATCAAAAGCAATATAAAATTCACAATATTCAACTAAAATTGCAGTATATGAAATCAAATTGCTTGCAAATCAAAGCATATTTTCAGGGATTCGGATAATTATGCAAAGAATCATTTTCGGAAATTCGTTGCTGAAGTCAAACACTGCTTCGAATTTTACTGAGGAAGTAATTTTTCATGAAGGGAACATGGATTTGACTTTCTCCTTCTTTACTTCATACGAGAAATTGAAAATATAATCAAACATTTTCTAAAACTCTTTCAGAAGAAATCTCACACATAAACTGATTTCAGACACAAAAGGATTTTTCTATCACATTGTTTTCCTTTCTATATGAAGGTAAATTTTGTTCGAGATTTCCATATCTGAGTTTCAAATAATAGGCGAGGTATGAATGCCGAATTTTCATTTCAACTACTAACTACATAAGAACCTGTACAATGAATTGTGTTGATTTGGGCTTTATTTTTATGATTTTTTGGACAATGGATGTCCGTTCAGGGGGGCCTGTTTCCAACTTTGTCAAATTCGTTCGTGTCTATCTCTGGAATATAACACGCATGCAAAATTTCATTCTCCTATTACAGATACTCTTCGAGATATAACTTCTTAGCTTTTACTGCCGTCGGGGGAGGGAGGGGTCAAATTAAGACATGAAAATCATTCTTCCGTTGTCAAAAAATTAAACAAAAAGGACCTGATGCGCCGTTTTCTCATTGATCATGGATAAAAATTACAATTATTCACTGGGTAATTTTCTGGAATACTCTTTGAGATATAATCTGATTTATAATAGGGGTAATTTTCACTGGGGCGAGACTCGAAAATATCAGTTTTGAGTGAACTATTGACAAAATATCCGAAATATCAAATTTATATAGATATGATTATACTTATGAATGATTATAATAAAACTTTCCCCAATGTTAACACCGATACTTTTCAAGTATTTTGAAAATCACGAACAATTAACCTCACTCACTTCATTGCAAACCTCTACTGAACACGATTCAGTGAAGACTGATTTAAATATTATTCATCTCACCTATCAGACAAATTTTACCCAAGAATATGAATCAACACGATATCATTAGTCGCTGCGATTTCTGGCTAGGAAATCGTACCGAAAATAATATACTATACGTTAAGAGAAATTTTGATGCAAATAATATTTATAAAAAATAATAGTAATAGTGACTATGTTGATAATTTTTTTTTTCGATTTTCATCATTTTGCGCAATAGCCTCTTTTCAGAGTGGGTCCTTGGGTGAGAATGCTTGTGTTTCCAATACAATTGCTACTATTGGTGACGTCACTACAACAAGACTTTCAAAAACTTCTATATATTTTCGCCGAACATGGTCCCGCCAGAACCCAAAAATATTATCAATTCGAAAGTTTATGTATATATATATATATATATATATATATATATATATATATATATATATATATATATATATATATATATATATATATATATATATATATATATATATATATATACCGGGTGTCCCAGTATACCTGTTCCAATGGATTATCTCAGCTCTTTCGAAAGATAAAAATTTGAAAATTTTATGATTTCCAATTCGTCCAAGGAACCTTCAACTGAGAAAAACAAAAATTGAAAGTCACTTCCGGTTTGACCAGAAGTGACTCTGACTTTTTTATTTCAAATAGCACCCTGTATATTTTTTGCAATTTTTTATTTCTACTGAAAATTATCTTTCCAACGATGTATCACGCTTTGTATTTTACATTTGATTTGATGGAGAAAACGTCAATTGAAATTTCAAATTGAAAGAATTGCAGTAGGCTATGATATTTTGTGTAATCTTGATTTTGACTTCAATAATAATTGATAATTCATGAACAATTTTGGATTCGAGATGATGAAGAGAAAAAAAAATGTCAAATTTCAAATTATTAGAATTGTAGTAGAACTGGAAGAATTAATAATTCTCAAATGAAAACCTTAGTGTGCCATGGAAACATTTGAATACATTTGTTTATAACTTTGACAGTTAATAATTCTCAATAGTTGTGTGCGTGTCAGAGAAACCAACATTCAAGAATGAATAACCGTGAAAATGATGATAACTTCGCTAATCAAGAGAAATTGGATATGATACTGATTTATGGAAAATGCGAAAATAATCGTGGGGCTGCCCTACGAGCATACAGAGAGAAATACCCTGATAGACGAATGCCAAGCGCTATGTATTTCACACGCTTGGCTTTGAATTTGGCAACAAGTGGATTATTTCATAGAAAGCGTACTGTCTTTAAAAGAAAAAATGCTACGGACGAAGATTACACAAAATATCATAGCCTACTGCAATTCTTTCAATTTGAAATTTCAATTGACGTTTTCTCCATCAAATCAAATGTAAAATACAAAGCGTGATACATCGTTGGAAAGAGAATTTTCAGTAGAAATAAAAAATTGCAAATAATATACAGGGTGCTATTTGGAATAAAAAAGTCAGAGTCACTTCCGGTCAAACCGGAAGTGACTTTCAATTTTTGTTTTTCTCAGCTGAAGGTTCCTTGAACAAATTGGAGATCATGAAATTTTCAAATTTTTATCTTTCGAAATGGCTGAGATGATCCATTGGAACAGGTATACTGGGACACCCGGTATATATATATATATATATATATATATATATATGTTATATATATATATATATATATATATATATATACTAGCGGACCCGACAGACGTTGTCCTGTCCAAATTTCTATGTTCCCTAAAATGTTTTTCCCGAAAATTTTCCCGTTATCCCATTTTCCTGTTACCCCTTTTTGTCTTCACCTCGTTATCCCGTTTTCCCGTTATCCCCTTATCCTGTCATTCCGTTATCCCGTTTTTCGTTATCCCGTTATTCCCGTTATCCCGTTTCCATTTTCCTGTTATCCCATTTTTTCTTTATCCCGTTTTCCCCTTACCCCCTTATCCTGTCACCCGTTATCCCGTTTTCCTGTTTTTTCGTTATCCCGTTATTCCCGTTATCCCGTTATCCCGTTATCCCGGTTTGCTGTTATCCCGTTTTTTTTTTTCGTTATTCCCTTATCCTGTCATCCCGTTTTCCCGTTTTTTTCATTATCCCGTTATTCCCGTTATCCCGTTGTCCTAAAGAAAAAAAAATTAAGGGTTGATCCTAGAAGGGTGAATTAAGAGTAATATGATTTTTTTAATTCTAAGTCATGACAAAATAAAAATTAAAAATCTTGCCAAAAAATAGGGATTGATCGTAGAAGGGTGAAAATTTAGGGTTGTATGTATTTTCGAATGCTGTATCATAAAAAAATAAAAATAAAACATTTTGTCTAAAAATTGAAAAATAAAATATGGGGTGGACCACCCTTAACATTTAGGGGGATGATTTGTGGATCTAAACCATCCAGGGCGCCACCTAAACGCATACAAAGATATTCATTCAAATCGGTCTAGCCGTTTAGGAGGAGTTCAGTGACAACACACGTACAGTAGAATTATATATATATATATATATATATATATATATATATATATATATATATATATATATACCGGTGTCAACGAATCTATTTCTTTTCCTAAACATATCTCCAAATGAAGAAATCGAGCACAGTGAGATCCGATGAGTGGGCAGGCCACCGTATTGCACCATTGGTTGCGATAACTTGCTTATTAAAATGCTCTATCAAGTAATTAAGAACTTTCTGGTATTATGAGGGGGTGCTTCTTTTTTGAAAGCAAATTTGCCGTAAAACTGCTAAATGTAGATTATCAAGATGATCCTTGATTTCATTTTGAAGGAATCCTAAGTACCTAACCGTTGTTAACTGACCTTGAAACAATATTGGCCCAAGAAAAAGCCTGCTGAAAAACGGTGTGTGAATTCAGCTCCTGCTAAATTAGGATTATAGTTGGGTCTCATACTAGTGTTTAAAAAAAAAGTTATACCAAAGTGAAGGTGTGGTGCACAGGAGTACTTTGATATAGTTAGTTATGTTTGGTAATTGCCCATTTCTATGCAATAACGATATCTAAATTATCAATTGCAATCAACAGACAATAAAAACAACACTTTTTACAATCCAGGCTTACGAGTAAAAAACGAAGACACGAATCAACCTCCTTTAAACGTGGGAGTAGCTAAGTGACCAACTCTGAGTGATAGTAATTTGAAGACGACTATGTCGAAAGGAATGGATAAGCAGATTAGTAACAACCAAATATACGAGCTACTAAAGGATACTGAACTAAAAACTGAAAAAGCAGCTAAATAACTTAAAAATGAGGTGCGCTCAATACGAACTGAAATCCTAGAAGAACTTCAGAGTATGAAAAACGAGAATCTACTCTCCGAGAAGAAAAAAAACACTAAAAGGAACTAATCAATATTGAACGTAAAATAAAAAAATTCAATCTAGTGTTCTATGGCATAAGGGAAAATGAAAATGATATTGATGATATAAATACTTTCACGAGCGTATTGATAAATAATCTAAATTTAAAAATAAACGTCAACGAACTGAGAGATATCTACCGTATTGGCAAAAGAAACAATAATACGAAACGCCCTCTCCTGGTAGAACTACTTAGATATAAATTGAAATCTGAAATATTAGCAAAGGCAAGTAAGTTCGAAAGAACCGGGATTTTTGTCTCAGAAGACTACACGCCTGAAGACTATGCTGAATTGAAGAAATTGAGATTCCACCTGAAGAAGGCTAGAGACAATAGCAAAGTAGCTTTTATAAAGAAGAAAACATTAGTGATTGATGGTATGCCCTACACAATAGAAAATCTAGGAGAAGAAGAGGACAGTAGTGAAGAGGGCATAAGCAAAGAGGACATAAGCGAAGAGAATGATGAGGCAAAAAATAGTGAGAATAGTGCGGACCAATAAGGGGAAAGATCTAAAAACTGCCCACACCAAGAGAATTACCAGACTAAATAGTAACAGCAAAACTGGAGATGGATCCATTCATGAGAGACTATAATTATGATGAGTTTCCTACTGAAGTCTTAAGCAATATAGCTAAGTATAATATTGAACATCAAAATGCATTTAAAAATTTCACCAAAATATAAGAAGTATATAAAAAAATTTGGATAATCTAATTGTTACACTGAATTCCTCTAGCGAACCTTTCGACTGTATTGTACTTACTGAAACTAGAAATGATTCCGATCCCAATCTTTGTGTCATAGATGGGTATGAACTGATCTTTAATTTTGAACAAATTAATTTGAAATCAATAAACAAAAAATTTTTTGAAATTGTCTTCCATTTGCATTCGACAAGAGCTAAAGAAAATAATTTGCAAAAACGAATTCATTATACCGATTCAAAAAAGCAGTCAAATTATTTTTGTTCACGAATGACAGAAATTTAATATCTCACTTTTTTTTGAGCTTACAGAATAAAATATTTTCCATTTTATTCTCTATTATTATCTTCCTTATAGTGCATATCGTATGTTAGTTACTGACCATTTCTATAGAATTTTACCACATTCAAATTCATACACTATTCTATATATCTTATAGCAATTAAGAACTAGATTATATTATTCGGTAGCGTCTGCTACCACTGTAACCACGGACAGCCTTTAGGCTTTGTGTTTTTTTTAGTTTATTTGCAGACTGCAGAATATTGTATTTAAGTACATTGTAAAATTGTGAATTTTGTACATTTCTGTATTTCAGTGAATAACATATTATTATTATTCTGTTTCCAACGATACCAGCCAGACATTGACGCCAAACCTTTCTTGAAAATTGCCATCTCTCATTGCATGTTGATATTGTTGGACCCAGTACCGAGTATTTTGCTTATTGAGCATACCATTATTTGTGAATAGTGATTCGTCAGAAAATAGAATGAAGTTGATAAAATTTGGTTCAACTCTATGATTTTGTAGCAGAAAATCACGAAACAAGCATACTAATGTTGATGTAACTGATATTTAAATGCTCGATATCTGTGCTTTTTCAGTATTTTTCTTGCAGATTCGTGACTTATCTGCATTTCTTGACTAATTTCTCTCAAAGAAACTTTTTTATCAACCTCCACCATAGCAAGTACGTTAATTTACTTCTCTTCATTTATGATAAACCTCTTTTCCGCCTCTCGATTTCCTTCTTGCCTAAAACGATTCTCAACATACAGAAAATACTGATGGGCTGGATGTTACCGATTGGGAAATCTCAGAGCATACATATCCACTTTTTCACTTTGAGTATACATTATTTTGAAGAAAAATTAAACTGAAATTCAAGGAAAATTAAGAAACTTCTACTGTCTGCTCATAACGCTTGTCAATGTAATTATTAAGTGAAAGTTTTGTTTTCCAAAGAAGCCTTAATAAAAATAACTGCAAAATATTATGCAGCATGGCTATCCATGGCACGCTTGACAAAAGTCAATAAATTATAATCTAGTATTTTCCTTAGTGATATTCATTTTATGTTCTTATTTTCAATCCATTCGCAAATAAATAAGTATGGTTAGATTCGTCAAAAAATCCTTTTTTCGGAAATTGCTAGTCAAAAAAGGGTGGCCATTTGAAAAATAATAAGGTAGACACAAAAATGTAATTTTGCCAACTTGTCCCATTCCTATCTATCATACTAGTCACTGAAACTTTGCAATTGTAATTTTCTGACATCAGCTGAGGTCCACAGATTAGTTTACGTCCGATCATGGTCATGGTCACCTAGATGCAATATTGAAAGTGACTCTAAAAAAATTAAGTGGGCGTAAAAACTTTTTAAAATGCCATATTCTGATCCAGAACTGTCTCAGAAATACAAAAATGATACAATATACAGGATGTTGCATTTAAAAATTCAAAACCTTAGCCATTTCCGGTAAAACCGGAAGTGACCGGAAAGCGAAAAATATGCGAAAACTCTCCTCTTCACATATCATTCACCTATACCAAATCTAATTTTGATACACCTGGAAGTTATGACTTGTCTAATAGATTTGTTGACACCCGGTATATATAAAATTGGCTAATACTCTCGAGGAGCTCAACACAATAAGCCCCCATTTTTCAAGATGAAATTACTCAAAAAATCACTCTTAACTAAAAACTAAACACAACCAGAACCACAAACGAATCCAATTTAAAAAATCCCGAAATTGCGTGAAATTATTGCCTAGGTCGGTGATTAAACGTTGCCAGAAGTCGGTAAAGTTCATTTCAATGGCAAGGTGCAGTTCTGGCGATTTCGTTTTTATATTATTTAGGGCTTAAGAAAGCTGTACATAATTTGCCAGAAGTATATATTAAAAATTATAATATCGCCAGAAGTTGGTAAAACGGAAAGCAATTCCTTAAAATATAGATAATAAGGTGTGTAGAAAGAAGTCCGATTCCAGTCGCTTTACATCTAGCAGTGTCGTTAGAAGACTGAAACTGGAAGCTCAAATGGAAGCTGATGAAGCAATGGCAAAACAAATTGATCATAATAGAACAAGTGAAATTCTCGCATAATACTTTCCATCGACAAATTTGAGCTATTTCCTGGGAATATTAGCTAAAAAATCAGGTTCAGAGAATTCTCAGCAGCCTTCGGCCGCTAAGGAGCAAGTCATGCTTTGTAAAAATGTTTTGTTTTTGAGGAGTTGTTTAGGTAAATATTCTGAGGTAATATGTTTTGGTAACTTATAGAAATTTTGCGGTTGATTTGATTCTAATCGAAAATTGAAAAAAAAGCGTGTTCCATAGCCCGGGATCGAACCGGGGTCCTTGTACTTGGGAAGCCGAAGCTCCTTTACGTGAGCTACTAGGCTAACTTAAAATACATAGTGTTTGAAATTGTCTGAGAGCTGGGCAGCGCTGTGGGAAACATGTAGACCTCCCGCCCCCGCTTCCTTCATCGGGACTGACTTCTGCCTGCAGAGCTACAGACTTGTCAGCTACTAAGGAAGGTTTCTAGGTGAAAATTTCCCTTGTACTTATCATTTTTAATTTACGTAGCCAGCTCCCCGTCTATTATCCCTACTAACATTATGGTAGATAAAGTTTACGTAATGTTGATCTTCGAATATGTTGGCGCTGAATTTAGATAGGGGGAATTTTGGGTCATATTTTCGTCAGATTCAGCAGTATTAAAAAAAAAAGAATTTCGGCAGTCGAAAGTAATTGGAGGTTGACAAAAAATATTTTCATTCCATCTGCATTAACTAACATTTAATTTCCTTTTCAATTTACGCAAGTTGAGCAATGAGATTTGAAATTGTGTTTACCAGCTAGTACAAAAAGTAGGATGTTTTCGAAATCCGCGCGGACAAAGCCGCAGACATAAGCCAAATAAAGCAGCACACTTTGCACTCCAGGCAGTAAAAATTGCCTTATTACGAAACAGGTTATATCACAAAGATTATCGTCAATAGGTTGATCAAATATCGCATGAGGGTTTTACATTGCCGGGGTATGGCGTATCAAGGAATGATTTTATGGAATTCGAATCCTGAGACGTTGAAACTACCTCTATATATTGATTCTTTTTTTCTTTGAATCTGTTGATTTTTTCAAAAAAGTGAAATACGTTAATTCCAATAAATTCCCTCGAAAGAAAAAATAACAAATATGATAGGAAACGTATACATGAGAGAATAATGTCGATTCAAAAATTGGAAATGAGAAAATGAGTTAAAAAGTAGTATGCGCATCCAACGAAGCTGCTAGAGTAGATGAAAAGAAATATTCTGAGAATCTACAAGAAGTAATGGACAAAATACAATAATTTTGGTTGACGTGAACGGGAGAATAGGTGATGAGAAATGGATGGGACAAGAAGGTGAACAGAAGATAATGAAAATTCAATAAAAATCATTGACATGTGTATAACAAAACTATTCAATAGTAGGCAATTCGAAGTTCATATAAATTCACGCGAATGGAGCCGTGAAGGAATGAGAAATCAATAATTTACTGCTATCCGATAGAAATATGTGGGAAAATGTTATAGATGTAAGGATTTACCCTACATAGGAAAAAGTTAGTAGCGCCCATTACCTACCCAAGATGCATACAAAGAAAAATATTTATGAAAAAATATCCTCATAAAAGCTTGAAAAATATTATGAACCGATAGGGAAAAGTCACAAGAAGTTTACAATAAAGAAAAGAAAAGAGGAATTTAAAAATTGAATCAAAGAGGCAGCGAACGAAAATTGTGGAACAAAGAAACAAACTTTTGAAAAAAGTAAAGCCCGGTGGAATAGAGAAGTAAAAAAAGTATTAGTGAGAAAAATAAGGACAAAAAAACTATTAAACAACGAAAGGTACGATGAATTTTAAAATATACGTAGAAATAATATCGGAAGCTATTTTATTTTTTTATTAGTTAACAATCAACAATGGGTTGAATTTAGAAACAGGATAGCAAAATCTTATAAAAATAAAATCCAAAACTCTATTATAGAACTTCGAAAAGACGTAAACCTAGAACGAATATGATTCATAAAATAAGAGATGAAGGTGGTAATATTATTCAAAAAGAATATGACAGGATGGCTATGATATTTTGTGGAATTGCAAGGAAACCAAATAGACAAGAAACAGAAACCATGAAGAAACCATACAGATGGAAATAACCAGAACAGAAAGGCGGAAAGTAAATGTAAATGGAAATAAGTCGTTGAAAAACAACTAAAGAGTTTATATGGAGATCATCGAAACTAAATCAAGATTATGGAACAGCAAGCACTAAAAAACATATGATAAGTATACAGGGTGACCCATCGAAAACGTACCGCAAGGCATAACAGGGTGGGAAAGAATGTTTTGGCAAAATCCAAAAACACGTCACTATTGTTTGTCAGGGGGACACATTTTGAGGCAAAAAGCATAGTAAAACCTTCAACCCCCTAAGTAGGGGTGTCATCCCAGAAAAAAATTCAAATGGGAAGGGGGGTCAAGTGGTACCCCATTAGAAGGGGCTTGTCATTCCCTATATAGTGCGGCTTGGGTTTAGAAAATCGATCCACTCTTTTAGTAAATATGGAGCGTTCAAACTCCAACAATAATGTGTGACGAAAAATGCAAAAATCGATTCAATTGTACTTTAAAACTTATCGTAGGTTGAGTTGTTGTTGTTAGACATTCACAAAAAATAACTTCATTTTATTCGTGGATTTTTCAATTCACAGAAAAATTTTTCAAAAAAAATATTCAATTGAGAATGTGTCCCTCATCGTAGGTATTATTGGAATAAATTCCTTCAAATGAAATCGCTGTTTTTGCCGATTTGCAGATTTTTTTGGCTTATTTTAGTGAGTAAAAAATTATCGGGTTTCTTTCTGCACGTTTAAATTAGGTCAAGTAGTTGCTAGATACCTGTCGTGGTTAACGTGTTTAAAAATTGTTGAATTTAAAATTTATCATTATGGTGTATTCACTTGCAGAAAGAGTGGAAATTATTGAGCTTTTTGTCAAAAACGATGAATGTGGAAATCGGGTCGCGGGGTAGTTTAACCAACGGCATCCTGACAAACATACTTCTGGAAAAATTATTCGCGAATTGGTGACAAAATTTCGCGAAACAGGTTTGGATCATAACAAAAAGAGGCAGCTTGAAAATCGAGTACTAAATGAACCTACGGAGATAGCAGTATTGGGGCAAGTTGCAGTAGATAGTACGCTAAGTAAAAGACAATTGGCCATTGCGACGGGTGTGTCTCGTACTAGTGTCCAACGGGTATTAAAAAATTACGAATTCCATCCTTATGAAATTCGCTTAGTGCACGAACTAAATGAAGACGACTTTGATCGTCGCTTGCAATTTTGCGAAGTTATGAGTGAGCGAGCGTTAAACAATGGTGATTTCCAATTCAATGTGTGTTTTTCGGACGAAAGTTCCTTCTTCCTAAATGGTTTAGTGAATCGCCACAATTGCCGTTACTGGGCTGACACCAATACAAGGTTTTTCCACGAGTCACACACGCAACACCCCCAGAAGTTAAATGTGTGGGCTGGTATTTTTGGAAATTCCATTGTAGGACCTTTTTTCCTTCCTGGAAATTTTACAGGCAATATGTACTTGGATTTACTACAAAATGCCATCGACCCAGCTCTAACAAATATCATTGAGCACGATCCCGCATACAATGAACAGGAACTGATGTTCCAACAAGACAGAGCTCCTCCGCATTACTCAAAAAATATGCGCAAAAATTTAAATGACACGTTTCCAGGACGATGGAGAGGACGACGGGGTACAATTGAATGGCCACCTCGGTCACCCGACTTAAGTCCTTCAGATTTTTTTTGGGGACACCTAAAAAGCCTTGTTTATAAAACACCACCAGACCCATTAGAAGAGTTGCAAAGAAGAATTATTAACGTATGTCGCGAAGTGACACCGCAAATGCTCCAGAATGTACGACAACGGTTTGCAAATAACTTGTACCACTGTATGCAGGTTGGCGGACATCAATTCGAGCATTTACTTGACTAATAAATAAGTTTTAAAGTACAATTGAATCGATTTTTGCATTTTTCGTCACACATTATTGTTGGAGTTTGAACGCTCCATATTTTCTGAAAGAGTGGATCGATTTTCAAAAACTGAGCAGCACTGTATAGGGAATGACAAGCCCCTTCTAATGAGGTATCACTTGAAATCCCTTCCTATTTAAATTTTTTTTTGGGGCTACTTAGGGGGTTGAAGGTTTTACTATGCTTTTTGCGTCAAAATGTGTCCCCCTGACAAACAATCTTGACGATTTTTTAGATTTTGCCGAAACATTCTTTCCCACCCTGTTATGCCTTTCGGTACGATTTCGATGGGCCACCGTGTATAATCGGTTAATGGTGAATCGCCTCATATTTCCGAAACTCTGAACTATATGGAGTTATCTATAATCTGCTTTGAATATCTATATGAATCACCTACAGAACTTCATTCAAATCTTAGTTGGCGATCGTGGGTATTTGTGAATAAAAATAAAATAAAATACTTTCAAACATGTTTAGTTACAAAATAAAATAGATAGATAGATAGTATTGAATGTTGGCAAATTTCTGAAATTTAGACGACTTTTTATTGTTCTTGTTTCCATCATCTGAATTCCAAATTGATCTGAAGGATAATTATTTCAACACTATATAATTTCCAGGTCTCCGAAAATTTAACTCAAAAGTTGCACTTCGTTTTATCAAAGAGTTTCTGGGATGGATATGTTTTTGATATTATTATAACTCACCCTATATGAATGATGATAAAAAATTATGTTTATGGATCTTCCTGAGCCTGTATAGAATCACTCGAAAAAATATCCGTTTATATCAATATAATAGTTCCCAAAATAATTTGTTGTATGATGCGATTTTTTACAAACATGGAAAAAAATCGCAATATTTTTAGAAGTTTTCATTTAGCATGCTGTGTCAATGTATTTAGGGTCCGATTCTATTCATAATTGGTATGTGGGAATTTTTGGTATCGGAGATCATTATTTTGTTAAAAAAATTCAGGAATTCAAGATGGCGGCTCCGATATGGGTGACGTGTGTTCTATCATTGATGGTCCGAATCTATTCAAAATTAATATTTGGAGGTTTTTAAAGTTAAATTTTATTGTCAAATTCAAGATGGAGGATATAATGAGGCAGCCGAGATTTTTTTAATTATTATCCGATTTCAATAAAATTGGTATGTAGGAATTTGTGGGGTCGGAAATCATAATTTGTCAAAATTCGATAATTCGAGGAGACAGCTTCAAAATATTCGATATCAATATGAATGAAGTTTTCATTTTGAGCGTGCGAGTCTATTAATTTCTTCACGCCAGTTAATTCAATGCCACACGCCACACTCATAAATAGTATATCATACGGGGCAGAACATTGCGTTTTACATAATTATTCTATTTCTATTGCTGTTCTGGACTCAATTCGACGTGATTAATCCAAAAATACAAAAACTTCTTTTTTATTTGAACTAAATTGTTTATTACAGCAATTCTATATCAAAGGTAACTTGAGTGCCAACAGTCTCACCCTTTTGAAAAGTGCTTAGTGCTTAGTGCTCGAAGTACTTATCGTCAGTGCTCGGCACCGCTCTGGTCAGGTTACAGTTTTTCAAACTTGTCCTTTTAACTTTGATGAGACAAAAACAAAGAATGATGTGATAACGTGAGTAATTGATACTTAATAATTAAAAAATCTAGACTGGGCCATTCATGATAAAACAATTGTTCAGTATACGGATAAAGTAAATCCCCCTTTACCCTAGTATTAGCTATTTTACCTAACTTAGAAAAGAAGATAAATAATTATGGAATAATTCAATGTGCATGAATGTTCGTCTTGTGGCAGTAGAAAATGAAAATATATTTAAAAAATTTAACCACGCTAACAAATTGTTATTACGGACACGACCGTCAACGCGCCTGGCCCGTTTGGGTAGCTATCTCAGTAATTCATTTCATTAGTATTATTTTTTGCACTGAATTTTTACCTTATTGGAGTCATTATTAATATGTGAGATTCTGAAATGAATATCTATCTAATAGAAATAGACACGAAATAGGTGGGTGGTCATTCTGTTGTTTTTACAGGATTGATATTCAGAACTGCTGATAGAAAGCGCTAGTAGTATTCATAAGCGCTGAAATATAGTATACATTGTTTTTCTGTCGCTTGGTATATTTTTTTAAATTTAATATTGTAATATATTTATATTTATGAACTCAGAATTTTCTCGTCTTTCATTTATATTCCACTCGATACCCAGAGACTTTCACACTTTCTTTTAAGTAACATCCGCCATTTTGATTTCATTCGTATAAAATTAGCCTATATTACCCGGACCATAATAACGAATCAATTGACACCTCATTCATAAAAATCAGATAAGTAGTTTAGGCGCTACGGTGTAACATTCGTAAATACATAGTATGCTAAAATCATTATTTATATTCAATATTGTACTATATTTATATTTGTGAACACAGAATTTTCTCTTCTTTCATTTGACATCGAAACAATAGCAAAAAATTCAGAGACCCCTACTTCTTTATGTAACATCCGCCATAGACAGCTAAAATCGTTACCCTTCCTTTTCGGCTGTACCGTTGTCGGGTAATAAAACTATTCGCTAGAGCGTTAGTTATAACGCTCATGTTCATGTTTTTTTTATGTCCTGGTTCCCACGAAAAGGGATATCCTGTAATGTTCAGAGAACATCGTGGGAACCAAGGGAAATAAGGTAGGAGTTGGTGTTCTTCTTAAATTTCTGGAGGTTGTATGCCTCGGGGAACACCTCCCTAGGCAATGAGTTCCAAAGCCTCGCTGATCGTTGGATGAACGAGTCTTTGGAAAGTGATGTTCTGCAGGTCTCCAAAGTGACCACGAAGGGGTGTGATGACTGAACTTGACGGGTTAGTCTCGAAGAGACTGCCAAAGCAGGAACGATTGTTGATATTCCAGAAGAGCATCGCCCATGAAAATATCTATAAAATAGAGACAAATCGCCAACTCTTCTACGGTGTTCCAGACAAGTGAGCGAGTTTGTAAGCGAGGCATCACCGACGAGACGAATTGCCCTTTTTTGGATAGAATCCAATAGCCTCAGGATATGTTTAGGTGCCGCGCTCCAAATATGGGAACAGTATTCCAGGACAGGTCGGATCTGTGCCTTATAGATCATAAGCAGCTGAGTGGGGGTGAAATAGCTCTTGGCACGAAACAAAACCACAGTTTTGGGATGCACTTTTGGCAATGGACCTCACGTGATTTTCCCAGGAAAGGTTATTGCTGATAGTAATACCAAGCATCGATATGGATGACTTCAGTGGTATGGTTACTCCTGACAAAGTTATGTTAGGCACAGTGAGATCGGCTTTTCTAGAGAAAAGACATGCTTGTGTTTTGTTTGCATTGAATTCTACCAAGTTATTAGATCCCCACTCGAGAATTGTTGCTAAGTCCATATTTATATTATTAACATTTCTTCCTCGTTCATTTCTGGTTTCACGGGCTGATATAGGGGCCCTGGAAGAGAAAGCGGTATGGAGCGTACTATCATCGGCAAAGCTGTGTACTGGACATGGAGTTGCTTTCAACAGGTCGTTGATGTGAAGTAGAAATAGTGTTGGTGCGAGAATAGATCCTTGCGGAACACCAGCATTTATGAGTAGAGTGTCAGATGAAACTCCATCGACCACTACATGGAGAGACCTGTTTGAGAGAAAACTAGCAAGCAGAGAACACAGCTGAGGGGGCAAGCCATAAGACGGAAGCTTGGCGAGGAGTCCCTGGTGCCAAACTCGATCGAACGCCTTGGAGATATCTAATGCCACAGCTAAAGTTTCTCCATACTTTTCAATAGATAGCTGCCATATATGTGAGACGTAAGCGAGCAGGTCACCAGTTGATCTCTGATGGCGGAAGCCATATTGCCTATCGTTGACAATTCCCGAGTCTTCCAGATATTTCATGAGCTCGATGTTGATGGCTTTTTCCATGACCTTTGAAATAATAGAAAGCAGTGCGATAGGTCTGTAGTTGCTAGGTAGGGCCTTCTTGCCTTTTTTAGGGACTGGCTGTACTCTTGCAATTTTACAATTGGACGGAAATACCCCCAAATTGTAAGAGTGGTTGAACAACTTGCAAAGAACAGGTGTTAGTTCGGGGGCACATTTCTTGAGAACAATCG
Source organism: Gonioctena quinquepunctata (assembly GCA_018342105.1). Lineage (NCBI taxonomy): Eukaryota > Metazoa > Arthropoda > Insecta > Coleoptera > Chrysomelidae > Gonioctena > Gonioctena quinquepunctata. The sequence goes on from JAFIRS010000105.1 coordinate 1,256,539, forward strand.
GCGGGATTCCGTCAGATCCACAGGCTTTGTTGGTGTTGAGACCCAGCAAAATCTTTCTGATAGTACGTTGGCGAAAGGTGATCTCGGGCATGTGACTGTCAATAGGTGTAATGTTCGGGGGTTGTTTTCCCATGAATCCAGAGTGGAATTTCCAGCAAATAGGTGCGCAAAGATATTGGCTTTTTCCTGGGCAGTCGTTGCTAGTGTTCCATCTTCTTTGGTTAGAGGAGGAAATGAGCTGGAAGTGAAGTTTCTTCCAACAGCTTTGGCGAAAGACCAAAAAGAACGGGATCCGTTAGGACATTCAGCAAGTTTTGATCTTATTTTGGCATTGTGGGCATCTTTTGAGCATTCTATTGTCTCTTTGCATATGCCTCTAGCCTCGACATATGCTGCTCTGGTCTCAGGGCCCGGATTTTTTAGCCATCGATGGTATGCTGCCTGTTTGGAAGCCACAGCTTTAGAGCAGTTTCTGTTGAACCAGGTCTCATCGGATAATCTTCTTCTTTCGGTATTCGGTATGTAAGTTTGCATCCCCAGCATGATGATTTCAGAAATTGTCTCAGCACATCGTGTTGGATCTACTGAAGAGAAACAAACTCTCTTCCATGGAAACGCTGAGAAAAACATACGAAGACCTTCCCAGTCGGCCGAATTGTAATGCCACATGAGACGGGGTGGTATTGTGCAGCTCGATGGTAAATGGAAAGAGCATGTTGTGGAGATGAGGGTGTGATCAGAGTTTCCAAGTGGGGCACAAACTTCTATTCTACACGGGTCAGGATTGGTGGCGAGGAAAAGATCTAGTGTATTGGCAGACTGGTTGTTGACATCAGGGATGCGGGTTGGTAGCTCGACCAGTTGTTCTAGACCATGAGTGATGGCGGAGGCCTCGGCTTGACGACCCGCATCATCTGGTTTGTTAGAGAATTTGAGCCAGGCAGCGTTATGTACATTAAAGTCTCCCATGATTATGGTTTCAGCTGTTGGATGGTTCTCCTGAATGTAGTCCAGTTTGAGTGATAAAAACTCAAAGAGGTCGTTATATGAAGGTTCATTAGGTGATAGGTAAAGGCAGCAGAGGAACTTAGTCAGTTTGGTATCAGATAGCTTGAACCACATCACATCAAAGTCCTTCGGTTCCAAACTCTCTTCACGCTGGCATGAAAGGTTAGCCTTAGCGTAAAGGCAGACTCCACCTTTGAACCTGAATCGAGAATGGAGTTCGTAACCAGGACAAAGCATATGGACCTTGTTGGTGGACGGGTTTACTTGTGTTTCTGTTAGAGCCAGAATATCCGGTTTTTTCGTCTGTAGGTGATGGTGGAAGTCATTGATGTTCTTGTTGAGTCCGCATAAGTTGCAAAAATTAATCTTTAATGTTGGGGTCTCCTCGAGTACCTCTCGCCCGGAAATCCCAATGGGGAAAGGGACTTCCCGGGGGTTTTTTCCCAGGAGACTTCATCATTATTACTATTAAAGGGTACCTGGGAAATTTGGGGAAAAAGGGAAAAAGGGAAGGGGAAAATCGACCGAACACTGAAACATGGAATGATCCATTTCACAGCACACAAAGTCGATATGGTGGTATTTCACCGGGCGGTGAGACCATCTTCCCCCCTACGGTTATCCTTTTAGTCCGCCTCTTACAAGGCGGGGTTTACCATGGGGGGGTATTCAAACCGACCCCATACAATTTTATTATATATTTACTGTATGTTATACAGTATATTATATAGTATATATTATATTCGACACTATGCGTTTTATTTCTCGGGAAACCCCTCACTCTGGCCTATCAGGGGGGTATCATTTTAAGAACCTCAGTACCACTAAAAAATCTTAGTCTACTCGGAATATTTTTTCTAGGGCAAGAAGCCAAAACTATCATATAAAACCTTTATTGGCCAGACTAGATACTTCATCACTGTCATCAAATAACACTTTTAAGTTTGAAAACACGAAATGTCCTTGCATTGGCAACATACTGAACTTCTA